>OW285236.1:84636878-86044155 GCA_935421215.2 Melolontha melolontha | reverse complement strand
CAGACTGCATCAGTGTAGCGGAAAAGAAAAAAGCTTCGTGTTCTTTAACTAAAGAATTTACGTTTCATTATTTTCGGAGACTTCTTTAACTATTCGATGTGCAGTACTTTGACTTATACTACCAGTATCACCAACAACTCTCTAAAATTAACAACCATAAATATAGAAAAAAATAAATATCCTGAATTGAACCACTAGCATAAAACGAAGCATATAAAAAGCAAAGAATTAAAGTCAAAAATCTAGTTTTAAAATCCAAGCAGGAAACCTGGACAGAATTTGGTGATAAACTTGAAAGAGACAGCAGGAGCAACCAAAAACTATTATAATAAATAACGGCTTATTTATAAAAAATGGAAGAGGAGAAATGCTAACAAACGAAACCGAGATCATGGAATGCTGGAAAGAATACTTTCAGCAATTACCTAGTGATGGTCAAGGAGCGGAACAACAAGAATTGAATGACGACGAGGTAGAGCTACAAGACACTGCACGTGAATATGAGGAAGATATGATAAGCATGGAAGAACTAACGGAAGCTATACGTAGATTAAAGATCGGTAAGGCACCAGGAAACGACAACATTACGACTGAAATAAAGAGTATTAGTGAAACAGGAAAAGTATTGTTAAAGATTTATAATAAAGTTTAGAGAGAGGAGAAGATACTAAAAGAATGGGAAATAGGGTTGATTGTACCAATATTTAAGAAGTGCAACGCCAGGAATTGTAACAATTATAGAGGTGTAACTTTACTCAGTACAACAATGAAACTAGTGGAAAAAATATTGGAAATAAGATTAAGAAGTGGAACCATTCCTATCAGAAGCACAGAGTGGTTTTCGAAAAGGTAGGAATACCCAGGATCATGTATTTACAATTAAGGAAATTATAAACAAAACTTTGTCAAGATCAAAAACGGCGTACCTAGCTTTTTTTAGAAAACGCTTTCGACAGAATACCAAGGGAAAAATTATGGGAATGTCTAGAGAAAAGAAGCATCAATAAGTTATTTAGAGTTATAAAATGCCTATACAAAGGGACCAGGAATTGTGTGATCAGTAAGAACATGAAGTCTGAAATATTTAGTACTAGACAGGGAGTAGGGCAAGGAGGAAGTTTAAGCCCACTGCTGTTTGCAATTTTCATGGATGAATTAATCAGCTACACTAAGCAAGGGATTAAGCCATTGTATGTGGGATACAGAAATCTGGAACGGATCGATTATGGCCAAAAACGAAAGAGACCCAAAATCGAATCTGAACATCTGGAATGAAACTTTAGAAAAATATGGGATGAAAATGAATAAATCTAAGACTAAAATTATGGTAATATCAGACGAAAAGAAACACAAATAAACGACTAGAGGATGAACCATTAGAACAAGTAGACAGCTTTGAATATCTGTGAATAATAATGACGGAGCAGGCAGTCAAGAAGTGGAACTAAATAATAGAATAGCAAAAGCCAACAAAATATATCACGCAATGAGTAGGGTCTTTATAAACAAGAAGGAAATAACTAAAGAGACAGGTAAAATTTTATAAATCAGTGTACAGAGACATGGGTGTTATCTAATAAGCGGGAAAAGAGAAAAATCGGTACGTCCAAAATAAAATTTTTAAGGAGAGTGAGAGGAGTGACTAAAGAAGACAGATTTAGAAATGAACAAATAGGACGTGACCTGGAAATAGAATCCATAGAGGAATTTGTAGAACGAAGGCAATTAGGCTTGTGCGGACATCTGCAGAGGATGAGTAGCGTAGTCCCTGATAAAAGGATTTGGGAAGCCAAAACACTCGAGAAAAAGAAGAGAGGTAGACCAAAAGAGACATGGGATAGCTTAATTGCGAAAATTTCCACTCCACGAGTTAGAGCAGGGGCAGCAGGATATACCAAACTTAATATAATATTTTGAATGGTTTCTCTAGAAAACCGGTATTTTCAAGAGAGTTTTCCATATCTCTTATAACATTTCTGTCACAAAACGACATTCATAAGTATTCTATAATGTAAGCTTATAAAGTATCTTTTTACCTTGGTATACGATCTTCTACATAATCCACAAATTCCCAAAAGTCATCCATACCACAAAAACGATTAAAAACAATAGAAAATACCAAAAAATGTTCTGAGGAATGGATAAAATTGAGCTATCCATACACCTTTACGTTTACTCATTTGCCACTCAAATGTGGCATTACGAAAAGTGGGAAAGTTACGCTGTGAGTGTGAGGTGAGATTAAGGAACCCTCAAGTGGCGTCTATGAATTTGGCGCTTAAGTTAAACTAATAAAATAATGATAAAATAAACTACAAATTCAATAATTACTTTGCAAGTATCTTAAAAATAAAAACAATTTCCTCTTCGAACGACATATTCATATTATTAAAGTAACGCAAAAATATAATTTTAAATTAAATAAGAAAGAAACTTAATTTAGAAATCTTTGTAAACAATATTTGTAAATTAATAAAATTAATAAAAATCTCAACAAATCTGGAATATTAAACACAATAAAGATTGACAAAAGATGATCCAAATAGCCATAGAATACGATCACCTTGACTAACACTACGTTACTACATAAGGATATTAGGCAGTCGAAATTCGCGGCCAATAATTGGTCTTGGAAGTTTATCCTTGCTTATAAGTATGGAAACTAATGAGACAAATTTATACATTGTATATTAATTTAATTACTTCTACTGTCATTTGCAAAGATTTTTTATAAATTTAAGCTCAATATTTTTTTTCTGAATAATACATCAAGACAGGCGCGGCTCGTGATGACGTATTTGGGAGTGCAAGTACAATGATGCGAGTGCCTCGTGTGTTTTAGGTGTTTACTAAGAAAACGTTACAGTTAGTACACGAGAATACACGAAGCACTCGCATCATTGTACTTGCACTCCCAAATACGTCATCACGAGCCGCGCCTGCATCAAGATATAAAATAGACATGACGAGCTTTACCATACAGCCTCGTTTTTATTAGCGTTTAAAAAATCTAAATGTTTGACTAAATGCAAAAACCATAAATACTAGCTTTCTGCCTTTTCGAATGTTAAATACATATTCAGAAATTTGTTAATTTAAGGTATGCTTGTTAGTAACTACACATTGACAAACAAAATTGATTTGATCGTTGTGCGTCTTATGGGGGAAAGATACATCATGTGATAGGCAGTATCACTCCCCACCAAAATTTGCTAAACATAGATATTAATTTCGTGTGGTATTAACATGATGGATGGCCAGCATATAATTATTTAAATACACAGCTTTTTAGGTTGTGTCAGCAATTGAGGCAATATATAATGCTCTGAACATTAACTAGATCTGTCGTCGAATGATGACATCTGACTGAAAGACCCTGGGTAATTGTTTACTTGCTGAGTGATGTCTCTTTGAAAAATCAGTAGAGTTTAAATTTTTAATTGAAAATTTTGAAGTATCTGATAAGGCTTTTATTCACAACTAATAAGCATATTCTAAATTAAATCATATTCTTTACAACAATAAATAGAATTAATAGTAAACGCATATTTTAATTCCATTTCCGTTTAACAAAGCAAGTGCCTTGGTGGGGAGTAGGGCCGCCTACCATGTAACATCTTAAGCTTTTTGCGATATTCTTTTCTTGCTTAAATATAGAGGTATGAAATCAATTCTACTTGGCATAATATATAATCTTTGTAATAGAAAATTAGAATTCAGGTTTAGGGATTACAGTATGTGGAATATTAATTTACTTACTAGTACAATTGTATGTAATATATAAATATAAAATCAATTTATGTAAAAATTTGAGTACCTTTGGTCTCTCCATTGGCCTATCACTGCCAAAGATTTAATTTAAGTTCTAAATATTACTATCTTTTAACTATAACTATTGCAATTCCCCTTGATTTTTGTAAATATTCACATCTGGTCTAGCTAACAAATACAGATAAAATTTAATTAATATTGGAGTTTCCTTGGTGGATAAAATGATTGCTTGAAAAGTTACAATTTTGTATTAAAAATATGTGTTGAAATGAATCTGTTATTTATGCTTTTCATATTGTGAAGACAAGTGCATCTTGTATAGTACCCATAATGAAACTCTTTTTATTTCAATAAGTATTTTGTATTCGGTTATAATGCAGTAATTACACAATATAGATCTGCTTTAATTATATTTAATAATGTAAAGGAGAAAGAGAACAATTCTTTTTCTTAAATTATTGTGATAAAAATCAAAACAGCAGACACATATGTGCGTAGGAACTGTAAATTTTAAACGAAAATTTACCAAATATCTAATATAAACTTGGAATTTTATGTTATGTAACTAAATAGTATGAATTACTTTAAATAATGTTATTTATTTACTGTAAATTATATTGGCTACATAAATGTAATTATTAAGTCTATAGTCATATATTTTTCATATAATTGTTTAAATTCAAGATCTTAAATTATTCATATATACTTTTAATTGTAATTTAGTTGCCCGTATTTGTATAAAAATTATTTTTGTTATTTAGACAATAAGATGTAAAAAAGAATAAAAATATGTTTCTAATTTTACAGTCACTTTATTACTACACCGCTTATCAAATACATCCTTTGTAAAACTGACGTAGTTCGTAATTAAGTAAAAAATTCAAATTGGCACTATTTGCAATAACCACTTTTTATTGATTGTTAATAGTAAGTACAATTTGTTTTTTAACTGGAAGAATTCCAGGTGCTTGTTAAGGTTATTTATCAGAAATATTTCTAAAATAATTATTAATTGCACTTTTAACATATTTTGCGAAATTAATAGTCTGTTGTTTTAGAAATATATTCCGAACTTTTATAATGTTGATCAATCATTACACAAATTTATAAAGATTGATAAAATCCATAAATTTTGGTCGTCAATGTCATTTGACAAAACGTAAGTTGCTGTATTGTAATACGGTCGTAATGATAATAATCTATAATTTAATTTATCACATGTTAATAAAATTTACTGAACTTTTTGTAAGTTCTAGAGAGATACTACCGTAGGTTCAGAGAGTCCAGTTTCTATTAAGGAAATAATGCTTAATTTGTGAAAACAGGATATTGGGACCATAATAAAAATAATTCAAAAAACATGATTTTGACAAATTGCAAATTTATATTGACATTTCATTCACAGCGGATAGAATCAATTAGGGTAAGTTTCTACATTGTGACAATTTCCTCAAATGATATTAACGACCAACATTTATTGTTTGTAGCTGTACTATCGGGCGCGACTGAAAGTGGACACGTTTCATGTTGATATGTCGGAAATTCAAATAATTAACTAGTGTAAACTGTACTTTTGAATTGTTAATATTTTGACGTGTGTGTTCTAAAAATGTCAGTTTAATAAATTTTATTGAGTAAATCTTTTAAACTGAATACAAAAGTTGAATTAAAGTAATAAATACTGGTATATAATAAATTTCATAAATTAAATTAATATTTTGTCCATGATCTATTGTTTACAGTTACCGTTTGAAGACGATTTCTCATCGAAAATAAGATTATATTTACTAATATTAACTGGCATGTGGTTTCTAATAGACCATAACCGAAAGAAAGTTAAATCCGCTTGAAGCCTAGTACAATCATTCAGATAACTAATAGAGTTTTATTTAATCAGCAAATTAAAAAAAAACGAGAGGGCAAAGTTAGATATCTTTTATGAATAGTCAGAATAAAAGAGGATGTAAACGAGTTACCTGAGATAAACTAGATGTAATAACTAGGGACCAGACACGAGAGGCCGAAATTACGATGGACCATATAAATAGTCTATAACATCGCTAAGTACAACACGCAGTTATTGATTAGCACTAGTCATTCGGTTAAAAGCACATCTGTTTTTTGTCGTTGAATTGTGACGCAATTCCTTCAATTTTACAGTAAAATTCCTTTCTTCATGGACGTAGATAGAAGCAGGAGGAGTTTTTATAATTTATTTTATTT
This sequence comes from Melolontha melolontha, assembly GCA_935421215.2. Lineage (NCBI taxonomy): Eukaryota > Metazoa > Arthropoda > Insecta > Coleoptera > Scarabaeidae > Melolontha > Melolontha melolontha. The sequence continues at coordinate 86,038,161 of OW285236.1, read as the reverse complement.
ATTAGTTTATATTTCGTAAGATAAATAAAGTATGGTGAGATCATTTCTTTTTTCATTGTTTTAACTGATAATTACATACTTCTTAATTTTTGTAATAGATCCTGTTCAATATCGTTTCATCGAATCTACTTCTCCCAATTATTTTGATGTAAGTATCCAGTGAATTTGGTTAAGTTTCAATAACTTACGCATACATTTTTAATTTTTATTTATTTAGATCCAGAATGATATGATATCGAACGATGTTAAGAATGGCATCGTGAAACAATGGCGAGTTGGATTAAGGGTCAAACTGATTGTATGTCCATTGACAGTGATTCCGAAATTTGCAAAGGCTGTAAAATATCGTTTAAAATTCCAAGAAATCGCATGTAAAACGTCACTTAGCATCGCAAACACATACACAGAAATTAGCCCATTGGAATCTGTTTTGGAATTTTAGCGATGAACTGTGAAGCTTTAATGGCGGCAAATATCCCATTAAATAAACTTAACAATCCCACCTTCAAAACATTTTTCCAAAAATATGCTGGTCGACATGTTCTTGATGAATCCACCTTACGTAAATATTACGTTTCTAAGTGCTACACGAAAGCAGTAGAACGCATTAGAAGCCATCTTTCAAATCAGTACCTATGGATAAGTGCCGACGAAACTGTCGATATATTAGGACGCTGTGTGGTAAATGTTGTAGCTAGTGTACTACATCCAACTATTCCATATAACACATGTAATAGCAACAAAAATTATAAATACAGTTGATGCGGAATGCGGATGCTAAAATTATATTACGAGAATATGCATCAAATGCTTCATTCGGACGACAGTTACAAAGAAAAAAATACTTTTATTTGTCAGTGACAGTGCTGCATATAGTTAAAAATAGGCAGACTATTAAAGGAAACATCCTAATATGCTGCATATTACTTGTGTAGCACATGCTCTCCACAGAATCTGTGAATATATTAGAGACACCTTTCCGGAAGTTGATAGACTTGTTTCCGCTTTTAAAAAAGTTTTCAGAAAAGCACCATGGAGAGTAGCTCTTTACAGGGAAAAATTTCCATCTTTGTTACTGCCTCTCTCTCCAGTAGTAACTCGATGGGGAACATGGTTGGAAGCTACTAGATTTTATGCAGAGAATTTCGATAGTATATATTTTAATGATGCTCGAAGTTATTTCTGAGTGCAAGGAACAAATACAAATACCAAATTTTAAAAATCAGTCGCACTTTCTTCAGGAACACTAGAAATTTGCTAAAACTAATCACTTATTTTAAAAATCAAAATCTCAAATTAAATGATGGGTTAACCACATTAGATGTAGCTATTAATAATTTGAAAATTATTCCAAGTGACTTCGGATGTGGCCATCGGCAAAAGTTAGACGCAGTTTTTAATAGAAATCCAGATTTAATAATATTGCGGCAATTGTGTATATAGGGACAATGCCTCAAAATCTAATTGCTAAATACGCTGAAATAATAGAATATTTCCAGTACGCACCTATAACCAGTCGTGATGTAGAAAGGACGTTCTCTATCTACAAGGATGTAATTCATTCAAAGAGAACAAATTTTACCAAAGAGACCTTGAGAAAGTATTGCTAATTAATATTAATACTCAACTTGAACTACAAAATTAACAAATAAAATTGTATTTCGTATTTTATAGATCACCCGTTTGTTTTCCAATTATATAAATAAAATTAAAAACTCTGTAAAATACAAATTTTCAATAGTACGCCCGAGGGCGATGAGTCATCGGCCTTTCGTGTCCGGTCCCTAATCAAAGCGGACGAGTATGGAGTGAAAAAATAGCGGAATCTTGGCGACTGTTTTTTTTATTGGCTAGGCGCTCCTCACGTGGATTTTCTCCATGATCGACGCAAAATTAATGCGAGCTTCTAAATACCGTAAAGCTGTTTTTGCGACAAAATCTCTAAAAAGTGTGATTCTTCTCCATGACAATGGCTGGCCTCATTCAGCAAACGTCACAAGGCAAAAATTAGGCAGCCTGGGTTATTGGAGCATCCTCCCTACAGTCCAGACTTGTCGCCTTGTGATTTTCATCGCTTTGGACCCTTGAAAGAAGCACTTGGAGGTCGGCGTTTCAACAATAACCAAGGAGTAGAGGAGTTTGTGCTCCAATTACTACGTGCGCAAGCAAACACTTTCTACGGCTAAGGAAAACAACTCCCAATTCGCTGGGAAAAATGCGTTGCCAGGGCGGAAGATTATGTGGAAAAATAATATGTTTTTCTAAATAATGTAGAATAAAGCTCAAACTTGAAAAAAATCAGGACCGCTTAAATTTGATATATCCTCGTATTATGTGAACTAATTAAAACCTTACCTGTTCACAGAATCGAAATGTTCATTCAATCGAATGTGCAGTTTAAAACGTTTATTTATATGTATATGTATTCAGTTACATCAAAAAGAATTAACAAATGAAAAATATACATGTTCTACATAGATACGTACATACATACATGAATACGTAATGATTTAAAGAAGTCAGTTTTGTTTGTTAAAAAAACTGGTTAAATTTGTTTGAACCTTTTTTTCTTTTAAACATCTTTGAACTGCGATTTCTTTTATTCTTCGCAAAGTTAATAGATCTTCAGAATTTAGCATGTTTTGTTTTGCCCAAGAAATCACTATATTAAGTCCTTGTAAAGCTTCCTGAGTGGGGATGGTAGTTGGCATTGGCTCATCATCCATTGTTTCTTCCGCACTTTCAATTTCAATTACATCCTCTTCAAGATCTTCTATGACATCCGTATTCCAGTTTTCTATGTCTTTACGGCTGTATGTTATGTTTCCGTTCACTTTCTGTAGTAATGCTACAATTGCTTGAAATGTCACTGCCTCGACGCTGTTCTTGTATTTTTCTTGTAGAATAGCCAATGGAACATCTTCTTCTGAATCAGAGTCGCTATTGAAAGAATCTGATAAAATATTTTTCCAACACTTAGCAATTATTTCTTCTTACACATTCATCCATGCTAACGCCAGATGTGTAACAGCATCTTTTAGACTCAAGTTTTTAATGACAGCTGAAATATCATTGCTATCAGAAGCAACTATTGTGGATAAAAGGCTTCTTCTATAAAACAATTTTGTTAACCTAATGACATTCTGGTCCATGGGCTGTATAAGAGCTGTTACATTCGGAGGCATGTATACAGTAAGAATTTTTCCATATTCGGAAACCAAGTTTTCTGCTGGTGGATGACTTGGAGCGTTATCCAAAAGTAGAAGAGCTTTTTGTGGTAATCCCTTTTGTTTCAAAAATCTTCGAACCTGCGGGACAAATGAATGATGAAACCAATTTTCAAATACCCCCGACGTCATCCACGCATTTTTCGTACTTGTGTATTGCACTGGAAGTGAAAAGTTCTTAAAGCATCTTGGATTTGCGGCACGCCCAATCACTAACGGTTTGATTTTATGTTCACCGGTTGCATTGGTGCATGCTAGTAAAGTAACTCTACTTTTATCCGTTTTCCGACCAGGGGCCGATCTTTCTTCAGACGTAACCAAAGTCCTTTCTGGGAGTAATTTCCAAACCAAGCCTGTCTCGTCGGCATTGTATAATTGGTCATGTGTTAATTGTAGCTCCTCTATTTTCTTTCGAAGATAATTCTTGAATGGACCTACATGCTCCGGAGCAGCTGATAACTTTTCTCCCGAAATTTTTAAATGTCTTATTCCAAATCTTCGTTTAAATATTTGGCTCCATCCGTCACTAGCATTAAAATTAGGATTTTCAGCGATAGTTTCATTGATAGCTTTTGCTTTTAAAAGTTCAATCGAAACCGGTACATTTTTAAGTCTTTGTGTACAAAACCATGAATATAATTTTTTTTCCATTCGTGGCATCTTACAGGATTTTAAAGTTTTTCTTTTCCGTATTTCACTGCGCCTTGGTGTGACTTTTAAAATGTCCCGTTTTTTATTTTTGATTGCACATACTGTGGATCTGGCAATCCCGTACTTTTTAGACAAATACGTTACACTGCTTCCACTGTCCAGACTTTTTAAAATTTCACATTTTTCGAGCAAACTTAACACTTTTCGCTTCATTTTTATTGTAAACACAAAAATGTTCTAGCACAGTACACCTACAACATCAACAGAACTCAGAATTACAACTAAAATAAAATACATACATCTGTCCGCTGTTCTTGTAAGTTACGCCGGCGAGTCAGCAAAATAATTCATACGCCGGGAATTTACCCAGTTCACTGAAACTGAATCGAATGCAGCAAAATAATTCATACGCCGGGAATTTACCCAGTTCACTGAATCGAATGTGTTATTGTTCACTCTATGGAGCTTTACTAATAAAATTTTAGTTGTTCACTGAATAGAGTGTTCACTCTTCCGAGCGGCTACTGTATATGTATTTATATTAGCCGAATTCGTTGGATGTCTCTTCAAAAACCCTATTTCTTCTTTTCATAAATTTTTAGTTTGTAGTTTATTTGTTTATTTAATAAATTCTTAGAATATGGAAAAAATATAATGTAAGTGTTACTGTATAGTTCATTTGTCGCAATAGCAAAAAGTGTTTCGTGCATATTTCACAGTGCTCTATTAAGTTTTTTTTTATAATTCCAGTAATATGCTGTACAGATTTATATAGGTATATACATTGCGCGACATATAAAACCCGTACAACTCTTATGAACACAAAATCAGAGTTTTTAGGTTGCGTAAACGGGACAAATATATTCATACAGTCACTTATAGACTTCATAGTTTATACATACATTGCTAATACTTATCTTATAACTTAAGTCAAATTTGACAAGACAAATACGACACGTTAAATTTGATAAGTCTGGCTTACATTGATAATATGTTAGCGTACGGGTTTTATATGTCGCGCAGTGTACACTTGCGGCCCCTACAAACTGGGACAATTTGACAATTAATAAATGTTGGCTTTGTAACATGGTCTTAATATTGAAGTCTATAAAATGTCACCTAACTGAAAGAAAGTCAGTGGCGTATAAAATAAAAAATTTGAAAAATGGAAAAATTCAAATACAAATAACGTTTTTACAACAATATATGCGTTTATAAAATGAAAATGCAATCCAGTTTGTTTTTCTTGATGAAATCTAGATTTTTCAAGATGGAAGCTCTCAAAAACCACGGCAACATGAGAATATTAAATCTGTAAAAGCAAAACAAGTAAACATATAACTTCACTACTGTACCACTATTTTTTAATTCGATAGTATAGCAAACGCCAATTAAGTTGGCGCGAGGAGGGGGTGCGCAGAAGCAGTTTTTAAAAACGTCCACCCCCACTACTCAAGTAATTGTCAGAATACATTTGTCATTGGCGCGGCTCGTGATGACGTATTTGGGGGTGCATATACAATGATGCGAGTGCCTCGTGTGTTTTCGGTGTTTACTAAGAAAACGCTACAGTTAGTACACGAGAATACACGAAGCACTCACATCATTGTACGCAACCTCCAAATACGTCATCACGAGCCGCGCCTGCATTGACGTTTGACGGAACATAATGTCATTGCTAGGGGATCATAAAGTGATACACGCTCAGAGGTTAGAATTATCTGACATTTGATGTAAAACCAAATACAAATCTCCCCACTACTTCTAGTTCTGCGCGAACTTACCCTCCTCGCGCCAACTTAATTGGCGTTTGCTATACTTAAGATCGTAGTAACGTGCAAAAGTCATTTTTGACACTATTATTTGAAAATTTAAATTTGACGCCTACATTTAATATATATTGGGTGATCGAGAAAGGTTGACCGTGCCGCCTCTATGAAAAAAAGTGAACCTATAAAAATGCCGCTTACTTGAAATTGTTTTCAGTGGCGTACCGATGTTATAATATAAATAATAATAATAATATAAATAGGCAACTTAGTAATCACTTGTGTCAGGAAATTACAAACATCAACATATATGTTAATATAAATTTCAAAAAAAATTAATTATGTAAAGAGATTGTTTATTATAGAAAAGAAATATTTAATAATTGAATGTATTTTGTATAAAGTAACAGTCCTGTTTATAAAAATCAAAAACGTTTTCGTTCTAGAAGTCGTATAAATAAAACAAAATTCAGTTTTTACATTTTGGTTTATTTTATAATCAACAAATATACTTTAAGAAATCAAAAAATTTACAAATTATGATCTATGTGTCCACCGTTATTTTGTAGGTATGTGTCAATCCTTCTCTTCATACCTTCAAAAACATTCTCCAAGACTTTTGGCGTAATTCGATCTATTGCAGTTCTTATGGCTTCTTTCATTTCATCTATTGTGTGCAAACGATTGCGAAATATTGTATCCTTAAGGTATCCGAACAGAAAAAAGTCTAGCGGTGTAAGATCAGATCTTGAGGGCCATCGGTTATTACTGATAAGTCTATTACCATAAAATTGTTCAAGATATTGGATAGTCTGTCTTGCAGTGGGGGGAGTAACATTGTCATGTTGAAAGAAGCCTGTCGTTATTTCATCATTGTGCAATTGCTCTATAAATCTATAAAATTTCATAATTAGCTGCTGTTATTGTATTTTCAAAAAATATTGGACCGATAATTCTCCTTCGTGACATCAACCCAAACACCAATTTTCATTGGATGTTACTGTGTTTCATGGTAAACATGGGGATTTTCAGCTGACCATATTCTATAATTCTGCGAGTTAACATATCCAGATAAATGGAACCACGCTTCGTCAGAAAAAAAGGATAAATTTAGCACCTCATCATTTCGTAAATTTTCATCGAACCACTGACAAAAATCTATGCATTTATTATGATCCAATTCATGTAATTCTGGCACGACTGATATTTTATATGGGTGATAATGCAATTTAGTTTTTACAGCCTTGTGACACGAACCATAAGGTAAACCTAAAAATAAATTTCATGTATTAGTTAAACATTTACTATAGAACAATTGGTAAGTTACAACAATTAGGCATACTAATAATTTACACCTGTTTGTTGAGCCAATTGTCGTAATGACTTTTGTGGACTCTGATCCAAACGAGGTCGAACATCCTCAACCACTTCTTCAGTAAGAACCGTTCTACGGCCAGGACTCTTTCCTTTGGCAATACTACCTGTATCTTTGAAACGTTGAACCGTTCTCAACACATGTGACAACGATTCATAATCAAGATTGATATCTGGAAATTCGGCATTTAAATCGTCAATACATAACCGCGTCGCATACTTCCACTGCCCATTTAGATCACGCTGTCCACTTCGGAAATACGCCTCCAAAAGGAACTTTTCTTGCTCAAAGCTTAACATAATAACCTAAAAATTCAAGTTGGATAAAAAGGATATTTTATACTATTCGAGTCATGTTAACGTACCGTAAATGTTGAGAATGAAATTATATAATTTAGCAATACTTTTTTAATAAAAATAAAACACGACAATAGGTAAGAATTTATAATAATACAAGAATAAAACGATGAGACACCAATGATCGAATAAACACGAAAAATGACAGATTGTTAGCAGTGTTGCCAGGGGAAATTTTTTTAATTCCCTAGACATTTGCAGAAAATTTCCCTAGAATTTTTAAACAATTTTCAAGACGTTACTTAAAAGCGGATTGGAGATTGCAGGTTATATAATACAAAAAAATTTAAAAAAAAACGATGACACAAATCATAAAAACAAAATATATATTTATATATTTTAATATAACAATAACTAATCTAGGTAACATAATATTAAATATACATATAACAAAGACAAACAATTTTTTAAAATAAATTCTATCATACTAAATACTATCATACAATATATCAAATTTTTTAAATAAATCATTGTTGAGTTCGAAATTAAAACAACTGTTGCCCTTCATTAATGTTTTGCAATGTAAAATGCCACACAACGTTTCGGTGGATAACCGGTTACGGGTTTTGGTTTTATTTAAGTTAATTTGCGAAAATACACGCTCTGCAGTCGCACTAGAGTGTGGCAAACTAAATATATTAAATATAAATGTGCACAGCTTTGGATACATAAGCATGTCGTCGCCGGATTTAAGACTGGCATTTTTTTTCCAGAATTGTTCAACATTCAAGTCTCCAAATTGAGACAAATCTGTATTTCGTAACATTCGCCATTCCCTGTCTATCTCATTTAAATCATTGCCATCTAAATTCGGGAAATTAATGGCCATAGGTGCTATTGATTCATATTTTTTTGATATTACATCGATGGGTGAAATCATTTCGATTTGCTTTAATATAATAATTGATCTATTCTTTTGGTCGAACCTCTGATATATTTGATGGCACCCTTCTATTAAAAAATCTAAACATCGCCGTCTAAAGTTCGCTAGTTCATTTATATTTAGCCCATGGGTATTATTAGCTATTTTACCCATAACAAAGGCACCTAAATAAATTTTCTCCAGGATAACAAAATTGTCTGGATTTTTATATTCTACATTTTCAGTTGGCGTTCTATCGAGATAAGTCCTTTTTAAGTAACAATCTAGTAAAGATTTTAATGCAGTTTCTACATTTCTATATAATATGTGAATTTTAACACCCTCATACTGCATCTCTGTGTTTAAATTTGTGAAAAAAGGTAAAATATATTCTAGAAAAATTATATTATTAGAAAATATAATTTTATAGTGGGATTGTTGAGACCATTGAAAATATTTTTCGCTGTTATATCTTTATCACTTAATTGTGCATTTGTGAAATACAATTTTAAAGCATCGTATTGCTCTAAAAATCGTCTAACAACTGATAATAAAGATAACCACCTAGTCTGAGAGAGTTGTAATATTTTATGGGGTTTTAAAGCTAAAAACTCTTGAAATTCTTTGAATTCACTCTGTCTTTTGTAACTGTATTGCAAATAGCTGTATATATCTCTGACTAGTTCCTCAAGAGAAGAAGGTAGCTTTTCACAAGCATAATTAGCGCAAAGATTAAAAGAGTGGCAAACACAATTAAATATAAATAAATCTGGGATATCAGCTTTTAACTTAGTAGATAGTGAATTGTGTTTGCCCATCATTGCACTTGCGTTATCGGCAGCAAAGCCTATCAAATTCTCTTTATAGTTAATATTATTTTTAACAAAATATTCCGTAATGCTATTATATAAAGATTCTGCTGTACCACTAGGCACTTTCAACAAACCGAAAAATAAGTCTTTGATGCTAGTGCCATCAAACACTCGCGCTACTAGCGCTAAATGTTTAATGGATCCTTTATCGGTAGATTCATCGACAATCGGTGAAAATTTATTACAAATTAATAAATTTATAGTTTTATCAAAACTATAGGAACCGATAACATTATTAACAATTGCAGTTGCTTTTGTGCGGTTATTACTGTAATTTTTTGCGATCTGAGAGTCGGTAAATGTGGTTCTTATAATTTCCGATAAATGATCTAATGTATTTAACGCAATATTATGCTCGGCTGCAAAAGCGGCGAATCTTACTTCAGCGGTTTTAATTTTCTTTTGAAGATCGACTGTTTGTAAAAAAGAAGATATATCAGTCAAAGACTGTTGTTTAGTTACAGAAGTTACTAATTTTGTATGTGCTTTTCCGTGCGCGTGTTTCAATATTTCTGCTAGGGAAATTTCCCTAGCTCTGGCAACACTGATTGTTAGTAATATTTGTATAAAGCTAAGTTCACACATATAAATGGAAGTAGATATATAGCCTACCACCTTGGGAAATCAGTATTTTTCAGACAATCTTTCTCGATCACCCGATACCTACATTCACACAGCCTAATTTAAACCGATTAAAATATGACTACCACATTTTTTTAATTCCATAGTATAGCAAGCGCCAGATAAGTTGGCGAGCAGGGGGTTCGGGCAGGATTAGAGGTATTGGAGAAATTTGTACTTAGTTTTACATCAATTTGCAAGATACCTTAGGTGGCGTAAAACTACACATCTACCACTTAATAAATTAATAATTTATTAGAGTAAAATATATAACGTGGACGTTTATAAAAATGGCTTCTGCGCACTCCCTCCTCTCACCATCTTATTTGGCGCTTGCTATACAATTGTATGTACAGTCACGAGCAATAAATTTTGGTCGTCAAAGTCATGCTTTGACACAATAGAAAATTAAAACAGGCAAGCAATTTTATGAGTAGGGACAGTAATAAAAGCTACTATGGATTGTAGTCGATATAATGCTTGACTTCAAAGGCAACAATTATGTATGTCGGTAGGTATTTATTTGCACGCTTCTCAAGCGCTCTTTATTCTAAATAAAGGGACTATTCTGGTTAAAAATTATCTTAAAGAATCATTGTTTTTCAAATAAAAATACTTATTCCCCCGAAAATAATTATTTCAAAATACTACAACAATGAAATAATCCTTTTCATTCGAACAAATGAATGAATGAAATAAATACAACATATCATTCAATAATGAATAAAAGCGATATCTATTTGGTTATTTGCTTATTTCTATGAGTTTAAAACAGTGGGGCATCTTGAGTGAAGGGTTTGTTTCTGTTTTTGCATTTAAAATTTGAAATCAGTATTCTATATCGGTTCTAGAAGAACACATACATAGGTGTCACTTAATTTTTTTTTAAATTAATATACCTAGTGTTAAAGTATTGGTAGTGACAGTGACAGTGAACAAGCTGGCCCAAGTAATATAGCAAAATAAAATATTCCCAAAATTATAAGGAAGATTGGGAAAAGCTGGAAGACTTTAAGAGATGGCTTTCTAGAAGTAAAAAGGGAAAAAATTTTGCAAGATGTAAGATCTGCAGTAAAGACATTAATATTTCTAGCGGAAAAGATTCTCTAATGAAACACAGTCTTTCGATAATTCATAAACATACGGCAAGGATGATACGCAAACAGCCGCGTTTAACCGAATTTTCAGCAGGTATGGCAGAATCGGCGCAAATAAAGAATAATATTGCCGAAGGAATGATTATTTAAATTATTTCAACATTATTACGTTACAACATTACTAAAAAAAGATATACCGAATTTATTTGTCATGAAGTGCACTGCCACTCATTTCACTTAGTTGCTTCATACGCATGCGAAAAATTGCCAAATTTCTTTGAAAACTTAACAAGAAATATTTTTAATTACTTCAACTCTAGTCTAAAAAGAATCAGCGAATTGCAAGAGTATCAATTATTTTGCAATGTTAAAATCCACAAAATTTTACACCCGTCCCAAACCAGATGGTTATCGGTTGATTCAGCTATTAAACGAATTCTAGAACAATACAATCCGTTCTTATTATATTTTACAACTGCTGTTGCAGATGGCGATGTCTCAACAGCTGAAAACATACTCGATCATTTAAATAATCCGCTAACCAAAGTCTTTCTATTATTTCTAGATTATGTTTTGCCACTCTTTAATAGTCTAAATCGTGAAATGCAATCAGAATCGCCAAAACTTTACACTTTATATAATAGTGTATCCAATATTTTTCGAACAATTTATGACTGTTTCCTAAAACGTAACTATTTATTCTCTACAGCATTAGAAAACATTAAATTTAAAAATCCACATAATTATCAAGCATTAGAAGATCTGTATTTAGGAGCAAATGTTAGAAGTTAGCTAGAAGGTAAATTGAGTTCAGAACAAATAAAATATTTGCGACTACGTTGTTTGGATTTTTACGTTGAAAGTTGTTCACAAATCACGACTAGATTTCCACTAAAAAACAACCCACTTAAAAAATTTATTTTCATCGACTCCGAGATAGTAAAAGGCGGAACTATAAGTTCAATAGCAGATATAGCTTTACTTTTTCCGAATTTAATACCACAAAACGAACTTGAAAATTTAGATAGCGAATGGAGGCAATTACGAAATTACACAGAACGCCAAAATTTTAGCAGATATGTTGGAATTCTGGGCTAGTGTCAGGGCAATAAAACGTGGTGATGAATCGAATGTCTTTCCATTATTATGTAATTTTATCCAAAATTTGTTGTGTTTACCACATTCTTCCGCAAATGTGGAACGAATTTTTTTCTCCATCAATTTAATGAAAACTAAACAACGTACTAAATTAAGCACGGAAACAGTCACAGGACTTCTTCATAGTAAGACATATATAAATAAAAATAGCTGTTTCGATTTTAAAATAGACAAAAAATTGATATTGAAAAAAAATGAAGAAACATTAAAAAATATACCTGATGATGAGTAGTTTATTAACTATTATTATTATTAACGTCATTGGTTTTATAAAACATCATGTATATTCTAATATAAGTTATTCTTAGTGTGCTTCATATATATTTACATTTTTATTATATTTACTAGTTATATGATACTATTAATAACTATTATTATATGTATTTTAGAAATTAAAATTGTTTTCATATTTATTGTTTGATTTTAAACTAAGGATAAAGACATCTACCGAATTTTCACGAACCATTCTACCGATTATCTCAACAGGTCTGTTTCATTTGTAATGTGAAGACAACTTGATTCAAAATATTTTTATTAAAATGGCATTCACAAATTCTAGATAGCGAGTTTGTTGGCGTTTAAACGTCAGTAACATTTTCCTAGTCATCCACTCTAGAAAATATGTGTCTGAGGCAAGTTTGTTAATCTTACGCGATTGACGTTTTGTGAAATGAATGCCATTTGTGTCCTGTCTTTTCAAATTTTTAACGAAGGGGGTCTTTTTGCGTACTTATACTACCTTTTATTGTTTTCTTTGTGTATTTCATTTATTTTTCTATATTGGAAGAGTGTAAAACGTGGGCAATATTTATTTTTTACTATTATTTAATTATTCCTTGATGAGATTGTTGTATATTGTATGGAAACTTATTTTTATTTACATTAACACAAATATATTTTTTTTAAAATAGCAAACTCAATAACATTAGAAAAATTAGAAAGTTATTTTGCCATTGCAAAGTTGGAGAATCAAGTGCTAAGAAAAAAATTGAGGTGCTATTTTGACTGATGTCTGTAAATCCACTAATTAAAATATAGACTTTACATCATTAGTACTCAGAGTAGTCAATATAAATTATATCACTGCACATATTAGATTAAATAAATTTAACTTTTTAGGTTTGTAGAAGTTTCTTTATTAATATTCTTAAAATAGATAACAAAAAAATATTAGTTTTTTAGCCTAGATATAAATAGAATTAATTTATGATTAATAATGTTTAACTTATCCTAGGTTTTTTCTCAGGTGGCGGTTTAATTTTTTCATGTTTCTCAGTCTTAATATCCTTAGTTTCTGTAGCGCCATTTTCAGATTCAGTTTTTGCAGGTATTGGAGCAACTTTAGCTTGTGGAGGAGCAGGTAGTGGGAACTTTTTTATCAACTCACCTAGTAACATATCCACCCTTTGTCTTTGAAATAAGGAGCTCGGTTCTTCTCTAGGTTTTTCTTCCTTGGGTTTTGGCTTTTCTGCATTTCCTCTTTGAGATTTGAAATCCCAAGAATAACCTTTACTTGGGTGATACCGAGAAAATCCAGAAGCCTCTTCAAATGCAGCTTGTAAATTATGTACAGTTGACAGCTAAAAAGATTATTTTAAATTATAAAAGAATTTATTCTTTTAATTTAATCTTTGATTTAAAATGTGATGAATTTATTTACTAACTTCATTATATCCTTCAGTTAAATGAGGTAAAAATCTTACCAGTCGTGAATTCAAAACACTTGCTAAGTCAGGTGCTTGATAAACAACTCCTGCTATTATATAATAATCAGCAAGAGGTGTTACTTGTTGATGACTATGCCTATGTTGCTTGCGTATTACATAAAGTATTGGTTCTTGAACGTGAAGCAAAACATATTCCAATCCTACCATATTTCTACAAATTATAATTATAGAAAAATATATGTAGGAATATATTATTTATTTACTGTAGCTGATCTGGATTAAGCCTTTGCATTTTGACAATTTCATTATTACAAGTCCTATCAAAAAATGGATTTGAACGCTCTGAAAAATAATCCATTACGTTGGCAGTGTTTAGTATTGGTATCCAAGCAGAATCATGCCAAGAAACACTTAAAGGATTATCTGTGAGGTTGTTTGGAATTCCCATTCTTGTTGGTATCATATTAAAACTAGAAATTTTATTTTTAACATGGGCTATTTTTAGTTGGAATTCATTCACTTTTATATTCAAGTAAAGCTACAGTTCCAACAATTTCAAAATTCTACGTATTCTAAGTACAGGTAAGTAAATTTTTGTTAATTACCGTATAAATGGCAATTATTTGTTCTTCACACTAACACAAAAATTTCTTGGTTATCAAGGTATATGGTGCAAAAATTATTAAAGTTCAGCATTAAAAATTCTATCTTCTTTATTTTGTAGAAGTAATATGTTTTATAAGGTAAACAATTTAAAAAATCACTTTAAAGAAAAAAAAATAATTAAAAAATTTCATAAGGTTATAATTCGTCTTAAACTTCACTCTGTGCCTTTTAGTCAAAAGATATTTGGTTGCCTATTTTTCGAAATTATAATTTGTGAAATGTCTTCATTGCATATGATTTATAAGAGCGCGATCTTTAAAAGCAGCAAAACAAAACTTTTTCTTAACTCATTGTTGGTAAAAATATATTTATTGATGGTCTTAAAATATCGTAGCTATTTAATGTTTACTTATTGTTGCTGTAATATTTAGAATTATGAAATACAAATTATAAATATGTGTATGAGTTATGTTATGTTTTAATTTATTAGTTGCTATATTCGTTTACCTAAATCATCCTTTTTGTATATGCAACCAATATTACAAATTGGTGATAGCGTTTCCATAACATAGTTGTCAAATTGTTCAACTGGTAATAGCATATTAAAAAACAAGTTTCATAAGGCACCATTTTGCCGCACGAGATCAGTTTAGAAAACGAGCCGCGATAGCGGCGAGTTTTCTAAAGAGCGAGTGCGGCAAAAGGCTTTATGAAACGAGTTTTTTATACTATTTTTTCTATTTTACATTTTTTACATTAATAAATTGGAAAGATTTAATTTGGAAGTTCAGAGTTTAATTTTTATATAAAGCATGCAGTTGGTCACATTGATACTTGACATTTTCAAATTTAAATCTTGCTATCCGCGAAGTATATTATATTACATATTATTTACTAATTTTCGTTAACATTACTTGATACTTCATTTAAAAATATAAACATGAGTGACATAGAAACATATATATGATGTTGTCAATTGTATACAACATACGTTGTTTGTGTAAAATACGGACATACACCATATCTGTCAAATGTACATAAATTCTTAAAATCAAATGACAGCAATGATATTTATTTCTGTATTCGAACAACGCCAACATTGAAAAATGAAAAAAAGCGTATCGAAATGAAGCTCATTTCGATACTGTTTTGGGTTTCATAATGAGTTCATTTCGAACGCAAAATAGAAAATAGTATATTAAAAAACGAGTTTCATAAGGCACCATTTTGCCGCACGAGATCAGTTTAGAAAACGAGCCGCTTGCGGCGAGTTTTCTAAAGAGGGAGTGCGGCAAAAGGCCTTATGAAACGAGTTCTTTATACTATTTTTTCTATTTTGCGTTTTTTACATTAATAAATTGCTTAAATTGGAATTATTTAATTTGAAAGTTCAGAGTTTAATTTTTATATAAAGCATGCAGTTGGTCACATTGATACTTGACATTTTCAAATTTAAATCTTGCTATCCGCGAAGCATATTATATTACATATTATTTACTAATTTTCGTTAACATTACTTGATACTTCATTTAAAAATATAAACATGAGGGACATAGAAACATATATATGTTGTTGTCAATTGTATACAAAATACGTTGTTTGTGTAAAATACGGACATATATCATATATGTCTAATGTACATAAATTCTTAAAATCAAATGACAGCAATGCTATTTATTTATGTATTCGAATAACGCCAACATTGAAAAATGAAAAAAAGCGTATCGAAATGGAGCTCATTTCGATACTGTTTTGGGTTTCATAATGAGTTCATTTCGAACGCAAAATAATTTTTGAAGTTTGATTTTAAAATAACGTCTATTGCCGGTGTTGTAAGTTAAACACGTAATGATAATGAAGAAAATACTTATTTATATATATTGATAAATGAAAAGTCACTAATAAAAATATGGAATCATTTGACAATGTTTAGAGAGATAGAAAAGTAAGCGTTACTGTAATTGTTTAAAGAGAAAAGGAGATGATCCAATATTGACAAGTGGTATGTTAATTAAATATTGTAAATTATGTAAAATTAATATAACCAAAAAATTTTAAATTATTGAATTCGTTCAGTCAATATAGAATATTGTAATAGAAATTTCTAATATCTCTGTGATTATTATTATGATTAATGAATATAAGCATTAATTTTGATCAACTAAAGATAAGTAAACATATGGCGGTTGTTAATTAAATGATCGCTAAAAGAAGAATTTGTTTTTTATTTGTGAATGAATTATTTATTATGTTCTTATATTCGATATTTTTTTAATATTTTTTACACTACTTCAATTAAATAAAATGCATACAAAAATACTGAAAATAATACGAAAATTATTCTATAAATTATTATATCAATGTCAATGCTATTTGTCGTTTGTCAAAACTTTTAGTTAAGAGTAATCGCAATTAAGTTCTACAAGTTATAATTACATACAATATGTATATATAACGTGTGTATAAATTGTCGCAAAAGCTACACGCAGCGACATTCTTCGTTCGGTTCTGAATAAAAAATCTTAATGTTAAAATGTCGTATCATGCTTCGTTTGTTTTCACGGGGTTCTTGAAGTTCAGACTTTTAGTGCGTAATTAACCTTTGCTCTTCGATATCTGTTAATAGAGATAGATGCAATTTAGTTTAAAGAAAAAATGTTTACTAGTATTATTTCGTAAACGTTTTCTTTTTGATATAAAAGCTTGTTTTTAACATTTATTCATTAACGTACTTCCACGAAAAACACATTTGGCAACGTTGTAGAACAATAAGTTTGTATTTCAACGTGAGTTCAATCAAAATAATTACTGTCAAATTTTGACATTTACGAATTTACGAAGCATGATACGACATTTTAACATTAAGATTTTTTATTCAGAACCGAACGAAGAATATCGCTACGTGTAGCTTTTGCGACAATTTATACACATCTTGTATATTTACGTATTTTAATTATAAATAGTTTATACTATATTTTTAATAAGTTCTTAAAAAATAGGTAATGATTACGAAACTTCTCCATATTTATATCAAAACGTGATATTTATAGTCCCAATTAATCAATAATGTACTTGTACTTTTAAGAAAACATAAATCAAGCAATGCAGAGGATAATCTTTATTTGAAGAAAATAACAGATTGATCAAACAATCTTTTTTCATTTTACACAAATGAAGTTTTTGTTCGAGTTACTGTTCATTTTTGTTGCCAATTTACTATTTTAAATCTCCCTCCAACCTACCGGCAATAGTAAATAATAATAAATATAATAGTAAATAATAATATTAATAACTCTATATTAACCAATTTTGTAATTTGAAGATTTAGTAATCTTTAAGAATTTAATGACTATTATGTGGTTTTCAATCAGGACCAATTATACAAACGTAAAACAGAATTTTTATCCAGTACCGAATTTTTTGATGAACTTGTATACATGAAATATTTGAATGAATTCATGTTATTTGGAGAAAATCCGAAAAGTGCGTTCTACCAATTATATTGAACAGCATTCAGCAGTCAAGCACAATAAGCATATTGGGGCATTTGGAATATGTATTTACATATTTGACTTGTTATGTATTGTGAATTTTTGTTTATATAAATTTCTAAATGATGTTTTTTCGTGAGGATAGTTTAAAATATACTTTATTAAATCTATAACATGTATTTCTCGCACAATATAATAAGAGTGGTTAGCTATTCCTATATTGGTATAACAAATGTGTTTAATAAAAAATATGAAAAAAGTTTGTTGTTCTTTATTTGCAGTAATAATTAAAATTCATATTTATTTACTTTTTAGGCATGGATTTATCAGTAGTACCTTTACATAAGCATCCACAATATAAATTAGAATGTTGCAGACTTATTAACTCTGAATGGCAACGAAGTGAAACTGC
Organism: Melolontha melolontha; assembly: GCA_935421215.2. Taxonomy (NCBI): domain Eukaryota; kingdom Metazoa; phylum Arthropoda; class Insecta; order Coleoptera; family Scarabaeidae; genus Melolontha; species Melolontha melolontha. The sequence continues at coordinate 86,019,997 of OW285236.1, read as the reverse complement.
CAGACTTCGTAGTTTAGATAGTTCAAAAGATGAACTACCCACATGTTTAATATTACTAAAATTTGGTAAAGTGATTGGCCATTGTAAATTATCGCCAATACCTTCAATTCCAGATGGTTGTTTTATAGAGTCTGTTGTAATAGAAAAGGATATGAGAGGGCAAGGGTATGGAAAATACTTAATGGAGAAAGCTGAAGAGTATTGTAAAAGATTTTTGAATTTACGAATTATATATTTATCAACAAAAGGGCAAGAAATATTTTATTTCAAATTAGGATATAGTGTTTGTGAACCTATTTCAATATTCGGTTGCTTTATTCCAAGCAGACAGTTCATAACTAACTATGCTTTAAACAATAAGGACTCACTCCCAAAAAATACAACCTCTAAAACATACATGAATAAAAGTTTACGGTGATACATTATATACTTTTTAATTGTATAGTACAATTTATTATTTTTTATATCCATGTTCTGTGTTTATTATTTGTCATATTACTTTTTAAATTAATTACGAAACAAGTATATGTAAAAGACAACATAATTGATCAGAATCTGTATTCCAAGCTTAGTCAATTAGATCATCTTATATTTTTAACTAAATGTAGGCTTGAGAATTAGATATAATATTACCTTTATTTAAAAATATTCAAGTCATTTCATTATGTGGTCAGTGCATGTTACAAAATACATCATAAATAAGGGTCTTAACTTGCACATATTGAAATAATTTAGGCAAAGGACATAGATAAAAGAATGAAAATGAAATATAGGTGCATTAGTTCTAAAATGCCACTGATTGTGAATATATCAATATGAATTGTGTAATAAATCAATATTTCACAACACATATAAAGTACTTTTTTGCATTTGTAACTCAAAAAGCTTATAAAAATACTAGTTAACATACAATAAAACAATACAGACCTTACAAGAGAATCTTAAGGTACTTCCACAAGAATATTCTGATGTACCTATTGTAATGTGTCCGGGAAAATCTCTCGGATTCAGATAGAACATTAAAAAATAAGATGACAAGTTCCCATAATTTCTTTCCTAGCGGCCCTCCCTATGGAGATACGGCCTCCTAAAGGACGCCACTGGAAATCAATTTTTCTTGAATAACTTTTAACTACTTATTATAATTTAATGAAAATTTAGTATGATAAACAGTAGACCTCTTAAAATACTGCCCTTAAATTTAAATTAGCTTGTTTAGTTTACCAGGGGCGGACTAGATTGTACATTTTAATGCTTACATTTTTAACACCCTGTATGATAAGGAGTTAAAAAAAACAAATTTGGATGCCTTGAACATTAAGCTAAAGAAAAGGTACTCTTGTTCATTGTCGATAAAATGAACCGTTTTCGAGGAAAAAAAAATAAATGAATTAATGTTTTATTTCTATTAAAAAGAACCATGTTTTTTATTTTTTTTTGTCTGCAACAAAGTGTGATACAAAAATCTGAAATAAAACTGTTTTCAGTACTAAAAAACGCATTGTTTTTACAAACGTTACTATGGTACCCACGAATTAATAAATATCTTGCATTGACGTGTAAATTTTAAACCTTGTAATCTTTCATATTGTTAACACGTTGATCCTTTACTTCGATATTAATTTATTGAATTTTGAATATCTTGTTAAAATTTATTTTGATAATGGGATACACATTTAGTGAGTATGCAGATATGCATCTTATGTACGGTCTTCCATCTTGCCATGCTTTGGAAGCAAGAAGGTTGTATGAAGAAAGATATCCTAATCACAATATTCCAAATCAGAAAACATTTCAGCGACTTGACCAACGTCTAAGAGAGACTGGTGGGCGATTCCAGTTAATAAGGTAACATTATTGACTTTCTTTAATGTTTTAGGAAGTTTTGCGAAAAAAAGTACTGATGCTGGTGTGAGAAGAACAGTACGTACGGTGCAATTGGAGGAAAATATTTTGGATACTGTAGGTGATACTCCTTCAATAAGCACTCGAAGATTAGCCGCGCAGCTTAATACGTCAAAAACGACAATTCATGAAGTACTTAAAGAACAGTTGTTTTACCCTTATCATCTGCAAAAAGTGCATCTACTACTTCCTGAAGATTTTCCTCGTAGAATCCAGTTCGCAAACTGGCTGTTAGATCTGCAACGAACAAACCCAAACTTCATTAGCACTATTCTTTTTACCGATGAAGCAGGGTTTACCAAAAATGGTATTGTAAATTTACATAACTCGCATGTATGGGCTGATGAAAACCCTCATGCCACTGTCGTTCATCATTATCAACATCAGTTCCAATCAATTAATGTTTGAGCAGGAATAATTGGCAATTTTTTGATTGGACCATGCGTATTGCCGCCACGATTGAATGGTGAACTTTATTTACAGTTCCTTCAGAACGCTTTTCTGGATTCAATAGAGCATTTGCCACTTGCAACCCGCCAAAGCATGTATTTTATGCATGATGGGGCCCCACCTCATTTTAGCGTTGCTGTACGCGACCACCTGAATAACGTCTATCCAAACCGTTGGATAGGCAGAGGAGGTGCCATTGTCTGGCCTCCACGGTCTCCCGACCTAAGGCCAATGGATTTTCACCTGTGGGGTCATCTCAAAACCTTGGTGTATTCCTCTCCGGTTGATACTAGAGAGGAACTTTTACAGAGAATCACATTTAATTGTGATGAGATAAGAAACAATGCTGGGTTGATGTGGCGAGTACAGCAGTCCTCTATTCGTCGTGCCCGCGAGTGTATCAGAGTTCACGGAGCCCATGTTGAACCCACTTATGAAGTTTTTAATTGATTATTTCTAATTAGCGTATTTAGGTTCAATCGTTGCAAGCTTTAGTGAGTACATTTCTAAACATAATTTTTGTTAAGGTGCCTTTCTGAGACAAAACTGCATTTCTAAGAATCTTTGTAATTTTGTCGTATTAAATAACCTAAACTAAAACTTTTTTGTTCCTGGAATGACTTTTGTATCACACTTTGTTGCAGACAAAAAAAAAATAAAAAACATGGTTCTTTTTAATAGAAATAAAACATTAATTCTTTTATTTTTTTTTCCTCGAAAACGGTTCATTTTATCGACAATGAACAAGAGTACTTTTCTTTAGCTTAATGTTCAAGGTATCCAAATTTGTTTTTTTTAACTCCTTATCATACAGGGTGTTAAGAATGTAAGCATTAAAATGTACAACCTAGTCCGCTCCTGGTAAACTAAACAAGCTAATTTAAATTTAAGGGCAGTATTTTAAGAGGTCCTTACTACTGTTTATCATATTAAATTTTCATTAAATTATAATAAGTAGTTTAAAAGTTATTCAAGAAAAATTGATTTCCAGTGGCGTCCTTTAGGAGGCCGTATCTCCGTAGGCAGGGCCGCTAGGAAAAAAATTATGGGAACTTGTCATCTTATTTTTTAATGTTCTATCTGAATCCGAGAGATTTCCCACATTTTCCCGGACACAGTGTATACTGCAATTATTGCTAAAATTAATACTAATATACTTACTATTCCGGTGTTATTTGAACTATACTTACATTACTTTATAGTGAAATAGTATATATATTCTAACATCGTTCATACAACAGTTAGACTGTTTTGAAAAAATGTCAGAAATATGTAGATGGCAATAAAATAATTTTAATATTAATTTGTCTACATATATGTATGGGTATAAATGAAAGACAGATCTGTTTAAGTTAGTTCTGACAGGTATCAGCATGGTGAATTATAGAAGTGTAGGTCTTTCTGTTTGACATCTTGTCAAAAGGTATTAATGACGAAAATTAAGGAGAAATAAAAAATATAGAACATACCATAGGGTACGATTATTTTTTTTACCCGACAACGATTATATCACGATTCTCCAAGCATACATTCCAATTGAATTTTGTGAAGCATGATTGAAATTACATTATACTAAATTATTGTATTGTGTAAAATGCTTTATTTTATGTAAACGCAAGCAAATTTTAAGTAAAAATACGTTTACGATAGTATTTATATACACAGTCAGTAAAGTGATACTTTATTGAACAAGTCTGAGATTATGAGCCGAGCGAGCGAGGCGAGTTTAATAAAGTCACTTTACTGACGTGGTGCATACAAAATTTTATCGCCAACCGTAAAAATTTATATTTAAAAAAAATGGACATATAACTTATCACATTTTATTATGCAGAAAAATAACAGCGAATAAAAAACAAATCTACTTATTACTTGTTATATTAAAAGTAAACGAACAACCTGACGCATTATAAAAATTAATTCCTACAGTGGAAGAAATTTCAATTGAACATGCTTGAGAATTATTATCTATGTTAATAAATTGTAAACCATTAGTAGAATTATCATTGGTAACTATGCTGTTAGTTTGCCTTTCACCTAAAATCGTCTTTGCAATTTTCATTTTATTGAGCACAGATTTCTCAACATAGGACTCTGCAATCGTGTCGCTTTTCCATCCTCCGTGGCGTTTTAAATTTTCCTTATTGCCGCCTGCGTTGGCAAAGAGAGTGGCGGACGTTCGACGAAAACAATGTCCCGTATAAAGTGATGACTCTGGCAAATGTAGATAGTTGGCAATTTTGCTTGGTATACTTCCTAAAGTATGGATTCCAATTGGCTGAATTGTGCATTTTACATTTCTATAAGTTAAGAAAAGTCGATCGTGGGGCGTCTGCTTAGGACGCAGACCTAATATTTGTTAAATAATTCTACGGATTTTACTTTTCCTTCAAATTCTGTAGTGATCACAAACAATCGAGGTCTATTGGTTTTTGTTTTAGTTATCTGAACAATAAAAATTGTTTATTTATGCTCTATGTCACTTACTTTTAAATTCAAAAGGTATTCATTACGAAAAGCCACAGTAATGCCAAACACAACGCAAATCTAAAATAATTACTACATTCATAACAAATTGGTTTTGAAAGGTTTGCATGAATTACCGGTGCATTTATTAAAAATGTAAGTATTTCTTGTGAAAGAGCTTTGGACTTTTTTTGAATATGATTTCTTTCTTTTTGTTCTAAAAAAGCCGTAAGTTTTTTATATTTACTAATATCAACGTAATTTTTTGCTAAAAGATTTGCTTTCACCATGGAATACTAGGATCACACCGAAGAAGGATATTACTCTTTCGATAAATCGGAAAAATACGCCAGTAAAACGTTTTCACTGAACTTTTTAATTCCGTATGTGTTGCACCACTCCATAAATATGTCATACTGGCGATTGTATTTTTTGACTGATTTTTGTGGTAGAATTTCGAAAGACGTCTCTAACGACTTTTTAAAAATTTCCGGCGGCGTGCACTGAATGTCTTCTTCCATTATTTTCTATAAATAATTCCCGATTAAACTATTATTGTTGGAGCCGTGACAGTGACAAACGATTTCTGTCTAATGCCATATAGTCATGGGTATGCTGATAGATATTAGCGGCAGGTAAAGTGTTTGCTTTTTAAAGTAAGATAAAGTGTTACTTTACTGCCGCAAATCACTATGGTAATGCATGCATCTACATGTATTAACGGTTGGCGATAAATTCCTACAGGTTATTGTATCTATAGCGAGGTTTATTTTGCACAATTAAATAAATGATGTAAATAGAACTATTTATTCCTTGATTTAATTGAATTTTGGCTTTGTTTTGTAAGTATATACAAAAAATAATTGCTGGATACATATTTGACGCATATTTGAAGAATTTTTTTTTCTATTTTGCGTTCGAAATGAACTCATTATGAAAGCCAAAACAGTATCGAAATGAGCTACATTTCGATACGCTTTTTTCATTTTTCAATGTTGGCGTTGTTCGAATACAGAAATAAATATCATTGCTGTCATTTGATTTTAAGAATTTAAGTACATTTGACAGATATGATATATGTTCGTACTCTACACAAACAACGTATATTGTATACAATTGACAACAAGATATATTAGTTTCTAAGTCACTCATGTTTATATTTTTAAATAAAATATCAAGTAATGTTAACGAAAATTAATAAATAATATGTAATATAATATACTTCGCGGATAGCAAGATTTAAATTTGACACACTCGTCGCTATCGCGGCTCGTTTTCTAAACTGATCTCGTGCGGCAAAATGGTGCCTTATGAAACTAGTTTTTTAATATACTATATTATATTACTGTATTTTATTAAAATTAAATGTAATAGGCATAGGTACCTATTTTGTTTTATTTCAAATTGCTTTATTTTGAATAGGTGTTTTTTGGAAATTGTTCCTATGAAACAGAAATTAATGTATAATTGTCTTTTTGACTTATCTGTTTAATTAAGTGTCTATTCAATTCGAAAATGCCCCAACATTTAAGCACAGTTAAAAGAGTGATAGCGATATTGGAGAACGGGTGATCCTTAAGAGTTACCAGAAAGTTAGAGAATTTAGTAGAGATGCGTTAATGAAGCAAGATTAACAAGAAATGTTGGATCAAGAAGAACAAAGATTACTTCTACGAATAACGATGCAGCACTTATTAACTACCTTCGAGATAATCCCTTTCCTACCGTTGTAGCAACAAAAGAAGAAACTGCATTTCCTGCTTCGCATAGAACAGCTTTTCTTCGAATTAAAAACTCTAATTTACGAAACTATTCTGTTGCTAGAAAAGGGTTTCTAACTCAAGTCCATCAACAACGATGTCTAGAGTTTGCAGAAGAATATGTTAATATGGACGGAAAAGTGCCATCTTTTCAGATGAAAAGGTTTTCCAATCATTTCATAACTGTCAATTAAGATTATATAGACCACGCAACACTAACAGGTATTCACAGGAATACGTTCAACAAATAAAAATAGAATGGACGTTTCTCCGTAAACGTTTGGGCTTGGATCAATGTTCAAGAACCAGGCATTTGCTAGAGAATGGGCGAACGATTTACAGGAAATACCGAACCATATTTAGACAATATAATGCTTCCTTCTGTATCAAATATTTGATGAAAATTTCATTATTCAACAAGACTGCAGCTAATTCATACTTCGCATGTTGTTACGAAATGGGTTTAAGAGAACGAAGTGCCTATATTACGTTGACCGGCAAACAGTGCCGACATGAACCCCTTCGAGAATGTCTGGGCTAGTATAGTCAAGAAAATTTATGATACCAATTTTAGAATTCAAGAATTTTGGCAAGCAATCGAAAACTGTTAGAAAATTATACCTGAATACACACAGAGTTCTATTTATTCAATGCCATGACGTCTTCAGAGCGTCATTGAGCAAAACGGTGGTTTTAGAAAATATTTGTTTTATTAATAAATTTTATGAATAATGTTAAAAACGTAATATTTTTTCTAAAATTTAAAATTGACAAATTAACTGATAAATTGTTTAGAATATGAGATTATTTCATTTGTTATCTTGTTACCATTGAAAGTACCATTAACAACAGTTAAATAATTCTAAATTCGCTATTAAGACTTCCCCCATTGTACATATTAAGAATACAATAATTTAAAATTTTTAGCCAATAAATTCTAATGTCAAACTTAAAACAATAAAGAAATATGACAATAAAAAATATTTAAGATTTTATTACTATTAACACAATACCTGAGTTAAAGCATGCTGAAATAAATGTACATAGTATCTTTGAGTCTATAAAAATTTATATTGCATCTAAATTTCTACTTTTCTTTGTACACTACAACATATAAAATGGTCCCTGTTAACGATATATATTTTATTCATGTACAAAATTATTGTTGTTTATTACATATACCCCACACTTTTCCATATTTGTCGGGCTGTGTTAAGCAATCAACCAAAAATCTTCCTAGTGCATGAACAGAAATAGCTCGTCCAGGAATTTCATTTTCTTTTACAACATATTCTATATCTTCCATAACTGTAACAGAAATATATAAGGTAAATATAATTCTAATGACCCATTTATTGACCTGCTATGTGAGGTGGATTAATAGCAATATATTTTAATCCAGATTCTTTTACAACTTCATATTCCCTTTTGTGGTCTGCTGTAACTTCCTTGAATATAGGAGGAACTTTACTTGGTTCATAAAATAAAAACGCAGATAGACAAACTGATAGGATTTCTACATTTAATTCTTGCATTGCTTTAACAATATTTCTCATTCCATCACTTAATATAGTTGTCGGACCTAAGTCTGTACCTGTACCAAGAGCAGAGATGACAGCGGTAGAGTTTTTGATAGCATTATAGACATCTGTATAATTTAAGATATCTCCCTTGACGACTTCTACACTATTCCTTAGATGATCTGGTAATCTTGATGGATCTCTAACAAATGCTCTAACATTTAAACCTATAAGAAAATATGATGAGAGGTTAAGACCAAAATAATTTTCTTAAACCTTTTTTAACTGCAGCTTCTACAGCAGCAATTCCCGTTTTTCCTGTAGAACCAAATACGACAACTCTTTCCATTATTTTACTGTTTAAAATATCATGTAATAATAAACAATTCCAAGACTTTTATGACTTGTTTATTCTAACTGTATATTCATTTAAATATACTTATCATCTGTTTCTAATGAGTGATAATTTGCCGGTATTAGAGAAATGGCTGCTTATTTATATGTATATGTGATAACGTAATTATCTTATTTATCATTTTATCATCGTATTTTGTTTTATTAACATTAGTTTATCTATAAATATCTATAAAAATTGATAATATCCCATTTTTTGAATTCTATCTTTACCTATAGTTTGCATCATTTCCTGTGGAAATAAACGCGGTATAAAATTAATTTTAAAAAGTTCTAATTTAATTTTTAATAAGAGATATTTGATCAGCTCCAATTACATACTTAAAAATAAAATTAGTTGGAAATTCTTACAAATGTTAATTTTCAACGGTGTCATTTTCACTTTGAAGAGAAAATTTTTAATTCTTCTTTTTGTTTATAATATCTAATTTTACTTTTAAAGTTATTTGAAATTTATAATCTGCTTATAATGCTTCCAATTTGTAATTTATTGGATAGACTGTTGCCATGGCATTCTTGTTATATTTTAGACGTCCTATGTCAAATTCACATAAACAAAAGTTGTTTGTAATTAAATATTTCATTTTTAGATTAATTTTGAAATAATGCAAAGCTGTTGTGATAATTGTATAAGATTTCGAAGCATCTAGTGGTTTCCGAATTAATTCGCTACTAATGATGAATAATACAGATATAAGTTTTATAAAAGTTCATCAAATAGATCCTGATGGTTCTGTAAATTCTTATCAGTATGAAGTTGATAATATGTCTCAAGAATTCATAATGAAGACAAGTTTAGCTCCTTCTTTTAATACTAAGTTTGATATACCTTTTAATTCAAGTGAAAAATTTAATTTTAAGTTTCGATTTTTAAATTTGGAAAATTCTTCAATAAGGGTTATAAAAATTGGAGGAGTCGAAGATCTAAATCCTATGAATTATGCTACTGAAATATCTACAGTGCTAAATGATCCTTATGAAAATAAATCAGTTATTTGTGGGAATATTCCATCCAAAAGGGAATCAAAAATTCCGAATATTCCTACCATGATAATCTGTCAAAATTGTGATACAAATTTTCCCACAAAATATCAGTATCAGAGGCATCAATGTGAGTTTAATGCCGATAAAGTTGTTCTTAAGCCAAATGTTGACATAAAAGATATAGACAAAGGTATGCGAATGAAGTTTGATTGTCCAACTTGTGGAAAGCAATTTGTTAGTAAGAATAATTTGGAAAGACATCAAACCAGTCATGATGAAACTAACATTAATGTATGTGAACACTGTAGTAAACAATTTGTAAGTGAAAATCGTTTACGTATTCATAAAGAAAACCATTGTAAAAAAGCTGGTGATATATCTAAATTTTATAGAAGTGATGTAACTGTATGGAAATGTCTTATTTGTTATCAAGTGTTTGCAACACCAGCTTCTGCATCAAAGCATGCTGAAAATTGTTTTGAAAATTTTGGCTCTAATGGAACAAAAAATAGCAGTATAGATGAAAATGAGTGTAAAATTACTTCTGATGAACTAAAGAATATTTCACAAGATGCATCAGATTTAGTTGATTGTGGGATTGCTTATAATGGTAAATCTAATGACAATCTTAGCCTTAAAAATGTTCAAAAATTTTTAACTGAATTGCTTCTTCAATGTGAATATTGTAATCGTACATATGCTGATAAAAATCGTTTGTTAGCTCACCAAAAATCACATTCCACAAGAGTCAATTATGAGTGTATTACTTGTAATTTAACATTTGATTCATATGTGTTAGCATCTAAACATTGGTTAACAAAATGTTCAGATGAAGCAAATCTCTTTTATTTACCAAAATTAACATATTGTGAATATTGTGATCGAACTTTTAAATCTCATGAGATTTTGTATACACATAAATTTAAGAAAAAGCATTATACACCTAAGGTGTTTGCACCACTAGAACCCAATTCGAAAGATGTCAACAAAGAAAGTTTAAAAGATAATTCCATGAAAATAGTTGAAAATAAGGAAGCTATAGTAAAGTTAATAGAAGATGTATTATTTGCTATGAATGTTCCAACAGAGGATAAACATAACGATGATAATAATAATGACAAAGATACAAGCAAGATTTCTGTGGATGATAATTCACAAGATATTTGTATTAAATCAGAAATTTTTAGTGAGTCTAGTAGTTTTTCTAAATCAGACACGTCACAAGATTCAGAAAAAAAGAAACGCGGTAGGAAAAGAAAATCTCCTAGACAAACAACTAAAACTAAACGTTTAAGTGCGATTGTTGAAAATGGTTATAAATACCAATGTGAAAGGTGTGTTAAAGTTTTTGACAGTGTAGTCAATTTAGAAAACCATAGGGAGTTGGAGCATCCTGCAAAATTTAAATGTGAAGAATGCGGACAGGTTGTTCACAGCGCAAAGGCATTGTTAATACACAGTAGAGCTCATCAAAGTTTAAAACCTTATGTTTGTGAAATTTGTAAAAGATGCTATTCTCAAACATCGCATTTATGGCAACATATGAGATTTCATCAAGGTAAGACACAAAATGTAACATTTAGCTTTTTTCTAGGCTATGTAGTATATATGCAGTGTGTTCAAAAATGCTGTGCAGTAAATTCCCTAATATTTGTTTCTTCATTTGCTAAAATAACATTTCACGCCAACTTCAAGTTGGTAAGTATTAAAATAAAATTTTCGCATGGGCGCATCAGAGATCTGGTAAATTGCTTTAGAAATAAAAAATAAAACATGTAGTTAGTTAGATTTAACGATATCATGTATTTTTTATTTGGAAACATAATTACGGGTTAATAGTTTATTTTCATAAATAATGTATAAATAAAGACAAAACAATAATATAGCACACCAATGTGATAACTAGGGAACGGACACGCTTACCACTCAGTGCAGTACTGGCGAAAGGCTGTATTTCTAAAATATTTAATTTTATTTATATAATTGGAAAACGAACGGGTGGTGATCTATAAAATTACGAAATACATATGTATTTGTTGAAAAGTTGTATTTTTGAAGTTTTTAATTTTATTTCTATAATTGGAACATTTTTATTTGTTCATTTTGTCATTCAAGTTGAGTAAAGGAGTATTAATATTGACTAGCAATAGTTTCTCAAGGTTTTCTTCTGTCAATTTTGTTCTCTTTGAATTAAGTACATCCTTATAAATAGAAAACGTCCTTTCTACATCGCAACTGGTTATAGGTGCATACTGGAAATATTCTTTTATTTCTTCATATTTAGCCGTTAGATTTTGTGGAATTGTCTCCATACATAATTGCTGCAATGTAATTAAATCTGGATTTCTATTAAGAATTGCTTCAAACTTTTGCCGAAGGCCACATCCGAAGTCACTTGGAATACTTTTCAAATTATTAACAGCCACATCTAATGTGGTTAATCCGTCATTTAATTTGAGATTTCGATTTTCAAAATAAGTGATTAGTTTTGGCAATTTTCCAAAGTGTTCGTGAAGAAAGTACAACTGATTTTTTAAATTTGGGATTTGTGTGAGCTCCTTGCACTCACCAATACTTCTAGCATCCTCCTTTAGCAGTGTTACGAAATGTTTTAGACTATCGAAATTCTCAGCATAATAACTAGTAGCTTCCAGCCATGTTCCCCATCTAGTTATTACTGGAGTGGGAGACAGTGACAGAGATGGAAATTTTTCCCTGAAAAGAGCTACTCTCAATGGTGCTTTTCTGAAAACTTTTTTAAAAGCTGATACAAGTCTATCAACTTCCGGAAAAGTGTCTCTGATATATTCACAGATTCTGTGGAGAGCATGTGCTACACAAGTAATATGCAGCATATTAGGATATGTTTTCTTCAATAGTCTGCCTGTTTTTAACATATACTATCACTATCACTGACAAATAAAAGTATTTTTTCTTTGTACGTGGCGTCCGAATGAAGCATTTTTTGCATATTCTCCTTAATGGTTTCAGCAACTGTTTCCGCATCAACTCTACTTATAACACTTGTTGCTATTACATATGAGTTATAGGGAATAGTTGGATGTAGTACACCAGCTACAACATTTACCACACAGCGTCCTAACATATCCACCGTTTCGTCGGCGCTTATCCATATGTATTGATTTAAAAGATGGCTTCTAATGCGTTCTACTGTTCTCGTATAGCACCTAGAAACATAATATTTGCGTAAAGTTGATTCATCAGGAATATTTCGACAAGTATATTTTTTCAGAAATATTTTTAAAGTGGGATTGCTAAGTTTATTTAATGGAATATTAGCCGCCATAAAAGTTTTACAGAGTTCAGATGTGTTTGCGATCCTAAGTGACGAATTTTTGACGATATTTTACGGATTTTGTAATAAATTTCGGAATCACTGACAATGGACATACAATCAGTATGACCGTCAATCCAACTCGCCATTGTTTTACAATGCCGTTCTCGCCATTCTTCCATATCATGTTTGAAAAAGTAACTTAAACAATGCTCTAGATCTAAATAAATGAAAACTAAAAATGTGTGCGTAAGTTATTGAAACTGAACGAAATTCAATGCACACTTACGTCGAAATAATATGGGAGAAGTAGAGTAAATCAAACGATATTAAACAGGATCTATCACAAAAATTACGATGTAAATAACAGTTAGAACTACGAAAAGAAGAAAATAACTCACAGCACTTTATTTATCTTACGAAATATAAACTAATAAATAAAATACATTATAAAAACCCCGCTTCTATCTACGCTCATGAAAACACTTTAAAAAGCACCATATTCTCCTAATACAATAGCTCAGTTGTCCATTGTTATCGCAGAGAGCCCAGGTGTCCGAGTAAGTCAAGCAAATACTTCATTGAATTACGCCGGGATGTACTCAGCGACGTTATACACAATTCCAGTTGCCGATTGCGTTTTATGGAAATTGCGTCCGTTCTCTAGTGATAACATATAATATATTCCATACTAAGCTCAAAATAATTATTGATTAATATATAATATCAATATTTATTAATAATTATAATTATTAAAATAACTGTTTTCTTATAATAAGATTGACAAATATAAAATAAAAATAGAAATAATCTGTAGCTATTAACACAAAATACGGGAATGGATTTCGTAAACAAATATTTAAGGTGAAGTTAACGAATGTTTACTAGACATAAAACCGTTCACAGCAAGTAGGGGATGGTTGAATAGATTCAAGAGCAGATATAACTTGAAAAATTTAAAGATCACTGGAGAAGCTGCATCTGCTGACGAAGAAGCTGCTGCTACGTTTCCGGCTGAGTTAAAAAGGATTTTTGAAGAGGAAGGCTACCACCCAAAACAAGTCTTCAACTGCGATGAAACTGGTTTGCTGTGGAAAAAAAATGCTCAGTAGAACGTATATTCATAAAACAGCAAAACAGGCACCAGGATTCAAAGCATGCAAAGACAGGTTAACGCGCTATTATGTGTTAATGTTGAAGGGCACGTCATCAAGCCAGGCGTAATACATCGTTCACAAAATCCTCGCGCCGTCAAAAATAAAGACAAAAGCAATCTACCTGTGTTCTGGCAATCCAATAAGAAAGCATGGGTTACAGCAACACTTTTCACTGAATGGTTTCGCCTATGTTTCATTCCTGAAGTCAAACGATACTTGGAACAGGAGAAATTGCCATTTAAAGCATTGTTAATAATGGACAATGCATGAGTGTATTGAAGCACATGGTGAGGAATTATCAAATAAAGAATTGGAGGAACTTATAACTTCATCGACAGAGGAAGATGAAGAAACTGACACACGAGCATCTGAATGGTCTTTGGAAGGATTGAGCGAAGTATTTCGGCTTGCACAGGATTTAAAGGAAAATATCGTACATTACGATCCTTTAATGGAACGCAGTATGAAAGTAACGAGATCAATAACTGAAGCAGTGGACCCTTTTCAAACACTATTTAATGAATCGAAGAAAAAGAAACAGCAGCTTCCTATAACAATGTTTTTCCAAAAACGTGACAAAAGGGCATCAACGATCGAGAATCCTGTGCCATCAACATTGATTGCGTTTACTTTCTCTCCGGTGGAGGTGCAAGAATCAGTTGATATTGAAGATTCTTTTTCCGATTAAAAACTATTTTTAATATCTAATATAACAAGTGTTCATTTGAAATGTCAATCTAGTAGCATGTGATTTACTCAGAACATTTTGAAGTATGTCGTAAATTAAAATTTACTACTTAACCTACGAAGTCGTATATTTTGACAGTTTCATACATACAAATAAATAACAAATAATAGGTATTTATTGAAAACTATAACAAATGTTGAAAATGTTGTCCTTCAAGATCAATGCACTCTAAAATCCTCCGTTCAAAATTTCTGATGATATTCTGCAACATTACTGGATTGCTATAAATTTCGATGCATTTCTGTTCGATTCTCTGTAGCATATCATTCAAATTCAATATAGGTGTTCGAAATATGTTATTTTTTTAGATAAGGCCACAAAAAGAAGTGGCAAGGTGTTAAATCGCATGAATGAATCGCCAGGCAATTTCAGTATTTCGACTAATCATCAAAAAATTCTCTTAAATAATCCAAAGATTCTGCAGTACAGTGACAAGGTGCTCCGTCTTGTTGGAAATATGCATTTTGAAGTTCATCATCATGCAACTGATTGACAAATGGTTGTAAAATTTCTGTACGGTACCTTTGAGCATTTAACGTTCCCTGAAAAAATATTGGTCCAATGATTCGCCTTTGGCTTATCGCTGCCCAAACACTAATTTTCTCTGGATGTAGCGATTCTTCATTAATTACATGTGGATTTTCACTACTCCAAATTCTTGTATTTTGTGAATTTAGGTATCCCGTTTTATAAAACCATGCTTCATCAGTAAATATGACTCTTTGCGAAAGTTCTCCATTATTGTTCATATTTACAAACCAATTACAAAACTGTAGTCTACGTGGGTAATCAATTTCTAACAATTCTTGTACTGCTGTGACACGGTATGGATAAAGTTGCATATCTTTTTTTAATAACTTGTGAGTTGTACCAACAGAAATGTTTATTTGTTGACTCAAATGTCGAACAGATGTTTGTGGTTCATTTTCCATTATTTCTTCAACACGATTGACAACTTGAGGTGTACGTTTCTTAACTGCTCCGCTGCCTGATTTTCTTAAGAGACTACCAGTTTCAGAAAAAAGTTTTGAAGTTCTATCCAAAGTATTCTTAAATTGTATATAATCTATTACAAAATGTGGAAACTCAACTTGAAATTCTACCATGCAATCTTGAACTGAATAAACCCATAAACCATCAATTTTATTACCACATCGAAAATAAGCCTGGACTAAAAAAATTTTATGTTCTAAAGTGAAAGCCATTTTAAAACTGAGAAGCAATTTATTAAACCAGAATCGACGCACGATTATTTTATGCACTAACTGATATTTGTGATTGACATTATCAAATGTCATTTGGATTTACGTTTACGGAACAACAAACACATTCTAATATATTTGCGTCTTATTCTATCAAAATTTCAAAGTAACCTTGATTGACTTTTCAAATGAACACTTGTTATGTATGTACTTTCTCTAGTCTACAATATAATAAAATAAATAAATGAGACTAAATTCCTTTAGTTATTGACTTAATACAAGTATGTAATATCATACGTGTACATACTTGCATTTTAACGAAAATTGGTAGATGTTGGCTATTATCCGCGGTTTGCGGTATCCGCAGTAAGGCTTGGAACGTATGTACCGCGGATAGGGGGGTCCGACTGTACATAAGAAATTGTAGTTGAAAGACCGTTGTCGTAAAGTGCAGAGTGCAGGGTAGTATTCTTTCGCTAAGTGAAAGTAGTGATGCGATAGAAGACGATGTTGATATAAAAAATATAGATATAAAAAAATGTAAGTTTATGTGTGTATAGATATATATTGTGAAATACTTGTCTTTCTGGGTTCTTTTAATTGACTAACGGAAATTTAAAACACTATATTAATGATAAAACAAAATACACTTATTACACTTAATAACTAATAATAACAGTATTTATTTCAATATTTATATCACAATATCAACACGACGGCGATTACTCGTTCGTTGAAATTTCGAGTTCTTATATAGGTCTATAGCTCATTCGCGAGCCTTCCAGGAGCTGTTTTCTAGGAGGTGTGGGAGACTTGATAACGTATTGCGCTCGCCTAACGTATCGTCGGATGATTCACATCACAATCTTATAAATCGAACATTAATATTTTCATAATACACTTTTAATATAATAACTACTGTGAATACATCCCTGTTAACCACCCATGCTCGAAAGGGATTATGACGGTAGGTAAACATTTCTTTTGTGAAGACCGAGGGTATTTAATAAGTCAAGTCGTAAGAAATATGGACAGACTATAATAAATAGTAATGATCTATACTATCTATAGTGCTATGCAAAAAAAATGAAGGTTGCTATTTTCATTATCTTCAGTCACTTTATAGATAAATTATGTCTTCTTAAGTGTAATACAGTTTTTAACATTATTTTTAATAAACTCATGGAGGTTTTAGATTTCAGAATATTTTTAAAAGTTAATTTGAATCATTCAGTTTGTATTGAAATATGTATTATTATATCATTTCATGTAACATAAGAAATTGAGAAATCTAGTAAATAATATTTACTTAAAATTAAGTTACTCATAAATACTTAAGTATTAGTTAGACGAAAATTCTGCTATTTTGATTCATGTTCTTCACCTATTTAAGTATATATGTATATTCTAGCAGTGTGTATTCCAACACTTGTAAAAGTACTACGAGCAAGACGTCTATATTTTTGTAGTAAATCGATTCTAACCTTACCACTTTTTATTTATAATTTTTTGAAATAGAAATTTACTCTGGATCACCTGTATATTATTTAGTTTAGTTAGTATTTGTAGTTTAAAGTAGATAGTTATTCGTATATTATAAAATTGAATCTATAGTTGAACCACATTGTATTAATGGCTGTATATTGCAATCCTTGACTTGTTCTTTTGCTTTCGAGTACAGTCAACTTTAGACACAGAATAAACTTAAAGCAGTAAGATCACTTCGTGTAATATGTGCACGTGTTTTCGCATGTTCTCTTTCTCTCTTAAACATGTGTTACAGTAAGCGTAAGGGATATTTTTGACTTTTTGAATAAGTTGTCCAGTTGATTACTATCTATCTCACTTGCAACATGCATTTAATAAAGGAAAGAATACATGCGTGGGGCAATGCCCAAGTTACAATTTTATTTCAATAATTTGATTACTGAATTCTGAACTTGGTACATATTTATATTGCAGAAAGTATAATAAGTAAAATAAGAAAAGTTTAAATAAGATTCAAACTTACTTAAATTAAAAGTAAAGTTATATTTCATGAAAATGTTTGATTTTATGAATTATGTTTATAAGTCATTATAACTTTATTTTAGATTTATGTAAGTTCGAATATTATTGAGACTTTTTTATTTTTACTTATAAAAATCACTAAAACAATAATGTAAAATGCGTTGTTATTTTCACAGAAATTAAAAAAAGAAGTATTTGTTAGCAGAAAAGTTAACAGGACTACATACTTCATAATGGCGTATCCCACAAAGTCCCATTTATTTTTAATGGCCAATGAATCAAATGCATTATAACTACTCCATGCCTGTGGTTGTAGCTTAACACTTTAAAGTTACAAAAGAAACATATGCATTACACATATCTGTATTTGTACACATGGAATACACCTTGTATTTTATAACATTTACTTTTGCCAAAGGCATGTGTTTCTGTCACAACAATAGACTTCGTTGGTTTGGCTAGTGAAGTAAAGTATAATGGAACGCATCACTAGTATAGTATATATATTTTTTTCCCTTCTGTACCGGCTTGCTGGACCAGAGGAAATCGTTACTTTCGGCATAGTTTCTTTTGTTCGTCAGATGTTACCAGATTATCTGATGCCACCTGATAGGACAAGATTTGCTATACCAGTGAGACGTTCCATCAAACTTTACTACTTACTAGCCAAACTGACAGTCTATTGTTGTTACAGAAACACGTGTCTTTGGCAGAAGTAAATCTTGGAAAATACAAGGTGTATGTCCATGTGTACAGATACACATATGTGTAATGCATATCTATTTCATTTGTAACAAATGCGTAATGCGTGCTTAATGTATTGATGTAAAGCAAACGCCAATTAAGTTGGCGCGAGAAGGGGTAAGTTCGTGCAGGATTAAAAGTAGTGGGGAGATTTGTATTTCGTTTTACATCAAATGTCAGATAATTCTAACCTCTGAGCGTGTATCTCTTTATGATCCCTTAGCAAAGACATTATGTTCCGTCAAACGTCAATGACAAATGTATTCTGACAATTACTTGAGTAGTGAGGGTGGACGTTTTTAAAAACGGCTTCTTAATTGCCAACTTAATTGGCCAACTTAATTGGCGCTTGCTATACTCGATTTTTTTTTCTATTTTTAAACTATTTGAGAAACATAAAATTATAGAAATTATGAATTTATATTATGTGAGTTATAGAAAGTAAATAATGAGACTTTTTAGTTACAAACGCATATTGAACGGTATAATTAAGGAACTTGGAGGGAGGTGGAAGGGAACAGAAATATCTTCTGTGGCAAAAATTCATGAATCCTTAACACCGAATGCGATGATGTGTTGTCATAATAAACTGTGTTCTCAACCGATTCCAGGCATATCTATACCACCTTCCCTCATTCAAAACTTTGCGGTAATTCGCATTTGATTGTCCGACCGGCCTGTGAAAATTCACTCGCATACATCTCGGGTAGCAATGAACATCGATGTCCCGACCTTTAGTGGAGATCCCCTAATTAAATTTTTTTTTGTATTGGAAAATAGTCGTTTTATCTCCGATCGGCTTTCTGTACAATTTCAGAAACATTTAATGTTGGTTCGTAGTTCTTTTTCACCTTTCATTGTAATATTTTCGATTGAGTATTTAACACACAATCTCAACAATGTATCTCTCGATAACTATAAACGCAATTGACATACAATTTGCGAAACACACACTGTACAGGACCTATTGGGCATAATGATACCTATAGTTAACAGAGCGTTACTGTTGCCATTTTGGATCCAAAAAATTCTCATTATTTATTTGCCATACCTCGTATTACTTGCATTTCAAACCAGAACATTTTTAAGTAATAACAAAATTTCCTTTTTACATTTACATATAATATAAAAACAGGGTTTAAAACAATTACAAAAGAACCTAATAACAATTTTTTGGATCTCAAAAGTATTTATTAATTATAGAAACTTTAGCAATTTATTAACTTGATGTTTATGGATTTCTGCAGGAACACAAACACATGAAATTATTTTCTTGTATTAGAATAACACAGGCCTGCGATGGTAAAATTGTCTGGATTTTATACAGTGATTTCAATAGATTTTTTGGTGCTGAAAATGGGAAAATTATTTAAAAAATTCCATCACGTAAGGTTTTTTTACAATCTGGGGTTTTTTGACCTATCTGCATGTATTAGTCTTTTTGAAAAGGACAATTTTGTTAAACCGTTGTTTAAATAAACTATTATAATTTTTTTACTTATGATGATGCAAGAAGTTGATATTCTGAATAAACATACACTAGATTTATGATAAAGAAGTTACAAATAGAAATAATTGAGCATGTCGCAAGACATGACTCATCATCTTCCTGTTACTGCATGTCTACCTCCCCACCTCCACTACAAACATATTGCTATTCTAGACGAAACAGTTAGTTCATTCAATATCTTCTTTACAACTGTGGTGTGAATTTGTGAAATTAGTTGACATTTGTGATTAGTTGCTGAGTTAATTTAATTTTTATTTTACGAGTTTTTTAAAATTAAATTCCAATGGCATCAAAGGCTGTGTCAATGTACCCAACTCCTTCTGCTATATTTGTGGAAAGTTTACAGTAAAAAACAACAAAGAAACATTACAGATTTTGCAAAAAAAGGATATTTTGCATATTTTGGTGTGAAATTAGGAGACCAAGACAAACCTTGGGCTCCTCATAAGGTTTGTTCAGTGTGCGTTGAAGAGCTTCGCCAGTGGTCACAAGGAAAAAAACAGTCTTCGCTTTGGAGTGCCTATGGTTTGGAGAGAACCGATCAATCATAGCGATGATTGTTATTTTTGTTCGTGTTCGTCCTATACCTCATGGACCAGAAGTACCTGTTCCTTCACTACCAGATACATTAGATGATGTATCTGATGACGAAATGGTTTCACGTACATGCGCAAGTGAACTGGATGAGGGAAGTGATTACTATGATACTGGAAGTGATGAGCCAAAACTGTTTGACCAATCTGAATTAAATGATTTGGTGAGGGACTTAAACCTTCCTAAGGACTCAGCTGAGCTTTTAGGCTCAAGGCTGAAAGAAAAAAAATTGTTAGCACCTAGCACAACATTTTACTGGTTTAGGAACAGAGAAAAAGAGTTTGCTCGATATTATTCCGAAGAAGATGCACTAGTTTTCTGTAATGATGTACCCGGGCTCATGGAACAATTCCACGTAGAATATAATGTTTCTGAATGGAGACTCTTTATTGACTCTTCAAAAAAGAGCCTTAAGGCCGTTCTTCTACACAATGGAAGTAAATATGCTTCTGTACCAGTGGGACATTCAGTTCATTTAAAAGAGTGTTATGAAAATCTTGAGCTACTTTTAATTAAAATTCGTTACAAGGATCAAGGCTGGAAAATTTGTGGTGATTTGAAAGTTCTTTGTTTGTTACTTGACAACAAAGTGGTTATACTAAATATCCTTGTTTTTTGTGTGAGTGGGATAGTCGTGATAGAAAGCAGCACTATTGTAAAAAGATGTGGCCACCAAGACAAACCTTACAACCTGGAATGAAAAACATTGAAAGAAAAAGTTTAGTAGACCCGAGCAAAGTTTTGCTTCCTCCATTACATATAAAACTAGGGTTAATGAAACAATTTGTGAAGACATTAAAAAACGATGGAGAGTACTTCAAGTATCTTTGCAGCCAGTTTCCTCGCTTGTCAGAAGCAAAGATAAAGGAGGGTGTTTTTGTTGGGCCGGATATAAGAAAGCTTATGAAAGATGAAAATTTTGAATCTAAAATGGAGGAAGCAGAAAAACAAGCATGGATAGCCTTCAAAAATGTTGTTACAAAAAACGTGAAGATTATAAAAATATTGTGCAAAATATGTTAGAAAAATTTAAAACCTTAAGCTGTAACATGAGTTTGTAGGTGCATTTTCTAGATTCGCATCTCGACTACTTCCCTGAAAATCTTGGTGCAGTAAGTGAGGAGCAGGGGGAAAGGTTCCACCAAGACCTAAAAGAGATGGAGAGAAGATACCAAGGAAGATGGAATATAAGCATGATAGCTGATTATTGTTGGATGTTAAAAAGGGATGGTCCATTACGAGATTACAGAAGAAAAAGCACAAAAAGGAGTATGGAAAGACAAAGAAAAAGATATTATAAGGACTTGTAAAGAGATAAATAGTATTTTACTGTTTCTTTTCATTAGATTTAATGATATTTGTAAGTAATTTTGTTTTTTATATCCTTTGTAAATAAATTCAAAATGTAACTAAACATTATTTTTAATTTTTAAAAAATATAATTTGAAGCCTTTTTGTGAAAAATCCTTACGTGATGGAGAAAAATAGAGTTCATATTTGGATTCAGCGCCCAAAAACACTATCAAATTTAAAACAATTTTTAGAAAGTTAAAAAACGCAGGCCTGTGTAATTCATGAATATTTAGTTTTAATGATTTCCAATTTCTTTTCAAGAGATCCCTTGTTGATTGTTAACAATTTATTTTTATATTATTAGGTATAAAACCGTTTGCATGTCCTCATGAAGGTTGTGAAGCAAGATACACAATTCGTCCGGATTTAAAGGATCATATAAGAAAAGTGCATACTAGAGAAAGACCTTTTAAGTGTTCAGTTTGCGATAAATGTTTTTTGACAGGATCAGTTTATTATCAACACCGCTTAATACATACGAATGATCGTAGATATGGTTGTGATGTAAGTATATTTTTAATTTTCTGCGTTTATCTCTCTATATATTTAAGTTTAGTCATATTTTAAATTTATTTTGCTTATTTATTGACCAGGTATTTATACTAACACTAGTGTTAGTGTAATAATTAATTACCTAATAACAACTGAACGGCGCTAGTGGCAAGAGCGTCGGACAAAGCATCGTCCGTATCCTTTTATGAGTCCTCTTGATTTTGTTCGGTGGTCGGGGTTGCCCCCATTTCCACTCCAATTTCATTACCCGGGGTTGTGTATGTTTTGTGTTATTATGTGTAGTTGTGTGTTTGTGTGTTACGTTTGTTTATCCTATATGGAATGCTGTGTGTTTTGCTACATTTTTGTGTGTTTGTGTTGACCTCTGTTTATCTGTTAATTTTTGATTTTTTTCGCGGCTATTTGGATATCGTTATCCTCTGCGCGTCTTTTAATTTGCTTAAGTCCGTCTTTTTTAATTAGTCTCCGTTTTGGATTTATTATTTTTCTTATTGTGGGGTTTTCGTGTGACTGTATTGTTTCTATTGTTTTTAGTGTTCGTTTGCATATTATTGTTTCCAGTGTTTCGAGTTTCGTCTCTTTATGTATCTGCGCGTTTGTCATGTATCGCGGTGCATTTATCGCGAGTCTTATTACCTTGTTTATTTTCCCTTGTACCGATTGTCTTTGCTTTTCGCTGGCTTGATGCCATATTTCTCCGGCATATGTTGCGCCCGCGAGTATTATCGTTTTTATTATTAATATTTTATTTTCCAGTGTTAGTTTGCTTTTGCCGTTTAGTATCGGGTACAGTGCGTGTGTTGTGAACCCTATTTTTCGTTTTAATTCTTTAATATGTGCCGTGTATGTTAGTTGTGAGTCCATTGTGACCCCGAGGTATTTAACTTTTTCCTGCCAGTGTATTGTGTGGCCTTCGAGTTTGACTTCGTCCGGCCTTTTGTGTCGTTTTCTGTGTTGGAAGTAAATTGCCGCGGTTTTTAGTGGGTTAATTTTAATTTTCCATTTGTCGTACCAGTCCTTTAGGAGGGCTAGATTGGTTTGTAACTGCTTGTGTATGTACGATGTTCGTCTGCTACTTATGTATATAGCGGTGTCGTCTGCGTATTGTGCGATATTACATTTTTCTATTGTGGGAATATCCGAAGTGTATATGTTATACAGGAGCGGTCCGAGAACGGATCCTTGTGGTACTCCTGCTGCTATGTGTTCGATTGTCGATTTTTCGTTTCCGATTGTGACATTAAATGTACGGTTCTTTAGGTAATTGTCGGTTATTTTTATTAATGTGTTTGATATTTTGTGACGTTTCATTTTGTGTATGAGGCCGGCGTGCCAAACCCGGTCGAAGGCCTTTTCAATGTCGAGAAAGATTGCGCCCGTTGATGTCGATATGTTCATTTTTTCGGTTATGTGTTCTGTTAGTCTTAGTGCCTGTTGTGTGGTAGAGTGATTTTTCCGGAAACCGTATTGAAAATTTGGGATTATGTTTTTGTTTTCGACTTCGTTTTCAAGTCTTGTCTGTATTACGCGTTCTGCCAGTTTACTTATTGACGGAAGTAAGCTTATTGGCCGGTAATCTGCGGTTGTTTTTGTTGTTTTTCCAGGTTTGTGGATCATTATTATCTGCGCGTGTTTCCAAATCGCGGGATAGTGTCCGTATTTTATTATTCCATTTATTATGTCGGTTATAATTTGTATACCGGTTTTTGGTAGGTTTTTTATTGCAATGTTAGTTATCCCATCCGCTCCCGGAGCTTTTCGGTTTTTAAGGTTTTGAATTATTTTTTCCACTTCGTCGGTATTTGTGGCGTCGATTTCTCCATCTGTTATATCGATTTTTGTATTTCGTTGCCGTTCAATTTGGTTTGTGAATGTGTTATGCTTCGGTATTGTTGGGTTCGTTTCGAATTGTTTCTTTAACGCGTTCGCGAATTCGTCTGCTTTTTCTTTATCAGTTATTGCCGGTCCGTTTGCTGTTTTTAGCGGTGGAATTTTGTTTTTTTTGTTTGTTAGGGCTTTTGTCATCTGCCAGAGTGTTTGATCTTGCGTGTTAAGGGATTCAATTTTGTTATTCCAGTTTTTATTATAGTGTTCGATCATGTCAGATTTTATTTCATTTGTTATCGCGTTTAGTTTTGTTTTTATTACCGGATTTAGTGTTCTTTTATATTCTTTAAGTATGTTTTTTTTGAGTCGTAATTTTATTTTTAGTTCAGTCGGGATGTTAAGTTTTGTGTCGATGGTTTTAGTTTTTGTCGTTTGTGCTATTGCATTTTTTATGTCATTTTCCAGTGTGATCACTGCTTGATCGATGTCTTTCGCGTTGTGAATTTTTACTGTTCTGAGTACTAGGGATTCTTTGAATTTTTCCCAGTCTGTCTTATTAAATGTTTTTTTCGTTCTAGTTGTGTCCATGTCAAGCGTTAATATCACTGGAAAATGATCTGAGGAGAGGTCGTTTATAGTTTCTATTGTATGTGTTGTGGTTATGTTTTTAAGTATTGCTATGTCTAAAACGTCAGTAGTGCCCGTTGGTATGTGTATGTGTGTGGGTTTTACCGGCCCGATTACATTGAGGTTGTTGTCTTGTGCTATTTTCTTTAGTTTTTTACCGTTTTTATTTGCTACTTTCGAGTTCCAGTTTTGGTGTTTCGCGTTAAAATCTCCCGCAAATATTGTAGGTGTGTTTTGATTGAAGATCGTTTGTATGTCTGATTCTACTATGTCTAATCCGGAGGGAAGATAACTTGCGTAAAGGTTTATCGGTCCCCTTTTTGTGTTTATTTGTATGCCTGTGTTTTCGATTTTATCGAGTGTTTTGTATTCAAGTTCGCTGTGTTTTATTGTTTCGTGTACGAGTATAGCGGTTCCGCCGCCTTTTTGTACCGGCCTATCGTGTCTGTATGTTTTGTATTTTTGTATTTTTAATGAGTGACTTGGTTTTAGATGTGTTTCATTTAGCAGCATTACGTCTATTTGGTGTTCGTCTAAAAATACGTGTAATTCATGTTTTTTGTGTGTTATACTTTGTGCATTCCAATAGGCTATTTTAATGTTGTGTTTGTGATTCATTGTCTGCGTGCGTGGAAAAGTTTTGTAAGTTCGTTTGTTTGTTCGAAAAAGCTTTGTGTTTGTTGGAGTGTAGGGTTTGTCGAGCTAAATGTTAGGAATAGTTTCCCAATCATGAGTGCAATTGCGTCGTCAGCTTTTTCGTGTGAGTTAAGTGTTGGTTTTGGTGTATTTTCCCGGGTTGTGGGTGTGGGTGTGGGTGTGGTTGCGGTGATGTTATTTGTCTGTTGTCTTTGAGTCCATGCGTTGTGTTTTGGTAGTGGTGCTTCTATGAGTTTGCGTGTTTGTATTGGTGTGTTTATTGGGTTATTTGGATTCTTTTTGCATGATAAGCTGAACGAGAGGTGAGCTCCGCCACAGTTTGCGCATTTAGGGGGGGTGGTTGACGGCTTTGTGCATTCATGCGTCGAGTGTGACTCTCCGCACTTCATGCACGCGAAATTCACGTTGCAAGTACGCTGTTGATGACCGAATTTCTGACATCTGTGACACTGTACGATGTCTGTTCTAAGTCTGAGGGACTCTACTTTTACTTCTAATCCGCAAACTGTGTGGATGTCGAAAATTGACTTATATTCTTTGTCTATTTCTATTAAAATAAGGGGGGCTGGAAGGCGGTCTTTACCGTTCATCCTAGTGATTTTTGCGATCGGATAGTTCCTAGAATCTAGATCGGCTTTGATGTCTTCGTCGGTTAGGAATTGGGGTACGCCTCTGATGACGATTTTTAATTTTTTCTCGCTACGGAGTTGGTATGTGAAAGATTGAATGGCTTTTTCGTTGAGAATTCGGTTGAGATTGCGATAGTCTTGTTCTGTTGTTGGAGTGATTTGGACTCCGGCCGGGACGGACCTGCTTTGTGTGTATTGAATGTTGTGTGTTTTCATTAGATCTCGGACTCGATACCATTGTGTTGGGTCAGTGATTGTAATTGGGGAGATAGAAGGCATTTTGGGTAATTGGATTGTGTTGTTTGCTGTTTTTGTGTTTGTTTTGTGCTGTTTGTGTGTGTTTGTGTGTTTTGTGATGTTGGTACTTACCCCGGGTTTCTCTGCGGAGGTGGAGGCTGTCGGTTCTTCTTCGCTGCTGTCCATTGGCGTCGTTTCTTCTTTCTTCGTATCTTCGTCGATCGTGCGGAGTGCTTCGTACATGTTGCTCGTCTCTATTTCCGGTGATTCTGTTTTCTGTCGTTTGTTGGATTTTCGTGGTGGTTTTTCGTTTTTCTTGAGTTCGTTCATCTTGTTGTCGAAGGCGGTGTGCATCATCTTCATGAAGTTTTCCATTGTTTTCTGCAGTTCTTCGTATGTGTCGATATTCTGTAATATATCCATTGCTATACGTTGGCCGTTGCCGTTGTTGTCGTTTGTGCCAGCCATTTCTTCTGGTTTCGCTTCTTTGTCGTAAATATATTATATTATAGTATAATATAACGGTTAATGTATTCTATTACTACCGATGTGCTCAGAGCAATCGATAGCGTCTGTATCCTCTTCAGTTACCTTTAAATGTTAAGAAAGTGAAAGTCAAATTAACATTTCTGCCCTTTTACGGTCGGGAGGTGTAGTAATAAAACCATGGAACATTTTACACATACTTGAGTCTTGACAAGCTTTCAACATGCTCATCATCGGGCCGCTATACACACACCACACAAAAAGGAGTCCTTCTAAAATTTGTCTTACTTACTTGGTCACTATTTATTACTTATTATATACCTGATAATATAATAATCTATAATTATGTATAAACATATTTTGGAGATTCTTTACGAAGAAAACGGCACAATCTGTAATAACATCTTTTAGTTAACTGGTATGCAATGTTTGTAATATTTAAATTGTTGAATAAGTTCAGTGTTTTTTTTTACAAATGCAAGTAACGGTTTATTAGTAAAATAAGCGACTATAATAGTATATTATGCAATGAGCATTTAATGATGGCTATTAAGACACGAGTATGAGAGTTACGACACGAGCTGAAAGCAATCGTCGTAAACAATACGTGTGTCTTAATAGCCATTAAATGCGAATTGCATACACTATTTTTTCTATGATTAGCTGTAATAACGAAAAAAAATTGCATTTTATATTCAAAATTTATTTATTTCAAATGACAACTATGTTCAATATGGTTTTTGCCGATTTCGCTGGTAAGAAATTGTTCGTGACTATTGAGGCTTGTTTCACAATTTTTGGTGGAGTCAAATTTTCCATTTCATTGTCAATATCGCTCATTTTTGCCGTTTATATTTAAGAAAAAACCACAAATTTAACAATTTACAAGTAAACTGCAGAGAACTGTCAAATTTAATTAATTTTTAGATCTGTCAGATAAGTAGTCATGTTGAGCCATATTGAATATTGGGGTGTCGCATTCCTATTGGATGTAAACTTGTATCTTAACGGACATCATGAAAGTACAGGTTCCGTAAATCTAATAATATAATTAAAGTATGGGAGTAGAAAATAGTATATTATGCAATGAGCATTTAATAATGGATATTAAGACACGAGTATGAGAGTTACGACAAGCTCAAGTACCTCGTAAGAAAATAAAATAACCCATTTTCATATACGATAATTTTTATTACAGAATGACTTCTAAAATATAGATAGACATAAATACACTCAGCGGCAGAATTAACTGCCCACCCTATGTTTTGTTATTTTGATGGAGATTTTCGTCAATTTTCGACATTAATTGACATTACACGACACTTTGACAGTAAATAATTAAGTTTAACTGTCATTGTCAGTGTATTACTGTCATTCGTACGCTTATTAGTAATTTGGTTCAAATTTGACTTGCTTAGTGTTAGTGTATTTTCGATATCTTTTTTATTAAACTGAATTAGACTTGTTTAGTGTTGGTGTATATCTTTTCAAATCCGTTTAAGTTCAAAAACATTTTTAATTCGAAACAATGCCATATAGTATGTGGAATATGATTCAGTGGAAGAATGTTTTATTCTCTGACGAGAGCAGAATTGCTCCAATTGCCAATTGCCCCGATAAAACATTGCGGCGGTATCCGGTATAGTATGCATGTTATAACAGCCCCACTATTTGCTTGCTCGATTGCATTCGTCGAGAAGATGTTATATAGATATATACATATATGCATATGCATATATGTATTTATTGTTCTTAAGATAGTATATTTTCTATTCTCTTCTATAAGGGGTTGTTTCTGGTTTCATTTCTTTCAATGTTATTTGGTTACAACCTTTAGTATTTTAAAAAATCCGTTTTATATTGTTATATTGTATATTTATCCTATAATTTTTTATAAATATTAAGTTTAATTTACTACCTTATTTTTGGAGTAATTTTTGTTTCTTCTTTTTAGTCCATTTCTTTCTGTTCTTAGTATTTCTCTTTATTTTCATTAACTATGGAGAATTCTCGTAGGGCAACCATGGTAGGATGGATTAGAGATCATACAAATTGGTTGCATATTCGTAATGATACCGAGATATATTGCAGTGCCTGTTCGTTAAGTTTAAGGCGTCCACAAAAGTGTAATGTGCAGAGGCATGTTTCTTCGAAAACTCATCAAGATAACATATGACCATCTGCACTTGACACTTTTAACGAAGAACTGTGTGAAGCTTTCATGGCGGCCAATATTCCATTCAAAAAGCTTAACAATCCAGTCCTCAAGAGGTTTCTTACAAAATATACTGATCGTCATACACCAGGTGAATTTACATTACGTAAATACCACTTACCAAAAAAAAAATACGAACCAACCTATCTGGTCATTATCTTTGGGCAAGTGCAGACGAAACAACGGGTGTTATGGGACTATATGTGTTAAATGTAGTTGCTCGTATTCTTCATCCGACAACTTCATACCAACCATACTTAATTGCAACTAAAATATTGCCAGTCGTAAATAGTGAAACAGTTGCAGAAGTAATTGATCAATGTATTCATAATATTCTGTCATCGGATAACAACTTTAGAGACAATATGCTATTATTTTTAACTGATGCGGCAGCTTATATGTTAAAAACAGGGAAGTTATTAAAGCAATCTTATCTCAATATGCTACATGTTACCTGTGCAGTACCTGCACTACACAGAGTATGCGAATTCATCAGGGGTCATTTTGCAAATGTTGATAAGCTAGTTTCATCATTTAAAAAAAGTTTCTCAAAGCTGAGACAAGAAGTTGATGCCATATTTAGCAGAAATCCAGATTTGTCATTTGTCATTTTTTGTCATTTGTCATTATATCAATTCTGCATAAAGCCGATTGAAAAATCTATACATTAGAAGTATGGTGCACTTTTGCAACATTTTAATCACGCACCCATCTCCAGTTGTGATGTGGAACGGACATTTTCTATTTTTAAAGACGTTTCAACATCTAAAAGAACTAATTTAACACAGGAACACCTTGAACAAATTTTAGTTGTTTATAGTAATGTTTTACACTTTCAATGTTTCACAGAAAATACATAGTTTTAAGTTTTGTTCTTTGTAAATTATTCTTATTCAAAATTCGATACGCAATTCGCTTGTCAGCATTACTTTTGTTTCAGCAGTAGTAGCTGCAGGTTACCAAACTGTTTACTACATTCGCTTTGTTGTGCATTGACAGATACATATTAACTGCATGCAGCTTGCCACACGTATCAAATTGTTCGAAACTAACGGATCGCTTATAGAAACGAACCTATTGCGAATACAAAGCAGACGCCTTGGGCTATGAATCTCAATCGCTCGAGTCCGATTTTGAATTTGATTTAATGCTACTTATTCGTTACTGACAAAATACTTCGTACAATGAATGAACGATGAAAACATAAAAAAACATATATGTACATATTGTACATGTAATGTTTATTGTTGTAGTTTCTGCTAACTTTTTGTGATATATTTTTTTATAAATGTGAATAGATGCTAGGTCATTGTTTAATATTTAGAAGTCTTAGGGCCGGTATTATAAACAGCGTATAATTTTCTGAATAACAACTTGACGAATAAATTTAATGAATGAATAAATTGAAATCTGGTATTATAAAAAATGCATACAAGTAAAATAAATATTGTAGAATAACTCTGAATAGCTTAGCGTTTCGATAAACGATGGAACCACTGAATAAAATTAAAAAAAACAAAATCCTAATTCTGTATCATTTTCTTTTTGTTCATATTTGTAGACTAGTAGGTTGTGTTTAAGTATCCTCCGTGGTTTGGCACTTGCTTGTGATATTATATTAATCTTGCTATTGCATATATTATCTTTTATTGTAACGAGCTATCCAAAAAATTCATAATTGGAGTAGACTGTGAAATTGGGTTGGTACTTTAGCCACTTCCACATAATGACACATTACTTGATGCTTGACAGTTTAATTTGGTTTCATTGTAAAAAAAGATTATGGCATTGAAATGATACTACAACAAAAAAGAAAACAAATAATTTATTTAATATCGAAATCATAATCAAAATTTACATATAGCTACAGAAGTTGTTTTACATTTACATCTAAATAAATTTAATTTTCTTAGTAAGAGTTTTGAAAAATTTGACACAAACTTATAGTTTCAATGTCAAATAATAAATGTATTATGTGGAAGTGGCTAAAGTACCAACCCAATTTCACAGTCTACTCCAATTATGAATTTTTTCGATGGCTCGTTATTTATGAAATGTCTGAAGATAAAAAAGGGAACGGTCCAGAAATTATACCTATTTGTATAAGCTCAAAAAAGGTATGAAACCTCTTATCACAATTAATAATCGTATCCTAAATACGTATTTCGACAACTAAGTTGTCATCGTCAATAGGAAAAACCACTAATTAAAGTGTCGCACATGGGGCACAGTAAAGCTAACACATATAAACGCGCAACAACTTTACACGGCGTCCACGTATACACTCAAAACATGTGTTAGCTTTACTGTGCCCCATGTGCGACACTTTGATTAGTGGTTTTATCTACTGATGATGACAACTTAGTTATCGCAATACGTACGAGGGAAGATCAGTAAGTACCCGTGTTTGAAGACAGGTGGCGCTGTTGAGGGAAGTTGGCATTACCGTCGTGTACTACCATCTGTCAGACAACACCATAATAAATTTCAGACTGATTCATAGGTTAGTTTTTATTTGGCAGCCAGTTGTATCACACGTGTTTCGTGTTTCTCGATAAAATGGAAAAAGAGCAATATCGATCCGTAATTCGCTTTTTATTTTTGGATGGAAAAACATGCGAAGAAATAAAAGCGAAGTTGGATGCTGTCTATGGGGACCCTTCACCATCTATGACAACCGTAAGATATTGGTTCAACGAATTTAAACGTGGTCGTACATCTGTTTTTGATGAGGAGCGCCCAGGCCGCCTGGCAGACGTGGTTACCGAGGAAATCGTTGAAAAGGTCCACGACATGATTCTCGCTGATCGCCGAACGAAAGTGCGCGAAGTAGCAGAGGCCGTAGGCGTGTCGTACGGAACGGCAAATAATATTTTACATGATAAGTTATCGGTGAGAAAGGTGTCGGCCCGATGGGTGCCGCGATTGCTTACGGTGGACAACAAGCGGATACGGTTGTCAATGTCGAAGCAGTGTTTGGACCTCTTTAAGAGAAATTCGCAGGAGTTTTTGCGTCGAGTCGTCACCGTTGATGAAACCTGGATTCATTATTATACGCCAGAGTCCAAGCGACAGTCAAAACAATGGATTTTTCGGGGTGAATCTGCTCCGAAGAAGGCAAAGACGGTCCCATCGGCCGGAAAGGTCATGGCCACGATTTTTTGGGATTCCAACGGAATAATCCTCATGGACTTTTTGCAGAAAGGAAGAACAGCCACGGGGCAGTACTACAGTGAATTATTGGACCGATTCGATATAAAATAGAAGGAGACACGGCCCCATTTGGCTAAGAAAAAAGTGCTGTTTCACCACGATAATGCACCAGCACATTCATCCAGAATTGTCGCGACAAAGTTGCACTACGAATTGCTGCCGCACCCACCGTACTCGCCTGACTTGGCTCCCTGCGACTTCTTTCTGTTCCCCAACATGAAAACGTGGCTCGAGGGAAAAAGATTCAGTTCAAACGAGGAGGTTATCGTCGAGACAGAAGCGTATTTTGCAGAGTTTGACAAATCGTATTTTTTGGAGGGGTTAAAGAAATGGCAGAAACGTTGGGAAAAGTGTATTGAACTAAAAGGTGATTACGTTGAAAAATAAATAAAAAATTTGTGAAAAACTTGCGTCTTCTTTCCTAACACGGGTATTTATTGATCCACCCTCGTATTTAGGATACGATTATTAATTGTGGTAAGGGGTTTCATACCTTTTTTGAGTTTTTACTTAACCACAGTCTCCAAAGAAAGACTTTTTATTTGTATAAGGTTTCAAATTATTTTCAATAATATTTAAAACATATTGAAATGTCTGTTTTGTTAAACGAAATCTTGCTTTAAATTGTTCATTTAAATACATTTCGAATGAATCGGTCCTTCTTTCGCGAAACACCTTGGAGACGGGAACGTAGTAGGCGTTGATATTCATTCGGTTGATTTTCATCGTGTGATAATTCAGATACCCCTAACACTGATGACACCGAAGACACTGATGACACTATCATCTGACATCTGACATTATCATAACTCAAGTTATC
Organism: Melolontha melolontha; assembly: GCA_935421215.2. NCBI lineage: Eukaryota > Metazoa > Arthropoda > Insecta > Coleoptera > Scarabaeidae > Melolontha > Melolontha melolontha. The sequence continues at coordinate 85,986,661 of OW285236.1, read as the reverse complement.
ATATACACAAAATATAAACTTTTAAAAATAAGGTTATGTTTATTTACAGCACAGTGGAGAAAACAGCTCGCATTTAGCCAATGAATAACATTTAATGCCACGATTTTCTAGAGTGTAAATTAATTGGTAGATTTACTTGCTTAGTTTCCTTATTCGCTATTTATAATACCCAATCTACCGAATAAATTAAATTTATTTGCTTATTAAATAAAATTTACAGATTTTTATTGTTTATAATACCGGCTCTTAGGCTTACAATGAATTATATTTATAATGCAGGTACTTTCCGTTTTCGAAAAAAACCCTACTTTCGTTTCCTGAATTTTACGTTTTTTTACAGAAATTAGATCCTATCTAATTTATATATATTTCCGTTATTCCTACCCCTTTGCTTTTCCCAGATTTGCCAAAAGAGATTTTTCCGCGCCGACGCCCTAAATAATCATAGAAGGATCCATACAGATGAACGTCCATATCCTTGCGATATTTGTGGTAGACAATTTAGGCAGAAAGGTGACCGTAATAAGCATGTACGGACGCAACATCCATCCTAAATTCTTTAAATTCCTGTTGTAATTGCCAATATTTTATATTCACGGGACCTAATATATTGTTCCTTTTAATTGTTAATTTTATTTTAAATGTAATGTAATTGTAATTAATTGTTATAATGTTTTGTTTATTTTGTTGTTTTGATACTAAAATAAAATATTTACTTCTCCTCTGGTATTTATTTAACTGCAAAGTTCCTTAGATGTATGTTTCGTTGTTTTTAATATAAATAAGACTGAAATATAAGGTAAGTACGGACCAAGTTAATTTTTATCTTTGAAAATAATGTGTAGGTATGTACAAGGGCTGTTCAGGAAATAGATTACGTTTTGGTATTAAAAAAAACAAAGTATAGGAAAAAAAATATGTAATATTCATTTAAAAGCGACACCTTAATACTACCGTAATATAAAGTTTCTAGGACGAAGATGGCATTGAAATAGAAAATATATGTCTGTAACGGTTTTGAAAATTATTTTGGCAGTGTCATTGACTGTCATCAATTAATGTGTTAGAACTGCTGGAAGCAAGTTTGAACATCGATTTTGAATAAGCTCAAATATGGCAAAAAACGTAGTTACATGATAGCAGCCTATTTTCGAACTGGAGTGCGAATTGATAGAATTTGGGTGTGTAGCCAGTGTGTATGTTTGGATGATTTTAGGGAGCACCTCCTAGAGTTAACTGTAATTCCCAAACATTTTTGTAACTGCCTTTCCAATTGTGTTATTGTATTTCGAGAGACTGGTTCTGTGGGCCATAAATCAAGTACTGGTAGACCAACTGTTCGTTCGGAAGAAATTATAAATAATGTTCGTCAACGTATGGAAAATGAATCCACAAAATCTTTGAAACATCTTTCCCAAGAGATTGGACGTTCTTATGGAACATGTCAGAAAATTGTAAAGAAAAACTCACACATGCATCCATATAAGATGCAAACACATGAGGCTATTTTGCTGGTAGACTACTTAGGCGACTTGTTTACTGCCAATGGTTTTGCAAATAATTTAATGCAAGATAATGACCTGCTAAATTTGACATTTTTCTCTGATGAAGCGTGGTTTCATCTTTTCGGGGTACGTCAATTTCCAAAATACTCGGATGTGGAGTAATGTAAATCCTCATATTTTTGTTGAATCGTTGATGCATACTGAGAAACTTGGTGTTTGGCTCGCAGTTTCTCGCCACAGAATTGTTGAACCTATTTTTTTTAAATTTTACAATTAATGGTGAGGGCTATAGAAACATTTTGAATGAATTTATTGAACAGCTGCACGAAGATGAATTACAATATGGTTACTTCCAGCAAGATGGTGCAACGGCACACACAACACATAGAAATATTGCTTTTTTGACGATCGGATTATAAGCTTACATACTTTTACAGACTTTTTCGTGTTTCCGCACCTAAAGAATAGAATATTTAAAACTTCTATTACTAATTTGCAAGATCTGCAGCAAATAATTATTGAAGAATGTGAATTAATAACGCCCGCAATACAGCAAAATGCCTTCAACAGCATGAGAAGGCTTATAAACTTGGTAATTGAAAATAATGGACAACAGTTTCAACACTTGCTTTAATTTCGCCTTTTTTTATTAATAAAATCTTGAATACTAGCTGAGCTTGTTTTATTGTATCTTTAAATCAAATGAAATCGATGTAACGATGACACTATCAAAATAGATTTCAAAAGTTAAGGATGAGTTACGAATATAATTTAAGTTCAGACATATATTTTCTATTTCAATGCCATCTTCGTCCTGACACTTTATGATATTACGGTACTTTTCAACACAGTCTCCATACATCGTATAAATGTACTACAACTATTACGTCATGGATTTTAATAGCGATAGTGGATTGTTTCGTGCGTTTTCCTATATTAGTCAAGACAGACTCCAGTACATTGAAACAGTACAATGAAACGATGAAGATAGTGACGACCCTGAAATTCACGGTTGTTTCGTACCCTCCGTGCAGTTTTGATTTGGCCCCTTCAGATTTCTGTTCTCAAAGTTGAAAGAGGTATTGAAAGCAACATTTTTCATCAGACCCTGACGTTCGTAATTGGGTCAACAATAAACAAAGTTTTTTCATAGACGAAATGAAGAAATGGATTCAGCGTTTGGAGAAATGTGTTTTGCCTCTTTTTCTTTTATAGAGTTGGAGATCTTATACATCAATCCGCCTTAGTGAAAGAAAATCTTCTTTCTTAAATGCACAGTTAAGCTCACATAAATCTAATATAACCTAACTTGTCAAAATTGCCAAATTTTCTAATGTATCAGAATAATTGAAACATACATGAGTAGGTAAACCCCACCAGTTTTGTATAATACAAAGGTATTTTTAATAATATAAAATATTATTAAAAATCTGGTGTGAAGAACACAAATACAGGTTCACTATTAATATTTTTGTGAACGTGTCCGAACATATCTCTCCCCAGAGACGTAGATACGTATTTCGCCTTTCTACAGGCTCATCAGTACGCCCCTGCTGGAGAAAGAATATTTCCAGACACATTCACAAAAAAGAACCACATCGCCACATCACAGAAATGATCCAGACCGGGCGTAGAAGTAAATTCATTTTATATTATTAAAAATACCTTTGTATTATACAAAACTGGTGGGGTTTACCTACTCATGTATGTTTCAATTATTCTGATACATTACACATGCGGTTAGTCCATAGTATGAGTGAAGACACAAACAAAATGCAGTTTCTAGAGGGATGACTGTGCCACCTTTGGAAAGACGTCGATACTTCACATTGGTTATGTGGACGGGGCGAGGTACTTCGGCTGTCTGACAACAGGCAGCGCTGAATTTACTTCTACGCCCGGTCTGGATAATTTCTGTGATGTGGCGATGTGGTTCTTTTTTGTGAATGTGTCTGGAAATATTCTTTCTCCAGCAGGGGCGTACCGATGAGCCTGTAGAAGGGCGAAATACGTATCTACGTCTCTGGGGAGAGATATGTTCGGACACGTTCACAAAAATATTAATAGTGAACCTGTATTTGTGTTCTTCACACCAGATTTTTAATAATATTTTATATTATTAAAAATACCTTTGTATTAAATTTTCTAATATTGCTTAGTGTTTATCAATCTTTTTTTGAAAGACAAACCAAATGTCAAGTAATTTTTTAATACAGTTTAGAAAACACAAATAAACTAATACTCAATTGATCTGCCATTTGCATCAATTACTACCCTTAACCTTCTAGGTACAGAATCAATGAGACTTCTTAAAAAACTAGATTTTTCAACAATTTTTTCCGTAGTTGTTCCCTGTTAGTAAATCTTATACGAGATCTATGAATTTACTTTGTCATTCTTTTTATTTTCTCTCAAATATTAGATCAAATTGTGATCTTCTGCATCAGTTGATATTCTTTTGAGACCAGTTCCTCGTTTGCGACATATACTGTCTGCATTTTCACATCTTTTTTTATCTTGTAGTACTATAGATTTGTTCAAATGAAATTCTTCTGCGATTTGTTTAATGTTGCGACTTTTCAAATTTAATAAAATTTGTACTTTGTCTGCTGGAGTCAGTTTTCTTGCTATTTTAGATATCAAAAAGTAACAAATGCCATTTTGACGTTACAAGAATGAACTACAACTAAACAAAAATTGAAAAATGGTTTATACTAGATTTATGTGAGCTTAACTGTACATATGTAGAACTTAATTTTGTATAGCGTATTAAATTGGTTAAAATAAAAATTTACATATTGCTATGGTTTTTTCCCCAATTAATATTTTAAATTTAATTATAAATGTATGTACCATTATTTTGAAATTGTATGTATATTTCATGTATAGCAAAAAACTTGTATTATTGAAGGTCAGCCTTATGCGAAGCCACCGCGGTTGATGTGGACCGAGAGATGATTTTTACCTTTAGACAGGCGCGGCTCGTGATGACGTATTTTGGTTTGCAGTACAATGATACGAGTGCCTCGTGTGTTTTCGGTGTTTACTAAGCAAACGTTACAGTTAGTACACGAGAATACACGAAGCACTCGGATCATTGTACTGCAAACCAAAATACGTCATCACGAGCCGCGCCTGCCTTTAGACATAGTTTAACAGTAAGACGAGAACGTTCTTTTTATTTAAAAAAGTATATAATTATATATTTAAAGTAACTTCGGGTTGAAGTTGAGTTTTATTAGTTGATTGTGTTGTTATTCAATTCCCGAATATTCTACGAGATCTTATTCTCGTAATTTTGATTATATTTAATTTAATATCGTTTTCTTGTCAACGTGTCTCACATTATTTTTTTATGAAAGTAAAAATAGATATATATTATAAGTCGACTTATTAATTTATAAGATATTGTATATCAATTGTATTAATATTGTTATTTAAGAGTTTTAGTCTTAATTAGTTGAGATAGATGACAAAGAATATTTTTAACATTAAAAATTAAAAAAAATTTATTTGTAAAAATTTTATACGTTTGGATTTCAAGGGCAATTTTTTTTGACATGTGTGTGCGCATGTTTTAGATTTTGATCGAGCTGTCAAGTTTGTTTATATTTTTTATTTTGTTCTCTGGGGAGAAATTAAAAATAGTCTTTGTGATTTTGTTAATTTGTTCGGTTGTCATTGAGGAAGTTTTTTAACGCACGTAGCGGTCATATTCCGTGTGTTATTTTTACCTCTAGATGTAATAAGTATATTATTACACAATCTTTATACTTTATAAAGAACTAATTTTTTTTTTTGATTTTGTATTAAATTTTCATTTAAATTTTATATTGTGAATATTATTTCTTATACCCTTCATCTTGCATTTTTAACAAGTAACTTAAACAAATATAATAACTTTTCTCAAAAAAATTTTGAGTGGCGCCTAAAATACGTTTTTGTTCCACGTTTCCGATTGGAACCCTGAGAAGAAAGCAGTCCCATTTTTTGGAAATAAACCGACTGAGTATCCTAGTTGGGTAGATTAGTTGTGAACCGTGGTACAGTAAATATAAAAACCACAGTTCATAGCAATATGTAAGATCGTCAATATCCATATACCGTGAGTTTTTTTATATTACTGAATATAACACATGAATACACCTATGTTCAGTCTTAAAATAAATGCTTCAATGCATGGGAACGTTATGCAACCAACAATGCGAGTGTCGTCACTTGTCGTAATAAGACATTTTAGTTGTCAGTATCAACAAAGTGTGAAAATAATTTATTTAACATTTAACTTACACAAACAATATTAAAATTAATTTTATGGTAAATTGAAAACATGCTTTTTTTATTTATTTTATAATTCTTTAATTTTTTCAAAAATGTTCGAAATATCCACCTTCACATTACATACTTATGTGATTATGAAATTCCAGCAAGGAATGTGTTAAAAATCTGGTTTGGTTCGTAATTCGTCGCAGGCTGTACTTATGCGTGCTTTTAAATCTTCAATGTTAGTGAAAATTATATTATCATAAATTTTAGATTTAAGGTATCACCAAAGAAAAGTCATTTGTCGATAAATCTGGCGAACGAGTCGGGCCGGCCAAACTATCGGACCAAACCTCCCCCTATCCATCGATCAGGAAGACTTGAATTTAGAAAATTTGTAATTGCAGCAGTTCAATGAATTGGGTCTCAATCCATTTGAAACCAAGAACCTTCAATGGCTAAATTTTCAAATCGAGGAACAATACGTGTTCGAAGAAAAGACTTCATCGGTGAAAAGTATTTTCTTCAACATATTACGATTTTCATTTAATAAATTAAATAGTGTTTCGCAAAAATCAACACGTCTTATTCTATCTTCATGAAATAATTGTTGGTAATTAGAAAATTTGTAAGATTTGTATTTGTACTGTTTGAGAATTTTAAATAAAGACGTCTTCGAAATATTAAATTGTTGTGCTATTTTACTTAATGGTGTTATGAGGCATTCTTCAATGTAACATAACACATTTAATTTTAGGTCTCCTGAAAGAATGTGGGGAGTTTTAATTTTCTTTCTGTGTGTATTTATTATGCAGCCATCCGAATCAAATTTCCTAGTAATCGCCTGAATTTTTCCGATAGATAGTATGGGCCTGTCAAGATATTTGATAGAAAACAGATCCCGCACTTTTCTTAAACTGTTTTCAGCTTTATACTAGTTCGAAATTTCTATTTTTTCATCTTATATATATATTTTAAAATTAGGTGAATATAAATGTCAAATGCTAAAATATTTAAAACGTCATTTCGTTTATGCACATTACTGACATTGATTTTGACATTTGTCGAAACACATAATCGAGTGATGTTGGTTGTATAACATTCCCATGCATTGAAGCGTTCTTTTTGAAACTGAACATAGTTTCACACTAACCTTAATACATTGCAATTAACACCATACATCACAATGGTGAAAACTCCTGGACTTTCGAGTATATATTATTCTGTATCGTCGTAAAGTTCTTTTTAGTCACTTTTTACTAATGTAGATCTTGTTCCTGTATATTGAGTTATAAATAAAGACAATTGATAAGGTAAGCTTTTATGCCATTTTTACGGCCTTTTTTTGTATCCTCATTTGGTCCATAGGTCGCCCACAAACATGTTATTCTGTATCGTCGTAAAGTTCTTTTTTACATTTTCCACTAATGTAAACTTTGTTTCTGCATATCGAGTGATAAATAAAGGCACAATTCATACGATAAGGTTTACGCCATTATATACCTACAATTTACGAGTACGTCGTGGAACTTTTTTAATTGTTTCATTTGCATCCCCTTTTCCTGTATCATTGTTTCTTTAGTAAACAGCTTCATTGAACCTGTTATTGGTATATGTATATAGTTATATTGTATAGTTTCTGTAGCTGCAGTCTTTCGCCGCTTTCTACCATTTGTGTCTGATATTTAAAATCTCTGCGTACTAAAACAGTATGTATGTCAATCGAATCATTTATTTACTTTTTGTTCTTTATTTTGTTCCTAAATATAATGGATTACTAGAAGTGTGCATGTTGTAACCAACTATTTGAGCCGCATAAGATAGTTCATTTATCTGTAGAAAAAGTTTTAGTTTTTCATGTACGCAGTTTTCCCCAACGGAAGCTCGCCCTACTAACGCTAAGATTGGGATGTTGTATCGGCGGAATGGCACCTTGCTTTTCCCTGCCTATCCCTGTTTTCTGTTTTTTGCTGATGTGGTCCTCTACTGGGTTGCAGCCTAGCATATGCGCTACAAAACTCTAGGGGGGTCAGGTGCCCGTTGGGCAGTCAGGTGCCATTCCGCCTTTCCAGCAAGAGTGAGGAACCATGCTACGCGGCGCTATCTCGTCGCCGCGCAATGCACACACCACTAGGACCGGTCCTGGGCGACAACCTGGCTAGGCTGCCGTTAACAGCACACACACGTTCGACGTGTGTGCTATGCCCCCGCTTCGGCGGAAAACGTTAAGATGGCATAAGTGTGACCATCGTCGACCGAGGTAGCCACTAAGAGTGTTCCCTTAGTTGCGATGAGCAACCCCGTACAGGGTGCGCTTCGCCTGTCTGCGCCTTACCTCGTTGGGGCGGGGGTCAGACCGTCGAAGTACTGCACGGAATTGTAAAGAAGTTGTCGGGAAAGGGTTGGCGGCCCTACGCAACGGCTGGTTATCCGACCTCTCTAAATTAATGCGACCGATCACTAAACACACGCACGAACGCACCGACATACAAAACCCTACACTTACGCTCTCACACAAAACCACACACCCATAGAGAGACGCAAGCTGCCAGCAGCAACCAACACACAAGTTCATACCCAGAAGGAGACACAAATTGCTAGCAGCGAACAACACATATTTTCACACCTTGTTATCTATTTTTTGGAATACTAAGGCATGATTTATTATTATTACTAGAATGTATCTTTGAATAATTTAAACCATAGCAACTTAATTACTTGACATTTATATCCTGTCATTCATATTTTGTATTCTCTTGATAAAGGCGTATACAGCCGAAACATGTAGAGTTTTTTAAATACATATATTTTGAAGTAATATACAGACCTTTAATCGCCTACTGATTAGGTTTACCATATCATACCAAGGTCACGAAGTTATTATATATATATATATATGTATATATATATATAGATAAAATAAATTATAATCGGGTAAGCGGTCTGTCAATTAAAAAAGTCCTTTATTAAATAACCCTATATTTCGCAACAAATTTGTTGCTTCTTCTGGGGATACTACAAGATTAATGAGAAAAATAACATAAAATAAATAAGAGTATAAAGCAGTAGTAAAAATACTTACAAAATGTAGATTTGAAAAATAATAAAATTGACGTACAATAAAAAATAAAAATGATTAGATTTAAAACTTAAAGTAACTATAGAAACAAGCCTTTAAAACCTTTAAAAAACATGTATATGTAAAAGTTAAAACATGAAAAATAAAAAATATAATGCAATATAAATTTAACAATATATGGACCAAATAACAAAACAATTTTAAGATGGTCAACTAACCGTCAAACCGAGTATATTAAAATAAATATACTTAGTCCATTAGTATCAGATCTATAATTTATGTTATTTGTGTCTCTGTTAATGTGGACCATTTCTAAAAAGGTTCTTTTTTTAAGGTTATTTTCAACGTCTAAGATCTTAACAACAAAATTGAAAGTATGCACAAGATCTCTTTCCAATACGGACATCACTTTTATGCTGAATGATGTGCTGTTTTAGCCACTGTGATGTCTGACCTATATAAACGCTACAACAATCCGAACATGCTATCCTGTAGACAACATGACTATTTAAAAAGAAAGGTGTTATGTCTTTGATCTTACTATACAACTTCTTCAAGGTATAGGTGTTGTATTTAGCTATTTTAATGTTATTAAATTGTTTGAAATGTGATACAATTGTATGAGTAAGACCACCAATGTATGGGATTTTTTTGTAAATCACACTGTCTGCAGGAATGTCCTCAGTAGGGCCATCAAAAAAGTTTGAGCTATACCGGGTGCGGCAATAGTGTGTCGGCGGAGCTTAGCATGAAAACTAATAAAGTTGTAACAATGAAATTTTACGTACACATGTAGTATGCTACAGTGCATTTTCTAATTTTATTTATATATTTACAGGGTGTTCCAAATTTCCGCAACCACTTTCAATTTTTTTAAAAAAATAGATTGCTATACTTTCTTGTTATTATGATGATAGCCACCCAAATTATCTTTGCAATGATATATGACAATGTGCACTTACAACTGTTAGTTTTGGTTTTATTGCAAATTTTGTTAAAATCTTGACAGTTGCAGCGTCTAACATTTTAAGTCTTATCCTGAAAATGGGTGCAGTGTCTCACGTAACTTTTTTGTTACCAATTTATGGACTAACACGTTATATGTTTTGAGGGTGAACAACGTGACAACATATACAGAGTGTTAAATATGTCGTGCCAAAGTTATCGAAGTTTAAAGGCTATTTTCTCCTTTTTTTTAAATTGAACCTATAATTTTTTTATTAGTCAGAAAATTCCTTGTAAAATTGCCGTTAAAATGGTACCAATAACATAGTATTTATTTCTAGTATTTTCGAAGTTATAACCCTTTAATGGGATATACCTATGTTTATAATATTCAATATGCGGTGCAACTAATAGTTGGTTGGCCATGAAATGATATCAAACAAAGTAACTTTTACAAACACCTGTTTCTTAATTCTTTATTATTAGTTTTAGAATTACATTTTGTAATTTTTCAATAATAAAACAAAATTAATTTGAAATGTGTTCAAATATATTTCCATTCTGCTCTACACATGCTCTTAATCGCCTCTGCATCGACAGACTTACATTTTGAGCCATGTTGTTTTCACTTACTTGAAGAAAAGCGTTTCTGATTCGTTGCTGCATGTTCTCTGCCGTTGTAGGAGGTGTTTCGTAAACTATATTTTTTACAGTAGGCCACAGAAAAAAATCACAAGGGGTTAGATCTGGTGACCGCGGTGGCCAGCTTATAAAGCTTCCTCTCCCAATCCACCTATTGGTGAATACCCTATCTAAATGTGTTCTTGCAGCAGCACCGTAATGTGCAGGTGCACCATCATGTTGGTACCACAATCTCCTTATGACGTTATCTGGTAGGTCTTCTAACAGCAATGGTAAATTATTTTGTAGGAAATTTGTGTAGATTTCACAATTTAAAGTATTATTAAAAAAGAATGGACCTACAATAGTGTTTCCTATGATGCCTCCCCAGGTGTTAACACTCCATTTTTGTTGGTATAAAATGGGTTGCACAAAATGAGGGTTTCTAGTGTCATAATAATGAGAATTTTTTCTGTTTGTTATTCCACAATCAGCAAATGTTGCTTCATCTGTGAAAAGTACATGATCTAGAAAAGTTAGATCTTGTCGTAATTGGAAAAGTAGCCATTCACAGTAAACAAGTCTCCTTTCAAAATCCGTTTGTAATAAGCCTTGATGATTTTGAATTTTGTAAGGGTGAAATTTATGTTTTTTTAAAATCCTTCTTACAGCAGTGACTTCTATCCCGTGTTCTTTCGAAATTATCCTTGTAGATACGCGCAGATTTTCCACAACGGACTGGACGACTGTCACTTCATTATCTTCTGTAACCATAGACTTATTTCTTTCATGTTTGACATAATTCACTGAACCCGTCCGAAGAAACCTTGTCAACAAATTTTCAAACGTCTTAATATCTGGTGCTCTTCGGTGAGGATACTCCATAGCATATGTTCTTGATGCTAAAAGTGGATTTCTATTGCTAGCGCCAAGAACAAATACCATGTCTATTAGCTCCTCCTTCGAAAAATTCATTCTAAAGAAACACAACTATAAACTATTACGGCATGGAAATAAAAAATAATGACAACAAAACGATATAACTGACAACAAGATAACAATTAATAACGAACAAACGGAAATTGATAATTAACTAGCCGAACTTAAATTATAACAATTAAACGCGATTACAGTAAAGAGAAACTATTGAAAAACACTTTATATAGAAATTTTAAGTAGATATTTGACGTTTGGTTACACAGCAATTTTTGCTTAATATCATTTCATGGCCAACCACCCAACTATTAGATGCAGCACCGCATATTGAATATTATAAACATAGGTATATCCCATTAAAGGGTTATAACTTCGAAAATACTAGAAATAAGTACTGTGTTATTGGTACCATTTTAACGGCAATTTTACAAGGAATTTGCTGACTAATAAAAAAATTATAGGTTCAATTTAAAAAAAAAGAGAAAATAGCCTTTAAACTTCGATAACTTTGGCACGACATATTTAGCACTCTGTATATGTTGTCACGTTGTTCACCCTCAAAACATATAACGTGTTAGTCCATAAATTGGTAACAAAAAAGTTACGTGAGACACTGCACCCATTTTCAGGATAAGACTTAAAATGTTAGACGCTGCAACTGTCAAGATTTTAACAAAATTTGCAATAAAACCAAAACTAACAGTTGTAAGTGCACATTGTCATATATCATTGCAAAGATAATTTGGGTGGCTATCATCATAATAACAAGAAAGTATAGCAATCTATTTAAAAAAAAAATTGAAAGTGGTTGCGGAAATTTGGAACACCCTGTAAATATATAAATAAAATTAGAAAATGCACTGTAGCATACTACATGTGTACGTAAAATTTCATTGTTACAACTTTATTAGTTTTTATGCTAAGCTCCGCCGACGCACTATTGCCGCACCCGGTATATCAATTTAAGTATGTGCTTAGGATAGCCATTGTTGACGAAGATGTTGAAAAGTTCTTTAAGATTGTCATTAAGAAAGGTTTCATGACAAATATGTGCTATTCGGTTTCTCATACCTACTGAATACATGGTGTGTGCACAGGCCACTAGGACCGGTCCTGGGCGGCAACCTGGCTAGGCTACCGTTAACAGCACACACGTTCGACGTGTATGCAGTGCCCCCGCATTGGAGGAAAACGTTAAGATGGCACAAAGTGTGACCGAAGTAGCCGCTAAGAGTGTTCCCTCGGTTGGCGATGAGCATTCCCGTGCAGGGTGCGCTTAGCTGGTCTGCGCCTTGCCTCGATGGGGCGGGGGTCGGGCCGTCGAAGTACTGCACGGAAAAGTAAAGAAGTTGCCGGGAAAGGGTTGGCGGCCCTTCGCATCGGCTGGTTATCCGATCTCTCTAAATTTATGCGACCGGTCACTAAACACACGCACGAGCGCGCCAACATACAAAACCCTACACTAACGCGCTCACACAAACAAAAAACAACACACCCAGAGAGAGACGCAAGCTGCCAGCAGCAACCAACACACAAGTTCATACCCAGAAAGAGACACAAGCTGCTAGCAGCGGACAACACATATGTTCACACCTTGCTATCTGTTTTTGGAATACTAAGGCATGATTTATTATTATTCAATTGGAATGTATCTTTGAATAATTTTATCCATAGCAACTCAATTATTTGACATTTGTATACTGTCATTTATATTTTATATCCTTGATAAAGGCATCATTGCCGAAACATGTAGGGTTGTTTTAAATATATATACTTTGAAGTAAAGCCAGACCTTTAATCGCCAACTGATTGAATTTACCATATCATACCAAGGTCACGAATATATATATATATATATATATATGAAAAATTTTGTGAAAAACTTATCTGCGCGGAATGTGCATATATCGATATTTCACTGTTTTTTACAGATCATCAGTGCACCTTACCGAAGACAGACATGATATTCACTTCTATACTACGTGTATATATACGAACTGTAATGAACTTCATGTGTATGAGAATTAATAATTATTAAATCTCATTTTACATGCGATTGTCGCTATAATTTGTTGCATTTAATTCTACAATTCGGCAAATCACTTTTGCCCTAGATTGTAGACGCAACAAGCCGCGACATCAACTGTACAAGTTGTCAGTACAAATGAAAAATTTTGTGAAAAACTTATCTGCGCGGAATGTGCATATATCGATATTTCACTGTTTTTTACAGATCATAAGTGCACCTTACCGAAGACAGACATGATATTCACTTCTATACTACGTGTATATATACGAACTGTAATGAACTTCATGTGTATGAGAATTAATAATTATTAAATCTCATTTTACATGCGATTGTCGCTATAATTTGTTGCATTTAATTCTACAATTCGGCAAATCACTTTTGCCCTAGATTGTAGACGCAACAAGCCGCGACATCAACTGTACAAGTTGTCAGTACAAATGAAAAATTTTGTGAAAAACTTATCTGCGCGGAATGTGCATATATCGATATTTCACTGTTTTTTACAGATCATCAGTGCACCTTACCGAAGACAGACATGATATTCACTTCTATACTACGTGTATATATACGAACTGTAATGAACTTCATGTGTATGAGAATTAAAAATTATTAAATCTCATTTTACATGCGATTGTCGCTATAATTTGTTGCATTTAATTCTACAATTCGGCAAATCACTTTTGCCCTAGATTGTAGACGCAACAAGCCGCGACATCAACTGTACAAGTTGTCAGTACAAATGAAAAATTTTGTGAAAAACTTATCTGCGCGGAATGTGCATATATCGATATTTCACTGTTTTTTACAGATCATCAGTGCACCTTACCGAAGACAGACATGATATTCACTTCTATACTACGTGTATATATACGAACTGTAATGAACTTCATGTGTATGAGAATTAATAATTATTAAATCTCATTTTACATGCGATTGTCGCTATAATTTGTTGCATTTAATTCTACAATTCGGCAAATCACTTTTGCCCTAGATTGTAGACGCAACAAGCCGCGACATCAACTGTACAAGTTGTCAGTACAAATGAAAAATTTTGTGAAAAACTTATCTGCGCGGAATGTGCATATATCGATATTTCACTGTTTTTTACAGATCATCAGTGCACCTTACCGAAGACAGACATGATATTCACTTCTATACTACGTGTATATATACGAACTGTAATGAACTTCATGTGTATGAGAATTAATAATTATTAAATCTCATTTTACATGCGTCTACAATCTAGGGCAAAAGTGATTTGCCGAATTGTAGAATTAAATGCAACAAATTATAGCGACAATCGCATGTAAAAGGAGATTTAATAATTATTAATTCTCATACACATGAAGTTCATTACAGTTCGTATATATACACGTAGTATAGAAGTGAATATCATGTCTGTCTTCGGTAAGGTGCACTGATGATCTGTAAAAAACAGTGAAATATCGATATATGCACATTCCGCGCAGATAAGTTTTTCACAAAATTTTTCATTTGTACTGACAACTTGTACAGTTGATGTCGCGGCTTGTTGCGTCTACAATCTAGGGCAAAAGTGATTTGCCGAATTGTAGAATTAAATGCAACAAATTATAGCGACAATCGCATGTAAAATGAGATTTAATAATTATTAATTCTCATACACATGAAGTTCATTACAGTTCGTATATATACACGTAGTATAGAAGTGAATATCATGTCTGTCTTCGGTAAGGTGCACTTATGATCTGTAAAAAACAGTGAAATATCGATATATGCACATTCCGCGCAGATAAGTTTTTCACAAAATTTTTCATTTGTACTGACAACTTGTACAGTTGATGTCGCGGCTTGTTGCGTCTACAATCTAGGGCAAAAGTGATTTGCCGAATTGTAGAATTAAATGCAACAAATTATAGCGACAATCGCATGTAAAATGAGATTTAATAATTATTAATTCTCATACACATGAAGTTCATTACAGTTCGTATATATACACGTAGTATAGAAGTGAATATCATGTCTGTCTTCGGTAAGGTGCACTGATGATCTGTAAAAAACAGTGAAATATCGATATATGCACATTCCGCGCAGATAAGTTTTTCACAAAATTTTTCATTTGTACTGACAACTTGTACAGTTGATGTCGCGGCTTGTTGCGTCTACAATCTAGGGCAAAAGTGATTTGCCGAATTGTAGAATTAAATGCAACAAATTATAGCGACAATCGCATGTAAAATGAGATTTAATAATTATTAATTCTCATACACATGAAGTTCAATATATATATATATATATATATATATATATATATATATATACGAAGTATAGAAGTGAAGAGTCATGTCTATCTCCAGGATATTCTTATGCTGACGAGCTCTAATAAGAACGAAATGCATCCACACGTTCCGGGCTAGATGTGGCTTTTCACGAATTTTTAATTAATAATGTTCCTTCTGTGTATGCTAAATTGAATATTCGTTGTTTTTCCATTTTTTTTATGCATACAAAGCTAATTTACATAATATTGTGTTTGTAAGACACTCTGATCTGCAAAGTTTTCATTGATTTTTATTAACTAGACAAAGTATTTGAAAGAAATTTGCATCTCTCAAATCATAGCGAGACCAAGACACTGTTCTACAGATTTTTGCACATAAATTAGGTGTGTATACAAATAAATGTAAAGGTATATCATTTAATTTTATTTTCGTGTTATATCTCAAAAAGGCTACAGGAAATATACGTCGCTATATAAATACAATGCAATTTTCAACAAAATATTCAGAACAAAATAAGGATAACTTTTTCAGGTAATAAGAACTAATTATTTAGCAGTTATGTATGAGGTAACCAAATAAATTGGTGCGTTTTTTTATGGTAAAATATAAATATTTATTAAGAAACAATAGAACACTTTTATTAATTGAAGTAATTACCATCACACTCATTGACCATTTGCTAACGTGACACCAATTTCTGTATGTATTGTAGAACTCTATGGATTTTGAATCAAGAAATTGAGGGACTGCATTTATTACATGAACTCGAGTTTTGAACTGTCTATGCTTCATGCAGTTGTCAAGAGAAAAAAAGGTAGTAATCTTTTGGCGAAATGTCAGGAGAATATGGATGGTGTGGTAACGTTTCCCAGTCTAGTTCAGAAACTTTTTTCTTGGTCACTATTGTGGCATGGAGCCTGGCGTTATTCTGTAAGAATACCACATTCTTTCGATTGATCAAAGAAGGCTGTTTTTGGATGAGTGCTGCCTGTATTCGCTGAAGCTGTTCACAATACAAGTTACCAGTGATGGTTTGACCAACTTCCAAAAACTCGTAATGGACAATTCCGGTGGTTGTCCACCAAACATACAATAAAATCTTGTTTGGGTGCAAGGAAGCCTCGGGAGTGTGTGGTACCGAATCAGTAGGCGGCAATCAATGATACGAACGCTTAGAATTTGAGTACAATATCCACTTTTCGTCGCATGTTAACAACCTATTAAGAAATTATTCATTATCGTTGCGTGAAATATTTATCGAACAAATGGTAAGACGACTTAATTTGTTATTATTTGACAATTCATGTGGCATCCATTAGCTTAACTTCCACGTTTTTCTAGCCGATGAAGGTGCAAACAATTGGTTTCATCACTCACATTAAATCTTGCTGCAAACTTTAGACACGTTGTCCTGTAATTTTCCTCCATGTCCTGTTGAATATCCCCAGAGTGTGCTTCATCGGTCAAGCTAAGATCTCCCGAAGAAAATTTCTTGAACCACTTCTGTGCTGTTCAACCACTTACGGCATCATCTCCGAACCAACTGGTACCAACTTTATACTCATAGAGTAAACAACCTCGAATTAAAGTTTTATTCGTTGCCATTATCAACTATTTAAAACTAGGAATTAAACAATTGTCACCAAATGTGTATATATCCGATAAAAGAAGGATTCATACCTATGATTCATACTAAAGTAGATGACACATAACAAACAAGTACTATCGATCAATAACTTAAAAAATATTCATGGCACTCTACTGTATACAAAAATCGCACGAACTTATTTTGTTATCGGATATATTTCATTATTGTTCAATCGCATCATTTAATATGTACACCTTTTGCTTTACATACTATTAAACTGACAATACTGTATTATCCAATGAGTTCATACTACATACAATCTGGTAAGTATGGTATACCTTGTAATGTAGCGACAACTCTACTATGTATGTTTTTCTTGTTTTACGCTAGAACTGTCTTACCGTATGTCATAATATCATAATATAATTCTACCTCTTTTATTATTAATAAAATGTCTGGTTTTATTCACAAACGAAAGTTATGCTATTTTAAGTCTTCTAAAATTTTCATGACATTTCAAACATTTATTTCAAAGTGGGGACTTTTATTCAGACTATTACCAATCTGCTAAACTGGTTCCATAAGTGTCATGTTATGATATTAAATAAAGGCACAGTACAACTATTCGAATATTTGTATATAATTTCATTTAGATTTCTTAAGTTGAATGTTAAATGGATAAATGTTTTAATTTATATATGCTTTCATGGTAACTTTAAATAAATTAAACTAGGAAATATTAATATCTTTACTACTATACAAAGTGTCCCGTATCGTTATGTTCAAATTTTAGGAGTGTAAAGTAGACTTCATTTCAAGTAACAAAAACGCAAAACTTGTATATCCATTTTTATTTGTTTCAAAGTTACAGATCTATGAATGTGATTGTCAGATCATGAAAAAAAATGTAATCCTAAAGTCAATAAAAACTGATTTTATTTAAAAAAGTTCAATTAATAATATTTTAGAAATGTCCACCTCCTTGTTGAATGCAGGCTTGTGCCCGTAAGCCAACAGAAGAAGTACTTATCCGAATTTCATACTTGTTTTGTCGGATTTGCTCGGCAGCCAGGTGAATACGATGAAACAACTCTTCTCTTGTGTTCGAAACTTGCGCGTAGACTAAATTTTTCATGTACCCCCATAAATAAAAGTCAAGGGGATTAAGATCGGGTGATCTGGGTGGCCATGCAACAGGACCACCTCGACCAATCCATCTTGGATAATTGACGTTAACCCAGGACAGCAATTCTGAAATGTGGTGGTGCCCATCCATGAAAAACCACATGTCTCGTCGAACATTCAGTGGGATATCCTCTAAAAGACCTGGCAGAAATTGAAGGTAATTGTCCGCATTTAACCTCCCAGGAAGAACGACTGGACCAATCAACAAGTCGTCGATTAGGGCCGCCCAAACGTTAATAGAAAATTCATGTTGAAATTTAGATGGGCGTATAGCTTTGGGATTTTCTGATGACCACCTGTGCAGGTTTCTCAGATTTGTAACACAACTTCTCGTGAACGTAGATTCATCTGTCCAGAGGACTGTTCTGCAGAAATTAAAATGAAGCCGTGACTGTCTTAATATCCATTTAGAATAAACTAGACGAGCATAGTGTCTGCCTCAAGTAAACCGTGTACCCTGCGATAGTAATATGTATATAAGCCCTCACGTTTTAAAATTCGCCAAACTGTTGTTCGTGGCACTCCTAGTTTTCTAGCGATTTGACGTACACTGAGAGTTGGATTCCTTCTAACAATAGCTACTGCTTCTTCCTCTAAGTCTGCTTTCAAATTTACTCCTCGGTCGAAAAGATAATCACGCAGTCCGCATTCCCGAAATTGTCTGTGTACTTCCAGAAACGTTCTGTAATGAGGAATGCGCCTATAGGGAAACCGATGTCGGTATTCAATAACTGCTTGACGTGCACTGCCGTTACAGTAGCCATACACAAAATGCATGTCCGCATACTCTTGAGAAGAAAATAGATAAGGCATTTTGAATAAAGAAAACGTGTCCACTCACTAATAAGCTGTTGTATGAACTGAAACGTAATGTAATCCTTTATTAAAAAATGCAACGTCAACTGTCATCTGAACATTTGTTTATTGTATGATATTCATGGTTCAGCACTTACGAAATAAGTAAGAACCTTCTTTATCATAAATTAATTTCCAGTACTCTTTTTTGTAGATCTCCAAGAAATAACGCGAAGAAATAAGTAATTAAACTTCTAGTTTCAAAAATTCTTTTATTGTAAATTCACTAAAATATTGTTTCGCCATACAATATTGTATTGAATTTACAATAAAAGAATTTTTGAAACTAGAAGTTTAATTACTTGTTTCTTAGCGTTATAATGAAATTTCAACAAGTATCTCCTTCGTCAATTAACTCTCCAAGAAATTACTGTGTGTACTACGACGCGTGTTTATTTATTTTAGGATAACATTTTATTATGCGACGTTAACAATCACAGGCTTGTTATTGAATCGTATAACTTTTTTTTTTAAATAAAATCAGTTTGTATTGACTTTAGGATTGCATTTTTTTACATGATCTGACAATCACATTTATAGATCTGTAACTTTGAAACAAATAAAAATGGATTTACAAGTTTTGCGTATTTGTTACTTGAAATAAAATCTACTTTGCAGTCCTAAAATTTGAACATAACCGATACGGGACGCTTGTATGTTTATAACGTAGTGTGGTAAATAAAAATTAGAAGAACTCAAAATTTTATTCTTTTTGTCATACAAATTTCACACACAAAAATTGGTAGCAGAGCCACAGTTTAAAGATATAGCAGTTGGGACACTAGTATATAGAATATTCAGCCAAAATTGGCATGCGCGTGGTTCTAAAATTAGAACTACTACCGCGCAGCTTGTAGTAAAAATTGGGAAAATTGTAAACATGTCTATGATGTCTGGTTTCGTCTAGTTAACCTAGTGAACTTAACGTTGTGCGAAATAACATTATCACATATAAATTCGTTAAGAGTGAATTTGGTCTTGTGTATATCATTGAAAATTACAAGGAACCGTAAGTTTTCCGTAATGTATGCTGTACACATTATATTTATTAGTATCGCGTATTGTTTTCAGAGACTTTCTGTGGAATTTACTTTTGTTTTATTAGTAAACATGAGTAACTACAGTCGCTGTTCTGCTGCTGGATGCAAAAATAATGGAAGAGATAATTACGGCATTAGTTTTTTTACATTTCCAAAGGATTTGACACGGTATGTTTACTTACATAGGTATAACAAATTTCGAATAGAACATTGTTGAATCATATTTTATTGTAGATGTAAGAATTGGTTGCAAAATGGTCTTCCCGCAATCCCCACATTATTTGAAAGAGTTAATGTAATGGTAAACGTAATGTTAATGGTTATTGAAAAATAGTACATTAATCAAAAAATTTTTATTACAGCCACTCTGCGGTAAATCAGAAGAAAATATTAGTAGCAGCTCTATTACATTTACTCATGAAACATGTGTAACAGGTATGTTAACCATGGAATATGTCGTTTTATTCTATTAAAGTATAGTTCCTAGCAACATGAGTTTAAGTTCCATTACGTATTTTTAAGTACATTAATAAAATAAGTTTCTCTCAATATACTAAATTGTTTACATAATTAATAGTACATTTAAAATCTGTTTTCTAGAAACAAACAAAACCCTGTCTCCTTCTACTTATGAAAAATATTAATTTGGGACTTCGGAAGAAGGAAATTGCCATAATTGTAAGCAAAATTTTATTTATGTCCATAGTTTCCTTTTTTTACTAGCGTATTACGATAACATCTAATTACCAAGAATATGTGCTTATTTTGATAAAACATGCTTTGTTATAGTGGAATACATCGTTGGCAAATGTTTCTAATTTATACTATTTGTTGTAGACACATTAGATGAAAGCATTCAATGAGGTCTCTCTAGAACCATGTCGCCGCCCGTCAGCACTCAAACCCCAATAGCAAGAAAAGAATGGGCGCTTGAATGTGAAAAATTAAAAAGAGTAAAAATTAAAAAAAAAAGAAATAACTATCTCGAAAACAAGCTAAACAAAAGTACAAAAGTGCAGCCCAACCTCTTCTAGTGGTGAATTCATCAAGGGAAATATTTGACAAACTAACTGACAAGTTCCTACCGCCAAAATTATCTGTATTTGTGTAACAACGACAATAATTGTCATATATTATTAAAAATTTTGTTAATCTGGAATAAATTATTCTTATATCATAGTAATTGTAGGATTATTATGATGAATTAGAATAATAAAAAATTACAAATTTGCCGTCATTTATACTTGTTCTATTAAGGATAATAACATTTGATGTTGGCGATCTAGAAAAATTTTTTGCATGCTATTTTCGCAAAATCCTTAAAATTGTGATCCATTATAGTTAATTATAGATAATTTAAAGAGATTATTTCTTCAAATATACTAATGTGCATAATTATTGTTTTTAGTCTTCTGTATTAAGCAGTAATTGAATAATAAAATTACTAAGTTTTATTTTTAAAATTCGTTGAATAGTAAACAACAATGTGGTTTTATTTGTTTATAGTCGCCAAATACATTATTTCGTTACTAATTTGTTTAATGAGAATGTACTGAGTTTGTATTTAGAATATTTGGTCAATTAAAATATAAATATGGATATTTAAAAAAGTGTAAAGGATTTATATATCGCGCCATTCTGTCTGCGCGTGGTTCGGGCGCAGTATACCAAGGTTACCGAAATTGGCTGAAAAATTTCATTCATAAATACGTTGTGTCCCAACTGCTATATCTTTAAACTGTGGCAGAGCGTAGTTTTTAAAAACAAAGTAATCAAACGAAACTTCTAATAGATACTTATATTTAATAATTTTTAAATACATTTTTGCTAAAGATTAGTATCTTGTATTATAACATTTTGAAAAATCCTTTTTTAAGACGTTCCGTCATATTTTCAACATTATTAAGTGGAGGCGGCGGATTATTATCATCATCATTGTTATTAGAATGCGAAGGTTTGTTCTCATTATCATTATCATGTGGTGAATGTATATTTTCATCGTCATCAGTTTCGTTAGGTTTATCAGGTTTGGTAGGATTATTTGATTCGTCAATTCCTTGAGACACAGAAGTTGATGGAAGTTTCTCGTTAAGTTTATCAGGCTTGGTAAATTTATTTTCCTTGTCATTTTCTTGAGACACATTAGCTGATGGAAGGTTTTCGTTAGGTTTATCAGGCTTGGTAGACTTATTTTCCTCGTCATTTTGTTGAGACACATTAATTAATGGAAGGTTTTCGCTAGGTTTTTCAGCTTCGGGAGATTTATTTGATTCGTCATATTCATGAATGACAATTGGAAGTTCATTGGAATTGCTTGATTGATTTAATTTGTCAATGTCTTCAGGCCCACTACTTATTGAAAGTTTTTCAATTTTACCTAAAGAACTAGTTAGTATATCTGCAACTGATGGTTCGCTATACATTTTCTTTGTCTGAAATTAAGCATACAAAATTGTTATAAGCATAGTTCAGCGCTAGAGGTTGGATAAATAAATCTAGCTTTCTTACTATATTCATATATATAAGTGTTTAGATAATTTCTTAGCCGTTTATTAAATATAACAATTGATAAATTATTGGAGTTTTTCGGCTTTTTATATGAAATATTTACAAATATCAAATTAGAATGTATGCAATTGCAGAGTAAGTGGGAATGTAAACATTGCTGTCTACAAATTACAAAGCAAATCATACGAAATTTTTAATTGAAAAATATTGTCTATGTTGGCACTCGAACCCAAGTCTACAGTTTGCCGGACTGTCGCTTTTACCACTTAGCCACAATAGACCTAGGTTCAAGCTATTTAGAAATGCATTATAAATTTAATTTTTCAATTAAAAATTTCGTATGATTTGCTTTGTAATTTGTAGACAGCAATGTTTACATCCCCACTTACTCTGCAATTACATACATTCTAATTTGATATTTGTAAATATTTCATATAAAAAGCCGAAAAACTCCAATAATTTATCAATTGTTATATATATATATATATATATATATATATATATATACATATATATATATATATATATATACTATATATACTATATATTAAATTAGTCGACGATTTATGGTCTGGTTTACTTTGATATGTATATATTTAAGACAATCTTACATGTTTCGATACATAGTGTTTTATCAAATAAATGAAGTATATTTTTAATTTCTTTGAAACCAGACCTTAAATCGCCGACTAATTTAATCTACTATAACATACAAAGGTCAAGAAATAATTATCTATATATATATATATATATATATACACATATACAGTGCAACCTCCTTAATCGGAACGTTCATGTTGAGACTTGTCGATTATGCGGAGCTTCGCCTCGTGGATAGTTTTCTGCTCCGCAAACCCCAGTTCATTCAAAGTGTGCGTGTATCGTGATTCAGTTCAGTCAGTATTGGTACAACGTTGTTAGCAGACGAACGGCGATCAACAATTTCGTAAACCAATATTTTCATTTGAAAACAGAAATGTTGAAAAGAAAACATGTTATGTTGGAACTGAGTAAAAAAGTGGATATTTTGAAAGAAATAGATCGTGGTGTAAGCTATTCAAATTTAGTTATGAAATATGGTATTAGGAAAACGACCATCAGGAGCACATGTAGGAACCGAGAAAAAAATATCCAGTATTTTGTTTCCAAAGCAGATGCAGGGCCTTCCAGCAGAAAAACTTAAAAACTTAATACTAATCATCTTGTTGAAAGGGCATTATTTACATGGCTTCTTCAAGAGAGAGCAAATGGTACAATAATATATTATTGATATGTATAGCAAACGCCAATTAAGTTGGCGCGCGGAGGGGTAAGTTCGCGCAGGATTAGGTCGTGGGGAGATTTGTATTTGGTTTTACATCAAATGTCAGATAATTCTAACCTCTGAGCGTGTATCACTTTATGATCCCCTAACAACGACATTATGTTCCGTCAAACGTCAATGACAAATGTGTTCTGACAATTACTTGAGTAGTGGGGGTGGACGTTTTTAAAAACGGCTTCTGCGCACCCCCTCCTCGCGCCAACTTAATTGGCGCTTTCTATACACACTTAAACTGTTTCAAGTTCTTTTCCAATCGAAATGTTGTTATAATCGCCTTTGATAAATTTTACATACAATATGTATAAAAATTATCTACAATTTGCAGCAACAAAATTGTTTCCTCTTTATGCACCAACTTTCATCAAAAATAACATATTTTAGGAAATAAATACATATAACTTTTTTATCATATATGTGCTATGTGATAAAAAGTTTCTTATGATGTGTTGCAGATATTTTGTGCCACACTCTATAACAATATTCAAATTTAATTACCCTCACATTTCAAATTTCCTTGCAAATGCAGTTTGTCCATATGTATGAATTTTTTATGGGCACGCCAATCTCTGGAGAGATTTTATGCGAGAAAGCGAAGTCCTTTATAAGACTATGTTCCGAAAACTTTTGTGCTTCTCAAGGGTGGCTTCTGAAGTTTAAAAAGCGGTTTGGTATTCGTCAGTTGACCGTTACTGGTGAATCACTTTCAAGTGATTACGATGCTGTGCTTCTTTTTGTAGAAAGATTTAAGGAACTTATCCAAAAAATAACCTAACAAGTGATCGACGTTATAATGTTCGTCCTCATTATAACGTCGATCACCTGTTAGGTTATTTTTTGGATAAGTTCCTTAAATCTTTCTACAAAAAGAAGCATAGCATCGTAATCACTTGAAAGTGATTCACCAGTAACGGTCAACTGACGAATACCAAACCGCTTCTTAAACTTCTGAAGCCACCCTTGAGAAGCACAAAAGTTTTCGGAACATAGTCTTATGAAGTGGTCTCGTTTGGAAATGCCTACCCAGTAAAACTCAAGCATATTCTGGAGGGAAATCCGCTCCGGGAAGAAAAGTGAGTAAAGAGAGAATTACTTTCATGTCGTGTTGTAATGCTTCTGGAACGCATAAACTCAGACTCTTGGTTTTGGGTAAATTCACATTTGGCAAAAAAGAATATCCGGTTTCGCCAGGATAACGCTCGGCTTCACATGGTTGCAATGTCAAAATTGAACGAATTGAAGTTAGAATTGCTTCCGAGTCTACCCTATTCGCCAGATTTAGCACCCAGTGACTTTTTCCTGTTCCCTAATTTGAAAAAAATATCTCGGTAGAAAAAAATATGGGTCAAATGCTGAAGTTGAAGACGCTGTAAATCAGAAGCTTCGTCAGTTCTAAGACTCATAGGTGTTTCGAGTGAATAATATAATGTTACAGAACCAGAAGAAGCAAGTACCAGCGATGATGAATATTTGCCATCTGAAGAGGACGGACCACAATAATTAATATTATTTCAGTTACTTTTCAATATTTTTTCCAAAACCTGACGTGCCAGAATAAATTAGTTGTTATTACTAGTTAGGACTATAAAAGAAACGAAAATTGTACATAGCCTTTTGAGTAAAATCAAAAAAATGAAAATTTGTTGTAATCAATTTATGTTATAATTTATGTATTGTAATTTTTATACTAATATTAATTGGCATATTGTACAAGGGTTTGATCTTTAATAAGGCTATGAAATAGTGCTTTGTACTTATAGCTAAAATCTGTACATCTGTTAAACTTTTAGTGTTCTTGAATGTAGTCATCACTGTTGTATATAACCCGTTGCCCAGCTATGTGAAAGTTGCAGAATACCTTTAACAACATGTTGGTAATTCTTGTTGACCAGTTTGTTGCATGAAAAATTCAGTTGATATTACAGAGGTTCAAGCCTGAGGAGTATGGTAAATGATACAGCACTTTTCGGTCTCATCCATCAAACAAATCTAGAATTTAGTTGGAGTGAGAAATAGCAATTATTCAAATCTCCTCTCACATGCAATTGCCTTACAGAACAATCGCAATGTGAGTAAAAGCCTTCACGAAAGACGACGAAACATGACAGAAATGAAATTGTGAGAGGAGATTTGAATAATTGCTATTTCTCACTCCAATTAAATTCAATATAATTCGTACATATACACGAAAGTATAATAATAAAATCATGTCTAGGTCAGAATATCGTGTACTGATGATCTGTAACGACAGTGAAATATCGATATATGCACGTTTCTGGACGGATGTGTTTTTTTTCATACAAATGTTAAACAAATCTAGATTGTGAAGAAAATGTTACCACATTTTTTTTCAGAGGCCTCATGTTCTACAGCAATTGTGTACAGAATGTCTGTCTTCAGCGTACGGTTGTACGGTAACACTAACACAATTGTACACGAGAATGATCAAAACTTACATACTATTGAAGGTCTGGCTAACATTTGGTTTTCGTGGTTAACTATAATATTACCAAAATAATAAGGCACAAGAAACCCTTTTCTTCGTGCTAACAGTTCTCCAAGTTAATTCGAACAGCCTTGTATTATAGTAATTTTGATGAAACTTATTTCATGCGTATACGTTTCTTCACAGTGCGGACGGAGTATTGTTCTATGTCTCGGGTTAATTTACCATTGTTTTGTTCGTTTTTCATTTCTGTCATGTTTCGTCGTCTTTCGTGAAGGCTTTTACTCACATTGCGATTGTTCTGTAAGGCAATGCATATTCCTGGGCAGCCTTCTGAAGACTTTAATGGCATTATCGTGCTGTACATATTGTGCATTTAATCTTTATTTAACTTATGTGTGCTTGCTTGAAAACATTAGCTTTAGATTACTTGAAGTGGCTATCGAGCCTATTCCACTGCGACCTTTTCAAATCTATTGTGATCTTCATGTCTCGTTAGAGACCATTCTCTATTCTTATTACTTTAACTGGATCTAACAGCTTCGAGAGAAAAGCCTTATTGATGTGTTGTTTTTTATCCGAAGTTGGATATTACTGGTGAAGTCAATCCCGGAGTGCGGCTTTTTAACCTTGTATAATATATAGTTGACTCTTTTTCCCCAGCCCCTGTATTTTAGCTTTGAAAATTTCAAATAGCTTCTTTTTCTTATAATTCTTGGCTAGTAGCTTCCTGTTTTAGTATGGAGTTGACCTTCTGTTCCCCTCCATTTCTTTTATGTTCTCTTTCTAGCCATAGCCAGATATCCATTCTAGCGGAATCCTTAGTGATTTCACATTCAGGTTCTGGTCTTATGAAGTTTCTTTTAGTTTCTTGGCCAGTTCGTGGCTAACTCATTGCCTTTAATTCCCTCATGTCCTGGCACCCATATTAGTGACACACTATTCTCTCGTGCCAGTCTATTGAGGACATGTTTGCAAAGTTTCACCAGTTTAGACCTAATAAATTGATTCATAATGGCTTTACTAGCTTTAAATAACTATCAGTCATTATGTTGATTTTTTATTCGCGCAGCCGGCTTTCCGAATTTCCTCGGCACAGGCTGCGACTGTAAAAAATTCAGCCTGGAAAACCGTTATATGTTTCCCCAGACTTAACAATATCTTCCTTCTGGAGCACATTTCGCATATACCTGCACCTGTGCCCCGATTGGATTGCGATCCATCCGTGTACCAGGTGCCGGTACCACGATCGCTCGAGCGACTTTTTGCCTGTTCCCTGGTTGGTATAGATATGTTCAGCTTAGCTGTAAACAGAATTTCAGTTGTCATACTGCCTGCCAGCATTTGTAATATTGGCTCCTCCAGTATAGTTCCTGTGGTATCTGTATGGCTTAGCTGATCGGATCTCTCCGTTGGATATCTACAAATCTACTTCCTCTACGGTGTTGATCCTTGACATCTGGCTTAATTTATTCATGGGGCGTTCCTGTCTTGTAGCTCTAGAAGTTTTGGTTTGTAATTTAGCCATACTGTTTCCATAAGTAGCGAAGGATATAAGAACCCGTCGGAATAGAGCCCTGCTTGACCGCATAAGGTTAAATATAGGATAAGGGTTGGTGTTCCCAGGGATACGTCAAAGACCGCACACTATATTAGAGCGCCAACTAATATGAGGTTCTGTTATATTAGTCGTGTAGGTGGCGTAGAAGGTAACGTCGAATAATCTAACTAGCTGCTGTCGAAGTGCATTCCAGGTGCTGTATTGGAGTAATAAATGGAGGCGGACAGAGAACAGGGGATTATAAATACTGCATAACTTGGAAGACACGTTTGGTTAACATTTAGTCTATGAGGTGGTTGTGAAAAATAGCGTGTAACTATTTTATTTGTGGTTGTGGTAAGTATTTACATAATATACAATGTTTCATTTTCATTTTTGCTAGTGTAACAAACTTCGATTTTGAAGTGGTTTGGGAGCACTAAGCACGACGCCATGTAACGTCGGTAAAATACATTAGAGCACATTGGCGTACTCGGTGTATTTGAGAATGATTGAAAAAGCAATTTATATATAATGAATAATGTAAGTGGTAACTCGTGATAGTGTTGAGTGACGGGGCCAACCTACCCTCCTCTCTCCCCATTCAATTGAAAGGTTTAAGTAACTTATTATCAATTAGACATCCACAGAAAAATTATTTTAATATAGCGAAATCAACAAGTCATAGTAGACAAGTCAAGTACTTATGTACTTAATAAACGGAAATGACTACCAAAGTCGCAGGTAGCAGGTAGTTTTGTATTTCCCCCAAAATTGCACATATTCAGTCTTTAAATAGCACGCATACAAAAAGATACTTAAATGTTAAATTAAAAACTAAATGACTGTAACAACTGCCAAGCTTTAAATTATTAATTTCGGCAACAATGTAGACTGCCTCCTCGTGGTTTACCCTGGAAACGTGACTTGTCACGACTAAATAGTCTACAATATTAGGCTGCTAGACGTAGCAAAGAAAGTATCAACATGAATAGCGAAATTCTAGCAAATGGTTCTTTTCAGAACCCATCGACAAAGGACGTAGGACACGCACTGAAGATCTTACAACTGAACGTTGAAGATATGAGCAGATCTAGATCAGAATATTTACTGTGTCTCTTGAATGATCATTCGGTGGATGTCCCCTTACTACAAGACATCTATTGTACAGGCTACCATACTCCCTGGCAGCGGCTCCTTATCACGCGACCTATGGAACAGCCCTCTATATACACATGTTATTTAATGCTGTATTCGATGTACCTTGCGAAATAAATAAATAGATTTCGGTAACACAAAATAACACACACACATAAACGAAAGAGTCAAAAACAGTACTGAAGGTCATGAATCTGAAAAGTAAAATCCGTGAGCTAGTTCGTTAACACTAAGTGTAGGTTAGATCGAATTGAGGCAGAAAGAATGTGTTAAAATGAAGTGATTTTTATAATGTTTCTAACACCGGCGTACAAAACCAGCTGACGGCGTTTAATGTTTAATAGTTGTAATTCTAATTACGTATCGATAGTGTTAATTAATGAAATACTCGTAATTTTCAAAGAAAATAAAGATTTCTCGCGTAATATGCGACCATGGCTTAGAAGGCTTTAAGAGGAACCACCGTTGATGTTTATAACAGTGTCGAAACTGTTAAAGTGTCAACTCTCGTATTTACCAATACACAAAAGGTTTTAAAATGGAATTTTGTCGATGTATACGGTTTATTTTTTCTTGTAAAATTAGATAACAAACGAAAGATTTTATTACTCTATTTGAAGGGAATATTACCGCAAATACCTACACTATTTGCTTAATGTACTTACCTGAATATAACTTTTCTCATTCGGCACTATATTAATTATTTGTAAAGTAAAATCTGGTGCCAGGCATAGACGAATAAGTAACAGAACTACACAAAATATCCATGCAATAAAAGATATAAAGGTACCGCTTTTAACCATTTTTACTAATGTGTAGATGGGGTGAATACTGTCGTGAAATTTTAAAGTAAATACATCGGCCCTGCTGCTGCAACTACAAAATTATTTTCATTAGTTCCTTTCCAACTGATAGAGAACATCGTCATCAGCGCTTTGGCTTCAATGGAATTTTAGAGCGTTACGACAATATTGAAAATATAAAATACTTTTACAGTGGTTCAATTACAATTCACATGGACGTAGACTATCTCTGAAAAAAGAAAATTCATTCTTTCCCATCATCTGCGCATATTTATTAAACATTTATATTTCTTAAGAATTGTGATAATTAAAAAAAAATACTGCAGCCAGCTTTCACATATTCAATAAGTTTATATTTTAATGTTTACATCTCTTTATTTCTGTAAGCATTGGTTAATGCAGTGGTTTCCAAACTTTATTTTATCACGGCTCCCTTAAAAATATTTGATCATATGGCGCCTCCCTTCCATTTTATAAAATACTACAAACACAAAAATTTTTAGTACTAAAAAATTTATTAAGATATACTCTTATACACAAGAAAAAACGAATAACAATATTTTATTATTGTCGCTTAATGAGATGGATGTGCTTGCCTATTAGCGCAAAGTTTCTCAAATCTCGGTGTCATTGATGAGATAGCTACACGAAGCTCCTTTTCTACAACCAAACGAGCACGATATTTCGATTTTATTGCAGCTAATGCAGAAAATCCTGTTTCGCATAAATAAAATGTTGCGAACGACAGCAATACTTTTAAAGCTTTATTTGACAAAATATTATATTCACTTTTAATATCTAGCCAAAATTGAATCAGACATAAGTACATTCTGAAATTTTTATTTTAAAGAAGTATCACAAGATAGTTCAATCAAGTTTTCTTTCTCAATACTTCAAATTAATTAATTCAAATTCGTCATCTTCTTCGTCGATAAATTGATTCTGTATCCACGCATATTTTGTAAAATCAAGATCATCAAAATAATTCGAAAAATGAATTAACAAACCATCCAAGTGTTCGACAAATAGATTTTTGTTTCCTTCTATATTAACTTGGGCGCATAAATTTAAAAGTGGAAACATGTCGAACCTATTTTTTTCCAAATTTGTCTTCCATATCTCCATTTTTTTAATGAATGCTTTCACTTTATCTTTTTGTATCAATAAATGCATTTGTGGCCCGTGCATCGATTTATTCAAAACACTCAATTTTCCAAAAATTTCTACCAAATAGGTAAGTTTAATAATAAAATTATCATCCCTAAACATATTTGCATCCTCATTATGATTTTCTTCGAGAAAAATTGCAATTTCTTCTTTGAGTTCAAGTACCCTCTGAATCACTTTTGCACGAGATAGCCAGCGCACTTCACAATAATACAAAAGTGAGGTGTAAGCAGCTTCCATATCTTCACACAGCTTTGCAAATAACCTAACTTTTAATGGACTGTTTTTTATGTAGTTTACAACTTTCGTTACTTTTGTAAAAACGTAGTTAAGTGCCTCACTCATATTTTTTGATAC
Organism: Melolontha melolontha; assembly: GCA_935421215.2. Lineage (NCBI taxonomy): Eukaryota > Metazoa > Arthropoda > Insecta > Coleoptera > Scarabaeidae > Melolontha > Melolontha melolontha. The sequence goes on along the minus strand of OW285236.1, from coordinate 85,955,054 downwards.
GAGAGCTGCTCTGTGGAGCATGCAGTGCGTCCAGAGAACATCGGGTGTTTTCCTTTTAATTAGCGCTTGAAGGCCAGTTTTGTGTCCTGACATTGACTGTGCACCGTCTGTACAAAGCCCAATGCAATTATTCCACAATATGCCGTTCTCATAAAAAAAATTGTCGATTATATTAAAAATTTCACTGGATGTGGCTTTGCCAGGAATGGATTTGCAAAATAATATATCTTCAATTATATTATTCTCTTCAACATATCGAACATATGCAATTAAATGTGCGTCTTTAGCTACATCGGTTGCTTCATCTAATTGTAAGGCGAATTTTGAAGTGCGCATCTGAGAAAATAATTGATCGCAAAGATCGTCAGATATATCATCGATTCTTCTGCCAACAGTGTTATCAGCAAGCGGTATTTGTCGCAACTGTTTTGCATATGATTCGCCAAACATTGTTTTGACCATATCAATAGCTGCTGGCAAAGCTAATGTTTCTCCTATTGTGTGTGGTTTTTTACACTTCGCGATTCTGTAAGATACTAAGTACAATGCTAGTAACGCATTTGATGGAATATGAACTATGTTTTTGAACGTTAGCTTTTGTGTAGTGAACTCATCCAATTTTCTTTGAAACAATTCTTGGGACTTGCCAACGTATTAAGAATGCATAGTTTCAATGTGGCGTTTTAATTTTCCGGGTCTCATACTATCAGCAGCCAAAACTTTCGATCAAGACAAACACATTGGTTTTTCCATATTATCAGTAATAACACTTCTAAATCCGAACGATAACTAAGACGAATCGTATTTTCTTGTCTTGGGAGTTCTTCCTTCCTGATTCCTACTACTTGTGCCAACATCAGATTCTTCATTATTAGAGGATTTTCTCTTATAACCAGTCAAGAACTTATCCATTTCTCTAAAAATATTAGGATAATTAATTGATTGTTCTTAAAAAACTTAAACTTAATTAAATTACTTACTATTGTGATCAGTGAGTAATTAGGTACGTCAAAATAAAATAAGAAACACAATCTAACACTGCTGAGCTAAACTGAAGTCCATATTGCAAGAATAAAAAAACTTTTCTGCGCATGAAGGAACACCAACGGCACTCAACCTGTGTTCTCATTGGCTAATAAAATATAGCTGTAAACTGATATGTTTGTGTAAAAATATGACAGTGGGACAAATTGTTATTTCTCTAACTAAATTTTTTTAAAGCAAAGCGACATTGTTTCATAATAAATGGAAATCATAAATATAAATTTCAAAAAGAAAATATTTTATAGAGATCCATAGAATTAAAAGACAAAACATAATTTCAACACACAATTAATTATACATTCTACATCTAAAGAAAAGTTTTTTAACGTCGTCACTGGCTTCAATTTCTTTTGCTTCCAACAAATGCTTTTGTAAATATCCATTTAATTTCAAAAATATGGTATCACACGATCACAACGTGTTCATTAATGAAATTAAAGTCAAAGTCCTCTTGCTTGAAATGTAAAGCACACATTTTTTCTTTATCCGCTTTCACAGGCTTCACTCGGTTGCAAAATATTACCCATAACTTCCTTCTAGCTTCATCTTTTGGAAAATGTAAAATGATACAGCTTTTTGAAAATATAAACGTTTTATTAAAAGTACGCAAAATATTAGGTTTTAATATAATTTATCACTTGTTTTTTTATTGTTACTTTGTTTGCACTTGCCCACTGCACATTTCATATTTGCTCTTTTTCTTCTCTCTTCACTTTATTTTTCTTAGTTTTGCAGCTTTTGAGCAACCCAATTTAAACACTTTCTATATTATTTTAATTATTTTAATATTATTTATATGTGTTTATTATAAAATATTACAGAAAACTTGCAGTTTATTTAAACTGATTTCATTTTTTTTCTTGGAGATCTCTCTGAGTAAATTTATTAATCCTGGCTAATATTCGCGCCTCCCCTTAGACACTCCACGCCTCCCTAGGGAGGCGCGCCTCCCAGTTTGGAAAACGCTGGCTTAATGACAATACTCTTTTATATGTTTGCATAAATTTTGATACTATAAGATGCGTATGTCAAAGAGCTTGGATACATTTTAATCTAAATTAAAAACGTATTGTTTAAAAATGCACTAAAAGTATAGTTTACTTCGTTACGTTCCAGCGTGTATACCGTTCGAGAGAGTGATCTATAGTCAGAGTGATCTGTAGTCGGTAATTCTCGGAAATAATTGTAAGAGGTCGCGTTTACTGCAAGCTACATTTAAAATCACCAAAGATGATTCCTGCGTCACCTACAAGTATAATTCTATCAACGACATTGAAAGAATAATCTCCACATCCAAATAACATGCAGTACCTACTTGTATGACAAGGATAGCTTGAACGAAAATATGTATTTTGAAACTTCGCCTAGCACAGACATACGGCTCAGGCAATTTACTTGAGTAATACAAAAACGGGATTATCACCTACTCCGTGATAAATACACACATTTCCGCTTAGTAATCGTCACTCGTTGACAGTTGACTGTACAATTTCATTAATACTGTCGTGAGCAAAAAAAAAAAAAAACGGGACAGTGTCAAAATCGTTATGTCAATTTCCTTTATTTTTTTAGCGTTGTAATTTTAACATTTGATTAACTTTCAAACTCTACGTCAAATTATATATCATAGTTGATAATTCAAAATTGAAAATGCCGCATCTTTCGAAAACTGATAAAGCTAGACTTGTTACTAGTTTGAAAAATGAGAAATCATTAAGAAGTTTATCGGTTCAATTTAATATTGGTAAAAGTTCAGCCGCAAGAATATATAAAAAAAATGGAGGAAAGAGGATAATTTAAATCGGAAAATAATTTCCGCATGTAACAAAATTTCGAATACGCAGGAAGACGAAACATTAGTTACTGAGATTAGGTACAACCCTTTCAAAACATTAAAGGAAGCTATAAGAACAACACAATTTCCTGTCTCATCTTGTAACACAATGGTTACAAGAGAATGAAATTGAGATATCCAGCCCTACAGTCCTTATCTAAATCCCATTGAAAATGTATGGGGATTAATGAGATAGAGCTTCTACCCAGGAAGAATTTTGGGAGATTGTTCATAATTAAAGACGGCAGACTATGTGCCCGAACAGTAGCGTGATGTGGAGGGATCGAGTAGAGGCGTACGACGATCAATTCAGTTGCCGTTGAGACGTTGTAAGCGATACATTGTTAACACAATCGTGTTGAAAATGTCGGGAGTGCGTAGAAACAATGCATCGACTCGGTTGCATGCTAACGTAGTAAAGAAATTTTTACATCGGTTTCCCGATTTAATATATGACGGTACCGTAGTGAAATGTTTAGTTTGTGAAACAACTTTATTAACTTGGAAAGCAAGTCAGTGCCAAAGACATATAAATAGTGACAAACATAAATCGAATAATAGTGGACGCAGATCATATAATAAATTTGTGTGTGATTTAACAATGATGTTAATTGCGACCAATATACCAATGCAGAAAGTGGAACACCCAATGTTTCGTCAGTTTTGGAAGAAATACAATCCTACGTGGAAATTACCAGCAAGAAATACGCTACGGAATTACGTACCGTCAGTGCGTGAGAGAATTGTAAATTGTACGAAAAATACGGTAAAAAAAAATTCCTGTGGTTAACAATAGACGAAACTACAGATATTAAAAAACAGTCCATCCTAGCCATTCTAGTACGGACGCTGACTCCGCAAGGACCTTTTCCTCCTTATTTACTAACCTGTAAACGAATGCAAGGGTGTACTGCCAGAGCGATATATGATGTATTAATAGAAACACTACACAAATTTGAGATTTTACCGAAGCAAGTGTTAATGTTAGTTACCGATGCTGCCAAGGTTATGTGTTCCACGGCAAACTTACTCAAAACGATTCAACAAAACCTGCTGCATGAAAAAACTGCACCATAACAGTTTTTTCATCGCGCACATCCGCATTTTTTTTGCAACAATGTAAACATGTTGGGTAAGTTATTTATGTTTTTTCTTAACGTTTTGTATAGGGATTCGATATATTTATTTTTAAGTAAGCGCACTGTTATTCTGCTAAACTCTCCACGCAACGCCACTGCTGGGGCACATAGTCTGCCGTTTTTATTCATAATGCTTGGTATCAAATTTCTATAAATTTTGTACAAAATATTGTCGCTTCAATGTCTACAAGATTAGATGCAGTTAATAATAACGGTGGAATGACGAAATACTAATTATTTTAATGTAATAATTATTTTAATTTAATAAATAATCTTTCTCTATCGTTTTTAGTAATTTTTATATACATTTATTTTAAAAATGTTTAATAAATGTCAATAAGACACACATTTTTGACAAATCCTGACTTACTATTATGAGTAAAGATAGCCACTTAAGTAGTCACAATTTAAACCCACGCAGAAACAGTGTCCCGTTTTTTTTTGCTCACGACAGTATTTGATAGAATTGTTATTTATTTTCTTTTTATAAATAAATATTTTTTAAATTTATATTTTTAAAATTATAATGGCAGCTCATGGCAGAACATTACATTCACAGTCGCGACAACTTGTTTTAAATATGTTGCAATATTTTGTACGAGAGAAAAACCATGGTGGTGGTGGTATTATAGAATCGGCCCTTAAATATTGAAAATTGTCTTGAAATATATTTGATGTAACTAAATTGTTTATTTTTTTTTTAAACAAAAATTATTCATTTTTTATAAAATAATGTTTATGAAACTGTCATAATAGTGAATATGTAATTATAGTTATAAAAAGTAGATAATACTCTGGCCTATTGTATAGTTTCAATTCCAATAATAATGCTTTTACAACGAACCTGAAGCTGTTTGGTTTTGCTATTCTTTAATTCACTATGATAAATGATTAACGAATTACATAATCTTATATGTTGACATAAATTTTGTAAATTCTTGAATTTCATTTTATTTTTCATGTGATGTTATAGTTTAATTTGATTTGCTGTTTACACAGCTTTGTTCAATTTATAGTCATTTTAAAGTAATATAACTAAGATGTAATTCGATTATATATGTTCACTAGGGCTGGGCGATACCGACGTTTTCGGTATCGGGTATCGATACCAATCGAGGTATCGATACTTAGCGATATATCGGGTCTGTGCACGGTATCGATTCTGAGTACTGGAATTGGCAAAGTATCGATAGGTATCGATGCTTTGGAATCGATACCTTGGAATCGATACCTTGGAATCGATACTTTGGAATCGATACTATAATTCAATACCTAGAAATCAATATTCATAACCCGTTTTCTAGGTGTCGATTGTTTGATATCGGTTTCAATATAAAATTAATTTACCGATTCTACCATAACTACGGTATGAAATTTGCAATATTGTGAGATTTTTTTTGTTATAATTATAGTTATGTCACAATAAAGATATTTGCTACACACAATAATAACATCCTTTTAAATATATATTATATAATATATATAATGCATATATATTTAAAAATTCTTTACTTAAAAAGTTATTGCATCCTTTATGTACATTTAAAAAAATGCACAAAGGTAAGCTACCCGATACATGGCTACCCAATACATCGCTACCCGATACATGGCTAACCCGATACATCGATACTTAGCGAGTACTGGAATCGGTTAAGTATCGATAGGTATCGATGCTTTGGAATCGATACTTTGGAATCGATACCTTGGAATCGATACCTAGGAATCGATACCTTGGAATCGATACCTAGGAATCAGTATTCATAACCCGTTTTCTAGGTATCGTTTGTTTGATATCGGTTTCAAGAGATATAAAATTAATTTATCGATTCTACCATATCTACGGTATGAAATTTGCAATATTGTGATATTTTTTTTGTAATAATTATAGTTATTATGTTTATGTTATAATATGGATATTTGCTACGCATAATATAAAATTCAACAACATCCTTTGAAATATATACTATATAATATATATAATGCTATATATACTTAAAAATTCTTTACTTAAAAAGTTATTGCATCTTTTATGTACATTTAAAAAAATGCACAGAGGTAAGCTACCCGATACATGGCTACCCGATACATCGATACTTAGCGAGTACTGGAATCGGTAAAGTATCGATAGGTATCGATGGTTTGGAATCGATACCTCGCTACCCGATACATCGATACTTGGCCAGTACTGGAATCGGTAAAGTATCGATAGGTATCAATGCTTTGGAATGGATACCTTAGAATCGATACCTTCGTTATATGAGGTATCGGGGAATCGATACCAGTTATGGTATCGGGTATTGGACGATGTATCGATACTTCGCCCAGCCCTAATGTTCACATAATCTACAAATTCGCCCTACTGTCAACAAACTTATTTGGCCCGGAAACGAAGTCATAGTTTCCACATTCATTTTGCAATTTACAGTATTTAAGATGACGCTGAAGTACTGATTTGAATCATACAATGTTATATTGATGACGCAGGGATCACCTTTCCTGACAATAAGTGTAGGTACATGTAGACCGTAGAAAAATTAGTTTCGTATTTTATGTACTGCAAATGAGTATATAAAATACGTCACCCACTTGCCAACTTGTCACCTACGGCGCGCAGTCGTAGCGATGGGATTATGAAGATGGCCGAAATCGGAACGAAACCGGTAGTCCTATCGCACAAGTATTATGGGAGCTTCTATTTATTATATATGTCCTTAGCCAGTAGAGACGGCGTGGGTGACTAAATAAAAGATGGTAGGTAACGCCACTCAGTTTTACTTATGGAAGCTTAAATCTGAAAACGGAGAAAAGGGATCAGAATACTAAATACAAAAGCGGAATCCAAAACGGCGAAATGCTCCACAGGATACCTGCAATCTGAAAAGAAAAATTCAAAGCAGCCAACTTGCTAAAGAGAGAAAAAAGACAAAGAAAAGGCTAGAAAACAGTTAATTTGTATATTAATAAATTAAACAAAAAGACAACGCTAAATAAAAATGGTATACCAACCATAAAACAAATAAAATAAAAACGTTACTTTTTCCCTGTAAAGAGCTACTCTCAATGGTGCATTTCTGAAATTTTTTTTAAAAGCGGATACAAATCTATCAACTTCTGGAAAGGTGTCTCTGATATATTTACAGATTCTGTGGAGAGCATGTGCTACACAAGTAATATGCAGCGCAGCATATTAGGATATATTTCCTTTAATAGTCTGCCTGTTTTTAACGTATATACAGTAGGGTGGGTCAAAAATTTTTTTTTTCTCGTATCGACTTCTAATAGCGTAAATATGTTGTATTTTTGTCTGCATTAGACCCCTGTAAAATATTATTAATTTATTTTTAGTGTAAGAGCCCGCGCTTTGATCTTCAATTTTGTTAAATTTTGAATATAACGACCATATCCCTTTCTTACATAACAACATAGCATTGTATTGCAGAAAAGCATATTACTGTATCCTAACGACTTTTAAGTTCTCGAGAATTCAGAATTCACACAAGAATTCATTCATTGAAACGTATATCTTCTTCCAGGAAATATTTTTGATAGAATACATATAAAATAATACATAATAAAAAGATCAGTTTGGTTTTACTACTCGGACAGTGAAGTTGTGTGTTTATTTTTTTATTTGAACTGTTTTAACTTCTAATCGTTGTTATGGAAACCAGAAGCCAAGGTTATTTCTGCCCGATATTCGGAAATGTAGAAGATATTAATGATAACGTTTTGACAACTTACGAAGATGTTATGAAATGCTATGAGTGGAATAGGTTGGAACTAAAAATAACGAGGAATAGTACCAAAGAACCATCGTTTTTAGATATTGCAAAACTTGTAGCTCAAAGGGTAGAATGTGTTTGGAGAAAATCGTCTCTTCCTACAGTTTCAAATACAAGAGTCATACAACTAATAAACGGTTATCATATAAAGTGCAAAAATCTTAAAAAGTCCGTTTATCAGAAAGAATATTTTCTCCGACGTAGCAGAGTTTTGTTTGATATTTGTTCCTGTAAATGTAAACAAATTGAGCTTTGTTGCTGTCCAAGGCAATATAAGGTACCCAAAGAAGAACAGGAGTTTTTGAGTGACCAAAGGGGGGGCGAGAAATATGCGTATTGGAGGAATAGATCGAGTTCTTACAACTAAATTGCAAAAAAGAGCAGCCCGAGCACCAAAGACAGAAAAAAACGTAAATAAAAGTCACGACAAAATTAACTCAAAACAGCAGGACTTGGAGTTATCTGTAAGTAATTACAGTTCTTCTTGTGATGATTCTTTTAATTTACCTTCCACGTCAAAGGCAGAAGGAAAAAAAGAAGAAGCAAAAAAAATTTGGAGTTTGCTGTCAAAAACTTGTGACCGTTACGGTGTTTCCGATAGAGCAGCGGCTGCTATTGCTTCTTCTGTATTGCAAGATATATCTCCTGGCAGTGAACCAATTGATAAATAAAAAATACGACGGGAAAGAAAAAAGTACGTAAAGAATATATTCAAAAGCAGAAGCAGCTAGACCTACCAGCTTTATACTTTGACGGACGAAAAGATAAGACGCTTAATATTATTAAAAAGGGAGCTAAGAAATACAGACAAATATTTATTGAGGAACATGTATCTGTTCTTAAGGAGCCAGATTCAGTTTATGTTGGCTATGCAACACCAGATCGAAGTACTTCTAAAATTCTATTGAAATGTCAATTATTGCCCTTCTTTCGTCTCAAAAAATTTATAAAGAAAATTTGATGGCAATTGGTTGTGATTACAGTCACTAACACTGGAAATTTAACGGAGTAATAAGAGTATTGGAAAAAAGACTTCAGCGCCCACTGCAATGGATTATTTGCATGCTACATTTGAACGAATTGCCATTAAAACATCTATTTAACAAACTACTGTTACCAAGGTGTTACCAAGGGACCATATTCGCATGCTGGTCCTATTGGCAACTTATTAGAAAACTGCGAAAAACTACCCATAGTCAAGTACGAGAGAATTGAAGGCCAGCTTCCGGAAATACAATATGAGGGCTTAAGTATAGATCAAAAATATTTGTATGAAATAACTATATCTGTTTTAAGTGGACACTGCCACGATGGCTTAGCTAACAGGCCTCCAGGAAAAATATCCCATGTTCGATGGCTAACAAAAGCAAATAGAATTTTACGTTTATATATTTCTACATCAAACCCGTCATATCAGCTAAAAGTATTAGCTGAGTATTGTGTAAAAGTTTATGCTCCAGTATGGTTTGAAATAAAAACAAATCCAACTTGCAAACATGGGTCTAAAAATTTTTGGAAATTGGTAACAAACTCACGGTACCTTCCTGCAGAGTTAAAACTAGTAATAGATCCCGTAATTCAACGTAACGCCTATTTTGCTCACCCAGAAAACTTGCTTCTATCGATGTTGTTGGATGAAAATAAAACAGTGAGAGAACTGGCAGCCAGACGAATTCAAGAAGCATGAAGCTCACCTCATACTGGAAAGCAACCTCGCGTGTTTGAGGTCCCTACTATCAATTTTGACACAAGTAACTACTTTGAAGTTATAAATTGGAATCAAAAGTTTTTCGATCCACCAATTCTTCGAAACATCACTACTGAAGAACTAATGCGGCAGTTGAGTGTCAAGAAAGTGACAATCTAATTTTTGCCAAGCTGCCATGTCATACTCAGGCGATGGAACGAACTGTGAAAATAGTGTCAGAAGCATCCATGACTCTATGCGATAAAAAATCAAGAGAAGGTTTAATACAGACGAAACTTGAATCAAGACGAGAGATGCCCAGATTTGACAGTAAACAAGATTTTGTGACCAAAAAATAACTAATATAATTTCGTGATTTTATTGTTTTATGTTGTATAAGAACCAAAGTTTAATTTTTTTTAAAGTTTAATTACAAATGTTTCCAGTTTTAATTAATAATAATTGATAAGTAAGTAAGTAAAATATTAAAATTTAAAAAATGGCTTTTTTTTCAAAAATACTTAATTCTTAGGAGCTCCGGCGCGGGCTCAAGATGTGACTTTTTTTAACATTTTTTTTAGCAATTTTTATTTGTTTTAACGTAAGACAAAAAAATATTGCTATTAGAATATTATTCGAGAACGTTTATTTTTTTTCATACATCAGTGACCCACCCTAATATACAGCACTGTCACTTACAAATAAAAGTACCTTTTCTTAGTACCTGTCGTCCGAATGAAGTATTTTTTGAATATTCTCGTTAATGGTTTTAGCTATTGTTTCCGCATCAACTGTATTTATAACTTTTGTTGCTATTACATATGCGTACATATAGTTGGATGTAGTACACCAGATACAACATTTACCACATAGCGTCCTAATAGATCGACAGTTTCGTCAGCACTTTTCCAGAGGTACTGATTTAAAAGATAGCTTCTAATGCGTTCTACTGCTTTCGTGTAGCACTTAGAAACATAATATTTGCGTAAGGTGGATTCATCAGGAACATTTAGACCAATATATTTTTGGAGAAATATTTTTAAAGTGGGATTGTTAAGTTTATTTAATGGAATATTAGCCGCCATAAAATTTTCAGAGAGTTCTTCGTTAAAATTGTCAGATTCGAACGGTTCCAATTTCTGTGCATGCATTTGCAATGCTAAGTGACGTTGTACGTGCGATTTCATGGAATTTTTTAACGATATTTTACAGATTTTTCAATAAATTTCGGAATCACTGACAATGGACATACAATCAGTATGACCGTAAATCAAACTCGCGATTGTTTTACGATGCCGTTCTCGACGTTCTTCCATACCATATCTGAAAAAGTAACTTAAACAATGCTCTAGATCTAAATAAATGAAAACTAAAAATGTATGCGTAAGGTATTGAAACAAAATTCAATGCACACTTACGTCGAAATAATTGGGAGAAGTAGATTCAATCAAACGATATCAAACAGGATCTATTACAAAAATTACGATGTAATTAACAGTTAAAACTATGAAAACAAGAAACTAACTCACAGCACTTTATTTATCTTACGAAATATAAACTAATACATAAAATAAATTATAAAAACCCCGCTTCTATCTACGCCCATGAAAACAGAAATTTAACTGTAAATATCCAACAAAAAATGTCGCAATTCTCGATGAAAACAGATGTGCGCGCTAGCCAGATCAATAGTGCATTCAATAACTGCGTGATGTACTTACAGACTATTTATATCGTCCGTCGTAATGACGACGTCATTTCAACACGATGTGTCGGGTCTCTGGTGATAATTGACAGAAAGAAAGAGTCATACTATGTAATAATAATGCTTGCCAATAAGTTTTTAATCGAACAGTGAAATATTTAAACGAGCAAAATATTGAATGATGCGTCACCTACGATGTAGTCTCGACTTCGCATACTACGGTTTCTTTTTATTTTCATGTTTTAAATGTATGTGCCACGTTTCAAAATGTGAATAATGAAAAGCTATCGATGACTCCAAAAGAGAATTCAAAGTTATACCTTCAGCAAAACTTATTTGTTCGAATGTAGAAATGTATTGTTCGCAATATTTCGAGAAAATGTGATAAAACTTTTGTAATAAAATATTATCTATTGGGGTTCAACATTAAGAGAATAACTCCCATATTTTCTTCATGATTCGTTAATGATGTGAAGAGAAACTTATCGTGTTTCTACTATATTATTCCCAAACTTTTTCAGCCGAACTCGTCGCTACATTTATATTTATGTGACTGTGATGGACGAAAAAATAGTACCTCACGCGGTTTTATATTGGATAAACCTATAAAAAAGATTCGGCGAAATATAACTTAAAAATCTTCACAGACGATAACTACAATAAAAATAAACGAAATCATTAATATATTTGTATTTTAACGCTAAGAAATAAGTAATTAAACTTCTAGTTTCAAAAATTCTTTTATTGTAAATACCACTACAATATTGTTTCGCCATACAATGGCTTCATCAGGTGGATGAAATACGAATATGTACAATACAAGTTTGAATATTTATGTGAAAATTATTGGGGAAATGGTGGTGGAAAAATTTTTACAATCTTAAATTTAATAGAGGGGAGTTGTTTAAATCTAGTTGGTCATTTAAAACTAATCCTAAACTATTGTATCTATTAATTTCTTAGTTTTCTAACTGGTTAAGTTTTTTACTTTTTTCTTGAATGTGTAAAATTTTGAAATCTATATTAAATCTATGATTGATATCTATACAATGACTTGCGAAAGTTGAATCTGTTTTCTTTTCTTTATGGCTTCTCTCGTGTTCTTTCATCCTAATTTTGAATGTCCTCCCCGTTTGTCCTATGTATACCTTATTACAATCTTCGCATGTTAACTTATATACACCAGAGTTTGATTCTTTGTCTATTTTATCTTTGTTGTTTTTAATAATGTTCTGTATAGTATTGTCTGTTTTAAATGATATATGTTCGTTATTAAGTTTTTTAATGAAATTACCAATTTTTTCCGAAATTTTTCCTAAGTAAGTGATTGAATTATAGGAATTAATTATCTTGTATTTTAATTTTGGATAAACTAAGGAAAGGGTTTTAGATTTTTGTTGGCTATTTAGGATGTTATTGACAATATTTATAGAGTAACCATTGTTTAATGCTATTGTGTATATTCTATTTAGTTCGAGGTCGAAATTACTTTTACTCATAGGTACATGAATTAATCTATATACCATTGATTGGTATGCTGATAATTTGTGTGTTATATTTACAATAAAAGAATTTTTGAAACTAGAAGTTTAATTACTTATTTCTTAGCGTTATAATGAAGTTTCAACAAGTATCTCCTTCGTCAATTAACTATTTATTTGTATTTTGTTCGTATAAAATTGCTTATTATAAATTACTATATATTGTGATGACTCATCCAACGACACGTCGCGCGTCGTACCTCTTGCGTTTTCTCGAGGCATGCAGAACGCTCTAGAAGAGTATTTACCACGATATATAAAGCCGCCGAGGAAGGGATTGGATTATTCCATACCGCATCATCGCGGATTAAATAGATAAGTATAAATACATAAATGTGCTTATTGTTAGTAATTAGTTTTAAATTGTTATTTGTTTTATTATTAATATAGTGTGTGTCTAAAGTTATCGTTAGTTTTATTTAAGAACCCGAAAAGACAAACTTTACAGTGGTGCAGGGGTGTGGTTTAATAAATAACGAACTAAGTAGACAATTAAGTGTTAATTAAATATCTGTTTAAATAAATATACAGTGCGAAAAGATGTTATTTTAAATATCGTGATGGCCCATAGAATAAAACTCACGGAATTAAAAGTGACTGATTTAAAACGAGAATTAGAGGAGAGGGATGAGGATACAACCAGCAAAAAGGCAATTCTCCAGCAACGGCTTCGAAATGTGTTGATCCAAGAAAGCGAAGACCCAAAGAATTACTTCTTCCAAGTTTCAGGCGGCAACGCTGATGTATATTTGTTGTTAATTCAAATAGAAAAAATGGAGCAGAAGAGCCTGGAAACTTCTGGAGCAAAAACTCTAGAACAAATGGAAAGAATCTGGATAGTGCGAAAAATATGGAACAACGATTAATAGATAATTTGCGCAAATTCAAATGCAACAAATGGAGCAGAAGAATATAAATAATGACTAATAGACAATTCGCAAACTCTGGAACAGCGTCTAATCAACTCGCAAGCCCAGATGGAACAAAGGAACCTAGAAACCGCTAGAATCTTCGAGAAAAATCTGGAAAAGAAATTACTAGAAAATTCTAGAAGCTTCGAAAAAAGTCTGGAACAAGTGGAGAAAGTTCTAGAACAGCGATTAGCGGAAAAATCAGAAGTGTTAAAGGAAGAGGGTTTCATAGCTGTAGAGGAGAAAATTGGAGAACATTCTAGACTTTTAGAGGCAATAATGACTCAGATGAAATTACCCGTTACCATTCTGATCCCAAGCAGGTCAACGAAGAAGTTATACCACGATCCATCGAAATAAAGGAATAAGTTGTGGCTATTTCAAAGACCAGAACCAAGCCACCAACCTTTGATAGAAAGACGTCGTGGGCAACTTACTTGACGCAATTCGAAGCGGCCGCAGAAGCAAACACATGGTCTTCTGTCGAGAAGGCGACTGCTTTAATCATAGCATTGAGGGGTGATGATATTTTGCAGACATTGCCTCCTGAGGAACGTAAAGATTATTCTCAACTCATTAAACGCTTGGGGATGAGATATGGCCATGCGCATTTGGAGCAAGTATACCATACCCAGCTGAAAAATCGATCACAGAAGAAAGGCGAGAATCTTCAGGAATTTGAGGCAGATATTGCTCGTTTAGTTCGACTTGCATATCCGATGGCGCCAGATAATTTCATGGAACACCTAGCTGTCCAGACGTTCATAGATGGTCTCCGGGATATTGACACGCAGCAAGCATTGAGGTTGGCACGACCGAAAACCTCGATCGATACTTTGGCATACGCACTTGAGTTTGAGACTGCAAAACAAGCCTCTCGGAACCATGCTCGTGTCTGCACTGTTGACAAACAGGGAAATGAGGAGTTCATTGAGCAGGTGGTTACTAGAGTTCTAAACCAGATTAAACCAAATAAAAGGGCGCGCCCATGCGGGAATTATAGAAGAAACAGTCACATTCAGAATAAATGTGGTAAAAGGACCAAGAATGAATCGGCTGAGAATCCGCAAGCCCCAAGGACTGCCCAAATCGCATCCTTGCAACATAAAACCAATGGCCTGTATGTGGACGCTATTATGGAAAGAAGGCCCTGTCCAGAAGACTGTCGACATTGCAACCGAATCAAAGACAAATCGGCCAATGCTCTTCGAACCACCGTGGTTGATCACCAATGGCAACCTGACAATTTGCGCGCAGATCAAGAAGCTGATCCGGATCTTGCAGTCTTCAGGGCTTGGAAGAGAAATGGGCAAAGAACGACCTGGCAAGAAATTGCTCCCCATTCACGAGAATTGAAGTCATACTTGCACAATGGGATTCCTTAACCATGGAAGACGATCTCTTGAGACGTGAGGTCGAAAATCACGATGGAAGCGGGTGCGGAAGATGCAAATGGTGGTTCTCAAGAATAGAATACCAGAGGTATTGCGAGAACTCCATAATGGTGGGGGACATTTTGGAGTCCATAAAACACTGGAGAAGGTGCGCCAGAGATTTTACTGGGTGAATTGTTCACGAGATGTGAAAGAATGGTGCCGAAGGTGTGCTAATTGCGCCGGAAGCAAAGGTCCCCAGAGGCGTCGACGTGCACGCTTGCGCCAATACAATGTAGAAAGCCCATTTGAAAGGACCGCCATAGATGCCGCGGGCCCGTTTCCAGAAAGCGACAAAGGAAATAAATACATAATAGTGGTCATGGATTACTTTACCAAATGAGTTGAAGCATATACTCTACCAAATCAAGAAGCTGGAACTGTAGCAGACGTGATTGTGAAGGAGTTCGTCAGCCGTTTTGGTGTACCCCTGGAACTTCATTCCGATCAAGAGCGAAATTTCGAGTCCAGTCTATTCGAAAAGATGTGTAGACTTTTGGGCATACGGAAGACGAGAACAACTCTCTTGCATCCATAATCAGATGGGATGGTAGAGCGAATGAACAAGACCATGATCAGACACTTAACCAAAGTGGTATCCGAACACCAGAAAGATTGGGACGAACATTTACCATTATTCCTAATGGCGTATCGGGCCTCTGTTCAAGAGACAACTGGCCAGTCACCAGCAAACGTGCTATTCGGGAGGGAACCCGATTGCCCTGTGATTTAAAGTTTGGGAGCAAGCCTGGTGAAGATCTTGCCGGAGAAGATTATGTCAGCAAGCTCAGACGACGACTTGATAATATCCATGAACAAGTCAGACATAATATCCAAGATGCTAGTGACAGAATGAAGGAGGGCTATGACATCAACGCCGAGAAGAGTGGTTACCATGAAGGCGATCGGGTTTGGTTATATAATCCACAACGCCGACGGGGCCTATCTCCAAAACTTCAAAAGAATTGGGAGGGGCCATACGAGGTGTTGAAGCGGATCAACGATGTAATATACCGCATCAGGCGAACACCTCACACTAAGCCAAGAGTCGTACATTTTAATCGATTAGCCCCATACTCTGGAGACAATAATGACGAAACCGCTGACTTGCGCCGATTGGATAGTCAATACTAGGAACTAACCTTCGAAGACTTTATGGAAAAGTATTCTGGTTCGAGAAAAGCTCGATTTGGGGTAACCATCGAGAAACAGCAAGATTTGTTTACGGTGCCGCCAGACTACGCGCTTGCTCATTGCGTAGCCCGAGACCTGCGAATGGCCAAAGGAATTGCCAGGGGATTTAAAGAGAGATTTGGCAGAATCGAAAAATTAAGGCAGCAGGGACCAGCAATAATTGGGAAGAGTCTTCAAATAACAAATGAAGAACAGCCCATATTTTATTTGGTCACGAAAGAACTGTCAAACCTGAAGCCAACCTATCGTGTCTTATGGGAGGCCCTGGTCCACTTACGCGATACAACAAGACATTTTGAAATTAGCAGTTCCAAAATTTGGTTGTGGATTGGACCGCATGGACTGGAAAATTGTAAGGAGTTAGAAGTAATATTCCAACATACTGGTATGGAAATTCTGGTATGCAGTTACCGGCTTGAATATTCCTGTACATCCAGACAAGATAAGATCGTGGACTGTTATTTCGATATGACGTCACAATGTAACAAAGGTCCTACCTGCCGATTTCCCCATCGTTTGAGGGAACCAAAGCATGGCATGTTTCGGGACGAAACTTCAATTTTAAGAAGGGGGCAATGTGATGACTCATCCAACGACGCGTCGCGCGTCATACCTCTGGCGTTTTCTCGAGGCATGCAGAACGCTCTAGAAGAGTATTCACCACGATATATAAAGCCGTCGAGGAAGGGATTGGATCATTCCATACCGAATCATCGCGGATTAAATACATAAATATAAATACATAAATGTGCTTATTGTTAGTAATTAGTTTCAAATTGTTATTCGTTTTATTATTAATATAGTGTGTGTCTAAAGTTATCGTTGGTTTTATTAAAGAACCCAAAAAGACAAACTTTAATATATATATATATATATATATAGTAAACCTAATCAGTAGGCGATTAAAGGTCTGTATATTACTTCAAAATATATGTATTTAAAAAAACTCTACATGTTTCGGCTGTATACGCCTTTTTCAAGAGAATACAAAATATGAATGACAGGATATAAATGTCAAGTAATTAAGGTTCTGATTAGGTTTACCATATCATACCAAGGTCACGAAGTTATTATATATATATATATATATATATATATATATATATATAATATTATTTAATATTAGAAGGAATTTCTGAATTAAAAACGTAAAGACGTAAAGGGTGTTACCTAGGAAGTAGCGGTCTGGTAAATTTTAATAAAATTGCTCCATAGTTAGGTTTTGGCTGTTTTTTTCAAATCGTAATTTTATTAATTCAAATTAGTGAAAGTGCAATGTTTCTGTTGAGTTACCTACTTACATTAAATACAATTTTGTATGTTTCATATTAAAAGTAATATTTGAGTTTACGGATTAAAATAAGTTGCTATTATAGAACAGTACATGTTGTCAGTCTGCGTTATAAAACTAAACTCTAATGTTTGTATGTGTGTATTAACGACGATCATTTGTTTGTTCTTTGAATTTTCATATTCATGTTCTTCATTCCTTTCAGAACTCACGTGTTGATTTTCACAAGGGAGGACTATGGTTGCAGTGTCACGGAAATTAAAGCCATTAAAGCCAAATTAAAGCCATAATTTGAAGTATTTTTTAAATATACAGAGCTTACAAGAAAATGTAACGTACTAAAGTTATACTTTTTTAAATTGAACGACCTGTATTTTTTACATTTTAGGATCGTCCTCAATAATATGATTTCAACAAACTATAACACTTGGAGTAGCTTGAGATTTAAATGCGCCCATTTTGAAAATCTCATAAATTAAGTTTGTATACCCAGTTTATTTTCTTATAACCAGTTTATTTTCTTTGCCTTATCAATTAATAAATAAAAAATACTTTAACTGAAAGCTGAACAACTGGATTCTCTACCAGAATAACGCAAGGTCACTTATTGCGTTCATAATACAGTAGTTTTTGGCGAAAAAAACATGCTCTATGGTTTTCATCTAGTGTTCTTGCCTGACTTGGCTTCTTGCGACTTTTCCTTTTTCCGAAGATGAAAATCAAGTTGAAAGAGCAAATATTTAACACGATTGAGGAGACGCCGAATCGCAGATGGTGTTAAACACATTAACAAAACAGGACGTTTAGAATTTATTCCTTTCTTGACAGCGGCGCTGGCATCGGTGTTTGTACTTCCAAGGGGATTACTTTGAAGGTACCAAAACAAGATTTTGGTAGAAATGTAATAAAATTTAATGAAACAAATCAGATGTTATATTATTTACGTTAAGCTTATAAGACACCGACGGTAAGTAAAACTGAAAATAAAAGCGGGTATGACAGTGAAAAAGAGGGAAAATACTTTGAACATAGAAGAATTAAATAACGGGAGAACGAGGGAAGAATGCAGAGAAGAAATAGAGAGGCAGTTAAGAAAGGAGAGTTGTAATGGGGCCTATTTAGAAGCAAGATGGAATACTATTAAGGAATCTATCAATAGAGCAGCAGAAAAATGCGTCGGCAGAAAAGGAAAGAACAATATGAAAAAAGGATGAAATATTGCAAATTGCTTTACGAAAATGTAAAAGGGAGTGGGTGGAAAATGAGATGAAAAACATGGAGGAAGAAAATGAGAAAAAGAATACCAAGCGATATTATCAAAAAATCAACGAACATAACAGACCATATAAACATAAAGTGAGTGGCATAAGGGACAGGGAAGGCAAAGTAGTTGAAAGCGAGGAATAATATAAAGGAGTATGGGTAAATAATTTCAAGAACTAAGGAGCTACTTAACAACAGCCAACACGATGAAAAACCACTTGAGAAGGATGACGATGAAATTGTAGTGCAAGAACTAACATTAGAAGAAGTGAAAGAAGTTATAAAAGCTAGTAGCAATGGAGAAACACCTGGAAAAGATGGTATAAATAATGAATTATTGAAATACGGGGGAAAGGATATGGAAGAATACATATACCTACACATTGTTACGGAAAATATTGATTGAAGAAAAGATGCCAAAAGACTGGGGATCAGGACAAATAGTGACACTACACAAGAAGGGAGGCCAACAAAACTGCAAAAACTATAAAGGAATCACGCTTTTAAGCACCACGTACAAGATCCTACCATCTATAATAAAGGGAAGATTAGCAAGTACAACAGAAAATCGCATGGGACAATATCAATATGGTTTCAGAAGCGGAAAATCGACTACAGATGCGGTGCATAACACAAAGCAAATATTGGAAAGAGAATATGAACACAATATGGAATTAGAATTCTTATTATAGACTTTCAACAAGCATTTGACAATATTAGAAGGGGAAAGATTCTATCAGTAGTGAGGGAACTTAAAGAGTGCCAGCAAAACTAAGGAGGCTTCTAGTAATGACCTAAAAACAACAAAAGTTAGTATGAAAACATCGAAAAGCGTAACGAACGAATTTTAAACAAATAAAGGTGTCAGGCAGGGCGACTAAACAAAGGTAAGCTAAGAACACGAGGAAGTTAGATGGTTACGTATGCGGATGATGTAGTGGTTATAACAAAAAGGAGAGAGATAATAGTCGAAATACTACAAGAAATAATTAAAGAAGCGGAGAAATTAGGTCTGAAAATCAATAAAACAAAAACGAAGCTGATGAGAGTTGGAAAATAGGACAAAGAAAATAAAAGTATTAATAGAAAACGATAGAAAACTTTACATTTGAAGAGGTTGAAAAATTCAAATATCTGGGCATTATGATATCAAACGATGGAAATAGAGATGCTGAAATAAAAGAAAAAATTATGGCAACAAATAGAGCCGTTTATGCCCGAAGCTGCTAAGTTCCGCTATGGGGTGTTTTGAGAGGTTCGGAAGCCTCACTTTGCCAGCTCTTCACGTGCTATATGTATGTAGTACAATGGACATGAACATATAGAGTATGTATAGACGTATTTACGAATACGCGTAGGTGTAATTCGAACGGAAAGCATTTTTCTAAGTAACGCGCACTTTTATTTCAGTAAAGCCAATGCAGTGTCGCTGTTGCTTGGATACCTAAGTGGCGGTGTTTATTGATAATTTTCTTCAACAAATATGTTTCGAGTTTATTTAAAAAATAAGATGTTACGCTTCGCAAATTAAATTTTAAATTATATTTCTTTAAATATATCTCGCATTTAAAATATTCAACTTAGACATTTTTTCTGTATATTTCGTTTGCAAAGAGGAAGCCTTTCTTTTGTTCTCGCACTAGCCGATAGACCCTTCGACATTTACCTGACTTGGACGGTCAACTCGCATTTAACGTTCACTTTGAATTTCTTTATACATTTCGTTTTTAAACTTAACTTATTAATTTAATTACGTACATCTCTTATAACATATCGTGTCACATATCGTTTGAAAGCTTGTCTCACAAAGGATATTTTAATGATATTTATGTCATCGACATCACAACCTTTTAGCTCCCGCTTTTGATTAATTCATTAGTCAAGACATCGACAACATCGATCCCTCTCTTCAACGTGGAGTAATCAAACAAACCTTTTTTCTAGACCAGTGTTTCTTCGACACGTACGTTTTCTTCTCGTTTCAACTCTTGTAAGTTACACATCGTGCAAACTACACGTGCTGTTCCAGTACCCAAGCGTCGTCCAACCTTGCTTTCCACATGCCCGATCGAGGCATCTCCGCAACTCAAAGGTAATCTGTATTGTTCGATATATATTATTCTTAATTAATTCACCTTAATTTAATTAATCCAACTAATTAATTTCTTCGCCCTCCGGTCAAGCACCGCTTTACATACTTGTCCAGATACATGATGCCGACCTCGTGGCCGATAAACATACGCTTCAACAGGTATCTCTTTATTGTTCTATACAGAGAGGTTATTTTATATTACTCACAGTTAATTCACATTTAATTTACTGCCTAATTTAACATTCATTCCAGCACGTAATTTTTGTGTGTTATTTTTTAGTTACTTATTCAACGCTCCTTGTGTATATTACTTTTATTTAATTACTTATAAATATATCAACGCTCAATTTCTTTCTTGTAAATAATAAATACAAACTGTAAGGACGACGTTGTTGTGTTTTATTTAGTTAGTAAGTTGTAATACGAGGTGCATTCAAGTTCTAAGGCCTCCGATTTTTTTTCTCCAGACTGGAAAGAGATAGAAGCATGTGCATTGTTTTAAAATGAGCGTGCGTTCGTTGTCAATACGTCACAGAGATGGCAGCACTGTACGGCAGATGGAATTGTAGCGGCAGCGTCGAGAATGAGAACTGTTTTAGATACTTAAAATGGCTACGTTTTCCTTACTTGAACAGCGTGCAATCATTCGTTTTCTGAATTTGCGTGGTGTGACACCAATTGAAATTCATCGACAGTTGAAGGAGACATGTGGTGATGGAGTTATGGATGTGTCGAAAGTGCGTTCGTGGGTGCGACAGTTTAATGAAGGCAGAACGTCGTGTGACAACAAACCGAAACAACCTCGGGCTCGCACAAGCCGGTCTGACGACATGATTGAGAAAGTGGAGAGACTTGTTTTGGGGATCGCCGAATGACAGTTGAACAGATCGCCTCCAGTGTTAGCATTTCCGTGGGTTCTGTGCACACAATCCTGCATGACGACCTGAAAATGCGAAAAGTGTCCTCCAGGTGGGTGCCACGAATGCTGACGGACTTATGGTCGTCCGTCAGCATTCGTGGCACCCACCTGGAGGACACTGCTCGTGTGGCATGTTGGCAAGCAATGTTGACGCGCAACCAAGGCATGAATGGGACTTTCTTTTCGTCGATTGTGACAATGGATGAGACGTGGATGCCATTTTTCAATCCAGAAACAAAGCGCCAGTCAGCTCAATGGAAGCACACAGATTCATCGCCACCAAAAAAAATTTCGGGTAACCGCCAGTACTGAAAAAATGATGGTGTCCATGTTCTGGGACAGTGAGGGCGTAATCTTTACCCATTGTGTTCCAAAGGGCACTACCGTGACAGGTGCATTCTACGAAAATGTTTTGAAGAACAAGTTCCTTCCTGCACTGCAACAAAAACGTCCGGGAAAGGCTGCGCGTGTGCTGTTTCACCAAGACAACGCACCCGCACATCGGGCTAACGTTACGCAACAGTTTCTTCATGAAAACAACTTTGAAGTGATTTCTCATGCTCCCTACTCACCTGACCTGGCTCCTAGTGACTTTTAGCTGTTTCCAACAATGAAAGACACTGTCCGTGGCCGCACATTCACCAGCCGTGCTGCTATTGCTTCAGCGATTTTCCAGTGGTCGAAACAGACTCCTAAAGAAGCCTTCGCCGCGGCCATGGAATCATGGCGTCGACGTTGTGAAAAATGTGTACGTCTGCAGGGAGATTACGTCGAGAAGTAACACCAGTTTCATAGTTTTCGGGTGAGTAGTTAGTTAGAAAAAAAATCGGAGGCCTTAGAACTTGAATGCACCTCGTATATTTAATCTCAGCATTATTACACACGTCCTGAACCTTTGATGCAACTTCACCAGCACCACAATTATTTATTTTAAAAAATTCCGTTTATTGTTAGCACAACCACCAAACAACGTGTTAGTAATAGATAGAACTTTCCGAGAGATTTACTATTTCTCTAAAAATGTTGATCCATGTTTTAATATAAAGTAATATTTTTAATTTATTTTTTATAAAATATATTTTGGTCTTATATACTTACTTATGATTTTAATGCTAGTAGATACTATACCTTTCATTGCCGGTATAATTTTGGAATGCAGCACAGAAAGAATTAATTCCACTAACCGCGCTAACACTTGCAGTACTTGTTAAAATAGCCATGAATAGTGATACTCCAAGTACTGGAATGACCATTTTCCAAGGTTGACTGAATCTGTAATGAATGACGTTATTTATCAAATAAATTATGTAAAAATTTTATTTTAATTTAAAAATTAGCTTTCCTACTAGAATATGTATTATAATGAATATTGGCAAGCCTTAATTGTTAATTATGCCGAGAAATTGTGAAATATGAGGGATACAGGAAAATTTTCTGGACTCTAGTAGTTTAAGATGTGCTCGCGTTTATCAATTCATATTCATACACTCTGACATTTCTAATCAATAAGTTGACAGTTTGTGCTTAAGCGAATTAGTTTTGTTTATAAAGCACTAGCTGAATTCGGCAATGCTTTGCTATTGCTAAATTTAAGTATATGTATATATATTAAATGAACATAATTGAAAGTTTGATATCAACTATTGTGTTTACTTAAAATTAAATATTTAGATATTACAGAACTTGACAAAAATTTAACCTTCACTTTATAAAAGTATGAATGTAAATAAATCCAATTGTTAAAACAACAGCTCTCGACCTAACTTTTACGCATGCGCGACAGCATTTCTCACCTCGTGTACTTCGATGTAAGAGCTACTGTCTCGTAGCGCCCTCTACATTTAAATAATAGTACTGTTACTATGGGTATTATATTATTAGGCCCCTAACTTTCTTTCTACTGGTCAGATCGAGGATTTCAATAGCTGTAAACCTTCTTTGGACATTTAGGAAAAAACTGCGCGTAAATCGGTCCAGTAGTTTTTTAGTCTATAACGGATACACACACGAACATTGCCTTTTATATACAGGGTGTGTCACGACGAGCTTAAACTATCTGTATATTGAGAACTACTAACATGATATTTCGAAAATTCGTAGACATGGAATACAAATTATGGCGAATTTAAACAAAATATTTTGACAGACAAGCTATTTCCGATTATACCGGAAGTGTACCGCAATTCTGTTATTTTAAATGCAACAACCTGTATATAATTCCATTTTCGAATTCTACGTAAAATTTTAGAGACACTTGCTGTAGATATCCTATATCTAGAATGTAATATTAACTGGTATTGTGTTATCCGCACCCTATTTTTAATAATATTTCGATATTATTAATTTTTTTGTTTGTACAGAACATGGTGAGATTTTACCCACTCAAGTATGTTTCAAATTATTTTCTTTTTTTTACTTTTCAGATTTTTTTCCTAACCATCTATTCGCATCATTTCAGCAGCTGCTTGTAAAATGAGATCGTTAGCAATTGTATGTGGCCCATTGGTTTTTGAAAATACGAGATGCAACAGGATAGTAATGCTTTTCCATTATCAGTAATTTTCGATGTAAAAGTAGTTTGCTTCTTAAAGTATGAAGCCATCAAAGCTACTTTTAAATAAAAATCATCCGGCCAAAAAAGATAATACGTATAAATGTCTAACTGGAAATCAAAAAAGAAGTTTATTTGTAATTCATCAAAAATTTTTATGGCCAAAAGGTTGTTAAAGTCGGTCCATATCTTTGTTTATTCTATATTTACCAAAATACAGCTCAAGTTCATTAACCTGCAAAAAAATCGATGAAATTCCTAGACATTAGTTAGATGTTGCGTTTAACACAAGTTTCTATTCATAAAAATAGTAAAAGTTGATATGAATTATTGATACGCATTAATTAAAATGTGATTAAAATGAAAGTTTGAACGTACTTTTAAAAGTAAAATTATTATGTTTATAATAAAAAAAAAATCGTTATTAAACAAAAAGCTTTATGTAGCGTGTACATGGTGTATCTAATGGCATAGATACCTGGTCTTTAATTATTGGTATGGAATTATTTACATATATTTTTTTTTCTTTAAATTTGTGGTGGTATTGACAAATACCGATAGAACAATATAATTCGTCGGTCAAGAGAATTACTGATGACTTAGAGGTGGAAGCCCGTATTGCCGCCCGTATATTTACCTGCGACAGGGCCGAACTCTAATAAAGAAATATAATTTTCCCGTTACTACGTGAAAATTGGACCGCGAATTTTCTAGGAAGGCACTACTTAAATATACCTTTTACTCATTTGTCACTATACACAACTCGTATCGTATATACTAAAATAATAGATTCATTTAAAAAACTTTTTAGAGTTCAAAATTCAATATTTCTTATCTATAAAAAATACTAATATACTTGCTTGAAATAATACCTAAAATTCAAAGGTATTTTTAATAATATAAAATATTAAAAATCTGGTGTGAAGAACAATATTTTAATAATATTTTATATTATTATAAAAATACCTTTGTATTATACAAAACTGGTGGGGTTCTCCTACTCATGTATGTTTCAATTATTCTGATATACCTAAAATTACTTATGAAGCTTTAAAATACCGCCTAATTCTGAGCAAACGCAACGATGCGAATGTATGAATATTTCTCCCGCTCCAAATAGAATTCCCCTGAATGCTGTAGGCGTGTCAACATCGATGTCATATGCCATACATACTTACATATTATGGAGCCGCGTAAGAAAAATTATCTGATTACCAAATTACTATTAAAGGACTATAAATTGTTTAGTCCTGTGATATTGTAATGATTTTATAATAAATAAATTGCAATACGTTATACTGACGATGGTCACACAAAGCGTAATGAAATTATTAATAAGCGGTTAAGAAAATAGCAAATAAGGCATCAAGAGTTATAATAAATTAAATTTTAATAATAAAGGTCACAAAAACTATTCATAGAAAACTAAATAAACTTCAGAAATAAATATAAACTAAATTAAATTCTACTAAGGTAAAGAAAAATTGACTCTTACAAATAATAAAATAAATTGTTCATAATGAGAAATTAATTTTTATTAATAACGGTAGGCAACTATTTACTTTTGAAAATATAAACTTAATTTTCTTCAAAAATGCACTGCCCTTAAATAAAAGATTCAAAGTTAGCCCCTTCTTTAGCTAGACAATATCCCAATCTGTCACAGAAATTAATTCGGACATTGTCTAACATTTCGGGCCTAATAGTGTTCGAAGCCTCCAAAATTTTGTGCCGCAACTGGTCCAAGTTCGTTGGTCTAACGTTCTCTGCACCATAAATTTGTTGTTTTAAATAACCCCAGTAAAAGAAATCCAGTGGAGATAAATCTGGAGAACGTGGTGGCTAGCTAATATTTTCTGAATGAGTTCCAATCCACCGGTTAGGAAATTGTAGGATACCTTCCGGCAAATAAATCGCATACTCTTTGATAAGAATTATCAGCGTGGCAGCATTTCATCATTTCGGCTTTCTCTTCTAGTGTATAACGCGGCATGATCACTATTCAAACGCCTAAGAGACACCGTATAGGGTGACAGTGGTGACACTAATTTGTGACATTAATTGTCAAATCGTTGCGCGACAGACTGTTTCGTGATTGGCTAAACGCGTTCAGGGGATTTGTATTCGAAGCGGGAGAAATATTCATACATTCGCATCGTTGCGTTTGCTCAGAATTAGGCGGTATTATTATAATACATTTAATACTCACATGGAATGAATGTATCCTTTGCCACCTTTAGGATGTAAAATAAAGAAAGTGGCTAATATAATACCTCCAACAAAGCTCATCGTCCATACTAAGAGGCAAAATTGACAAACTATATCTCGATTCCAATTTGTAGCTATAGAGTCTATGGTTACGTTTACTTCATGTAATAGCATATTCTTATAGTTTTTGTCTTCGGCTTTCAACTCCCTAAATTGAACTTCTGTATACAGTATACAGTTCATAGAAAACCCACTCAATAATTTATAAAATGAAAAACAGGCAATAAATGCACCTACGGATGCCACGGCGTATCCAATAATTTGTAATTCTAAAATTAATTTAAATTATCTTAGTGGTTTACGGTAGGAATACCAAATTAAAATCTTTGCAAAAAGTCCAGATCTAAGCTCACTTAAAAATGTATGGGGACTTATAGTCAAAAGTATTTATAAAAGAAATTTTCATCCTCGCAATGCGGAGGAACTGGGAGGTCATAGAGGAAGAATGGGAGGCACTAAGGCCCAGTTTTTCAATCGGAGGTAAATCTGAAGGTTAAGTTTACCTCCACCTGTTGGTTAACTTACAGTTAATCTTCGCAAGTGTATTTCAATCTTTATGTAACCGTCAGTATGTTAACTGGTAGCTTCTCCCTTGCTATGTACGGTTGGCTAACCTGTGCGAGGCATTAAACATACTGTTCATAGTTTTATGGAAAGTGACCGCTGCTGTCGCCGTTAGCTGTCAAGTATCTGGTCAAGCGGTCGCGCTGTGGTACAAGCTAACCTCAAATATTGGTGTGGTTTGGTTGAATTATCAAATTATAATAAAATAATGGAAGGAAGTGACGAGAAAACTGGGAAACGATCCACCAACTTTTCTCACGATGAAGAAATAATTTTGGTAAACTTGGTAGACAAGTACAGAATCGTCGTAGAGTGTAAGAAAAGTGGAGCGGTCACGTGGAAACAGAAGGAGGAAACGTGGAAAAATCCACGAAGAATTTAGTGCCAGAAGTGGGAAGTTTCGTCCACTAAAAAATTTGAGGGAAAAATATTTAAATTTAAAAAAGAAGGCTAAACAGAAATTCTCTCAACAAAGTCAGTCGATGAGGAGGACGGGAGGAGGTCCATCTGAAACTTTTGAGATTGCGGATGTGGAACAGACCATCAAAGAAATACTAGACAAACAAATAACTGGGTTGTCTAATGAATATGACAATGCTTTCATTATTTCAGGTAGATATAAAAGATTATAATGATTATCAAGACCTAATTATAATATGTATATTTTTTTTTTGTTAGATGAAATTTCAATGATTGTGGATGAGGCTCCCGCTGACGTGAAGACACTCTCATTATACATTTAAAACATAAACATAACCTATCAATTCAGTAATTTAACCAGCAGTTACAGTAGTTTACAAACTGTTCTCTGAGTTTACCGGAAGATGGTTTGGCGGTAAGCAAAACTACTAGTTAACCAACAGATGTGGCGGTTACCACCGATTGAAAGACGCATTTCTGCAAATAACTTCCAGTTTTCTTTTAACTGTCGGTTTACCTCCGATTGAAAAACTGGGCCTAAGTGAGATTGAACTCCTAACAAGAAATTCGTTCAATGCCAAGGAGATTAACCCAAGTCATTACCGCAAACGGCGATATAACCAAATATTAAATATATTCATTGCTTATATCTAATGTCTTTATTCTGTTATTTATTGTGTTCTGTTATAAAAACAATGTTTTGGTATTGAATTATTTAAATTTTTGGTTTACTATATACAATCAAATTCTCATATACTTACTACTAACAAAATTATAAATAGAGTTTCCCAAATCCAGTAACGCAAATATTATCTACTATTATTTTCCTTGCATAATGCCTTGTTGCTATGCCACTTATAACCACATGACAGCGTTGAAGCAAGATTTACGATATAACATGTCCCAGTTTTTTTTTGGCACAACTCAAATTAAGATTTGTCCCAGATTTTATTGCACAGAACTGTACACGTACGGTAGGTCAAATTATTTTAAACTGTGTGAACTGAGTTTTAATTGGGATATTTGAATCACTCCTTCTTGTTTTGAGACAAGCTGTAGTCGAGTAATAATGTATAGTTAGCGGAAGCATACCTATTCCTTTTCTTGCGAACATTTCTGAGGATGTGACCCTAACGATATGCTTTTACGCTATTTTTACCGTGTAAGAATATTCAACCCCCAATAAAAATTTCTGTAAGATAGATCGGGATCGGTGATGCTGGTTGACAGCACGCGTTTCGCCAATTTCATCGTTGTTAGTTTTGCAACATGAGATGGAGTTTTCATTTCTTATAAAAATTTACAATAAAATTATTTTGTAATTAATTAATTCTATCTGCTCCCAGCTACGAAAGTCCTAGTTGCTATTGAGGACGGGTAGTAAGTGATCCACTTACCACCCTTGGGTAAATAAGTGATTTCGAGTTATGAAAATAATAAGAAAATATGTTGAACTTCAAATTTCAATTATTATTAATTGATATTTATAGTTATGGTGCCATTATTTACAATTGGTAACATTATTGACAAAATTTGGATAACTTCCCTTATGTTTATTGACTACCACATTTTTCTCAAAATGATCTAACTAATCTGCTCCATTTAAATAACCTGAGGGTCAATACTGTCTGACTGATCCGTTGTAATAACCTGATGCGATGTAGTAGTGGAAGCTTCAGTGATCGTATAACTCACCGATTCACACACCGATTTTCGTCACTAAATTTCTACGATGCAAATGGGCATAATCGATTTCAATCGCATCGGTCCTATTGAACGGGCTAACATGGAATGACATCATATTTTTGTGATCGATGCAAGTTGAACGCGCCTTATATCCATTAACGTCAAAATGTAAAATCTGATTTTTTATTTCGTGAACCGTAGCTGTGAGAGCAGATAAAGCGTTATGCACAACGCAGGAGCTAAGTATTTTGACCAGTCTCGGACTCATTTACCAGCCCTCGCTCCACACGGGCGTAAAATCGTCCTTGACTGGTAAAAGCTACTTACCTCGTTCGTAGTGTAAATAACTAATTTAATACTTATGTTACGTTATATAAACCTTGACATTGAAAAATACGTACACTCAGCTGTATACTTTATCATAATTGATGTCTGTATGATTATCATACAGACATCAATTATGATAAAGAGTTTATATAAATTGTCAACAATACACAAAAACAGAAGCACGTGCACTCTAATATTATTGTTTTTACGTTATACTCGCCGCAGCCGCACCGTAAAAAACACGCGAAAATATTAAATACATATACCGAATCATATCGACCTCCGTGCGGACTAAATGCAGCGAACATGCCTGGTAAAATCACGCATTGGTTTTAGACAGCCGCGGGGGTAGCGGGGTGCGCGCGGGTGTTTGAAAGAGCTCTGAGAGCACGTTCGTGAGGACCAGATAAGGAACAAGTGAGTGATCGCGCGAATTAGGTTGGTTATTCCACTGGTCGCCTATTGTATATTATTAGATAATAACCGGCGTTAGTGTTGGAATTTCGGAAGCGAATATCTCGGCTTCTACTGATCGGATTTTGATGATTGAGGTGTCAAATTGTAGGGTTTGATGTCCTATACAGGATGATGTAGAAAAATATGCAAATTTTTTGATATACAGGGGGAGAATTTTCACAACAATATGTTACGCTTTTATAAACATCAGAAATGTCGGAAAAAATATGTAAAAGAAAACTAGTTATAACTAATACAGGTTCGCCCGCCCAATTTTTTGGGAGCTCTGCAGCACTGCAGCGCTTATGCGCCAGCCGCCACTGGTATGATACCTTTTTATTTTATACTATATTATATTATACAGTTATGGGGAAATGTCTGGAACCATGTAAATATCTGTTAAAGTAAAAAAGATATTGTAATAAAATTTTAGATAAAAAAAGTCCATCATTTGAAGTAGTTTTTAAAGATACAGAGTGTTCAAAAAATGTAATGTAATAAAGTTATTCTTTTTTAAATAAAACGCCCTGCATTTTTTTAAATTTTGGGATTCTCGATATTACGATATAACACTTAAGGTCTAAAGTGTTTAGCTTGCGATTTACATGCAAAATAAAATCAGAGAATTTTTAGAATTATTTATCTCTGGGTATTTTCAAAATCATAATTGATACTTAGGTATGATCGCTTAAATAAAAACCTTTACAAGTCGAAGTGTAAGTACTACAATTTGTTTTATTTCTTCTTTTGTTGTGGCGATGAAAAAAAATTTTTTTTTCTACAAACACCGTTAAAAGTTGACATTTTGACACGGCTAACTTCAATTAAAAATGCGATTTTATAGCGTAGCGTGTTAAAAGTAGTACTTTTAACACCAGTGTTAACAGTAAATTGACATGACAGTTTGTCAAAAATGACAACATATATTAAAATGATTGAAAATTACATATTTCTTGGATAATTAATATTAAATGTACAGTTTGTGTAATTCGAGATATTTATTTCCTATGTTGCAGTACTTTCAGAATTATTATTCTCGCTATTACTTCATTTTCTTTATTAAAATACGAACTCATCTTTTGTATGAATTGTGGCTTAATTTGACGTAATTTAACGGCTGCGTCCAGTTGTGTCAAAACGTATTCATGAGCTGTCAAATTTGGTCAGTGGAGTTTCTTTATATTTTATAATAAAAAATGTGTTTGTAGAAAAAAGATTGTACGATACACATGCTAAAAATGCTATTTTATTTCACTCGTAAATTGCGACACTCGCTAACGCTCGTGTCGCAAACTTTTACTCGTGAAATAAAATCGCACTTTTAACACTTGTATCGTAAATAACTATTTTGTTTTTGTTGAACAAAAAATTAGCGTAAATATTATAATCTTCAAATTTTATCACATGGTCTAGTAGTTTGTGGCATTTAAAAGTGTCCTTAAATAATTTTTGTTTGTCAATAATGGTTGAATTAAATTAAAGAGAAAGAATACAAATATTACTGATAATCGGTTATGGTAAGGACAAGAACTCATCAGGAAATATGCAACTGTTTAATACGTACTATGCAATCGGCGGCCAATTTCAAGTTCTGTTGTTACCAAAACTTTAAGGAGGTATAGAAACCGCCAAATAAGATGGCGAGCCGTGGGAGTAAGTTCGCGCAGCATTATAAGTAGTGAGGAGATTTGTATTTGGTTTTACATAAAATTGCAAGATACCATAGGCGGCGTAAACTACACATCTATCATTTAATAAATTCATAACTTATTAGAGTAAAATATATACAAACTTATTTTTTTAACAGTATAGATTTATTGTGTATGTATAATGACATATATGCATATACGTTCATTACCAAATGAAATGATATTACGCATAAAAAAAAGGGAAATTGACGTACACAGAAATTTGTGTTTTATGTTTTTTTATCTGTTTAATTATGGCTTTTTTGAAAGAGGTTAGAATTATCTCACATTGCCATCGGAATGATTAATCAAAATAATTTAATTAGACGTAAAATAATATGCGGCAAAAAAATAAAGGTCATATTTTTTATTCGGTAGTTATTAAGAAAAATATAATACTTTAGTATTTTGTTGCATTGCCGTTACTTTCTATCACCAAATTAATCCTTCTAGGCATAGATCTAATTACAGCTTCACAATATTGTGCAGCTAAATTTTGCCAACACTTGTTTATGTCATTAATCAATTCCTGTCTATCTAAAATTATTACGACGAATTGTTTTTTCCATGTTTCCATTTTTTTTCCATTTTTCCAAATTTTCAATTGGATTAGGATTCGGGCTTTTGTCATACTTAAAACTAAAACCAATAGTAACGTTTGACAACCGTTTGACACGAATAAAATTGACATAAGCTGACAATTAATAGCAAACGATTAAATTTTAGATTTCCCATTTTTTTTTTGGTGTTGACGTAATAATGAAATTGTAATGTATAAACAGGTTTCTAAAAATATTTTTAAAACAGTATAAATTTACAGCGGAAGCAATTTGATGTTATAATTAATTAAACAATTTTCATATGAAATGAGATTTAAATGTTCAAATAGATAGTTAAGAATATCGCAAAACACAAATCCATTTGCTTGCATACGTATACAGAATATTTAATTTATAAATTGTTTATTCCTTTATTACTAACAGTACAATAGATTAAACAAATTAATCTCCTTCGGAACTGAAGTTGTCGTCATCACTGTCACTCTCATTATATACATTAATAATTAATTAAACTTTCTGTCGTTTCATCAACTAATATTTCTGATTCTAAATATTTATCTTCATAATTGTAAACATTAAAAACTACTTCTCGCGTTTAAGCGTGTATCACTTTATGATCTTCTAGCAAATACATTATATTCCGTTACTGACAAATATATTCTGACAATTACTTGAGTAAATGAGCGTGCACGTTTTTAAAAATGACTACTGCACACCCCCTCCGCTCGCCATCTTATTTGGCGCTTGCTCTACAACATAAATAGCGGTGTTCGCAATTTGCAAAGAATTTGTCGTTCAAAATCTACTACAAATAATATTAAAGCGCAAGATATTATCATATATATCTACAGAGGAAATCCCCATTCATCTAAAAAAGAGTTGGCGCAAAGGCATGATATTAGTCGTCGTTCAATAGGAAGCATTCTTAAAAAAAGAAAAATACCATCCTTGTAAAATTCACCTCGTTCAAGAACTCTCTGATGATAGTTTCGACAGAAAGAAAGAGTGTTGTGAATCAATAACGAACATTTGTAACCGTAATAACAATTTTGTAAATAATGTAATTTAATGTAATTTTTTTAAGGTGAGGCATAATAACGAGCGATTTTAAAAAGCGCGCGAATTAAGCAGCGTCGGAGGGACGTTGAGGGGATAGTGTCAGTTACGTTCGGCGCGAAATAGCATTTAGTCACAATGGAACGTTGGACCCCACAGCATCGTGCGTACGCTGTGAAAGCATTTTATCAAAACGGTAGTTCGTGATGAAGCGCACTTCCATCTCTCCGGTTACGTGAACAAGCAGAACTTTCGATTCTGGAGTGACGTAAATCCTAGAGAACTGCATCAGCAACCATTGCACTCCGCAAAAGTTACTGTGTGGTGCGCCATGTCTTCATTAGGGATAATAGGGCCATACTTTTTTGAAGATGGCCTTGGCAATGCTGTAACAGTGACTTCGCAGAGATACGCAGAAATGTTGGAAAACTTTTTTACTCCACAACTTGCACACTACGACGTGAACGATGAGACGTTTTTCCAGCAGGACGGAGCAACATCCCGCACTGCTCAAGTAAGCATGAATATTGTCAATCGTTTGTTTCCAAATCATGTGATCTCCCGAAATGGGGATATTGCATGGCCCTCTCGTTCACCGGACCTCACAACATGTGACTTTTTCTTGTGGGGTTATCTGAAATGTAAAGTTTACCAAGATAACCCTCCTCGAACAATTGAAGGCCTGAAAGAGCGGATCCGACAAGAAGTTGTTCAAATCCCACTGGCAATGCTACGCAATGTGATGGGTCACTTCAAGGTCCGGCTGGAGGAATGTGTGCGTCTAAACGGAAGGCATCTTACCGGAGTTATCTTCAAAAAATAACCGACGTTTTACTATTGCAGAAAATGCTTTTTCATGTATTTTAATATTATGAAATCAGAAATTTTCTTAAACGAAGTGTTTTTATTTAACAGCCTTTTTGAGTTCGGATGAGGCAACCTTTTACTTGAACGGTACTATTCATAAACATAACTGTTGGTATTGGGCACAGAGTATTCCTCACTTGGAACAAGTGGGGCATACAGAAAATCCTAAGCTTAACGTTTGGGCTGGTATTTATAGAAACAGAATAATAGAGCCTTTTTTTATAGAAAAAATTCTAAATGGCCAAATATGTTTAGAACTTTTAAATAACCCGTTAATATCTACATTGGAGGAAAATGGCCAACTTCCACAGAACATCTGATTTCAGCAGGATGGGACACACCCTTACTATTCAGTTATCGTTAAATATCGATCAGATCGAACTTTTGCCCAGAGATGGATTGGAAAGAGAGGTGAAATTGAATGGCCGCACGTTCTCCCGATCTTAATCTATTAGATTACTTCTTGGGGTTATCAAAAAAAGGGAAAATGTATCTTACCCGACCTAGAAATTTGCAAGATTTGGCTGAAAGAATTAATGAGGAGACACGAAGCATTTTACCAGACAACATAGCGAGAGTTACAAGAGAATTTGCAGACAGCTTGGCTTATTGTCAGGAACTAGGTGGCGTGCTTTTTGAAAATTTCATAAATTAATTTTAACTTTGATTGTATGACGAGTTATTTTTCTTTTCCGTACCAATTAATAAACAAAAAATACTTTAGACCCCAAGTGTTATGGTTTGTTGAAATAGAGTTATCGAGGAGAACCCAAAAATGTAAAAAAATACAAGACGTTCAGTTAAAAAAGTATAACTTTAGTACTCCATATTTGTTTCGAACACTCTGTATATTTAAAAACTATTTCAAACGATGGCTCTTCATTCCTAACTTTCTCGTCTAAAATTTTATTACGTATGTTTTTTAATTTAACAGTTATTTACTTGGTCCTACAAATTTGTCCATACCGTATATTTAACGCGATAAAATTTGATATTCCTAAAAGGTGAAAGTGAAACAAACTATTTTAGAGTTGAGTCTCGTATTTAGCATCTATCATCCATTCATAATTTATTACCTAAGAAAAGTTGAGGAATTTTAAACTAAATTTATTTCAATATATTTGTTTATACATAGATACCTATAACTAGATTCCTTTGGATTAGTTTTACATATGCGCTATGTAATCTCTATAGTTAGTTGACTTTAATTAAGCACGATAATCTTTAATATTACCTTTTCAAATTGTTGTTATAAAAACAAATAAAAGCATATCAATTGTCAAAATGACAATACAGATAAATTACATTGATTGCGGCAAAATTAAGCGTTATAAGTCGGCAAATTTTAAGGTAGCAAATAGAGTAAATTTATTACCTTTCCACAATACATTAACTTTCGATGTATCTCTTTCCGTTAATTGGTATAACGTTTCTATGATGGGCATTCTTGTATAATTTTACACTTTTAATATATGGAAGCACATAAAACGTATGTGTGTTGCAGTAACGTCAACAATTTTTGTATTTACTGCTCATTTATGGCCATCACTCCCAGATATATTATTTTTCGGCCTTAAAATATATACATATATATTTCACTATCTGAATTATGTGTACTATATCTATATCATATGTATGTAATATATATTGAGGTGTCATGAGTCATTGTTTGTGACATACATTTAACCAAGCAGTGTGCGTAAATATCGACTACCAATTATGAATGAATGTATAACTTGGAAGTAGTAGATACAGGTAATACTTTTCTTGGCTTCTTGCTTCAATGCAGTTTTTCGGATAACGTTGAATTAATACGCAGGCGTACTTTTGCGCAAGTACATAACTAGTTCCAAATATGAGATATTTTATAAAATACCATGTAGATTTTTACTTGGAAGGATGTTTTGCTGTTTTTTTCTTACATTACTTTGTCTAAGTCCAGTATTTAATTTTATAAATATCTAATTTAGTTGTAAGATTAATTGGGTTAAATTTCTCTTAGTTACATATACATCGATTAAATACTTATAGATAGAAAATATATGAGTGAATCAATACTTCCAAGTTATTTTGTCACAAATACAATGATGACCATAAATATTTCTACATAATGAATATTTTAATAAATTTGTCATTTAAGATCTATAGGTACACCTGCGAGCAATAAATTTTGTCGTCAATGTCATTGTAAAACTTGAGAAAATTGTCACAATGTGGATTTTTGCTCTGATTGATTAGGGTAAATCCGGGATAGTTGGACAACTTTCTTTCAAAATGCTGTACTTTTGTTAATTTTAAGAGAATTGTTTGGTAACTGCTGGCAATAAATACATATAATTCTGTACTTGATTTTTATTGCAGTCTAAGGAAAAACTAAACATATTTTAATAAATGAACAAAAAATGTAACACAATGAGTGGTCCAACCAACCCATAGCATGCGGGTTAATTGGACTACTTGCTATGGGATAGTTAAGCCACTGTCAAGCTCAAGTCTAATCATAAACTTAAACATCACGATAGAAAATATATATTACATTTTAGATGCAGAAAATAAATAATTATTCCCTTCTTTTAAAGACTACTTTGCCACATAGCTCACACATATCGTCATATTTCATGCATCCCTCATGAAGCAATTTATCATATCGAACACATTTACACCAGCAGTCACTATTTTGTGTTTCAGCATAGTTTTCTCCACATCCGGTACAATTGTTTTCATTCCATTGTTCCTCTGGACTGTCGCCATCGTGCAAGACTATATCACCATTAGTCGACGTGCCGCTCTTATCATCATTCGGTGTTTTCTTTACTTCTTTAATTTTCTTTTTAGTTTTTACTCTGTTTTTTCTTCTCCTTTTATTTTTATCTATTTATGTTTTGTATACTTGTCAAATCACTGGCAAATTGGCGTCTTCGTTTTCTTAAGGTATTCACAGCTGCCTTAATAGGCACTGGTGAAATACTGTCTAGAGATTTTCCTGTAATTATTTCTGGCATTTGCGGTGCCACGTCTCGATCGTTAGAATAACAAGGAACTGGCGATTGGTTCCGAATGGGTACCCTAGATTTTGATGGAGTCATATTTTCTGGGATAGGTTGTGCATCAGCTTGTTCGGGATCTATTTGTGCTGATTCTCAGTCAGATAGGTATAATCTGGTATACTGGGGTTAAACGGAACGATTTCTGTAGCTTGAAAGTCAGATATGCCATTCTTTACGGTAGCTGATTTACTCCATGAATCTCCAAGCAGTTTACCGTTTTATTTTTCTAGACGGATTAATTTTCATAAATCAGTTGCACTCTGATTAATAGTTCGATTTAAGAAACCTAAAAAAAATCTGTCTAGTGGTTGCAAGAAATGAGTGGTGTGGCTCAATAAACACAGACGAACTATTTCATTTGCTTCACAAAACTAACACCTCTATAGAACTATGTATTATGAGAAGTATGCCCATCTAGAATAAGTAGTGCAGCCTCAGCTTATTTCCTAGGTAAAAAATGTTCTTCTTTTTGAATATAACGGCATTAATATAAGCGGACTTTTCGCTCATAGCAATAGTTGATCCCGGAGGCATTTCAGCCTTCTAGCATTCCTTTACATTTTTCCCTTTCAAAATACAGAAGGGTGGTAAGAAAACTCCTTCTGCACTGCAACATGCCACAAACGAAATTGTCTTTTCTCCCGACGTTATACTCGCCGCTCTTTTGAGCTATTACTTTCCCAGATTTGTTATTTATTTATTTTTAATTGGAGACCCGTTTCGTCAATATTAAACCGATCGCCGGTTTATCGAACAGTTTAAATTCACTTAGTACGTTCCCAATTAAAGTGAAATAATTGCTAACTACTGTTCTATTTAATCCTTCAGCTCGCTGTTTTGAAACTCCTTCCGTTCTGCGAATAGTCGGATCTTGGTGACATGCCGAGAACGATTTTAACCAGTCATATCCTGCTTTTCCGGCGTTTTTATTAAAAGTATGTTTCATTTTAAGCTCTTCAGCTAGTTCAAATTCCATAATTCTTAGAGAATCCCTATCGGAAGCAAAAACAAATTTCTGCAACTTTTTTATGTGTTGTTCCAGTTTTAATTCAGTTTCTGCGCTTAAACACGAACTTTTACCCAGATACAGAGATTTTGATGTATTTTGGGCTTTTATTCCTCTTTTTAGGGTTGTTTTGGGTATTCCAAATTCTGTGGCGGCTCTATTGTCCCCCATTGTGCCGGAAGTTACCGCATTCAGTAATTCCCACAAAGAATATAATTACCTTATTATTAGACTCACGTGCTTAGAAACGCCTTAAAAGTTAGGTTAGCAATATTTTTAACACTTTAGTTACATGTAGAAATAGAAACATCAAATAAAATCATACCTTTGTGTTCGTTATGGTAGCTAACGCACTACTAATATAAATATTTTATTGGAATGTTTTCACCGCTATGTTTACTTTGACGTACTCGTGAGGAAGAAGCAACAGATTATGTGTCGCAACAACATACTCCGCCTCACTGAAGGTGTGCCAGTGCGGAATATTATGGCGCATTACCTAGAAGTGCGTTTATGCCCATGGTCCAACTAACCCGCTGGTCCAACCCGGACTTACCCTATATCCATTGTCAATGAAATGTCAATATAAATTTTCAGTTTGTCAAAGCCTTGTTGTTTGTATTATTTTTAATATGGTATCCTATTTTAACAATATAAGGATTATTTCCTTAATAGAAACTGGACTCTCTGAAGCTACACTACTTTGTAGCATTTCGTCTAGGAAATGTTCCTAAATTTTATTGCTAGACGGTGGAGAGAGAATATAATGCTTGATAGAAAAAAAGATCCGGACGTCTGTGAAAATCAACTGAAGAAGATGACTGATGAAGATAGTACAAGTTATTGAAAACAGCCCTTTTTTGCCAGTCTTACATGCAGTGGGTGTTACCAATTTTCCAGCTTCGGTTCACACAGCTTGGCGTCGTATACAAGCGGCTTAATTAAAAAACTATTCAGCAGCCCGAAAAAAAAACGACAGACGCCTAAGCATAAGGAAACGAGTGGGATTTTCACTAGATCACATTTTACGAGACAACAGTTTCTGGGAGAAAGTCGTTTTTAGCGGCAAAAAGGTATTTCAGTCATCTTCGTGTGGACGGTCCGAGTATACAGCGGTTCAATGAAAAATATGTTCAAAAAGTAGAACTAGTGGAAGGTTTTCCGTGAATGTATGGGCATGAATTTCCAGAAAGAGTCCTGGCATGTTATTAGGAATTGATGAGTGTCTGACAAGTTATGTTTATATCGAAATTTTAGAAAACGTCTTGTTACACTCAACTAAACATATTTTTCGAAAAGGAAATTTTCAATCAACAAGATAATTGTCCCATCCATACGGCTCAGAGGGTAATAGAATGGTTTCGAATTAATAATATAACAGTACTGGATTGGCCGAGTTTGAGTCCTGACCTTAACACTATAGAGAATATGTGAGAACATACAGAAGCGAAGAGTAAGACCTCAGAATAAAGATGAACTGTTCGTTGTTATAAATAACGCTTGGCATGATCTTACACTAGAGTATTTTAGAAAATTATACCCTTCCATGCCCAATCGTTTGGCAAAAATTATTGAAGCCAACGGAGAAACAAAATATTGAATTTTCGTAGTTGTTAGTTTGTGAATGTAGTTTGTTACCATATTTACTTTATTTCACTGTTGTTTATTTATTTTGTTGCAATATACTTCATGTTTTATTAAACGCCGTTCACGATTCGAAGACGTGCACGTCATCAATGATGTCAAAACAATGTTGCAAAATCATTTGCAAAATCCATTGGCAAAATCGATTTGTTTACATTTTCAGTTAGGGTATTAAACGCTTATGTCAAACTTGCAGTATTTACGTTATAATTTATAAATTGCCGAATTTATTAATTCGCTTACAATGTAATCAGTAATCAAACAATAAAAACATGTGAAAACTTTATATGTATTTAATAATAAATAGAATATTAAAAAGACATTTGTGTTACATCAGTATAAATGTTGAAATAAAATGAAAGATACCAGGTATTATAAAACAACAACTTCAAAATAAATTACTCGTTTTATCCTTTTTCATCCTTTTTATAATGGAACCCAATGTTCCACAACACTTTCCATAAAGATATTTTACCACCCATAAAAATATCCCTTTCAACAAGTGTAGTAACAAGTGTTCATTTGAAAAGTCAATCTAGGTTACTTTGAAATTTTGATAGAATAAGACGCAAATATATTAGTATGTGTTTGTTGTTCTGTAAACGTAAATCCAAATGACATTTGATAATGTCAATCACAAATATCAGTTAGTGCATAAAATAATCGTGCGTCGATTCTGGTTTAAATAAATTGCTTCTCAGTCTTAAAATGGCTTTCACTTTAGAACATAAAATTTTTTTAGTCCAGGCTTATTTTCGAAGGGGAAATAAAATTGATGGTTTATGGGTTTATTCAGTTCAAGATTGCATGGTAGAATTTCAAGTTGAGTTTCCACATTTTGTAATAGATTATATACAATTTAAGAATACTTTGGATAGAACTTTAAAACTTTTTTCTGAAACTGGTAGTCTCTTAAGAAAATCACGCAGCGGAGAAGTTAAGAAACGTATACCTCAAATTGTCAATCGTGTTGAAGAAATAATGGAAAATGAACCACAAACATCTGTTCGACATTTGAGTCAACAAATAAACCTTTCTGTTGGTACAACTCTCAAGTTATTAAAAAAAGATATGCAACTTTATCCATACCGTGTCACAGCAGTACAAGAATTGTTAGAAATTGATTACCCACGTAGACTACGGTTTTTTAATTGGTTTGTAAATATGAACAATAATGGAGAACTTTCGCAAAGAGTCATCTTTACTGATGAAGCATGATTTTATAAAACGGAATACATAAATTCACTAAATATAAGAATTTGGAGTAGTGAAAATCCACATGTAATTAATGAAGAATCGCTACATCCAGAGAAAATTGGTGTTTGGGCAGCGATAGGCCAAAGGCGAATCATTGGACCAATATTTTTTCAGGGAACGTTAACTGCTCAAAGGTACCGTACAGAAATTTAACAACCATTTGTCAATCAGTTGCATGATGATGAACTTCAAAAAGCATATTTCCAACAAGATTTTTTGATGAGCGTGTAATTAGTCGAAATACTGAAATTGCCTGGCCTGCACGTTCATGCGATTTAACACCTTACGACTTCTTTTTGTGGCCTTATCTAGAAAATAACATATTTCGAACACCTATATTGAATTTGAATAATATGCTACAGAGAATCGAACAGAAATGCATGGAAATTAATAGCAATCCAGTAATGTTGCAGAATATCATCAGGCGAAATAAACTTTACCTTGACCATCAAGAAGCCCAGACTTGAATCCCATTGATGTTTCGGGCTTAATTGTTAAAAAAATTAATAGAGCAAACAATTTTCGGCCAGAAAATGTGGAAGAATTATGGGCTAGAATACAAAAAGCATGGAATAAACTGACTCCAGACTATACTAGAATTGCAATAGACACAATGTCTAGAAGACTGATCGATGTTATTTAAAAAAATTGAGTATTTACAAAGTATTAAGGTTTATAGTTTCAATTTTAATTTATAAAATATTTCAATAAATACATATACTTAAAAAAATATTTATTTTTGATCTAATGTATATACAATGAGAGCGAAATTGATTGAGGGTATATAGCAGCTTTGGTTTATGTATATTCCTAAACATACCTCGAAATATCCAACTTCATTAACAACAACTTTGAAGTTAACAACTAAAACGTATCTAAGTCAGGTATGCCAAATGCCCTCAATCAATTTCGCTCTAATTGTATAATATGCATATTCTAAGCATTAATAGCAGCTATATTGATTAACGTGTTTATTATCTTATTAATTAATTTTACATTATTGTAGGCAAAAGTCTGATTTACCAAATTTCATGATAAAGTTATTAAATGTCAAATCAGCGCCCGATATTTATTGGCTGCAACTGTATATCATTCATCTAAGGAAGAAGCGTTCGGCAAGATTGGGCTTAAAAAACGTTTGTGATTGGTAAAAATACAGGGCGAATTTTTTACCCAGGCAAAATCAAGATTTTGAACTTGTTCTGTCAAAAGTTTGTTTATTATTCTCGGCTGTTGTTGCAGATACTTCTTGGTGAAACATTTTAACTTCATACAGTAAATAATAAAGAATAAATTAAAACACTTGGCTTGTTTCACTATGAGATTTATTTAAATTCTCTAACATCTGTTTCGGCTGTTATGCCATTCTCAAAGAGATCTATAAATCTCAAGAGATTTATAGATCTCTTTGAGAATCTTTCAGATACGATATGGAACAACGTCGAGAATGGCATCGTGAAACAATGGCAAGTTGGATTAAGGGATTGTATATCCATTGCCAGTGATTCCGAAATTTATTGCAAAGTCTGTAAAATATCGTTAAAAATTTCAAGAAATCGCAACGTAAAACGTCACCTAGCATCGTAAACACATACACAGAAATTAGACCCGTTGGAATCTGACAATTTTAACGAAGAACTCTGTGAAACTTTAATGGCGGCAAATATTCCATTAAATAAACTTAACAATCCCACCTTCATAACATTTTTCCAAAAATATACTGGTCGAAATGTTTCTGATGAATCCACCTTACTCAAATATTATGTTTCTAAGTGCTACACAAAAGTTGTAGAACGCATTAGAAGCCATCTTTGAAATCAGTACCTATGAATAAGTGCCGACGAAACAGTCGATATATTAGGAAGCTGTGTGGTAAATGTTGTAGCTGGTGTACTACATCTAACTATTCCATATAATGCATATGTAATTGCAATATTATGACTACTAAAGCAAACATATCCTAATATGCTGTATATTACTTGTGTAGCACATGCTCTCGACAAAATCTGTGAATATATCAGAGACGCCTTTCCGGAAGTTGATAGACTTGTATCCGCTTTTAAAAAAGTTTTC
The DNA here is from genome assembly GCA_935421215.2 of Melolontha melolontha. Classification (NCBI taxonomy): domain Eukaryota; kingdom Metazoa; phylum Arthropoda; class Insecta; order Coleoptera; family Scarabaeidae; genus Melolontha; species Melolontha melolontha. Next base: position 85,911,749 of record OW285236.1, on the reverse strand, counting down.
AGAAAAGCACCATTCAGAGTAGCTTTTTACAAGGAAAAGCTTCCATCTTTGTCACTGCCTCCCTCTCCAGTAATAACTAGATGGGGAACATGGTTGGAAGCTACTAGTTTTTATGCAGAGAATGTCAATAGTTTAGTTACATATTTAAATGACGATTTCAATACAAAGTATTTCTGAGTGCAAGGAACTAATACAAATTTCAAATTTAGAAAATCAGTTGTACTTTCTTCAGAAACTCCTTGGAAATTTTCCAAAACTAATCACTTATTTTGAAAATAAAAATCTCGAATTAAATGATGGATTAACCACATTAATTGTGGCTATTAATAATTTGAAAAATATTCCAAGTTACTTCGGATGTGGCCTTCGGAAAAAGTTTGACGCAGTTTTTGATACAAATCCAGATTTAATAACATAGCGGCAATTGTGTATGGGGACAGTGTCTTAAAATATAATTGCTAAATACGCTGAAATAAAAGAATATTTCCAGTATGCACCTATAACCAGGTGCGATGTAGAGAGGACGTTTTCTATCTACTAGGATGTATTTCATTCAAAGAGAACAAATTTGACAGAAGAGAACCTTGAGAAAGTATTGCTAGTTAATATTAATATTACTTTACTCAACTTGTACTACAAAATGAACAAATAAAAAAGTATTTCGTATTTTATAGATCACTACCCGCTTGTTTTCCAATTATATAAATAAAATTAAAAACTCTTTAAAAATACCAATTTTCAATAGTATGCTCGTGGGCGATAAGTCATGGGCCTCTCGTGTCCGGTCTCTATTAATAATCCTAAGCAATAAATAAAAGGTCTAATGTATATAGCAATAAATCAATTTGGCAAAAAATGCCGATTATTTATAATCCTAGGTAATAAGTAGATTTGCAGGTGTACAGTATATCGCTTTCTTAGAATTTAAAGAAAGCTTTACAATTTGTATGTGCTAATAAAAATATATTATACAGTGCATTAAACTTGGAAATTAACGTTAAATATCTATAAAATTGGAAATATCCTGGTTTGTTCGAACTCTATATCTTAATTTAACAATAAAAAAATGTCTAAAATTAAAATTAAAATATTATGAAAGAATATTAAATGTATTCTCAACAAAACTAACGCATAGTAATATTTATTTAATAGAATATTAAAGATAGAATAAATAACAAATCAATGAACAACGGCTGGAATAATTTTGATACATAAATCAGGTCTATGAACTGATATAAAAGTCGATCAATTAACTTAGTTTCATACCTTTACAAGACCTTTATATCAATAATTGAGGACTCAATTATCATCAACCCACGGAACAGGCAGGGTCAGGAAAAACTACTCAATAATAGACCATCAATCAAGTAATGAAAAAAAAACATCTAGTACATCTCAGCATACACAGCCTTTGTCGACTATGAAAAAGCTTTTAGCAACGTGGAGCGTCCATCAATATTCAAATCGCTCAAAGAAATAAACACCTGAATAAACACGTGTTGTCCTCTAGATATGTAAATAAATTATTTTATTTTATTTGACGTTGTATAAAAAATATTATTTTTTTTTACAAAATATGTTTGATTGATTGATAATTATAACATGCTTGAAGCTTTATAGTTTTTTAAAATAAAATTATTGTGTATGACCAGATTTTGATATTACATCTCCAAAGGAAATAAGGATTTGTTGTATAGGTTATACCGCATGTCCCCGGATTGAGTTTACAAGAGGAAAAAAAAATTTATTTTTGATTTTACCAAAAAGTACTAAAGGAATAAAATTTTTTGCTTAATTTCAAATGACCAAATCTGTAATTATAATTTCAGTACCACTTATCTATGTTCTAAAAAATTTTTTTTTAAATTTTTTCATCGCAGTACATCTATTATTTTTTAATGGTAGAAGCCTTTGACTTGAAAATGTTATACACTAATTTATTTGTCAAAAATAACTTCAAACTGTATTTCTGTAAGTTTTGGCGAAAATGTTAACGTTATCACAAAAAATATATTTAATACAATGTTACGGTATTGGGGAAAAGAGCTATCGTCGTATTGCTGAAGAATTTAATACAAAATTTCCCGAAGTAACTGTTTCCCGTATGGGTATAAGGAAGTTGGTGAAAACATTTTTGGAAACTGGTTCTGTTCTGAATTTAAAGAAAAAGAAAATAGTACGTGATGAAGACGATGCTACTACAGTTTTAATTTTGGATTCGGTGCAAGATAATCCTAAACTTTCATTGCGGAGACGGGCGCTTCAACTGAATATGAGCAAATCCCATATTCAAAGAGTTTTGAAGGAACGTAAATTATACCCCTATAAACCGATTTTTAATCATACGTTAGAACCGGGAGATGATGAGAAGCGTCTTTATTTTTGCATGTGGATGGGAGATGAAATAATGGAGAACCAAAATTTTCACAAAAGCATTGTATTTTCCGATGAAGCAACTTTTTCTAGCAATGGTACCGTTTCGTCACAACATGTTCGTTATTGGAGTGATACTAATCCTCACTTTAGAATTGCATCAAAACGTCAATACTTTGTTAAGGTAAACGTGTGGTGTGCTGTTTCTTATCATGGAATAATAGGGCCATATTTTTTTGATGCTAATGTAAATCAGCATAATTATTTGGAAATGTTGAGCAATTTTTTCTGGGATGGTTTAAGTGAACTCCCACTTGCTTATCGGCAGAGGATGTATTTTCAACAGGATGGTCGGCCGGCCCACCGTTCACGCATCGTAGCTGCCTGGCTCAATAAAAAATTCGAAAATAATTGGATTGGCTGGAATGGTCCTGTTTTGTGGCCTCCAAGAAGCCCTGACTTAACTATTTTAGATTTTTATTTGTGGGGACGGTTAAAGCAACTAGTCTACATGGACAACTTGCCTAACAATGTGGAAGTATTAAAAAATCGCATTAGAGATGCTGTTGCATCCTTGACGCTTGAAGAAATTCGCAACAGTTACAAGGAACTGCGGCTTAGAGTCGAATTGTGTGCTGAAAGGGGTGGCGAATTAATAGAATAGTTTTAAACATTATTGTTTCTAGCCTAATTATTTTTTTATTGTTGTGATTGAAAATAAAAAATAAAAATTTGTAATTCTAAATAGGGGTTTGACAGTTTCGTAATTCTAATTACAGATTTGGTCATTTGAAATTAAGAAAAAAATTTTATTCCTTTGGCACTTTTTTGTAAAATCAAAAATAAAAATTTTTTTCCTCTTGTAAACTCTATCCGAGGACATACGGTAGAGATCACGAACAGTCAAGTTGGATATTACGTGGATATTAAATATGTTTAAACGTAATATACAAGGGTATATCAAAATATAACGAGACTGGTGCTATAACTTCTTTCACAACTAGAATTTTATAACACAAAGAAGAAAACATGAAACACCCATCTCTAATGTACTTATCCTCAAGTAGGTTTTGATTTAATTTTTGACGTTTATTACAAATTAATTATTGAATTGTCAGTGTTTGACGAACCCATCAAAAATATGAGAGTGGAGCAAAGATATGCGGTAAAATTTGTTGGGTTGGGTAAAACTCCAACTGAAACTTTTGAAATTATTAAAACCGCATACCCAGATGGTTGTTCATCACGATGTAGAGTGGCATAAGAAATTCAAACACTGTTGTGAATCAGTGAAAGATGAACCACGACGCAAGCGACCACCAATTGCACGGAGTGATTTAAAAATTGCAGAAATTAACGACTTGATCCAAAATGATCGTCGCATTGGCATATATATCGAATTTCTGACATTGTTAATTTGTGTTATGGTTCCATTAAAAAAAATTATCCATGAAGATTTAGGGTTCCGAAAGGTCGCGGCAAAATGGATTCCAAAAGTAATGACCGATGAACAAAAAGCCAATCGAGTGACAATTTGTCGGCAGTGGTTAAAGGCAACAGCAACATAATGCACAGTTTTTAGACAATGTGGTTACATGTGACAAGAGTTGGTTTTATCATTATGACCTTGAATTAAAGTAAAGTGAAGCACTTAATTTTGTTTTGATAAATGGTCATTTACAGTTCATAAAGTATAAGTTTTCAGTTCGTACTGCCCAAGTGTGAACCGCAAATTGTACTTTATCTCTTTCTAACACACATGACTACGCGCTGTAATACTACACACGTTTGTCATTTTAAGTTAAGACGTACTATCGAATGCAAAAAAAGTGATACAGTCATATTTTCATCGGTTTAAATTAGGCTGCATGAATGTAGATATATATTAAATGTAGACGCCAAATTTAAATATTCAAATAACCTATAAGTGTCAAATAACATAACGTGTGTTCATTTGAAAAGCCAATCTAGTAGCATGTGATTTACTGAGAACATTTTGAAGTATGTCGTAAATTAAAATTTACTACTTAACCTACGAAGTCGTATATTTTGACAGTTTCATAAATACAAACATACTAAAATATCTTATTCTATCAAAATTTCAAAGTAACCTAGATTGACTTTGCAAATGTACACTTATACGTTGATATACAGATAAGTGTAAGTGTCAAAAATGACATTTGCACGTTACTACGATCGTAAGTACCTTAGCAACGTCACAATACTAAAATGTTTAAAAATTGACATTACATATAACTTCACTACTGTACCACTTTTTTTTTTTGCATTCGATAGTACGTCCTTGAAATATTATATTAAATAAAAAGTTGTCTTATGATATTCGGCTTGCTGTCAAATTATTTCAATGTAGTTATTTATTAACCTTGTTTCCGGTATTCTGACTTCTAGGTTAAGTATTCTTCTAATTTGAATATTTAGTATGTCATCAAAAATTACAAAATCTGTTGTTTTGAGAACAATACTGATAATAAATAGTAATATCAATTAGTGGCAATAAGTACGAAATTGTTTGATTATCACTTTGACATTTTTAACCTATTTATTTTACAGACTATATCATTCTAAAACTATGAACCAATGTAAATGCAGGATTCTTCGTAGTTGTCATGTAACGGGTGTTCAGAAACATTCGAAGTCAAGTGGGCTCTGAACAAAAAATCGTATATCTTTACTTAAGTATCTGATTTGTAATAATTATTAAATGTCAACCGTTGTCTGTCAAAAATCAATCTATCTCAGACATGACTTCATATTTTCAAGGACTACTTTGACTTCGAATGTTTCTGAACAACCGTTACAATAGCGGTTATTGACGTATTATGACGCAAATCGATTATACGAACCTTTGTATAATCGAATATACGAACTCTTGTATTGGATGTCCTTTTAATACTGAAGCTGACGTCTGTCAAATTTTGGAAATTTCTTTGCTTTGTATTTGTCATACTGAGAATTATAGTTATTATTAATTGATGATTAACATCTTTTGCCATAGTCGTACATGCTCGTTTCCCGTTAGCTTTATTGTTCAATTTTTTTGTTTAGAACGCGGCACAATTGATCCAATTTTCTTAAATAATTGTAATTAGTAAATTTTAGGGAACAAACATTTCGAAAAGTAAGGGTATTGTGTTTGATTTTTACAATTTGATCCCATTTTCTTAAATAATTGTAATTAGTAAATTTTAGGGAACAAACATTTCGAAAAGTAAGGGTATTGTGTTTGATTTTTACAATTTTTATATTTACGTCAAAATTGATTGCCGTATAGGACGTTAATGTTAATTGTTGCGGTCGAAATCAAGTACAGTAGTGCTAACTTAACCAAAATTTGACACAAACTGTCAGTTTCAGTATTAAATATATACGATATATTCGCTGCCAAAACTACGATTAAATTACTACGATTTCGACTTCAAAAATTTGTCAGTACAGAATTGTCAAGATTTGTTAGTTATTATCATGGCTCGTTTCGCACTACTTTTTTTCCTTTTATTTTCATGATATAGTCTATCTGTATACAACTCGACACTTGAAAATTCTCGAATCTCTACGTATTGCCTAAGAAAACACCAATCGGCCTTTGGTCTCGTGGTGTTTCAGGCAATACGTCTCGTATAATCGAGTATTTTCAAGCGTCTTGTATAATATATGAATATTTCTTAGATCCCTGGTAAAACTCTTGGTTCCAAAGCTCAACAGCTTGTATTAAATCTTACAGCCTATTTTGAACAGAAATAGAGAATGGTGGACCATTTATGTCTATAGATCGTGTTCATGAGGTAATTCACATAATCAGTTAGATAAGGCAATGTTATAAAATAAGTTTTATTTTCGAGGGTAGTAGGAGCCCTTAATATTTCTAGTAGAACGGTCTACACTATTAAACATCGTAGCATTTAGAATCCAGTATTGTTGTCTGCTGGCAAAAAAGGTCTTGTAAGAAGCCAAAAACTAAGAACTTACCAGAAGCAATTAAAATGGAAGTTCTAAATACTGTCTGACATGTATGACAAAATATTTTTGTATTCATATTTTGTAGAAGTTTAATGTGGTAACATTAATACTGCCATAAAAATCATCAATGTGCTTCATTTGCATGCACATAATTGAAGCAGCGAAGAAATTATTGCTACTGGTTCAAAGAAACACTACATGATAAAGATCTCGAGGCAACGTTTTATTAGAATGAAGTTTGTCTGTCTTATTGGGGTGCACTAACTTGCAAAATTATCAAATGTAGTTATCAAGAAATCCTCATGTGTTTGTTAAATATGATATTCATTTAATAAAGGATAATATATGGATTTGGATTGTATTATCTGCAAGAGGAATTATTATGCCATTATTTTCTTAAGAAACAATAAAATATTAAATGTAGACTATATAAATATTTTCTTTTATGCATAATTATAAATATTATTTGAAAACATATATGTATTGACAACTCTCAAAAGATTTTAATTCTATTGTTTTCCAATATATTAAAACTTATTTAAAATATAAGCTAACGGGCGTTCAGAAACATTCGAAGAAAAGTGGGCTCTGAACAAAAAATCGTATATCTTTACTTAAGTATCTGATTTGTAATAATTATTAAATGTCAACTGTTGTCTGTCAAAAATCAATCTATCTCAGACATGACTTCATATTTTCAAGGACTACTTTGACTTCGAATGTTTCTGAACACTCGTTATATATAAATTAAGTAGAAATCTAAATTATACATTGAATTCATACATTCCCAATCTTCTTAGCCCAGATATAGTGCAAGAAGATTATTTCCGTTGGTATGTCATTCTTAATAATGCAAACATTTTTTAATACAAGATCTTTTTCCATGTCTATGCATTTCACTATTGATATCTGACTTGAAATATTTCTTTTTAAATAAATTTTGGATCGAATATTTTCATGAGTTTATAATTATAAATTTAAATAATTTGTTTGAATATTAAAGTAATAATTTGGGCATAGTTTTCTTGGATAGAATATATTTATGCAAAACTAGAAATCAAACAATACTTTTGAACTATTAATGTTCATACTTTACTCATTATTACTATTTTGATATGTAGGTTATGTATATGCTTTCGTTGATTATATTGCAAGGAACATACTAAAATTTTGACAATATTGCAAAACATGACGTCTATATTTTATGATGACAAACAGTTATTTCCGCGATTAAATATTGACTTACATAAACTTACATACTTTATGAACTACATGACCACATTGTGCTTAGAGAACATACAATAACTAAAGAGTACTATGCTAATGTTCTTCGGAGAATTCTAAAGCTAAAATTAAAGAAAAAACGGCCGCTTTATTAAGACACCGGTTGGGTCGTGCATCCCAACAATGCCCACAGACCAGCGATCACAGGTCAACGAACACTTGAGGAATTGGGGGTAGAAATTATGATTCACTCTCCCTACTTAACTGACCTTGCTCCATGTGACTTCCATTTGTTTCCTGAAGTCAAAAAAGAATTGACAGGTCGAAAATTTGAGTCGAATTTAGAGTTCAACAGATGGGTATACTAAATAGACTCTCAAAAAATAGTTTCTCAGATGCTTATGAAAAGTGGACAAAACGATGGGACAAGTATATTGCACAGAATGGAGAGTACTTTAAAGGATAGTTGTCGAAGTTTTCTAAATAAATGCTTCATTTTTGTACTACAGTACTAGTCTCGTTATATTCCAATATTGCCCCGTATGTAGACATTTTCCAATCGAAGCAGATAAAAATAGATATTATCTCAAGGTATAAAACTATACGTATATTAACTTAATTTAAAGTTATTACCTATAAATATAGTTTACTTTCTCTAGCGAACAAACGTAGGATTTGATTTTATGTTCTAGCTTATCATCTCGATTTACTAAAAGTTTTTGAGAACACAGCGCAGGGCTAGACGCAAGCGTATCCTTGCGCCAGGACTAACCATGCGCCAGTCTAACAATTTTCACGTTTGGTCAGTAGAATCGCTATCGCCGCGTCTAGGTCAACTTTGTCAATTTGAATGACAAGCTGACCACTAAAAACATACATAGTATAGCTTACTTCTTGCGCGCTTGTAGCATCTTTGCTTGGCTTTTTTTTGTATTTTATTTTTTCGACGTTTGTGTGTTTACAGTATACGTGTAAATTATTAGAAAATCTCTTGTGCCATGAGCTAAATCAAACAGAAACACTAAAAACAGAAAAGCACCATAAGAAAGAAGTATTTTTCAATTGGAAAAACGAAACATGTTGGCAAATAATATTTTTGGTAAGCTAAGAAACTTTTATTTGCTTTACAAAACCAAGTTTAATTAATGTTTGCAATTTATTTTGACAAATGTCCATTGAAAACCAGAAATTGTATAAAATTTTAATACGTTGATTTTTTTTAAATATTAATAACACATAAGGCCTTGTGCAATTAAATAACGTAAACACAATTGATTTTCTCGAGAGTCAGTAGTTGATTTCAAAGGAAATGTAGGTCACAGCGGCTCCATACAAATGGGTTAACATATTTTTGGTGGGAGATACGCACATAAATGGTGAAAGAGAGCTGGAAAAATACTTTCACGAAGAATATAGTTTCTTATTTGTGTTTTTATTAATCGAGGTCAAATCTTCCCTATTTATCTTTAATGTGCGCATAATATCGTAAAAAACAGGCAAATCTTTTCTGTTGCTACTTGTTATCCAGCATAAAGAAGCAGATACAAATGACGTGGTAAATAATTATGATTACTTATTAAAAAGATAGTATACTAATATAATATATATTTTATTTATGTGAAAAAAAATAAAATCCGAATTATGCTTGTGAGGTACAAGCAGGGGCATTCAAATAGCATATAGAAAGTTCGAATTTTTATTGAATGTGTGTTCGTATAATACTGTTGAATAGTAAAAATCAAAAATATAGTATGTACTTATACGAGGGTCACCTTTTATATTTTTACAAAGAAGAAAACAAAATTTTTGGGAACAAACTATTTTATTGTTTTTCAAAATAGTCTATACACTTTTGCATGCGTACGAACCAGTTCTCAAAACATTTTTTACACTAGTAAGGTTGTATCTCAGAAACATCGTTTTCAAAGGCTTCGACTGCTTCTTGAGGTGTTGAAAATCGCTGTCCACGCACTTTTTGCTTCACAGTTTGGAACAAAAATAATTAATTCGGCGACAAGTCAGATGAATATGGACAATGAGACATTTTTTCTTCAAATAGTCAACTGTTAGAAGTGCTGCATGGAAACTTGTATTGTCGTGATGAAGAATAATGCGACGTTTTCGGTTGTTCTTCCTGATTTCGTCTATAACTTTTGGCAAACAAATTACTGTATACCATTCAACGTTAACAGTTTTTCGATTCTCTAAAGGAATTGTTGTGATGTGTCCTGTACAGCCGAAGAAACAAGCGATCATTTTCTTGGAAGTGCTCCTTGCACGAACAACTTTTGTGGGGTTCGGTTCGTCTTAGAACACCCATATAGTAGATTTTTGGTTTCCGGCTCATACGCATATATCTTTCGTCACCTGTGACGATGTTGTATACGGATTTTGCGGTTCCTACGTCGAATTTTTTGCGCATCTCTTTACGCCAATTGACACGAGCTGCTTTCTGTGCTTCGGTCAAGTCATGTGGAATCCATCTGGAACATATTTTTTTTACAAATAAATCTTCATGTAAAATCGACTGAATTACAGTCTGCGATATGCCAAGAGGTGCCTCTACCTCACTGTAAGTCACATGTCGATCGTGTTCTATCATTTTCTGCACAGCATCGATGTTTTTTGGAATCACAACAGTTTTTGGTCGACCTTTACGTGATTCATCACTCACTGAGGCACACCCATGACGAAATTCTGCAAACCAATTGTAAACTGTCTTCTCTGATGGTGCTTCATTACCAAAAGTTGGCCGAAGCGATATAATGCATTCTTGTGGAGTTAGGCCTTTTTTATAATAGTAAAAAATCATCCAACGAAAACCTTCACGAGTAATATCCATTATTTTACAAACTCACTGTCTTAAAACTGTCACTGTCAACAAACTGCTGACTCAATTTCTAAGCTATCGCGGATTTCTCATTGACAAATGTCAAACTTTAAGAATATAGTGATTACATATGCTAAAAGCACCATCTAGTGGTCGATTGTAAAAATATAAAAGGTGTCCCTCGTATGATTATACTAGACAACAAATGTTCAATGTTTTATTTTTTCTTTATTAACTTTGACTTAGTTTTATAGGTTTAATAATAATAAGAATAGTAATAATACAAACAAATTTAGAAAGAATTTTGAACTTTCCGAGATCAACATCCAAAAATAATCCACATTTCGCTATTCCACTTGCTCTAATAACGCTTTCTATTGCTGATGAAATCTTTCTCTCTCATCACTAACATTGACTAGATTCGGGGGAAGGAAATTCAGATGGAAAAATGCATTTTAAGACTCGTGTTACCAGTCCAATGCATGGCAACTTCTAATAAAATGATTAACAATATCTTATAATATTCAGACTTTCTTTTCCTAGAAAGTATCGTGTCACATCTAAAAGCATACCAAGCAACATACTGGCAACACAACAGGTAACTTAAAATTTCTTCATATGCTGTATGGAAATTCCTTTTTTAAGCTTTGCATTGCCTAAATTAAGAAATTTTCCTTTAAGATATTGAAATTTATCTTCTTGTTCGTGGCTCCTAAGTTCGCAGAATGGAGGAAAAGGAGAGAAAGTAGAAACACAAAATGATTTTTCTTTTTCAATATATATATATATATATATATATATATAGTAATAATACATATATATATATATATATATATATATATATATATATATATAACGGGTGTTCATTTGAAAAGTCAATCTAGTAGCATGTGATTTACTGAGAACATTTTGAAGTATGTCGTAAATTAAAATTTACTACTTAACCTACGAAGTCGTATATTTTGACAGTTTCATACATACAAATAAATAACAAATGTGATTGACATTATCAAATGTCATTTGGATTTACGTTTACGGAACAACAAACACATACTAATATATATGCGTCTTATTCTATCAAAATTTCAAAGTAACCTAGATTGACTTTTCAAATGAACACACGTTATATATATATATATATATATATATATATATATATATATATATATATAAGGTAAACTTAATAAGTCGGCGATTAAAGGTCTGGTTTACTTCAAAGTATATATATTTAAAACAACCCAACATGTTTCGGCAGTTCGCCTTTGTCAAGGGAATACAAAATATATATGACAGAATATAAATGTCAAATAATTATTTGACATTTATATTCTGTCATTTATATTTTGTATTCCCTTGACAAAGGCGAACTGCCGAAACATGTAGGGTTGTTTTAAATATATATACTTTATATATATATGACAGAATATAAATGTCAAATAATTATTTGACATTTATATTCTGTCATTTATATTTTGTATTCCCTTGACAAAGGCGAACTGCCGAAACATGTAGGGTTGTTTTAAATATATATACTTTGAAGTAAACCAGACCTTTAATCGCCGACTTATTAAGTTTACCTTATCATACCAAAGTCACGAAGATATTATATATATATATATATAGATATTATAGATATTATATATATATATATATATATATATATATATATATATATATATATATATATATATAGGTAAACTTAATAAGTCGGCGATTAAAGGTCTGGTTTACTTCAAAGTATATATATTTAAAACAACCCTACATGTTTCGGCAATACGCCTTTGTCAAGAGAATACAAAATATAAATGACACTTATATTTTGTATTGTCTTGACAAAGGCGTATTGCCGAAACATGTAGGGTTGGTTTAAATATATATACTTTGAAGTAAACCAGACCTTTAATCGCCGACTTATTAATTTTACCTTATATATATATATATGTATATTCATCTGCAACCCTAACACATTTTTCAGATCTTTCAATTAGCTTGTGTATGTTTTCATAAAAGAAATGTTTTATCATTATGGCAAGGTGCTTATTCTGAAGTAATTACCCCGGAAAAACATGGATTCGTTCGCGGTCGCGGTCGTAGTACGCGTTCGCGGTCGTAGTACTGAGACAAACTTATTATCATATTGTAACTATATTTTGGGGAACATCGAAGAGGTTTATCAGGTGGATTCTGTATACATTGACTTTAGAAAAGCATTCGATCAGGTTAACCATTGCTTACTACTACTGAAACTGGAAAAATACGGCATAATTGGGAATGTTCTAGCATGGTTAAGATCTTACTTAACCGACCGTGTTCAGAGTGTTGTCAGGTCTCGAAATGTCCTTGTTACATTCGGTGTGCCTCAGGGGAGTCATTTGGGTCCTATTTTATTTTTGCTATTATAAACGATATAAGGTTTTATCTTCATTCCTGTCGTTTTCTTTTATTTGACGATGATATGAAACTTTTCTTACACATTTGCTCTCCAAATGACTGTCTTACACTCCAATCAGATCTAGATGCTTTACACTTGTGTCGCACAATACTTGTTGAATAATGCTCCTCTTGAGAGAGTACAGTCGGTTCGGCATTTGGGAATTACTCTGGACTGCGAACTGAGGTACCACCTGCACATAGACGATATCTTATGTAGAGTAAATAAGATCTGTGGATTTATCAAGCGCCAGACATGGAATTTTAGAAATGTTATGGCAATTATATTTTGTACTGTTCATTGGTGCGGCCAATCTTGGAATATTGTTGCATTACATGGAACCCATACACCGCTGCATACCGTAAGCGCATTGAGAGAATTCTATGCACCGTGGTAAATTACGTACTACGTATAAGCGAAATATCGATAAAAATTCCTATAATTACTTACAACGACTGCACCTGTTACGCTTTGAATCGCTAGAATCGCGGCAGAGAAAAGCATACCTCAAGTTTGGATTCCTGTTGTTCAACGATTACATAGAATGTTTGGGGTTGCCATCTCTGTTCGATGTGATAATAACCATCGGACGACATATGGACTCAGAAATCCGATAGATTATTTATGAGGGAACTGAATGGCTTGCGTTTTGATGTGGATGTGCTTCATTGCACGAAAACTGTATTCTTTAAGTATGTGAATAATATGGACTTTGATGTAAATTAGAGTTTCTTTTATGTTGCACATCTTAAGTTATATGTGGCTATTTATATGTTTATATATTGTAGACATGGTTTGGGATTGGATGTACTGTAGTGTCTGATGTTTAAATAAATAAATAAATCTTTGAAATATATACCGAAACTGCGTTCTTTACTTCTTTATTGCTCGAAAATTTCTGTCCATGCAGTGCTTTTTTCATTTTTGGGAACAGGTAAAAATCACTTGGAGCGAAGTCTGGACTATAGAGTGAGTGATTCAAAATATCGAAGGCCACTTTATGCAGGGCAGCCAGCGCAACACGACTCTTGTACACTTTAAATTTAGACAAAGTTTTTTGGCTTTGTTTAATTGAAACGGAAATTAACTGTAACAAAAAGTTGTCGAGGATAGATTCATGAAAGACTGTGACGGCATTTAAGGTACTCATGAATGTGTCAGATTCCAAAGAATACTTTAAAATAACACCCCAATTAAAATATACTTGGAAATGACTTTCCGAGTCTGAGGTAATAGATCAATGAATCTGGATAAAGCCGAAATCTGGCAACAGAGCTTCCAGAGAGAACTGGTAGATTTCCAGGAAAGTTTTTAATTATGAGAACGTAAAATCGGCAGAAAGCCTATTTGAACCAAATAAATCGTTGAGGCCAAACAGGTTTGGAAGTTTGAACGGATACGGCGAAGTCCCTAAGACCAATTAGTCTAATGTCCATCAAAATTAAGATGTTAAAAAAAATGAATGTTTGAATTGGTGCTCTGATGGGCTACCCTCTTCAACTGAAGCAATATCCCTATCGCATCGAAACTTCCACTGAGATAGAACTTTATCAGGTAGTAAGAAACGTGAAACAAACGCTTTAAAATAGAGAGGTGATTTCTTTCTTATATATTGAGAGCGTTTATGACAGCACCTGCTTCGAAGCAACAATTTTCGCAAGAATAGGGAAATTGAGGGAACTTGTTGTGTCCGGATTAATTCCATGTTGACGGAATAAGTAGTAGAGTTGTCTGTTGATTGAGAGATGTTGAATGCCCGGAAGCCTCGTAGCGGACGAGTTGCTTGGGATTCTAAAAAACAATGGATACTGCGCTCTGGGATATGCCGACGATCTAGTTATCATTACCAGAGGCAAGTTCAATATCACAGTCAGCGGAGGCATGCTAGAGGTTCTGAATCTGGTATCAATTTGGGAGTTTGACGGCTTAACAGGAAGTCGTAACAAATCTATAATCATAGTCTTTATTCGTCGTAGGAACCTGAAAGAGCTTGGGCCACTTAACCTGAAAGGAAATAATATGTAAATAGTGGGTGAGGTAAAGTATCTTGGAATTACGGTGGACTCGAAGCTTACCTGCAATCAACATCTGGGAAACATTACGGTGGCACATTTAATGAAAGCCAAACACTCATGTGGGGTCAAATCAGATATGCAACAATGGATTTATAACATAATAGTGATTAACTTTTACGTATGCGGCTTTGTTGTGGTGCCCCAAGATATTACAGACAAGCGCAATGATAAAATTAAGTAAGGTGCAAAGACTTACTTGCCTAGATATAACGGAAACAACGTGAACCACACCCATCGCGGCAAGGAGAGTACTGTTAGAGATAACGCCACTGCACTTGATAATACAGGCTGCAGAACACAATTACCAAAGCTGAATACAAATCATATGGCAATTATAGAGCAAATCAGAGGAACCCTTACTAGATATGCGAAAATTTAGTTCAGATAACTGTACCAGATAAAAGTGAATGAATTAACGAAATTGTCAGCGGCACTTCGAAGAACATTGAAAACTGACAAACCAGAATAAGGTAGAGGTGATCCAAGTGCTAGGTCACTATGGGATTGAACGCAATGAAAAGTCAATGAACGTGTCAGACGGGAAGCTGATATAAGATTTTTCGGACTAGAGCCGGCTCTGGCAATAACAAAAGATTACACTCTTATGAGTAGTTTATGCTGAGAAAGAGCTAAAGAACTGCTGTTAATGAGGAGGAATTAGCCACGCAGGAACACTTAGATGAGATTAAGCTATATGAAGCGGATCTTAGGTGCAGGCTAATCAATTGATAACCAGAAACAGAAAAACATATACTGTTTGATTATGAGATATTGGATCACAAAAGACATATATTATTTTGGCAACATAAAGTAGAATCAGAATTATATAACACACGCTATGCTGAGACTTGTACAATATTGTGCATGGTATTAGAAGACAGGTTATAACAGGTTAAATAAAATAACCTTATGGACTGCAGTGTTAGAAATGGAGACTTGGTCTGACGAATCTGTATAAAAGAAAAAGAAACACTACAACACTACAATAAAATAAAGTTATGTTTAACATAAAAAAGTATCCAAACACAATAAATCACAGAGACGTTAAAGACCGTAACATAAAATATAGTAATATAATTGAATAATAATAATTATAAACTTACTAAACTTAAAAAAATTCTTGATTGATTCTGAGATTCTGAGTGGAACCGTGTCCTTGGCATTGTTTTCTTCTTGATCTACGCGGTTTCAGGCTGGAATCCCAGAAACAATTATGGACAGAGACCGTAGAAGCCAGATTAAAAAGTTCTTGCTTAAATTTTTATCTATTTTTCATAAAATATTGAGATACCGCCCCGAAATGTCTGGAATGTGAAAAGATATAATTGTTCTTACAATTTATTCACTACCATCCCCTTTAACGTACTCTTCTTCCCCATGAATACCTGCAATTCGGTCTAGATCTCCTCAATCGTCTCAAAACGGCGTCCTTTGACCTTCAGTTTCAACTTCACAAACAGGAAGAAGTCACAAGGGGGAAGATCTGGGGAGTAAATATTATGGGGTAGTACTGCCGTCCTCGTTGAAGCTAGAAACTGACGCACAACAAGTGACGTGTGGGTTGGTGCATTTTCGAGGTGTTGGATCCACAAATTGTTGCGCCGCTTGGCAGGCCACTAGCGTCAAATGTTTTCTCTTAATTGCCGAAGAACATCTCAATAAAATCGCACATTACCTGTTTCAACTGCTGGAAAAAATTCTTTGTGCACGATGCGTCAAAGAAGCAAGTCAACATCGACTTTATATCGACGTTATTTCGAACTTGCCGTGCTTTCTTCGGTCGTGGTGACGATGGCGTCTTCCACTGTGATGACTGCTCCATTGTTTCGGGATCATACCCGTACACCTAGGATTCGTCGCCAGTAATGATTCTGGTACTGAAGTTCGCATCCCTTTCGGTAGTTTTTTCAGCTCTGTACACACATGAACACGATGCCGTTTTTGTTCAATTCTGAGAGTAACCTTGGTACAAACTTCGCAGCAATATGCAGCATATTGAGTTCACCGGACAGAATACGCTGACAAACGTCGTACAACAAGCCGACAGCGTTACAAATGGATTGTTCTCTTTCAGTCTTGTAGGATAGCATCACGCACTTTTGCTACATTTTGTGGCGTGTTTTCCGCCGATGGACGACCGGAACGCTCGTCATCATTAACCGATACACGTCCATTTATAAAACGGTTGTACCACTCACAAGTTCGCGTCTGGCCTAACGCATCCTTACCAAACGTTTGGCGATGCCGTTTTACCAAGTTTAAAACAGAATTTGACGCACGTTCTTTCCTCTTTCACATCAGGCATTGTAGTGTCACAGAGTAACTCAAACTCAACTCAACAAATATAAACACAAAAACTATTTGTCACCATCTAGCAAAGTACTCTTTGACAGACTGACTTACGAGGGCGTATTTTTAATGTTATCTACCTAGCCATGAAACAAAAGAGTGACGATGTCAAACAAATTATTGAAAAATTGCTGTCACTGTTAGAAGTACACGTGCTAAGTTGTGCTAAGTTGTGTTTAGTTTGTGCTGTTTATAGAGATTTGAGACGGTCTATTTCTCGATAAAATGAGTGAAAAAGGTTATACATCGCAGCGTAATAAAGTTCCTGGCAAAAGAAGGCAATGGTACAAAAGCAATTCATGAAAGAATGGTTGCTGTGTATGGGGAAGATACACCATATTTTTTCCAAGTAAAATATTGGTCTAAACTCTTTCGATGGTGCCGAGAGTCAATCAATGATGACCCAAAGTCCGGGCAACCCGTTGAAGCTCGAACTGAAGACATTGTGCGAAAAGTCGAAAATTTGGTACTGAAAGATCGGCGTGTAAAGATCTCTGTCATTGCCAATGAAGTATATCCGAAACAAGTGTCCTCAAAATTTTGCATGACGATTTTGGTATGAAGAAGGTGTCTGCACAGTGGATACCCAGATTACTTACACCTGAACAAAAACTGTACAGAAAAGAAGTTTCTCAAGAAAATTTGGTCAAGTAGGAGAGGGACAAAACATTTTTATCTCGAATTATCACCGGGGAGGAGACTTGGGTATATTACTGGGACCCTCCTACTAAACAAGAATCCATGCAGTGGGTTCATAAGGGCTCTCTACCACCAAAAAAGGCCAAGACACAATTTTCTGGAAAAAAACTGATGGCAACTGTTTTCTGGGATGCTGAAGGAGTCTTGCTTATTGAATATAAGCCGAGAGGGTCTATCATAAATGGAGAGGCCTACGGAAACACAATTAAAAATTTAAAAACTGCTCTGGAGAAAAAACGCCCCCATTCTTATCCACAAAAAACTAGAAAAACCGCTCAGAAAAACCTGAGCGGTTTTTCTACCTTTACTGTGTCCCGTGTGCGACTTTTTAATTAGTGGTTTTTACCTACTGATGATGACAACTTAGTTGTCGAAATACGTATTTAGGATACGATTAATAATTGTGGTAAGGGGTTATATACCTTTTTTAAGTTATTCAAACTAGTATTTTAAATATTCAGTTTTTCATCCACCTGATGAAACAATTGTATGGCGAAACAATATTGTAGTGGATTTACAATAAAAAAATTTTTGAAACAAAAGTTTAGTACTTATTTTTTATCGTTACAATGAATTCTTAGTCTTAGACAGTTTTTAAAAAATTTGGCATTTTAACATTCATGTGCAGTTAAGCGCATATAAATCTAGTATAAACCATTTTTGAATTTTTGTTTTGTTATAATTCATTCTTGTAACGTCAAAATGACATTTGTTTAGATTTACTAATAGGGAACAATTATGGGAATCTATTGAAAATACCTGGGAAAACATTGTTGAAAAACCTAATTTTTTAAGAAGTCTCATTGATTCTGTGCCTAGAAGGTTAAGGGCAGTAATTGATGCGAATGGCGGATTAATTAAGTATTAATTTATTTGTGTTTTCTAAATTGCATTAAAAAATTACTTGACATTTGACTTGTCTTTCAAAAAATGTTTAATACACACTAATCAATATTAGAAAATTTTGACAATTTTGTCAGGTTATATTCTATTGTAAAGTGTAGAATGAATATTTACAATTATATTACTTTGCGCAAACACAATTAATTTGTATAACTGCCGTACTACGGGCAAGATATATTCATCAGTTTCCTTTGATGTAACTCAAAGCATCTCCATAAAAGTTCCTAATTCACGCCTCAACAGCTCAGTGGTCGAGCAATGGTCCGGCAAGCCAGAGGTCGTGGGTTCGATTCCTACTTGAGGGCGAATTTTTTCTATAAAAAATTCGAATAAAATAGCGTCGTAAAGTGTAGAAAGAATATTTATAATTACATTACTTCGCGAAAACGCTGTTGATTTGTATAACTGCCGTACTACGGGCAAGATATATTCATGTGTTTCCTTTGATGTAACTCAAAGCATCCCCATAAAAGTTTCTAATTCACGCCTCAACAGCTCAGTGGTCGAGCAATGGTCCGGCAAGCCAGAGGTCGTGGGTTCGATTCCTACTTGAGGGCGAATTTTTTGTATGAAAAATTCGAATAAAATAGCGTCGTAAAGTGTAGAAAGAATATTGACAATTACATTACTTCGCGAAAACGCAATTAATTAGGTTATACTATATTTATGTGAGCTTAACTGTACGTACATACGATCGTAGAAACTTTACTTTTAAACGTCGATGTAATAATTCATGATTTAAGAAAATTTGTGTGTATACTTTTAAGCTAAATAAATTATAACGAGCCATCGAAAAAATTCATAATTGGAGTAGACTGTGAAATTGGGTTGGTACTTTAGCCACTTCCACATAATGACACATTACTTGATGCTTGACAGTTTCATTTGGTTTCATTGTAAAAAAGGTTATGGCATTGAAATGATACTACAACAAAACAGAAAACAAATAATTTATTTAATATCGAAATCATAATCAAAATTTACATATAGCTACAGAAGTTGTTGAAAATGTTGTCCATTTACATCTAAACAAATTTAATTTTCTTATTAAGAGTTTTGAAAAATTTGACACAAACTTATAGTTTCAATGTCAAATAATAAATGTCATTATGTGGAAGTGGCTAAAGTACCAATCCAATTTCACAGTCTACTCCAATTATGAATGTTTTCGATGGCTCGTTATTCGTGGAAGAAATGTGAAACAATGAATGAATTTTATGGAATATATTATTTATAATTGAAAAATAGGTTTAGTTATTCAATAATGAAAACTGACAAAATGACACATGCGTATTTGGTACCTATGTTTGTATCTACATTCATGCAGGTCAATTTAATGCAATTAAAATATGACACAATATGCTTTAGTTTTCCATGAACGCGACAGTACAACAAAATGTAAAGAAACTAACTTATACCACACATACTCATACTTGACATGCATACAAAAAAGTATAAGCTAATTAAATGTAATTTTAAGCAAATTACATTAATTTTAAGCACTTGAAAATATGGTAAATGGTAAAACTACGAAAGATTTTTTATTGTACTTTTTTTATTAAGTAGTTTAAAAAAATACCGAAACTTTCGAAAAAAATCATACCAAGAATTAGCAATTAGACATCACAAAAAGGGAATACTTATTAATTTTATGAAATTTTGTCAATATTCGAAGTAGTGCATATTAAGTAATTTACAAAACTGTGTTTTTATTCCCGCCCCAGTGTAAGTTTATTCATGTCAGACCTAATTTAGCCATTTCTTTGCAATTCTCCAGTGAATCATTGGACAGTCATGAATCATGATGAATTATATGTTACGTAAATTCCTTCCATCTACTTGATACTTGGCTGAATCAGCTTTCTCTCTGATTTAGAGGTACTTTTCCTAGATTGTATTAAGTTTTAATAGGAAGTGTCATGTATCTAATAAGGTATTCAATTCTACTTAATTGGTTGTTGTCTCTGGAGGTTCTTAGAGCTTTCCCTTGTTTTCTTAACTTATTCTGTATGTAACATAGCGCGCATCATACATGAAAATTGGTGCTTTGTTCTTTCTTTAATTTTTATCATTCTTTTTTCGAGAGTTGTTCTTGTAAATTATATGAGTGTTCATTGCGTTTAATTTTGTTTGCTATAGTATTTGTTTTGTTTCTGGTAACTTTTGTACTTTAAACGTTATAGCGTGTAAAATGTAAAAAAAAATATCCGTGATTGTACCAGGGTATATCAGAATATAACTTCTTTCTCGACTAGAATTTTATAACACAAAGAATAGAACATGAAACCACCATTTCTAATGTACTTATTTTCAAGTAAGCTTTGATTTAACTTTTGATGTTTATTACAAATTAATTACTGAATTGTCAGTGTTTGACGTACCCATCGAAATGAGAAGTGGAGCAAAGATATGCGCTAAAATTTTGTGTTCGGTTAGGTAAAACTCCAACTGAAACTTATATGAAAACCGCATACCCAGATGATAGCTTATCACGATGTAGAGTGTTTGAGTGACATAATAAATTCAAAGACGGTTGTGGATCAGTGAAGGATGAACCTCGCCGCGGGCGACCGCCAACTGCACGGATTGATTAAAAAATTGCAGAAATTAACGACTTGATTCAAAATGATCGCTGGATTGGCATATATCGAATTTCTGACATTGTTAATTTCTTTTATGGTTCTACTCAAAAAATTATTCAGGAAGATTTAGGGTACCGAAAGATCGTAGCAAAATGGATTCCAAAAGCGATGACCGATGAAAAAAGCCAATCGAGTGAAAATTTATCAGCAGTGGAAAAGGCAACTGCAACATAATCCACAGTTTTTGATGCGACGAGAGTTGGTTTTATCATTACGACCCTGAATTAAGGTGTATAATGCAATGGAAGCACAAAGAGAGTTCATGACCGCATGGGGCGTTATTTATGATCACATTGTACCAAGAGAACATACAGTAACTGGGGAATACTATTCTAATGTACAGTTCTGTTCAAATAAATCTGGGACAATTTTTTTGCTGTTTACTTGTGGATTTCAGCATGTTAGTTGTAATTAGATTTCATTAAAAGTGTTGGTGATTATTAACAATATGAAACATTTATTATCATTTAATAGAAATAAGAAGTAATGATAGAAAGTAAACAATAGATTTGATTTGTTAAGAAAACATTAATAATAAAGAAATAACTTAACAAAAAATAAATTTAATTTTTTGTTTGGCCACCATTTCTTTCAATAACTTCTATCAGTCTGCTTTGCATGGAATTTATTAAAGAACGCCTTAAATCATCGTTATTTGTCAGTTCCTCCCATGCTTCTTCAATCCATTGCCACAATACTTCGGCGTCTTCTGGTTGAGCATTTCGTTTATTGATTATCTTAACCATGAGTCCCCAAACATTCTCGATCAGATTTAAGTCCGGACTATTGGTAGGCCACTGCAAAACCTCGATGTTATTAGTTCCTAGCCAAGTACATATAATTCTAGCACTATGAACCGGACAATTATCGTGCTGAAATATAAAGTCGGGATTAGCGAATATATGATTGACAGTTGGAAGCATGATATATTTTAGAATGTTTCTGTAGGCAATCGCGTTAAAACTGTTTTCAATCCGCCAACACATTCCTAAACCTTGAGGACTGATCCAAGCCCAAACATTAACTGAGAATCTTCCAGAAGTTCTTCTGGGACGACTATATTCCTCATGGAAACAATTTCCTCGTGGCCGATAGACTTTGATTTTTCTGTTGAAGTCGACTGAAAAGTCTTCTCATCACTAAAAATAACCCGATTCCAAAAATTCAAATCATTATTACTATAATTTAATGCAAATAATAGTCGTGATTGTTTCTGCTCATTAGTTAAGTACGGCTTCCTTGCAGTAACACGACATTTTAAATCAGATTTTAATATTCTTCTGAATGCGGTACTTTTATTAAGGTTAAAATGCCGTGAAGTCATTTTTATCGACCAACTTTCTTCTATTTTTGAAATAATTCGCGCTTTTTCAATGACTGTCAGTTTTTTAGCCATTTTGCTATAAAAATGTCTATGAAAAACGTAATAACTTGACAGATTGTTGCACTTTGATAATTATAACTTTGACAATTTATAACTGAACCTCAAGGGCGTTAACATTGATAAATTATGCTACGAATAGTTTGTGAAGGCTCGAAATAAATGTATTCCTCTCTCGGGCACACTTATCAGAAGCAAGGCTAAAGAAATTGCAGATAAATTGCGCAGATTTTAGTACATCATCTGGCTGGCTGGAAAGGTTCAAAAAACGGCATAACATAACCTTCCGTGACATTTCTGGAGAAGCCGCTAGTGTAAACCAAGATGGTGTCAAAAGTTTTACTGAAAAAGTGCCATCTTTGATTCAAGGATATGATTCACGAGATATTTATAATGCGGATGAGACTGGATTGTTTTTTCGGGCATTACCCGATAAAACATTTGCATTAAAAGGTGAAAAATGCACTGGTGGAAAAATGGCTAAGGATAGGCTAATGATTTTGCACTGCGTCAATATGGCTGGAGAAAAGGAACCCCTTTTTGTTATTGGGAAAGCTGCAAAACCTCGGGCGTTTCGCAATATTAATTTGAATAATTTACCAGTTACGTGGCGATCAAACAAAAAGGCTTGGATGACGTCTGATTTGATGACTGATTTTCTAGCGCAGTTCGATAGAAAAATGCGACTTCAAGAACGGAACGTCCTGCTATTTTTAGACAATGCGGCCTCTCATCCTCGCGATCTTAAATTGAAAAATGTTAAAGTTATTTTTCTTCCAGCAAACACAACAGCATTTTGTCAGCCCCTGTATCAAGGCGTTATAAAAAACTTTAAGTTTTTGTACAAATCGTTATTTTTAAAAAATATTTTGCTGCAGATGGAAGACGCAAATTCTGCTTTGGATTTATTAAAATCAATAAATTTGTTAGATGTCGTTTATTTCATACACAAAGCGTGGGAGCAAGTGGGTCCCCAGACAATAAAACATTGTTTCAGGAAAGCTGGTTTTGAGAGAACAGATATCCTAAATGACGATAGCGGTTGGACCGCAGAAGATGAGCTTCCACTATCAGCACTTGCTCAGTTCTCCAATATTATTAATCAAGTTCAGAGCCAAATCCAAATTGACGTCGAAGACTATATTAATTTAGATAATGAAGTCTTCATTAATGATGAAGATGTGGAAAACATTAATACTGAAATGTTAATTGCTTCCCAAGAAACGCTCGCCAACTCGTCTGAGGATGAGCTAGAAAGTCAAATTGAAGACAAGTTAACTTCCTATAAAGAGGCTTATTTAGCTATAAGAAAACTAAAGGCTTTTTCTTTGTATCACAGCGACCTTAAAGGTGTTCAATTGCTTACTGATCTTCAAATACATCTCCAAGATAATGAAATTAAAGGAAAAACGCGCCAAGCTAAAATTTCTGACTTTTTTAAATCTATTTGAATACCTTGCATAACAAATTTTGTTTTTTTTACTTCTCGCAAAAATGTTAATGAAAATTCTGTTTACTTTATCTAATATTTATATGTTCTTGTTTTGGAAATAAAATTGTTTAAAGATAAATGTATTACAAATTATTATTTACTCTTTTTGTACTTTTCTCATAAGCGAACACTTCTCATAAGCGGAAAAATTTTTCAGTCCCATGGCTGTCCCCTTAAGAGAGAGTACACTGTACTCATTTTAAAATAGTTTTTGTTTACGTTTATTTCTTGTATATACTTTTTATACTATTTGTGTTACTTGACTATTGTTGAATCCACTGTAGTCTACTTTTCTTTATTTGTCTTTCCTAAAGTGTCCCTGTTTTGTTTTGTACAAGAAATAGTGAGGTTTTACCCACTCAAATATGTTTCAAATTGTTTTGTTATGTCCCTTTTTATTTCTTTTAACTTTTGTTGTTAATTTGCATGAATTCATTAAAGTGTAGTTGGTGATATGGAGAAGATTTTACAGTAACTTCTTGATTAAAAAAAAATATTATTGTTTCTGAAGAAAGTAATACAGACCATATTGAATTGGGATGGATTGGACCGAGATGGGTAGCATTCTTGATAGCGTTGGAATAAAAGATATTGAAGATAACTGCAATTTTGTGGCATTTCTATTATTGTGTCATTGTAAAACTAAATATCTCCAACAGCACTCGTATTACACCAAACATATATTATCCGAATTCACATGGTTTGCGGCCAAAACCTTTCTTTAAATCTGAATGTTTGTGAATTTAGCTATGTTTTAATACTTATCACCGAAACTTGATTTGAACATTTTTCTTAATACCTCAAAATATTTTCTTCCCAATTATAATGACATAAGATAGGATAGAAGGAATGAATTCATCAAAAATCTTGGAGTGGATGCTTGAAAATGATTGAGAAACTTTTATAAGATACTGGAGAAATCCCTAACATTTTCTGGAAAGCAAAAATCCTAGCAATATTAAAAGTTGATAAATCCCCGGAAGATCCTGGAAGCTAAAGACCTATAGCTCTCTTATCTGTTTACTATAAACTTCTAGAACGGCTTATCTACAATAAAATCAATGCCATTATTAATAAGAAGTAAGCCGGTTTCAGAATGGGAAGGAACTGCTGTGACGTTAAAAACGCACATTAAAGCAGGTTTTCAGAAGGACCTGAAAACATTCGCTGCTTTGTCGATCTATCTGGTGTCTATGACACAGTATGGCACAATAGAATGATTTTTAAATTCCAAAAAATCATCCCATGTGCCAAATTAAGCAAACTTATCTGGAATATGCTGAGCAATCGCCGAATCGTAGTGTGGCTAAACAATCAAACTAGTAATTGCAAAACCTTGAAGAATGACCTTGCTCAAAGTTCGATTCTGATTCCTCTAATTTTCAACATTTACGCCTATCATCTTCCACCCACAAAATCATCAAAATTTCTATATGCAGATGACCTGGCTCTATGCACCCAAACCAAGAATTTAGACGATGGCAAATTACGACTTGCTGAAGATCTGCAAGCTTTAGACGAATATTATAAGAAATGTCGCTTACAACCAAACCCTTCAAAATCCAAACCGTGTTTCATTTGTGTAACAATGAAGACAACAGAGAGCTGAATGTTGAATTTGGTCGCAGTCGAATCAATCACAAACCTAAATATCTCGGTGTAACATCAGACTGGCCTTCAACATTCAAGCAGCATCTCTATAAAACTAGTTAAAAGATAAAGATTCGCTATAATATATTGCATAAACTTGCCAGCAATTCATGGGGAGCGAATGGAGAGACCTTGCGAACGGCAGCCATTACACTAGCTTACTCTCTGCTCTTACTCTTACTCTGCTGAGTACTGTGCTGCTGTTTGGTATCAAAGCTCTCACACCAAGCTAATAGATATTCATTCACTTTACAATGCAATGAGGATCACCACTGGTACTGTTAGATCTACTCCCAGTCTCTGGTTACCGATTCTTTTTAACATTTCCTTGCTGCATATCAGACGTCTCGCTGCAGTACAGAATGAATTGGCTAAGATTATCAAAAACATTGATCTTCCCATACACGATGATTTGGAGAGCGTCCCCAGGACCCGACTGAAATCTAGGAGACCGATTTGGCTGGATACTGAAGTTCAACACCTCATCAATGTGAATGATTGCTGGATAGCTCTCCTCGAACAACACCCTGAATTGAGGAAGAGATATTCAATTTCTAATCCTTCAGAAGCTCCACCGGGCGTAACTCTCTCATGCAGACAATGGTTTCAATTAAATAGGTTCCGTACAAGCCGTGCAATGCAATGCTGTACAAATGGAAACTAGCAGATACTAGCCTATGTGACTGCGGAAATGTATGGCCCACATAGTAAACGACTCTCTCAGAAGAAGTTTCTCTGGTGGTATCCACGAGTTGAGCAAGGCATTAGATTTTAGTGCATAAATTAGTTTTATGACCATTTTTTGTCAAAAAACGTCATATATATCTAATTTTCAATTTCGCTTCTGATACAAAATAAATAAATAAACAAACAGTTGCAGCTTATACTGGGGATGACTTTATTTCATTATCTGGTAAGATTGCATTTTAGACATTGAAAATTTCTGGACTTTCTTCAATTGCATGATCAATTGAGTGCATAATTTGTGAATGTTTCTTCAACTCTTTCAATTTTGTTTATGTTTTTGAATCTTTTCTTGTTATAGCTATCTATCTTGTTACTAGATCCGTTATAATTTCTGAAAATTTCAGTGTATCTATCACTGAGGAATCTCCATTTGATTCTGAAACCTTTTCCTGGAAAAATCTTATGAATTGATTTGATATTTTCCCATGTTAATGCTGTTGTGATAGTGACTCGTGAAGATCAACCTTTATGTCGGAAGATCTGTATAATCCTGTGTTATGGATGTAGATTACTTATTTGTTCATTCCTTACGTTAACAATTTCCCGTGATTAGCAAGTTAATTTTAATTTATTAGATCCTCATTTAAGTTTGCGTCATAATTATAATTACACCTCTTTGTACAACAAGAAAATTATAACGATTCTGAAGCAGCATCATAGCAAATAGTAATGTTCTAATAATTATTAAATTACTAGTTGATATTGGAATCTTAGAGATCATATATAAAGAATGTCGAGCAATCCATTAGAGCTGATGCGGATTTAGTAAAAATTATGGCCTTTTTCCCGAATAGATATACATCTGGTGGCGAAATCTTTAGTTTTCTTGTGAAATATGCTGGAAATATTCTTATTGTCTCCGGAAATAGTTATATATATATATATATATATATATATATATACAAATATATATATATATATATATATACAAATATATATATATATATATATATATATATATATATATATACAGAGTTATTCAAATGTCCGGAACACAATATTTTTGAAGACAGAAATTTTCAAAAAAATTTTCAAACAAAAGTTTTTTGGTTTCAAGCAAGTCATTGTAAGCACATATTTCTAATCTATATGTTGCTCGTGTTATCATGGATACTGCATTCAATTTGATATTTTTAAGTAAAATACCCTATATGTATATTTCTACATAGCTGAAATCCTCGTGAGATTTTAAAGTGCTTTTGTATACACAATTATATCTCTAGTTTACTCCATTGTTGAGATATTTACTATTATTTGTAATTTTTACCAAGCGTATGTGTTCTAGTTAGCTATGAATGATATACCTGACATTTACATTTAGACAGTAGCTCAATTTTATGTCAGAATTCTAGGTTATTAAATTCTAACTAGAACTTTTTCTACCAAAAAAGGATCTCACCTTAAGGTAATTAAAAGTATGAAAATAATAAATTCTACAAAATGAAAGTGTCTACTTAATTTTTATCTAGAATGAATCAACTGACATAATACGAGCGATTGACTTTATTAATGATTATTGGAATTGGTGATAGAAGGAGGTCATTTAGAGATGTAAGAAATTTCTTTAACGAAATGTTTCCTAATAGAAATCCTATAAGTGTCAGTACCGTGAAAAGATCCTTAGATGGTTACGAAAATTTGCAATCTATAAAAAATTCTACGAAAACTGGTCGGCCAAAAACTGCTAGAACTCAATATAAAACACGAAATACGAGTAATGTAGCGAATAGTAGATACTCCTAAAATTTAGTTCAAACCAACTAGCATTAGATCATGAGGTGAGTCAATCATCAGTTCATAGGATTCTCAAAAAAGAAAAGGCACATCTTTATAAAGTGCAATTAATTTGCGTATTGAAGGAAGATGACTCAGATAAGAGACTACAATTTTGTGATGTTATATAAGACATGATTAATAATAATCCTACCATATTAAGTAAAATATTATTCTCTGATGAGGCCACATTCTGTTTAAATGGGTCAGTAAATAGGAACAATTACAGGTATTGGTCAACAGACAATCCACATTGGACTGAGGAAGTTCATACGCAATACCGTCAAAAAGTTAACGTTTGGCTAGGTGTTATTGGGAACAGAATCGTAGGACAATTTTTATCAACGGCACGTTAAGATCAGAACGTTACTTAGATTTACTACAGAATGAAGCAGTGCCTCATCTCCGTAACATCTTCAATGAGGGACAACTAGATAATGTCTGGTTACAACAAAATGGAGCTCCTCCTCATTACGGTGTGGAAGTTCGAAATTATTTAAACACAGTTTTTACACAAAGATGGATTGGTAGGAGAGGATTTATCGAATGGCCACCAAGATCGCCGGGTTTGCAAATATTAGATTTCTCCATTTGGGGACATCTTAAATCAAAAGTATATACCAATAGGCAAAAAAATATTGAAAATTTAGGGCCAAGATTCGTCAGAAAGCGTGGAACATTAGTGTAGATCATTTAGGAAACTGTTCACGCAAATTTGAGGAGAGATTAGTGCATTGTCAAATCGCCCAGGGTTTAGAATTCGAACATTTAATACAGTGATTTCAACTTTCTTGTTAATTTTTTGCTTTTTCTTATTGTTTTTTTTTTGTGAGACTGTAAATAAACGTAATTGGTGGCAGTGTGGTTGCCGAGATGATTATTACGTTTCGGTTGGTAAAAATACAAATAATAGTAAATATCTCAAGAATGGAGCAAAATAGAGACATAATTGTACACACAAAAGTATTAAACTTAAATAAAACACCTTATATTTTCACAAAACAATAGTATATTTAACTATATGTACATTTCATGTGCACTGCACACATCATCAGTAGTTACTATTTAAACGTATTATTTTCGAGTACATGTATAGTAAAAATATCTATTTTGGGTAGGGGTGTAAAAAATTTTTCAATTACAAATAATCGGAAAGTATGGTGGTCTATTGTAAAAACTAAACTCTATTGAAATTCCAAGAAGGACAAATTTGGGAAGGACCGTTACATATAAAAAACAAGACATCTGACCGTGTTGAGTTATATTAAATAACAATATAGTAACGTGAAAAGGATCTATTAATTATTAGATATTGTTGGTATACAATTTAAAAGTTTATTATTAATAGGTGACATGTCATTGTTAAGGAGGTAATTTTGGTATTTTTTCATATGTATGGCTTCCCACATGTCTAAATTTCTGCTGTTACATTTTTTAATTAATTTTACATTATCTAAGCTGAAATTATGTCCGGTATATAAATGATGTAGAGCTAATGCTGATTTATCTACATTGTGAAGTTTATACTACTACACAAAAGTACTTTAAAATCTCACTGAGATTTCGGATATGTAAAAATATACAGGGTATTTAATTAAAAAAAATCAAATTGAATACAGTTTCCATGATAACATGAGCAACATGTAGATTAGAAATATGTTTTTACAATAGCTTACTTAAAATCAAAAAACTTTTTTTTTAATTTCTATTGTTTCAAAAATATTTAAGTGTACCGAACATTTGAATATATATATAAAGATCAGGATATCCAAGAGTCCTCCTCACGACTGTTCCTTAACGCAGTACAAAGCCTGGAAAATTATACACATATTTTACGATCGCGAAAGCATCAAAACCAAAACATATATACTGCTCTAAAAAATTAACACACCATATAGTAAACGAATAAATATCTTATTTGCTTATAATTTATAGCGGTTGGAGTTGGTTTGTAAGAAGTATATAAATATGAAAAGGATTAATGCGAAAAACTTAATTACATTCAAAAATAAATTATTATTTTAAGTAAACTGTACTTCATAAATATGAAGTATGTATGTAATGTTAAAAAAAATATGCTAAATATTTCTGTCTCTTACATATAAAGTGAATGTAAAAATAAAGTCATATCTTAACTAGATATAAAATAAGTAGTCTTTTAAAAAGTATATGAACGATTTATTGATAGCAACGTAAAACGAAATAATAAGCCAGTAAAAATTTATGTGGTAATAATAAAAATTGATTATTTGATGAAGTAAAAAGAATTGGATGAATCATAAACGAAAAACTAGTTACAGATAGTTCTTTTAAATTAAAACTAAATGTAAAAATATAAATATTAAGAAGTTTTATAAAAAGAATGCAAAGTAACTAAAGATTAAATGACACTGTGAATCTGTATATGTACTGAAAGAGACTGTTGAAAAATTATAAAAGTTTATGGAGTAATAAAGAATCATTTAATTGAAGTAAAATGAACCATTAAAATTGTATAGCTGAAAAAGAAATAAACCAAAGAAGACGAAAATTAAATCAAACGATTGTGAATTGAAGAATTTATATTTGAAATAAGGAAATATTAAGAAGTTTTACCAGGTAGAAACAA
This sequence comes from Melolontha melolontha, assembly GCA_935421215.2. Lineage (NCBI taxonomy): Eukaryota > Metazoa > Arthropoda > Insecta > Coleoptera > Scarabaeidae > Melolontha > Melolontha melolontha. Next base: position 85,880,594 of record OW285236.1, on the reverse strand, counting down.
TTGACTAAATCGAAAAAGGTTAATATTGTCGAAAATCATAGTACAGATTTCTAAATAATATTCAAGGTTTATAATTTAATAATAGTTAATATTTCAGTCTGTTTAAAGTAAATTTAAAATAAAGTAAGAGTTTCGTGTAACAATATTTATATTACAAACATATATTAAATTTATAATGTTTTGATAAATATTTTTTATTTAAATTTTGAATTATATTAATTAATTTTAAATAAGAAAACAAGAGAAGATATTTAAAGTTTAGTTGTATGGAAACTCAATTTATTAAAAAAAAAACTAATATATACCTTGATATCTATATTATACTTGCAATATATAATATAGATAGAATAGAATATATATATATATATATATATATATATATATATATATTATTTTAAATGTATACCTATTAAAGTATGTACCATGTTTCGGAAATTAATGCATTTTTCAAAGAATTTTAAATTATAAATGACAGTATATTAATGTCATATTTATATATGTGAAGTTGTCAACACATTGCCGAAACATGTAAGAGATTATTTTAAATGTAAAGTAATTTAATTAATTAAAGTAAAACAGACTTTAAATCGCCGATTATCTAAATCTACTATAATATACAAAGATCAAGAAATAATTACATATATGTATATATATTGAAGAGAAGCGCTGTGTAGCTGGTAATACAAACCAAGCCAAATGAAGAATACAGTGAATAAAAACTTAGGAAAATAATAAATATAAAGTGATAAATTACAGTGAAGCTGTAATGTAAAATAGGCCTCACGTTGGTTCGTCAAATGTTATGATGCGCTGAGATGAGTAATACTAAGAACAATGTGTATAAATAAGAAAAATAATTAATATAAGTAAAAATTGATGATTTTAAATTTAAATATTGGGCGCCATAAATTTTAACAGTTCTTAGTATGTTCAACGCTATCTGTGTACTATTTTGAAAACCAGCTAGCAGTCGTAGAGCAAAAGTACATAAGTTAATTAAGATATCTCTCTGGATCTTCGTCAGTGGGTATTATCCGTAAGAACAATGTAATTAGTATATGTATTAAGCCAAACTCAACAATTAAACAATACAAATAAAAGATTGAGTTGAATAAAATAAATACAATTTATTGATGTAAATAAGAAAACTGTAACAGAAATTGCATAAAAGAAATAAGAAAACTGTATTATAAATTGAATATTACGTGCTATACGACAATAAATAGAATTAATAAGTTGCACATGTGTTTTTAAACAGTGATAATTTAATTGTTCTTAAATTAAACATAATATAGGTAAGTACTATTTTATCCTATGAAATATGTATGTTTTGATTGCAAGTTTTAATTGATGTTTTAAACGTAAAAATTCAGAAATTTGATGTGAATATTAAATTGTTTATAGTAATTTTATTTAGACAAATATTGGCTTTTAGGTTTTATTTGAGGAATAACGTTGGATGTGAACCTGTTTCCGATGTTCTTGGCTATGAGGTGGACTGGAAATGCTGTGATCAGGATAGATGCGGAGTACGGCTGCTCCAATATGGGTAACGGCGTTGGTTGTGGTCGACGGCTTCGGTTCTCCCGGATCGATGGTATCCCAATTACAAATGGTGCTTTGCTTGATTATTCTAGTTTTCGTCGTGGTAATCTCCAAATTTGTTTACCAAAAGTTGGGCCAATTATTTTTGTATCGAATGATCGACAATTTGGTATGATATACTTGGCTTATTATATATTAAATAGTTTAAATTTTACGATGTTAATAAAATACGGCCATTTGTTGTAGAATTTTTATATCAGACGCCGTTTTTCGGCCTTTTTATTCCACAGCCTATTTTAATTATCGACAAAAAGCCTCGAAGTTTTCACTTTCTCCACATCAATTAAAATATGAATTTGCATAATATTTTAGTCTTAGTATGATCGAAAAATTGGTAAAATTATTTTCAAATGCTTAAAATGTAGTTTTCAATATAGGATTAGTTATAATTCGTACCGTAAATATCGCTTTCGCGGGTTCATTATAATTTTAAATCAGTGGGCGTGGTTAACTAGTATCGATACAAAATCTTGATGTAGATAAATTAGATATCTGTAATTTCTCGCGTATAATTTGAATTATGAAATTGAAAAATTTAAATAAAGAAAGTAAGTTAAGAAATAAAAATAAGTTAATTATAAATTTTTAAAGTTAACATCATATCAATTTATTTACATTTCGATACTAATTTCACAAATTACATCCACCAATTTAATCTTTATACAAGGTGTTTTTATGTGTTGTTTTTCTGTATTTCTCATTGTAGGGCTGGAATTCGGGTGCTGTTTGACCCATTACAATATATATATATATATATATATACAGCAAAGAAAACACATGTTATTTATGAAATTCCATGCAATGACATCGGCCAAACAACACAATATCTACAAGAACGTTTAAATGGACACAAATTTTCAAACAATAGTAGAGCCCTTAAAAAACATATTAAACATACAAAACACACTTTCAATTTCGATAAAACCGCAAAAATTACATTTGAAAAAAACAACAAAGCAAGAAATATACTAGAAAGCATCCACATACAAAAAAATACAAATTCAGATTTCAAACAGATTTAAATAACTTATCAACAATATATCTACCCATTATATAAGCCCCCCCCTCGTATAATAACAATATAAACATCACAAAAATAAAATAAAAAAACACATGTCCGAAAACAGTTAACCACCCCCTGCAAACTCTAACATTCTTTCCACTCGTCAAAATAAACACATGGCCGGAAACGGTCTATCTGCCAATATAAAAAGTTTAGTTATATTTAGAAATACATACGTAACAAATACGTAACAAAACATAAACACCTCAAAAATTTAATATAAGTAGATTCATTAAAATATAGTCTCTTACCATTTTTTAATATTCAAATAATTTTACTGTGTTTTTGACACAACTAAAAAATACAGTTCATTGAAAAAGAAGGTTATCTCCGAAACATGTATGAAAAATAAAAACAATTTAAAATAACCAACTGCTTTATGATTGACCTACAAAACGCCAAAGAAAACTTCACAGAAATTTTATATATATATATATATATATATATATATATATAAATATAATATTTTCGTGACCTTGGTATGATATGGTAAATTCAATCAGTTGGCGATTAAAGGTCTGGCTTTACTTCAAAGTATATATATTTAAAACAACCCTACATGTTTCGGCAATGATGCCTTTATCAAGAATATAAAATATAAATGACAGTATACAAAATATACAGTATTTTGTATACTGTCATCTATATTTTATATCCTTGATAAAGGCATCATTGCCGAAACATGTAGGGTTGTTTTAAATATATATACTTTGAAGTAAAGCCAGACCATTAATCGCCAACTGATTGAATGTACCATATATATATATATATACATAATTATTTCGTGACATTTGTATATTATGGTAAATTCAATTTGTTGGCAATTTAAGGTCTGGTTTTACTACAAAATTTATATATTTAAAACAGTCCTACGTGTTTCGGCAAATGATGCCTTTTTCAAGGAATATAAAATATAAATGACAGTATATTTGATTAATATACTGTCATTTATATTTTATATTCCTTGAAAAAGGCATCATTTGCCGAAAGATGTAGGACTATTTTACATATATATATATATATATATATATATATATATATATATATTTGAAGTAAAACCAGACCTTAAATCGCCTACAAATTGAATTTACTAGATATATATATATATATATATATATATATATATATATATATATATATATATATATATATATATATATTAAAAATAATAGATTTTTATTGGTTTTAGCGACCTTTTATTGAATTTAGATGTTTGTTTGCGACGTTTCGACTTTTATAAATTCAGTCTTTTTCAAGCATCTGGAAACAAGAATCATTACAATGAACATGAGAACTGTGTTTGTTTTGTGTGATATAACAATTGAATTAACCATTTTAAATTTAACATTATATTAAGAAATGAATTACGGATTAGGTTAGTGTTTTACGTTGAAAATTAAATAACATTAAATTAAAATAGCTTAGAATGGTAGATACGTAAAGGGAACAAAGAAAGTCAAATCAAACTCACATTGTTGTTTTTTCTACACGGATACGCATTCATGTGCCACATGTGCTTGGACACCCAGGACCAATTTTCTTAAAACGAACATGCTTGTGCGGATTTTGTTAGTGAACATCTAAATTCAATAAAAGGTCGCTAAAACCAATAAAAATCTATTATTTTTAATATTAAAACACGGCCAATAAAATAAAAAAGAAAAACAAAATTCTTTAAACACTAAATATATATATATATATATATATATATATATATATATATATATATATATATGTATATGTATATAATTATGCCTTTTTTTTGAAAGATCTACTGTACCTTGTCTAGCAACTTTCTAAAATTAATGAAACGAATAAATATATAATGATAATAATAACAATAAATTTATAAATTCAAGTTTCCTTTGAGTTTAGTTGATTTAAGGGTTATTAAAATTAATAAACTTTACTTTTATGGACTTGAAGAGCAAGAGCCAAAAATTAAACTAAAATACCAATGGCCTTCTCATGAATTTAAATCATAATTTGTAATAAGTTAACAAATGTAAGAATATAATTGATATATTTTCTCTTACATCACGTGTCTATTCCTTCCAGTAAAAACAAACTAAATAAATTGTATCTTAGATGAATATTCTTTTCCATGTCAACTCTCCCTATAACCCAAAAGCCAGTGTCTCTTTGATAATATTTTTACAGTTTCAGGGTAAAATTAGTCATCGTTTTCTCTAATATAGATAAAATATATCTATTACGTATAGGCGTAACTTATTACTTATTTATTAAACTACGTAATTATGTATAAATTGTTAACGGTCTTGTGTTAAATTTAAATCAGATTCATCTCCATTGGAGTAAAATTATTTTGCTTTTTTGAACACCTGCTTTTAGATGCAATTTAATTTGAAAAAGTAAAAAAAGCAACGCCAAATTTGGTTTAAACTAATACGCCCTTACGTAAAAACACGTTGTCTGTTTTTTAATATTAATTGAAAGGTAAAAAATTTATCTCAAAAATTTGTATGTGTGTAACATTCAGTCATTATTTGCGAGTCATTATATTTATTTACTGATGTTATTTTTTATGTTCAACGTATTACGTTTCGACAGCTGTTCACATTTGTGCATTGTACTCTAAGAACAAATATTTTACGGAAAGAACCATTAAGTCTAATGGCGTAAAACATCGACATATAAACATACTTTAATGTATTTACTGAGAGCCTACGCTGAGTACAGCTTTTTCTCACCACTCATAATTAATTAGTATATTTTTATATGTATATTATATAGGCCAATTTTAGTTTGTTAATATTTCAGAAACATTGTTAGAGTTTTTCATGAAAATTAATACTAAAAATCCTGGTACTCTTACTCTATTTTAAATAGAATACAATAGAATATAATATTCCTTTTAAGTGTGTTATAAGTACCATATTATTTTGTTTCCAACGTACATTCTTATTTAAAATAGATAAAATTTATCCTTCAGTTTAGTAAGGAAGGTTCGTTTATAACTGTCTATTAAAGTGGGATACGGCAAAAATCCTATTAACATGTCATTCCAAGCTCAGGAAACAAATGACAGAAGACTGTAAATTTTACGCTGTTTGAATCTTGTAACAATACGATTTATACAAATACACTAAAAAATATTGGAATGAGATGTTAGGTATAATACAAATACTACCAGAAAGAGGTCAGTAATCAGAATCACTATCGTCGGTTAAAAGCAGCAAAATTTGACAAAAATTATGAGATAAACGAAAAAGAATAATTTGAGCAAAATAACATGAAGATTGTATGGTGAATTAAACACGTTCGTGTGTTTTAAAGAGTATTTGGAAATATTTTAAGATGACTCAGTGTTGTGTGCAAACAAAATAATAATCCGAAACATGTCTGAAAACTGTTTAAATAGCGAGTGAATTAAATTTTGGCGTAATTGTGGTTTGGAATCCTCAATAATCAGACCCTTCTTCGCACGAATTAATTTGAGTCGGGTTTTGGACTGTAAAACAAAAGTAATAAATTTCGTAAGTAAACTTTAATAGTGTTCGTAATTAATGAAGACGTACATGAAAAAAAATGGCTAAAATTTGCATTATCATTATTCCTACGAATTTAGGATATTCTAACGAAAACTTGTAAGCATTTTCATAAAATTTTGTGTTATTTCGAGAAATAACAAGTACGAAATATACAAGAATTGCTGGAAAGATTTCTGTAAACTATGCAAAGAAACACATGTAAACTTTAGTAAACGACTTTGTGGTTTTATAAAGTAAGCGTCTTACAAGGAGGATACCGTACAATACAATATAAACAAATTGAGACCTAATTTGTTTTCCTGACACCACAACCAATCTAAAGATAAATTATGTTGTAAAGTTAATGCACTACTAACATAATTAATGTGGGAATAGATCTTGAGAGGGGCTCAAGATGGTCTCCTGGGGCACACCAAATGTCGCTACATATGCTGTGAATTTTCAGTCACTTTACACTAGATGTCGCTAGATATTCTGTGAATTATAGCCATTTTATTGAACGTAGCAGATTTTATCGATTGGTATAAATAGAAAAATGAAACAGGACTATCACTGATATCAAATATATAAAGTTTTCTAATTCAAATTCTGTGATTGATGGTGTCAAGGGTGCGTACAAAATCGGTGTAAATCACGTCAGTCTATGATTTACACCGATTGAAAAATTGCACAGAACCGCTATAGGTCTATAACTGTTTAAAAAAGCTTTATCGCCTGTTTTATATATGGAACTAATTCTGGCTTTCTTCCATAGTATAGGAAAAGTATGTTTCTGAAGAGAAAGATGAAATATTCCTTTTAAGTGTGTTATAAGTACCATTTGGCAGTCCTTAATTATGGAATACGATTATCGCTAGCATTTAAATAAGACACTTAAATTTCATGGTGTTCACACCAATACCAAAACAAGGATAACGAATATCTGTAAAAGTATCAAACACAATCTTTTCACCATTTGAGACAGGTAAATAAATATCCGAAAAGACATTCACAAAGCCATTCACAATTTCATTATGAGTATTGAGTGTAGAAATATCAACATGCATTACAGAATGGGTGCGATTCTTTGTGGCGAATGTAATTTCAAAAATTTTTAGGATTCTGACGTAAGTTGTTTTCGGCATTATGGATAAATTTGAATTTGATATTAAGTTTAAGTGCATTGTAAATGTTAAAATAAAATTAATAACCATATGCGACTTTTATGTAAGCGTCAACGTTAAGAATAAAATCGCAGTGTATACGGTCTTACATCCTTGCACAAGTGATGAAACAATCCATGATGTACTTTTCTGCAATTATATCCTCCACGTGCACTTTAAATTTCTTCAAAGCAGTAGAAATTAATAGATTCATTTTTTTGGAAGTTAAACCAAACTTGAAATCATAAAAATAATATGTCTCTATAAGTATCACGAGAAAGTTCGATTTCTATTTAAAACTACTTTATTTTAAGTGCTGTGTAAGTAAAACAAATTCATTTAAGCACGAACTGAAAACCGAATTACTGGTTAGAAATATCAACTTTTACGATAGTTGAAAAGCACGGACATTACTCAAATTACTATACTGGGTGTATTTTTTAACTCGAAACTTTGAAATATCTCGAAAAATAAGCAGTTCACGGAAATTAATACTGGTAGCCGTAACTTTGTGGTAATTTATTTTGAAAATAATAAAATAAAATAAAACAATAACTTTGTTATATATACCACTTTATTCACATATAATCGTGACCGCGGTTTCGACATACAATGTCATTATCAAACTGCAAAAGTTACAGGCCTACATAGAACTTATAAATGACACAAAAATATATGGGGGTAGCTTATGATGTATTTAAAATTACTACTATATACTTAACTATTATATACAACATTGGATATATAAGATTTAACTGTTCGTTTAAAACGATATCTATTGTGTTGTTTCGGCTTTTAAAAATTTCTAGGGCCTCTAAAATATTTAATTTACGACCCTTCTCGGCCAAATGCAATATTTTACGGTGACCAAATGTATGCCTTTCTGTAATAAGATGGTTCAGATTCAACATTCGCAAACCATCTTATTACAGAAAGGCATACATTTGGTCACCGTAAAATATTGCATTTGGCCGAGAAGGGTCGTAAATTAAATATTTTAGAGGCCCTAGAAAAATTTTTAAAAGCCGAAACAACACTATAGATATCGTTTTAAACGAACAGTTGGATCTTGTATATACACCTCTTTTCCAATGTTGTATATAATAGTTAAGTATATAGTAGTAACTTTAAATACATCATAAACCAGCTCCATATATTTTTGTGTCATTTATAAGTTCTATGTAGGCCTGTAACTTTTGCAGTTTGATAATGACATTGTATGTCGAAACCGCGGTCACGATTATATGTGAATAAAGTGGTATATATAACAAAGTTATTGTTTTATTTTATTTTATTATTTTCAGTTCACGGAAAAATGTCCAGATTTAAAATTTAATAATTCAATGGAGGAAATACATTATTACTAGAATTAATCTTTGAAATCTTAAATAGGAATCCGTATATTTTATTACAAATACGAATTCTACTGTTCCTTGCACTGAGAACTTAAGCATACGATTCTGAAATTCGTTTCAATAAAAAGAATACCACGAAATACCAAATACTTGGTCAACGCGATTTCCTTCGCTCATGGCTTTTCGGAGTACTTTCAAATAAAATTAAAAAATTGTATTCTTCTTTTAATGCCTTTTCTTATGTTGAAAATAATTTTTATAAAAATGTTATTATATGTACAGTGTATGTCTTTAACGTTTGTGTTATTTCTTCCATTCGTATTTTTTCTAATTCCAAAAAAAAATACAAAATAAATGTAAAAAGGAAAGAAATAACTTTAAGAAACGACTTATTTTGTTTCTGTTACGTTGTTATAGTACTTACTGCAGAATGGAGTATTTAACGACAAGAGAAAATTGGAATGGTTCTGGTGTATGGAGAAGCTGGGAGAAGTCTCGATAATGCTGTGAATCTCTACACTCAGTGTTTTCCGCATAGGATTCGGTCATGTGTTTCATTTTACCGTACTATCAAACAATTCACTACTGATGGAAGCGTTCAACCGAAAAGAGGACCCGTTGAGCAACAGTCACCAGAGAAAATAATGAAGTCGCTCTATTAGCTTCAGTAGCTTAATACTCATGTTAGCACAAGAGAAGCAGCTCGCGATTCTGCAATTCTGGATTGTCCCACACCAGTGTTTGGAAAATTTTAAAACGTCATTAATATCATCCATATCATGTGTCTTTACATCATGATCTTCATGACGTTGATTTCCAAAATCGGGTAACTTTTTGTCAGTGGGCATGTGAACATTTTTTACCGTTACATGTTGTTCTCCGACGAGGTGCCTTTCACAAATTACGGAACGGTTAATCGACGCAATACACATTACAGGAGTGTTGAAAATCCGCACTGGTTTTGCCAAGTTGAACACCAGCGCTCTTGCACTGTCGACGTGCGGTGTGGTATAATTGAGAACGCAATTATTGGCTCCCACATTATTGAAGGCCACTTGAATGGTGAAATGTACCGAGACATTTTGAATGAGCCACCAACACTACTTGAAGACGTTAGGTTAGAAGTGCGGCAGAACGTGTGGTTTCAACATGATGGTTATCCAGCACACTAATCGGTGGTAGCATGTGAAGTACTTGATTGCAGTGACGCGCCGTCCATATGGGCAAGGTCGTGCAGCGCACAACGGCGCCAAGGCCTTAAAGGCGCCTACGGCCACTTGTGATAAGTTAAATTTTAAAAATATTAAAAACATTTTTTGAAAGTTTACAACAAATCAACAAATTTACATAAAACAATTATTACAATTATTTTAGCATTGACAGCAATAATTTTATTGTTACTTCAAAGAGTGTACTTGATATTTGCATCTACACTGTTTTTTTGTATAAATTTAACTTAATTAATATTATTTAATAATTAAAAAAGGTGAAAGGGGCATCTTAAGCATTTTAATATTTCAATATTTCACAGGCTTGCGAAAGTTTGAACAACCTAAATACCTTTTTAAAGGAATATCGATCAGATAAAGGCTTCAGTGACTTGCTCGTAGATGCCAAAGAATTAGCATCTTGCTTGGAAGTAGATGCGATATTCAAATGTTCAGAAATTTTAAGGCCACGAAAAATAAAAAAACAATTTTGCTACGAAAGTGAAGATCAGCCAATTGAAAACCAAGAATTAAAATTCAAAGTCAATTGTTTTTTTGGAATGCTAGACATTACTCTTTCATATGTAAATGAAAGATTTGAACTGCTATCCTCTCATTCTGATGTTTTCAAATTTTTGTGGAATATTGAGGATTTTGGCAAGTATTCTGACCAAGAACAATTTAATTTTTGTAAAAAACTTGAAGAAGCTTTAACTGACAAAAATCGAAACGAAAAAGATATAGACGGAACAGAACTTTTACATGAATTGCATTTTCTGCAAAATTGCGACAAAAATGTGACGTCTGTAGTAGAAACACTCAATTACATTACAATAAATAACTTAACCCACTCATTCCCAAACATTACAATTGCATTACGTATATTGTTAACTATACCAATTTCTGTAGCTACAGCCGAAAGATCATTTTCTAAATTAAAGTTAATTAAGGATTACTTACGATCTAGAATGGGCCAGGAGCGGCTAGAAAATCTTGCTATCATTTCTATAGAGTCTGACTTTTTAAAGCAGCTGAATATTGAAAATCTTATTAATGAATTTGCCAAAAGTAAAGCTAGAAAAGTCCAATTTCTATAAGACATTTCCGTTGCTTTCCTTCACGTTTATCTATTTAAAAACACGGGCACTCTAAAAATATTTTATTTGACCTTTTGTTTTTTAATAATTTAGAATACTGTTTTTTATTTTGTTACTGTTGTTTCAGTGTGCAATAAAAATTTTAATAATATTTTTTTTGTATGTGAACCTATTGTTTGCCTCAAATAAAAAATACCTACCAGTACTAACAAGTCTAAAGAGTTCGTCATAAATTTCAATGTTGAACTGTGGGAGAGTGGCTGGTAATTTTGGCTCAATACATATAGGGTAAAGGCGCCTATCAGTATTTCGCACGACGGCGCCGAAGATACTTGGCGCGTTACTGCTTGATTGTAATTTAAATGATCGGTAGAGCTGGTTCAGTAAATTGGCCTCTTAGGTCACCAGATTACTTCGCCAGATTTCTTTTTATGGGATTATCTCAAATGTAATGTATGCAATCAAGTACCAAAAACACGTGAAAATATGATTGCGCGAATTCGAAATGCTTGTGCCGAAATTCAAGAAGATGCACTTCTCAGTGTCTACACTGATTTGAAATGCGGATCAATAGGTGCATTGAAGTCGAAGGCCATCAGTTTGAGCACTTACTTTAATTCAGAGATGTTGAGGTGAGGGGAAATTTAGCACTTTGATTAGTGAGAGGCGAAGGGACTTACATAAATGAAGCATCCTGATACGTGAGGGGCGAGGAGATCAGGTTAATTAGCACCACAAGGTGGTACTACGTACACGTCGTTGTTGTTGGGTTACGCTAAAAGTAATTTATTCACCAGTAATTTACATTTCTACATTTTCCCAGTTATTCGAAATTTGTAAAATGAATAAAGTTTTTCTGAGACTAATTTTGATTATCTACCAAGAAAACGTATTTTTTATCGCACACGTATTTACAGGATCGTATGCATAGATTCTCAATGGGAGAATTGAAAAACAATGAATTTCATCGATTACAGCGCCATCTATCATGAATTGAAAAAATGTTTCAGGCATAGCAAACGCCAATTAAGTTGGCGCGAGGAGGGGTAAGTTCGCGTAGGATTAGAAGTAGTGGGGATATTTGTATTTGGTTTTACATGAAATTGCAAGATACCATAGGCGGCAATGTCAGATAATTCTAACCTCTTCGAAAAAAGCCATAATTAAACAGATTAATAAAACAAAAAATTTGATATAAATAATGAGATTGTAATGTATAAACAGGTTTTTAATAATATTTTTATAATCATCGTAACAATTGTAAACATTAAAAACTACTTCTCGCGTTCGAGCGTGTATCACTTTATGATCCCCTAGCAATTATGTTCCGTCAAACGTCAACGACAAATGTATTCTGACAATTTCTTGAGTAGTGGGGGTGGACGATTTTAAAAACGGCTTCTGCGCACCACCTCCTCGCGCCATCTTAATTGGCGCTTGCTATACTTTACCCAGTAGATTGAGAATCTGTAATAAAATATGCGAGTTCCTATTTAAGGTTTCAAAGTTGCCCGGGCTCCACCTACACGGAGGGAGAGAGAAGGACTAATTCAAGCACTAATATATATCCTCCATTGAATTATTAAATTTTAAATCTGGACATTTTCCCGTGAACTGTTTATTTTTCAAGATATTTGAAAGCTTCAACTTAAAAAATACACCCGTACATCATTCACTCTAAGAAGGAAGCGTTGGGAAAGATAAGGCTTAAAATAAACGTTTTTAATTGATTGAAGTACAGAGGGGAATTTGCGCAGGCAAAATCAAGATTTTTATCTTGTTCTGCCAAAAGTTTGTTTATATCGGTGCAGGCAGGCGCGGCTCATGATGACGTATTTGGGGTGCACTTACAAAGATGCGAGTGCTTCGTGTATTCTCCTTTACTAACTGTAGCGTTTTCTTAGTAAACACCGAAAACACACGAGGCACTCGTATCATTGTACGTGTGCACCTCCAAAAACGTCATCACGAGCCGCGCCTGCCGGTGCAGGTGTTTTTCTATGCGGTTAGTATTGCCGATTAGCGTATTTTATTAGTTGTTTATTGTGCTATTTACTATTAATATTCATTAAAAATGGTTCGTTTGATATCGATGCATGGAATAACAACATTCATGTTATCACAGTAGAAAACAAAATTTTTGATTTACATAATATTGTTGACAATATGCTAGAAAATTTTATCATTGCACTTCAGAATTTTCATTAGATTTTTATCTTGAAAATGAGTAATTTTAATGTTTGGCATTAATTACAATATGAATTTATATAAATAAACGTAGCGAAGTAAATGAATAACGATTTCCATTCATCCATTCAAATACATTTTTGAATTTTTTATTTAAAATATGTGAAATGATGCCGTGTTAAATGAATTCCTTTATCACTCTCGAAGTATAGGTATTATTAAAATAACTGTATTTTGTATTGTGATATATTTATTAAGCGAGCACTGATGTTAAGAGGTACATAAATATTATGATAATTATAATATACATCACAGTTACTATTAATCATAAAAGTTTATTACTTTTACGATACAGCGGTTATTAACACAGCATAATTTCTCATATTAAACATACCATATGGAATTGGGCTGAGAGAACGGCTGAGAGGTAAACGATACCCGACCAGTACACTAGATAAGAGAGAAGGGACGGTTATAGCGCCAGGCGTGTCTGTGCCCAGTCTAATCAGATACGTCGACGATAGATGTGCAGAGTAATTATAAGTAGAACATCGATTGTAATGGCAAAGTATACACAACCAGAAATAATTTATTTAACTCATATGTTTATTCTTTATCATACCATAGAATTGGGTTTTTATTTTGTTACGTTAGCAAACTTTTTATTTTTATCGATGTAGCGGTTGTGCATCAGTACTTTTTCACCTGAAATCCATATTATAGGTTTATGCAATTTACTAATAGGTACACAGAATTTTTTCTTTTCTTTGATGGAATTATGCGTCCGTTTCCTCTGAATATTTTTAATTTTTTTTAATTGTATAGCATCTGTGCATTTTTATCATTATCTGCGGTGCAAGACCTCTCATCTTTGAAATACGTTGCTTATACACATACGTAATATGTATGTGTATACCACACCTACATCACACCTAACCTTTAGCTGACCTATGCTTATCTAATCAAACGCTACACTATACATTCAATAAACATATCGGAGAATTAAGGCGACGGGGACCGGTCTTACGCAGAAGTGTCGTTTTCTTACTTCGTTTACACACGATATATATATATATATATATATATATATATATATATATATATATGTATATATATATATGGTAAATTCAATTCAATAAATATATTCCTTGATAAAGGCATCATTTGCCGAAACATGTAGGGTTGTTTTAAATATATATATTTTGGAGTAAAACCAGACCTTAAATCGCCAACAAATTGAATTTACCATAACATACAAAGGTCACGAAATAATTATCTATATATATATATATATATAAGATTATTGTAAAAATAAGTCATATCTTGGTGCCGATTTATCGGTTACATATATTTTCTGCGATTTTAATAGGATGCGGCAACTGTTGTTCCTTTTAAAAATGCATATTAAATAAAAATGTAACAAATATTTTCAAATGATTTATACTTTATTTTCGAGAGTACACCTTCCGATTAAGAATGGAATATTATTTCATTTAAATGACTGCCTAGACTGGCTTTGCAGTACCACATTCTGTCGACCCAATTTTTCAGTACATTTTCAATCGTTTGAGCGTTTATTTCACCAAGCGCTAATTTAATTGCATTTTTCAACGTCTGAATCGTCTTTGGATGATCGGCATAAAATCTGCCCTGGACGGTTCCCTATAAATTATAATCCAAAGGAGTCAAATCGCAGCTCCTAGGTGGCCAGTTAACATCGTCATTCCGGCTGATAATGCGATTTTTGAAGATAGGGCGCAAAATGTCGATAGTAACGTTGGTTGTGTGGGCAGTGGCGCCATCCTTTTGAAACCACGAAAACAACGGTCAAGTCTTGCTATTCAATCGTAGGGAATGAAAAGTCAGTTAATATGGCACAATAACGGTCGCCATTGACTGTTTTTTGCTTATTTTCAAAGAAAAATGGCCCCCTGATGCCTTTGGACCATATTACATACCATATACCATGCAATCATTCGTTTTGGGTAAATTGGAAACTCAATTGTCACGTGTGGATTTTTTCTGTACCCCAAATACGGCAATTTTGCTTATTTACATAACGTCCGAGGTGAAAACGAGCTTCGCCAGAAAAGATGATTTTTTGGTAAAAATGTTCATCTTCTAACAGATTAGCGGGCCATTCAGCGAAGCGAAAACGCGATAGATAGTCTAGTGTTTTCAATTCTCGAAGTAATTGAACGTTGTAGGCCATCATACTGAGGTCTTTGTGCAAAATTCTTCGCACAGGCCTATCGCTGATGTTTATTTCTTATGAATGATGGCGGGTGGGGGTACTCGGATTTTGAGGCACACTTACAGCTACAACAATATTTTCCATCAAACGAGCTGGACGGCGATGCGAAACGTATGTATTGTCCATTAACATGCCAGTCGAACGAACTTTCTTCACAAATTTCCTTACACCGTTCTCAGTTGGTGCTTCATTTCTACCGAATTGTGTACGCAATTTTCTGCTGATTCACTACTTTGAAAATAAGTTTTTCCCAACGTTGATCAAGCGTATATCGACACATTTTGTTCACCGAGAATATAATACTTAATTTCCATCACTTGACAGATGATAGTGAAGCTATGAGCGGCGCAATAACCGCTAATTCAAAAACTAACAACAGGATATCGCACCCGGAGCATCTTCTTGATCGTCTCAAAACGACGCCTCTTGAGCTTCAGTTTCAACTTCGGAAACAGAACGAAGTCACAAAGGGAACATCTGGGGAGTAGGGAGGATGGCATAGTACTTCCGTCTTCGTTGAAGCTAGAAGCTGACGCACAATAAATGACGTGTGGTGTATTGTCATGATGTAAATGTTTTTTTCGCTAATAAAATCAAACTAAGAAATTAATGTTTCTACAAAAGTATTTTTAATAATATAAAAAATATTATTAAAAATGGGGTGTGAAGAACACAATACAAGTTCATTTATGTATTTTTGAATGTATCTTCTCCAAAGACGTAGATACGTATTTCACATTTCTACATGTTCGTCGGTACGCCCCTGTCTCTTCTCCAACAGGGGCGTACCGACGAACATGTAGAAATGTGAAATACGTATCTACGTCTTTGGAGAAGATACATTCAAAAATACATAAATGAACTTGTATTGTGTTCTTCACACCCCATTTTTAATAATATTTTTTATATTATTAAAAATACTTTTGTATTATACAAATTTAGTGAGGTTTTACCCACTCAAGTATGTTTCAAATTATGTTGTCATATACACATTCGGCTCACGCTGACAAGTAGTGAAGACACGAGAATACAGTTTTTTATAGATACGGTGGTTACCGACTATAAAAAACACGTCTAGTTCGGCTGTTATTATACAGACAGCGCTGAATATTCCTTCACGCTCTGTCTGAATAATTTCGGCTAGATAGTAACGTAGTTATGTTTGTTTTGAATATTTCTCTTCTCCAACAGGGGCGTACCGACGAACATGTAGAAATGTGAAATACGTATCTACGTCTTTGGAGAAGATACATTCAAAAATACATAAATGAACTTGTATTGTGTTCTTCACACCCCATTTTTAATAATATTTTTTATATTATTAAAAATACTTTTGTATTATACAAATTTAGTGAGGTTTTACCCACTCAAGTATGTTTCAAATTATGTTGTCATTAATGTTTCTTCTGAGGTAATTTTAACACATCATTCTCCGCAATGCCACATATTATTTGTTGTATTTATGCATAAATTGATTGTAGTTGCAACACCTTAAAACAATAGAAAACAAGTTATAAGATATTGATTTAAATATACCACCTGTCTAATAACTTGCATTGGCATACATATATTTACCGCTTCTTGCTTCAATAAAATTATTAAAGTGTGATTGGCTGTATCATTTTCCAAACGTTTGGGAATGTTTTAAATATAATCTAAGTTGTTTTAGTAATAAATATACTAATAAACAAACGCTAAAAGCAAAAAAAAATAATGATTTTGTTAGATATGCATATAATCTTGACATATGATAGCAAAACATATGTTCTACTTGTTTGAAATTTCAAAATTTATCCTTTGTAAATTGCTTTCAGATTACAGCACCATCTGCTTTCTTAGATTGAATGGGGTATAGCTTTCAGAAATTTTCCTAACAACCCTCCTAATAATTTTATATTTCTGATAGTTTTACTTTTCGATATTTTAGAGACTGTTTCTGTACCTATAACATACTTAAAGCGGCGGCTGGAGAAGCCCCTAAACTTATGTAAAACAATTATTATTAAATTATTTGATCTACAAATATTGTTTTCAGGTACCACAGAATGGTGTGTTGAATGGAGTGTTTGGATTTTATTAATCCTTCATGTACTTATTTGTTATATTAGGTTAACAAAGGACACGTTGCAACATTAAATATATTTATAATTAAACCCAAACAAACTTAAACTTAAATATGATTTTTAAGCGTAAAATTCTGTTTGTAACTTGTTTCAACATTTATGTTTAATATTCTAATTTGCGCTAAGGTCTAGAATGGAAAATTACTCTACGAACATAGCTTTACATTCTAACCGTATTAACGTGCGAGTTGAGCTCCAAACTACACCTCTCCCAGTAGAATAACAAGGAAATTCATATGCGAAAGATAATCTCTGTAGCTCGGAGATGTCTCATTAATTTCAAAATGGAAAATAAATGTATGCAAATGAGATTATATTTAACGATAATGAAGTGAATGAAGTGCTTTTTTATACGAGTTCTGCCGTTTTTCATTACTTGGCAAAAATAAGATGAGAAAAGTATAAAAAAAATTATCTTATGTGGTTAACAAGAAGTAAATATTCAAAAAGTATTATAAAAAAAAAACAGTTCAGCAATCTTGGGATACATTTTAAAGTTCAATATGCATATATTTAGTTTTTAAATAAATTAATTTAATATACTGTATTTGCTTATCTTTATTTTCCCCCCGAAAAATATGCTAAAAGAAATGTTATTCGCAAATTTGAAAATGTTTTGTTAGGTTTCCTGAATATGTATTAATAATGGTTGGTATTAAAGAGCTTCAGAAAAACAAAAATTAACCATTAACCATTAATGTTAGATTAGATTACTTAAGGTGGCCACAGAGCTTATTCTACTGTGATCTTTGCAGATCTATTGTCGTCCTCATGTTTCGTTAGAGCACTTCCTTTAGTTCTGCTCTTTTAATGAAGCTTAGCAGCTTCCAGTGTTGTTCTCCTAGATATAGTTCCAATTTAGAATATTGATATCCAATTTGTACTTACGTTCTTATCAGACTTTCACATTGACATAGTACAATGATAGTTGTGTATAGTGCCAAAGAAAAAAGAGTGTGAAAGAAATATTTTAGTAATGCCTTCATACAAAAAATCGCGATCCAATGTTGAGATAGCAATGAGAAAAAGATTTTTCTTTATTCGAGTCCGCCCCTGTCGCAGTTAAATATACGGGCGACAATACGGGCTTCCACCTCTTCAAATGTACTCTTCCTAAGGTAATATTCTAATTCATCAGTAATTCTCTTTACTGACTAATTATGTTATTCTATCGGTATTTTTGTTATTCTATCGGTATTTTTCAGAACCACATACAAATTTAAAGAAAAAAATATAAATAATTCCATACAAATAATGAAATTCAGGTATCTATCCCATTGGACGCGCCATGGACACGTTACATAAAGCCTTTTGTTTTATGACGATTTTTCTTTTATTATAAACCTAATAATTTTAAACGTAAGTGTGGGTTTCCGCGGTCATTCTCTAGATGTAGGTCTCGGTTTCCGGGTTGTCACCGCGTCGAGTTAGGCGTAATTGCCAACGTTTCGTCCTCTGTTGCTAGGGACATCTTAAGGGCTGTACGTAGATGTTCGTCGTTTTGCAGTAGCTTGAAGAATGCCTTCATACATGAATGAAGCATTCTTCAAGCTACTGCGAAACATTACGTACAGCCCTGAAGGTAATTTTGGTGTCTTATTTGACTCAAATCTTACGTTTAGATCTCATATAATTCATATTTGTTCCTCATGCCTACAGAACTCTGGGATTTATTATGCGTGTGTCAAAATTGCACAATGCTTATGTTTTAAACAAAATTTAATACGCCTCATTAATTTGGCATCTCGTCTGTGCTTACGATTCTATTATTTTGGACCGTTTTCATCGAAAGGTTTTGATATTTCTCACATTCAAAATTATTGAAATTTACTCGGAACGATGAGCATCCCTGAATGTTTTGCTTCTACGGCATGGCTTGTCATCTCTAAGCGTTAGAAGAGAAAATATTTGTAGGAAAATCTTAATTAAACTGCTCAAAAACACTATTGCCCGTTTATACTGCAGCGAATGTCGTTTCTGGTTCCTCGTGTGAACTCCAGGTATGGCGTTACATTCGTGCTTCCTCTTGCGAAGACGAACGTCAGGAAACGGACTCCTACCTATGTTCTCACCAACGTAGCCAAGCGATGTGTTTGCGTAGAAAATGGTTCGTCGGATACACAGCAATACATGCGTCCATAGCTTACTTGTAATTGTATTTTCATGCTTATATATATATATATATATATATATATATATATATAACATTTAGGTATCAATTGCGTCACAAGGTTTAAACCATGGATTTTACATGTTACATGTAACAGATTGCCACTCTTTTCCTTAAGAGATCGGCCTAAGGAAAGCATGTTAGCGGCACCGTTACCCACAAACATTAAAAGTTGGTTTGTTGAAACTTGAAATTTGTTCAATGCGCTCAACACCACTTTTAAAATTTCATCGCTAGTACATTTTGCAACTCGTTTGGAAGCAAGTAAGATAGAGGATAACGATTCAAATTCTTTACAGAATTTTTTCCCAATCGGTTGTTTCGTCCACACATAACCACAATTTTTTATCTTTTAATTCTGCTTTAATTCTTCTTTCAATATAGTCACGAGCAGATGGCATAACATTTCTTATCGATGTCCGACTTGGTAATGTATAGTCCGAATACTTGCTCCAGAAGGAGACAAAAGCTTTTTGGTCTAGCAAAGTGAACGGTAGATTACATATAATAAAACAAAAACCTATATTAAATGTTAATTTTTCACTGTATCGTTTGCCACGGATTGCAGAACAGTGTTTTATACTTTTTAGGTGGCGTTCACACTTCCACCTGCTGGTACACGTCAAATAGTCGTCGCACCTTACACATTTAATTATATCGCCTTCGTATTCTATATCCGGCATACTCGCTATTACGTTTTCTAGTTGCTTCGAAATACGCCATTTCCGAAACGTATCTAAATGCGACATTTTCTAAGTATGTGTGTACTGACATGCACTTACAATGACCAGTGGGATAATACTGAACAAGTGTGCTTTGATACGGACGCTTGTGTTTCCATGCCGCGCGCTTCTTCCCTCTACGTTGCTCTTGGCACTGCACTGGAAATTGCCTCTCTTTGCCGAGTCTAGTGTTGATACTTCTTTCTTGTATCCGAATCCGACAACAAAGAGCTGTCTTAGATGTTGGCTACCATATGTTGATATCCGATCTCGAAGGACCATATGATGGGATTGTTATCTGTCGTCTATGGATCTAAAGATGGTGATCGTTGTAGGAGGAATTCCTCAATCCCGTTGGTTGCTTCACAGTGCATATGCGTAAGACCATATATTCTTTATTAGTTAGTAAATCATAAATGCGATGTAATATAAAGTTATTTGATGTGCAAATATATCAGGCACTGACAAACGCAAACTTCTTATCATAGGGAAAAGTGCTAAATCTAGATGTTTTAAGGGATTTAGAATAGAAAGTTAACAGTAGAATACCATGCAAATAAAAATGCGTGGATGACTTCTAAAATTCTTCGTAAGTGGCTAACTAGTTGGGATGCAGAATTACAAGTTCAATAAAGAAAGATTATGCTGCTTGTTGACAACTGTGGAGCACATCCTTATTTTGACAACTTACAAAATATAAAACTTGAATTTCTTCCTCCCAACACACCACATCATTAGTGCGACCAATGGACATGCGAATAATAAGAAATCTCAAGACGTTGTACCGTGGGAAATTGGCAAATTATATAGTAGAGTCTATTGATGACAATTTATTAACAGGTTACTCGACTGCCAGAGATATTATTGCGAAAATTAACCTTTTGCAGGCAGTACAGTTTGTCACGGATAGTTGGCAGGCTATAAATACCAAAACCATACAAAACTGCTTTCTGTCTCTGGCTTTAGTCTTTTACATACCTCAGAAACGAAACAGAAAGCGACATTATTTCAAAAGTGACCATTGGTAATTATCAGGAATTTTTGTAAAACAATTTACCATGTTATGATGAACCTGAAGACTATGAGGATGTAATTGTTGAAGGTAGGTATTCAATCAAAACGTCAAATATTAGATGAGGACAATGACTGATGGTGAAAATCTATCGATGCCAGTAACTAACCAAGAAGCAGGAAAATGCATCACCATGTTACATCATTTTTTTATGCCGGAAGGCAATGATGAAAGTCCTATGTCCGCATTAGATACCTGCGCTGATTTTGTGCAAAAAAAGTCATACAAACACAAAAGGTAGGGTACACTTCATGAATTCTTTCATAATTAAAGTTTAGTTGCTTTTACATGTAAAAAAAAGTATTTATTTTTTATTTCCTATATGTATATAAATGTTAATTTATATTCTTATTATATTGATCCTAACAGATATGTGTTTTTATTTAATGTGCAATTAAACTGCAGGAAAAGACACTTTTCTGTAGAACTTTGTTTAATTAGAGCAGCCACTCTATCTAATAAAGAAGTCTTCAGAGTTTCCAAGTTGTCCAAGAATGGGAGTATCCACAGACACCAAAATGACGGCAATAGTATATTCAAAAGAAGGGAGATTACTATAATAATAATAATTGTCTTTATTATCCAACAGATCTCTCCATTAAGAGGACAATACAATAATAAAGTACAGTGTCAAAAAACTAAATTAAATTATAAACCATAAGCTAATTACAGTAAAAATTGCAAATCAAATTAAATTAAGAAAATCATAAGAAATACTAACCGAGTTATTAACTTGTCAATTACACAAACGAGGGTAATTTATTGAATCCATGTTAAAAAGTTAATAAATTGTGACGAAAGGGTAAAAAGGATCAGGGAAAATTCTGTTAGCGTTTCTAGCCATATGCGTAATTGGTGCTTTAGTATATACGTTAGTTTTAGCTCTGGTTTCATTTGATCTCGTTGCATATTTTGGCATCATGTCTACAGCAGAGAGTAAGTTCGGTGCGTCGATGCCATTCTTGATCAGCTTAATCATAAAGTGAGCACTCGCTATCTCTCTGCGATCAGAAAGTGAGGTAAAATTCTGATCTCGCAGTAATTCCTGATAGTCAACTCCTCTAGCAGGATAATTGCCAGATAATTTGTACGATAAATATTTCCAGAATTTTCGTAGTAAATTCTGGTAGACATAATAAGGGTACCAAATAATTGACGCATGTTCGAGTTTAGGGTGAACCAGTAAAATAGAGCAACCTAAGCGTGTTTAGATTTGCAAATTTACGACAAGATCGAATAACGAAACTAAGAGTGCGTGAAGCGGAGTTGCAAATAGATAAAATGTAGTCAGTGAACTGCAAGCGTTGATCAAACAAAACACCTAGGTTTTTGATTTGTAATTGTAGTGATCAAGTGAATAGGTATATATCAAAGGGTTCGCCTTTGCAGTGTACGTGATGACTGCACATTTATTTATACTGATACTTATCTTGTTATCGTTACACCATTGGTAGGTTGTGTTTAAATCCTTTTGCAGAGCTTCGAAATCAAAGGTGGAAGATATTTTCCCAAAGACTTTTAGGTCATCTGCGTAGGCAAGGACGCGACAGTTAGGCGACAACAGAAGATCACTAATATAAATATTAAACAATAGTGGACCAAGGTTCGAGCCTTGAGGAACTCTGGAAGAAGCAGTGAAAGTGGAAGGGATAAAAGCCATTAAAGTAGGCATAAAATCAGCGATTATAAAGATAGGTTGGGTCAAAACGTTCTGATCCCAATATGTCCCGATTAAGCGGAATTGACTGTATATTGAAAATAAATAAACTAAAATCTATAGTTACTCTGGAAAAATGCAAATATAATTCCGTCATAAGTATTATCATAAAGATTTAAAATATGAATGAAAGGAATTTTATGGTATGCTAATAAAATGGCCTATAAACACGCAAGCAGTTTTATATATATGTGATTAGGCATTGACTGGTATTAAGTATTTAAAATTATTTTCGAATATTCAAATTAAAATAAAATAAATTAATACTGAAGTATACAGAGTGAAGTCAGTCATGTAAGTTAAATAACGCGTTTTAAGTTTAAATTGGCGTTTAAATAAATACATTATACATACATTACATATGCTGAAAAACCGATTACTCAATCAATTAATAGAGATATTTTCTTTTACGTATTTACACTTAAAGGGCTGAATTAGTTTTTAATGAAAATTAGACGGTTTGGATAACACTCTTCCAGGCCCTTCCGCGCCTGGAAAGAGATCAAAGCTCCTTCAGAAAATGAAAATTATGCTAATCTCTATAACACTTAATAACCTGATGTGCCCTTACGGCTAGTCATTAGCTAGTCAAGGCGTTATGAAATTTCCAAACGACGCCCTCTAGTGACCCTTTATGGTGTAGCAATTAATATTTTAATAGGGAGAGTTTAATCTCCTACCAATTATTATGCGTTAATATAAGTACAGATGCTTTATGTTTTGAAGTAATCTATTCTGAAGAGGTTTTACTTTATATGACATATTAATTAATTGGATAGAAAAATGTCATGTACAAAGACATTTTTTACTCTTTAAATTCCATGTAGATGTTATGTTTTACATAAATTTTAATACAGACTAATCAAGTAAAGGATAAAAATTAAATAAATGA
The DNA here is from genome assembly GCA_935421215.2 of Melolontha melolontha. Taxonomy (NCBI): domain Eukaryota; kingdom Metazoa; phylum Arthropoda; class Insecta; order Coleoptera; family Scarabaeidae; genus Melolontha; species Melolontha melolontha. The sequence goes on along the minus strand of OW285236.1, from coordinate 85,856,475 downwards.
AATATTCTTATATAAATATGTTTTTTTTCTACTTTGCTTTCGTAACGAACGTATTATGAAACCCAAAACTGTATCGTATGGAAATGAGCTTCATTTCGATACGCTTATTTTCATTTTTCAATGTTGGCGTTGTTCAAACACAAAAATAAATATCATTGGTGTCATATGATTTTAAGAATTTAAGTAGATACATTTGACATAAATGATATACGTAGAAAAAAATGCTACACAAACAACGTATATTGTATATAATTGACAACATATATTAGTTTCTATGTCACTCATGTTTATATTTTTAAATAAAATATCAAGAAACGAAAAGTAATAAATAATAAACTGCTCAAAAATGAATAGGGAATTAGATCTTTTTTTAACAGATCTAATTAATTCGATTTAATTTAACGTATTTTCTCAAACTATAGATAAATTAGAAGGCCCACAGTCGTTTGTGGACATTTTATTTGGTAAATGTCTTTTCTGTGTGATAAAATATTGAATCTTGTATTTTAACATTAAATTAATTTAGAATACAAAATTATAAAAATCGCATTTTTTGACAAGTATTTATTCATTTTAAACGTCATTTCACATTTTCACGATGCCAAGACGTCATTTAAATAAAGAAACTTTTGATTTAATTGCGTTATTGCATCAGCGAGGGCAATCTGGAGCAGAAATTGCCGCAATTTTTAATGTGTCTCCAAGTGTTGTTAGTAGGGCTCTAACAAGATTCCAACAGGTAGGATCTGTAAGGAGAAGACCCGGTAGTGGATCTGAGAGGAAAACAAATCAGAGACAAGACCGCTACATACGAATTCAGACAAGGATGAATCCGTTTAGAAGTGCTGTATGGTTGCAAACACAGTTACGTGCCGCCACTGGAGTTAGAGTTTCGGATCAAACCATCAGAAACCGTCTGAGGGAAATGGATCTTCATAGCTGCAGGCCCGTGAGACGCCCAAAATTAACTAATGCCAATAGAATGGCTAGAAGAACTTGAATTAACCAACGACTAGCAGAAAATGTTCAATGGGAGCATGGTTTATACACCGATGAATCCAGATTCTGCTTATTTAGTGATAATCGTAGAGTAAGGGTCTGAAGAACTCGAGGAGACCGTTATAGACGCGAGTTTACAAAAGCTGTGGTGCCTTTTGGCGGCGGTGGTATCATTGTGTGGGCGGGCATTAGTTTGAATGGACGTACGAACCTCCATCTCTTTGAAAACAATGTCAATGGACACATATACAGAGATTACATTATTCAGCAATATGTGGCCGACTTTCGTGAGGCTGTGGTGAAAACATGGTTTTCACCACAATAAATGACCTCCATATTAACTATCTACCTTTACTACCAACGTCTCCCGACTTGAATAATTGAGCACATTTGGGACAGACTTCAAGAACAGCTCAACGAACATAATCCACCCCCAGTTAACGTGCAACACTTGCGGGAAATTTTACCGCTGTGTTGGAGAAGAGTGTCACAAAAACACATTAATAATTGCATTATGAGTATGCCCCGAAGATGTACAGCTGTGAGAGATGTCCGTGGCTATTATACACGATTTTAGAATTAATTGTTACAGAAAAATGTTTACTTTAGCTATTGTTAAAAATGTTGCTTATTTCATTTTTGATCAACTCTTAGTAATCTAACGATTTTTCTGAATAAGTATACCTGAAAATTTTAAATTGTAGTGTACAATTATGTATCTAATATAATACACTACAAATATCTACCCATACTATCTAAAAAATACAAAAAGGTAAAAATTCCTTATTCATTTTTGAGTAGTTTATTTCGCGGATAGCAAGATTTAAATTTGAAAATATCAAGAGTCAATATGACCAACTGCATACTTTATATAAAAATAAAACTCTGAACTTCCTGAATCTCTGAATTAAATAATTTCAATTTATTAATGTAAAAAATGCAATATCGAAAAATAGTATAAAAAACTCGTTTCATTAGGCCTTTTCCCGCACGCGTTCTTTAGAAAACTCGTGCGACAAAATTGTGCCTTATGAAACTTGTGTTTTAATATACTATTGTAATATAATACCGTGTATTGAAATTTGTCTCTATTTAATCTATTTTTTTCACACCTCAACCCTTTGGATTTTGAATACTAAAATGTAATAAAACAATTAATTTAGCAAATGATAATGTATTCATAAAGAAGTTACAGAAATTTGTTAATATAATAATTATAGTGGCAATGTAATACTTCTAAGTAGCTTGGTTGATAATTATCCATGGTGTGCGATTATTGGTTATCTTAGAATATGTACTCGTATATTGCTTGACGTCAATTAATCGCAAGTCTAATATCCCAATTCATACTAATTTCGTTCTTATATAAAACTTATGATAAAAGTCTGCTTGGCTAGGGCTTTCAATTTCGTAGCGCTTTTCTGTTTGCACCTATTGGTTTGAATATACGAGGACAGACTGATATGTTCCTTCCTTCACCAAGGAAATACTGTTTCAGTTCCAAACTGTTGAGTTTTCTGCATAATTTCAACACACTTATTCTAGCGGTACTCAAGTTTTTTTATAGCCTGCGTATAATAACTTACGAGGGTAAGTTGAAAACTTCGGTAACTAAAGTATAACAAAAAACAATATTTCTGTGAAATGTGTTTTATTTTTCGACATAATCTCCCTCAAGATTAATACATTTATTTAGTCGATGCTTATGCCATCACAGTACTTATTTTCCTCGAGCTCCTCAAAATAGTGGTCAACGGCAGCTATCAGCTCCTCATCCGAAGAAAATCTCATACCGCCGAGGTGTTTCTTCAGTTTGGGGAACAGATGATAGTCTGACGGAGCTAAATCCGGCGAATAAGGAGGATGCTCAAGCGTTTCGAACTTTAATTTGGCCAATTTTACTTTGACAATTGCGTTCATATGAACTGGAGCATTATCTTGAATGATTTTTTTATGCTTTCTTTCGAGTCTTTTTTCGACGATAGCTGCCTTCAATCAATCCAAAAGTTTAGAATAGTATAGTACAGTAATCGTTTGTCCCTTTGGCAGGTAGTCGATAAGCAAGATTCTCTTCGCATCCCAGAAAATGGAAGCCATCACCTTTCCTGCCGATAGACTGACTTGGCCTTTTTTGGAGCCGGTTCACCACTTTTGGTCCACTGTTTTATCGCACGTCACGAATTTGCGCTAAAAATCTGTTGGATTTTGCAGAAACCGCTTCAAAATGAAGAACATTCTACGCGTTTTAGTTTTTGCTCCGTTGTTAGTAAACGCGGCACCCATCTAGCACACCGCTTAGACATGCCTAATTCAACATTTAAAATGTATGACACCCGTTCTCTAGAGATGCGTGTAGCCTCAGCAATATCTTGCAATGTGTATCGGCGATCAATTTCTACAAATTTCTAAACTTTTTGCACACTTTCTGCAGAGGTGGATGTTTTAGGAAGTCCAGAACGGGGATTGTCATTTACTCTCGTACGACCTTTTTTAAATTCGTTCACCCATTTACAAACAGTCTTAAAACAAGGAGCTTCCTCACCTGACACATTTACCATATCAACATGAATTTCTCTAGGCGAAGAACACCACAGGTATTTAATCACTGCGCGAATTTAGATATTGTCCATTTTTAAGACGCGCCAAAAGTACTCTGCTTTGAACGAGTGTACACAACAAACTACTTGACAGATCGACATGAAGTTTAACGCGTATATCATTGAAACATTAAGCTATACAATAGCGTCAAATATTGCTTTTATATACAGCTTACCCTCGTATATATAATAATTGTAGAATGCATTTACAGCGCCTTTGTGCGTAGAGATAATCATTTCAAGTACTATTGTTATCCCATTGACTATAATTTATCTTATTTTTGTTTTCGTCTAATATTCTAATCGAAAAGATTGTTGAAGTAATCAATGTTTGTTATTGTTTCGTTAGGGTTTCAAAAAATGTAAAAATACTGTACCTTTGTTTATATGTATTTGTATAAAACTGCGTCTGCCCCATCGCTCACGGGGCGTAACTTCCGTATAAGCTGGTTATTTATTTTGGTTGGTGGCAGTTATATTGAAACTTAGGTGTGTTTCCTAAGTATTTAATTTATTTAACAAAAAACACTTAAACCTAATTTATTAAAGTAAATCTCACAAATGAAGCACTTAATGTTAAACTTATAACTTAAATTCTTTACTGTTAATTCAGACTGGTGTTGTACGATTCTTAATATGATACTGACGAGTCTGTTGTTGCTAGTGTAAGACTCTGATTGATACTGTTGCGATGAGAGTGTATGTCTCTTGACGTTAATGTAATACTGTTGTTTCTTGTTGTTAGTGCGAGATTGCTTTTGATACTGCTCTGTTTTGTACTGTGTTACGAGCAGGTAAAAATATACCACTACCCTTACATACCTTTAAATTAAATGCGCGCATTGTTGTACATTGTATTAGTTGACGTCATAACGGGGAAATTTTCGTTGAAACCGTATCTACGGGTAACAATATCAAGGTTTACGATAAGGTCTTAAAAATCTAATCTAACTAATGAATAAATAATAAAATATCATTACTAATTAAGTCTTAGTTGGTGTTGTAAATCTACGTATGTAGTTCCGGATGAATTCTATTGTTTAGTAATGGAATTTATTGTACATATTTAGGAAACGTGAGCCTAACAATAGAGGGTCCGATTAAACATCGTCTATTGAATTTGTTTACTGATAACTTTAGGTAATAAAACAAGCTGTCTAAATTCTAATAATAAATTTGCAAATATAAAAGATGTCGCTTCTTAGAATCCAGAGAAAATTTTATAATTTGAGTATGATAATAAAATTCTGTTATACAGTGGTTTAAGCTTGAAAATGAATGTTGAATATTTATAACATTGGAAATGTTATAGTTGAATTCGTATCCTAGATTTACTTATATCTAACAATATAATAAATTTCGTTTCCTGTAGTTGAGTTAGTTTGTATGAACTAGTCACTTATATCTAATCATCAGACCTTTCTAGGGATTGCTTACCGCCGCGACTAGGCCACGCCTGCAATACCTTACGTCGAGCCATACTAACATTTAATTTCACCAAAACTGTATTCGTAACAATTGTTTTTAATTGTTGATTATTTGTCATATACCGAGTGTCCCTGATTTTAGTTTACAGACTCCTCACCCGGTATATTTACGAATAAATATTTGAACACTAACTTTTTTTTTAATGGAATTCTCTATTTTTTAATGCAGCATAATATTAATCAATAAGACGCAAATAACTTTCGTCTGAATAATTTTTTTATTTCTTGTACAGTTTTTGAAATAATTATTGAGAACACTTGCCTAGTAGTAGAAGGCTTTGAAAAATTTACAACTTTTATGGTTTGCGCAAGTAGGATTTATATGACAATTTATTATTGTGCGTGTTTATACTTTTTATCGGCCAATAGTTAGTCGGGTTGGGCTGCCACTGAGCCAACTAAACAGTCTGGTTAGTGGTGAGTGCGCAGACCTGCCAAAAGTCGGCCGATTACTTTCAAACAATTTGCTAGTTGATACGGTGCTCTTGAAGAGAGCGATGCGAACTGATAATATAAAGATGTCCAGAATTGTTATTATTGCTCTTATACAACGGAGGAGAAGGATCAAGAAGAGAAACCGAGAGTAAGGAAAGTTTTACACGATTCGTTTTAAATTACTGAATTTTCCGCATCAAAATTCGGAGAGGATTGTAACTATTGGCCGACTAAACAGTCGCCAAGTGTGCGCGCATGGAAAGAACGCCATGCTGATTAAACAGTCGACTGATAGTTCGCCGACAGTTTAGTTTGAAGGTAATCGTGTGGCCCATCAAACTTGTTCATCGGCCGATACCGAATTGTTGTAATGTGCGCACTTGCATATATCTTCGAGCTGATTAAGAACCTGACTAAACTAGCGGCCCATAGAAAGTCTGTAGTCTGCGGGGGCCCTTAGTTCTGAATTTTTTCATTGTTCAGTATTGTGTTTTGACTACGTTCGATTTAAAACTCAATATGCCTACTTCATACATCCTCAATGAATATGTAGACTTGTTCATTTATGGACAATGTAATATGAATTCTCGAGAAGCAGTACGCGTATGTCGAGAAAGATTTCTAGAACGTGCGCACTCATCGCATATGACTTTCAGTAAAGGGGAGTCAAAGATGAGAACTGGATCCTTTCTTAATAGTGTAAAACATAGGAATGTTCGACCAATTATTAGAAATAAAGAAAACACTATTAACGTTTTGGCCTAGGTAGCGATAAACCCTCACGTTCCTATTTGTACTCTGGCAGTTAAAATTGGAATTAGTAAAACCATCGTACACCGAATTTTATACCATCCATTTGAAATTTATTTAGTTCAACGATTGACACAGAACGATTTCCAAAGAAGGCTTGAGCTCATTGCACGTTTACACGTTTTAGCACAAGGAAATCTAAATATCTTTAACTATATATTCTGGAATGATGAATGTCCTTTCCACAATAATGGCATTGTTAACAAGCATGATGCTCATTATTGGTCATCATTGGTCGCTTCCAGATAGTGTGGGGAGCCAACGTTTGGTATGGCCTTTTCAATGGTTATTTAATTCCTTGTTATTTTTATGAGGAAAACCGGGCAGCGTTATTTAAATTTTCTAAAAAATGTGTTGCCAGGTTTAATGGAAAATATTCCCCTGAAGAAGAACAGTGCTTTGGCAACAAGATGGTGCTCCACCTCACAACGTACGTATTGTCAAAGAATTATTTAAATATGATTTACCCTAATGTTTGGATTGGCAACAGTGGTCCTATTCCTTGATCTGCGCGTACTACGGACTTGTCGCTTCTTGATTTCTTTTTTTAGGGTTATTTAAAGGAAATTGTATATTCTGGGGGTTGTATCACCTTGGATGAATCGAAGAATAAAATTCGTCAAGGATGCCAAATAATAACCCGAGAAATTAAATGAAACTTCTGCATGTAGCCGAGCGTTAATGCGCCGTATGGAGGCTTATGTGCAGACAGGTGTGGCGCACAATTTGAGCATCTGTTGTAAAATTTTTCTTTAGTAAAAATATTGTTAGTTGTTTTATATCATTTGTATCATTTATTAGCAAATAATGGTTAAAACACCTTCCGTTCAAAAAACGTTTTTCTATAGTGCTCATAGAAGTTTCTCAATAGTTATTTCAAAAACTGCGAATGTAATGAAAAAATTATTCAGACGAAAGTTATGTGCGTCTTCTTGGTTAATATTACGCTGCATTAAAAAATATAGGATTCCATTAAAAAAAAGTTGATGTTCAAATAACCTACAAGGAGTTATCGCCTTGTAGGTCATTTGAACATCAACTTTTTTTGAAAAACTAACTACGTCATTCTATAGGCTTTAAGAGGTAAAGCAACTTTTATTTCAAACATTTATTCGTAAATATACCGGGTGAGGAGTTACAGTTTGTAAACTAAAATCAGAGATACTGACAGACAAAGCGAGTTTTTTTTAAATTTCTTTTTGGTGAAAACAATGAAAATCTATAAACAAATTGGTGATGTTTATTCAGAACGCAACATTATTGTTCGTTGCAAAGAAGAGATGCAGTGCATTTCCTAAAAAATCATTGCGGAATTCATGGATAGATTTTTATTGATATTCATTCACGGTTTTAGTGATCCCCTAGTTACTTTCCCCTATTAATTTTCTTCTACCCGATTTATGTTCTGTTTTTAACATACCATTACCCAGAACTAATTTTCTGCTCCATTGTTCTCCTCTTACATCAACGTGCCGTAATGCTGATATAATTTATACTAACCATTTTTTAACTTTATAAATCAACTGAAACGAGTTATTTTCTTAGTTTTTCTTTCTCATTTTTTTTTACATATTTTGTACTAAATTATAGTTTCTAATTTATCTATTTTATGTTACGTATTTTTGTGTAATATGTATCCATATTTCTTATAGCTTGTCGTGTAATTAATTCTTTGCTATAGAACAGTAAAAATCGTTATAATAATAATTATGGCTATGAATCATAAGTATCATAACCATAACTATTCATAAGCATTAGGATATAAATACTATGTGAATTTAATCACAGCTTTGTACATTTAAGCGTATAATGAATGGTTTATAAATAAGTGTGTTCTTTCTATGACCAACCCAAACAACTTGTAACTGGCATCTTTTACGACGACCACTTGCTGGATCCTCTCAACACGCGGTAGTTTCGTCGCCGTGCCAGACGGACACCCACGCAAAGTGAGTCTTTCCCACGGTATCCCCACTACTGTTACTCTTAGCAGATATCGATCCTTTTCTCTGTCTTTTCCCCACTAGTGCCGGTTGCTGTAACATTTCCATTGAATATCTGCATCGTGTGTGATATTACCCTCTGGGTCACCTGTGAACCCACCGGTGTCATTACTCATTCGTAATGAATCCGCATTCTGGCTTATACGGGCTCGGTTACCAACTTTGTCTTTATTCCCAGAATTCACATTTATGTCGCTTGATTGTATTTCCCAGAATTTGTAATATACCTTATTTGTCGCTTATGCTACAGTTTAATGAGACTGTGTATCAATTTCTAATAATTTTCTTGTAGGAAATTGTCGGTAGCTGTGGTATTAAGTATCTTGTCCCGAGAAAAATATCCAAAATAATTATTCGTTATAAGAAAATTTAGCTCTTGGAAACGGAATTCATATTTGCTGTATTTTGTCAACTTGATTACGGAATTTAATAATGGTACTTGTTTATAGCATTTGCCTTTATAAATATTTCAAAATAAATACATAATTTATTAGGATAATGAAAAATTCGTGAAAAGTCACATCAATCCCGGATGCATCTATGTTCGGATGCATTTCGCTCTTATTGGAGCTTGTTAACACACAGTATCCTGGACAATATGGCTTTTCACTTCTATACTTCGCGTATACAGCGTGTCCCCGAACAACCCCTAAGAATGAAAGGAGTGATTGTACATACAAAAGTATAAAAATAAGTTTCTATCAACTTGGGTTCGAAAATGCTTCTTAAGGGAGCTAGCTATAACACTTTAGAGATGGCATCACAAAACTGGTTTTTGGTCAATTAGTCTGGAACTATATTTAATTTACGTTTAAAATTTGGTGCATGATTTACATATGATAATTCATACTTTATATGTTTATTGGCCAGTTACAATTATCGCCCGGTATACTCGTCTTAAATGTCGTTAAATTTCATCATTCTTATACTTTCACGAGTTACTTTTAATATTTCTTTCGAGTCGTTGACCATCTGTGTGTTTTTTTCTCACGGTATCGTCATCCCTCTCCGTGATCACCTCATTTAGGGTTTCACGATAGAGATTCATTCATTGCGAGGCGATAAAAGAGAGTAGTGGTGTTACAGGTATTTTCGGTTGCACCTAGGGGGGTTAAATTGAAAGGCGTCAGTCTGCGTGTTTAGTTAAATATCGCTACGGCGGATTAAGACGTAGTACGCCCATACTAAATGCTGTTTCCTTATATGACGTAATTACGGCAGAAGATACAAGAAATTTCTTCATGCCTAGTCTTTGGATTAGCAACTCTGTAGCGTAATTGTACGAAGTATAACAACTGCACAGGAGTGCCGTTGGGACTCCGACTAGCTTCATCCCTCGCAGTGAATTGCATACCGGCGAGACATCGCTAACACACCGACAACCTTAGGCTTTGCAACCCCATTCTGGACAACTTTCTTATATTTTGTGGTATCTAATACTGTTATCTATCTATCTGTTAATAATATTACATTAAAATTTTTTGAAGGTCTTTTGACTAATAACCAGTGAGCGGACTGAAGCGATTGAATGACCAATTGCCCCGATAAAACGTTGTGGCGTATCAGGTATAGTATGCATGTTATAACAGCCCCACTGTTTGCTTTCTTGATTGCATTCGTTGAGCGAATATTGTTATTTCCGTCGTTATTGTGTCTATTCATTCATAAAATTAATAAATATTTCGTTATATCCACTAATTTCCAAAGTGTATTTTCGTGTTTACATGCTGTTATACATGCATATACATATATGTATTTATTGTTCTTGAGATAGTATATTTTCTATTCTCTTCTATAGGGGATTGTTTCTGGTTTCGTTTCTTTCGGTGTTATTTGGTTACAACGATTAGTATTTTAAAAATCCGTTTTACATTGTTATATTGTATATTTATCCTAGTTTAATTTATTACCTTATTTTTGGAGTAGTTTTCGTTTCTTCTTTTTAGTCCATTTCTTTGTGGTCCTAGTATTTCTCTTTATTTCCATTAACTATGAAGAATTCCCATAGGGCAACCATGGTAGGATGGATTAGAGGCCATACAGCTTGGTTGCATATTCGTTATGATACCGAGACATATTACAGTGCCTGTTCATTAAATTTAAGGCGTCCACAAAAGTGTACGCAGAGATACGTTTCTTCAAAAACTCATCAAGATAACATATGACCATCTGCACTTGACATTTTTAACGAAGAACTGTCTGTAGCTTTCATGGCGGCCAATATCCCATTCAAAAAGCATGACAATCCAGTCCTCAAGAGGTTTCTTACAAAATATACTGATCGTCATATACCAGATGAATATACTTTACGTAAATACCACTTACCGAAATGTTATTTGAGAACCATTGAATAAATACGAACCAACCAATCTGGTATCTTTGGGTATGTGCAGACGAAACAACGGATGTAATGGGACGATATGTGTTAAATATAGTTGTTGGTATTCTTCATCCGACAACTTCATACCAACCATACTTAATTGCAACTAAAATATTGGCAGTCGTAAATGGTGAAACAGTTGCCAAAGTAATTGATCAATGTATTCATAATATTCTATCATCGGATAACAACTATAAAGAGTCATTTTCCAAATGTTGATAAAGTTTCATCATTTAGAAAAATATTTCTCAAAGCCTAGACAAAAAGTTGATGCCATATTTAGCAGAAATCCAGATTTTAATATATTATATCAATTCTGCACAGAGACAATTGAAAAATCTATACATTCGAAGTATGGTGCACTTTCGCAACATTTTAATCAGGCACCCATCACCCCATCAACCCATCACCAGTTGTGATGTGGAACGGACATGTTCTATTTTTAAAGACGTTTTAACATCTAAAAGAACAAATTTAATACAGGAACACCTTGAACAAATTTTAGTAGTACATAGTAATGTTTTACACTCTCAATGTTTCACAGAAAATACATAGTTTTGAGTTTTGTTCTTTGTAAATTATTTTTATTCAAAATTCGATACGCAATTCGCTTGTCAGTATTACTTTTGTTTCAGCAGTAGTTGCTGCCGGTTACCAAACCGTTTATTACAATCGCTCTGGTGTGCATTGACAGATACATATTAACTGCATATGTAGATATGTGCCACTTATGCACACAAGTATCAAATTGACCACAAGTATCAAATTGTTCGAAACTGACAGATCGCTTACAGAAACAAACCTATTGCGAATACACGGCAGATGCCTATGGACTATTAATCATCAATCGCTGGAGTCCGCTTTCTGCTCTACGAAATATTTTGAAGGAATTTAGTAAATTTTAAAATAATCGAAAATTTAGTTAGATCATAAATTTATTTTATATATCAAATTATAATACAAAACAAGTTTCTATGAAATATCAACGTATAATATCTAATTATATACATAACCCAGATACAGACCAAAGGGGAGTAGAAGTCCCAACATTAATGCAAATAGCCGTATTGGAATTCTATCCTGTGTAACCAATTATCTTAACTGAATAAATCCAAGAATCTTGCTGGTTAGAGCTCAATATAATCTATGAGATTGGATAATTTCCGTATACAGAAACCATACACTCAAAAATATATTTTAATAATTTAAAATTTATTGTGCCTATTTTAAGAATTTATACCATTCACTAAATTTTATTTATTATTAATGTTCATTTGGTTATATTAAGTTCAAATGTATCCCTTAGGAGTTATTCATATGTCACGTTCGCAGTTTATTTATGTTGCACTCACATTTTAAATAATATCTATGATATCTGAGCGACAGAATTATTGTAATTTTCTAATCCAGTTACTCAAGCATATCTACATACTGCTGTGTACATTGACATCTGGGGCTTTGATAAAATTTTAATTTTTACACGGGCATATAGTATGAGGTGTGATCAAAAAATATGGTGAATAATTTTATTACTAATCTTTATTAATCTCCTTCAAAGTCCTTTTCTCGGCTGGAGATGCACTTACCCAACGTTGATTACATGATTGGAAGTATTTTTGGAAACCTTCTTTCTTCCCTTCTTTAATTCATAATCTTGTTGAATTTAAATATTAACCGAAAGCTATGAAAAATAGAAAACAATAAACGAATAGCGTCGGTATAAAAACTTTAGAAGCAGCACTAGAAATTGTCTCCGTTATAAAAATTAATAAACTACAGAAAAAGAAGTATTACTTACCTTAAAGTTATTTCAAAGTGTTTCAATAAATTAGATAAACTAATCTAACCAAAAACCTGACACCGAAGCTATATTTTGAAAGAAAATGTTGAATATTGCTACTCGACGATTCCAGGTTCCACGAACAGCACTGAATCCTGGTTTTTCCACGTGATTATCCAATCTACATGAATGTCCAACTTACGCTTATCTGTATAAATAGCAAGTATTAATATACATACATTTAAGCATTCGCAGTTAAATATATCAATATTACTTTAGCTAATAAATACATATATATATATATATATATATATATATATATATATATATATATATATATATATATATGTATGGTGGAATTCAACGTGTATGTTGATGGTGAATAGCACTATGTATCAATAACTTACTACACTTGTGTAGAATTTTAGTTTGCAGTATATGTACTAGTGTATTAAAAGTTTAGTGTTTTGTTAGTTTTATCATCATTGACATAGAGATGATAATAACATGTAGAGGCCACGATAACAGGCTCGTGTGTGTAGTATTACAAACAAATGCCCATATATTTTAGGTTATGTAAGTATTTGTAATACATTTTATTTTGTACAATGACAACATATTGACAAATTTGTTTACATTCCTTTTTTGTTTGCTTCTTAATAAAAAACAGGTCTGAGGAAGGTCTAAATCCAAGACCGAAACGTCACACAACCAAAACAGCGTTTTTCTTCAAAACGACACCCTAATTCTACACAAGTGTAGTAAGTTATTGATATATATATATATATATATATATATATATATATATATGTGTGTATAAATATAGTATTTTCGTGACCTTGGTATGATAAGGTAAACTTAATTAGTCGGCGATTAAAGGTCTGGTTATTACTTCAAAGTGTATATATTTAAAATAATCCTATATGTTTCGGCAATGATGCCTTTGTCAAGGATATGGATATATCCTTGACAAAGGCATCATTGCCGAAACATATAGGATTATTTTAAATATATACACTTTGAAGTAATAACCAGACCTTTAATCGCCGACTAATTAAGTTTACCTTATATATGTATATATATATATGTATATATATATATATATATATATATTTATATATATATATATATATATATATATATATATATATATATATATACAGGTGGCGCAAAACTAACGTTATGGTTTGAATGTTTAATAACTTTTTTATTTAATGGTTAATTATTATTATTATTTTTTTGTTATAAAGTATATTAATGGGGAATATTTTTGGCTTAAGTATGAAAAATTATATCCCGCAAGTGGTGGCCATTTTCGGCTTCGCACATTCGTGCTCTTTCCAGTACATTTTGCATAACTTTTCGTAAAATTTCCGGTGTTATGGCTTGAATTTCATTGGGAATGTTTTGTTTTAGCTGTGGTATGGTCGCTGGCTTATTTACGTATACCCTTTCTTTCAAATAACCCCAAAGAAAACAGTCTGACGCTGTTAAATCCGGTGAACGTGGGGGCCAATTGAAATCGCTTCTGCGCGAAATAATGCGTTCGCCAAAGAGGTCCCGTAACATAGCCATTGTATCCCTTGCAGTGTGGGCTGTGGCTCCATCTTGTTAGAACCACAACTGTGGATGGTTTTCTACAGCTGGCCTCAAAAAATTGTCCAGCATCGTTCGATATTCAGCACCATTAACCGTAACTGAGGCGCCATGTGCATTTTCAAATGGACCAATGATCCTTTCGGACGATACACCGCACCAAACAGTACACTTAACTGGGTGTAATTGTTGCTGATGAACTGTTCTCGGATTTTCCGTAGCCCATATCCTGGAATTTTGCTTGTTTACGAAACCATTCAAATGGAAATGGGCTTCATCGCTCATTATCAAATTGTTAATGAAATCGCGATTTTCTTCTGCTTTTTGTCGGAATGAAATGGCATAATCTAGCCGTTGTTGGTAGTCTAACGGCTTCAATTCTGGCACAAGCTGAACCTTATACGGGAACATGTGCAATGCGGCCATAATCCTCTGAACGGACCTCCGCGATAGCCCCAGTTGTGCCGAACGTCTTCTTGTTGATGTTTCTGGACTGTCCTGTACACTATCCACAACACGTTGGATATTTTCTTCCGTGTGGACCGTACGTGGTCTTCCGGTACATGGAAGGTATCTTACTGTACCATGTTGTCGAAAATTTTCAACCAGGCGGTTTATTGTTGGTGCTGAAGGTCCAGTACGCACATTAAAAAAACCACGATAAGCACGCTGCGTCAATACAATTGACCGATGATTTTCAAAATAAAATTCAACAAGTTTTGATCGCTGTTCTGTGGTGTATCGTTCCATTTCTAATTCCCCAACTTTTCGTCACAAAATTCTGAAATAAAAATAAAAAATATAAATTTATTAAAAAAGTTATTAAACATTCAAACCATAACGGTAGTTTTGCGCCACCCGGTATATAAGTTCTTACCTGCACCTGAATTATTAGAATAATTACCAACAAACGTTTATTTAAGGCTTTACCGTTAGAAAAACAATTATTTTATAACTAAGTCCAATTTATGCCATCAAACTGCCTATATAACTTAAGCACAATTAATAATAAATTTATAACTTTAGATAAGCAACTCGTTGTCTTTTTATTTAGTTAAAGCATTATCTTAAAAATTTGTTATAAAATCAATAGCAGCCATATTTGTACAGAACCGACTTACTCCTGAGTGTCTCAAACATATTTAGTGCCTATTTATTATTTTATTTATTTTATTGGCTTAATTAAGCCAAGAACATCATTTACCCTTATATATATATATATATATATATATATATATATATATATATATATATATATCAAGCGATCAGGATAATTTGTAATCGAGTAATTCATGAATCCGAAATTGTATGTCGTTACTTGAACTGTACTTACATTACAAAGGTCATGTATTGTTATTTAGCTGACATTTTACTTCACGTTTGTAATGTAAGTGCAGTTCAAGTAACGACATACGATTTCGGATTCATGATTGACTCGATTACAAATTATCTTGATCGATCGGTATATATATATATATATATATATATATATATATATATATACATATTGCTATGAATAGTGGTTTGTGTATTTAATGCGCCATCATTCACAACTAGTTTATCCAACTAGGTTACTCAGCCGGTTGATTTCCAAATATGAGACTTCTAACTTCTTGGGTTCCAATCGGAAAGTCGTGACTGTTTCTACGAAATATACTAGGCGCCAGTGAAAAATTCACGATAATTTATATACTTATTTTAGTTACTAAGCAATATGAACGTTATAGCAAAAATAAAACACAGGATAAAATTTAAACCGAATATTTAATACAAAAATAAAAAAGAAAAAAAAAATATCTTTATAAAGTATAAAGATATTGTATCTTTCAATAATACATGAGGTAAAATATATCCACTGTACATTTGACCGCTAAGTGGATGAAAAAACTTCCTCTTAATTCCGAACAAACTTATCTAAAAATAATAAAGTTTATTTTAAATTCCTCCCTAGAGAACCACACTGTATAATTAAATCTGATACACGATCAAAATTACACATGCGCAATAACATGTACAAAAAATAACCTTGAATCCCGTCGAACAAACTTTTCAATTTATAATTATTACAAAGAAATGTTAATAATAATCTTTATTATTTTTTTCTAATATAATTTAAAACAATTTCCTACTTGTTCCAAAACAATAGAACTACAATTAATATAATCTGATGTTTAAATTTATGTCGACATAAAAAAATTATTCTACTTACAATTTGGAGACATACGAGAACAGTTGTTTAATCTTTTAAAATCATCAAATTACGAGAATAAAAATCTCTAAAATATATCGGGAAATTAATATCAAAATACAAACAACTAATTAACACATTCAAATCAACCCGAACTAATTTATATATAATATATATATCTTTCAATAAACACAACTGTCTCATTTAATAGCAGATCTTCGTCTCCCAGAATTGGCCTCTCTACAACTTGCACATCTAATGCACGCCGGGAAAAACAATTTTTTCCTCTTAAAATTTAAAATATTCAAAATACAAACATGTTCAAAATTTATGTACATTTTTAAATATTCAAATATATCGCATAATTCAAGTATGTTTCTTTAATGAAAAATCCATAGCACATCCCCAAAAATATATAATTAATAAGCCTGGACATGTCAAAATCTTATTCATTATATAGTTTTCCGCACTCACTGAAAATTGTCAGTTTCTTACAAGTTCACTATTGTCCCCGCACTCAACCGATGCACAGTTACAGTCTGGACCATCTTCCTCGATACGCACCTGTGAAGCGAACAGTTGCAAAGCACTTATGTGATATCATTAACTCTACTTGACCACGTCTACCAAGACAATAACTTCTTATAAAAACGGAATTGCCAA
The DNA here is from genome assembly GCA_935421215.2 of Melolontha melolontha. Taxonomy (NCBI): domain Eukaryota; kingdom Metazoa; phylum Arthropoda; class Insecta; order Coleoptera; family Scarabaeidae; genus Melolontha; species Melolontha melolontha. Next base: position 85,839,537 of record OW285236.1, on the reverse strand, counting down.
CTTCGGATCTATTTCTGCTTGTACTTATGTCATTTTGATTGTTGACATATTATTTTTCCCATACATCACAGACGAAGAACACTCCAGAGTAAACAGTATTCGGCGAATAGTTGATACTATCTTCAACCTCCTGGACATTTGTCACTCACATGGATTGCGTATAGAAGAGAAAAAATATTTGTAATAATGCTTGTCAAGCATAAACATCAATAACCATAAAATAACTTTAATCGCTAATATTTTTCCATTAATTAAATCTTCGCGCACAATAAAATTTTTATTAATTATCTTAATTCCTTAACACCTCTTTTAAATTATCAAAACTTTCATTCTGTTGGACCTGAAGGATCACATCATACTCAGATGCCCCCTCAGCATAATCCCTATTATATTCATTTAGTTCAACATAATTAAAATTACTTATATTGACATACATACTAGATAACGCATCAGCAGTAACATTTAGTACTCCCTTTACATGACGAATTTCAAAATTATACTCTGACAGTAACAAAGACCAACGATACACTCTATTATTTTTAAATCTTGTTCTCAAAAGTGATGTCAATGCAGCATGATCTGTTTCTACTATGAAGTTCTTGCCCAATAAATAAAATCTTAGCTTTTGAATCGCGTGTACTACAGCCAACATTTCTTTCTCACTAATAGTATATTTAATTTCGTAGCTTTTTAAGATTCGAGATATAAAACAAATAGGTTCCTCTATACCTTCATTATTAATTTGGATTAAAACTCCAATAATTGCGACATCACTTGCATCTACTCTTAATATAAATTGTTTATTAAAATCTGGTAATATCAAAACTAACTGATTATGAAATTCTTTCTTTAAATTTTCAAAAACTAAATTTAACATTCTTTTTTAACATTTCATACAGTGGTGCACTTGTTTGTTTCTTCTTTACCACAACTAACGGATTCACATATCTAGTTTTACCTTGTTCTTTTATAACATCTCGTAACATCTTCTTGACTTCTTCTTCTACCTGTTGTTGCATATTCTTTGGAATGGGATAATTTTTAATTTTGAAAGGTTTAGTATCATCTCCTTCTAATGAATGTCGATAATTTCTGGCTATACTGGGAAAGTTGTTTACTAATTCAATATTATTTTTAATTATTAATTTAACTTCTTCATACTCTTCATCGCAATCTATCCTTAACGAATCAATATCTTCCGGAATTTCCACTTCTCCATCATTTTCTTTATCCAATTCTTCTAAAACCATTAACTCTTTTTCTTCCAATACTCCTACTTCAACTTCATTTTCTTCAATATTATTTATTTTATCCATACAATTCATTTTCTGCATACAATTTATTATTTTCTCTTCCTCTCCAGCCTCCTGGATCCACGATACATTTTTATTATTAATTATTATTTTCTTTTTATTAATATCTATAATTGCATTAATTTTATCTAACAAGTCTATTCCCAATATTCCATCTCTTCCTAAACCTTTGACTACAATAAATTCTCCGATAAATTTATGATTCTTTATTTGAAATTCTATAACATAAATTTTATTAACTACAGCTATTATCTTTTTAGTAGCTGATACTATTGTAATATTTCTTGTGGGTACATATTTCCCTTCCTTATTCTTTATTAACCATTCAACAACTTTTTCATCCAAAAATGACGTTTCACTACCCGAATCAATTAGCAAATAACATTCCCTTTTTCCTATATTAACCTTAATGTGTGGCAAACTAGTATTTATCGCGGTATCTGACTTATCATATAACAATGCAAAACTTTCTTTCTTTTTGGTTGGCCCTAACAAAAATCCTTACTACTGGCAAGTTCTGATTTATTCTTTACATCTACTTTTACAGATTCTAAATTAAAATTAGGCCTCGTACCTGTATATCTATCTTGATTTATTTTACTATATTTTCTGATATCTCTATTTGAATCATTTATTTCTCTATTTAGCGAAGCCATTTTATTTATATTAATTTGAGTATGATCATTTAGCATAGGTCTTTCTGATCTCAGAGGTGTATTGTTCAAATTGAATCTTGAATATTGATTTCTCTTAATATTACTTTCTGAATAATTATTATTATATCTATTTCCACGCTCTGCATCATATAACCTTTTTAATAATTCTAGAAACTGTTGCGTATCAGTTATATTATGGCCTGATTAACTTCAAAATCAAAATGTCTACTTAATTGTGAAACCAAATCTAATTCACTTATCGTAGGGGTTAAATATTTTAATACAGAGTACCTCTTCATGACATAGGTCTCTCTTGTTTCATTGTTTCCAACTTTATATTTACCAAATAATAATTCTTGTCTTACCCTAGTCTGCTTGTTTCGTCCCCAGAATTGATTTGTGAATCTGGCTTCAAATTCGTCCATTGTTGTCACCTCATCAGGCACCATCTCCCACCAAACCATAGCATCTTCCTTCAGGCAGTTTCCAATCATTTGCAACTTTATTTCTTCCCCTGGCACACCTTCCAAGCTGGCTTTTATTTTCTTTAAGAAATTCATAGGATTTGTGGTTGACATCCCATGAAATTTAGGTAACACTTCATTTTGTACAGGTACAGGAATATAAGTGGGCACATTTATTTCATTCTTCTCTTTTCTGACCTCTTCTATTTTCTTTAGTAATTTTATTTCCATATGCTTCATTTGTTGTTCTGCAAATTCTCTTCTTTCTACTTCCTCTGATAATTTGCTATTTAAAACCATTATATTATCTTCTACTTGCTGTTTATTTGACAAATGCAATGAGTCCATTCCCCTTGTTAAAACTTCATCTTGACTCGCATTATTTAACGCCATTATTTTACCCATAAACGCATCCAACCTTTTTCCATTTTTCTCTCTCTTTACTGCATTATCTCCATTGTAGCCTGCATTTTTATTAACATGTCCATCATAATCTTATCCCTGTCTACCCTGTCGTGCCCCTCTTCATGTATGGTATTTACTTGACCTAATATTGCCCTTACTTCCACCAAAGATTCTTCACTTCCAGTTCCTTGACTTGGCTTCCTCCATTCTCCTCCTGATTTCATTATTCCTTCCATCTTTGTGCTCTGGTTCTTGCTTACAACCAATACTGCTTCTGTTCGCCCCAACGTTGGCCTTGCCAAAAATATGCTATGAATAGTGGTTTGTATATTTAATGTGCCACCATCCACAACTAGTTCACCCAACTAGGTAACTCAGCCGGTTGATTTTCAAATATGAGACTTCTAACTTCTCGGGTTCCAATCGGAAAGTCGTGACTGTCTCTACGAAATATACAGTATAAAGATATTGTATCTTTCAACAATACATGAGGTAAAATATATCCACTGTACATTTGACCGCTAAGTGGATGAAAAAACTTCTTCTTAATTCCGAACAAACTTATCTAAAAATAATAAAGTTTATTTTAAATTCCTCCCTAGTGAACCACACTGTATAATCAAAACAGATACACGATCAAAATTACACATGCGCAATATCATGTACAAAAAATAACCTTGAATCCCGTCGAACAAACTTTTCAATTTATAATTATTACAAAGAAATGTTAATAATAATCTTTATTATTTATATTTCTAATAATTTAAAGCAATTTCCTACTTGTTCCAAAACAATAGAATTACAATTAATATAATCTGATTTTTAAATTTATGTCGTCATAAAAAAATTATTCTACTTACAATTTGGAGACATACGAGAACAGTTGTTTAATCTTTTAAAATCATCAAATTACAAACATGTTCAAAATTTATGTACATTTTTAAATATTCAAATATATCGCATAATTAAAGTATTTTTCTTTAATGAAAATTCCATAGCAATATATATACATATATATACAGATAATTACTTCGTGACCTTTGTATCTTATGGTAAATTCAATTTGTTGGCGATTTAAGGTCTGGTTTTACTTCAAAATATATGTATTTAAAATAGTCCTACATGTTTCGGCAAATGATGCCTTTTTCAAGGAATATAAAACGCAAATGACAGTATATTAATGTCATACATTTGTAGTTGCTATGGATAAAATGATTCAAAGATACATTCCAATTGAATAATAATAAATTATGCCTTAGTATTCTAAAATAGATAAACAATAAAAACAGGGAAACGCAAGACATGAGTTATTATTATGTATACGCCCGTGGAGCGTCTTAAGATGTAAAGCTGTCGGCATTCACCTTAAACGAGAAGGAAAACCACGAAAACCTACTCGGACAACCAGACAGGAATCAAAACACGGAACTGTCAGCATGATAAGCAAATGTATAGATATTTAAATAGCTTAAGATATATAATTATATAACAGCAACATATATTATGATGGTAAATTGCAGATCGGTACATAATTAAGTTATAGTATTACTGCTTAAATTTTTTATATCACTTCTGTTGTTAATTGAATTTTTTTCCTGTTTAATACTAATCTAATCATTTCTTTAATTTCCCTTTTCATTTTGTGTTGTTCTTTATCAATTATCTGTGTGTTTTCAAAATCGAAAAGGTGATTTTAAAACAGACAAAACTGCTTTATCTACACACAAACTACAACGCGATCACCATTTCGTTTTTGAAAACATACAGATAATTGATAAAGAACAACACACAATGAAAAGGGAAATTAAAGAAATTATTAGTATTAAACAGGAAAAAAATTCAATTAACAACAGAAGTGATATAAAAAATTTAAGCAGTATATACTATAACTTAATTATGTAACGATCTGCAATTTACCATCATAATATATGTTGCTGTTATATAATTATATATCTTAAGTTATCTAATATCTATACATTTGCTAATCGTGCTGACAGTTCCGTGCTTTGACTGTCTCATTAGTAAAGCTCGTATTATATGCAAAATGCACATTTGTTACTAAAAGGTATATCAATAAAATGAGTTTTCTGGGCTTATTTAATGTTTTCTAAATAAAATGAGGCAATTTAAAAAAAAAGCATATTTTGCACATTTTTAGTACTTGATGCATATTTCATTGCAATACATGTTTATGCAAATTTTTCTTCAAATTTACAAATTTGCTTCTAAGAGGCAACTTAAAAAAATAGTTCGAGAATAACGCCGTGGAAAATACCAGATTTCCAAATGTTCTGGGAAAGCTGATTAACACTGCGACATTTTGTGGCCTATAAAATTAAAATAAATAACTGCTTCTACATAAAATACAGCGTTTTACAATATTAATATGACATATCAGTACAAAACTTACTAATACAAAACTGTACTAAAAGGAAGGGTATATATGCTTAGGTATAAACTGATAAATGTGTAAATGGATTTAAAAACTATGCAAATAAATATGCTGTCGTATATTACATATTCCAAACTAAAATCATATTTAGAGCAGGGAAATTGTACTACATGCCAGAGGCGGACGCTTAAAAGTTGGCACATAAAATAAATAGAAGTAAATTATAAAACGTGCTCAAACACCTACCGTTTTAAGAGTCTTACAAGTCACATACGAGATAACACCTGTTGAATTATATTAATGATTAGATATAATTCCACAGTTGTTCTAGCCTGGTTCGCCTTGCGGAATAAATGTTTTTTAATTCCAAAAAGCGACTGTTCTACATCTAGTGATGTTATATTTGCATATTTAAAATTAATCTTTGAAATAACTTAATGGATCTTTGACGCACCTTCAAAAATTTCTTAATATGAAAAAATCTGAAGTTTTTCTGTTACGCATTCTCAAATTCATTTTTTCGCCTTCTACAGCGTACAGCTGTGCGTGGGCATCATTCACAATTTCAATAGAATTCATTAACGACATCTTATAATTTTTCTTCCCATGTTATTTCAATGTTTTTTTCAGCACGGCAATAATAATGACAAAACTGCCGCCGGACAAAAATAAATTCTCAATATAAAGTTATGAATAGTATAGGCAATATCGAAATTATTATACGCTTGAAAAAAATATTAGAGTCTATTTATTTACAAATGACTCCATATGACACATACCACATACATATAACAAGTGCTCATTTGAAAAGTCAATCTACTAGCATGTGATTTACTGAGAACATTTTGAAGTATGTCGTAAATTAAAATTTACTACTTAACCTACGAAGTCGTATATTTTGACAGTTTCATACATACACATAAATAACAAATAATAGGTATTTATTGAAAACTATAACAAATGTTGAAAATGTTGTCCTTCAAGATCAATGCACTTTAAAATCCTCCGTTCAAAATTTCTGATGATATTCTGCATCATTATTGGATTGTTATTAATTTCCATGCATTTCTGTTCGATTCTCTGTAGCATATCATTCAAATTCAATATAGGTGTTCGAAATATGTTATTTTTTAGATAAGGCCACAAAAAGAAGTCGCAAGGTGTTAAATCGCATGAACGTGCAGGCCAGACAATTTCAGTATTTCGACTAATTATACGCTCATCAAAAAATTCTCTTAAATAATCCAAAGATTCTGCAGTACAGTGACAAGGTGCTCCGTCTTGTTGGAAATATGCATTTTGAAGTTCATCATCATGCAACTGATTGACAAATAGTTGTAAAATTTCCGTACGGTACCTTTGAGCAGTTAACGTTCCCTGAAAAAATATTGGTCCAATGATTCGCTTTTCGCTTATCGCTGCCCAAACACCAATTTTCTCTGGATGTAGCAATTCTTCATTAATTACATGTGGATTTTCACTACTCCAAATTCTTGTATTTTGTGAATTTAGGTATCCCGTTTTATAAAACCATGCTTCATCAGTAAAGATAACTCTTTGCGAAAGTTCTCCATTATTGTTCATATTTACAAACCAATTACAAAACTGTAGTCTACGTGGGTAATCAATTTTTACAACTCTAGTACTGCTGTGACACGGTATGGATAAAGTTGCATATCTTTTTTTAATAACTTGTGAGTTGTACAAACAGAAAGGTTTATTTGTTGACTCAAATGTCGAACAGATGTTTGTGGTTCATTTTCCATTATTTCTTCAACACGATTGACAACTTAAGGTGTACGTTTCTTAACTGGTTCGCTGCCTGATTTTCTTAAGAGACTACCAGTTTCAGAAAAAAGTTTTTAAAGTTCTATCCAAAGTATACTTAAATTGTATATAATCTATTACAAAATCTAGAAACTCAACTTGAAATTCTACCATGCAATCTTGAACTGAATAAACCCATAAACCATCAACTTCGAAAATAAGCCTGGACTAAAAAAAAATTATGTTCTAAAGTGAAAGCCATTTTAAAACTGAGAAGCAATTTATTTAAACCCGAATCGACGCACGATTATTTAATGCACTAACTGATATTTGTGATTGACATTATCAAATGTCATTTGGATTTACGTTTACGAAACAACAAACACATACTAATATATTTGCGTCTTATTCTATCAAAATTTCAAAGTAACCTAGATTGACTTTTCAAATGAACGCTTGTTATATATATATATATATATATATATATATATATATATATATATATATATGCATGTATAATATTCAATAATTAACTTAATTAGTATTTAATAATATTTAACTAAAGAAACGAACAATCGAAAATACGAAAGCATTACGTACAAGAAGAGCTATATTAGATGTCTGAATAGTATTTTGTGAAATGCAAACACCACAAAGAAAGTAAAATGCAATATTTATGACTAACAATGATGAAAGCCGCATTACTGTACTTCATTTCATCTTCAGGTACAAGTACTTTTACAGAATGTTCTCTTCGTTTAATAACTTCTTCTTTTATAACCTTCTTTTATTACGGTATCCTCTTTTGTAAACTATTAAGTTCACTAGTACGTAGTCATAGAGTGCATTGTATTTATGACTCTTTGTATACTGGTTCATTCACCTCCAATTTAAGAACAAAAATAGTACTACTAGAATTTATATTTCTCTAAGAAAAAACTATATTCCTATTGTTTCTGTCAATTTAAATAACACATAATTATTTAAAAAGTTACTCCCAGTTATTCCCAACCTATCGTAATCATTTGTTAAGTAGTAAAACAATCATACAATAGAAAAAAAGAATTCATAAAAATTTTACTATATATGAGGACGATTCGTAAAGTAAGTTCAGTTTCCGCCTAGTGGACATAGGACTGCAGACATCGGCGCGATCGCAGCGTTGCGGCATTGAAGACAACACACAGTGTTATCCCACTGGCGGGCGATTTGGTGAAGAGTATATCTTCAAAGGTTTTACCTTAGCCAAACACGTTACGTTTAGCACTATTTTTCTTTTTCAGTTTGTTCTACTAAAGATGGCAAATTAGTTGCCGAAATACGCATTTAGACTTTATTGATATATATATATATATATATATATATATATATATATATATAGATACGTTTCAAAAACAGCTCCTCCTCTGAAAGAGATACAAAAGACCATTTAATTAGAATATTTACATGTACTATATATATTTTCATACAAAGGAAAATATGACGACAAAATTTGCTTTAAAATAATTAAATTTTTTATTCTATATTTTGAATACTGTTGTGTATACTCAATTTTCTATTTCAAATTCATATTTAACGCGATTTAAAAGAACATATATAACGTATTTATATTCAAATATATGTAAAGCAATTAAGCTCCGCCTCCAAATTTAACGACAAAATAACCTGTATAGGAACACATGTTTACAGAGTTATGGTAAACAAACTAACATATGTTTCCTAACCTAATGTATTTGTTAATTCATAATATCATTTTTTAAACGAATTTACATTTAAATATTATTTAAATTTTAACTATATAAACAATAAAATATGAGTACGAATAAGGCGATTAACGGCAAGTAATTATACTAAAAACAAATGAATAAAATGGCGTCTTTACCACCATCATTGTAACAAACGGTTACGTTCATTTTCGCTCCGTACAAATTAATTATTTTCTACGGTAATAACCAGTGTATAAGTTTCAAAATTAGTAAAACGGTTACCATACCTGTCGTCGACCTGTAGACCAAGTTGCAAGAGACCAGAACATCAAGATCCGAAGTTAGAATTTTTGGAAATTCTGTCCATATAAATCACATACCCGAAGATCGAGCCGCCAGCCGAGACCGCGAACGCCGTCACGAAAACAGCTGTTGCCGGACTTTGAATATCTCCAGAAAAGCCATCTAAAGGGAACAGATCCTGTCCAGACATTTTTATCTCCGGAAGAAGCAACAAAGTTGTTGCGAAATATAGGGATACTTAATAAATGAGTTTTTTAATTGACAGACCGCTTGCCCGCTTTTAATTTATTTGATTCAATATATTAAGGTCGATAATTTCGTTTAAATTATATATATATATATATATATATATATATATGATAATTTTGATGTTCTCGCGGTTGTATGATGAAATGATGGTTTCTCGGGTTCTTGTCCGCGTGTGAGATGTATCCTGAGAAGGATTGTTGTCTCGACGTTTCGACGGGATCGCACTCGTCATTTTCTAGAGTTGTTCTTTCACTTGACGCTGAAGAGTAACTGCCGATCGTGTCCTCGGGTGTCTGCTATTATGTTGCACAATGGGAGGTGGGGGTTGCGCTGCTGCCGTCGTGCGTACACGGCTTTGCGTGATTGGTCCGGGTGTCTGTGATTCCTGTGTGGGGGCGTGTACCTGTCTCGATGTGTTGTGTTTCGCATGAGTCTTGATTTGCATGCCGGCTAGGAGTGGCTTCCAGGTATACGGTAAACGTTGGCCGTCGTCGCGTTTGTTTAGACTTTTGGGTCTCTTTTCTATTTCAATCGCTTCTCTAGTAATTCTAGTAGATAGACTTTCGCTCTTCGCTAGGATCTTCGTATTCTCGAAGTCAATAGTGTGCCCCGTTAGGAGGCGGTGTTGTGCTAGAGATGATGTTGTTTGTTTCTTGAAGACTGCGTTTATGTGTTCCTCTTTTCTCACGCTTATTCGCCTGTTCGTCTGGCCTACATAGGATTGTTCGCATTCTAAGCACGGCACTTCGTAAACGCCTTGGTCTTCAAGTGGAATTTTATCTTTCGCGTTGACTATTTTATCGGCTATTTTTCCCTGTGCTGTAAAGATGGTGTCTATGTTGTGTTTTCTTAGTATTCTACCGATTTTGTCTGTGGTACCCTTTATATATGGTAGAAAGGCCTTTGATGTAAATTCCTCTTTTTCCCGTTTTTCTGCTCTATTGTGTCTGGCTTTGTCTATTGTTCTTTGTGAATACCCGTTATCAAGAAGAGCGTTTCTAATATTTCTTCTTTCTTCGTTTTTATGTTCATCGTCTGTTAGTCGTTCGGATCGTAGAACTAGGGTTTTCACTACTGAGTTCAATTGTGCCGGATGATGATGCGATTGTGCTTTTAAGTACCTATTTGTGTGTGTAGGTTTCCGGTAAACGGTGTGTCCCAATGTTCCATTTTCTTTTTTGATCACTAACACATCTAGAAAAGGTAGCTTCCCTTGTTCTTCTACCTCCATTGTAAACTTAATTTTCGGATGTTCGCAGTTTAGTTGGTGTAAAAAATCTTGTAGTTTTTCTTTGCCATGTGTCCATATTACAAATGTATCGTCGACGTAGCGCAGCCACATTTTCGGTTTGTTCTTACAGGTGTTTAGAAAGTTTGTTTCAAAGTTCTCCATGAATAAGTTCGCTATAATCGGTGATAGCGGGGAACCCATCGGTGCGCCTTCGACTTGTCGATATTTCTGGTTGTTGTATGTGAAATATGTGTTTATAAGGCAGTGTTCTATCAGGTTAATTGTAGCCTTTTGTACTTGATACTGGTTTTCTAATATGGATATGGTCTCTGCGATTGGCACCTGCGTAAATAGAGATGTCACATCGAAGCTGACTAGCAGGTCCGTTGGTTGAACATGCACGTCATCAGTTCAATGCAGATCATTTCATTGAACTGATAAAAAACGTGCATGTTCAACCAACGGACCTGCTAGTCAGCTTCGATGTGACATCTCTATTTACGCAGGTGCCAATCGCAGAGACCATATCCATATTAGAAAACCAGTATCAAGTACAAAAGGCTACAATTAACCTGATAGAACACTGCCTTATAAACACATATTTCACATACAACAACCAGAAATATCGACAAGTCGAAGGCGCACCGATGGGTTCCCCGCTATCACCGATTATAGCGAACTTATTCATGGAGAACTTTGAAACAAACTTTCTAAACACCTGTAAGAACAAACCGAAAATGTGGCTGCGCTACGTCGACGATACATTTGTAATATGGACACATGGCAAAGAAAAACTACAAGATTTTTTACACCAACTAAACTGCGAACATCCGAAAATTAAGTTTACAATGGAGGTAGAAGAACAAGGGAAGCTACCTTTTCTAGATGTGTTAGTGATCAAAAAAGAAAATGGAACATTGGGACACACCGTTTACCGGAAACCTACACACACAAATAGGTACTTAAAAGCACAATCGCATCATCATCCGGCACAATTGAACTCAGTAGTGAAAACCCTAGTTCTACGATCCGAACGACTAACAGACGATGAACATAAAAACGAAGAAAGAAGAAATATTAGAAACGCTCTTCTTGATAACGGGTATTCACAAAGAACAATAGACAAAGCCAGACACAATAGAGCAGAAAAACGGGAAAAAGAGGAATTTACATCAAAGGCCTTTCTACCATATATAAAGGGTACCACAGACAAAATCGGTAGAATACTAAGAAAACACAACATAGACACCATCTTTACAGCACAGGGAAAAATAGCCGATAAAATAGTCAACGCGAAAGATAAAATTCCACTTGAAGACCAAGGCGTTTACGAAGTGCCGTGCTTAGAATGCGAACAATCCTATGTAGGCCAGACGAACAGGCGAATAAGCGTGAGAAAAGAGGAACACATAAACGCAGTCTTCAAGAAACAAACAACATCATCTCTAGCACAACACCGCCTCCTAACGGGGCACACTATTGACTTCGAGAATACGAAGATCCTAGCGAAGAGCGAAAGTCTATCTACTAGAATTACTAGAGAAGCGATTGAAATAGAAAAGAGACCCAAAAGTCTAAACAAACGCGACGACGGCCAACGTTTACCGTATACCTGGAAGCCACTCCTAGCCGGCATGCAAATCAAGACTCATGCGAAACACAACACATCGAGACAGGTACACGCCCCCACACAGGAATCACAGACACCCGGACCAATCACGCAAAGCCGTGTACGCACGACGGCAGCAGCGCAACCCCCACCTCCCATTGTGCAACATAATAGCAGACACCCGAGGACACGATCGGCAGTTACTCTTCAGCGTCAAGTGAAAGAACAACTCTAGAAAATGACGAGTGCGATCCCGTCGAAACGTCGAGACAACAATCCTTCTCAGGATACATCTCACACGCGGACAAGAACCCGAGAAACCATCATTTCATATATATATATATATATATAAAGATAATCATTTCTTGACCTGAGTATGTTATTGTAGATTCAATTAGTTGGCGATTTAAGATCTGGTTTGACTTCAAAATGTATATATTTAAAACAATCTTACATGTTTCAGCATATGATGCCTTTTTCAAAGAAATTTGAAATATAAATGACAGTATATTAATGTCATACAATATATCTGTAGTTGTCATGGATGAAATATTCAACGCTACATTCAAGTTCAGTAATAATAAATCATGCCTTGGCATTCTCTAAACATTAAGACAACAAAAACGGGGGAATGGCAAGCTATGAGTTATTATTATGTCTGCGCCCGTGGAGCGGCTTAAGATGTTAAGCTGTCGGCATTTGCCTTAAACGAGAAGGAAAACGACGAAAGCCTACTCGAACAGCCACTCAGGGATCTAGATACGGAACTGCCAGCATGATAAGCAAATGTACAGATATTTAAATAACATATGATATATATTTATATAACGGCAACATATATTATGATGGTAAATTGCAGATAACCTAATTATGTAGCGATCTACAATTAGTTGGCCTTAAAATAGTGTGAATTCCAAAAAAACGAATACTATCAAACGATGCTAAATATTATATGAACCATCTTTTTTTATAAGAATTTTTTTAATTAAATAGCTCATTCAAAAATTGCAAGCGATATACCATACTTTTTTCCTACTCTATATTAGACTTGAATATTTAAACCTCATAATTAAAAAAATAATAAATAAAAATTGAAAGGTAAGTATTTAAAGAATACTTAGTTTTAGAAATTCATTTAATTTTTTTAAAAGAATTCATAAACCCTGAGAACCACCTTTGATTTATAAGATTTTTGTCGTCTCCAACGCGAAGCAAATAAATATATCCCGATTTTATATTATTTTTCTTCTATTTCAGTTAAACATCTAGCTGTTTAACTGAAATAGAAGAGAATTTAATTTGTTGGAGTGATCACATTTTCTAGAAAGTGACATGTCAGATCGAGGACATTCTCCCCTCATCCCGTTTTATTAATCTGAAAATATCTGGGGATAAAGACCCGTAAATGAAAACACTTTAGATAATCGCTCTCATGACCCGAGAGGCGAGTGTGGAAATCGATAGAAAGTTGACGACAGATATATAAAATCGTTTCACGCAGACCATCCTTAATGTCTTGAATGATGCGGACGAACGAAGCCATTGTTCGCTGGAGTTTTATTTTCGTGTAAATTGCATCAGCATCTGTGTAATAAAAGCGCATTTGATCACGTTTTCGACTTCGTATGATAATTGTTCGAAAAATCTAGGGCTTCTATTTGCAGAAGACGGGCACGTGTTCCTCACGAGTATAACGCATTAAGTTAAGGTTCCCTTGTTTTCTTTCTTTATTCTGATGTATTTGAATAAAATTCATCGACGCATTTTAATAAGAATGTATTTAATACAAATAGGCCTGCTTTTCTTGTTTCTATTGTAAATGTACAAAATATCCGGAAATTATTTAATTATTTATCAGATAATTTTAGTAAACGATTAAATTAGAGAATTTGGTTTACAGGAATGAATTATTCATAAAACAAATATTGTATAACTGGTTAATCCTTATCCTAATCGATGTGTTTACAAGTACAATACATGAAGCGCCGAAGGTATTTTATGGCACAAGCTTTAACAAGACAATTTTATTGATCTTTTCCGTACTGTCCGCTCTTTTTAATTCTTCAATAATAAAATAAAATACTGACATGTAATGATTCAAAAAAAGTATCAGATTGAGTCATAAATAATTTCCATTTCAGTAAAACAAGTTTATTTGTCAATAAAACAAACAATTATATTCCAATCTTATGATATATTCGCTATTATTTGCAATTACTTGTTGCCAGTTATCAGGTAGCCTATTGACGTCTTTGGCGTAGAATTTAGCTGATTTCGTTGTAGCAGATAGAGTAGAACAGATAAACCAAACTCTAAAGCGTATGCCTGCGTTACTTTTGTTGTATGTAGTCTTACGTTATCAACATTCCTTTTGTCAGCGAGTGTAAGGCATTTTTTTAACAAACTTTCACAAATGCGCTACAGTTAAAGAACAGATAAATCTATTAAGTATACAATACATAAAAGAATTAGCACTTTTACACGCTTGACGGGCGAATAAGAATAGTCGGAGATTTCTGCGATCGTACATACAAAAATACACAAAAATTACTGTGTAAGATACGCTATTTAACTTGACTGAAAATTGCTATATAAACTAGGAATGCAATTGTTAAGATTAATTATTAATTGTTAATAACTCTTATCTGATTCGAATATTAAATAAAACTAAGAGTGAGTTAAAGAATGCAAATATTAAAATATAAAAATAACTATAAGAAGGTAAAATATAAAGCGGAAACTATAGTTCCAGATGCTACAATGACTCCAGATGTTATTACTTGTAACCCACGAAAACAGCACTATACAACTTAGCTTGTGAAGATATAGGTCTGGTTCTCCGCTACGTTTCACGAGAAATTACCAGGTGTGGATCAGGTTGCGTGGGCAATTCCCTGCTCCGTAATTCTGATGAAAATTTGCAAGTATTCACCTCAGTTCCAGTTTTATTCTCACCCCAAAATTACTTAGCGTAAGTTTAGTGCCCTAAATTTACAATATAACACGTGCATTAGGACATTCAACACGACCGGCATATCAAAAACATCTCTTACCGTTTCAGTTGTTCATGGGCCTATATTGCCGACTGCGTGTGTTGGATAAACTGAAAGTTGTTGCCAAAAGACTCAGCGTCAGACTTAAGGCCGACATTGACCACAAAAGGTGACTTAAGTAGCAACCTTTTCTCGATACTTTAACCCTTAACTCTTTCGATATCCCAGTTCGCGCCATGTAATTTTAATAAGAGAAGTACTGTACACAAGGGATGATATTATATATATATATATATATATATATATATATATACATATATATATATATATATATATATAATTAGGCCAGGAGTCTTTGCCGTTAGAACATGTATGGAAAGGATAGTCGTTTTTTTGGGGAGCAAAATTAAACTCTATTACTTAAGTCAGTTCTTTATTTTATTTTTTTTGGCCCAATATTTCTCATCAAATTCGTATGCTTCCTCAGGGGATCAAAATGTGAACTTGTTTTTTTTTTTTTGAGAAATTACTCATATGTTTGTAATATTCTAAATTAATACAACTAATGTCAATGGACGTACACTTAGTTATTTCGAAATTACATTTTAAAAAACAGGACAACCACATCTAAAAGAAAGCCACATGTGCTATATTGACGAACAAAAGAAATAATCGTACACACACATGTTCTTGTCACAAAGTTAATACTTAAAAAATGATGAAAAATGATGATCATAGACCTTGTATACGGTCTATCCAGATATCTATACAACATTCGATTATATTTAAATATCACTTTATAATTTGTTCAGTAGTATGTTCGTATTATGACCATATCAATAGTATAACTTCTAAAAATACTTCAGAGCAAAGATACTGTCTAACTTATAGTCAAATTAAATAAAACACTGAATTTTCTCCTGTCTTTTTATTTATATTGAATTGATCATTAGTTTATTAGCATACTCACATAATAAACAGCAATATTTATACGGATTCCTGCATTGAACCTGTAGAGTCTCTATTAAAAACATTTGAATTAGCCGAAATAAGCAATTTCTAATATAATTATTATACACAGTAAGTACAACTTATATATATATATATATATATATATATATATATATATATATATATATACAAGTGTCCCGTATCGTTATGTTCAAATTTTAGGAGTGTAAAGTAGACTTCATTCCAAGTAACAAAAACGCAAAACTTGTATATCCATTTTTATTTGTTTCAAAGTTACAGATCTATGAATGCGATTGTCAGATCATGAAAAAAAATGTAATCCTAAAGTCAATACAAACTGATTTTATTTAAAAAAAGTTATACGATTCAATAACAGACCTGTGATTGCTAACGTCGCATAATAAAATGTTATCTTAAAATAAATAAACACGTGTCGTAGTGCATACAGTCATTTCTTGGATACCTACAAAAAGAGTACTGAAATTGATTTATGATAAAGAAGGTTCTAACTTATTTCGTAAGTGCTGAACCATGAATATCATACAATAAACAAATGTTCAGATGACTGTTAACGTTGCATTTTTCAATAAAGGATTACATTGCGTTTCAGTTCATACAACAGCTTATTAGTGAGTGCACACATTTTCTTTATTCAAAATGCCTTACCGATTTTCTTCTCAAGAGTAATGCGGACATGCATTTTGTGTATGGCTATGCACGTCAAGCAGTTATTGAATACTGACATCGGTTTTTCGATAGGCGCATTCCTCATTACAGAACGTTTCTGGACGTACACAGACAATTTCGGGAATGCGGACTGCGTGATTATCTTTTCGACCGAGGAGTAAATTTGCCAGCAGACTTAGAGGAAGAAGCAGTAGCTATTGTTACAAGGGATCCAACTCTCAGTGGACGTCGAATCGCTAGACAACTAGGAGTGCCACGAACTACAGTTTGGCGAATTTTAAAACGTGAGGGCTTATATCCATATCACTATCGCAGGGGACACGGTTTGCTTTAGGCAGACAACTATGCTCGTCTAGTTTATTCTACCTGCACAGGTGGTCATCTGAAAATCCCAAAGCTATACGCCCATCTAAATTTCAATATGAATTTTTTATTAACGTTTGGGCGGCCCTAATCGATGACTTGTTGATTGGTCCTGTTGTTCTTCCTGGGAAGTTAAATGCGAACAATTACCTACAATTTCTTATTGACGAAGTGCCAGGTCTTTTAGAGGGTGTTCCACTGAATGTTGGATGGGGCACCACCACATTTTGGAATTGCTGTCCGAAATTGGGTTAACGTCAATTATCCAAGATGGATTGGTCGAGATGGTCCTGTTGCATGGCCACGCAGATCACCCGATCTTAATCCTCTTGATTTTTATTTATGGGGGTACATGAAAAATTTAGTCTACGCGCAAGTTTCGAACACAAGAGATTGTATTGTTCGATTGTATTCACCTAGTTGCCGAGCAAATCCGACAAAACAAGTATGAAATTCGGATAAGTACTTCTTCTGTTGGCTTACGGGCACAAGTCTGCATTCAACAAGGAGGTGGACATTTCGAAAATATTATTAATTGAACTTTTTTAATTAAAATCAGTTTTTATTGACTTTGGGATTAAATTCTTTTTCATGATCTGACACAATCACATTCATAGATCTGTAACTTTGAAACAAATAAAAATGGATATACAAGTTTTGCGTTTTTGTTACTTGAAATGACTCTCCTAAAATTTGAAAATAACGATACGGGACACTTGTTTGTGTATATATGTAAATAAGTATCTTTATACGAAATAATTTCCACGTTACCGAGAAAATAGGTGTCTATCCTGAAGAAAAATTACTTGCGTTTTCTCTATTTACTACGAGTTCTTATTTACCGCATTCTTCAATTAGCTTACACACCATTTCATGTTGTCTTTATTGCCGGTCATTACAGTCTGAGTACCGGCAAATTGTACTGTCTACAGACATTTGTCATTGAACCCTTTTTCTTTTATATGAAAAGGTAAAAACCCCAATGTCATGTAAGATCATATAGGTTGCGCAAATTTTGTTATTTTATAAACATTATTGTTTGTTTTAAAAATTTTGCCTAAACTGTTTAGAAATATAACCAACGAAATTGAAAGAACTCTCAAGCTAAGTTAATAAAATAATAATAGTAATAATAACATAATTAATTTGCCAAACAGATCTAGATACAATTAGATGACAATATAGTAAAGATGATAAATGCGTTCATTCTTGTATAACAAAATTTATATAAAAGTAAAAAAGAATATATTCTTTCGTTCGAAGTTTTTGCCTACAAAAACAATTTATGGTAAATATATATTTTGCAAATTTGTATAATATCAACATTCACAAATTTAATTTTAATAAATTTAGAAATCTATGTAAAATATCAAATTGATAGAAATTATATACCGTGCCTTCAATTAAAATCTTATTCGGGGTGATTTTATTATAAATTTGGTGGCTATCCAAAAATCACTGGCAATACTTAAGTTCTTACATCATAATCAACGAGACTATAGTCATGGATATCTTTAAATGTTACATGGATATAAATTTAGGTCTTTTTAAGAATAGTTTGGCATACTGTCACAGACAAGTGAAATTGTTGTTTCACAATGAATTTCTTAAGTGAGTTGGGTATTAAATATTTTTAGTGCAATCTGATGTTCGTCTTTTGGGTATGGCGCCTCCATATTTAGGAGCTACTGCCCCCATTACACGAAATATGTCAGCACAAGCATGAATCTGGCTACCCAGTTGTTTATACTTGATTGTAAAATTAGGGAATTATTGACAAAAATCCTGGATATAGTAATTAATTGCATAAACACAATGTCGATTTTCTAATTTCTCAGTTCGAAAATAACTTTCAACAATAAAACTTTCTAATAGGATACTAAATATTTTAATTGACAATTCAAATTTTAATGAATTGATTTTAAGATGACAATGTCCAAATTTTTCAATATCTAAATAAGGATTTTACAGAAAACATGGTATTGCAGTAGAAAATAATATACATACCATGCCTTCAAAATCTTTCCTGATTAGAGGTAGCCATTCTTTTTGATAACAATTAGTAACAGCGCATGCACGCACTAATCACTATGTCACCAATATGTGTGCAAAAATTAAAAATGTAACTTTATTAGAAATTCGTATTATATTAGCTAAATTTAGAAGATAATAGTATAAAGATTATGCTGAAAGTATTGTCCATTATTTTTAAGGCTGCTACCGTGCGCGCGCAGGCGCAGTCTTGGCGTAGTCAAGACGTTCGGAAAATATTGAGATTGCTAGTCGTGACGGACAATTTAAAAGAAAGCTCCTATTAATTGTGTATGCCCTTAGTCAGTGGAGACGGTTGGGGGTTGACTAAACAGATGGCACTTAGTTTTACGTACGGAGGCTCGGGACTGAAATCTAAGAAAAGTGTTGCACGTTCGTAGGCGCATGCCCTTACAGACTGCTAAACTGAACAAAACGTCGGACTAAACTAAAGGAGGGGTACCTAAATTCAAAATAAGGAATAAAAAATTGTTAATTCGTATATCGACAGAAAAAACAAGTATTAATAAAGTGGCTTTCAAGCCGCAAACAAATTTACGTTGTATTAGAATGATAATTGGAAATGAACACTCGGTATACTATGACATTAATATATATTTAACGTAAAACAGAAACATTATATTAAATTTGTATCGTATCAGCAGAATGCTCCAAAAATATAATAAATTGAGTTAAATTGCAAAATGCACCAAAAATATGACAATTTAGTTATTCAAGCGATTTCAAATTAACTTATACCTAGGATCAAAAATTTAGTTGTACCTCAGATCTGTAGCAAAACCTTACAATGGAATTACACACAGTATATTACCTAAGCATTAGTAATATGGTATCTAGAAATATAATGAATTTAACAGAAATTACAATTTACATAAACTTTCTAGCACGCCTATGGTTTGCGTGGTGACGAATTAATGTAATATATTTCGAGAATGTTACACAGAGTTGTTAAAATTACTTAATTGTTCGAAATCAACTCAATTAACCATTTATTTAAATACAAAATTATTTTGAAAATAAATTCTATAACTATTTCTGTAAGATAATTAATTTTAAAATTGTATTAATAATCAAAGAAACTCTTTTAATAAATACGTCAATTACGTGATAATTTACCAAAATTCCAAGTATACATATATACGAATATAACTAAGACTATATGCCGTTTTAATTGCATCAATAATGGAAATCGATATAAGAGCGAATAAAAAGAAGTACTGTAGAGGTACTTCGGCTTTATGTGTGCGACGTAGATAAATGGACCCACAGCTGGTACGTGTTCTTGTGGTCAGATGTTCAGACAAGACGATGTTGACTTGATTTTTTGTTTCCGTTGTTTGTTTGGTTTACTATCTCTCTCGTCGCAAAGAAAGCCAAAGCCTAATTACGTCGAATTGTTGTGCAATAAGACTCCCGAATTCACTAACGGTAGCAGGCTTTCTAGTAGTTACCACACACAAAATTACCATAAAAATTAAGGCATAGCGTGGTCTTTTATCTCGCTTTATGGAGTACACCAAGAAACAAAACCTACACACTCGCATGTCTAATCCTCTTGTAAAATCGCATCGGCCGAAACGGGGTTAAATTCAATGCACACAATCCATTCTAGATGGCACAGTCGCGATCACAAAAAAATAACGAATATAATTAACTAAATTTGTTATAATTTGGTAAAAACTTGTGAAAAATAAATGTAACAAGACAAAGTCGAACTCTACGGGATTATGTCGGCACAGGAATCCCTAATAGCATTGCGAAGCTCTGCGATTTTGTGATGTCTGGTATTAAAAATAGTATTTTTTAAATATGAAAAAATAAAATAATCTAAAATTGTGAGATCCGAAGATCTAGGAGGAAAATTCATAATTCTGTGTTCGAAAAATTGTTGCAAAAAAACTATTGTATTTCCAGATTTGTGTGCCGGTGCATTTTCTTGCTGAAAAATCCTTGTCTAAGTTCGTCATCATGAAGTTAATTAATAAAAGGTTGTAACAATTCATTTCGGTATATTTCAGCAGTTGCGGTTTGGTTAAAAAATATAGCCCCAATAATTTGTTTCATCGAAACTGCTAGCCAGGCGTCTATTTCTTGTGGATGTAATAGTTTCTATGACTTCGTGAGGGTTTCTGCCGGCCACATTATTATATTTTATTTATTTAAATAGCCAGAAAGATTGAATCAAGCATCATAAAAAAAAGCATTTGTTGAGAGTGGTATCATTACTTATGTTATGTAAAAACTATTGACAGTACTGTGTTCTCGTACCAAAATCTACCTGCATGAGTTCAAAAAAATGCTTAAATTTTGTACGGAAACAACTTTAACCCTTTGTGTCCTGGCATATTAAATTTTTAGATTTACCAGAAATGTTAAGTATTATATGTTTGCTTATGATGTAAAACAAGTACCTGAATTTTTTTAGAATTTTTTTTCTTAAAATACTTGGGGGGGGGGGTATCGGGACTTTGAAGTCCCGTCAAAGCTAAAGATAATAAAATTTGGTTGATTTACAAAAAAATATTTTGTTTAAAATATTATTTTATGTGATACATCTGTTAGAGCAATGTTATAAAAAATTATTAATAAATGTGTAGTAACAATACATTAATTTTCGGACATGCTGTGATAATCCAAAAAACAATTTTTTCTCTCGTTGCAACATAAATATACTCCACAAGTTAAGCACTTGGAGTGAGGACGCGACTCTATTGCCATTGATGAGCATTGTTCACACCTTCTTCGTATTTTGGTAAAAATTGGCCAGTGACTTCCTCGATTACTTAGTCGAACATCGTTGCTTACACTATAGTTGTATTTTCTTCGTTTTGTTGGTGCAGGACTAAGGCGACTGCAGTTTGGACTACCAGAACGTGGACTCGATCTTGGGCTACTACTTTCACCGCGAATCAAACGTTTTTGGCAAGTATTTGAATTGAGAGAACTAGTCATAAGTCCTAGACTTACTCCACGTCTAAATTCTAAGAGAGACACATTCTCTTCTGGATGCATTGTTTTGTAAATGATGTAGCTGTTGACAAATACTAAATCTAGTAAACCAAAAAATCCGGTGCCACCATTTCTTTGAACGTCTGTTAACAGCATAAGCTTGTCGTAAACGATCAGCATGATCAACACCCCCCATGTATTGATTATAATCCACAATAATTTTGGGGCAATTTACATTTTGTTGCGTCCCATCTTTTTGTAGTCGCCGAACTGTGGTAAATTCTGTGCTATGGAAATTTGACAGCATATGAACGACTCTGTTATCATACCACTTAAAGTATGTTATGTCCATACTAGAAACTCTGTAATCGCATGCTTTTATCTGTTTGGAGATCTTTTGGTAGACCGTCTCTTGTCTGTCCCACTGTTCCACAAGGCAGCGTATTTTCAGATTTTAATTTTTCTAATAACTTTACCGAGGTAAAATAATTATCAAAATACACTATTCTGTGTTTTCCCCAATAACTCTCTGATAGAGAAAGAACGACTTTTTCTCCTAGTCCAAATTGAGCAAATTTTTCTTGAGTCACTTCATTCTTTCCTTGATAAATTTCAAATTTCTTGATGTATCCCTTTTGATCGGCTATACACCATAACTTATATCCACGTTTTATCGGCTTCATTGGGTTATACTGTTTAAGTATAGAACGCCCTTTAAACAAAATCATACTTTCGTCTACAGACAGCTCCCTGGTGCCATTATACAGTGTATCAAACTGAATATTTAGAATGTCAATGAGTGGTCTTAATTTATACAGCTTGTCTTTGTTTTCATGAGGTATTTGTGCATTGTCATTAATATGTAGCATAGATAATATCTGTTCAAATCTATTTTTAGTCATCGTTCTCTTCACTAAAGGAATCCCCAGATCTTCCGCAGATGACCAGAATTGTTTATAACTAGGCAATTTGTGATAACCCATAACATAATTTATGCCTATGAAACCTAGTATTTCATTTGACTTGACGTTCAAAACCTTGTTTCTTTGTACGGCGTACAAATTACTTTGATAAACAATATCATCTATCATTGAAGATCCTAATACAGTTAAAAAATAATCTGTATAATTTTTACACGTAACAAAATGTTCCTCGATAGGACCTTCATCGAGTTGATAGGTAGGAATGTCAATAACGTTTGTTCTTTTTTTCCATTTTCTATCAATTTTTTTGGCTTTTATCTTTGGTAATTTTTTAGTAACACTATTTGACGTACATGGTAAATCTTCATCTATTTCAGGAGCCAATGCAATGTCAGTAGTAGTTGTTTCATCATTTTCTTCAGACAGAGATGGTAATTTTTTTCCAATTCCGTAGCAGTTATCTCCTCATCGTCTTCACTATTTTCCTCATCTGTGAGGATATTATTATCCATTGGCAGTTCTTCCAACTCCATGGCCGCTGCATTTGCGGCTTCCAGAAGCTCTTCATCATTTACAAAAAATTTCCTTCTCCACCCACTCATCATGTATAATTGTCTGAAACAACAAAATTTAAATACTTTTCTCTGAAAAGTTACTATTATTTCAAAAAATAACATAAAGCATGGATTTTGTGCAATACTTACCAGATATTGAGTTTTATACGCTCTTGTTCACGACGGGACTTTTGAGTCCAGCACAGAAACTGCTCGATAATAATGAAATAGTTTATTATCACAACACTAACTGAATGTAATAACAAATTTTAAACTATGTTCCACCACTTCAGTTAATTATTTAACAAAAAGCACTAAACAAACTTAATTTTACTACCCCGACAAAATTAGAGCCGTATCTGCGTACCAGCTGGTTGTGTACTAACGGTTAAATTGAAATTTACTGACAACTAGTGACACCTGTTGCCACAGTAAGACTTTAAATTTGTTCATTACAGTGGACTGTGATAACCCGTCAATGCAAAAGTGGTTTTTATGGATTTATGTAAATATTATACAATTTTAAAAATACGGGACTCACAAGTCCCAACAGAACACAAAGGGTTAAGTCCTTTTTTAAAACGGTATGGTTTGTTCCCACTGACAAACGAACTTCATAAGAAAGCCTTACAATTGTTTTTTTAAGTTAGTTCTCAATTCGATGTCGAATATCCTCTATGCAATCTACGGTTCGTTTTTTATTATTACTCTTGTTTCACGAAATTTATCAATGGACATATGAGCATGACTTAACAGGTGTGCATAAGTAGCTGGCAGATTAGAAAATTGTTGCCAGAAAGGAGGCACAAGTACTGATTAATGGAATTAACTCATTCTCCATTATCTAATTTTCGACCAGTTCTAAAGTAACTTTCGATTATAAACTTTTTGTGTTGTAACTTTAACATGTAACATAATCAAATAATACAATCAAATGTAAGGTTTTCTAATTTAAGTTTGTCACTGACAGCTGTCACAATTTAAAAGTATCGCAGTGTCGTCAATCTTAATTACTAAAGGAAATACTTAAAAAACAGCTTACTCTATTCAGGAATGTTTTTGAAGGCATGGTACGTTTAATTAAGACATATTTTTTAAATTATCTCTACTGTAGATGTTATTACTTCTGTATTTTTTATTTAATTTGTATTTTTAGTTTTGCTTGACTGATTATATATTTTTGTATCAAGTAACTAATAAAATTTCTATTTATATTTTTCATGAACATTTTATGTACTTGCATATAGGCATGTATTTACAATCTTCGTACCAATTTTATCAGGATACCGCAACAGCGCGACGTTTCCAATATCGATTTCAATTAGCAATTGCTGTCGCTTTAATTAATACATCAGCGAAATAGTATTATGTGGGAATACCTTTAAAATTTATATATGTCCAGTATTAGTCTTTATTACCAGAAAGAATTACTGAAGGGACAAGATATAGCAACTCCACAATTGTTAAAAAAAATCGCTGAATTTTTGATAGAAATTAGAAACCGCGATTTTTTTCTTTTAATTTTCCTAATTTAATTTTCCGAGAGCCATTAATTATTATTAATGTACAGGGCAAATGTATGAATCTATTCGAATATCTTTGATACGGCTGCTTAGATTTTAATAAAATTTTCCACATTTAAGTTAATGCAAATAGGGAATTCGAAGAGTATATTTATTTTCAAAGCAGGCTTCCGGTATAGCCGGAAATGATGTTAAATTTTTTATTTTAAAGGAAACACCTTGAATGCTTTTACGAATTTCAATAGAGCTCTGCTTTGAGAGTTCAGCAATAAAAAGGCTTGGCACCCAACTGTTAAGATTTTGTTTGTTAAGATAGAAAGATGATTATCCTGGTACTGTTTGTTTTCTTTACTGTATAGTTTTCTTCATGTTTCTTTAATATCCTCGATCAAAATATGCATACACGGATAAATGCCTTCATTCTGTTTGCATGGTCGATTGAAATCCTCTAGGCTTGGAAAATTGTTAGAGCATCTAAAGAATTTAATGATGCACAGTTGGAGGTTAGAAGAAACTAGTTGGTACAAACCTGGTCTTTTTTGTTGTTTCCTCCGTGTTTCGTTCCGAACACATTTTCTGCTTCCCGGGTTACATTGTGACACCAGTATTTGTCCATCAATATTATTTTTCTATTGTTATAGGCACGAAACTACACAAATCAACACGCGTGACACACTGAGACATTGGTGTACCGTTCAAACTTGCCCATTGACACATACGAATCAAAAACATCTTTTTGTTTCATACTATGTTATGGTCAATAGTGTTGATTGATATAGATTCATATATAGGAAAAGCGCCTAGCGCCATCAGTATTAGCAAAACCGAACTCGGGTGAAAAACTGCGTTATGATACAAACCTCCCCAGATGATCATGAATTTTGAAAGAACCATGAATTAGTCACGTTATACTCCTCATGGCGCGACTAGAAGAACATAGAGGATGGAAGAAAAATGTATCTAGGTGAATAGCTGAAAACTCACATAAAAATATTAGAGTGTAACAGTGTGTAGAGTGTAACAGTGTAACACTAGAACGCACAAAAACACTCACAGAAGGATTGTTCTGAACGTCTTCTAGTTTAACACAGTGTTAAACTAAAAGACGTTCAGAACAATCCTTCTGTGAGTGTTTTTGTGCGTTCAAGTGTTACTATTTTTTCTACTGAAGATGACAACGTGGTTGTAGAAATACGTATTTAGAATCATTAAATTCTATTGTGGTAAGGGTCTTTTAATTTTATTTTGATATAAATAGTTCTTCTTTATTAAACTTATTTAATTAGGGTTTTTCCATGTGATTATTGTGTTTGAATGCCTAATGTCTACCTTTATTTGTTAACAGCGTATCGTTTCTTTCTTTATATACCTATAATTACGAAATGTATGTGCATACACTTGTTTCATTTGTAGAATAATCATTATACCATCGTCGTTTGATAAAGCTACAGTGTTAGCGAAACGCGTCACATTTTGTAAACGTTTAGTATATATACGTTTTATATAGTGCAGATTAAACAAATTAATTGTTTTGTTTTATTTTACATCGTATACTTAATTGGAGTTGAAAAGAGGTACACGGAAAATCGTGTACAAAAGTTTAAATGCCGCGGGGATCAAACAATAAATAAATTACTGGAGAATAAAATTTCAGATCATTTATTGCTCTCATTATTTTTTTTTTCCTATAATTCGTTAAGCATTACTATACTAACATTTTTTATATATTATAATGAATTACAGGCCTCTATGTTGATTTCTGAACATGATTGATTATTCATATTACAAGTTATCGATAAAATATTTAAAAGCTATTATTTCTGTGATTAAATATACATATGTATATAAAACAAATGTTGAATAATGATCCGTTAATAATTGGTAGATATATACTGAAAATAAAGATAAAAGTAATCAATAAAAGATTAAAAAATGAGGCCTCTTTTAATAAAACATGTTTTCACTTGAAATTAATAATTTTTTTGAATTAATATCTTATCTAGTTATTAAGTTTAAACTTTTTATTGACTGCAATGAAATATTTATAACTATAACTGATTTTTCATGTACAGAGACATACATATTATATCTTTTAAATACGTACTATAACAAAGATTTAAATAGCTTGACTCATAAATAGTTTCCGCTTTTTTTTAATAAACTGTAATGATGCATTTATTATGCTATTGTTTCATCAAAATCGTCAGATCTGATAAATAAGTATGCTTCAGTCTTATTGGAGCAGTAGCAACGTTCACGTTGGAATTAAATAATAAATTTCTCAGCTTTCAAATGGAGTGACCAAAAGTAAATTTTCGACAAGTAATATTGTTGAAGTTTGAGCACGGGACATCTAAAAATATACGCAGTGTTTATGGGAAAGAAGTCATAACTGATCGACAAGTGCGTAATTAGTTTGTCAAATTTCATTTTGGAAATACGTCGTTGGAAGATGTTCATTAGACTTTTATGATTAAGTTTCGAAATCATTGGGGAAATAAAATTTAGGGCAGAGTACTTGTGAATAATCCAAAAAATTAAACAACATTATAGTCTACCATATGTCGTTATTTAGAAAACACAGGGAAAGTAAGTAGGTAAGATGGGTATTTGGATTATACCTACTATTAGTGAAAAACACAAAGCGAGTTGTTTATCTATGGCGAAAAGTTTTCTTTCATAGAGGAGAAATGACCCGTTTCTTAAATATATGA
Source organism: Melolontha melolontha (assembly GCA_935421215.2). Lineage (NCBI taxonomy): Eukaryota > Metazoa > Arthropoda > Insecta > Coleoptera > Scarabaeidae > Melolontha > Melolontha melolontha. Next base: position 85,811,712 of record OW285236.1, on the reverse strand, counting down.
TAACAGGTGACAAAAATAAGTTATTTACAACAATATTCAATGCAAGAAGCATTGGATTGACAAGGATAAAAGTCCACAACTGAATTAAAAAGTGTAAACTTAAAAAACGATATAACGGGTGGGGCAAAAGTCCCGCTACCATTTTGATTGCGCGCCATCTTGGTTATGTGACGTTTAGTTCAGTTTAGCTTTAACCATTGTGTTGTGTAGACGTCCAAATTTTATTATGGATAAATATACGCCACAAGGACGAGCAGAAATAGTGACAATATTTATTGAAAATAATCGTTCCATTATTGCCACTCAGCGGAAATTGCGTCAAAAATATCCTAATTGTCCAGTGCCTCACAAAACCACAATTGATCGTTTACATGCGAATTTTCGACAGTACGGTACGACAGCAGACAGGCCTCGTTCCGGAAGACAACGGACGTCTCGTAACGCTGAAAATGTGGCTCTGGTGCGCGATAGTGTTGCAGAGTCTCCAGAAACATCAATTCGGAGACGTGGTTACACATGCACGCAGTTTAAGGCGAATTTTGAAAACTGATTTGAAAATGTTCCCGTACAAAATTCAATTAGTCCATAAATTGCTACCGAGAGATCATGATCAACGAGTTGAGTACAGTAATGCAATCCTAAGGCTGTCTGATGAAATTGAAGATTTTTCGTCTAAATTAATAATGAGCGATGAAGCCCATTTTCTTCTCAGTGGCCACATCAATAAACAGAACAGTCGGTTTTGGGAGACACAGAATCCTCAATTAATTCATGAAACGTCATTGCATCCACAAAAAACAAATGTATGGTGTGGTATTCATGCTGGAAACATCATTGGTCCCTATTTTTTTGAAACTGACGAAGGTGTTGGAGTTACTGTTACTGCTGAACGGTACCAAGACATGATTCGAAATTTTCTTGTGCCTGAAATGGAAGACCAAGGACTAGAGTAAATGTGGTTTCAGAAGGATGGGGCCACAGCACACACAGCTCGTTCAACAAGTCAATTATTGAATGACGTTTTTCCACGAAGACTAATTTCGCGAAATGGCGATTTAGCATGGCCAGCCAGATCTCCGGATTTAGCTGCACCTGACTTTTTCTTTTTTTAAAATCAAAAGTTTATGTGAATAAGCCCCAAACGATTCAACATCTTAAATAGAATATTCGTCAAGAAATTGAAGAAATTCAGCCTGAGATGTTGCAGGATGTCATGAAAAATGCCTTAAAAAGAGCCGAAAGTTGAATAGCGAATCGCGGTCACCATTTAGCCGATATAATTTTCCAATCATAACAAAAAAAAATGTAAAGAGCAAATAAACTTTTTATGAAAACCAAACTTACTTATCTTTTCTTTCAACAAAGTTATAGGCAATCAAAGTGGTAGCGGGACTTTTGCCCCACCTTGTATAACCCCTTACCACAATTATTAATCGTATCCTAAATACGTATTTTGACAACTAAGTTGTCATCATCATTAGGTAAAACCACTAATTAAAATGTCGCACATGGGGCACAGTAAAGGTAGCACAACTGATCACGCAACAACTTTACACGGCGTCCACGTATACACTACTTAAAAATACAAATATATAGACTAAAAATTACGACAAAATTACCTCTCTTAAGGAAATGGCACCCATATGTGTTTACTCTCTTTTCGAACCGTCTACAACCTTTCTAACTCCTTTTCTAAGAATGAAAAGAGATAGTTATAGGGGATCGGTCCCTTATCTCCGTTCATCCTGCTCTGTTTGTTTTTTACAGATATGAATGCTTTAGTATGTGTCAAGATCGCGGGGATTATTAATGGCTTTGACAAGTTTTAACCCTTTAATCGACATATTGTGTAGTGTATTTAAAGCATGGTTGGCAACGTTATATTTTTCTGATCTATGAATTTAATATGTGATATGTGTTCTTTAAACCGGGTTATTATTGATCGCTTGGTTTGGCCTATATATTTCAAATTACAATCATCGCAATTAATTTCGTATATACCTGATTTCAAATTAAAATGAACTTTATCTTTGGTATTCCCCAGGAGACTTTTGATACTATTTTCGGACCGAAAGGCAACTTGGAGACCTCGTTCTTTCACAACTCTATTAATGTTTTTCGTGATGGGATGTTATGGTAAACACATGTACTTTTTCTCCTAGTTACTTTGAGATACCAAACTTGTGACTGAAAGCGGCAATGTTTTCATGAACTTTATCCAGTGGATTATTTAAGACGAGTGGAATTTTGTCAATGGTTTCAAAATAATCTACACAATCAGGATATCCTTAGCACAGTTTTTTTCACGGATGAGGCCTGGTTTTATCTTTCTGGGTGTGTTAATTCACAGAATATGAGGTGTTGGTCCTCCGAACATCCGCATTTTTTTTGTTGAAAAAACATTGCATCCCCAAAAAGTTGGTGTTTAGGTTGGAATATGTCGAAGAAGATTGGTGGGTCCCATTTTTTTTGAATGTACACTTACTGCTGCACGATATCGCAATGAGATACTCGGCTCATTCATAAATCAACTGGATGATGAAGAATTACAAAATGGGTATTTCCAACAAGATGGTGCAACAGTACATACGACCAAAGAAACACTTCAATATCTCAGAGAATTTTTTGGTAACAGAATAATAAGCAGGAACACTGAAAGCCCATATCCAACTAGGTCTTGCAATTTAAACATATGTGATTTTTTTCGTATGGCCATACATCAAAAATTCGATTTATTCAACGCCAATTCATAATTTGGAACAACTGAGAATTCGCATAACGGAAAAGTGTGAAGAGATCAACAACTCACCGCAAATGCTGCATAAAGTTTTTGCTGGATTGCGGAGAAGAGTTGGTTTGTGTTTAGATGTAAATGGACAAGATTTTCAACAACTTCTGTAGCTATATGTAAATTTTGATTATGATTTCGATATTAAATAAATTATTTGTTTTCTTTTTTGTTGTAGTATCATTTCAATGCTATAACCTTTTTTTACAACGAAACCAAATGAAACTGTCAAGCATCAAGTAATGTGTCATTATGTGGAAGTGGCTAAAGTACCAACCCAATTTCACAGTCTACTCCAATTATGAATTTTTTCGATGGCTCGTTACAATATGGCACCAATCGACATTTTACGAATAATAAACGTGAAGTTAGGCACACATATTTTATTTACAGAAAAATGTATAGAATTGCTCTAATCGTACGTTTGTAAGTATACACTTACAGAATTATATAAGTTTACAGATCTGTAACATTACAGATATGTAAGAATATTGCACAGAATCGACCCATTAACACTCTTACATTTTTGAAATTTAGTGATTTGACATCGGTATGTAATATACCACATGAGCAAAAATTATTTAGATAAGGGCTGGCCATGGTTGGGAGGATCATTGTCTTTGATAAGTTCAGTTTGTTCTTGCCAATTAAATGTCAGTTTTGGGTTGCAGTAACTCTAATTATTTTGGTCATATTAGCTAAAAAAACTCGTATTTAAATCATGTCGAATAAACCTTCAAATCGAAACTGACATCCAACCAACATGTAGAACCAACAACATGCTGAACTTATCAAAGGCAGTGATCCTTCCAATCATCGCCATCCCTTATCTTAACAATTTTTGCTCATATGGTATTATTAATAAGGAAAACTTTAATAATGACAAGTCACATCATAAAATGGACCTGTCAACAACTGGCCACCAAGATCATGTGACTTGACGCCTCTGGATTATTTTCTTGGAGAGGTGTAACAGCATGATTTCTAGAAGGATTTTACAATTCATTCTTCAATTTTTTAATTAAAGACTGTCCCTAATTAAACCTACCTACCACTTCGGTGTTGTAGTCGTTCTCTTATCTTTTCCAATAAATCCAGAACTGTTTCTTTTAAAGCCGGAACCATTCCAGAAATTCATAATTTGTCCATTTATCTAAATTGTCATTACGAAAACGTACAGTATACGTTCAAGATTTGCTAAATCAACTTAATTAACTAACCCATTGTCAATACTTTTTCCATATCTATATGAAGTGAGTGTTCTAATTAATTAATTTTCAAATAAGGTTACAGATATTAATAAATACAAGGTGTGTATAAATTGTCGCAAAGGCTACACGTAGCGACATTCTTCGTTCGGTTCTGAATAAAAAATCTTAAATATAAATGGGATTTAAGTAAAACACTTATACTAATTTCCAGTATATATTACACTTTATTATATATTAATAAATTAAAGACCTAAATAAATAAGACCCAATAAATTAAAGCATACATAGGCCAAACTGGTAGGAGCTTTGAGAAAAGAATACAGGAACATTAACAACAACATTTATTAACAAAAAGACAGATTCCAATTATGCAATTCATTTGTTGGAAAATAATCATAGTTTCAATAAAGATTTCTAAATTTTACAGTCACAACAAAAAGGATTAAAGTTAAATTTACTGGAATCCTTAGAAATAAATAAACTTAAATATGCAGATATATTATTAAATGACCAATTAGACCTTAATAATTCCCCACTTTTAAACTGGTTTCATTAAATATTAAAATAACAATAATTTTAGACGATATATCGGTAAGAGACGATTCTAATGTAGACAAGTGCAACCCATTGAAATAGTTTAGAAAAAAGCCATACATTTGTGAAGAGCGTGTTCAGTAGTAATATAAGATCCGAAGAAGCTACATCGTAGCGAAACATGTCATCTATTTATTAATATATAATAAAGTGTAATATATACTGGAAATTAGTATAAGTGTTTTACTTAAATCCCATTTATATATAATGGATTTCCAGCAAGTATCGGCCGATTCAATTAAATTAAAAAAAAAAAAAAATCTTAATGTTAAAATGTCGTATCATGCTTCCTAAATTCGTAAATGTCAAAATTTGACAGTAATGATTTTGATTTAACTCACTTTGAAATACAAACTTATTGTTCTACAACGTTGCCAAATGTGTTTTTCGTGGAAGTACGTTCATGAATAAATGTTAAAAACAAGCTTTTAAATCAAAAAGAAAACGTTTACGAAATAATACTAGTAAAATTTTTTTCTTTAAACTAAATTGCATCTATCTCTGTTAACAGATATCGAAGAGCAAAGGTTAGTTACGCACTAAAAGTCTGAACTTCAAGAACCCCGTGAAAACAAACGAAGCATGATACGACATTTTAACATTAAGATTTTTTATTCAGAACCGAACGAAGAATGTCGCTGCGTGTAGCTTTTGCGACAATTTATACACACGTTATATATATTACATAAATTTATGTTAACATTACAATTTTGAAATTGCACAGATGGTGTTGAATTATTATGAAAATTATTTTCATTTGAGTTTATATTAACATTTATATTGTCATTGACATTGGAGTGGTGAGGATGTGTTGGTGCTGGATTTATTTAGTGAACTTGTAACTTTATTAGCTGTGTTGCTGATAGAATTATCTATATCGCTTCTGACACTGTCGTGGATTTCCAACCTCCATGTCTTTTCAGCGCAGTTATATCGTCACCTGCATCAATTAACGGTGTGGCAGATGATCTGCGAAAACAGTGGCCTGTGTACTTTTTTGGATTTGATAAATTTGGCAAAAGCGTTGCTATCTCCTTGCTCATTGCTCTGTCAATTTTTTGTACCAAAATAGTAAATGTACATTTTGGTAATTTAAGAAAAGGCAGTGGATGTAGCTTCGACTAATCTTCAATCTTAATGTTATGATATATACTTAATATACTTCTTAACATAGAGTATGTTGTCCATAAGCTTGATGACTTATGTTTTTGGAGATAATTTATCAAAATATACAAGCAGAACATCTTCAAAGTATTCACGCTTTTACTTTTTCTCCAGTCCATAAAAGATTTATATGATAATTCGTACTGTTTTCTAGATTTTTCTGGCAGTAAATTTAAAGTAGAATTAATAAATAGTAGAAAAGGCAAAAGCAGTCATTGCCTATTTCCAGTGGTGTATGATTTTCAATGTCTAAATGCATACTCTTTACTTGCTTACCGCTCTCCAATAAATGAAATGAATTGTGAAATTAAAATTCTTGGCTACAACGCGCGAATGCGGCATAAATGGCGCCTGCAATTTGGCATTATTGTTTATTCGTTGCCATAGGTTGATAAGGATTTACCTGAATCGTGCAGCTAACAGACCAGTGACTTATGAGATTTTTTCTGTGACTTATGAGGCTTTGTCCGTGACTTATGAATATCAGTAAGTAATGAGGGTCATAAATTAATAGAAATCAATGTGTTTATGTGCATATTATGTAATAGAAGTGGAAAAAAGTTGTATTTAAAAGATCTCTTAGCGTCATGGAAACGTATACGATAAATGGCATTTTAAAAATAGGAGTAGACAAAATTATCGTCGAGTTTAATCTGTAACAATTGGTAACAATAGTTACCGCTTTGGAAACCACCCCGGTAAATGATCAAATAGCCTTCAATCGCACTAAAAATATTTAATTTATTTCAAATATTTTTTTACCATTTGTGATAGTTTAATCCAAATTTACTCTTCCATACAGCAGTAATCTTGTCGTTGAAAGGTCTACATTAACTTATTAATTATTTTCTTACGTTTCTAGACTATATGGAATTTATTGTCACCAAAGGTACACCAACAATTTATTATCTTAGAAAATACTGTAACAGAAAGTACTTGAATTAAACAAAACAATCGATAGCTAAATAAAATTCGGAGAAAAACAGGTTTGAATGAAGGATATATTTACTTTAACAATTTCATTTGCCTAGTACGCAGGAAAATCAATTGTTGAAGGTAGAGAACTTTCATTAAAAGAGTTACTAAACTATAAATGAAGCGGAAAATATCTCTTGGTACATTTCAAGTTAAATGTTCCGGAACTTTGGTGTTTTGAAATATTCTCTTGTGTAAATTGAAAGCTTTTCGAGTTTATAACTTCAGTCGTAGGTTTGAAATACTGAAAACAAATATCAAATACGCTCTGCTTACAACGTTGATTTGAATTGAGTTCTTTCATTTATACTTAGAAGGCCAGCAGAGATATTACGTGCTTGAATATTTAATTTAGTTCAAAGAATTAAAATTAGATTGAATGTGTATAAATATTTTTAATTAACTCCTGGTATAACTTAACAAACTCTCGGATAATACACTCCATTACAAAAAAAAATTGCTTATTTTTTAGTTTTTAGTAATATAAAATTTTTTAAAAACTATTACCTTTAAACGGTACTTAGAAATTAATTACGCATATAAAACTCCAAAAAGTTTAAGTTAAGCACGTATTACACATTTGAAACAGACATGCAATATACACGTCTGCAACTGTACACATACACATACCTCATATTTTACAACACTTACTTCTGCCTAAAACACGTGTTTCTGTCATTTATTATCAGACTTCGTCAGTTAGGCTAGCAAAGCAAAGCTAGAATCGCCTCACAAGGCATAGCAAATTTTGTCCTATCAAGTTGCTATGCCTTGTGAGGCGATTCTTTAAGCTTTGCTTTGCTAGCCTAACTGACGAAGTCTGATAATAAAAGACAGAAACGCCACCGGCGCCATATAATTATATATTGCCACCTGATAGGACAAAATTTGCTTCGCTAGCCTAACTGATGAAGTCTGATAGTAAATGACAGAAATACGTGTCTTAGGCAGAAGTAAGTGATGGAAAATACGAGGTGTGTGTCCATGTGTACAGTTGCAGACGTGTATGTTGCATGTCTGTTTCATTTGTAACATATAAAACTCGTTTAAATAATTTAAATTTGTATTAAGAAATTTGTATTGAATTTTGTTATTTATTTGTAGAGAATTTACTTTTTCAATTATTTGTGTATGAATTTAGACCTAAATCCTTAAAAATTTCAACGATAATATAAAATTAATAATATAACAAATATCCAAAACTTCTAATTTAAATCAAAATGTACGGTTGCGGCTAAATAAAAGCGACCACTATGTTGACACTTTTTATCATTTTTATAAATTTTGGTAAATCAGGTTTTCAAAATAAAACTTTGTATCTATGAAAATATCTTATTAATAATGACAGAAAAACTAATGGTAGCAAAAGTCAAAGCAAAAGTTCTATTACAATAACTTTAAATCAAAAAGTCAATATGAAAATAATTGAAAATAATAAAATAAAATAAAACAATAACTTTGTTAATACCACTTTATTCACTGTTACGCCCAGAAAATTGTTTCTGAGACCTTTTGGTAATTTTTGAACGTGTTATTACTTTATTTGTTTACTTTAAACCTTCGTAGCCTTTTCAAACATTATCCTTCCGCTAATTTATATTTTATTTGTCATATTCCCTAAATATCGAACCATTTAGGCTTCTTCAAACCGTTATTATTATAAAAGTTTCTTATGTTTAAATGTTTTGGATGACCGTATATCCTTAATGTTCCGGAGTAATTTTCTGCCTTCTCTGCGCAGTCGCCTCTTTGTATGATTTATGCGTACTCATGGTTTTTTATTATGCTTTATGCGAGTTTCGTTTCTTTTAAACGATTATTACTTACTGAACGAGTCATTATTTTAATTATGGAATTTTGGTAATTCTTTCAGGGCGATTTATTTGATTGTTTAACCTTTATTTTAAGTTTTATTTTGGAATTTCCCTGTCATTGGCTTTGTACGCCATCTACGCGGCATATAGGATTACTTCCGCTTTAGTTTGCTTTGCATTTTTCTGTAATTCAAATTGGTCAATTACCTTTTTCTTTGTTGCGATTTTATTCCCGAATTTCAGTTTATTAGCTTCTGTATTCACACCCTGTTGTTGTCTGGGTTTTTGGTTTATTATTTCCTTATTTTTAACATTTTCCGTTGGAATGAGGTTTTCGTAACTATGACGCAGTTAACCTTCTCCTATAAATGTCGTACAGCCGAAGGTAAGAGGCTCTATCTTTATCGTGCAAGCTCTGAAGTACTCAGAAGTTCGAAACCTAAGTCAAGTTTTGTTTTTTTCCCAGTTTAAATTTTCTGCATAGGCAGGCTTTGTTCATACTTGACTTATTGGCATAAATTTTTTATTTGTGTAAGTTTTATTGGACCTCGTGCTTCAGGTGAGTTTTAAACTTGGAGACGGCTGTAATTTTTTTCCACAGCAACTACACTCGACCACACCTTTTGGGCGTCTATCACAGATTGTGCTACTAATTAAAGTATTTACTAAGGGAAAATGGTTTCTGACTTCTTCTGAAACACGATTTAGTCCGTGCGCCAAGCAAGTTGTATGAATTAAATTTGAGTAAAAGATTTTCAAGTTGAAAGCTGCCTTCACCATGTATGGTGCAGCATCTGTCAAAAACAATAGAATTTTCTCTGTTGGAATCGATTCCGGTAAGAAGAAAGTTGCCAGTTCTTCCTGTATAAACCTTGTTATTGTAATTATTTGCCTTTTCCAACTGTTTGGATGAAATTAAATAAGATTTTGCTGGAACCGATCCGTTAAGGATACCAATCATTAAATGAACTATGTATTGGCCCACACTATCAGTAGTTTCATCTACGCATATATAAAAATAATTGTTTGCAACAACCGTCTTAATGCTATTCAATGTTTCTTCATAGATACAGCGAATATATTTTTTTCATAACGTGCTCTCGTCGGGAATGTTATATTTACTGATGTACTTTTGCAAAAATAACTTGACATTTAAGTTGTTTAATTTATGTAGTGAAATATCTGCCGATACAAACATTTGACACAAATCTTCATTAAATTGTTCTTGTTCCGATATTTGGGAAGTTGATGGCAAACATTGCGGTAATGTTTGCTGACTCTTCGACAATTTCATCTTTGTTAGTTTTGCAGCAAGAGATGGAGTTTTCATATGTTGATCGACTTGGAACTTTTTCTCACTTGTAATCTGCAAAAAAAATATCACATCATGGGTTGTTTTCTTATAAAATAAATTTTACTAAAAGATAAAGGAAAAATTAAAAACTTAATTAATTAATTAATTAATAAGAAGAGATACCCTCACAATCTTGCAGCATGCATTTTTGCTATTATATATCACAACTCACAAGTTTACACTTCGAAAAGCCAACGTAAAATGACTTTCGAATATGGGAATAAATTTCTCCGAATAGCAAAGAAATACATATGCTCCTAATTTTCTGGTAAAATGTATTTTTGTATTTATTTAGAAGTTTTAAGGTATTAGCTTTACCTGGAATTTTGTCTCGCCCTGGATGTATGGGAAGAGCATTAATAAATTCTTGGAGACGCTTGGAGAGGCTGAATAAAATGCTATTTTTAATTTAAAGAGGGCTGTTTAATTTATGTTTGTTTGTTACATCCACGACATATTTTTAGTAATACCTATAATAAATTTGATTTAGTAAATAAATAAAACTCGAGTACTTAAAATATGCAAAAATGCTGAATTACTACAAAATATGCAAATAATATACAAAATGCATATATTATGCTAATATGCAAATTTACGCCAACTGGATATAATCCGGCCTTTAGTTATTATCCTCTTATTCTGCGGAAACCTTTGGCCGACCAGTCCCCACTTGTCTTTCCAAAGAATGTCTCTGATTCCACCTGCTTTTTACATAATGGATAGTGCTTTTTGCCAGTTGAACGCCGGACAGAATTGGCTGACAAACGCCGTACGACGACTAAACAATGTTACAAATATCATGGATTGTTCTTCTTCGTCTTGCAAGATATCATCACGTACTTTTGCCACATTTTTGGCGTGTTTTCCGTCAATGGATGACCGGAACTCTCATCTTCACCATCAACCGACACACGTTCATTTCTAAAACGGTCGTACCACTCATAAGTTTGCGTCTGGCCTAAAGCATCCTCACCAAACGCTTGTGTAAGCATTTTCAGAGTTTTCACTTTACCAAGCTTAAAGCAGAATTCGATGGATGTTCTTTGCTCTTTCACATCAGACATTGTAACGTCGCAGAATAACTCGAACACAAGTCAGCAAATATAAACATAAAAAATGTTTGCCACCATCTAGCAAAGTACCGTTTAACAGACTGACTTAGTATAGACGTAGCTCACACCATCTGGCGCTATAGAACTGTACTATCGTTCCTTCGCACGCCATTTTCAAATTCTGGGAATTTTTGGGTAGTACCTCTTATTTAAAGAAATTAGTTTTGTACGATTAAATAGATCTAATTCAGATCGCATGCAATGCAGTTCTTTGGCGATTAAAGCCACTGAACTGTAAGTGCCTAAGTTGTAAGGTGAGTACGCACAGAAAATCCGCTTTTTTGTGAATGCTATTGACACTCTAATATTAAAAATGGACAACTCCGAACACCTTATGTACTTAATTATTACTTAAGTTACTAATTATTACTTAAAATCTGAATATGATTCAAAATTCAACAGGCGTAAGTACAATTACGGCCTTTGAAAACTCAGATACTTAAATACATAAACATTTTAAGCGGTGTAAACTTTTTTAAATGTTACTCAAACCAATCATTGGCGTAGAACGCCAAATATACTGCAAAAATAGCAAATGAAAAAAAATGATTAATACAACTACAGATAGTGTCCTGCTTTACTTAAATTTCAAAAATATCATTTCGAATATCAGAGTACATAACTTTACTTCTAAATTAGTATTTATAAAAAGAAACCCTAAGAAAACTACCTGTTAGCAGAGGTTAATATTTTATCGTAGCGTCACCGGAATCTATAGCGCTTTGGAGGCGTCTTGGCATTGACGATACCGTACTCTCCACTCATTCTAACAGCATTTCATGCCAGATATTTGAAATGGTTTTATCAGTTCTTTCCGGTTTTGTGGCAAAATTTTGTCCATGATTTTCTTGACCTTGATCCCCCAAATATTATCTATGGGATTTAGATCCGGGCTCCTCGCTGGCCAAGGCAATGTCTACAATCTATTAGCTTCTAAAAATATTTCTTATAACATGCGCCATATAAATTCTGCAGTTATCATGTTGAAACATAAAATTGTTGCAGAAAATCGGAATTAATGACGGCAACATGTATTGTTCAAGAATATTTCCGTATACAACAACTACAAGTCCTTCCTCAATGACAACACATATTTCCAATCCACCCCCAAACATTGACTGAAAATCCTCCACTGCGTTTGCATTTGCGAACGTATTGTTCTGTATATGGTCTATATACTCGAACACGTGCATTGCTACAGGACTGAAAAGTCTTTTCGCTCGAAAAAATAATATTTTCTCAAAAGTTATTGGCATTGTTTACATATTGTTCAGCAAAATGCAGTATTAGCATTTTGTTTGCCTCAGTTAAAAAAATCTTATTAGCAACAGCTCTACTTCTTAGTTTACTTTCAATAATCCTTTTGTGTGCGGTTCTTCTAGAATCTGGAAAATTTTGTGTCAATTTTGGTTTGTACTACAGTTGCAAATGGATTTTCTCTTAGATAATTCACAAATTGTACATTTTCGTTATGGTTTTATGTTTTTCGTCTCCCAGTGCCTTGTTAGGAAACAAGGCACTGGGAGACGAAAAACATAAAACCATAACGAAAATGTACAAAACGTAAGTTCGAGGAAACTGAGTTCATCAGAAGGATCTGATGAACTCAGTTTCCTCGAACTTACGTTTTGCTAATAATACGGTGTTTTTGCCTATATTTATTTCTTTTGATATGGTCCTTATGTTCGTTCCGTTTCTCAATCTAGTTTTGAGAATAGATTTTTGAAATTCTGATAATTGCGGTATTTTAAAAAAGAAACGGACTATGGATTTCTCAAATGTGACATTGTCATCAAAATGACTGATAAAAATTTGATTCATCTAATTTTGACACATAAAGTGACACTTTCTAAAACTGTATGACATTAGGAAACGCTATACTTTTCGTAATTAGTTATGTAATGAAAAATATTTCGTAACCAGTGATGAAAAATTCACTTCATCACCAGTTAATATAAAAGAACACAGAAAAAAGGAACGTTTAATGACACAAATTGGTTGAATCTTCATTTTAGGCATTATAAACATTTATGATACAATGTGAACAATTGGTGAGGTTAATTTCTGCAGACAAGAATTCATGGCAGTTGCTCTGATTTCGTGATGCAAAACGGAACTTGCATTTAAGCTTGATTCACCGAGAATATCAGTAGCAATCCTTTTCTTATTTTCTATAGAATTCTATTCATAACCCCCCGTTACAGTATTTGATTTCCAGTCTCCATGTCGCTTAACCTTCAAAATATCCGCACCAGAATCTACCAAAAAGGTAGCCTATGACCTTCTGAAGTAATGTCCAGTAAATAAGAAAGGATTTGGTAGTTTCAAAAACTGAGCAATACTCTTCGGTAGATTACCGATTGTATTAATGCCAACTGGCTGTACGCCGCATTTACCATTATTATATTTGACGAAAAACCTATCGTGTTTAACGTTTTGTGGACGCAAAGATATATACTTTTTAATAAGATCAAGAAAATTTTGCCCTTCAATATTTCCTTCTGTGATCACAAACTCACGCGTTACTTTGGTCGTTGTAATAGGGATTTTTGTTACAAAATGAGAAAACTCGTCTGAAATATCTCCCACATAGAAAAGTTAATTCGACTTTTGTCATTAGATATGTTTTATCCTCAGCTTCTATCATAAACCGGGAGACATTTTCCTTTGACAAGATAACAGACTTTTTTGCATGGTATCACTCTGATTGCCTTTTTAGCAATGCATGTAAACTGATATATTTTGCAACATCAATACTCTTCTTCAAAGACAATTCACTTCGCAACATGGAATAAAAAGTCCAGAGTGTTGAAGCTTTCTGATTCTTTCTTCCCTCAAAATAGGCTAATAAAAAATATTCGTACTATGCAACGAAATATTTATCTAATAAAAGTAAATGTTTATGACAACATAATTTGAAACATACTTGAGTGGGTAAAACCTCACTACATTTGTATAATACCAAAGTATTTTTAATAATATAAAAATATTATTAAAAATGGGGTGTGAAGAACACAATACAAGTTCATTTAGGTATTTTTGAATGTATGGATACGGTGTATAGATACGGTTGTTACCGACTATAGAAAACACGTCTGCTTCGGCTGTTATTATGTAGACGGCGTTGAATATTCCTTCACGCGCTGTCTGAATAATTTCGGCTAGATAGTAACGTAGTTATGTTTGTTTGAATGTGTCTTCTCCAACAGGGGCGTATTGAAAATCATGTAGAAATGTGAAATACGTATCTACGTCTTTGGAGAAGATACATTCAAAAATACATAAATGAACTTGTATTGTGTTCTTCACACCCCATTTTTAATAATATTTATATATTATTAAAAATACTTTGGTATTGTAAATATTTATATTTAAATTAACAAACAGCTGTCAAATTAAATGAATTATTATCAATAGCATGAAACCTGTCTAATGACTATGACTAATGACAGTAATGACAATGACTTATGTCGTATGGCATTTCTAAAGAAATTAGTTATGACGTTTAATGTCAGATCAATTAGAAAATTATGAAACTGTGTTTTGGTCAAAATTAGATAAAATCTTGTATGCAATACCTTATTAAATGTTATTTTGTGTAACTCATGTCATTTTGCAGGATCTCGCATTTCGTAACTGGTTACATAAATAGCTATTATACATTACAAAATTTTAGAGTTTTAACATTCACGTCAAAATCGAGTGTCTGAGTTTTCAAGGGCCACATATTTGTCAAAGTTTAACTTATAAAAGTAAGTAATTTACCATGTATTACGTTAAATTCAATGCGCTCACGATATGTAGCCGGCTTCCATACAATACAACAAAATTCCAAGATTGATAGCACTAATGAATAACACAGTTTTATAATTACCATAATATGATTGAAGTTACATGTTTGTCACTTAATAAATGCACCGATTTAATTAATACGTAATATCTTTGATATGTAAATGAAATATGTTCATTTTCCAGAGTGACTCCATTGTCTGGAATCGATTCAACTATCTTAAGAGAAATATTATCCAAAAAGTATTGTACTGTTAAGAGCCCATTTTCCTTTCTAGCAAATGATACGATACTACAAATTGAGAGAGTTCGACTCTGTGCGTCGAAACAAGTGTGGTGGTATTTTACTAATAAAGTGGAAATTAAGTGATATTGTTTTTTCATTTTTATTTCAGCAACAATTTCCATCATGTAAAGATTACGTTGATTCAAAAAAATATTAGATGCCTGTGCGTGATGTGAATATTCTTGAGTACATTATAACTATCGTTATCAACAAAATGAAATAAATTGTTAAACAACCTTCGCCAATATTTATTATGAATTTACCTAACGTTACGTTTTCTTTTCAGGTGCTGAGGGAAGTACATTATTGGGTGCCATAGCTGGTATAGGTGCATTATTTTTAGTGTTTCTGTTGTATATTAATAAGAGATGGTGGTTAAACACCGTTGGGGGAATAAATTGTTGCGAAGAAGCCTGTCCAACGGTAACAAGTAGACACGTACCGTCTCCTTCCGTGCCTTCCACGTTATCACCACCGAATAAACCAAAATTGTGTAAGTATTTATATATTGTATTGATTAGTCTCGATAAACTATTTTCTTAAATATTTTTAAATTATAAAAAAAAATATGAATATATATAAACTACTCAAAAATGAATAAGGAATTTTTACTTTTTTTGTATTTTTTAGATAGTATGGGTAAATATTTGTAGTGTATTATATTAGATACATAATTGTACACAACAATTTAAAATTTTCAAGTATATTTATTCAGAAAAATCGTTAGATTACTAAGAAATTATCAAAAATGAAACAAGCAACATTTTTAACAATAGCTAAAATAAACATTATTCTATAACAATTAATTCTAAAATCGTGTATAATGGCCACGGACATCTCTCACAGCTGTACATCTTCGGGGCATACTCATAATGCAATTATTAATGTGTTCTTGTGACACTCTTCTCCAACACAGCGGGAAAATTTCCCGCAAGGGTTGCACGTTAACTGGGGGTGGATTATGTTCGTTGAGCTGTTCTTGAAGTCTGTCCCAAATGTGCTCAATTGGATTCAAGTCGGGAGACGTTGGTGGTAAAGGTAGATGGTTAATATGGAGGTCATTTATTGCTTGTATTACAATTTGTGCACGATGAGGTTTTGCATTATCATCAATAAAAACCATGTTTTCATCCACAGCCTCACGAAAGTCGGCCACATATTGCTGAATAATGTCATCTCTGTATATGTGTCCATTGACATTGTTTTCAAAGAGATGGAGGTTCGCACGTCCATTCAAACTAATGCCCGCCCACACCATGATACCACCGTCGCCAAAAGGCACCACAGCTTTTGTAAACTCGCGTCTATAACGGTCTCCTCGAGTTCTTCAGACCCTTACTCTACGATTATCACTAAATAAGCAGAATCTGGATTCATCGGTGTATAAACCATGCTCCCATTGAAAATTTTCTGCTAGTCGTTGGTTAATCCAAGTTCTTCTAGCCATTCTATTGGCATTAGTTAATTTTGGGCGTCTCACGGGCCTGCAGCTATGAAGATCCATTTCCCTCAGACGGTTTCTGATGGTTTGATCCGAAACTCTAACTCCAGTGGCGGCACGTAACTGTGTTGGCAACCATACAGCACTTCTAAACGGATTCATCCTTGTCTGAATTCGTATGTAGCGGTCTTGTCTCTGATTTGTTTTCCTCTCAGATCTACTACCGGGTATTCTCCTTGCAGATCCTACCTGTTGGAATCTTGTTAGAGCCCTACTAACAACACTTGGAGACACATTAAAAATTGCGACAATTTCTGCTCCAGATTGCCCTCGCTGGTGCAATAACGTAATTAAATCAAAAGTTTCTTTATTTCAATGACGTCTTGGCATCGAGAAAATGTGAAATGATGTTTAAAATGAATAATACTTGTCAAAAAATGTGATTTTTATAATTTTGTATTTTAAATTAATTTAAGGTTAAAATACAAGATTCAATATTTTATCACACAGAAAAGACATTTACCAAATAAAATGTCCACAAACGACTGTGGGCCTTCTAATTTATCTATAGTTTGAGAAAATACGTTAAATTTAATCGAATTAATTAGATCTGTAAAAAAAAGATCTAATTCCCTATTCATTTCTGAGTAGTTTATTTCATCGATTTATATACGAGGAAATATCAGAAAATAACGCGACTTGTGCTGTAGTTTAAAAAACATTTATTTAGAAAACTGCAGCAACTATCCTTCGAAGTACTCTCCATTCTGTGCAATATACTTGTGCCATCGTTTTGTCCATTTATCATAAACATCTAAGCAATTATTTTTTGACAGTCTATTTAGTATACCCATCAAATATTCGACCTCCCAATTCTTTTTTGACTTCAAGAAACAAAGTCACACGAAGCAAGGTCAGGTGAGTAGGGAGGATGAAACATAATTTCTACCCCCAATTCTTTAAGTGTTCGTTGACAAATCCTTAATCTGTGGGCCGGAGCATCGTCGTGATGCAAGATCCAACCGGCCGTTTTATCTTTAATTTTGCCTTTAGAGTACCTCGAAATACATTAAAACACTATCTCCACTTACTGTATATTCTCTAGGTACAATGTGATCAAAAATAACGCCCCATTTATAAAAAAAAATTAAGTGCGTCACTTTACTGATGCTTTTCACAGCTTAGACTGCCTTTGCAGTTCCATTGCATACTTTAAGACTTTAATTCAGGGTCGTAATGATAAAACCAACTTTTGTTACATGTAACCACATTGTTCAAAAATTGGGGATTATGTTGCAGTTGCCCTTTCCACTGTCGACAAATTGTCACTCGATTGGCCTTTTGTTCATCGGTCATCACTTTTGGAATCCATTTTTCCGCGACCTTTCGGTGCCCTAAATCTTCGTAAATAATTTTTTAATTGGAATCGTAAGACAAATTAACAGTGTCCGAAATTCGATATATTCTAATCCGACGATTATTTTGGATCAAGTCGTTAATTTCTGCAATTTTTGAATAAATCCCGCGTCGAGGTTCCACTTCCATTCCGCTTCGTCTTTACTTACCGTCTTTGATTTTCTTATCCCACTCAAATACTCTACATTGTAATAAACTATAATTTGGGTATGCAGTTTCAATCATTTCAAAAGCTTCAGTTGGAGTTTTACCCAACCGAATACAAAATATCGCATATTTGTGCTCCACTCTCATGTTTTCGATGGGTATGAAATAATATTAAGAATTCAGTAATTAATTTGTAATAAACGTCAAAAATTAAATCAAAGCCTACTTGAGGATAAGTATATTAGGGATGGAGGTTTTACGTTCTATTCTTTGTGTTATAAAATTCTAACTGTTGAAGAAGTTTAAGCACTAGCCTCGTTATATTTTAATATACCCTCGTATATTTTAAACATAAATATTTAGTCAACTAAATACGAAATGATATCCTGAGAATTTGAAGCAATTGATCATAATTGATTCATATATGTGTACTATATCACTGGCATACGGTGATGTATTATTAATAAATCATTTATCGAGTGAGTATAAGCGTCTTCGAGTTTCAGCACTTTGTTCTAGTAGAGCCTGTAATTTAGCAGTTCGGGAACTCTGTCAAGAAAGCTAGAAAATATTTTTTGTAATCAAATAAATTTTAAGTAAAAATATTTAAGTGGTTTAAAAGGGATGAGAATTATTCGCAAACAATGTTCTTTGGATGGACATTGATTATCCGTGATTCACGAAATTAATAGAGCGAAGTCATTCTTTAATATGATTTGATTTATTTTGTGTTATGAGGTAAATTTAACAAACGAAGCAGGGCAGAGTTAAAGTGAAACAAACGAAAGGAGAAAAGAGATGACACTACATTTTGACCTAAGATCATAAATTATTTACGAGAGTTACTTTCTTTCCGCGCTAAGCCTCTCTATCAGGCCATGATATTTTGCTATAAATTTTTTGATATTTTAATCTAGCTACTTGTAAGCTTAATAACAGTGGCGGGTGAAATATATATTTGAGTACTTTTAAACTACGAAGATTTAAAGTAATTATCGTATTACACAAAGAGCATTATCGAACTGTGAATGCAATCATAAACGTGGCTTAAACTGTAAGGAATTTTCATGTTTCTTAGCTACTGTAAAGCGGTGATACTATAAATTTGAACGAGTCGTTTAGGGAAATTCGATCGTCTGCTCCTAAAAGATACGTTTCAAGTTCCTAAGCCAAAAATAGATTAAAATACCTGTGTATTTTCATCTAACAAGTGTTCATTTGAAAAGTCAATCTAGTAGCATGTGATTTACTGAGAACATTTTGAAGTATGTCGTAAATTAAAATTTACTACTTAACCTACGAAGTTGTATATTTTGACAGTTTCATACATACAAATAAATAACAAATAATAGGTATTTATTGAAAACTATAACAAATGTTGAAAATGTTGCCCTTCAAGATCAATGCACTTTAAAATCCTCCGTTCAAAATTTCTGATGATATTCTGCAACATTACTGGATTGTTATTAATTTCCATGCATTTCTGTTCGATTCTCTGTAGCATATCATTCAAATTCAATATAGGTGTTCGAAATATGTTATTTTTTAGATAAGGCCACAAAAAGAAGTCGCAAGGTGTTAAATCGCATGAACGTGCAGGCCAGGCAATTTCAGTATTTCGACTAATTATACGCTCATCAAAAAATTCTCTTAAATAATCCAAAGATTCTGCAGTACAGTGACAAGGTGCTCCGTCTTGTTGGAAATATGCATTTTGAAGTTCCTCATCATGCAACTGATTGACAAATTGTTGTAAAATTTCCGTACGGTACCTTTGGGCAGTTAACGTTCCCTGAAAATATAATGGTCCAATGATTCGCCTTTGGATTATCGCTGCCCAAACACCAATTTTCTCTGGATGTAGCGATTCTTCATTAATTACATGTGGATTTTCACTACTCCAAATTCTTGTATTTTGTGAATTTAGGTATCCCGTTTTATAAAACCATGCTTCATCAGTAAAGATGAATCTTTGCGAAAGTTCTCCATTATTGTGCATATTTACAAACCAATTAAAAAACTGTAGTCTACGTGGGTAATCAATTTGTAACAATTCTTGTACTGCTGTGACACGGTATGGATAAAGTTGCATATCTTTTTTTAATAACTTGTGAGTTGTACCAACAGAAAGGTTTATTTGTTGACTCAAATGTCGAAGAGATGTTTGTGGTTCATTTTCCATTATTTCTTCAACACGATTGACAACTTGAGGTGTACGTTTCTTAACTGCTTCGCTGCTTGATTTTCTTAAGAGACTACCAGTTTCAGAAAAAAGTTTTAAAGTTCTATCCAAAGTATTCTTAAATTGTATATAATCTATTACAAAATGTGGAAACTCAACTTGAAATTGTACCATGCAATCTTGAACTGAATAAACCCATAAACCATCAATTTTATTACCACTTCGAAAATAAGCCTGGACTAAAAAAAAATTATGTTCTAAAGTGAAAGCCATTTTAAAACTGAGAAGCAATTTATTTAAACCAAAATCGACGCACGATTATTTTATGCACTAACTGATATTTGTGATTGACATTATCAAATGTCATTTGGATTTACGTTTACGGAACAACAAACACATACTAATATATTTGCGTCTCATTCTATCAAAATTTCAAAGTAACCTAGATTGACTTTTCAAATGAACACACGTTATTTAATCTTCATCTTGTTTGAGACATTATTGAAGAGGACCGGCTTGTTACTTCAAGGAGTATTCAGGCAATTCTAAAGATTGGTGCTAATGCAAATAGCACTATCTAGCTCTGCTCCCTACATTACTCAAATTTTGACTCCAGTACAAAGCGGAAAGAGAGATAGTGCAGATCTACAAATAGATCACTTTCTTAATGAATAATCTCATTAAGTGTAGAACAGAAGATGATAAAACTTTGATATATTGCTATGATCCCGAAAAAGAAGCAACAATCGGTAATTAGGATCTTTAAAAATAACTCGGTTCGAACAGAAGTTATTATAGGAATAAGTTGAAACAAAAATATGGTCGCAAGATTTTTTGGAATTAATAGACAATGTTTACACTGTAGCACTTTTAATGATGAACGATGCACTACACTTGTTTTACCTTAACTTCTCCAAGAGAAAGAATCATATTGCACCATGATAACGCTTGTATCACTTTGACGTATGAACGGTTGAGTGTTTTAATATTCAAAACATTTAATGTAGCATTCTCCATATAGTCTAGACCTGCCACCTAATGATTTCTTTTTGTTTCCAAGTGTAATGGTTAAATTTGTTAGATTTACGTTTTACATCGGTCGAAGAAGCGGTTGACGCATTTAGAAATGAAATAAACAAACTAACTCAAGATATTGAAAATGTTTGAAGATTATTTTAAGACATGGATGCAAAAATGCATTAACTGGGAAGAGGAATACTTTGAAAAATTCTAAACAAATAAGTTTTGCCAAGATTCTTTTACCAAGCTAAATTACGTATAAACGCATCCATTACATTAAACCATTTAAATAATAATGATATATTTCGTTTCGTCAGGCAAAGAGCATAGAACATGTTAAATATAAAAAATATGTCAAGTACATAAACAAATATACGGTGGGACAAACATTGACATATATATAACTAAAATTTTAATTGTTCTTATAACTTCCCGAAAGAAATCGTCCACTGAATACAGTGCTTTCTCGACCAAGCTTGTCTTCAGTAGCCGTTTAAATATTTGATGAGGTTTGTCTTTTATGTTGTTGGCAATGGGATTGTATATTTTTATACACTGAAAGACCACACTTTTTTCCACTTTCTACAGTTTTGTTTGTGGCGAAATTAGAGACATGCGCAAGTTACCTCTGGTATTGTGACAGTGGTCAACTTGAAATTTCTGGAAAAATTAATTATAATTTCTATACAGTGCTTCTCAAAAGTCCCCTCCCCCCATCTTATCTTTGGAACGATTATACATACACAAGTGAAATTTGTGCTTTAGGTGATAAAGTAGCAGCGGTCCTAATTCTTGGTGAAACTAGACAAAATATTCATGCAGCAGAACACATTTTTAATGAGAGGTTTCTCGATCGCCCCATTTCGAGGACTTATTTAAGGGAGCTTCTTCGTAAGTTTGAAACAACGGGTAGTATTAATGATGCGAAACGATCTGGCAGACCACAAATTTCTGATGAGAAAAAAATTAATATACTGGCAGAAGTAAGAGTTAATCCTACTTCTTCCACAACTCAAGTTGCATCTACCTGTGAAGACAGTTGAAGTACAGTACACAGGGTGTTGAAAAAATACAAATTTCATCCATACAAATTAAAAATGGTTCATCAACTATCAGACGACGACCCAGACCGAAGACTAGAATTTTGTGAAAATATGGAAACTAAAATTAACCAACAGCCAGACTACGTCAAAACAATTTGTTTTAGTGACGAAAGTACTTTCTATCTAAATGGAAATGTAAATACACAGAATGTGAGGTATTGGAGTGACGCAAATCCTCACCTGTTTCGTGAAACACATACCCAATTTCCCCAGAAGGTGAATGTTTGGGCAGGTATCCTGGGAAACCACATCGTTGGGCCTCTTTTTTTAAATACTAATTTAACTGGTGAGGTTTATCTGGAGATTTTGCAAAACGCAATAGAACCGTTAATCCTTGAAATTTTGGAAGATAATCCAGATGAATTCGGCAATTTAGAAATAACATTCCAACAGGATGGTGCTCCTCCACACTATTACGGTGCAGTAAGACGGTATTTGCATGAGGAGTATCCTGGTAGATGGATTGGACGACGAGGTTCAACGGAATGGCCACCTCGATCACCGGACCTCACACCTTTGGATTTTTTTCTGTGGGGGTACCTTAAATCGAAGGTTTACGCCACTGAACTTGACAATATTGACGTTGTAAAACAACATATTGTTGCAGAATGTGAGGCTGTTTCCGCAGACACATTTGAAGAAGTACGAGAAGAGTTTAAAAATAGGATATTTTACTGTCAGGAAGTAAATGGAGGTCACTTCGAGCAATTTCTTTAAGTACATACTGTTTCTTAAATCTGTATTTAATATCATACTGAATGGAAATTAAATTTTCATGTTTACTAATGAGCCATTAAAACTGCCTCAAACACAAACAAAATTAGTATCATTGAATAGGTTTTTTCGATACCTTTTAAAGGAGGTGTCGCTTGCCGTAGCGTTCTATTTAAAATTATTGGTCACAATGGCCTTGTGACGTCATCTATGACGATTTCATCATCTATCATCACTAGTAGGGAAGTTTATAACCTATAATATTCAATTTCCAAATTTCACTTGTGTATGTATAATCGTTCCAAAGATAAGAGGGGGGAGGGGACTTTTGAGAAGCACTGTATAATAGTCTACAACATCTGTAAGTACATCACGCAGTTATTGAATAGCACTATTCATTCGGTTAACCGCACACAAAAAATAGATGTGCAGTTAACCGAATGAATAGTGCTATTCAACAACTGCGTGATGTACTTGCAGATGTTGTAGACTATTTATATCGTCCGTCGTAATTTTCGTCCATTCAGCCCGATGTGTCCGGTCTCTAATAATAAGCATTAATAGCATACCCAACGCACACTGTACTTTCTACAAATGTACTTGACTAAACAGACATGTCTACACCTGTCTAGTCGTTTAGTTGCTGCAAAACAGAGGTAGGGGAAGCTACTTGCTCAAGCAAATAGAAATTGTTTCTATTTACTGACTCAAGTCGTTTACTATATGAATTAGTTGCTTAAGTACTAAATCAAGTTATTTACACGATACAAGTATCTTAATTTAGTAATTTGATTTAGTTACTTCCTTTAGCTACTTTAGCTACGTGTAAATTTGCCTTTAAACCTGTGTTTATTAACATTAGGGGGCACCCCCTAACTCTGAAAATCAGTTTCTTAAACTTAAACAATTCTTCTATTCTAAGACATGCGGAAAGTTATCGGCTTTCATTGTCCTGGTGTAAACTATAAATTACGAGAGCAATAATGTAAATTAGCAAGATTGCAACCATTATTTAGATATATAAAAATTAAACACAAACGTCTTGAATAGAGGTTACATCAATACATTGCACAAACGCGTTGTTGCGTATATGTCAAGACCAGTCGTAACACAAATTGACTACTTTCTGGTTTATATTATATTATATGCTTTGCGTGTCAGTTTTACGTTAATGTATTTATAGGCAACAATGAATCTTTTGTTATATACAGTGGACTGTAAAAAGTAGTAGTCAGTATTTCCAAACAATGACGTGTTTTTGTATTCGAGTTTTATTTTATTTTTACTCAGGCGCATTGCAGCTAATATTCGCGATTTTAATCATGCGACTTATTTTCTCCTGGGCATTAAAATAAACTAAGTTGAATAATATTTGAAAAGTATATTATAAGCGCGCTTTTTATTCTCATTAGCTTGCATTACATTATTATATATGTATAAGTCTTTAAATACAGGTTGATTCCTAATAATAATAATTTAGTTTAGTTTTTTTAAATTCGAAAGCGGAATACTAAATATATGGGAATAAAATTGAAGTACATATTTTAACTAAATACTATGTAAAATTCTTGTTAATGTTATTTAGTAAGCAACGGTTGACTATAAATTACCGAAAATTTTATTGTTAAGCTGACTACAATTCCGCAAATTTATTTTAACATGCCTGATTTTTAAATTCAAATTCATTAAAAATTTTACAAACTAAAAGTTGTGGGGATGGCCGCCTTAATTTAAAAGGAATTTATTAAACACACAATACATAATATTTCACAGAATGCTCCATAATATAAAAATACTGACTAATACGTCTAATACATAATGAATGAATAAATATTCCCCAGTCCTGCCAACCTTCCGTTTACACCAACTTAACACAAGTTAAGCGGCGTGAAATTTGAAATAATAATTCTCAGCCCTACAAAGTCAAACAAGCAAATAAATAAAACAATTTCTTGTTTTTACTTTTAAAATAAATAGCCTGGATATTCTACTAAGCTGATTAAAGCCCTCGTTTTTCTCTAGAACTTGTGTTAATTTAATTTTGAACCACTCTCCTATGGTACCTCTCACATTATAAATTTTATTCTTGAAACTAACGATTCACTGAGTTCAACATCTCGAGTTTTATGTTTTCGCAGTGTTTCACTAATAAATCCATAGTTTGCTTTGATAAATCTAACTCTTGGCGCATTTGCAATTTATTTAGAATATCTTTGCAATTTGCAATTGCTATCGAGTCATTTGAAAAAGAGAGAATGGATTTTCTTATCTTTTCAAAGGTATCTGCATAAAATACTGCGGCATCTAGCCGTGGCACGTGGTTATAAGTTATGGTGGCAGTGTCACACCAGGTAACCCATCTTTCTAAGCTTGAACCCTCAGCGCGGTGCTTTAATAAATACTTTTTTGTCAAATTGATCAACGAATTAATATCTGGAAACGTGTAACGTATTTCTTCTGCTACTCTGTTAACAGCATGAATCAAACATGCTATGTACATCAGATTCGGGTAAAAAATCTTCAAATTCTGTGCTGACTTCACCATATATGTCGCAGCATCAGATAGGATGAGTAATACCTTGTCAGTTGGAACGGCATTCGGCCAATAAAACCTTGGTAAACTATAGTTTATAAATCTTGTTATAGTTAAGTTATTTGTTTTCTCCAATTCTTCTGTACCAATTAAAAAGGATTGGCCGGCGCAATTTTCATTTAAAATGCCAATCAATAAGTTAAAAATATAGCGTCCACAACTGTCTATTATCCTATCGACTACGAAATAAATATAATTTTCACCTAATGTTCATCATAGTTTCCTCAAACAATAGATTAATATACTTTTTTCTTGTAGTTGAGCGACAAGGAACTGGCAGTTGCGTATACTTCTCTAAAAAATTTTTAAACGTTGAATTATCCAACTTTAAAGTGGAATGTTTGCACTTAAGAAGGCGTTACACAAGTTATAATGGAAACTATTCCGTTCTATATTTTTACTTCTTGAAGTAAAAGTAGCTTGTGGTACATTTTGAAATCTTGTGATATTTCTTTTATGCAAATCAGTTTCTACAGGCTGCATTAATTGAATTTTTTTGTCACATCGAATGTACAATAATTATTTGCAGGTATTAAATTATGAAATTAAACGTAAACAAATATAAACTTACAATTTTACTGCAATACTTACAAAACACTCTGCCGTTATCTACACAAAATTCAGGATAATCTTTTATCCAGATCGATACATCTGAATATGATTCCGATATATCAAAAATAACAAGGTAAAATTACGTGTACATATACTTTCGAGAACTAACTAAACACAACTGGCGATATGACTGACTTGGAGGTCAACATCATTGCTCGTAGTTTCACTGGAACTTCCCTGACTTGATAAACTCAAATCTAGGAATTTCCGCTGTATGGAAATGTTCATGCTCATGTTAGTGTAATTTTGATATATTTTGAATAAATGGTTTTATATATTTTTTACGGTGCACTTTAGAAACAAATTGCAAAATATGAACAAGTACGCAATTTTATATATAATATGCTCAAAGCAGTATTTATATGCAACATATACAAAACAAAAGTAGTCGCAAATGCTTGATTTTTATGTGATCCGTAGATCTGCAAGATTTTGGTAAACATATAAATAAAAAACGAAGCACTTTAATAAAATCCCAGGTTTATTTATAATCAATTCATCGAAGTGTATCCAGAAGAACAAATTGAATATCGTTACTTTTCACTACACAGTGATAGAATAATCGAACGCTATAATGTGTAGGCTTCAGATAATTATGCATTTGCATAGGTGCATATTTTGAATCTTTTTCATTATAAATGCATATTTGACCTTTTTTTATATATTTAATAAAATAAAATATTAATTTATAATATTTGTGTATATGTTCTTGTTAGTATAATTACCCTTTCACGGTTTCTGTTGTTTGTATGTCTACTGGTTCGTATTTCTTAAAACTTTCTAGCACTTTTAGCACTAAGGCATTTCGCATACTTGTCAAATAACACTCATTAACTCAATACTAAACACAAACAGACACTTTATAACAGATAATTAAATAATCTCCTAAACCATTGAATGAGGTAAAACACAATAGTTAGTATTTTTAAACCATAATACTTGGAAATATTAAGAGGATTTCCGAGTATTACCCGGGTAACGAGAAATTAATATAGTGGGGATTTTACCAGGTCCTTTTACATTCTAATAATCTGTATTAGTTATGTAATAGTTGTAATAGTGCAATAGTATGAACATACATCAAGATGCCAAAAGAAAAAAAAGTGTGTAAGTGCTATTTTAAGTCATTTGCAAAGGATTACAATGATTTTACAACAGATGGGCGTCTATTATTTTGTAAATATTGCGAAGTTCATGTTACGATGATATAAAAGTTTCAAATCACTCGGCATTTTCAAACCGGAAAACATGTGAGCAATAATGGGGAATTACCAAGGACGAGTTTTATTTCTAATTTACTCCGTCATGAATCTAAACGCTGGGAATTCGGTGAAGAAATTTACGGCTTTTATTTGCGCTATTTTGTTAGCTAAATTAAAAAAAAAATTTCGAAACTTCTTGGAGAAGTATATAAAAGAAAATATTCCAAATGAATCGACGTTAAGAAAAAATTACGTTTCCGACTTATATAGACCAACACTAAAGAACTTAAGAGAAAAAGTAAAGGATAATTCCATTTGGGTGTTGTTGGATGAGGTATAACAAAGATGCATTGCAAATTTTGTATTTGGTATATTAGGAGTTAATGAAGAAAAAGATAAATCATATCTGCTGACTTTAAAAGTGCTGGACAAAGTGAATCATTCAACAGTCGCTGCTTTTTTAAACGATTCTCTAAGTTTATTGTGGCCGTCTGCGATATTATACGAAAAAGTGCTACTAGTTTGTAGGGATGCTGTAACATATATGTGCAATGCAACGCGGGGATTATAGATTTTGTGCCCAAACATTATACCTGCGACCTGTGTAGCGCATGCTTTACACCCAGTAGCTGATTTAGTTCGTACTCTTTATTTAGACTTTAATATGCTGATATTGTTTGTGAAAAAGATTTTTCTTAAAGCACCAATTCGTGTCCAGAGGTTTGAGGAAATTGCAGGGGACATTTTACTTCCACCGGGCAAATTATTACAAGATGGTGGACTTGGATCGACGCTGCTGTATATTACGCTGGGCGTTTTGAAATTCTGAAGAAAATTGTTGATGATTCGACTTTGAAGTAGCCCAATGCATTGAGGAAGCATATAGTGTTCTAAAAAGAACAAATGTTCCAGAAGACTTCATTTTTATTCGAGCTAATCTGACGTGCATTTCGACTGCAATCTCTAATCTAGAAACTAAATAATTATTTTTACAAGACAGCATTGAAATAGTAGAAAATATACTCCAGAAAAATTGTTTCATCAATAAATTAAACGCAATGCCGTCAAAAAATACGTGCTATCAACAACTGAAGAATATCACTGAGGCAAAATAAAACAACCCTTAATGAAAAAAAATGAACATATAAATGCCAGTGACATTGTAAAATATGAATTTATACCAATAATGTGCAATGTCGAGAGTATTTTCATAGTACAAAAATATTCTAGCCGACAATAGGCGCAAATTTATTTTTGAAAATTTGTTACACCACGTTGTAATTAAATGCAATTATAATTTGTTTCTATAATTTTAATAATATAGAATCTAAAAAATATTCATGTTTTGTACGTTGTCTATCCTTATTTTTTTTTCAAATATAACATATTGAAAATTTTACACCGTTGGAAACAGAATAAAAAGTACTACCAAAATCAGAATTTTCTCGGAAATACAAAAAGGACACGCAATTTGCAGCCTTAACCGAAAACATGAAATAGAAATAGTTAAGATATTATAATATAATTGTGGTATAATTATAGAACAACATATTACCCTAATATCTTTGAATACTATACTTGTCGAAAGAGATATTTTTACGGGTGATAACGTGATAAGTGATAAAACATCGTTATGGAAAGTGTTGCGGAACAATTGGATTCCATTATAAAAAGAATGATCCAAGAAGAGCGCTAGTGGAATTACCACATATTGCTCTAAAGCGAGTAACTTATTTTTAAGTTGTTGTTTTATAATAAATGGTATCTTTTGTTTTCGTTCAACATATATACGGATGTAACACAAATGTCTTTTTAGTATTATATTTATTATTAAATACGTATAAAGTTTTCACCTGTTTTTATTGTTTGATTACTTTATTAGAAAATTAATAAATTTGGCTATTTATAAATTATAACTAGAGAACGGATGCAATTTCCATAAAACGCAATCGGCAATTGGAATTGTGTATAACGTCGCTCAGTACATCCCGGCGTAATTCAATGAAGTATTTGTTCGACTTACTCGGCCACCTGGTCTCGCAGCGATATCAATGGACAACCCAGGTATTGTATTCGGAGAATATAGTTTTGTCAGTGGTGTCGTGTACGTAGATCAAATAAATAAGTTTATCGCATTTCGTAAGAGAAATAGCACGTACATTCTTTTCTTTTCATTTAAGCAACATCTTCCAATTATTTCCAGTATTTCCAGTTATTTCCAGTATGCACCTATAACCAGTTGCGATGTAGAAAGGACGTTTTCTATTTATGAGGATGTACTTAATTCAAAGAGAACAAAATTGATAGAAGAAAACCTTGAGAAACTATTGCTAGTCAATATTAATACTCCTTTACTCAACTTGAACGACAAAATGAACAAATAAAAATGTTCCAATTATAGAAATAAAATTAAAAACTTTAAAAATACAACTTTTCAACAAATACATATGTATTTCGTAATTTTATAGATCACCACCCGTTTGTTTTCCAATTATATAAATAAAATTAATTCATAAATATGTATTTCGTAATTTTAGATAGATAGATCACCACCCGTATGTTTTCCTATTATATAAATAAAATTAAAAACTTTATAAATACAACTTTTCAACAAATAAATATGTATTTCGTAATTTTATAGATCACCACCCGTTCGTTTTCCAATTAATATAAATAAAATTAAATATTTTAGAAATACAGCCTTTCGCCAGTACTGCACTGGGCTTGCGTCATGTGGTAAGCGTGTCCGTTCTCTAATTATAACCTAAATATTGCAAGTTCGACATAAGCATTTAATATCCTAACCTAAAATGTAAACAAATCGATTTTGCCAATGGATTTTGCAAATGATTTTGCAATATTGTTGTGACATCATTGATGACGTGCACGTCTTCGAAACGTGAACGGCGTATAACAAATCAATTTTCGTTTAAAATTTTTCGATCCAATAATTTATATTTCTTTAGAGAAATATTTCTTTTTGTTGTTTACCTATCTGGATCCCCTCACAAATTTGCTATACCTGTGAGGCGATCCATCAAACTTTAGTTCACTAGCCAAACTGACGAAGTCTATTGAGGCAGAAACACGTGTCTTTGGCTAAAGTAAATGTTAGGAAATACGGGATGTATGTCCATGTGTATAGATACAGATGTGTGTAATGCATGTCTGTTTCATTTGTAACAAATGCGTAATACGTACTTAACGTATTTATGTACTCAAATTTTCTTTGATACATAAGTAAATCGCCATTGTTTTATTAAGTTGGCACCTTACAAAATATCGTGTAATTTTATAGTTAGCCAATAATCGAATGTTAAAAATCTCAAAGGCGTTTCAAATATTTACTTAAGTTACTTATGTATATTCATCATCATTAAACTGGAATATGCTTCATTCTTATGGTCACCACATTATATTTACTTGCAATTGTTTGTGGAAAAAGTGCAGCGACGTTTTCTAAAATACTTATGTTACAAAGTTGATCATGTCTATCCTGAACGTAACATCGACTATAATTTGTTGCTGAGAAGACATGATGTTCAGTTCCTACAATATCGTAGTGAAGTTCAGGGAGCAAGATTTTTGTGGAGACTAATTCATGGAGCTATTGATTCCCCATATCCCTCGATTATCCTCTCTCTCCTGTCCTGCCTTTGCCTTACCCTCCATCGTTCACCTATGATAACAATGTGCCCTAATCCTTATGCGCTTTATAGTGACATTTTCTTTGATTCCGTTAATCAACCGCAGTAAGTTTCTTTTTCAGTTTTTCTTTTTCATGGATTTTTTTGTTTTTAATTTAATAATTAATTTTTATTATTTTAATTTATATCTATATATTTGTTATATTTTATGTATTTTTCAATTTTATTTAATTTATATTTCTTCAACTTGTCCTGTAACTGTTCGCCATTGGACAATAAAGACTATTATTATATATGATTGTTTCGGCCTTTACTTGATGAAATTCCATTATAACTATTAAGGATAAAATAAAACAAATTTTATGAATTTCACTTTTTAATTATCACTGTAACGAGTCGTTTCGCACCAACCTGGGCTTCGTCAGACATAAAGTCCGTTATTAGCTGAGATTTTTATGGATCATCTTGAAAATTCTATTTCAAAAAATCCTCTTTTCAAAATGTATTATTTTGGTATAGATACGTAGATGACATATTACTAGGTTTCATAGGAACAAATAGACAATTAAAGTTATTATTTGATTATATTAATACATTGCATTAAAATATTAAGTTTACAATGGAACAGGAAACAAATAATAGTATTAACTTTCTCGATTTAACGATTACTAGAATTAACAATAAATGTAACTTTGCTATTTACCACAAACCGTCAACTACAGATATTACTATACATAACACTTCTTGCCATCCGATACAACACAAATTAGCGGCTTATCACAGTCTTATACATAGATTAATAAATACTCCGTTGAACCAAACAAATTTCGAGAAAGAGTTAAATTTAATTAGACAAATAGCTATCAACAATGGATATAAAAGTAATATAATAGATAACATTTTAAATAAAAAACTCCGTACAAAAGCCATATCACAAGTTTACCCAATATTAAATAATAACACCCAAAAATTTAAAATGATCACGTTTATAGGCTCTTCAAGCACAAAAATTTGTAAATATTTAAGAAAGTTTGACATTAATACAGCGTATAAAACTAATAACAATTTATCTAAATTTATAAAAAACAATAAGGATTTAACAAACAATAATAAAAAGTCAGGGGTCTATGAGTTAACCTGCGGTAGTTGCCCTATGACTTATATCGGACAGACAGGCAGATCGTTTGAAATACGCATCAAAGAACATTTTTCCTCATTTAGAAATAATAAAAGTGACTCTTCATATGCGTCTCATATCAATTCAACGAACCACAATTTTAACAAAGAATTTAAAATATTACATGTAGAAAATAAGGGCAAAAAACTTAATTTATTAGAGTCACTTGAAATCAATAAAATAAAGAAAACTGACAAGATCTTAAATGATCAATTAGAAACAAATAATTCACCCTTACTCAATCTATTTATTTGATATGCAGACAGTTACATATTGTATTTTTGTATTTTTCCATAGAATTCTTTACCTCCCTGTAATATAATGTAAACCTCTAGTTTTATTACTTAAGAACAGTACATTTTGTATAAACCGTAGCGAAAGTTTTGTGCATAGACATCCAGTAATAAAAAGCACCCATCCCTCTGACTATTTTTAAAATAAAACATGTGTTTTTGCTTGTTACCGTTTACTTGTGTTTAATATAAAATATTTTGTAAATAAGTTAGTTATATGTCTGACGAAGCCCAGGTTGGTGCGAAACGACTCGTTACAGTGATAATTAAAAAGTGAAATTCATAAAATTTGTTTTATTTTATCTTAATAGACTATTATTATTATTTTTTTTATTAAAGATAGAAGATTGTTAATAAATTAAATCCTTTAAGTAGATATTCGTTTATTAAATATTATGTTATAATAATTTATGTGTTAATAAGTAATAAAATCATATTGATCGTTCTCATAATTAGCATCATTATAAGTTTAAATTTATGTCCATTGTTTGAACACGATATTAAATACCATTACGGCATAAATTCTTGGAACGTTTTCCGCCTATGTATTTCACTAGAGTATTCCTTAATTGTTGTTTATGGACTAACTTTAAATTGCTAAATTTTAATGGTAATTAATAACAGAAAGCTTCACGTTCAACACAGTTTCTGAAGATAAACACCCAAGTTATCTTCTAATTAAAAATTTTTAATATAATTTCGTAAATAACAATTTTAATAAATGAAGAATATGACAAATCTTGTTCGATAAGATTAAATAGAAATTTTTATTGTCGATTTTTAAATAAAACAAATCCGCAAGGATGGCAATAAAAAGATAGTAAAACAAAAAGGACATTATTGAAATTGTGGAACAGTTGGCTCGCGAATAATGGAAGTATGTTATTTATTTTCATTTTAGTAAATTTTAAGTATAAACTTTCATTTAATAAATATGAAATAAAGTAACTACGTCAGTTATTTATAAATTATATATTGCAAAATTCTTCGATGGGACAGAAAAAAAGTAAATATACTTCATGTATTTGAGTCTTTAAGCAAATAAGCAAGAAGGTGGCAAGCTGATAAAAGTTGTGGATTCTGTACCCCAAAACGTGTCCCAAATAGTTACTTATGCACCAAGGGCGTTATGGGTACTATATTGCTCTGAGGTCAACTTAATACAGCCCGACGGCCTCTGGTCCAAGGGAAAAATGTTGACCAACGGCAATATAATTGCCATACTACCAGTAGTTCATACAAAATTTTATTTTTCACGAAAAATTGCCTACTTTCTCGGCGCAATTTCAGATCCAGATTCGTCTTAAGTCGGGAAAGTCAGTAGCTTTCCCGTACCGGTGGTTTTTTATATTTTCAGCAGCTTTTAGTAACTCCGTTGGTGTCCCGCACACCAGGACATGATCATCATTGTCCATTTAATTTTTTTTAACGATAAGTAGGTATTAAAGCAAAATAAGTAATGAATCTCTGGCCTTTTTCACAACAACAAACAAACAGTGATTGTCAAGGAAGCGATTTAATAGGCAATTAGATGGTAGTAAAAAAATGTTATGCATTCATAAAAACTATTAAATTTATAATAATGTAGATAACGATTTCAGAAAAAAAAGTGTGCGTAAGTCGTAGTAACAGCACATTCCCGGACTTCAATGCTCTAACAGTAGTCGGCCATTATATGGGGATTCCATCTTCCTTGGTACCGAGTTTCCATGATTTTTAAATCTTGGTGAAATCTCTTGTTCATCGCTTACAGCACCTAAATTTTCGGGAAACCTATCAAGATGACTAGGAAGGAAATGAAGCTTTAGGCTCATGTTACAACCTTGGCGGTGAAATTTTTTAAGTATTGATTGCACTAGATCTTTATAATTGCAGGCTTTTTTGTTTCCAAGAAAATTGTTGGCGCCATCGTGAAAAAAGTTCATAGAGTTGATGAAATTTGGATCATTCATTAAAGTTCTAATTTGAGAGCCATTAAATATCCCAGTTTTCATTTTTTCGTAACTCAGTCGTGGAAACTTTTCACATATGTACTGGAAGCAGTTACCTTGCAAATCTAGAGCTTTAACATATTGCTTCATAAGACCCAATTTGATGTGAAGAGGTGGAAAAATTACTTTTTCTCAGTCGACTAGAGGTTGACTTATAATATTCTTTTCTTCAACATCTAATAATGTACTGGGAGGCCAATGCTTCTGAATCCAGTGTTGATTTCAAGCTCGACTATGCCAGAGGCACAAAAAGCAAGGAACTTTTGTATATCCTCTTTGCAAGTCAAGTAAAAAGTTTACCATTTTGAGATCTACAGAGAAGACCCGGTTATGGTCTGCATATTTTAGTTTATAACTAGAGAACGGACACGCTTACGACATGACGCAAAGCCCAGTGCAGTACTGGCGAAAGGCTGTATTTCTAAAATATTTAATTTTATTTATATAATTGGAAAACGAACGGGTGGTGATCTATAAAATTACGAAATACATATTTATTTGTTGAAAAGTTGTATTTATAAAGTTTTTAATTTTATTTATATATTTTTAAAAAAGGTTTATAACCCCTTACCACAATTATTAGTCGTATCCTAAATACGTATTTCGACCTTTTAAATTTTTATTTAACCACAGTCTCCATTGAAAGAATTTTTATTTATATAATTGGAAAACAAACGGGTGGTGATCTATAAAATTACTAAATACATATGTATTTGTTGAAAAGTTGTATTTTTAAAGTTTTTAATTTTATTTCTATAATTGGAACATTTTTATTTGTTCATTTTGTCGTTCAAGTTGAGTAAAGGAGTATTAATATTGACTAGCAATAGTTTCTCAAGGTTTTCTTCTGTCAATTTTGTTCTCTTTGAATTAAGTACATCCTTATAAATATAAAACGTCCTTTCTACATCGCAACTGGTTATAGGTGCATACTGGAAATATTCTTTTATTTCTTCATATTTAGCCGTTAGATTTTGTGGAATGGTCTCCATACATAATTGCTGCAATGTAATTAAATCTGGATTTCTATTAAGAATTGCTTCAAACTTTTGCCGAAGGCCACATCCGAAGTCACTTGGAATACTTTTCAAATTATTAACAGCCACATCTAATGTGGTTAATGCGTCATTTAATTTGAGATTTCGATTTTCAAAATAAGTGATTAGTTTTGGCAATTTTCCAAAGTGTTTGTGAAGAAAGTACAACTGATTTTTTAAATTTGGGATTTGTGTGAGCTCCTTGCACTCACCAATACTTCTAGCATCCTCCTTTAGCAGTGTTACGAAATGTTTTAGACTATCGAAATTCTCAGCATAATAACTAGTAGCTTCCAGCCATGTTCCCCATCTAGTTATTACTGGAGTGGGAGGCAGTGACAGAGATGGACATTTTTCCCTGAAAGAGCTACTCTCAATGGTGCTTTTCTGAAAACTTTTTTAAAAGCTGATACAAGTCTATCAACTTCCGGAAAAGTGTCTCTGATATATTCACAGATTCTGTGGAGAGCATGTGCTACACAAGTAATATGCAGCATATTAGGATATGTTTTCTTCAATAGTCTGCCTGTTTTTAACATATACGCAGCACTATCACTGACAAATAAAAGTATTTTTTCTTTGTACGTGGCGTCCGAATGAAGCATTTTTTTGCATATTCTCCTTAATGGTTTCAGCAACTGTTTCAGCATCAACTCTATTTATAACACTTGTTGCTATTACATATGAGTTATAGGGAATAGTTGGATGTAGTACACCAGCTACAACATTTACCACACAGCGTCCTAACATATCCACCGTTTCGTCGGCGCTTATCCATATGTATTGATTTAAAAGATGGCATCTAATGGGTTCTACTGTTCTCGTATAGCACCTAGAAACATAATATTTGCGTAAAGTTGATTCATCAGGAACATTTCGACCAGTATATTTTTTCAGAAATGTCTTCAAAATTGGATTGTTCACTTTAAATAATGGAATATTAGCTGCCATAAAAGTTTCACAGAGTTCTTCGTTAAAATTGTCAGATTCCAACGGGTTCAATTTTTTTTCGTGCTTTAACAATCCTACGTGACGTTTTACGGTTGATTTATTGCAATTCTTCAATAACGTTTCACACACTTCACAATAAATTTCGGAATCACTGGCAATGTACATACAATCAGTATGGCCCTCAATCCAACTCGCCATTGTTTCACGATGACATTCTCGACGCTCTTCCATTGTCTGAAAAAGTAAGAATATTCTAGATCCAAATAAACGAAATTAAATAACGAAATTTTATGCACACTTACGTGAAAATAATTGGAAGATGTTGCTTAAATGAAGAGAAAAGGAATGTACGTGCTATTTCTCTTACGAAATACGATAAACTTATTTATTTTATCTACGTACACGACACCACTGAAAACACTATATTCTCCGAATACAATAGCTGGGTTGTCCATTGTTATCGCTGCGAGACCAGGTGGCCGAGTAAGTCAAACAAATACTTCATTGAATTACGCCGGGATGTACTGAGCGACGTTATACACAATTCCAATTGCCGATTTTATGGAAATTGCATCCGTTCTCTATTTATAACCTTCTCAATGTCGTCACATGTTTCTTTTAATTCAACGGAATATCTATTAGGAATTGAAACGAAAACATTTTCGTTGTGTAGTAGGACACACTTGAGGGTTCTGCAAGAACTGTCGATAAACAAACTTACTTGGGTCATATTGTACAACGCCCATTTTAGTTAGTAAACCTGGCATATTGCTACAATAAACAAATTTACACTCTTCTTCAAAATATAGCACAAGATCACTTTCCCTACTACGATAAAATGTTATCTCCGTACTTTGCTCGAGTAAGTTCTTTTAATTTAATCTTGAAGCTAGCAGTTCCGAAGATTCCTTTGATAGGCCCAAATCCCTTACTAAATCATTCAATTCTGCTTGAGTAAAACATTATGGTCTAATCATTAGAAATTATATCTCCATAGTCACAATCTACATCTAAATCTTGCTCTTCAATAGCATCTGCCATGTCTTCAGCATACGAGTACTCAAGTGAAGGAAGCTTTTCATAAACTGAAACGAGTATTTCATCGGAATGGGGCACTGGTCGAATCCCGGAGTCAATATTAGGATATACAATTTTATTCTTATTCTTCTTATTATAACCGGAGGTCTGAATTAACCAAAAAAGCAATCATCGATGTGATTTTTCGATTCACGCCTTTTCATTGGAACTCTAAAAGCTAATATCTGGCGTTTTCTCTTGCTCCACTGCCTCAAATTTTCTACACATGATTTACACTTATTATGTGGAGCCTATGACTTGTTTTGATCAGCATCAGATCATTTTTTTAACGAAAGCAGTAATAGTTACCCTTTGACTGGAAACGGTGAAGCTGCCACAAATATAGCAGAACGAATCGGGACTATTTACACAACTGCGAGTAGTAGACATGATGCAGTTTCTTCCCTAAAAACTAACATGTAACATGTAACGTTTTATTATCACCTTTGTTTGCTTTTAAATAGCCCTAAGTGATCAATACTTTCTAATAAAATCTTATTAAACCCTAATATGATCACTTAATGACCAGGATTAGGTTAATAGACTTGCATTTCTTTATAATTGTTTATTATTCAATTGTTGATTAAGTACTTAAATATTATCAGGTACAAGTATACATTATGCTAATGAGATAAATGTCTTTTAATTCTTTCAACAATTAAGAATTTACTGCATTTACTTAACGATTTTCAAAAATTTTGAAATCGGCAAACAAGTGCCGTAGAAAGAAAGCTTGACGTGATAGGGACAAATGGGTTTCATATTTGGCATTAGCGTACCAATATTAATTAAAAACAAGTGTTAGATCATAATCAGCAGAAAAAAATTAATTGTTGGCCAGTGTAATTTAGTAAACTCTTCTGTTTAGATTTTCATTCTCTTTTGCTATAATGTCTCTATTTTGGTCCTATTTTGGCTCGGTGTCCTCTATTTTCGTTTTTAACTTCTAGGTACAGAAGAAAAGCCACCACCAAGTAAACAGCTTCGCAGAAATGAAATAAAAAAATAATAGCGAAGTTGTTGTTTTTGTAAATGTATCTCACCAGCAGGGGCGTACCGATGATTCTGTAGAAAGATGTATCTACGTATCTGGAGAGATACCTTTACAAATAAATCAACTTGTATTGTGTTCTTCACACCAGATTTTTAATAGTATTTTATATAATTGAAAAGACTTTTGTTTTTTATGAAAAATTGGTGAGGTTTTTACTCAAGTATGTTTCAAACTATTTTGTTAAACAAAGAGTTATCTTTTTAATAACCTCTTCGTATTTTATTTGTTCTTCGTGTTTTAATTTAATTACTGTTTTATAGTACTTCCGCTTTCATCCTTGATTTATAATATTCCATATAATTTGCTTTATTCTTGCTTCTACTGTAGAATGATCTGTATACGTATCCGGACCCATGCGAAATAAGGGTATTCCTATTAAAAATCAATTATTTTTAATTGATAATTAATATTTCGAACTGTATGTCAGTGATATGTGAATTACATTCATAAAATGGATCAAATTCGTTACGAATCTATTGTCGAAATGATAGTGGTATGCTTGAATGCAAATACAGTACACGTTTGTGAGTTCCGAAAATAATTCGAAATTTACAACACAAATTCACATAAATAACAGCAAGGTGGAAATGAGGAAAATTGATTGCCTGTTTCTACTTCCGACACGAAACATTCGTGAAATTCACGAAGATTAATTTTTGTAAGCATCCATTAAAATTTGGTTGTTCACTTGGTTAGGTATGCACTTATGTGTTTATGTAAAATGCTAAATGTTTAGATGCATACACAGTCTAACCGTAAATACTGTCAGTATTTTAATGGCGTATAAGAAAGAATAATAACTAAAATACATATATTTGAAATGTACAGAAAATAAACTTTCAAACTATGAATAATTTATTCAAAGTGTTCGCCATCTGGCTCCAGACAGAGTTGTAGACGACCGGGTTATTCGTCTATCGACTTACACATTGTTACTAGCAATATTTTTGTTACATCTTATAGATAGAATATTTCGTTTCAGAGACTCCAAATTTGGATGACGTTTCTTTAAAACCATTATTACATTTATTTTTCGCCTTGTAGATATAGATATATATCAAATTTAGTTAATTATATCCGTTATTTTCTTTGTTATCCTGGCTACGGCATCTATAATGCATCGTGTGCACTATATTTGACCCCGCTTCGGTCGGTGCGGTTTTACGGGATAACTATCCTGTTAGACGTGCGTGTGTAGAGCTGTTTCTTGGTGCGCTTCGTAAAGCGAGTTAAAAGGCCACCCTATAACTTAATTTTTATGGTAATTTTCGCTGTCAAGCGGTTAAAAAGGGTGTGTCTGGTAATTACTAGAAAGCCTGCTACCGTTAATGACTTTGGCGTCTTACTGCGAAGCAATTAGATATAATTAATTAAAATTAAAATTAATTAAGTTAAAATTAATTAAATTTAAAACATTAAATTAAGATGATGTTGGTTTATCGTCAAC
Organism: Melolontha melolontha; assembly: GCA_935421215.2. Lineage (NCBI taxonomy): Eukaryota > Metazoa > Arthropoda > Insecta > Coleoptera > Scarabaeidae > Melolontha > Melolontha melolontha. Next base: position 85,771,521 of record OW285236.1, on the reverse strand, counting down.
CTTTAAAAAAAAAACAGTTATATATATATATATATATATATATACACTATACAGGTTCGGAAAGACAACACTTATAATCGGCACGTAAACCTATGTATAAAAACTCGGCGCAGTTGCCACTATCGCTAGTCCCCACCACGCATCAGTCTTTCGATATGCATATGCAAACCACAAGTATAACTAGTCGTGCGACAGTACCAATCCAGCACTTATTGAGAGTGTACCTTCGCTGGTGTCAATTATATCGTCTTCATCCTTCCCGCGTTCATCCTTTCAATTATATCTTTCCATTTAAAATTTATTATAATTTTACCAGTTTCTTCATTATTGTTTTCATTTATTAATTCTTATGCTAGTTTATTCGAACACATACTTTAATTTCAATTTTTCCTTATGAATTTTTTTTATTCGGTTTTCCTAGAAGAATCTTTTTGTTTTATTTTACTTTTAGAAACATCTTTTGATTTGCATTATAAGAATGCTTTTTGTTTGCGTTTTAGTATTCTATTTGAGAACATTGTTTTTTACGTATTGTATTGATTGTTGTAAGAAGTTTATTTAGTTGGAAAAGAAGTTTTAATTTAATTTTATTTATTTGATGTAATTTATTCAATTTTTATATTAAAAATTCCAAATATGTTAGTACATTGTTATGTTTTATTTTAAATGATGTTTCATCCGCGAGAACGTGCTGTTAAATGACGAGCGGAGGAGGAGCGTTGTGAACGCAAATGACGCAGGCGCACAATTCTTGTAGCATGAGCTGTACGATATGGCAACGTGCTCCTAGAATTCTCCTGTTATACATGAAAAGCCGCATTTAAGATGAACCCTTACCATACCTGTATATATATATATATATATATATTGATAACGAGCAGCCTCTCGTTGTGCTGTGAATTGAAAACGAGCAAGATGCGTAATAAAATAATGTAAACGTTTATGAATATAAAAATGCTCAGCTGTGAATAAATGGCTTGTTAGATTTTATATTTATTCGGTGAATTTTACATCTACGAACTAATTACATTGCTCTAAGTAACATATAGATGGGGTTGTTCGAGTTTAATCTATATGCGCAAGATGCAAAGTTGCCTACTTGCGAATTATTCCATAAATGTAACCTAAAACAGCTGTTCGGATATAAACTTATTAATAAGTATTAATTAATGTGCGTTTATTATCTTCAGGGTCCGGCTAAACTCGAGAACAAAATAGACTCTAGTGTTAGGGCATTGTGATATGTCCAAATTTAAAGTGCGAGTTCGGTGACTTCAATCAAACACTACTGATATTTTTAGATTCCTAAATGATAGGTTAATTGTTGTTAATGCTATACTACAAAATAAAACGTCGAGATCAGATTCACGAATAATAACTTTAATGTTCTTAAGATCTCTATTAACAGGTAAGTTATAAGCATTAATTGTTTAGTATAATTTGTATATAAATTTTGTAACGTGATAAATTTAATATGTTATTTAACTATGATAAATTACGAAAAATATTACATGAAATAAATGAAATAGATAAATATAGAAATAGTGAAGATAATCTTTAATTAATTGGAAGAATTAAGTCAATAACTTTAATATAACTAGAATGTATGACGTAAAACAAAGAAAAATTAAATTAAAACGTAACTGTATTCTTCCTCTTTAAAAGTAATAAATAACCTAAATCTTATATATCGTATTTAATAATGTATATCTTAACTAATATAAATAATATACTATATTCTTTTTTAATATGATTGTTTAAATTGTCTTTTCAATATAGATGTGAGATTTTAAAGAATACTTAAGTAATTGGTGCAGGATTCTGGATAAAACGGGATCTCAAAAGGTTTTGGAAAGGCAGGTTTTTCGTCGGCGTTCGAACGGCGTCACCCCGGTCAAAAACACTTTCTAACGAACTGCTTCTCGGCAAATTGCTCTTGGCAATATTTTTGTCACTGGTACACGTACGAACTTGAAATATGTGTCCAACAGGAGCTGGGAATATTGGTAAGATGTTTAACTAATTGGACGTATGAATTTACTTGTATTTATTGTAATTTTCTTCTTGTTTTTAGTGATACACTCAAAAATACGTCTGGATGCTTTAATGGCAATTTTTCAAGTTACGCTAACCTTCTTTTATTTTTGTTACTTGATTTTGATTCGTTCATCGGTATGTATTCATTTAATCTCGACAATTACTACTAATGAAAATGACAATTCAATAATTTTAAATACATTTACATGTTGTAATAAATATTTACTTAATTTTAAAACTAATATGCATATAATGTGTATGTCAAAAATAATACATTATGCTGTTTTTATTATGGGATATTTTCCCGCGATTGACAATTCAAATTATGTACAGTTATACCTAAATAAATGGCGTCATTAATGATTTATCAATTAAGTTGATTTTTTTTTGTAAATACAAATTATCGAACTGAAAATACTATTACAAATGAAATGTTAGATTATAAATGTGTGAATGTCTTAAAAAAAAATAATTAAACTTGCGTATTCAACTTTATTGATTTGACGTGGGAAGAATTCAGTTTTGACATATAATTAACTATTCAATAACTTATTTATATACATTAAGAGATTGTCCTTTTGCTTATTGGGGCATACTTGAGTGTGGGCTTGACCTACCTCAATTCCCCAGTAATTTGGTATGCCGTTATTGACTTGGCAAAGAGGCTTATCCAAATTATTCTCTTTGAACTATTAAATTGTTTGCTTTATCATATGAGTTTTTGTGCATATAAGCTGTTTTTAATATACATTTATAGTTAATGCTTGTCCCTTTAAGTGTTGATTTGTTAATATTATTTTTGAACTGTTAACTTTTTGAAGTCTGTTTTTTTTTTTTTTATTAAAAAGAAAATTATTATCTCTTCTTGATATATTGTAACGATGTTTTAATAGTTAAAATGATTTGTTTTGGGGGTTTACTCTATTTATTTTACTTGTTGATGGTCCATGCTTAAAGTTTTCTTTTTTTTTTAAACTTGATATATTAATATAGGTTTTAGTTTTCACAATAAATAATTCTTTCATGTTAAATACATGTTCTGACTAGCGAATCCTACTCTTTTCTTATTATAATACCATTCCTTATTATATAATTAAATTCCCCATTATTAGACATTCTCATCTATATTTCTATATATTCATATTTATAATACTAATTCATATCTTATTCATACTTTATATCCCCATATTATATATTTATTCCTACTATCTCTATTAATCTAGACTTTTTCCATTCCTTTAACATTACATCAAACCTTCTATTTATTCTTAGCATACTATTACTTATATATATATTACATTTTAGGAATTCATTTTATTTAATTTTAAGCATGTTAATATTCGTTTTGTTTCCCCATTACATATTTAACTGTTTATCATATTATATCATGTAGATACTTGTTCTTTCTATATTTGTTTGTATATCATATTATTTGTGTTGTGTTGTTTCAGTTTTTCGAACTGTTAACTACCCCTTTATGTCTTTCAAGTGTAACTGTATATTATATTTTAATTATAGATATTGATTTGTTGATATTAAATTTATATGTGTTTAGTTCTTATTCAAATTTGTTTTTTTTTTTTTTTTATGCTGTATAATCTTGTAACATTGATATATGATACCTCCCCTTTATATAATCGGTATTAGGCTCGATTAATTCATATGTATTATAGCCTAATTTCTGATTTATTATAAATGGTCCTTGATAGGCCTTCAGTAGCTTACCCATGATTTTCTGTTTTGCATTAGATACTCTTAAGCTTTTGACTATAACTCGGTCACCTAATTCATATGTTTTGTATTTCTTGCTATAGTCATTCTGTTTCTTTTCCCATTTATTCTTACGTTTTATTAATTTTAGTCTGACCTCATCTGTACGTTCCGATAAATTTACTAACTCTGGCTCTACCCATGGTCTTTGTGGTGCTTCTCCTGTAAAAATCTTTATTGGACAGTGATTGTGGACTGTGCTGGGTGTGTTATTTAATATAAATTCAATTTGTGGTAGATGTCTAGCCCAACGATTATGTTTTTCATCTAACAAAATTCTAAGATACTTTAATATTTCTCGTATGTATCTTTCGGTAGGATTACCTTGTGGATATCGTATCGAGGTGTAGTAGGTTTTAATATTCCTTGTATGTAAAAATTGTTTATATCTATCATTTGTAAAATAGGTCGCATGATCTGAGAGTATAGCTTGTGGAGTACCATATTGGATAAAATAGTCTGTAAGTGCTTGTAGTACTGTATCTGTATTGCATTTTTGCGTTGGGATTAACTTTATATATTTTGAGAAAATGTCACATATTACTAGGATGTTCTTGTATCCTTTTGTGCTTGAGATGAGATTTGACAAGAAATCTATTGATATTAATTCTAATTTATCGTATGCTATTATGTTACTACTCCATTTATTAAAAATCCACAGTATTTCCTGGAATTAGGTTCTAAATTTATCAGCCAAAATGCGTTTTTTAAATCTAATTTGCTGTAATAGTTTTTGTTACCACATTTCGTTATTAGTATATCTATGTTTTGAGGCATTTCGTATTCAGGTTTGATACGTTTGTTTAGTGATCTTGCATCTAAACATATCCTTAACGATAAATCTTTTTTCTGAACAATAACTATGGGATTGATGAAATATGTATTAGATTTTTCAATAATACCAGATTCTTCTAATCTGTTAAGCTCCATATTAACTTTTTCCTGATAATGGTATGGTATTGGGTAATTTCTGCTCGATAATGGGTTGTCATTGTCTATTCTTATTGTATGTTGATAGTTACGTGCGAATACTACTACATCATTGATTAATGTTAGGTTGTCAGATAAAATTTTTACTAATTTTGATGGGATCATATGATATGGTATATTTTGTAGTTTAATTATTTCTTCTATATCTTCTAAATTATTTACTGTTCTGAGGGTATTTAATTCTTTTCTTACTTCCACTTCTTCTACATTCTGCATTCCTATTCCATCTTCCTTTTCTTCCAATCCATATATATAATCATCATTATTCATTTTAATATTTATTCCTTCTTCCTTATTACTACATTCATTATCATAACTATCTGTATTCAATCTTTCTTGTAATATATTATTAATCTCCTTCTGTAAATGTTTATCTTTAAAATAATTATATTCATATTCTTCTTCCTCAGATAACTGTTTCTCCATCCTTATCTCTATTTCATCGATCATTATTATTTTTCTTTTGAAATCCAATATCATTTTTAAATTCTTAATGTTATCTATCCCAATTATGCAATCGTATTGCAGTTTACCTATAATGTAGCATTGTATGACATATTCCTTATCTTTCACCATTATTTCCGTACATATTCTTTTTTGAATTTTCCCCATTCTTTTACCATTAGCGGCTATCAAATCTGTTCCCTTAGTCCTTATAATTTTCTTTTCATAATTATCGATTAAGATTGCCTTTTTCTCTTCTAATAACGTTATTTCGGCTCCAGTATCTATTAAACAGCTTAGTTCTATGTTTGTAAATTTAATCTTAATAATTGGTAGAGAGTGCGTATCTATATTATGGGTTCCAGTTTCTTCTACGTGTATGAACTCTTCAAAGGGTTGATAAAAAGTTATATTGTTTAATTTTGAGGGGTAGTTACAGTCGATTTTATTTAAAGATTTTGGGTTGAGGTGCTTGGTGTCGGGTTGGTGTACATATCGATTTCCGAAATCGGCATTTTTTTTTTTACATCCTCCGATTCTTGTCTAGAGGGCAGTGGTGACAATGGTCTCCGGCAGTAGTTATTAACACGTCCTCTATTACGGTATCTATAATTATTCATACCTCTTCTTCCCGGCGGGTTGTTGTACTGATTGTTATTATTCTGACGATTAGCATCATACGTTCGTGTATTATTATTATAATTATTATTATTAGGGGGTGGATAATTCGAAAGATTGGGTCTATTGTTATAATTATGAAAAGGATTTGTAGAATGGTTACGATAATTTTGATGAGTGTTATAATTTGGTGCAGGACTTGCGTGATTATTATTATAATTAGTGTTACTATTATTAGTTGTTAGATTCGCCTGAGTATAATTGTTGTTAGTTCTGTTATTATTATATGAGGTTGTTTCTTGTACATGATTCGGTCGATTATTTTGTGAGTAATTTTGTCTAAAAGATGGATTATGTATGGTGTTATAATTTGTATTGCTCGGTCGATTATTAGAGGAATTATATAGACTGTTATTTGTATTACGTTGTACTGTTGGAAAAGAACTACGATTACCTTCTGCAAAGTCATCTAATCTTCGGAGAATTTCTATTAAGGAATCCATATCATTGACTCGTTGACAAATAATTGCTTGTGTGTCCGAATAAATGAAATGGTTCAGTAACTGTCGTGCTATGGTTGATTCCTCCATATCAGCTATGTGTTTACACAGGTTGTACATTCTTGAAGCATATATCTCCCTAGTTGTTGAGCCCATTCTATATTTACCGGTTAGAAGTCTGATTTTGGCACGATTTTGTTGTGCTTCATCCCAGTAATTCCTCTTAAATAATGACACGAATTGCTCTACGTCCTCGCAATGGTCTTCAATGCGCAAGAACCACTCCTGAGCACTATCTTTAAGTGTAACTCTTATTATGTCCATCTTTTGTTTATTGTCCGGAACATCAATTAAATAACGCAGGAGTCCATTTAAATAGAGCATGGGGTGTACGTGCGTTATATCTCCATCGAAATGAGTTAAATTTTCTATTTTTATGGTGAGACCTCCTGTGTTTATGCAATTATCAGACGCAGTATATCTTTTGATCTTCGTTTCAATTATCCTCAGTTCGGATTCATAATACCTTTTATTATTATCCTGGTTCGTTCGGAAGGTGTCAAGATTATCTTTTACTTGATTGATCTCTTGTTCGTAGAATGTCCTATGTTCCCCCATCTGAGTGTTGAGACTATCGGTAAAATGTTGTTTTAGATTTAACGATGTTATTTCGTTACTTAGGTTAAAATCTGTTAATTTGTTATTTAATTTTGTATGAGCTTCGTTACAGGACTTTGTTATTTCGGTTTTTGTTTCCGTATTTGCGGTTATTATTTTATTGTTGGTAATTACGTAAATTTCCTGTGAAGTATTCTCTAATTGTTTGGCCCAATGTTGGTTATGGACATTTAGAGTTTCGTCCATTTTCAGCAAGCATTTTAACTCGCTTTCTTCTAGTGTTTGATGTATTATCTTCTCGATCTTTGTTTGACTATCTTTCAAACCCTTTATATCCATCTTTATCTCTTCCTTGTCCTGTTTGAGTTGTTCTAATTTGCTGTTGAGATTGGTTTCTATGAGACTGATATTAGTCTCTAATCTATTATTATTTTCTGTGATTAGTTGTTTGAAATTTTCATTATTAATTTCTAATTTTCGTGCTAAATTCATTTCTATCTGGCTGATATTTGTTTCTAATTTTCGCGTTAAATTAGTTTCTAATTGACTTATATTTTTATTGTTAGCATCTAGTTTTTCATTATTTTCCGCTACAAATTGTTTAAAATTAGCTTCTTGTTTTTGTTGCATATTCATTATCAAAGCGGTTAACGAATTAAAGTTCATCGTCGCCTCTTCCTTTGAAGCTTCTGCTTGTGCTGTGGCTGTAACAGAATCACCCTGATCAGCCTGGTCCTCTCTATCTGCTAGGTTTTCCCTTGACTTACTCCTTGTACGCTTGTCCATATTATTATTATTATTGAAAAAATATATATGATAGTGTTATGATTATAGGTTCTATTAGTTTATGTATATTAATTATTCCTATTCTGATGTTTTAGTATTAGTGTTATATTTGCTAATAAATTGTATAAATAAATTCTTATCTCTTCAAATAATTATTATTTTAATCTTTTTGACCTATTCGTTTAGTGTTTATTATACAAACAATAACCCCTTTTAAAAAAACAAACTTACAAATCCTGTTCCTGGGTACCAGTCAGCATCCTATCACACAAAAATGACCACAAGAAGCAAAATACAACTTACAATACAGTTTTTTAAATTTATTCTCTCTCGTTCTATTTTGTATTACGTGTTTGATTGAGCACGTTTTCTAAGCCCCACGTTGGGCGCCAATTGATAACGAGCAGCCTCTCGTTGTGCTGTGAATTGAAAACGAGCAAGATGCGTAATAAAATAATGTAAACGTTTATGAATATAAAAATGCTCAGCTGTGAATAAATGGCTTGTTAGATTTTATATTTATTCGGTGAATTTTACATCTACGAACTAATTACATTGCTCTAAGTAACTTATAGATGGGGTTGTTCGAGTTTAATCTATATGCGCAAGATGCAAAGTTGCCTACTTGCGAATTATTCCATAAATGTAACCTAAAACAGCTGTTCGGATATAAACTTATTAATAAGTATTAATTAATGTGCGTTTATTATCTTCAGGGTCCGGCTAAACTCGAGAACAAAATAGACTCTAGTGTTAGGGCATTGTGATATGTCCAAATTTAAAGTGCGAGTTCGGTGACTTCAATCAAACACTACTGATATTTTTAGATTCCTAAATGATAGGTTAATTGTTGTTAATGCTATACTACAAAATAAAACGTCGAGATCAGATTCACGAATAATAACTTTAATGTTCTTAAGATCTCTATTAACAGGTAAGTTATAAGCATTAATTGTTTAGTATAATTTGTATATAAATTTTGTAACGTGATAAATTTAATATGTTATTTAACTATGATAAATTACGAAAAATATTACATGAAATAAATGAAATAGATAAATATAGAAATAGTGAAGATAATCTTTAATTAATTGGAAGAATTAAGTCAATAACTTTAATATAACTAGAATGTATGACGTAAAACAAAGAAAAATTAAATTAAAACGTAACTGTATTCTTCCTCTTTAAAAGTAATAAATAACCTAAATCTTATATATCGTATTTAATAATGTATATCTTAACTAATATAAATAATATACTATATTCTTTTTTAATATGATTGTTTAAATTGTCTTTTCAATATAGATGTGAGATTTTAAAGAATACTTAAGTAATTGGTGCAGGATTCTGGATAAAACGGGATCTCAAAAGGTTTTGGAAAGGCAGGTTTTTCGTCGGCGTTCGAACGGCGTCACCCCGGTCAAAAACACTTTCTAACGAACTGCTTCTCGGCAAATTGCTCTTGGCAATATTTTTGTCACTGGTACACGTACGAACTTGAAATATGTGTCCAACAGGAGCTGGGAATATTGGTAAGATGTTTAACTAATTGGACGTATGAATTTACTTGTATTTATTGTAATTTTCTTCTTGTTTTTAGTGATACACTCAAAAATACGTCTGGATGCTTTAATGGCAATTTTTCAAGTTACGCTAACCTTCTTTTATTTTTGTTACTTGATTTTGATTCGTTCATCGGTATGTATTCATTTAATCTCGACAATTACTACTAATGAAAATGACAATTCAATAATTTTAAATACATTTACATGTTGTAATAAATATTTACTTAATTTTAAAACTAATATGCATATAATGTGTATGTCAAAAATAATACATTATGCTGTTTTTATTATGGGATATTTTCCCGCGATTGACAATTCAAATTATGTACAGTTATACCTAAATAAATGGCGTCATTAATGATTTATCAATTAAGTTGATTTTTTTTTGTAAATACAAATTATCGAACTGAAAATACTATTACAAATGAAATGTTAGATTATAAATGTGTGAATGTCTTAAAAAAAAATAATTAAACTTGCGTATTCAACTTTATTGATTTGACGTGGGAAGAATTCAGTTTTGACATATAATTAACTATTCAATAACTTATTTATATACATTAAGAGATTGTCCTTTTGCTTATTGGGGCATACTTGAGTGTGGGCTTGACCTACCTCAATATATATATATATATATATATATATATTATATATATATATTATTGTAGATTTAATTAGTTGGCGATTTAAGGTCTGGGTTTACTTAAAAATGCATATATTTAAAACAATCTTACATGTTTGGGCAAGTGATGCCTTTCTCAAAGAATTTAAAATATTTTAAATTCTTAAATCCTTAAATCGCCAACTAATTACATCTACTATAACATACATAGGATATACATAGAAATAATTATCTTTATATATATATATATATATATATATAAGGTAAACTTAATTAGTCGGCGATTAAAGGTCTGGTTATTACTTCAATGTGTATATATTTAAAATAATCCTACATGTTTCGGCAATGATGCCTTTGTCAAGGATATAAAAAATATAAATTTATATTTTTTATATCCTTGACAAAGGCATCATTGCCGAAACATGTAGGATTATTTTAAATATATACACTTTGAAGTAATAACCAGACCTTTAATCGCCGACTAATTAAGTTTACCTTATCATACCAAGGTCACGAAAATACTATATATATATATATATATATATATATATATATAAATATAAATTCACTAATATCTGGGTTATCGGTCTGTTTACATTAAAACTGAAATGTTCATTCTCAATATTTTGTCATTTATTAATGACTTCATCAGGAAATGCTATAAAATTGCAATATATAATTTACACTTATACTAATATATTAAAAAATAAACTTACAGCTAAAGTTAAGCGTTGGTAGTCTTATTAATTAATTTGCACATAATTGCAACTGGTAACTCACTACTAAACACTTGAATATTACATTTTAAGACAAAACAAACGCTGTAATATTTGAAACTTGAACCTTTTTCAACTGCATGTATGTATAATATGTATGTAAAAACAAATCTATTCTAATTTCTACGTTGGGTCCTTATACGGTTGTCCTTATCTGGTTGTAAAAAGTATATATATAAATAGTGTAGTATTATTGAATACTATCAGTTAGAAAAATATAAGGCTGTTATACTACATTCTGGTACACAACAGTCTGAGAATATTGGTCTTTATGAACTATCACGATAATGCTTCTTTCTATGCAGATATAACATTCGAAGGAAAAATTAAATCAAAATTATCGAAAAAACCTATTAAATTCACATAATTTGTCAATGTGTAACTTGTTTAATCTCGAAAAGAATCTACCAGTTGTCTTTTCACTTTAGAAGAAAAGGTTGACTCTGCTGTAAGGGAGTTTCTTGTCTTCGTTTCGAAAAGCAATTAGCGTGACGTATTCCGTTTATTACAGAAATGCATTAATGATGAGGACTACTTTGCTTTTTCGACTAACTATGTTGTCATTTCACATATCTCAATAATTTTCGTGTTCATCGTATTGGCTTTTATTAATAGATACGTTCATATTTATCTCCTTCGATTTCTCTAATTGTGCATTTTCGCTTCGATAATTACATTATCTTAATATTATATTATCAATTCTGAATATGTGCTATTTATTCAATACATTGTTAAAGGTATAAGTATTCATACATCTTGTATTTCGAGAATGAAAAGGGTAACGAAATTGAATTTGACATGCAAGGTAATACGTAATGAATAATGAACGTAATGGGAATTCAAATAAATTCGTTGTGACAACTGTATATGGAAACATATTAATGTATTTTAGACAGTTTGGAAATTATTCAATTAAATTTTGTAGATTATAGTAGCTTATTTAAATGTCATAGTGTAAAATGAAACAATTTTATTGTAGATTATTTTATTTACATACAACAAATTTTAGAATTTCGCTTAATAAAATTCATTGTTGTTATTGTGTTAATTCTTTTGTGTTATGAATATTTATTCGAGCTTTCAATGAATTATTAAAAATGTGAAACAAAATTATAAATTTTGTATTGATAATTGCCCGTATATATTTGGAATCCATTATTACAACGTAAAAAGGCAAATATAAACATTATGCTTTTATAAAGTTTTATTGACAAGTGAGAAATATAAAATGAAATGAAAACAAACACACATTATTCATGTATACAAGATGTCCCGTATCGTTATGTTCAAATTTTAGGAGTGTAAAATAGACCCCATTTCAAGTAACAAAAACGCAAAACTTGTATATCCATTTTTATTTGTTTCAAAGTTACAGATCTATGAATATGTTTGTCAGATCATAAAAAAAATGTAATCTTAAAGTCAATAAAAAACGAAAACGAATTTCATACTTGTTTTGTCGGATTTGCTCGGCAGCCAGGTGAATACGATTCAACAACTCTTCTCTTGCGCGTAAACTAATTTTTTCATGTACCCGCATAAATAAAAGTCAAGGGGATTAAAATCAGGTGAACTGGGTGACCATGCAACAGGACCACCTCGACCAATTCATCTTGGATAATTGACGTTAATCCAATTTCGAACAGCAATTCCGAAATGTGGTGGTGCCCCATCCATATGAAACCACATGTCTCGTCGAACATGCAGTTGTACATCCTCTAAAAAACCTGTCAGTTCGTCAATAAGAAATTGAAGGTAATTGTCCGCATTTAACATCCCAGGAAGAACGACAGAACCAATCAACAAGTCATCGATTAGGGCCGCCCAAACGTTAATAGAAAATTCATGTTGAAATTTAGATGGGCGTATAGCTTTGGGATTTTCTGATGACCACCTGGGCAGGTTTCTCAGATTTGTAACACCACTTCTCGTGAACGTAGATTCATCTGTCCAAAGGACTGTTCTGCAGAAATTAAAACGAAGCCGTGACTGTCTTAATATCCAGGTAGAATAAACTAGACGAGCATAGTGGTCTGTCTCAAGCAAACCGTGTCCCTTGCGATAGTGATATGGATATAAGCCCTCACGTTTTAAAATTAGCCAAATTGTCGTTCGTGGCACTCCTAGTTGTCTAGCGATTGGACGTACACTCAGAGTTGAATCCCTTGTAACAATAGCCACTGCTTCTTCCTTTAAGTCTTCTGGCAAATTTACTCCTCGGTCGAAAAGATAATCATGCAGTCCGCATTCCTGAAATTGCCTGTGTACTTTCAGAAACGTTCAGTAATGAGAAATGCGCCTATCGGGAAACCAATGTCGGTATTCAATAACTGCCTTGACGTGCACTGCCGTTACAGTAGCCATACTCCGCATACTCTTGAGAAGAAAATCGGTAAGGCATTTTGAATAAAGAAAACGTGTCCACTCACTAATAAGCTGTTGTATGAACTGAAATGTAATGAAATCCTTTATTAGAAAATGCAACGTTAATGGTCTTCTGAACATTTGCTTACTGTATGATATTCATGGTTCAGCACTTACGAAATAAGTAAGAACCTTCATCATCATAAATCAATTTTCAGTACTCTTTTTTGTAGATCTCCAAGAAATTACTGTATGCACTATGACACGTGTTTATTTATTTTAGGATAACATTTTATTATGCGACGTTAACAATCACAGGCCTATTATTGAATCGTATAACTTTTTTTAAATAAAATCAGTTTGTTTTGAGTTTAGGATTACATTTTTTTTCATGATCTGACAATGACATTCATAGATCTGTAACTTTGAAACAAATAAAAATGGATATACAAGTTTTGCGTTTTTGTTACTTGAAATGAAGTCTACTTTACACTCCTAAAATTTGATCATAACGATATGGGCACTTGTATATGGAAACATATCTGAACGTATCTGAACGACACGTAATATTTGAAAGGCAAAATGAGTGCGGCGAAAAAAAGTAAAACATACCATTTTAATAACGATTGGGAGGAGGAATGTTTGTTTATTATGGTCAAGGATAAGTGTATTTGTCTCTATGTCTCATTTGTTGATCGTCCAACTCCAAATGCGGGAACTTAGAAAGGCATTATAAAACTGTGCATAATGCATGATTTTCCCTTAAAAAGTGCGTTAAGAAAACGAAAGGTGGAAGATTTGAAAAGTAGTTTAAAGGGAGAGCAATCCATGTTTACTAGGCCAGCGAAACAATCAGTACCTGCAACAATCGCGGCTTTTAAAATTTTCTACATACTGTCGAAACACAAGAAATCTTTCGAAGATGGAGCGGTAGTAAAAGAATCATTTGTTGAAGCGGCTAATGTATTATTTGATAACTTTAAAAATAAAACAGATTATATCTGCTATCAAGGATGTTCTATTATCTCGCCAAACTGTTACTAGACTTATCGAAATCATGAACACAGATTGGAATCCAAACTAAAAAATGGTATTATGGAATGTACATACTTTTGTTTGCAGTTTGATAAGTCCACCGATATGATTGATACTGCTTAATTATGTATTTTCATTCGGATGGTATTTTCTGATATGTCGGCTAAAGAAAAATTGTTAACGTTGCTGCCTCTGAAAGAAAGAGCTCGCGGAAGATATTTGTAAATTTTGTAATACAATATGAACTACCAATTTACAAACTCGTGTCCATTACAACTGATGGAACGCCATCAATGACAAGCAATCAAATTGGGTTTGTTGCATTGGGTCGAACCAACGAATATATTCCATAATTTTTCGCATTCCATTGCATCATTCATCAGCAAGTTCTATTTTCAAAAATACCAAATATGAATGATGTCGTGGATATTGCCACCGAAATCGTGAATTCAATCCGTGCACGAAGCTTGTAACGACGCCTCTTCAAAGTGCAATCGGAAGCTATTAACTCAGCCGAGCACACTGATTTACTTCTTTATACAGAGAATAAGATAGTTGAGCTGCAGAGATTTCAAGAATTATTACCTGAAATCAATTCTTTTCTTCGCGAACGATGTGACGATACTTATATATTTAAAAATGATAAATGGCTCCGTGATTTAGCTTTCTTCTCGGATGTGACAAATCATTTGAATATCATTAATTGGGAACTACATGGAAAAAATAAAACCATTATCGATATGGTTAGCGCAACTAACGCTTTTATAAATAAATTGAAGTTGATTAATCAGCTAACCAAAAAAGATTATGCAAATTTTCCAGCTTTGAAAAGAAGGGCAAGTTCTCACTCAAATTTTGACAACTACGAGACACAACTAAGAAACATTCAGAGTGAATTGGAAAGACGCTTCTCCAGAAAATGGATAATTCTGGAGAAGACGTTGAAAAAATTGCTACTGAAATACCAAACACTTTCAATATGGAGATCTCTTCAGTACAAAATGAGGTATTGCAGATAATTTCAGATATACATCTCAAAGCCAGAGCAACTGATGTCAAATTTTGCTCTTCAGTTTACAGGATTCATCGGATCAACTTACTTGAGCGAGTCTGCATTTTCAGAAAAGAAAATTGTTAAAACAAAATACGACTAACTGAAGAACATCTGTCAGCACACCTGCGGTTGGCCCTCACTAATTACGAACCGTCCTTGGATATGTTTGTGGATGATATGCAGTGCCATGCATCAACATCTAAATTCTAAATGAAAGCAGTGACTAAAGAAAATTTCTGACTTATACAAGTATAATATACTTTTTATTTATATATTATAAGTAATTCCAATAAATCATTTTCATAAATCTGCTTTTTTTATTGTAACCAGGTTACTCCTAGTAATCGGTAGTCGTACCTACATGTCGATCGCTTGTAGCCTAAATGTTTTGTGGTAGATCGCAGTCCCTAAAAGTCTGAGAACCCCTGCCTTAATGCATGTAACATGAATTAAGGATCCCTAACAGCCAAGTAAAACGTTGAAAAATAGTAAAACGGAGTATTTTGTTTCTATGCATTAACTAAATCACAAAAAAGTGAAGTAGGTAATTAAGTTTTATTTTGTTGTTGTAAGTAATTTAAAGTATTTACAAAGCGGCCAAATCGATGGGGTTTAATAAAAAATAATCTTCGTTTTCCGGAACAAATTGTAATGATGATAAAAATTGACAAATCTGAACCTGTTAGAAGTATATGTATAAGTATTCGTCACTCTTATTAAAACAAATCAATGTACACATTGGAATTAAGTATTCAGCTTTGGAATGGAAGAATCGAAAGTTTATATTTGACACGTAATGTTGAAGGGGAAAGGTGACGAAAAATTGATATTCATGTACAACAATATTGAGCGTAATAAGCGCTGAATTGACAAGGGCAAGGCCGATAACTGATCCTAAAAGTTGAACTTTATGGAAGGAGAATATTGTCGTGTGTGTGGTGGGATCATCGTGAGATTATTTATTTCGAGTTTTCAAACCGCAATAAAACAGTTAACGGGTGAACGTTTTGACCGAAAAAGCTCTACGAAGAAATGCCGTTCTCCTCAATGTTTGAGTGGTTGTCAAAAACTTTCCTATATCAAAATTAGTAAAAAAAAAAAAAGCAAAGTGGATCGTTTGTTCATAGCGACAAGTTTTCTGTTACGATAGAGAAATTACCCGTTTTTTAAACATATTATAATGGTGATGAGAAAAGGATCACATGAGACAATGTTCAACGTAAATAATCTCCAAAACAGACCCAAAAATCTCAGTTCACAATGTGTTTTCATTTTTCCCATTCAGTATTTTTGAACGTTTCGTAATCATCTAGACAACCATATGATTATACAGGGGGGGCCCTGTATAATCATATCTACCTCCGGAAATGGTCACTCTTTTAGTATTGAAGATACCAGATCGGTTAAATTAGCAAAGTTGCTCAGAATTTTGATGAGTATTTGATAGCATCTTCAGATTTGTCATATGTTGTCAACTTTTTGAGATATTTAATGGAAATTGAAATTTGATGAAATTTTCTGTTATACATATCTTCGTAACCACTTAAGGCAGAGCAAAACTAAAAATAGCATCTGATAGTATTGTTTACGTAGAATTCAATAATCTTTATTAAACATTAATGGCACACTTGAATATCAAGATATAAAATAAACTTATGTTTTATTAAATGACAATCATAGTTGGCTATGACTTCGTTAAAGTGCTGATTTTGTTCTGATTTCATAAATATAAGGTTTAGTATGGTTATCTTTTTTAAATCTGAAATAAATACTATAAATACAATACTAAAGAAATAATAGACAAGTGGGCTTTCTAAAAACTACTTTAAAACTTCACTCCGAGAGACTTGAATGGTTGGAACTTACTTATAGCACATCTAATTCTATTTGTCTTACGACCACCTTCGTGGCTAGTTTCCAGTCTCGTTCGTATGATCTTTTTTACCTTTTCGCGAGATCGCTAATCCAAGACCTCCTGTCTTTTCTTAGTAACAAATTTAGTTTTTTGCCTATATAAGCTATTAGTATCTAGTATCACCTAATAGTAGTGTTTGTACTTCCTCACACTATATGATGAGCATTAGCATCACACAAAGCATCGGTGTGAATGCACATTAAACCCTATTACGGTAACTATACAAGCTACTGGCCTTATGGTCGTTTCCTTGTATATTCTATCCTGTTGAGGCGATAGGACTAAACTTTTCGGTTGTGTCGCCAGAATTCTTGCAGGAGGGCCACGCTTAGGCCTTCTGCCTCATAACTAGCGTTGTCGTTGGGACTTTTACTTATTGTGCTATATGTTAATATATGTTGTATTAATGAATAATAATAATGACGTATTTGCTGCCATTTTCGTTTGTTAAGGAAAATATTTTCTATCTTGACAATTGATAATAATTTTTTTACCAGTAATATAGTCTCTAATAAAGTCTGTGAGAAACGTAGCTAACGTATTTAGCATTAATTAATTTGACTATAATAACAAAGGTTGTTATAGTCATATAGTTTTCATAACAAATTTGGGTTAAAGAAATGATGTTTGAAAATCAATAATAAACCCGTATTAATCAGTTTTAAAGTAAATAATTTTTATTTCCTCTTTTTCAGCTAAAGCATACTCCATTGACGGAGGAGAATCCAGTTCAGAGTCAGAAATGGGGTGTCCCAAAGAAGATCAGAACTGTAATTTGCCAACAGTTGCCACTGTGCAATATTATCCATCACCTAAACAGGACCTTATATCACTTGTAGAAAAGGGTAGGGTAGGTGTAAGTAGTAATAGTTCTTGCTGCAGTTCGACGACCAGTTCGGTTGGTGAAAAACATAACGTTCCAGCCTCAAAAATAACTCCACAAATGAGCACAAACGAAAAAAGGTAATCTAATTTTCCACATTTTGGATTAACTTTTAAATTGAATCTTTTATAGTCTATTTAGACCGCAAACTACGTCGTTACGTGAGACCAGAATTGACAATCAAGAAATGCATTATCAAAAAATAGATACCATAACAGCTGTCGAACATACGGATATTAATAGTAATAGAGATGTAAGTAAATATAAATGTACAGTATATATTAGAATTATGGACACAGAAAGCTAAGAAAATCGTGGAAAAAGAAATAGTAAGACAATATAAGATGAGAATTAATCCACTCTCTCGATATGTACAGATTTATTACAAAAAAATCTTCGAGCTTTAAAAAGTTATATTTTAAAAAGTATTACAAACACACTGTTATACTAGTTTCTTTATGCTCTGGTGGGACAGAGAAAAGGTAAATATACTTCATGTGTTTAAGTCTTTACGCAAATAACAATGTTAAACAAGAAGGTATCAAGCTGATAAAAGTTGACCCAAAATTACCAGACCCCAAAAAAGTCTCCAAAAAGTCTTATAAATGGTTCCAAAAAAAAGAATAAAATATACTTTCTTTGGCATCATTTATGAGATTTTTTGGGAACTTTTTTGGGTCTGGAATCCACAATTTTATCCGACATCATTTTGTCCATATTTACCTTTTTTACCCCATCAAGGTATTTTGCAATAACTTTTTTTGGATTGCACTTTGACACTACTTTTAAAGTTATCTTAAATTCATGTAGACACATCATTGGCGAAGGGTAAATCCAAAAGCTATTCTTGGGTTTAATCTATGGGTTTTGCAATTTTAAAATAAAATGATAATTACAACTGGTTAATTAATTTTGATCTAACTAAAACTTAGTTTGAGAGTAAAATAAAGTTAAAGTTCGAAATTTTTGACTTACTTAACATAATGATACATGAAAACAAAAAATTCTAAAAAAATTCGGCTCAATGAGCTTGAAATCGGACAGCCAAACATAATAATCACTAGACCAAGCACAATTTAAAAATTTTTCTAGCGATAGTTTCCTAAAAGTGTTAATAGCTCAGTTTCTAATAAAGATTTTCAGAAAGGAAAAAAAGTATCATCTGCAGCCCATAATGCAGATTGCTTTCACAAATTTTCCACGATTTCTTTACAATAGCCAGGATTCTACATTTTTTACCTTCCAAATTTGCATATATTTGCATATATCTCTTTCTCTAATGCTTTTTCAATACGAAAAAAAATTGTCCAACGCTATCAACCATGGAGATTCTGAAAATAATACCGCCGTCGAGCAATATCCATTTCCCTGAAAGAAAGTCAGGAGGCAAAGGCCCATTTCTGCACTCTTTTTGAAATATCTTTTTTACGGGTTCTTAATTATCCCTAATCGAGACATACCGATGTGTATCTCACCGAAAGGAATAGATTGGTACCACCCCTTACGCTCTAGCTTAAAAATTGACTGATCTAGGAGGTTCCAAAGCTTGGTGTGTTATACTACTTATACCATGGAAGATGTTCTAGCAGAGCTCCAGTGTATTTTGTGAAAAATGCTGACAAACGTCAGTTATAATGTACACATGAGGATTATTTAAAAAAAAAACCGCGTCAAAAATTGATTGCTGAGATGCAGAATAATAGAAACTTTTCGTTATATAAGTATATTAGGCTACGTACTAATGTGCTCGGGAAAGGAAGACAAAACAATTAATGAAGAAAAAATAGAACAAGTCGATGTCTTCATGTACTTAGGCGCGTTAATAGGAAAAGATGGAGATATGGAAAGCGACGTCAATGAAAGAATATCTAATGCTGCACATATATATCACAGCCTCAACAAAACTTTTACCGGGAAAAACGAAATAAGTAGACATACAAAAATGCGTATAAAACTGTATTTAGGCCAATCTTAACCTATGGCAGTGAAAGCTGGATGTTGAATAAATCTTTGAAAAGTAAAATACAAGCCATAGATATGAGGTATTTAAGAGCGGTGACAGGAATAACGAGACTAGATAGACAAAAGAACGACATAGTACGAGAAGACAGAATCAATCATTGATGTTATAGAAAGAAATCAATTAAAATGGTGTGGACATTTAAACTGTATGAATGATAGAAGGTCAAACGTTTATGAGACGTCAGAGTTCAGCACAGGCGAGGAAAAGGAAAACCTAAGAAAATTTATATGATGAAGTAGCAGTAATTCTGAAGAAAAGACATGAACTGATGCTCGAATTTCACCAAGGAATAAGAAAAAGTCGTCAAAATTTGTATACTCTATGTAACAATATGTCACAACTTTACACCTTAGGATAAACAATGTTTTAGATTATATATATGCTAATGTGCTCACACTGATAATATATGGAAAAATAGGGAAAGAATTCAAGTATTTATTCATACTATCACAAACGTTCACTGCGAGTTTATCATCTTAAATTACTATTGCTGTGCAGTAAATATTGAAAGAAAGCATGTAGAATGCAAATGCGAAAATCGATAAATTGGAGTATTGAGGCATCATCAAAGTCCTATTTCCAAGTCGAATTTTGTTGTAAGCAGTTCAAATGGGGCAGAGAATCCATTCATGATGATCCAAAGTATGTAAGACCTCTGGTAGCACGAACTAAAGAAATCATCAACAAAATTGAGGATTTGGTGTTGACTGACTTGGTGTTGAATATCAGAACCGAGTGTTTTTAAAATTCTACACGAAGATTTGGGAATGAGCAAAGTGTCGTCACGATGGATTCCCAGGCTGCTCAGTCCCGAACAAAAATTGTGTAGACTACAAATTTGAGAAGAGAGTTTGACTGTTTTATCTCAAGATGAGGACTTCTTAAATAGAATTGGGGATGAAACTTGGGTACACTGCGCGACATATAAATCCCGTACAACTCTAATGAGCATAAAATCAGAGTTTTTAATTTGCGTAAACGGGACAAATATAATCATATTGTCACTTATATATTTCATAGCTTATACATACATTATTAATACTTATAACTTAAGTCAAATTTTACAAGACAAATAAGACATACCAAATTTGATAAGCATATTATCAATGTAAACCAGCATTGATAATTTGTTAGTGTATGGATTTTATATGTCGCGCAGTGTACACCACTGGAACCTTCCCACAAAACAAGAGTCCATGCAATGGGTACATATGGGCTATCCACCGTCCAAGAACGCAAAAACGCAATTTTCTACGGGAAAAGTAACGGTCACAGCTTCCTGAGACGCGAAGGGGATTCTCTTAATCGAGTATATGCCAAAAGGGATTACAATAACGAGAAATGTCGACAAAGACACAATTAAGGACTTGAACACCGCTATACGCGAAAAAAGACAATTTTGCTCAGAAAACTCTGCTTCTGCATGACAACTTCAAGGTGCATAAGGCACAAATTGTTCAAACAGTAATCAATGAATGGGGCTTTGAGGAATTACAGCATCTACCCTACAGTCCCGACCTCGACCCCTGTTCTCTTTTCAAAACTCAAAGAACACTTGATAGGACGTTGATTTTTATCGAATAACTACGTGGAAAACACTGTGTATTTTGCGCAATTACCAAAATAATTTTTTTGGAAGGCACAACGTCATTAAAGAAACATTGAAATAAGTGAAGTAGCGTTAATGGTTCTTACGTAGAAAAATATTTTTTTTTGTTTTCTAATTCATTCATTTCTTTCATAGCTAGGTAGATAATATAAAAAACTCTCCTCGTATCAATTTTAATGTAATAATGGCTTGTGCCTTTAATATCGGATATTCTTCCTATATTCCCATGAGACAGTATATTTATTGTGTTGTATATGTGCGAAATTTTATCTGGTATGTAATAGCTTTTATCACTTAACGTTCTAATAACATTAAAATACTTTACATGTTAAACAACTAAGGAATTATGTAACAGGAAGTAATAGTTCGGCAGTTTATCGCGTTTTACTGGATGTATTATGTCGCGTAAAGTAGATTAAATTAATAACAAGTTTTATATATTAATTAGTTAGACGTTGGAATAACTGTAGCACGATCTGCTGCGTCACAGCAAATACTATTACCTTTCTTAATTAAATAGATAAATGAATGTTTATTTATAAAAAAAGTTAATCTCTGTTTTCATGTTTGCTTTTATTTTATCTAGTGTATAGTCGTTATGACGACAGAAAGTGAAAATAGCGAACTTGTTTCTTGTGTCGGTTCGGATACGGATGCGAATAATCCGCATTCAACGATGAACGCAAACAACAAGTGCGGTCATTTGGAAGTGGCCCTCCTCTATGACGCTCCCATGCGCAAGATGACGGTGCACGTGCTCCAAGCAAGGGACATTCCCAGCAGGGACAGAGGTCAACCCACACACACACAGGTTAGATTAATCCATTGACAGTATTATCTCTTTCTTCGTATATATTTTACTTGTACAGAGTAATCCAAAAGTACAAGTCCATATGCAGTATGACTGAAGTTTCCTTTTGTTAACTTAAATAACATAAAACAAACTTAAAAACAATAACATTTTTTAATTTAAAAATTTAAAATAAAAATATAAATTAATAATAGTAACAAAAACGATATTTTTAGGATAGTTAATACGTACTTTACATGTCTACAACAGGTGTTCGAAGTTTCCCCCACCGACTCGCACACACAACTCCAAACGTCGAATGAGTGATTCGTTGACACGCTGAAGGACATTTTGCTCCCGTATTAAAGTACTTGTTTCATTCACATGATTTTGCAGTTCATCGATGGTATTTATTTCATTCACAACCAGTTGTTTTAAATAGCCCCAGAAGAAAAAGTGCAGCGGATTTAAGTCAGGAGAACGCGGTGGCCATGCGACAGGACCTCCGCGTCCAATCCAATGATCTTGATAAACAGTATTTAAATGTCTACGAACAGTGTGTGTAAAATGTGCCGGAGCACCATCATGTTGAAACCACATCCGATATCTAATATTAAGGGGGACATCTTCTAACAGCGGTTGTAAATTATGTTGTAAGAATTCTAAATAAGTTTGGCCATTAACACGAGCAGGGAGAATAAGCGGGCCGACGATAACGTTATCTATTATTCCCGCCCATAAATTTAGCGAAAATCGCTGTTGATTATGCACACGAAGGACCGCACGAGGATTGTCTAACTAAAGTAAAACTAACGTCTTATTATGTATGTGACCTATTATGTATGAAATGTGTACAGTGAAACTTGAAAACATTGGGCTGTTATAAATAATTTTTTTTGGCGCTTCTAGACAACTTTTATTAGAAAAAATTTTTACTATTTTATTTGTTAAATTTTTTGGAATATATCCCCAAAAAAAACAAAATGAAACTTCAGTCATACTGTATAACAAAATAATTTGAAAATTGCTGAGATTTTACTTACTCAAGTATGTTTCAATTTATTTTGTTATATACGCATGCGGTTCGGTTGCTAAAGAGTGAAGACACGATAATATAGTTTCCACAGAGACAGTTGTTACTGTCTGATGGTAACACTTTGCTAGGTCTGCAGTTGTTATGTAGACAGCGCTGAATATTTTTTCACGCTCTGTTTCAATAATTTCTGTGAGATAGCGAAGTTGTTGTTTTTGGGAATGTGTCTCTTCTCCAGCAGGGGCGTACCGACGATCCTGTAGAAAGGTAAAATACGTATTTACGTCTCTGGAGAAGACACATTCACAAATATATGAACGTGTATTGTATTCTTCACACCCTATTTTTAATAATATTTTATAACGAGCCATCGAAAAAATTCATAATTGGAGTAGTCTGTGAAATTGGGTTGGTACTTTAACCACTTCCACATAATGACACATTACTTGATGCTTGACAGTTTCATTTGGTTTCATTGTAAAAAAAAGTTATGACATTGAAATGATACTACAACAAAAAAGAAAACAAATAATTTATTTAATATCGAAATCATCATCAAAATTTACATATAGCTACAGAAGTTGTTGAAAATGTTGTCCATTTACATCTAAACACAAACAATTTTCTTAAGAAGAGTTTTGAAAAATTTGACACAAACTTATAGTTTCAATGTCAAATAATAAATCTCATTATGTGGAAGTGGTTAAAGTATCAACCCAATTTCACAGTCTACTCCAATTATGAATTTTTTCGATGGCTCGTTATTATTAAAAATACAACTACATATAAACATTTATTATAATGTTATGACATGATTTTTTTTATCTTTATTACTAGTAAAGATCAGATTAGATGCATATAAAAATAGCAAAATATTCACAAAATATTGATAAATATGCACTAATATAAAAAAAAATATGCTTCAATATATAACATTCTAACAAAAACCAAATCCGATTCTATGAAACACAACTTTATTTTACATTTAAAGTCGGTTACATTTACATTACATAAAATTTATGGAACACAAATGTAAACTATCCGTTTAAGGCCGCTTTACAGTTTGCAATTTTCATTGCATGAAATTTTTCTTGCAGCAATTTTTATTGCACGCAATTTTTCTTCCACGCTATAATGTGGCTTCACACTTTGCAATTCTTACGTGCAAGCCAGGAGCATGCCATATAAGAGTGAGTGCCACATTCCATGTTAAAGATTAGACCCTTACTCTAGCGCCTCTGATGTTCATATGGTTGTACTAAATTCGTAAACAACCGCGATGGCGGCATTTTTAAATTACTTGTTTTTTTTTGTTCTAAATATGCTCTAAATACATGTTTCGATCTTTTTTTATCTCATCAGTGCGATATATCTATAAATATAGAAATCGCAGACACGTATTTATAAGCATATAACTAAAAATTAATTCCGATAAAAAAATTAATTTAAACTCTATGTAAGAAAAATAAATATTTAAAATTCAACAAATATATAAAAAAGCAAATTCTTGCAATAAAGCAAAATAAACTATATACTCATAACAATAAATAAACAGAAATTCTAATAAACAGCAATACAAAATAAGGACAATTCTTCATATGCACAAAATATTAGAAAACCCTAAACTTGCCAACGTCCAAGAACCTAATTTATCTTTTCCAAATTCATCAACAACTGTCTAATTTTTTTCGAGTTTCGATTCAGAGAACTATCATTAGAAGACCGACAAATATCATCACGAAATTTCCTAATAATTAAACTCATAGATATATTTAACAACTGCTCTTGAACCAAAGTTTGATGATCGGATTTAACACAAGTATACCATGAAAAACTAACATTCTGCAAAGTTACCAACATTTTCTTGTGAATAGAATTTACAGGGCCAAAACATTTTAACGACACAACCATCTTATCGTAAATGGTATTAACATATAATACCAAACTAAGAATGGTATAAAGAAGATTATTTGATTTACTAAATTCCTTAAACATTGTAAATATGTGATGAGGTTCTACATTAGCAGAAAATAAGGAAGATTTACAAACCTCAAAATCTGGTAAATTAAGCTTTTTTAGGAAGAATCTACATACATTAGATGACAGCTTGATAATTAAAATCATTCTCATAATTAATCGGAATATTTAGAGAAGAATCTTCTAATTCATTCGTATCCAATATACTAATCTTACCACTTTTAGGCTCAATAGAAGACATAAATGATTGCATATTAGTTAAGATATGCCCACTATCCTCCTCAAATGATCCTCGCATATATTTGTTTTGAATTCGAAGAAACATGAATACCTAAAAAACTTTTAATAGAGTTCAGCCATAACGGTTTTCTACCATCAGAAGGGAGAGTGAACAAATGTTTAAATCAGGAAAAATATTGGAATAATATCGATTTTCTCAACCTGGAATTTTACATTTATATTTGTGCATACTTGAAAAAGTCATTATAAAAGTAAATTTTTATGCAAAATATTAAAATAAATTATTACTACAACAATTAATAATAACAAAACAACAATTAGCAATAATAAAACTTACCCAAAAATTGGTCTTCAAAAATAATTTGTAAACACTACGTTATGACTTGCATTTTTATTGCATCCTCGGTACCCTGCACTGCTGCATGTCGCATACTCTTATAGTTAACCATATTTATTCATAGATTTTTAAGAATATGAGCAACGAAGACTTTTTGGTGAAAATAACGCACAAAATATCTCATTCTTCATACCAAAACCTTCCTTGATGTTTGATTATAATCCTTTTAGAGACAGAGACTACAAACACTTGGCAACAATTCCATATTTAGTACGCTATATGAAACCGAGATAGCGCGCACATCTTGCCCGAAATTTCGTGTTTAAGAGAATTACGCCTACTTTCAGGGTAAGATATCTCGACCACTACATAAAACGGCCATGTTTCATAGACCTTTTTTTCATAAAATACACAACTCAAAAGATAAAAGTACTTCTTTAACTTCGATATTTTTAAAAATATTTTAAGGAGTTTGGATGCAACTTGAAATATGTAATGATTCATTATTTATTGAACCAATTTTAACAAATTAAAAACAGGAAAACACTGTAACAACCTACTACAAACTTATATGTACTAAGATGTGCAAAAAGTAAGTTGTTTGATATCAAATCAAATTAAAAAAAGTCTGGCAGCTTGGCTAATTTGTACAATTTGTGAAGTTAATATCTGGTGTGGCCTCCTCTTGCCTACACAAGTGATGCGCAGAGTCGTGGCATTCTACAAATAATCCTTTGCAAAGCGTCTTGGAGAAAATTGTCCCATTCTTCAATAAAGGCCTATCCCAATTGTTTAGTTGTAATTGGAGGATTGGGCCATCGTCGAACACGTTTCCCTAATTGATCCCAAATATGTATGATTGGATTCATGTCTGCGCTGCATGTGGGCCAATACATTTTACGGATATTGTGATCATCAAGATAATCAGTGACGATTTAAGCAATATGCGGTCTC
This sequence comes from Melolontha melolontha, assembly GCA_935421215.2. Lineage (NCBI taxonomy): Eukaryota > Metazoa > Arthropoda > Insecta > Coleoptera > Scarabaeidae > Melolontha > Melolontha melolontha. The sequence goes on along the minus strand of OW285236.1, from coordinate 85,744,581 downwards.
GTATTATCCTGCATAAAAATAAAATTTTGACCAATAACATTTGCTTCAGGGATCACTTGAGGTTCTACAATCTCGTCAATGTACCTTTGAACTGTTAGTCCACCATTTCGCACAACAACAAAGTCAGTGCGAGTGTTTATTGTTATTCCACCCCATCCCATTATGGATCCACCACCAAAAGAAACGGTTTCATGTATAGTATTTGGCATGAAACGTTCTCCAGGCCTCATCCAGACTCTTACACGTCCGTCATTACCTGACAGAACAAACTTGGACTAATCGCTAAACATAACAGGAGTCCAATGACGAAGATCTTTGGTTCTTTGGTCAATTTAGGCACTTTTACAGGAAGTCTTGCTCTCAAATCAGGCTCTCTTAGCCTATTGCGGACAGTTTGGTCGCTAATTCTTGTTCTTCTTGCCCTCACTAGATCTTCTTGCAGGTCACGCGCAGTTTGTGCCGATTTCGAAGGGCTTGCAATCTCTGAAAACGGTCATCACCTGCCGTAGTTTTTTTTCTGCCGACCTGTATCTGCTCGCCTTGTTACGGTACCTGATTCTAGATATCGTTTCCAAAGCTTCCACAGTTCCCTGTACAATCCCAAGCTGTTGGGCAACATAACGTTGTCAATATTCTTCAAGTAAAGTTACAGCTCTATTACCTTCTACCAACGTTAACTACTGAGCCATTGCTTCTTTTAAATGTTAGTGAACTGTCAAACTGGTCTGATATTGTTTAACACTAAAGTGGCTCAAAGCCTGCTTAAACATTTACTCTTAAGTTATTTTTTTTTCATTCAAGTTTTTGTATTGTTCGAATATTTGAGTTTATAAGTTGACTATATCAAGAAGGAGTCGAGTATAATTTTGTAATTATTTGAATAAATGGTGGTTCAATGTATATTTCAGGTTTGATCCAAATCTCTTAAAATATAAAAAAAAAATATGGAAGTTCGAAAAAGTGACTACTTTTATTTTTTGATTAGTGTAGTATATATCAAATATAATAGTTTACTAGTTGACATCGTTTCTAGAACATCTGGTATATCGTTTCGCAATAAATTAAAATGGTTCTTATTATTTGGAGCGGTTGTTAATGCATGTAATTAATGCTAATTCATTTTATGCCTATAATATTTTTTGCTGCTCTGTATATATACTTTTTTGTATTTTTGTGCCTGGAAATGGTTAATGTTCGTTTAATATGCTTTTTAGGTTGTTTTGAGTAGTAGAGTATTTGGTACCGGCTTTGTTCAGTTTATTTATTTGACAAGCATTTGTTTTTTACACTTATACATTTCTGTCATAGTTTCAAGCTTGTCTTGTAAAGCAGCCATAGCTGAACTGCATCGTAATAAAAACATTATTATTATTAAATACATTTCAAGGAGTTAAAAATAATAGTTTTAAATGGAAAAATATTTTTACAAAATAAAAAAATAATTTAGGAAAATAACAAGCTTATTTCGTATTATTGACATCCGTTCGTTTATCCAGTCATTATGTGTATATTGTTTGTTTATTTGTTTGTTGTGACGAAGGTAGGAAAAGTCAACGAAATGAGGATAACTTTGTTTCAAACAAGAGTAAATAAAGTGTATAGAAGAATATAAATAAGGTAAATAAGGTAAAGTGTAAGGTGTATTAGTTGTTGTTTTTGAAAATAAACTTCGGCAATCCAATTACTATAATAAGTTTCGTTTCTTATAAAATATGTTTTTATTGTTTTTATACATCTTTTGATGATTGAAAACACGTAAAATAAGAATTTTTTGTGAAAGTAATTATATTTAAAACTAACATGGCATTTTACATTAATAGGAAACTTATTTTTTATAAATTCAATCTTTTATGCATCTCCATTTATTATTAGGATATTCACAGAAAAGTAAAATTCTAGGAGAGTGGAAGAGTGCACATACATTTAAGAAAGATTGTGCTGGATTATAATTAAAAGCAAATAAAATATTGCGAATGCGCATACACCCACATAACCAGGTATATAAGAAATAGCAGGAGCAAAAACAAACATGATATTAGTAATGAAAATGGGAAAAAGTTATAAAATCTGTCATCGAATATAATATGAGAGTCAAGAGCACATGTTTCTACCATCAAAATATCTATAAGATCACATGGATATTCTCTGAGGGGCGAACAAAGAAGTAGACTAATCATGCACTAATAAAAAGTGAACGTATTAAATCAGTGAAAGACGCTAGAGGCTTTAGAGATGCAGACATTAATTCAGATCTATTTCTTTTCATAGTTAAGATGAAGCAAGGACCTCTTAGTGCACCCAAGAAAAAATTGACGGTATAACATAAGTGAATTAAAAAAGGAATAAACAAAATGTACATTTAAAATTTAATTTGTTGAATAATAAGCTGTGATAAGAGGGCCTTAAGTGATAGGGCCCTACGCGCCTGGAGGATCGGCATGTAATATGGGCCGCTTGGGCGGCCCCATTGGAAAGCAGGTTGAGCGGCTTATGGTCGTAAATGATACTCACAACGAACGGGTAACATAATATAATTTAGACAACACTTAAAACTGGTTAACAATTATATACATTCTTACTAACTAGTATGTAGACTGAATGTGTGAATGTGAACGAATGTGAACGTGAATATGAATCTCCTTGATCTTGCTTACACTACAGTATATATACATAAGAGAAGGTCCTCGGACTACTTAGGGAATGTAATACAAACCCTGACATGTAGTTGGTGTTTGCAAACAACTCGCGTTAACGAGGACGTATTTGTAACACACGTTACACTTGCATTACGGGAACGAGGCTGTGACCTGATTGAGATTGTTTGCATACACACACTGCATTACGTTATTACACCACCCTTCCTGGGGTTAAGAAAAATAACGCTGAGGTGTTTGTTTTTCTTACGTTGAAACCTTTCTCTCCGGTTACCTTCCCTATTTCTATTCTACAATATTATAATACAATACAAGATACAATACAATAATACAATACAATAATACAATACAATACAATAATACAATACAATACAATAATAGATATTTAACGAATAAATATATAAACAAATAAACTGTAATGATAAATATATAACATAGATTGTAAAACTTTAAATAAATTTTCAAGGTACTGCTACATAGTACGTTTTTACATTGTTGCAAAAATAATAATTAATAATAATCAATAATCGGGCCTTCGTACACTGTCTCAATTTTGTTAGTCTGTTCGCTTTTTGTATTTTATTCCTATATCATGTGTTCGTATATGTTCTAATAGTTGACTTACTTCGTATTTGCAATTCTTGCTTCTAATTTCTAATTTTTCGCATTCGATTCTCTGTCTTGAATTCTTCATGTTCGCTTGTTTGTCTTAACTCTTTGCTTTGATTGTTCGTTTTCGATTCCGTATACTTGATTGTTTGTCTTCGATTTTGTGCGCTCCCAATTCTTATGCTTCCCTTCCAACCATACTTTAAAATAAATCGACTCTCCGTTTTTCTATCTATTTTCCTCCATGGAAAAAATTATTCTGGAAATCACTTTTTCGTGTATTTCCCTGGACAGCACATATTTCGTGTCTGTCATGTTCCTGCGCAGAACTATCTTTTGAAGCTTATTCTGACCACAGTAAGGGAGCTCGTGCAGCGGAAATGCCCTTATGCTGTAAGCCTTTTCTTCAATCTAGAAAAACTTGAGACCAGTTAACAAAACACACTTTTGTTATAACTGTAATCTCTAAAAAAAAATTCTGAGAGCGTTTTTTGTCGTGCAGGATCACTTCCTGGAAGCGCATGCTTGCTTCGTCACGACCTAGGGGCGAATTGGAGTCTTTTTTGCCTTTCTCCTACTTTGAAGTTCGTCTGATTCGGTTGGTTAACGTTTTCGCCAGTTCCACAACTCTAGGATGATCTGTCCTGTAGGTTGCACTGTAGTTGGTGTCGTAAAGGTACAATCGATAGGTCTCTGTCGTCTTATAGGGCTCCAGACGTGATTAGGATGCTATCGAATCGTGCCGTTACTAACCATTATGGCATTGGAATCAACTTCTAAGGCATTTGTTACAAAAATTTCGGAATCTTTACCAATAAAATTAATACACTACTCCTCGTATATTGGTTTCTTTTATTAATTCAATATTATTCTGTTAGCGAAAAAACTTTCTGGATATATCAGCAATATTTCCTTCAATGTCACTTATCCGATCGTTTACAAAATAAACATTGTGTTGCATTTTATCAGTGACCTTGACTTCGTGTATTACTAAACTACACATATTTAATTTGAATTCGATGTTTATTTACTCGCGATTAGTTTAAATATACAAGTTATTGTTTATAATTTTGTTTGTAAACTATGCAATATATGGCGCTTATTAAAAAGTACAACGCATGCATTTTTTATGCATGTAATTAAACTTGTTAAAAAAAATATAACATATTTTTGCGATATATGTGTATATATATATATATGCGCCTTCTAAACAAAAAATATATTTAATATATATATATATATATTTAATAACAAAATTGCGAAGTGTACGGCCGAAATATAACATCTCTAAGTCACATAGTACATATTAATTTTTAAATAAACTTGACCTTTACATAAAGAAACGTATGGTACGCGCTTTGCAACTTTTGCATTCTTGCGTAAGTAGACATAAATAACATGGTATGCATGCATTAAATAAATATTATTGTCTCTTATAATACAAATAAACATTTTCACTCGCGAAATGTACGTAATTTATAGGTATGAACGTCTTGCACTTTATTTTTATACACCGTAATATTTGTCTTTGTTAAATTTATTTTACAAGGAATACCTGCATTTCTTCTTTCTTGCTCCTTGTAGGGGACGGAGATGCCTTCTTCCATCGCGTAGTACATTTTCTTAGTGGTTTGCCAACTTTCCGTTACCATGATTCGTTCCGGATTTCCACTCGGTCTTTTCCAGCCTTAGACGTGTAGATAGGTAGGATCGTCCTGTGATAAGGCTGTGCCGTAAGTGGCTGGCAAGGATCGCCATGTGATAAGAGGGCCTTAAGTGATAGGGCCCTACGCGCCTGGAGGATCGGCATGTAATATGGGCCGCTTGGGCGGCCCCATTGGAAAGCAGGTTGAGCGGCTTATGGTCGTAAATGATACTCACAACGAACGGGTAACATAATATAATTTAGACGACACTTAAAACTTGTTAACAATTATATACATTCTTACTAACTAGTATGTAGACTGAATGTGTGAATGTGAACGAATGTGAACGTGAATATGAATCTCCATGATCTTGCTTACACTACAGTATATATACATAAGAGAAGGTCCTCGGACTACTTAGGGAATGTAATACAAACCCTGACATGTAGTTGGTGTTTGCAAACAACTCGCGTTAGCGAGGACGTATTTGTAACACACGTTACACTTGCATTACGGGAACGAGGCTGTGACCTGATTGAGATTGTTTGCATACACACACTGCATTACGTTATTACAAAGCAATAAAATGAAGGGAGGGCAGGGAGCAGAAACGGTCACAAAGTGAAACAGTATAAACAGAAGCAGCAAACAAGGCAATTCAAAACACAAAAACAGTGCTAAGAATGGTTTTAAGGAGGACTGGAGAAAGGCACTAGAAAATAGAAAAAAAGCCGCAATGAACATGTTGAGCGAAAGTTCAGAAGAAAAAAAAGCAATTTACAAATCATTGAGAACAAAAGCGAAACAAATATGTAAACAAAACAAACGATAGTGCTGGGAAAGAAAGCTGAGAATATGGGAAATCAGCTCATTACAAATAACATCAGAAACTTTTACCAGGAGACATTGAAACTAATTATAATGCTATCTACAGTAAAGATAGAGAGGGTTTGCTTATTCGTGATATATCGGGGAACGGATTTGCTGCATATTTTCAAGATCTGCTTTATGATGAGAAAGTGGTTATAAACTGACGAGTTTCAGACTTACATTTAGAATAAGTAATTGAAAATGCAGTAGAAATTCGAACAGATCTGGAAGTAAAATAGATAAATCACTAACATTCGTTTTATTTAAGCCTTCTGAGGTGTCGTAAATCACTGTGAGTTCGGAACATAATGCAGGAAAGTCAAAATATTGGGGATAAATTTTGTTTAAGGGATTTAAAGGCCCCTTCAGAAACTGTGAGTTTACAGTAAAAATTATCAAATTCTAGAAATTTAAGGGTTCTTAAAAGTTCTTAAATGTATATGGGTGGAAATATTGTAAATTATTTCAAAGAACAATTTTTCATTTCTTGTGTTCTTTGGCAATATCGCTGCGTATTCTGTTTCTGTGGTCGAATATTTAAACGCTCAAATTTATTGCACAAATGATCAAATTGATCTCTTTTCGAAAAAACGATGGATTTGAATTTCTGAATATTTATTATACAAAAATTAGTGTCGCTAGTTTTATTTTGTAAAACAGTTGTCACAAAACGAAAATATCTCGGAAAAAATAAATAATAAAAGATTAAAATAGTTTCAGTTTCTAACATTAAAATATCTTCGAGAGCAAACTGAAGTCTCATTGTCCCATTCTTCCTGGTTGTCCATAATATTTTGAAAAAAAATGTGGTTGCCGATATTCAAATACAGTTTGTACTAATCTACCGTTGTAATTCCATCGAGTGGGGGCTACTTTTGGAAGTCTTTTGTGAATCTCCAGATCTAAAGCACTGGTTCTTTTTGAAGATTTGGAAAAAATCTTGCATTCCTTTATTATTTTATGAGACTGTTGTAAAGCAGATTTAGGCGATGTACCATACAATGTACAAAAGTGCGATTGGATACGTTTCTTTTACTGTAACCTATAACCCCTCTAATTCACCTGCCATTACTGCTGCTCCATTATAATTTTGAACTACTAATTTTGAACCACAATATAATCATTTACTATAGTCTGAACAATACACTATAAAACAAAGCTGTTCTTTGCGTGGAATTATTTAAAAATCCTATAGTGTTCCTTAATTTCGTATTTTTTAACGTAAGACTTTTTTGTCATATCTGTAGTTTCGTCCAGAATTATGTCAATAAAAGAGGCTTCTTCTACTTCAAATTTAATTTTTCTCAATATTACTTTTTCTATGCCTAGAATAAGATCGCTTCGTAATAAATTAGAAGTTCCTTTAAATCTTGTAGAATTATCCAAATGAAATTGTAAAATTTCGTCAAAATTTGCCAATAAATTTACTAAATCTGCGTAGTTTCCCTTGTTTGAAGATTATTAAATTTCAGCATGACGCGAAATGCAAGTTCTCCCACGTTCTCCCAGGAAACAAACCGCATCTATCAACTTCTTAAATATTTCACGGTTTCTTCGTACTTCTTGATTGTGTTTTTCTGTACCAATTCTTAACTCATGTTCAATTATGATTTTTTCAACAGTTTTTCCTTTAATTATCGCGTTGTTGACTCAACCCATGTCTTTTTATTACTTTGTGTATATTGTTCAGATCAGCGAACTCATTTTTATTTCACAATTTTTTTTCTCTTGAAAATAAAATACATAGCCAGCAAAACAAAAGAGATTTATTGCCATAACCAGTTAACCATTCGCACTTTTTGTAATTTTCATTTTAAAAATGTCTTATATACAATTTAGTTTGTTTTGTTAAATTAGTCAAAGTTGAAGTTGGCAATAATTTGTCTTTTTCTTCTAAATTATAACGTGAAAATCCTTTTGTCACTTTATTGCACATAACACATTCACAATCATATGCATTTCCGCACGAATTTTGTTCTGAAACTTCTGAACGTTCGATCTACATGCTTATAATTAGAGAACGGACGCAATTTCCATAAAACGCAATCGGCAATTGGAGTTGTATATAAAGTCGCTGAGTACATCCCGGCGTAATTCAATGAAGTATTTGTTTGACTTACTCAGCCACCTGGTCTCGCACGATAACAATGGACAACTGAGCTATTGTATTCGGAGAATATAGTGCTTTTTAAAGTGTTTTCATGAGCGTAGATAGAAGCGGGGTTTTTATAATGTATTTTATTTATTAGTTTATATTTCGTAAGATAAATAAAGTGCTGTGAGTAAGTTTCTTGTTTTCATAGTTTTAACTGTTAATTACATCGTAATTTTTGTGATAGATCCTGTTTAATATCGTTTGATTGAATCTATTTCTACCAATTATTTCGACGTAAGTGTGCATTGAATTTCGTTCGGTTTCAATAACTTACGCACACATTTTTAGTTTTCATTTATTTAGATCTAGAGCATTGTTTAAGTTACTTTTTCAGACATGATATGGAAGAATGTCGAGAACGGCATTGTAAAACAATGGCGAGTTGGATTGACGGTCTACTGATTGTATGTCCATTGTCAGTGATTCCGAAATTTATTACAAAATCCGTAAAATATCGTCAAAAATTCGTCACTTAGGATCGCAAACACATCTGAACTCTGTAAAACTTTTATGGCGGCTAATATTCCATTAAATAAACTTAGCAATCCCACTTTAAAAATATTTCTTCAAAAATATACTGGTCGAAATGTTCCTGATGAATCATCTTTACGCAAATATTATGTTTCTAGGTGCTATACGAGAACAGTAGAACGCATTAGAAGCCATCTTTTAAATCAATACATATGGATAAGCGCCGACGAAACGGTGGATATGTTAGGACGCTGTGTGGTAAATGTTGTAGCTGGTGTACTACATCCAACTATTCCCTATAACTCATATGTAATAGCAACAAGTGTTATAAATAGAATTGATGTGGAAACAGTTGCTGAAACCATTAAGAAGAATATGCAAAAAATGCTTCATTCGGACGCCACGTACAAAGAAAAAATACTTTTATTTGTCAGTGATAGTGCTGCGTATATGTTAAAAACAGGCAGACTATTGAAGAAAACATATCCTAATATGCTGCATATTACTTGTGTAGCACATGCTCTCCACAGAATCTGTGAATATATCAGAGACACTTTTCCGGAAGTTGATAGACTTGTATCAGCTTTTAAAAAAGTTTTCAGAAAAGCCATTGAGAGTAGCTCTTTTCAGGGAAAAAGTTCCATCTCTGTCACTGCCTCCCACTCCAGTAATAACTAGATGGAGAACATGGCTGGGAGCTACTAGTTATTATGCTGAGAATTTCGATAGTCTAAAACATTTCGTAACACTGCTAAAGGAGGATGCTAGAAGTATTGGTGAGTGCAAGGAGCTCGCACAAATCCCAAATTTAAAAAATCAGTTGTACTTTCTTCACGAACACGATTTTGGAAAATTGCCAAAACTAATCACTTATTTTGAAAATCGAAATCTCAAATTAAATGACGGATTAACCACATTAGATGTGGCTGTTAATAATTTGAAAAGTATTCCAAGTGACTTCGGATGTGGCCTTCGGCAAAAGTTTGAAGCAGTTCTTAATAGAAATCCAGATTCAATTACATTGCAGCAATTATGTATAGAGACAATTCCACAAAATCTAACGGCTAAATATGAAGAAATAAAAGAATATTTCCAGTATGCACCTATAACCAGTTACGATGTAGAAAGGACGTTTTCTATTTATAAGGATCTACTTAATTCAAAGAGAACAAAATTGACAGAAGAAAAACCTTGAGAAACTATTGCTAGTCAATATTAATATTATTTCGTAATTTTATAGATCACCAATTATATAAATAAAATTAATTAATAAATATGTATTTCGTAATTTTAGATAGATAGATCACCACCCGTATGTTTTCCAATTATATAAATAAAATTAAAAACTTTATAAATACAACTTTTCAACAAATAAATATGTATTTCGTAATTTTATAGATCACCACCCGTTCGTTTTCCAATTATATAAATAAAATTAAATATTTTAGAAATACAGCCTTTCGCCAGTACTGCACTGAGTGGTAAGCGTGTCCGTTCTCTACTTATAATATAATCTACTTGAAAACAGCTTACACAATGGACAATTTTAATTCGATTTTCAAACGAAATAATCCATAAAAACGAAAAATTTTTGAATTGAAGACAGAACGAACATTGGGTCGCAGCAGCCGACTTTATACACAAATAATGCGTAACTCTAGAAACGCGCTGCTGAGTCGTGTAATTGGCAATGACGACTAATTACACGTAATGTCAAACAAACTCCCATGCTGTCTTGATTAGAATCCGCAAACAAATTCAAAATCTGATCATAAATAAAAAAATTATTCCACACCAAAACCGGGGCATTATGGTATTCTCTGTGTATTATTTGCGAAATTTTCAAAAAATAATATATCTTCTAATACCTACACAAAAATGACTACAGTAAACTTGAAACGAGTATTATTTCCTATATTGTCTTGCTATCATGTTTATGCCTGCGAGACGATAATACTTCCTCTTTGTTATTCTTTCCACTAGAATTAACTGATGTGTGTGAGCAAACTCGTTATTTTGAAATCGTCTTTTTCAATAATAGCTTTAACGTGGACAATAAAGGAAAAATACCTCTAACGAAAATCACTACATTTTTCTAAACCAACCGTTGTTTGTACACATAAATTCAATATCTTAGTAATTTTGAAACTAAAAAAAATTAACTGTTTTTAATCAGAAATAAAATATACTTTTTATTATATTAATTTCAAATCTGCTAACACTCTTTTGTCAGGACGTAACTCTTTTTACAAATAGAATAGAACTAAAATTTGACATACACGAGGGTTGTCTGAAATGTTCTCGGCCTCGCCTGTGTATGGTAATATCAAGCGAGTCACAAAATTTGTATCCTAGGTAGGCCATGAACGACTGAGATAGACGTATAAGTCACGTCTGAGCTTAGAGAATTGACGAAGTGTTATTTGTAAATAATCATAAGTCAAATTGACAAGTTGGAACATATCTTTGCAATTTATTAGCTAGGTATTTAATAATGGCTTTTGTATTTAACGGATAATAGGAACGGCGTATGGTTGAAATTTATTTTACAAATGGTAGTAAAATTAATGGTGAATGGGTTTATTCTATCAAGGATGCAAATTAGGATTTTTAAAGGATTTTTGACGTGATAATGGCAGTGGAACACCGCTGGATGAAATATATTAATATTAAAGGAGATTATGTTGAAAAATAAAAAATGCTCAGCTTGTTCATCGTTTACTGTTCCAAGGTTTTCAGGAAAAAAATTGAAAGTTGGAAAAGCTTTCAATACTTGCAATTCAACTTCAGTTAAGTACTTTTCAATATTATTATGTTGAAAGATTTATTTTACTTGAAACTCCACAAAGTAAGAAACTTCTCTTTGAAAAGAGTCAAATCCTTAATAACATAATTTAGTTCTATTTGATTGAACTTATTGGCAGGAATGTATTCTGAATTCCGGATATTGCTATCCCATATGATCAGTTTTCCACATGAATTCGTCATTTTGTGGAATTATTCAGGGAAGCAGGAAACGTGAATCGCAAAAAGGACAGTGGTAGGCCAACAGTTAGAAATGAGGAAAATGTTAAAGCGGTAAGGCATACTCTGAAACCTTGACTTACTCAAAACTACTAACGGGTGTTTTTTATAGAGGTATAAAACTTTAACTTGGCAACACTTTTTTAACTGGCGGCCATTTTGTCAGCCGTAAAGTGATTTATGTTTAGTTTGGTTTGGCATTTCAACATGAATAGAGTGACGCCCGAACAACGCTTCCAAATTGTGCAAATTTATTTTGAAAATCATGGTTCTGTTCGAAATACGTATCGCGCACTACGTCCATTTTACGGTCAACATAATCGTCCATCAGAGCAATTAATTCGATTAACTATGGAACGTTTTCGCACCACGTTTACTCTAAATGATAATACGCATCCACAGAGACGTCGTACAGTGTGTACAGAAGAAGTCATTGCTGCTGTAGAGCGTAGCGTAGAGGAAGACGCGAATCAGTCTAACCGCCATCGTGCACAGGAATTGGATATGTGTCCATCCACTTTATGGAAGATTTTGCGGAAAGATCTTGGTTTGCGTGCTTACAAAATCCAACTCGTGCAAGAATTGAAGCCACACGATCACCTAGCAAGGCGTAGATTCGGTGAATGGGCCCAAAACAAGATTGCCGTTGATCCCGATTTTCATAAGCGAATTTCGTTTAGTGATGAAGCTCACTTTTGTTTGAATGAATACGTCAATAAACAAAACTGCCATATTTGGAGTGATGGTAATCTTCAAGTGTATGTTGAGACACCGTTACATCTAGAAAAACTTACAGTTTGATGTGCTTTATGGGCTGGTGGAATCATTGGTCCGAACTTCTTTAAAAACGATGCTGGTCAGAACGTTACAGTCAATGGTGACCGCTATAGAGCCATGATTACTGACTTTTTCGTTCATCAATTGAACAACCATGATGTGCAGGAGCTGTGGTTTCAACAAGACGGCGCAACATGTCACACAGCTCGTGCCACAATTGATTTATTGAAGGAAACGTTTGGTAACCGCATAGCTTCACGTTTCGGACCCGTGAATTGGCCTCCAAGATCGTGCGATTTACGCCGCTAGAATATTTTCTGTGGGGATATGTGAAGTCGCTAGTCTACGCCGATAAGCCCGAAACGATTGACCACTTGGAGGACAACATTCGCCGCGTTATTGCCGATATACGGCCACAAATGTTGGAAAAAGTCATCGAAAATTGGACCTCCAGATTAGACTACGTCCGAGCCAGCCGTGGCAGTCATATGCCAGAAGTCATATTTAAATTATAATGCCAGAAGATTATCTTTCGAATAAAGTAAATTTCATGTCAATTTAAAAAATTTATCTTTGTTTTATTCCATTTCAAAGTTCTATACCTCTATAAAAAACACTTTAGTATGATTTTCTTCTTTCATGTTGGCACAACTGTTAGTAGACGCAATGTTAATTTTGCAAGTTATTCCAGTCAGCACTGCACGCTGCCGTTCTAGTCGGTTGTGATGCATATTGCATATACTCTTGGAAATTGAAAAAATTGAGTATTGTGCTGCGAAAAAATTCTTCGCAAAAGAAATTTCGATCAGTATTAAGATCGAAATTCAGTGGAGAATCGTAAATGTGTATGTGTATAAAATTTCTAAAACCGTAGGCATATCAAAAAGAATGCGTCGGCGTCGGTTACATTTTGCACGGGGAATTACATATGAATAAGTTTTGTGCAAGAAGGGTGTCGCGCATACTAACTGCAAATCGAAAGCGCGTCCGCACGACACTTTCCAAGCAATGCTCCGCTGTGTTTCCAAAAAACAACAGTGATTTTCTGCGTCGATATGTGACAATGGATGAAACATGGATTCACTATTACACCAAAGGATTGAAAGAACAATTCATGCATGGCGTCGATGTTTTGGCGTGCTAAAGGAATTCTGTTGATCGACTACCTTGAAAAAGCGGAAACAATAACTGGGGAATACTATTCTAACTTTCTAATGAAACTGGACGCAAAATTCATGAAAACACACGCAGCTTGTAGAAGAAAAGAATGATCTTCCGTCAGGACAATGCATCTACCGCAAGAGTGTGTTGGCGATGGGAAAATTGAGTGCTAGAACATTCACTCCATTTTCTAGACTTCGCTTCCCCGGAATTCCATTTCTTCCTAAAACTCAAAATCTGCTTCGCTGGTCAACATTTCCTTGTCCACTCAAGAAGAAATTGCGGCTGTAGATAGGTACTTTGCAACACTTCCGGCGGAACGATACTGAGACGTGATAATGGCAGTGGAACACCGCTGGATGAAATATATTAATATTAAAGGAGATTATGTTGAAAAATAAAAAATACTCAGCTTGTTCATCGTTTACTGTTCCAAGGTTTTCAGGAAAAAAATTGAAAGTTGGAAAAGCTTTCAATACTTGCAATTCAACTTCAGTTAAGTAGTTTTCAATATTATTACGTTGAAGGATTTATTTTACTTGAAACTCCACAAAGTAAGAAACTTCTCTTTGAAAAGAGTCAAATCCTTAATAACATAATTTAGTTCTATTTGATTGAACTTATTGGCAGGAATGTATTCTGAATCTTATGTATTGTAGCCACCAACGTTTTCATCAGTTTTAATTCTTCTTTCTTTGGAAAGTCCAGACCATATCCTATTGTGCTACTAGAAGATTGAAGTATAGATGGTAGTGTAAATAGCCTACTATGTCGTCTAAGTGGAGTATCCAGCAATTTTACGTTATAACTTTGTCCGTCGAGTATTGATCGAAATAGAAGAATGTCTAGGTATTCACGGCCCGGCAGCTTTTGTCATTCAGGTAGAACACGAACGAGTCATGAAGCTTTATATACATTAATCGGCGAGCAGATCTTGGGGCCGCAAGATGTTCGAGAAGTTTAAAAATGGAATATCTCGGTATATTAAAAGTTTCTTGATAGGTAATGAAATGGCTTTTTGAAGATGCTTTTTAAAAATGCAGGCACGTCCAATGTTTGTATGGTAACTGTCTTCTTTCTCGTGTGTAGAGTGGTAGATTGGATAATACTGTAAACATAAAGAGTCAGTTATCGCAAAGTAATAGACCGAGAAGTGCCTGCTCTGAGTTTTTGAAGCATTTACAAATATTTGTCCTCCGCTCGGGAACAGACACCTGCGTTTTCTACTACGAAAATGCTCTGGTTCGTCGCTTCAACGTCTATATCGAATATTTAGCAAGAATCGGACTGAAATTGCTCTTATTATTTTTCAGAATAATTGAAACATACATGAGTAGGTATGTATGTTTCAATTATTCTGATACATTACACATGCGGTTAAGCCGTAGTATGAGTGAAGGCACAAACAAAATGCAGTTTTCTAGAGAGATTGGCTGTGCCAACCTTTGGAAGGGCGTCGTTACTTTACATTAATTATGTGGACGGTATGCGAGGTACTTCGGCTGTCTGACAACAGGCGGCGCCGAATTTACTTCTGCGCTCGGTCTGGATAATTACGGCGATAGGGCGATGTGGTTCTTTTCTGTGAATGTGTCTGGGAATATCCTTTCTCCAGCAGGGGCGTACCGATGAGCCTGTAGAAAGGTGAAATACGTATCTACGTCTCTGGGGATAGGATATATTCGGACACGTTTACAGAAAATATTAATAGTGAACCTGCATTTGTGTTCTTCACACCAGATTTTGAATAATATTTTATATTATTAAAAATACCTTTGTATTATTATTTTTAATTCTTTTATACCGCTCTTCGCCTTTTTTTTTTGTTGGTACTCCCACAGATTTCCTATCTCCTTCTACCTGCTTCTGCTCCTCCTCCAATTAAGACTCGGCAAACCTTTTTAGCTTTTCCTCTTTATCGCCTACTAAAGATATCTATTTGTCTTTCAAATAGTAAGGTCTTCTTGGACTTCTGTTCTTTGCTTCTTTTTATTTCCTGATGAACATTTTTTTAATCCCTTGTTTTTTATATAATTTTTCATTTCTTTTTATTCTCGCTATAAGTGTCTTCTTTTTTTGCATACTATTTTTGCTTCTTTCCTTATCTGCTTATATTTTCCTCGTTTTCTTCATTCTGTTTTTCCTTTAATTTCAACCTTGCTTTATTTTTCTGTTCTAGTATTTCCTTGCAGTCCTCGTTAAATCATTTATTTATTTGTCGTCTTTATTTTATTTACATTTATTCGTATTATACAAATATTTCGAAAGCACTAGTTTATTTAAATAAAAATTTACGAATAACAATATTATGGAAAGTTACGCTTGAGGAAGATTAACTGTTTTGTAAGACTTTGCCTTTACGATGTGGATCCTCTTACGGTTTAAATATACAATGTTATGATTTTGAATTTCAGGTGCGGTTGTTACTTTTACCCAGCAAGAAACAGAAACACAAAACGAAAATACGTTCAGGAGAGAATCCACAGTTTATGGAAAGTTTCTTATTACATAGAGTTAATCCAGGTGAGCACGTGCTTAAGTTCATTTAAACAAATATCACATTACATTAATATTTACATAGTAGATATAATAAAGGCAACAGTATAATGTAATAAGAGAAACATATTTCGTTATTTTCAATATAAGAATGAGAGGATTTCATTACTGGTTTTAATTGAAAGAGGAAAGAAATCGATATATTTGATAATAATAAATCAGGTACAAATATCAACTTACAAGAAATATGTTTGATTAAATTATTCTTCACATTTATAAATATTCAGTTAATCTACTTTTTATTGTCCAAATTGTTGGAAGAAGATGTCAAATAATTTAAATCGTTCCTACCTTTGATGTAAATATTAATATTAAGTAAATTTTGAGTAGTACTTGTGTGAGAGTATTGTTAGTTGACAGTTTATTTTAAGCAAAGGGAAGAAATTCAAACACAGACCGTTATATTAATGTTATTTTCAGAAATGTCTATTAATGCGAGTAAAACGTTATATAGCGAGTGACCTTGAAATAAAAGACAACGTATGAAAAATGTAAAGAAGTAATTATGTAGAATCTAGAATCCAAAATATGTAGCTAGAATTTTTAACAGCTGACTTTTCTCGAAAACCTACCATACAAACCAGCCTAAACAATGTTAACTCTTCAAGAACTTTTATAAATATAAACATTGCAGCGTGAATTTACACGCTGCAATGTTCTATAGCCATATATTTTATACATTATTAGCTAATGCCGCCATGCTTCGTTGTGGCTTAGTCTGTTAGGAAATGAATGGGAATGTAAATTAAATTATTGTAACGAATAGATTCATCGAAAAAACACCTCATTCAATTCAATATCCTCCCTTGCGTTGAGGTGGCTATGTGGAATGAAAGAAAAGGAAGAAAAAAGATGTTATTCACAAAAAAATATTTTTTATTGTAAAGCTAGTGGATTTACTACATTTTTTGTTTGTTAGTTTTCTGTATAAACATAAAGATCAGACAGTTTTCCGACTCTAGAGCATGCGGCATATTAATTAATTGCCCATGAGAGAAGCAATCGTTTTCTACATTCAAACCGCACACTTGCAAAGATTGCCCTTGCGCTTTATTGCTAATCATAGCGAACGCAAGGCGTATTGGAAATTGAAGTCGTTTGAAATCGAACGCCATGTCGGTCGGAATGAGTGGTATTCGTGGAAGTAGTACATCTTCACCTTTATGATGTCCAATCAGAATTGTTGCTTCAATTAGATTGTTCATCAATTTCGTAACTGCTAATAGTGTGCTTAGTAATTTGTCCATTTTTCCGATTTGAACGAAATTACATGAGGTATTGTATTGAATATTCGGTTCGTATGAAAAAAAAAACAATTCGTTGATTTGAAGCTCGATCATTCAGATATTGCAACTGCATACGTCTTCGCTGTTGATCTAATTGTTCTTGGCGTTGTTGAGACGATCGTGCTGCTCTTCTTCTTCTCGATTCAACTCGGAAGATTTCAAGTCTTTCTTCCCGTTGATCTGCCGCTTCTTCTACTCGCCTTTGAGAAGTTCTGACACTAACACGTTCATTTTCGTCTAAATGTTTTAATCATTGCAATTTGATCTCCTTTGATGCTCTGTGATTGTGTGTCGAGAATGGCGGCCTATGTTGGAACGTGAGCGAGGCATCGCTATAAAATCAATAATAATTTCTCCTTTTTTTATTAATTCAAAGTACTTAACTACCTACCTACCTACTTGTTTAATTATTTTTCAAATATCAATATGATTAATGTTTTCGCCTTTCAAATTTGACATTTGCTTGTCATAATTTTTTTGAAAATAACATTTTCCTGAATTTATATCTAACCTATACACATTATTTTAAGTTTTCATATAAGACAATTTATTCAAGATTAAATCGAAGTTATTTTCCTTTTTATCATTAAGATTTCATAACTATATGTTAGCGTAAATAGAGTATATGATTAGCAAATGTCAACATGTAATAAAAAAGTACTATCAAATCAAGTATTTGAACAATTTTTGCGCTACTTATTTCACCGGTGCGGGAACACTTTTATCGCGCAGTGTTAAAAAAATCACTTTCCTATAAAAACACTCGCAATTTCAAGTCAATCGACCGACTACTTTCCGGTTTTGCGAGCGCAAACATGCAGGTTGAATTTTCACGCTATCGGAAAGTTCACCGAAAACAATTCACCGAAAACAAATCACCAGAAACAATTCACCGAAAACAATTCACAGAAAACAATTTACCGAAAACCAATTCACCGAAACAGCAATTCACCGAATGGAAAGTTCATCGACATAATAGTTTGTGAAATTGTTGTATTCTTACTATTATCAACTTTCCTTCACACTTTATCCAGGTTTAGGACTGGTAGAATAATTCTGGCGTATTTAAATGTTGGAAACGATTTCCTTTGTCTTATTTCGATTTTCTTATTGTTTTTTAAAATTTTCTTTACAGATCACATAAATTTAATGCGAAAAATGAGTTCCCTTGTCGTATTTTGTTATTTTCATGTCCTTGTCATTCCTGTTCATTTAATAACTTAATTATGTGCTATGTGCTATGCCTTGTAGATAATCGCATATGTCGTCCATGATGTAATTATGAACTAGTCGCGCTCTTCTTGCGGCACAATTTTTATATTTTCTACACTTAGTTCTCACTGTATTGCATCGATAAATCGCCATTTAGGGTGATCCATCCCAATTTATGTTTCGAATCCTCGATGCCATCCTTCAGTGGAGTAGTTCGTTTTTGGTAGAACCCGTTGTACTCCATGAAAGCAGTTCCACATTTCATGAGAAAATCGTGACGCACTCCGATACTGACGCCTTTGGAGACGTTCCAATACTGTAACGCAAAGACGTCCAATTACTGTAATGTATTTTAATGTGTTCTGGTGATTAACCAGACAAAGTATTTACCCAACGGTTATGTGAATACGAGGCATAGCACATAATTTTAGTTATTAAATGAATATTTCGGCGAATATGTTTATCGGTGAACTTTCCATTCGGTGAATTGCTATTTCGGTGAACTTTTCTAGACCCGAATTTGTATCTATAGAGAGATGAATCCATATTAATATTTTATCTTTTTACTTCTCGTAACAAAAAAAAACATTCGCGTAATTCACAGCGTATTAGACATGAGGCACCCTTTCATTGGGTTCGTGACAATTATTCACGTGTCTCCATGCTAAAAGCGGACACTTCGAATATTTCATCTGAGCTTTCCACCTGTTTCACCTATTTACTTCTTTTCAGTAGTTAGCTCTTACTTACAGTAACAACTAACAGTTGTTACATTAAACATAAAGAAAGAGTTTACAGCTGATATATTTGTATGTAATGGCATTGAAGTTATTGAATCCTAAGTATACAAAGCTGCGCCATTGTCGAGGTTTTACAACATCGACAGTCACTTAAACAATGTTATCCTATAGAGTTTTTATAAACATAAACATTTCAGCGTTATGTTTGCGTGTAAATTCCATCGAGGTTTTTTTATAGGCATTCTCATCAATAGGCGCACATTATTTTATTTTCAGGGGGTTTTTAGTTTGAGCGTTGGTGTCGTAATTGACTCACAATATTTTGAATTTATATTCTATATAATTACATCTTTCCATTTTTCATGTTGTCTTTTTATTTCAAGGACAACCTGTATATTAATAAAAATGAGCTAATTTTTAATTTAATTCTGCTGTTTGTTCAAACTAAATTCATTTTAAATCCATTAAAGTTACTATCATTTTAACATTTTCAGATCACCGTAGAATTAATAGAATCATGATAAAGAAAGTTCTATGGCATGAAACTTTAAATTAAAAAAAAAATAGAAACTAAAAATAAAAATGTAAGAATCTAATTAAAATTACTTTAAATTACAGAGGATGTTAACTCTATGGGCTTAAGACTCAGACTCTATGGCTGTGAAAGAATGAGAAGAGAACGTCTTGTTGGCGAGGCTGTCGTCAGTTTTGCAAACATCAATCTAGAACTGGAGAACAACTTTTGGCTGACGTTAGAACCGCGCGCGAATGTAACAGTGAGTCGCAGTGGCTCTAGTGCAAGCTTTTAGTGCTCTAGAGGCACTGTGGTAACTTACATTTCATTTCAGCTTAGCGGATGTGCTGGAGAACTGATGAGCTTAGCTAGATCGAACAGCACAGGCTCTACTCAATCGATGCAGCATGGCGGAGTGCCTGAACTTCTATTAGGACTTAGTTATAACGCCACGACAGGAAGATTAAGTATAGAAGTAGTTAAAGGATCACATTTTAGGTAAGCTCTTTTTAACTCTTGATTAGAGTTTACATGGACACTAAGATCTTGCATGTTTGTTTACATTATAAGTCAACCTGCTACAAATACATTGTTATTTACAAATTGCATTTATTGATGAACTATTTTAACTAAATATTAGATGCTCATAATACAACCTAAATCGCGAAGCTTTTGCAGCAGTTTTGAACAACTTTTTCATAATTCTGTGATTTTCCATTACACTTTCGACGGCAGTCATAGTAGTTTTAAAGTGACTATCTAAAACCAATTTTCAAATTTGGGGACCAATGAAGATACTCTTCTTAAATTTAGCGGACAGTCTGGACTGTTTATACACTTTCTGCTTGCTATCCTAAAAGAAAACTAACACACAATAAGAGCTCACGGCAGTGTTTGCACTACTACACTACTTATATACACTATGTAGCTGAGTGAACTCTACAAACAAGTGTTGCTGTACTTGTGACAAATACTTAATACGATTACGAATACAGGGGTATAAAGCTTGTAAACCGTGATTGAAAGTATACTTATCTACAAATTTGCGCATATCTTGGTAATACTTTGTTACTAAATTGTGAAAAATCTTTACGTGATAGAAACAATCGGAAGTCAGTTTAGTTAGTAATCAGTAAATATGTATGAAACACTGAAACATGCTTTTATTTAAACCCCAGATATACTGTAAATCAATCTAATTATTTTGTTATTTAAGTAGATATTTCTTATTTCTATTAATTTAAATTTTAACAGTAGTGTTAATTACTTATTTATTTGGAGTCGACCTTTTGGTAAAAATGCGAAAATTGGTTTTGTTTAATAATACTTTGAGTTTCATAAAATATAGTTTGATTGTAAAAACATATACAGGGTGTCCAGAAACTCTCCTGACAAACGAAGACCAGAGTTTCCTCAGACAATTTTAAGACAATTAAACCCAAATTCACCTAGTCCGAAAATGCTTCCTAAGGCAGCTAGAGTTCTTTGAAGATGGCGCCTTGTATTTATTTTTTTTTAAATTCCTCCAGAACGCTTCTATTTAGAAAAACAAAAACTGGTATGCTTATTTATCCTCCAGAGATGAATCGATTCCATCAATTGCGAATTTCTAGTACCGGTCATAGGCGTCCGTTTTGGGTAGGTCAACGGTTATTTTAAGGCATAACTTTTTTGTCTTTAACTTTTAAGCATTTGTGACACTAGATTATTAAATTTTCAGTTATTCCAGTACTAAAAGGTACTCTTACTTTAAGTCGGTAGGATACACCGTTTTCTAGAAAAATCGATTTGTAAATTTTTCGTTTTTTCTTCATTAAAGTTCAATTTTTTATCTTTTGCAATAGTTAGCTCTGAACTGCCAACAGAAGTAAAACCTACGTTTTTCATTGTCAAATTGTTGTCAGTTCGCGAAGTTTATCTTTTCATTTTTTACTTTGTGTTATTCAAACACAACGATTTCAATTTTTAAAAAAATGGTTTTTACTAATGAGAAATACGCCGATATGCATTTAGTTTATGGCGAAATGAGGTGTAACGCTCGAGCGGCGCAACGTAGATACGCTGAAAAATTTCCCAATCGTCAGCATCCCACTCACTCAACATTTACAGCTCTTCATCAACGATTAACAGAAACAGGTTCAGTGGTACCAAAAAATAATGAAACAGGGAGACATAATGATGTAACAGCAGAACATGAAGATGTTATTTTAATGGAAGTTGAGGAAAATCCAGAAATTAGCGTTCGAAGACTATCTGCCATGTACCCCACAATTTCAAAATCTTCCGTAGGAAATATCTTACACAAAGAAAATTTATATCCTTTTCATTTTACAAAGGTGCAAGCACTGCTAGAAGGAGATTTTCCTGCTCGCGTAGAATTCGCTAGATGGTTACAAAATCAGAAAAATCAAGATGAAGATTTCTTCAGGAACATTTTGTTTGGTGACGAAGCTACATTCTCAAAAAATGGAATTTTTAATGTACATAATGCACATTATTATTCGTACGTTGGTGACAATCCCCACGTTGTTCAAGAATTTAAGCATCAGCATAGGTTTAGCATAAACGTCTGGATAGGAGTAGTTGACGATTATCTACTTGGACCTGTGGAATTACCTGCTCGTTTAAATGGTGCTGATTACTTACATTTCCTGCAAAATATTTTACCTGATTTGTTAGATGAGGTGCGTTTAAATATTCGGCAAAACTTATGGTTTCTACAGGACGGCTGTCCGGCCCACTTTAGTAGGAATGTACGAGACTTTCTAGATAATAACTACGAAGACCATTGGATTGGAAGAGGCGGTCCAGTTGCTTGGCCAGCAAGGTCGCCGGATTTGAATCCTTGCGATTATTGTGTTTGGGGATACATAAAAGCATTTGTTTATTCCGTTCCGGCTTGCAACGAATTTAGAAATAACTTTGGAATTTTTGCAAGAATTCGGCGTTCTCTAAGCAAAAGGGTAAACTTATGCATAGAGACTAATGGTCATCACATCGAGCAACTTTTGTAACAATCTACCTTTGATACTTGTTCTTTTTTTGTTAGTTTCGTTCCATTGTAATAAATAATTTGTTTTTAATTTATTAAATTAATTTTCATCCATGCCTTGATAGTCCAAGCCAACTTCGTCGCTAAAAATAAGTAGGTACATAATAAATTGAACTTTAATGAAGAAAAAACGAAAAATTTACAAATCGATTTTTCTAGAAAACGGTGTATCCTACCGACTTAAAGTAAGAGTACATTTTAGTACTGGAATACCTGAAAATTTAATAATCTAGTGTCACAAATGCTTAAAAGTTAAAGACAAAAAAGTTATGCCTTAAAATAACCGTTGACCTACCCAAAACGGACGCCTATGACCGGTACTAGAAATTCGCAATTGATGGAATCGATTCATCTCTGGAGGATAAATAAGCATATCAGTTTCTGTTTTTCTAAATAGAAGCGTTCTGAAGGAATTTTTAAAAAAATAAATACAAGGCGCCATCTTCAAAGAACTCTAGCTCCCACAGGAAGCATTTTGGGACTAGGTGAATTTGGGTTTAATTGTCTCAAAATTATCAGAGGAATCTCCGGTCTTCGTTTGTCAGGAGAGTTTCTGGGCACCCTGTATGTAGTATGAGAATAAACAGGGCTTGAAACAGACAAGACATTGCAAGAATGAAGTAATAACGAGTGAACATTAAAATTCTCATTTGTAGGATGTCGTGTATTCAAAAAGTATGTCGTAACTTAAGTCAGTAAGATGTCAATTCAAACGTCTATCAATATATACTTAAAGTGATTAATGACACTAAAGATGGGTTGAAAAAATGTCCAATATTAATAACTTCTACCCAAAAATATGAATTAAATGTTAGAATTTCTTTAGTACCAAGAATGTATTGTTTGCCGAAGATACATAAACCATGAGACCTATCGTTTCAGGTATGAACTCACCGACTTACTTGATTTCCAAATGGTTAGTGAATGAATTTAAAAATTTACCCGTAAAACCAGAACTTATAATTTGTTCAATTAATTAAAGATTTTGAACTGGAAGACGGGGAAATTTTAGTTTTATTCGATGTAACGTCATTGTTTCCCTCGGTACCTATTCCAGAAACTTTGAAATATTTAGAGGACTTGCTTTATAAGAATAACATTGAACCTTTAAAAGTAAAGGCATACATGAGATTGAAAACTCTTTGTATGGCGCAAAATTGTTTCCAAGTTGGAGAAAAATTTTATGAACAGAAACAAGGCGCAACAATAGATAACTATCTATCTCCTTTCATAGCTAACTTATTTATGAGTCAACTTGAAGTAGAATTTAAAAATAACGCTAAATATTTTCCAAGAGACTGGATCAGGAACGTAGATGACATTTTCGCGTTTTTTGAAACACGGAAATGTGAATTGGACATGTTTGTTAAATAGCTAAATTTAAAATATCCCACGATTAAATTCACGGTTCAAAAGGAAAACAATGATAGGATACCATATTTAGATGCACTAGTAATTAGAAATAAGTATAAAATAGAAATCGATATTTTCCGGAAAGAAACCAATGTCAATAGATTCATTATCGCGGATTCAAATCATAGTTTTCAACATAAGACAATTTCTTTTAATTTCTTAGTCAATCGGTTACTAAACTTTCCGTTAACAAAAGAGAGATACGAAATAGAATTAGATTTCATTAAAAACATCGCGAGGTACAATGGCATTGGCATAGAAATAATTAATAAATTAATCAGAAAAACGAATTTAAAAAAGGCAGCAAGTTTGGTATCTCAACGTAACAGGAGAAAAAGTAAATGTGTTTACCATACCGTCCAATAATGAAAAACATTAATAGAGTTGTTAAAGAACAAGGTCTCCAAGTTGCGTTTCGGTCCGAAAACACCGTCAAAAGTCTCCTAGGTAATACCAAAGATAAAGTTAATTTGAATTTGAAATAAGGTATATACGACATTAATTTCAACGGATGTAATTTGGAATATATAGGTCAAACGAAGCGTTCAATAATAACCCGTTTTAAAGAACACATATCACATATTAAATTCAATAGACCAGAAAAATCGAGCGTGGCGTACAATGCATTAAACACGCATCATAACTTGTCGGTAAAAGCGTTAAAACTTATAAAAAATATAAACAACTCCAGAGATCTCGACGCATACGAAAGCATTCATACCGTTTAACTCGGACAATGGTCCTATCCCATGCAGTTGTCATTTTTCGTTCTTAGAAAAGTAGGTAGAAAAGGTCGAGGGAGTGAGAATAAACACATGGTGTTGCCGTTTTCTTAAGAAGGGTAGGTCGACGTAATTTTAATTTGTGTATTTATTTTATTTTAAAGTCAGTGTAGACGTTGACGTCGTTGTAAAGTTGTGCAAGTTTATATGTGTTAGCTTTACTGTGCCCCACGTTCGACACTTTGATTAGCAGTTTTACCTACTGATGATGACAACTTAGTTGTCGAAGAACGTATTTAGAATACGTTTATTAATTGTGGTAAGGGATTTTATACCTTTCTTGAGTCTATCAATGTCAACTTATGTCATATATGTAGTTTGATCAGAAGAAAAGATAATGGCTTTTAACGATATACACAAAATTTTTATGGTAGAATGTTCTTCCTCAAATCTCAAAAAATTATATAGATTAAAATCAAACATTTTAATTTATTTTATGACAATCATGGCGTTTGAAAACATATTGACTGATCTCCTCTAGTAACTTAAGTTACGACATGCTTTTTGCATACATGACTTACTTGAGTGGAAATTTTAGTGATCACCCGTTATCTTAAAATGAAATTGATGGTGGTTACACAAATAGAAAAATATTAAAAAATAACAATATTTCTTTAAATAATGAGAATGACCAAAAATAAGATACAGAAAATTTTGCTCTATCTAAAATAATTCAAAGCTAATCTCAAAAACTGCAACATGTTCTGTCAAACAAGAAACGTCTTTAAGGAATAACGATGCAGTTTATCCTTATTTTACAAAATACCTTGCAGTTTCTGAGATTTTGTAAAATTTCTTCTCATTTTAGACACTAAACACATTAATTTGATTATAACGATAAGAAATAGGTATTAAACTTCTAGTTTCAAAAATTCTTTTATTGTAAATTCACTACAATATTGTTTCGCCATACACTGGCTTCATAAGGTGGATGAAAAACTGAATAGTTACAATACAAGTTTGAATATATATGTACCTATGTACAAATTATTGAGAAAAATGGTGGTGGAAAAATGTTTTACAATCTTAAATTTAGTTGAGGGGAGTTGTTTATATTTAGTTGGTCCTTTAAAGCGAATCCTAAACTATTGTATCAATTAATTTCTAAGTTTTCTAACAAGTTTTACTTTTATCTTGAATGTGTAAAATTTTGAAATCTTTGTAGAATCTATAATTGATATCTATACAATGACTTTCGAAAGTTGAATCTGTTTTTATTTCTTTATGACTTTTTTCGTGGATGAAAGATCACTAATTTTGAATGTCCTCCCCCCCCCCCCCCCCGTTTGTCCTATGTATACCTTATTATAATCTTCACATGTTAACTTACATACACCAGAGTTTCATTCTTTGTCTATTTTATCTTTGTTCATTTTAATAATGTTCTGTATAGTATTGCCTGTTTTAAATGGTGTATGTTCGTTATTAAGTTTTTTAATGAAAGTACCAATTCTTTCCGAAATTTTTCCTAAGTAAATAATTGAATTGTAGTAATTAATTATCTTGTTTTTTTAATTTTGGGTAAACTTAAGAAAAGGGTTTTAGATTTTTGTTGGCTATTCAGGATGTTATTGATAATATTTATAGAGTAACTATTGTTTAATGCTATTGTGTATACACTATTTAGTTCGAGGTCGAAATTACCTTTACTCATAGGTACATTAATTAATCTATACACCATTGATTGGTATACTGATAATTTGTGTGTTATATGATGAAAAGAATTAGCGTGTATATGTGTTTGTTTATGGTATATAGCGAACTCGTGTTTATTAGTTTTGTGTGATATGGTTAAGCCTAGAAAATTAAAGCTTTTATTTGTTTCTGTTTCTATTGTAAAATTTATTTTGGGGTGAATAGTGTTGAATGTTGATATAAAACTTAGAAATTAATAGATACAATAGTTTAGAATTAGCTTTAAATGACCAACTAGATTTAAACAATTCCCCTCTACTAAATTTAAGATTGTAAAACATTTTTCCACCACCATTTTTCTTAATAATTTGTACATACATAAATATTCAAACTTGTATTGTAAATATTCAGTTTTTCATCCACCTGATGAAGCCATTGTATGGCGAAACAATATTGTAGTGAATTTACAATAAAAGAATTTTTGAAACTAGAAGTTTAATACTTATTTCTTATCGTTATAATGATATAAAATGTACTATATTACTAAGGCACAATAATATTTTAGTTATTATTTGAAAATATAACTAAAATCACACGAATTTTATTTTCAGGAACTTAGCGTTAAATCGAGCGCCGGATACATATGTCAAATTAAATTTAGTGAGCAGTACTGGTCAAGAATTAGCTCATAGTAAAACGACAGTCAGGAGGGGCCAACCTAATCCATTATTTAAAGAAACATTCGTATTTCAGGTAAGAGAATAAACAACGTGTTTACATACTCGTACTTACCTAAATTAATTTAGTGAAGTGATATTATGACATCATTTAGAATTAACGTACAATTAGTGTGATTAGTGAAGGTAATGCAATTAGACGTGGAGACCATTCAGATAAAAAAATTAATACAGGATGTCGCGGATGTGCGTAGCATTTGTCTAATATATTCCACAATTTGCAAAATATAAAATTATAGACGATAAGTTAGGAAAATGTCATTTAATAAAAGCATCATCTTTGCTTATTAAAAAATGCATAAAAAGATAAAGATAAAACGTTTTTGAAGACGTTGGAACTATTCCAAGTTGCGATGTGCAATGATTGCAATGTTTTTAAATTTTGAAATATTTTCTAATTCACTATTTAAAAAAAGCAACAAAACATCCATAACATCGATTAA
Source organism: Melolontha melolontha (assembly GCA_935421215.2). NCBI lineage: Eukaryota > Metazoa > Arthropoda > Insecta > Coleoptera > Scarabaeidae > Melolontha > Melolontha melolontha. Next base: position 85,716,844 of record OW285236.1, on the reverse strand, counting down.
CTTGTTTGTCACTGTCATGCTTTTGTTCGTTTTATTGAACTGTACATTGTACGAAATTCCGAGGTAATGACAAATTTTGAAGTTTGGTATCATCTGTAGTAATATTGTGGTACCACTCTCAACTAATTTTATTATGAATAATGTCTACAATACTGAGCGACGGTAGCAATTTGCACAGAGTTACGATGGTCACCTTTTATATTTTTACAAAATCTGGGGAGGAATCAAAATTTTTGGGAGCAATAGTATATTGTTTACCGAGTAAGGAAAGCCTAACTTTCCTGGACGACTGTGAAGATTGCTAAGTCGAGGCGCAAGCCGAGACTTAGCAACACAGAGTCCAGGAATGTGGCTTTTCCTACGAGGTAAACATACTATTTTTCCGCAAATCGTTTAAAATTCGACAGATATTAATTAATTTTGAAAATATCGCGAATAATTTTATTCACAAATAAATGGTGTTTTGAAATTCGTAATATAATTGGTTGCGTTACTATGGAAACGTATTAATGTTGAATTGTCAACTTGACGCATATAAATTTAACTGCTGGTGTTTTCGATAGCAAAACAGTGTAAAATGATAAGTTATGATGAATTTTCCATATCTGGGATTCCTCCAGAGCTGGTTGAGGTTGAGGTTGCCTTCATTAGAATTATTGCCAAAGAAAAATTTCCTAACGATTTGCGGAAAACTATTTTATTGTTTTTCAAAATATTCGCCTTTATGGTCTATACACTTTTGCATGCGTACGAACCAGTTCCCAAAACATTTTTTCCACTCTGAAGATTATATCTCAGATGCATGATTTTCAAAGGCTTCGACTACTTCTTGAGGGTGAATATCGACAACGAGACATTATTTCAACACTTTTCTTCTTCAAATAGTCTATTAGATGTTCTGTACGGGAACTCGCATTGTCGTGATGAAGAATAATGCGACGTTTTCGGTTGTTCTTCCTCATTTCGTCTATAACTTTTGGCAAACAAATTACTGTATACCATTCAGCGTTAACAGTTTTTCGATTCTCTAAGGAATTGTTGCGATGTGTCCTGTACAGCCGAAGAAACAAGCGATAATTTTCTTGGAAGTGCTCCTTGCACGAACAACGTTCGTGGGGTTCGGTTCGTCTTGAAACACCCATACAGTAGATTGTTTCTTGGTTTCCGGCTCATACGTATATATCCATGTTTCGTCACCTGTGACGATATTGTATACGGATTTTGCGGTTCCTACGTCGATTTTTTTGCGCATCTCTTTACGGCAATTGACACGAATCCATCTGGAACATATTTTTTTTACAAATAAATGTTCATATAAAATCGAATGAGTTGCAGTCTGCGATATGCCTCTACCTCACTGTAAGTCACATGTCGCTTGTGTTCTCATTTTCCGCACAGTATCGGTATTTTTTGGACGACCTATACGGCGACAGTTTTTGGTCGACCTATACGGGATTCATCACTCACTGAGGCACGACCATGACGAAATTCTGCAAACCAATTGTAAACTGTCTTCTCTTATGGTGCTTCATTACGAAGCGACATAATGCATTCTTGTGGAGTCTCTTTTATAATCTTAAAAAGTCATCCAACGAAAACCTTCACGAGTAATCTCCATTATCTTAAAAACTCACTGTCTTAAAACTGTCACTGTCAACAAACTACTGACTCAATTTCTAAGCTATCGCGAATTTCTCATTGACAAATGTTAAACGTTAAGAAAATAGTGATTACATATGTCAAAAGCACCATCTAGTGGTCGATTGTAAAAATATAAAAGATGTCCCTAGTAATTGTGCATGAGCCCTAGCAAATTGATATCTAGAGAGATGTGATTAAAATATATCTAGAAAGCGTTTAATATATATTTTATTTCCTTAAGTGACGTCAGAAAATATAAAAAGAAAGACGTATACAGGGTTACCGCTGAATAGCGACCAAGCTATGCGAATCTGAAGAATACGTGTCTAACTGGAAATCAAAAAAAGAAATTTATTTGTAATTCATTAATTTCCTAATTTGAAGACCAAAATGTAGCTAAAGTCTATCCATATCTTTGTTTATCCTATATTTACCGAAACGAAGTTGTAATTCAAGTTCATTGATCTGTAAAAAAAAAACCGATAAAATTCCTTTGACATTGTTAGACGATAACAGTTCCTATTCATAAGAATAGTGAATGTTGATGTTTTCATATCAAAACATACTCGGCGGCACATACGGCGATTTTTTTTTATGTATATCTATAATAGCCTTTACGTCGAATATGTCGACAAAGCTATGAAGATTTAATTAATGTGTTAAAAATTAAATGAACGTTAAATTTCTTTCAAAAGTAAAATTTAGTAATTACATCAAAATAGCGCCACCATTGATTAAGTCTTTTTGTGTAAAACAAAAACATTTTTAACAATATCAAGATATTAAAAATCGGATATGGAGAACACAATAGAAGTGTGTGAAAATTGCTATCAAGACATGCAGAGACACAGTTTTCTATAGACTCTTCAGTGCATGATGCTGGGATAGATAAAATTCACCACATCTGCCTTACTCCATACATGCAAGTCATAAAAGACAGCATAGAAGAAAACTCAGCACCGCTCATTGACAAATGCCAACATAACGAACACCAAACCAATCAGCGCCCTCCTTATGACAAGTGTAACACTTAGCAAATGGTTACCATTGGACGAGCATGGTCGTAACAGACGGAAACTGAATTAACGTGTCTCCATTATAACTCGAACAGCTCCGACAGCTTACATAACTAAAACAATTTGAAATATACTGGAGTAGGTAAAATCTCACCATTTGTACAAAAGAGAAACATTAGCAATAATATAAAAATATGAAAAATCGGGCGTAGTGAACACAATACAAATACATATTTGTGTGAAAATTGCTATCCAGAAGTGCAGACACGTGTTTCGCCTTACTATAGACTCCTTAGTGCATGATGCTGGAATAGGCATAATTCACCATAACTTCCTTGCTGCATATAGTCAAGTCATAAAAGCATAGAAGAAAACTATTTTTGTCAAGTCTTTTTGTGCCTGACAGTTTGGGAAGTTACGAATCCATTTTTTAAATGTAACATGAATTCCATCGTCGATTTAGCAAACAACCGTAATTTAATAAACAAATTTAAGAAATTCAGAGAAGATAGTTAGTTGCACGTGTAAATAAAAAAATGTCGGTCGTCGTCGTACATTAGACGAAAAATTGTTTTGTCGATCGTGTTGTAGACATTAGTCAATGAGTGTCGCTGCAAGTCCTTCTAGGCTGTGTCTTGATGATTTTTGTAATGTACGAGGGATGTTCGGAAACTGATACCCGTTTGCGTATGCACGTCAATTTTATAGCGGCGGGCATCTGACTCATCGTTAACTAGTTTCAGTAAGTCGTCTGCTAACTGCGTACAAGTTCGCATTGTATTCTGACTGTCAGTGTTGTTTTGGTGAGCGACATAAATGTCAAAAAAATTCAGCCTGCCGCCGTTTGTGAAGCGAGGGCTGTAATTCGCCATATGGATGCTAAAAATGTGTGTTCAATTGAAATTTTTTAAAAAACTCAAAGACGTCTACAATGATATGATGAATGTCGAAATTTTAATGCTGGAAGAGAGAATGTCCATGATGAAGAACAAAGTGAGTTCCTCGTATGCTCATGGACGAACGTAAACAGAAACGTATGGCCTCCGCTTTAAGCTTTTTAGAGCGCTATTCAAATGAAGTAGATGGCCCTCTTTCTCAAATAGTGACAGGGGATAAACCTTGGGCCCCTTACGTTACACCCAAAACTAAACGATCTTGACGCGAAAACTAATGGCAATGTGTTTTGGGATCGGCAAGGGGAGTTAATGCCGCGAATGGCCAAAAATAAATGCAGATGCATACTGCGAGACACTGAAGAAACTGCGGTGGTAAATTCAGAACTGGAGGCGCGGAATACTGTCTAGCGGCATCAGGTTTCTGCATGATAATGCCGGTAAAACGAAACACGTCCAGTTGGGAAATTATCGATCATCTCCCATATAGCCCTGACATGGCCCCTAGTGAGTACCATCTCTTCACAAAACTGGAGGTCTTTTTTTCAAAATGATGCTCAAAGAAAAGGTCACAACTTTTCTTAGTGGAATGACGGCAGAATTATATGATGTTGGTATTCAAAAACTCGTTACAAGATACGACAAAATGTTCAAATTTAAGTTGGAGCTATGTAGAAAAATGGAATGACGGAAACAACGGTGGAAACAACACAATAGATATTGTTCTAAACGACCAGTTGGATCTTATATATACACCTCTTTTCCAATGTCGTATATAATAGTTAAGTATATAGTAGTAATTTTAAATAACATCATAAACCACCCCCATATATTTTTGTGTCATTTATAAGATCTATGTAGGCCTGTAACTTTTGCAGTTTGATAATGACATTGTATGTCGAAACCGCGGTCACTATTACATGTGAATAAAGTGGTATAACAAAGTTATTGTTTTATTTTATTTTATTATTTTCAAAATGAATTACCACAAAGTTACGGCTACCAGTATTAATTTTCTTAAATGAAGATGGGTTAACAAGATGTGGGGTTTTTTTTAAATATTTTTATGAGTACAATACACTCCCAGTTTGGTGCGATCATCACAACTCACCCTGTATATGAAAGTTAATAATAAGTTGAAAATTGTATTTTTCTTTTAGGTCGCTCTGTTTCAATTAGCGGATGTGACGTTAATGGTGTCGGTCTACAACAGAAAAGGAGTTACAAAGAAAAAGGAAATGGTCGGTTGGTTTAGTTTAGGCTTAAATTCTAGTGGAGCGGAAGAATTAGCACATTGGATGGATATGAAAGAATTTCAACACGAGCAGATTTGTAGATGGCACATATTAGTGCAGTCATAGCCTCACGTACATATCACGTTTAATTTACATTGAGGGACGCTTGATGGTTGTCTTTGAATGAAATGTTTCATCTTCATGCGTATGGGTCTTAATCGAATATCTTTTGTTTTAAATATTATTTATAGAATTTTTCTCACGAATCACCAATTAAATATTTGTGAAAATCGTTTGTTCATGCTGTTGGACGTATTAAAGTCGTCTCTATTAAAATATATTTAAAGAATACCTGCATGTAAGTTGTCTTTGTTACTACGCATTTGAAATTGTGAAAAGAACAAATACAAAAAAAATTATTTCATTCAAAATCAGACACGAAATTTTAAAAAACAAGTAAACTTATTGATTTTAGAAAAATCTTCAAAAATTTTATTTGTGTGTCGTCTTATTCACTTTTAATAAACTTTTAGTGTTGTCTCATTTTTAAAATAAATTATTCTAGCTTCATAATTTAAAAAGGTATATAACCCCTTACCACAATTATTAGTCGTATCCTAAATACGTATTTCGACAACTAAGTTGTCATCATCAGTAGGTAAAAACTACTAATTAAAAGTCACACATGGGGCACAGTAAAGTAAAATAAACGCTTCCGCACAACTACTATACACTGCAACCCTGTAAAGACTAAATTTAACATGCCAATCTCAAACTACGAGACAAACACTTGCCTCCTACGAAAAGGTTTTAAACATGTGTTAAATTATCGAACAAAGGAACGGCAGAAATTCTTCTCTAAAGAAGGCGCCTAGTAAAAACGATTTTTAAAGCTACGATGACCTACTACATATTAAACTAAATGAACCACCTTATATTTTCACAAAACACTAGTATATTTAACTATATGAATATTCCATGTGCATTGTACACATCAGTAGTTATATAAACGTATTATTTCGAGTACAGGTATAGTGACAAAATCTATATTGGGTAGGGTGTAAAAATTTTCCATTACAAATGGTTAAAAAATATGGTCGTATATTATAAAAGCCGAACTCTCATTGCAAATTCTGAGAAAGACAAAATTAAGAAGGGGCGTTACATGTGAAGAAACAAGACATCCGACTGTGTAGTGTTATATTAAATGAGAATCAATTTACGTGAAAAGGGTCTATGAATAATTGGATATTGTAGGTATATAATTTAAAAGTTAATTATAAATTTTGTTTATTAAATTATTTATCATGTTTCACCCAGAGCCTACCGTGAATTCTATACATTATATTAAATTGCTTAACTCCTTAACTAGGACATGTCATTTATAATTAACTTTTAAATTATATACCTACAATATCCAATTATTCATAGACCCTTTTCACGTGAATTGATTCTCATTTAATATAACACTACACAGTCGGATGTCTTGTTTCTTCACATGTAACGCCCCTTCTTAATTTTGTCTTTCTCAGAATTTGCAATGAGAGTTCGGCTTTTACAATATACGACCATATTTTTTAACCATTTGTAATGGAAAATTTTTACACCCTACCCAATATAGATTTTGTCACTATACCTGTACTCGAAATAATACGTTTATATAACTACTGATGTGTACAATGCACATGGAATATTCATATAGTTAAATATACTAGTGTTTTGTGAAAATATAAGGTGGTTCATTTAGTTTAATATGTAGTAGGTCATCGTAGCTTTAAAAATCGTTTTTACTAGGCGCCTTCTTTAGAGAAGAATTTCTGCCGTTCCTTTGTTCGATAATTTAACACATGTTTAAAACCTTTTCGTAGGAGGCAAGTGTTTGTCTCGTAGTTTGAGATTGGCATGTTAAATTTAGTCTTTACAGGGTTGCAGTGTATAGTAGTTGTGCGGAAGCGTTTATTTTACTTTACTGTGCCCCATGTGTGACTTTTAATTAGTAGTTTTTACCTACTGATGATGACAACTTAGTTGTCGAAATACGTATTTAGGATACGACTAATAATTGTGGTAAGGGGTTATATACCTTTTTAAATTATTATTTAACCACAGTCTCCATTGAAAGAATATTCTAGCTTCAGTTTAAGGGGACGTTGTAATTCTTTCATATTTCTAAAATTGCTACTGTATAAAGTATCTACTTTTATTCTACTCTATGATTGTTACTACCAGCATTAACAAATGATTTAAAGCTCGTACTAAACTAATTTATTATTAGTCATATTTATGATATATTAATCTATAACTATAAGTATATTTCAATGCCTTATTATTAAAATTTTCGAAGATAAGTGTGAATTTTCAAAAAAAAAAGTATTTAAATATAAAAACGGGCTAGTGATGTAATGGGAAAACTAATGAATTCCCTATAACATAACAGCATTCCGGAAAAGTGAAACTTTCATTGTGATATTAAAAACGAATTTGTTGAAAAAGGGGATCGCTATTAAAAACAAAATGAAGAAACAAGAAATTGAGATGAGAAGTCGAAATGATGCTGGAAAACTAAATACGTATTGTTTATTGTTCTTTTCTTTGGTTTACGAGAAAAAAAATGTTCCAGAAAGAAGATAAACAATTAACTTCGACGTTTTCCGATTATCTGTTTCGCATATAACAAAAATATAACAAAAATCCCTTAATTGTATTTGAGAAAGCACAAACTAAATATAAGCTTTTCAATTTGTACCTAAATTATAGAATTATATTTATTACCATTTATATTATTACTGATTAGAATTATTAAAGTATATTTATTAAGTAAGTATTTATCTTAATAATTACCCTTCAATATATGAATGCATTGGTTGTGATAAACACGGTAGGATTTAGTTTTTGATCAAGTCTTCAAATGGAGATTGAATTAACTAAATAAGTAGATATGATGACTTTCTTGATTATTTTATTGTTTGAAAGACGATTTTGCCTAAATTATCGTATTTCCATTTTTTTAAAAATGATTTATGATAAAATCTATTCAATAATTAAAAAACTAATGTATTATCATAATAATTATTATTAAAATATCGAGTAGTTTAAGAAATTATCGTGTATTTTTAATATATTTAATTTAAATCTAATCTGTTCAATATAAAAAAAAACTACCTTATTGAAGGTTTAATTACTCTAACACGTACATACTATCTTATATAATTGTTTACGTCTCTTTTAAAACAAATAATACTTTACATTTTATTTCACAATTTGGTAAGAAAAATTGACTATTTATAATATTATGGCCGGCCAAATCATTCCATATGTGCATGGATATTACTTAACATTTAATTATTTTTGTCTTAAAATATACATTTTACATGAATATACAGACGAGTTCAGAAAAATCAAGCTATAGTTTTGGAAATATTTTGTACTTTGTAAATGTGGATTTTTTATTTAAAAGCAAGTAAACTTATTTATTATTTATTGAAACCAATTTATAAAATCGTTATTAGGTAAATAAAACACAACAACCAACAACTTTTACTTAATATATTTTATAAAGAAATGTAGGTAATGTTAGACCTTTACTTGCCTTCTAAATTTTTCTTAATAGTTTTCATTATTTATTGAAGGATGGCCACCCATCTGGCCAGCAGGTTTGCACTGTTAAGGTTTGGTCAAAGACACGTAGTGCAACGCTGAACATAACGAATGACGTCAGTCATCATTTTAGGCCAGAAATATCTTTGGGCAAGTTGATGATAATTTTTGAAAACGTCCAAATGACCAGAAGCTGGTGGGTCATGACACGACTTGATAAGCTCTATACGAGATTCCTTTGGAACAACTTCCTTCCACCAATCATCTATATTCGAAAAATAGTAGACTGTGAAATTGGGTTGATACTTTAACTACTTCCACATAATGACATTTATTATTTGACATTGAAACTATAAGTTTGTGTCAAATTTTTCAAAATTCATATTAAGAAAATTGTTTGTGTTTAGATGTAAATGGACAACATTTTCAACAACTTCTGTAGCTATATGTAAATTTTGATTATGATTTCGATATTAAATAAATTATTTGTTTTCTTTTTTGTTGTAGTATCATTTCAATGCCATAACCTTTTTTTTACAATGAAACCAAATGAAACTGTCAAGCATCAAGTAATGTGTCATTATGTGAAAGTGGCTAAAGTACCAACCCAATTTCACAGTCTACTCCAATCATGAATTTTTTCGATGGCTCGTTATAATTTACCATCCTTAATCGGAAATCCGAAAGATTAATATTTTGTCATTGCTCCATTAGCTCCTAAAACCTGATTTAACCAGACATTGATGAAATACGGTCCCTCCAATAATTTTCATCCAGGCTCGATTCCTCTCAAGTGTTTTCGTTAGCCGTCCACAATTCTTTACCGTTTTGAGGTCGGAAGTTTCGTTGAGAAATTTTTTTGACTAATAAACCCTAAACGTTTTCTATCGGATTTAGATGAGGACTGCACAAAGGTCAAGGGAATAACTCGATATTATTCATCCCAAGCCATTTCATTATCATTTTAGCTGTATGAACGGGGCAGTTATCTTGTTGGAAGATGAAGTTTTTGTTGGGAAATATTTGATCCACTGAAGGAAACATAACGTTTTCCAGAATATCATGGTAAACTTGCCCGTTCAAGCGACCACCAACACGCCACGCTATACCCGGACCATACGCACATTTAGTGAATTGGGTGGATGGTATACACGGATACAACCATTATGAGTAGTCTGGAAAACCATCTCGTCAAAAAAAATGTCATTGTTCCAAAATTGAACATAATTTAAGCAAAATAGGATACGTAATTGCTTCTGTCCTTTTGTCAATACAATTTTCCTTCCACTTGCCGAATTGTTCGAATTTGAACTTTTAACCCTTCAACCTACCGTTGACTAGGAAGCCGGAAAGTTTGTTGAAATTAATGCGTCCCTCGCCGTTTCAAATGAATTTTCCCTTAAATAACTTAAAACAGCTTCATCTTGATCAACGGTCGATTTTTTTCTACGTCCTGTCAGTGTCAAACAACTAAAATGCCAAAATTAATGAAAAAGTTTTAATACTTTCTAAATTAGAGGAAAGATGGCCTATAAGAAAGGTAGCAAATCATTATGGTATTAATACCATAATGATTTGCTACCCTTGTTATAGACCATCTTTCCACTAATTATACAGAGAATTTCATGTAACTTGCAATATATGAATGTAGTAACCATAGATACGAAAATACTATGCACTTGCACTGTCCCACATAAAATGCAATTATGTAATAGTTATACTATGCACTTGCACTGTCCCATATAGAATGCAATATGTAATAGTTATGATCGATATGATATCTTTCATGGTTGTTTTGTCAAATTATTGACAGTAAAGCCTATTTAATTCAATGTAGTGTTTTAGGATTAAAACTACATTTCCGATCAATATCGTTTATTGAATTGTTTTACAAAAAAATTTCAAATATTCCCCCATTGACTGCCAAACAGTGACTTAAACGATGATAAAAATTAGTAACAACAGAATTTAGAATGTCTGTTGTAATTGTTCCAGAAACTTCAATTATTCTATTTTTCAGCTGATTTAAGTTTTCAATTTCGCCATTGTAAACCTGTGTCTTTAAATAACCCCAATAAAAAAATCAACTGGTGCCAAATCAGGCGAGCGCGGAGGCCAAGCTATCTCTCCGCCGCGTCCTATCCAGCGTTGAGGAAATGCTGCATTTAAATACTGACACATATTTGCAGAATAGTGAGCAGGAGCGCCATCATGTTGATACCATAATTGATGTGGAAGGCTTAAAGCATTTAAAGCTGGAAGTATTTCTGTTTGTAGTAATAGTAAATATTTTTCACTATTTAAATATCCGTCAATAAAAAATGGTCCTATAATCTGAGAACTAGTGATTCCCGCCCATACATTTACCTTCTGAGGGTATTGTGTTCTAGATTCATTAAACAAATGTAAATTTCTTCTGCTGCAATATCGAGTGTTTTGTCGATTTACTTCACCGTTAACAGAAAATGTTGCTTCATCGGTAAATACAAATTGTAAATACAATGGTAAATACAAATGGTAAATACAATTTGTTTTAAAAAATCAATGTTATTATATTAATGTTATTATTGATGATTTCAAATAGCCAATCACAGAAAACAGTCCTCTTCTCATTGTCACCGAATCTAAGTTCTTGATGATTTTCAAATTTAAAGCAGTTATATTTTTCACTTTTCAAGAGTCTGAATACACTGGATTTGCTAATTCCCAACTGTCTTGCCAAGTGCTTAGTAGAAAGACGATTATTATTTTCGATTGTTTCGATCAACTGATTTCTTCGTGCCTCAGTTCTTGCAGTATTTGGTCTTTTACGTTTTCGATGACTTAATTCTACACAACCTTCACTTCTAAATTTTGAAACGAACCTTGATATACTCGTAGTTGACGAATTTGGTACTGGCCTGTCTGGGTAGGTAACGTGAAACACGTCAGCCGTTCTTTGCAACCTGAATCCCGAAAGATACCATGTCACTAACTGAGTTCTCTCTTCCTTTGTGTATATCATTTAAGATTGATACTAAGCTAATATCGAAATAGAAATACTGCTACTTTTGACTTAACTAATGTCAAATTATATTGATATGTTGCATTTTACGTGGGACAATGTAAGAATGTATTACCTAGTTTCTATGGAAATAAAAAACCTATATATGTTTGTATATTGCATCTTAAGTGAAATTCATTATATAATATAATAATAATAAGCTTATTTTTAAATTCTATCGCAAGAACGAATTAAATTTGGATTAGTTAAGGGTCCAAAAAGCAGTGCATGTGAGAATGGCAATATGTATAATAAATTTAGTTTTTCGCATTTTGACATGTGCTACTTTACTACAATCAAAATCGTTTATTAAAGTGGCACTTTACCACATAGATACGTCACTTTACTACATAGTTATGTCATGTCAATAAAACACAGTTTGACAGAAAATTATTTATTTAAATATTGGAATTGGAACTGCCGCTCGAGAAGTCAACACTTTTGACTTCTTTGGTTCGTAACCGTCATTTTGACGTTTCAAGAATGCAATTAGTTTTTTATATTGTGATATATCTATATTATCGTTAATTTATATAGTACTTTTCAACATTGAATATGTAGACCACAAACTGGATGCCTTAAGGACTTTTGCCTAAAATAATGAAAGACATTGTATGAATAACACTAAAATATATAGAAACAAATAGCTTACCTTCTCAAAAAAATACGCTAGCATTACACTTTCATCAATTATATTATTAGTGCTTTTTTTGTTATCTTCCAATTACAAAATATTTCATATGTCTTCTCGTATTTTTCTTTTGATTTCAAAGGAAGTGAACCCGAAGACGCTTCTCGAGCGGCATTTAAAATATCTTCAGAATAATGTTCTAAAGTATGTTTAGTAGCAAGACTCATTTTTAACTAAAACTCAAATCGACTTACAAAAAATGAAGTTTGTTTACTGTTAACTGTGTCGTTACTATGTAAATAAACAAAGCCGAATCAGATTACGGAAAACCTGTACAAATACCTACTATAACATTTTAAATTTTTAAGTTTGTAATGCTTATTCTTGCAGAATGCGAAAAATAGTGTAAACAAACTCGTTAGAAAAGCAGGTTTACTAAACTCATACAGCTTTAAGTTACTCGCTCGCTCCGCTCGCTCGTACTCAAACGCTATATTCGTTTAGTAAAACATTGCTTTTCTATACATGTTGTTTAATATACTATTACTGTCACTGAAAAAAAAATTAATTTGAAGTGTGAAGTGTTAGATAAAAATGTAAAATTTGAAAAATACAATGATTATAAGAGATTCATCAAGAACAAAAGAAGTCATGTTAAATGAAATCAAGAAAAATATAGAACTAATTATATATTGGCATGAATCCTAATAATCGCTACTTTAAATTGATTCTGTTTTTTAACCTTAAAAATTTCAATAGATGAGTACTCATTAAAAATAACATTTAATAGACAACGCAAATAGGAGTCACGAATTTAAATTATGCAAAAACAACAATTTTGGTCAGAATATAGCAATTAGTTTTATTGACAGTAACTACAAAATATAGTATATTGCAACCATATTATAAAATCAAAGTCAAAATAGTACCTGCATTTTAGATAATACAGTATAAACTATATTAACAGAAAAATGACTTAAGTGTCAGTAGATCTAGAATCACAGATATATGTAACAAAATATAATTATAGAACACTAAGGAGTACAAAAAAATGATAATGAAAAAATTGTGAATAAGTAGGTAAAAACATAATCAAATAAATAGAAAGAAGAGAGCTTTGTGCAGAAACTAAAACATTCCTATTTTGAAAAATTATTTTACAAATATTAGATTGAACGAGCATAAACATTATAACTCAGTAAGCAAATAAATAAAAAAGATTCAGGAAGAAGACGTAACAATCAATAGCGTTGTAATTTCAACAAAGAAAACAATAACAGATGATACTCTATCCTCGCCATCATGTAGGATATTTACATGGATTACCCAGTTGTTATTAGGATATTTAAACTGGTGCATATTCATTCCTGGTATATTCATGTATATTTTCATAAACTTTCGTATTTTATAGAAACAAATTTAACCACGACGAACAGTATTTCTTATACAATACTCTTCATTGAAACGGTCTAACATATCCGAAGTATGGATCTGTAATATTTAGTCCAACATAAATCTACTTGGAATGAGGCGCCACATTCACACTAACATCGGAAGATTTAAAGATGCTAGCTAGTATTATTCGGTTGAAATAACAAGCAATAACAGCAGTGCCAATGTCATGATTCCAACATGGATGTCAACAAGTGACTATGAACAACAAATAATATTTGTTCAATATGTAACAATAAATTAAGACTAGTTCACATTCAAGAAAAGATCCAGACGGGACTAATTGGGAAAAAAATTTCAGGCAAAGACATCTCGACGGGTTTTTTATTTCAAATAAAAAATAGCAGTCAATCGAAAGTTATGGTATACATATGGTATGCAGTAAAATATTATAAAACAAAAATAAATAAATTAAACTTAAAATTAAACAAAATCATAGTAGGTTTTACCTACTATGAAGACCGTATTTCATGAAGGCTGACTGGCATATTAATTGTTTTATATACAATTCTAATGTTTAGACAAGAACAGAGCAAATGTATCTTTGGTAATTTCAACAACATCACAAGTAAAAATTAGTAATTGTGCGTCCAACATTAGAATTCTTTAAGACGCTAGATATTTATGAAGTACAAAGACAACTAAAAAAGTTTTGTAATACAGCACAACCCTAGAAAATAATTTCCACCACACACGATGTTTGTGCATGCTTCGAAAACAGTCATCGAACTAATTCTTCAGCGGTTCTTCAGAAAACTGGGCACACTTGTCATCCCATGTTCTAAAACGATTTTCATCGTTGGAAAACTTCCTCTCTTTCAACCTGTTGTTCACGTGGAAAAACAGCGGAAAACATTAAGCGCGATCTGGACTGTACAGTGGATGTTGCATTAGTTGCAGTGCGGTTCTTGCTAAATATTTGTAATTTTATTGTAAATGTTGTTGGACTCTAGCGAAGGCGAATAAAATACAAAGGACAGTCGTCGTACACACAAGGACGTGCATTCATCTTCAAAGAGCTAGACATTGTTTTAGTAAACACGTTAAGTAGTAAAGTAGTAAAGTTAGATTAGGTCACCTGTCAGCCATTTCGCGATCATCTGGCGGCACCATGAAACTCTTATTTATTAAGTCCCAAAGGAACCAACCATATGCACTCAAATATCTAGTGCAGAACGGTATGAGTTGTCGATGGATCAATGCTCAGGCATTCTTTTATTTCGTGATAATTTACATGCCTAAATGCTATCGGCCTCTAGTATTTTCTGAACAGCATCAATATTTTCCTTGGTAACGGATGAGCTAAGGCATCTCAGAGTATCTTCCAAGACGATTTCGTCTTGGAAGATACTCCACTCTCCAATTCCTTATGCCACCTAATACGGTCGTACCATGTGAACAATCTTCTTCTAGCACAGGAACCATTAGATACTTACGAACGCTAATGAATATTCAATCCACAGGCAGGTAAAGTTGTAGCGTAAAATTGCTCGGTACTTAGTTTTTGACCAAGATGATGTAGCGAGCTGTTTACAATGTCACTGTACGGAAGCAACTAACACATAGAGAACGAGCCATATCTTATAGTGTAGGTTTGAACAGGTCTCAACCTACATTGACCTTTTCACAGCGTGGGGCAATCGGTTGCGCTATATTACAAAATTTCTGTAGCGCTCTTTGTAGGATAAGATTTTCGTTATAATGTTTATATAAAACCTAAAAGACAGTGTGTTTTTATTGTTTTTGTGAACAATTCAACAAAAAGAATTAGTTATTATTAGTTTAAAAATAAAACTGTTTGAAATATTTTAAAATTTTGAAAATATGAACTTATTAAAATACATATTCACTGCAAAAAAAATTCAAATCGGCAAAAGATTATTTTACTATAATGATTTAGCAGGATGATCCCTTGCATGAAATTGTTAGCTAATTTCGAAAAATATGTTTTATTTGTTGTAAATGAAATTTTTCAACTAATCTAAAACTAAATATTGATTATTGTATTTTTTTTTGTAATCCGTTTTTAAATAAAAAAAAAAATAAGGACGTGAAATGTATATAGTTACTAACACACATATTTCATATGTAAATAATAATTAGAAGCAAAATAAAAATATTCTATAACAAGTATATTATACAAGTATATTCACTTTATAATAAAAGTGAAAAATTCTGGAATAATGAATACCAAGTGAGTCCAGATGGTAGCATACTCTGACGATTTGGCAATCTTTTCAAGAAGTAAACAAAACCTAGAAAGGGTGGTCAAAATAATAGATGAGAATGCGAGAAAGAAAGTCTTTAAAATTAACGAGAATAAAGAAAAGTATATGCATTGTAACAACATACATAAGAAAGAACGACTGACGAGTTATAAAATATTGCAATACGCTTTTGAAGAAGTAGAATTTTTCTTATATCTAGGAACAATAATAAACATATTAGATATGAAAAGAAGGATTCACTTGGACACAAGGCCTTTTATAGCAAAAAAAAACAGCTATTGAGAGATAAAAAGTTAAGTAGAAACAGAAAAAATAGCATTTATAATACAACGATCAGACCTATAGTAACATACGTGGCTGAGACCACTAGTTTAACACAGAAAGAAGAAGAGCGACTGCAAATCTTTGAAAGAAAAATCTTGAGGAAAATAATGGGACTTATAAAGGTTAACGAGAATGAGTACCGACCTTTGCTGAACCACGAAATCGAAATAATAATGAAGAGAGAAAATATCGTGAAAGTTATGAAGTCGCAAAGAATAAGATTGTTTCGACATATTATCAGGAAAAAAAGACGAGTGTCAATAAGAATAGTGCGCGCCGGTAAAGGACAGACCGAGAGGAAGGTCAAAAATAACATGGAAAGAACAAGTGGAAGCGGATCTTAAAAAAATGAAGGTTAATGAACGGTGGCGAGTGATTGGTGATAAACGAATAAAGCAAGTAGCGAAAAAGGGCCAGGAATTATAAAAACTAATCCACTACAAGAAATGGATTGATGAGTGAACAACAGCTTCAGTTTCTCCGCAAACGTATATAGAGCAAGGTTATGAACTATACCAGTTTCTGACACTGATGGTTCTTATATTGATTAATTTTCTTTGCAGTAGTTGCATACAGAGAAAGGGATGTTCGTTTTAGTGACGTTTCGGAGTGTTTATTTTACTAAATGCAAGCGTTGGAAATAAGATATATTAATATTTACATTATTAAAACGGCAATTGTTTCGCCAACACAGTAGCGTCGTTAGGTACGTACTAGAGCAAGTTACAAACTACGTACGTTACAGGTTTTTCACGTTAACTGACGAGCCACGTGATAAACAGCTAAAAAACAGGGTTGACAATCTATATTGCTTTGAGTCAGCTGTTAGTAAATAGTCTAGGAGGTTAGATTTATGCTGTCATTTTAAAATACTAACAACTCCTATTAATATGCTTTAATTTATTTTATTATATATACAAAAAATACAAACAAAATCTAAATACATATGTGAATTTATTTATTTTAAACTACATATTAGTACACATACAAAAATAATAACGAGTGATCATTAAAATTCTCACTCGTAGCAGGCCGTGTATATAAAAAGTATGTCGTAACTTAAGTCAGTAAGATGTTAATTCAAACGTCTATCAATGTCAATTATATATCATATATATAGTTTGATCAAAAGAAAAGATGTCTTTTAACGATATGCATAAACCTTGTCTGGTAGAATGTTCTTCCTCACATCTTTTATACAAATTATAAATATATTTAAAATAAAATCCAACATTTTAATTTATTTTATGACAATCATGACGTTTGAAAGCAATTGACTGATCTCTAGTAACTTAAGTTACGACATGCTTTTTGTATACATGGCTTAATTGAGTGAAAATTTTAATGATCACTCGTTACAAAAAAAATCTATAGATTAAAGGGCTCGTATCATTGTGATAAACATATGCTATAGATAAAAACAAAGCAATATTATTATTAAAGCACTTGCTACTCTCTGTAATAAAAAAAAATATTAGCGTTCAACCGTTTAATATAAAAATAGAAAATATTACCTGCGAACATTATTATCATGTTCTTTTCCGAAATACCCGATCAATAATAGAATGATTTCTTTCGCTTGTTTACCCAACGATCTAGGCATGATTTAGTTGTGAAAACAACTGATTTTATATATAATATCGATGTATGAATACAATGAAATCGGAACTTGAACTCGTAAACATCTAATATATTTACTAAATCGAGAGAATTACTAGGATTATTAGGTATTATTGAAATTTAAATGTTACTTTACCAGAAGTAACAGTTTATCACGTGACTCGTCTGTTGACGTTAAAGACGTATACAAACTACGTAGGTACCTGACGAAGTCACTGTGTTGGTGAAATAATTGTCGTCTTACGATCACATCACATATTAATAAAAAAAATACAAAATTTAAAATAGAAATAAAATTAATAGTTAAGACCTTCACTTTATTTGATATATGATTCTGTACAATTAAATACAGTACCGATTAGTGGTACTAATTCACTTGTTGGGTAATATATTTGTAATGAAATCTCTGCGTAATATTAGTTGGGAGAAAGTGTGTAAGGTACATAAGTTGGTGAACACCTAAAAAGTATAAATATACAGGGTTACCGCTGAATAGAGCCCAAGCTATGCGAATCTGAAGAATACGTATAAATGTCTAACTTAAAATCATAAAAGAAATTTCTTGTTTTTCATCAAAAAATTTTAAGGCCAAAATGTAGTTAAATCGGTCCATATTTTTGTTTATTCTATATTTATGGAAATACAGCTGTAATTCAAGTTTATTGACCTGCAAAAAAAATCGATAAAATTCCGAATAATACTTTTAACAATAAGGTCCTATTCATAGATAGTGAATGTTGATTTTCACCAAAACATACTCGGCCGTGCATATGACGATATTTTTTTTTGGGAATATAAATTTTACGTCATTATATCCAATGTGTCGACAAACTTATGTCGCATTAATTAAAATGTGATTGAAACTAAATAGATTGAACTTCTTTTAAAAATATAAGTATTATGTTTATAATAAAACAAAAAGCTTTATGTAGAGTGTCCAATAGCTGGTTTTTAATTTATTTGTATGGAATTATTTATATATAATTTTTTTATCTTTAAATTTTTGGTGATACTGACAAATACCGATAAAACAATAACGTTGATCGATAAAGGGAATTACTGATGAATTAGAGGTGGAAGCCCGTATTGTCGCCCGTATATTTACCTGCGACAGGGCCGGACTCGAATAAAGAAAAATCATTTTCTCGTTACAACGTAAACATTGGACCGCGATTTTTTGTATGAAGGCATTACTCATATATTTTTCGCTCCTTTTTTTCTTGGTCACTATACACAACTGATGATATTGTATAGAATGATGATCTTTCTTGTTAGATTTGCGTCGCCTAAAGAAATTGATTGAAATGTATTTCCACGTCAAGCGAATATGAAAACAAACCCAATAATTTATCTCAACATTAGGGTATGTTTAATATAAATCCTCAATTGCGTGAAAAATACTATGAATATAAAATGTGAGCATTTTTCTATTTAGAATTAATTTTATATTAATTAATAAAAATTGATAAACTATAGCATAGGTTACATTGTTTTGGCTAATTTGACAAAAAATAATTTTATAAATACATAAAAGATTGCAGCAAATTTTAGGGTCCAAGTATTAGATCATAGATTTTATTGAAGTAATATTAGAATTAAATTTTTAATGAATAATATTTCTGTAATTACTATATGTATGTCTAGTTATATAACTTGAAGAAGGAGTAATTATCAAGATAAATACAAAGTTCTAAGAAAAGAATTACTAAATCAGTAGGGATGGGAGAGGTTGAAATTTTAACAAATATGAAAAATATAAGCTTTTATATACTAATTATGTATTATTATTATATTGAAACTATAAATATATATATGTAGGTCAAAAGAAAAAAAATCGTATTTAAGAAAAGAAATTTTATACATATACAGTATGAGTTTTGAAAATCGAACATAATAAGACGAGTTTTTATTTTTGTGTCTTATTACTTTTGTCGAGCGATTATCGAAACTCATTTATCATATTATAGATTCGTAAGTTATGATGTGATTTGCTTTTTTTATATATTATATATATATATAACATGTACGTTGCTTACAAAATCCAATTTAACTAAGAGGATATATATATATACATACAGTGTAAAGTGTCAATTTGATGTGTTCACCTATTAAGAAAAAAACCTTATGAATTTTATGAGTGTGTGATATACCTTTAGTACTCGAAATCGAAAAAATTAACGTGGACGTTTTTGAAAAGTGAATAATATATATAATTCTTAAAATGGACGACACCAAGTTCGTTCCCAAATGCTCATGCAACAAATTGATATAGACCGAATTCATTCCGGGTCATAGCCGCACTCATTCCGAAAGTTAAGATAAAGACGACAATAAGAATTTTATTACCCAATCAGAAACAAATATAGGTACCTAGTAGAACTGTTATATTTTGGAAATATTTACTAATTTTATTTCCCCACATCCTCTTGTCAAAAAATAGACATGTATGTATTCAAATACTTTATACATTATAGCAAATATACCGTGCTTAACGAGGTAAGAAAACGACACTGCTGCGCAAGACGCGTCCCCGCCGCTTTACTTCTATATTTTTATTGAACGTATAGGTTAGCATAGGTTAGCATAAGGACAGGTCAGATGTAGGTGTGGTATACACATACGTATGATTGGATGAGCAATGATATGTCAGGAGTAGGTGTGTATTTCAAAGATGAGAGGCCTTGCACAGCAGATAATAATGATAAAAATGCAATAAAACCAAATACAGGAATACCTCGCTCTTTCGACGGGTTACGGACCAGACCTCCGACGAAACTCGAAAATCGACGAAAAGCGAAGCATAACCTTTATTGTCGTTGTAAGTTCATTTGACACGTAAATACGTACACATATAGTACTTATGAATGTGTGCAACAATTAAATGAAACGAATAATTTAAAAAATAAAAACTACAGCAGGTAATAAGTAAAAAATAAGTATTTTATTCTAAAATAAATGTTTGATAGGTTTAGTACATATGTATGTATGTATGTATGTTCTTTTTCAATTCCATTTAGCTAATAATTTTGTGGATAAAAATTAAGAGGCATTATCTTCAGAACTAGAGGAACTCAATCTAATTCGTTTAGGGGCAGAAGTTACTACGGGTAGTGGCTGTTGCTCTTTGAAAAAGGAACGCAAGGACGTTTGTCTCATCGGTGTCTTCTTCCTTTCCCTCAGAAGTTCTCTGTAACAAGCGATTTGGTGCTCTAGCCCACTATTCACCCTTGAACTTCTGTCAAAATTGGGATCCACCTTCTCCCAGTATGCCATTGCGCTTTCTATTTTGGCGATTCCAACTTCGAGTTCTTTAGTGGATATCTCCTGTGGCTGAGGTATATCTACTGACATGGCCTCCTGTTCGGTAAACAGTCTTCTTTGTTCTTCCATTGCCAGAAGATCATCGTCACTCAGCGGCTGATCATGAGACTGAAATAGCTCTCTAACATCTTCAGCTTCTACTTCCAGTTCCAGCTGTACAGCCATTTCCACAATGTTGGAAGTGATGGTCTCCACTGTTTCATGAAATCCTTCAAAGTTATCAATTAAGGACGGAATCAACTTTTTCCAAACGCCTTTCAGATTAGATTCTTTGACTTCGGCCCATGCATCTCTAATACATTTAATGCCATCCAAAATAGTAAACCCTTTCCAAAAAGCTTTTAGTTTATTTTGTTTAGATACCTCGTGAACTTGAGCATCTATTACAGCTATAGCCTTGGCAAACGTCAGCCTAATGTAGTAATATTTAAATTATGAAATTACTCCTTGGTCCATTGGTTGCAGCAAGCAAGTTGTATTTGGAGGCAAAAATACAACTTCAATTTCTTGATAAGTCTTAGTCATATGTATTGGATGGCTTGGAGCATTATCTAAAAGCAATAGGATCTTAAAGGGAATATGCTGTTGTTTGCAATAATCCGCCACTGCTGGCTTGAAATAATCAGTGAACCAAGTTGTAAATAATTCAGCAGTCATCCAGGCTTTTTTATTGGATTTAAAATAAACTGGCAGGGAAGACTTTACATAATTTTTTAGGGCCCTTGGATTTTCCGAATGATATATGAGCATAGGCGTTAACTTGCAGTCTCCAGATGCATTAGCCCCAAGCAACA
This sequence comes from Melolontha melolontha, assembly GCA_935421215.2. Lineage (NCBI taxonomy): Eukaryota > Metazoa > Arthropoda > Insecta > Coleoptera > Scarabaeidae > Melolontha > Melolontha melolontha. The sequence goes on along the minus strand of OW285236.1, from coordinate 85,695,049 downwards.
AAGTAAGCCTATCTTTGGCAGCTTTAAATCCAGGCATTGATTTTTCCTCCTTGGCAATAAAAGTTCTAGATGGCATCTTTTTCCAAAAGAGGCCTGTCTCATCTACATTGAATATTTGCTGCTTTGTGTAGCCACCGTCTTCTATAATTTTTGCAAGCTCTATTGGAAAAGCTTCTGCGGCTGCGGTATCTGCGCTAGCTGCTTCTCCCTGCACTGCTATATTATGTAAGTTTAATCTTTTTTTAAATTTATCAAACCAGCCCCTACTAGCTCCGAATGTTTCTGATATATCTCCCTTTTCAGCTTTCATTGTATTAAATAATGTTTGAGCTTTAGCTTGGATAAGACCTTGACTTAGAGGAATATTGTGGCTGACTTGATCTACAATCCACACATTTAATACTTTCTCCATCTCACTAATTAAATTGTGTTTCTTTCTAATAACTTTTGTATGTACTGGAGTAGCATTTTTGATTTCATCTAACACTTTAGATTTGTTCTTTATAATTGTGCTAACGGTAGTGCGAGGTACACCTACCTTGCGACCTATGTCAGCATTTGAGAAGCCTTGTTCATTCAGCTTGATTAGTTCAAGCTTTTGTTGCAAATTAAGAACCTTATGGCTTCTTTTCAATTTCGAATCATTACATTTAGGATCCATGGTTATATTGGAACACAAAATATTACAGTTTGTGCTATGAATTGTTTACAGTACAACACAGAAATAATCATATAAATAAATATTATTATGTATTAAACACAAAATTCAATGACAGACAATTTCACAAAAGAAACAGTGCACACCGATCGATCTTAATTCACAGACTGAACGACAACGATACAAAAATAAGAGGTAGTGACGACAGACAACGAAAGTGCGAAAAAAACCGAGCGACGAAAGAGCGTAGCGACGAAACTCGAAGCGTCGAAAAACAAGGTATGGGTGTAAATGTATTCAGAGAAAACAAACGCATAATTCCACCAAAACGAAAGAAAAATATGTGTATTTATAAATAGCACAAACCTGTGATTGCATACATAATTAAATTCCGGTGATGTACAAACGCTACATCAAGGAAAATATAAACAAATGAAAAAAAAAACCTAGGCTAACATAACTAAATAAAATGCTGCACTTGAAGAGAAAATTAAAAATATTCTGAGAAAACGGACGCATAATTCCATCAAAGAAAAGAAAAAATTCTGTGTACCTATTAGTAAATTGCATAAACCTGTAACATGGATTTCAGGTGAAAAAGTACTGATTCACAACCGCTAGATCGAAAAAAATAAAAAGTTTGCTAACGTAACAAAATAAAAACGCAATTCATACATTTTTTCTGGTTGTGATTACTTTGCCATTACAATCGATGTTCTACGTATAATTACTCTGTCAACGTATCTGATCAGACTGGGCACAGACGCGCTTGGTGCTATAACCGTCCCTTCTCTCATATCTAATGTACTGGTGGTGTATCATTTACCTCCCCGCCGTTCTCTCACCCCAGTTCCATACGGTATATAACGCGCAATCTCCATCTGTATATAATATTGTTATATTTTTGCACATAAATTATGAATTTGTTTTACTTGGATACATAATGGGATTTTTTTCATCGTTCATATACAAAAAAAATTCCTGCTTGTATGCTTCTATTGGCAGTTGCTTTAACTTTAATTTAGGTATGTCGCAAATATTTTTGGTATTTTGGTATATATTTGGTAATTTTGGTAAAACTGATCTTCTCGTTTTGTATATATTCTTAAAGTACAGTCCTTATCATTAACCTTATTTTGCAATTCTTTATCTAGAAGTTTCACAGGACGTTCGCACAGATCATCAACTGCTTTACATTTCAGACCATTACTTAATATATGTCTATTAATTATTTCAGTAGAAATTTTATCGTGACTATAAATTGCCAAAATTTGAATTACACTGTTGTCATTTACAAATGCTTTGCACGAATTTGTTTTAGAAAAGGATGCACAAGTCCATCTTTCCATAGCATTAACATGTAAATTTATAACCATTCAATACTAGTAATCTTTTTCTTATTCATTTTGTTCAAATTGCACAGCACTCATGACTTATTAGTACTTCGATTTGAAACGTAAAATGTAAAACTAATTGTTATTGCGAAATATCTCATGAGGTAAACTTTGACAAATTAATTGGGAATAATTAGTGGAAAGGATAATAACACTCACTGACCGCTCATTTTCAATATCTTTGGGAACCAATTCAGCCGTAACTTAGGAATTAATTCAGTTATTAAAATTTTGTTACCTGCGGATTTGGGAACGAACTCGGCTCCGCCACTTAAAATACCCATCTCCATTAATTCTCTTAACATTCATAACATAGGATTCTTCTATATGCAATGTCATTGTTTCCAATAGTAATTATTTATTGAAACTCTATTTGCAGAGATTTGGAAAAATATTAAGAAATAATTTATTTTTTAGAAGATGAATTAATATATTGGTTTGTGTAGGATGAATTTGTTACCTCTACTTTCATTTTTATTTGTAACAGAATGATGCATGAAAACCCGAAAAATATTTTAGGTAAAGAGAAACCGGCCGGCCAAGTAACGTCTCAAAAATTTTCAACCTATAATAACTTGACTGCGGAACAGACGCTAATCTCTAATAAGTCATGCAGGCGCAGAGATAGAGTCGGTTTCGCTTAAATAATAAGTAGAGCAGACCAATTTCCGTGCGCGCCATGTGCGCCGATGTGAGGATGATTGTATTGCGTTGTGTTTTTTATTTGTATTGTGTTTTATTAAATCCTCTGTCGTCCACACAATCACTGATTTCATACATTTTCCATTTTATTTATAGGTACATACAACGCTGCTATAATATGTACTATTCTTATTTTTCGTGTGTTTATGCATATTACTTTAATAGCAGAAAACCAAATGTATATTTAATTATTTCTGATAGAATAAATGTCTCTACTTCTATACTTATATCGGTAACAAGCTCATGTTGCGTCTCTATTCTATCGCATATTCTAATATATTACGAATTACACTCCCATACCGGCGCTCATGGCGCGCACGGAAATTGGTTTGCTCTAATGATAAGATGCAATATTCGCTCGTAGCCCTGATTTTAATGTCCTGAAAGACTTTTGAAGTAATGTTCAAAATACGGAAATCGGTAGATATATTAAATTTAAAGATTATTATTTCTATGCGCTACTCACTAGGTCTAATGTTGAGCGAAGTGTTACTATATGTAAAGACATATTGTTTAATAAAATAACGCACTTTACAGAACAAAGTTTAAAATATATTGTAATAATTCATGTGTTAATTTTTTTTTACTGTGGTATGACTAAGCATTCACTTTAATTACAGGTGATATAATTAATTTCAAATTTATACTTTTTCAATATTTTGAATTTTGTCACTGTATAAAGTAAATGCATTTTGTGTATTATATATCTGGAATTAATTTCAATTCATTTAACTTCAGTGTTTTATTTATTTTCGTAAAAATTAATTTCTGTATATACATTTCATTGCCTTTATTACGACTCTGGCGAAATATATGTCACAACTTCGTGTGTTTGCATTAAAATACGTACAAACGGACAACTTTTATCAATACCATCGCGCTATAACATTCATATATACATGTTAAGTTGATCGATTCTACATTGTCGGCACCGGTGAATCACACCCGACACGGGATAACGCCGTTTCCGCAGTCTAATAATAATAATAACATATAGGAGTAGATAGTGTCCTGGTCCAATTCCGAGCAGCGTCTAACATATTGCCCGTCTTAATTCTAAGGGGTGATTAACTTAACAAACCATATTTATAAAAACTTAATTAAGGGAGGAATGAATTATTTTTGACCAATTATAGAACTGTTTAGTGACAAGTATTATTTTGGAGGTACCTCATAAGTAATCGTCTTTTAACGACTTACCGACATTACAGTAGTTAGCGATTATCTATATCACACGCTACTCGGATATGTATACTTTCAGTCTCCGGATTGAAATAGGTAAACAGGACGCTATTTGAGAAAGTTAGAAAATATGTATGAAAAATAATATCAGACAAATGTTCGCCTCTGGAAGCCGCACAAACCTGAGCCCTCTTAATTACATTTTCCATGACTTTTTGGTAGTATTCGGGAGGAATATTTTGAATCGCTTCCCGAATATTGTTCTTCAGTTGCTTTACAGTGTTTAGTTGGTTTGCATAAACATTATTTTTTAGAAATCACCATAGAAGGAAATCTGGAAGCATTAGGGTGAACTTAGGGGCCGATGACATTGCCAAATCGAAAGAGTCAACGGCCTGGAAACATTGTTCGCAAAAGATGATTCCTTGTTTCCCTAGCTGTATGACAAGTTGCTCCGTCCTGCAGGAACCACATGTTTTACAGGTTAAGTTGCTGAATTTGCGGAGTCAGAAAGTTTTGCAGAATATCGCACTCGCCTGTAACAGTAAGAGAAATTACCGCCTTCAAGAAAGTGAGGTCCGATGACACCTCCACATCAAACTGTGACTCGACGGGGATGAAGTAGTCGTTGATGGATGATACAAAGGTTTTTTAATTTACCAGATACGGGCTTCATTACTCATTATGATTTTTCGGCAAAAAACGTTCGTTTGGTTGTCAAGCTGCAATATTGCGTAACTATATTATCGGCGTGGTCTCGTGGTTTCGTGGTCTCTACGCTGTAGCTCTTGGGTCAACTAAATTTTGTCTTTATTTTTAAACAATGCCTAATGACATGAATGCCCAGTTCTTGAGGATGACGTCTGTATTTAAATCAGTCAGGTTGTATTGGTTGGCCACTTTTTATAAACGAATAAACTTAAATTATGTGATAATTACTCTTAGTAAATAAAATTTGCTTCTTTTCGTTATTAAACAATTAAAAACCATGCAAAATAATTTCTAACAAACTAATAATTATATTTTGCAATTGCCTTTATATTAATTTTCTCGTAGCATTAACCACCCAATGAAATATTTTTAAATTTCGCGGGTATTTTAAATTGTACGAAGAAGAAAATAACTATATTACGAAAATGATATTTCGTCTTATTGCAGCATGAATATTAATAATATTTCATTAAAAAAACGAAACCAAAATTAAAATAAAATCCATATCTTTTAGAAATATGCAATTTGCTATTTCCTTTAATCAAATAAAATCATACGTAACTTTATTACTAGCATTGCCAACTCAAAAAAAAAATTAAAAAAATGTACCATGGACGCTAGATGCATTGGCTTTCTTGTGTGTGAGACGAAATCTATGTTATTTGACAAATTAAATGGAAGTGAGTTCATAATTATGAGTCGAAATAATGTATTAGTTAGAATTGGCGTGATAATTAAATTCGGTTATATACAAAAACCGTTTAGAAGTTACGTTTACTGTTTGAGAAATTTCAAATGCCCATGTGTTTACGGATGAACTATGTATGTTATCCCCATCCCTACGTTCTCTCTAATTAATGCCTTCAAATATATTGTATATATATGACGTATAAACAGATAACCTGTATTCGCAGGATATTTGATGGTCATCAATATCGCACATTACACTATTAACTATTTACATTGTTTATATTTGATTCATTAATTTAGTAAACAGAAATTTCTCGTTATATTTCGACTTCGTTGGTAAACAAACAGAGCTTAGTACATATAGTTATTTTTAATGTAAGTAACACAGTTATCTTAAGATTTTTTTGGTCGATTTATTTTTGTAGATATGGTATATAGGTATTTCTTTTTTCATAAACAATACAATCATTTTCCTTTATGATATGTCACTCTATGAGTGATTATAGTGTTACCCTATAGATATAGGGATGCCTAAATATTTATATGTACATGGTTTTACAGTGAAACATGTTTTAAAAGCTGCAGGTGATAAATATTGAGAAAGTTCAATTCTTCCTGGTTAATGTAAAAATGAACAGTCATTAGTAGTTTAAAATAAATATAATTCAAAGGATTTTGGATATGCAACAGAATAAATTGAAACATACATGAGTGGGTAAAAACCTCACCAGTTTTGTATAATACAAGAGTATTTTTAACAATATAAAATATTATTAAAAATCTAGTGTGAAGAACACAAGTACAAGTTCAATATTAATATTTTTGTGAACGTATCTGAACATATCCCTCCCCAGAGACGCAGATACGTATTTAATCTTTCTACAGATTCATCAGTACGCCCCTGCTCAAGAAGAATATATTCAGACACATTCACAAAAAGAACGACTTTGCTATCTCCTGTGAGATAGCGAAGATCATTGCGCCGCGCCGCACGCCAGAAGCGGATACTTAAAAGTTGTCACATAAAATAAATAATAAGTAAATTATTAAACATGTTCAAACACTTACCGTTTTAAGAGTCTTCTGTGACAACACAAACGGGACAACATCTGTTAAATATTTCAATCCTTAGATATGTTTCCTCAATTGTTCCAGTCAGGCTAGTACCACGTGCAGAATAAATATTTTTAAATGCCGAAAACGGCCGTTCTACATCTATTGAAGTTATATTTGGATTTTTAAAATAATATTTGAAGCAAATTTAATACATCTTTAGACGCACAAAAAAAGTTCGACAACAATACAACTTTCATATAGTGTCATATTTAATAGTAAATAAAACATCATTGGTATCTCTTTAAAATAATTTAATTTTCTGAAATTTGTTAATTTTATCAGCTTCTTTTATACATGCATTTTTAAAAACGAATTAATACAGTAACAATTCGATGGCGTTTATAGACAGACAGTCCGATGCATTGGTCGCCGGTGACGCTTTCTCTAAAACCGATAGAGCTAGAGCCGTCTTGACACAGGATTTGGCATTTCGGAGAGCCCCGGGAGTACTATGGGTACTCCATCCACCCCCACCGTATTATGACGTACCCAAGGTCCTCGTGTAAATAGCTCCCATACTAAAATTTCCCATTACTTATGGTTCTTTGGCGCTTGAATTTCCCCCGGGTTGTGGAAGTAGTGGAGGGTATTAAAAGTGAATTTTAACCCCTGTGCTAAATCTTATTGGATTATGGCCTAAAACTCTCTTAGTTATACTTTCTACGTTTTATAATTTACTTCTTAATATTTATTTTATGTATCAACTTTGAAGCGTTCGCCTCTGGTACCTGGTGCAATTTCCCTGCTCTAGTCACCGCCACTTGCAAAACCTATGATGTGAACCAAAAGATCATTTTAAATATTGATATACGAAAGAACGTTTTTATCTTCCCAGTCTAGGCATGAAAATCAATGACTAGAGCATCAATTTATTTTTCAATACAGTTTTCTTGCTTTTGAATACAGGTATTCAATAGTACCTTTAATCCATCGTAAAAATATTCTTTCTGTTTCCCTGCAAAATAGTTCTCTACAGTTGCTATAAGTTCGTCATCGCCTCTACATTTAATCCGGCTAAGTATTTTTTTGAGATTCGGGACAAAAAGTGGTTACTAGGTGGTAAATCTTGACTTGTGCGTGGAGTAACAACTCCTTACGTGTATTTTACGCATTGTTTCACCTTAATAGAATCTCTGTGACCATGCGTCAAATTTGCATAATACTCTCTATTTACCTTACTACCCTTAAAGTCTTTCTTTGGAGACTGTGGTTAAGTAAAAATTCAAAAAGGTATAAAACCTTTTACCACAATTAATAATCGTTTCTTAAATACGTACACAGTGTATACATGGACGCCGTGTAAAGTTGTTGCGTTATTAGATGTGTTAACTTTATTATGCCCCATGTGCGCAACTTTGATTAATGGTATTACCTACTGATGATGGCAACATAGTTGTCGAAACACGTATTTATGATATGATTATTAATTGTGGTAAGGGGTTTTGTACCTTTTTGCGTTACTTACTACCCTTATTCAGATAAACAATCAGCAAAATTCCTTGACGGTCTCAAAAAACAGTTTCCATTTTTTTACTGCAAAAGGGGTGACTTTAAACATCTTGAGGTGGCTCGAGCTCTTAACATGCCACCGCATCGACTATTGTTTCGATTCTGGCGTAAGCATTCGCGGAACCCACCCTGCACTAACATTTGTCATTTCAAGGTACTCGCGTAGAATTTTAAAGACCGTGGTTTCTGAAACACTTAGTAAACCTGCTAAGAATGAACTTTAGAAATTACTCACGTATTTTATATAATACTGTAAAATATGTCTTTCTTACTGTAAAATGTTTGTCTTTCTGGGTCCTTAAATAAAACTAACAGTAATTTAAACACACACACTATATTAACAATAAAAACAGAATGCCCTAAATAACAACTTGAAACTAATAATAAGAAAGTTTATTTTCATAATAAATATTTATTTATCACACAGCGACGTTTATTCGTTGAATGGCTTAAATCCCTTTTGAGTGCTATTTATATTCAAGGAAAGATTCTCGCATGTTCGATCTTCTTGATCCATCTGCATCGACGTATTTCTAGATGTGCTGGGTGTGTGATACGTCTTGCCTGACCTATCGTCGGATGACTCATTACAATACTATGAGTTTATTGGTATAATAAAATAAAAGAAAATGAATGTGTTTGGTTCCTTTTGCCCAAAGATGCGGGCAAAATGAATCGGTTCTAAGGGCAAATAAGATCAACAAGAATCAGTGCAAAATTTCTAATATTTTTATAATTTTATTTTTATTGAACAATTTGAACAAGATACATTTTATATTTGCTTATTTTCTAGAACGCAGAATATCCTCCCTACATTTATCGCAAATGTAAACTCCTACACTATAAAAACTCAAAAAAGGTATAAAATCCCTTATCACAATTAATAATCGTATCCTAAATATAACTGAAATGCAAGTTCGCATAAATCTAATTTAGTAAGGCTGTAGAATCTAGCATCCATGTCCTGAATATATTTTACAAGATCTTTTTCCATTTCTGTAGAAAAAAACCTTCTTTGCAGACGAACCTTTTATAATATGTTTCCTTATTGTCGCGAAAGGGATACCAAACCCAACTGAAGCTTTCTTCATACATAAACTTTTTGTTTGTGCTGCCGTAATAGCGTGAGCCATTTGCTCTTCTGGCCCTTTCTGATTTTCTTTTATAATTGTAAACCATCTGTAATAATTAAACAATTACCAAAACTTCAGCCGTTAATGTAGTACATATAGGGCAAAAGGAATCAATGATTCTTTTTGCCCTGACTACTTTTGCCCGAGAATACACAGAATACAATAAATAAAATCACAACTAAACTTCTCGGTCAAAACCAACTTTGAGGTTAGTGTTAAGAAACTGCTATTTGTTGTTTAAAAAAATGGAGAACTCAATTTTTAAAATTAGGAAGGTACATGGAATAAGAAGATACACGAAATTGACAATTCGTCTTCATAAATTTGATAATTTGTTATAAAATGCATCGCTTTTAACTTACTCTGATTATAACTGCACGCAATTTTAGAATTATAGATTATAGTCACTGTTTCATTGGTAGCATGGTGAGGCGCGGGAAGCAAATACATTTTAAATAAAATACACGATTCCTTTTGCCCACATGGTTCTTTATGCCCCAGTCTCCCCTAACTAAATTTGATTCATATTATTATAAAGGTAGCGTCGGCCAAACATGATTGATTTGTATTACATTTATTGAATCATCAGTAGAATATTATACCAGTATACTACTTTATAATATTTCTAGAAAACGATACATTTTACCAAATTATTTTTTGAAATAATTCATATTTGATAAAAAAAGTGTTAAAACGAATACTATCTATTTCTCTATTTTATATAAGTAGGTAGGTATAGCAAGCGCAGAAGCCGTTTTTAAAAACGTCTACCCCCACTACTCAAGTAATTGTCAGAATACATTTGTCACTGACGTTTGACGGAACATAATATCTTTGCTAGGGGATCATAAAGTACACACACTCAGAGGTTAGAATTTTCTGACATTTGATGTAAAACCAAATACAAATCTCCCCACTACTTTTAATCCTGCGCGAACTTACCCCTCCTCGCGCCAACGTAATTGCGTTTGCTATACACAAATAAATTAATTTCACAATATTGGTAAATTTTTGTCTTTCTGTTTGAGTTACTAATATATATATACATATATCTCATATATATATATATATATATATATATATATATATATATATATATATATGTGATATTGGTGATATATAGGTGATATTAAGAAAACTACAATGCATAGTACCACGCGCTAGAAGACCATAAAATACAAAAAAAGTTCTTATACACTAATGTCCGATCGCCTTTTGTTGTCAAGATATAGGATCTTAAAAGTTTGTTAGAAATTTTTGTTTTTTTTAAATTTCGTCCGATTGTCATGACATTATTGAACCAAATTTACTGTATTGTAAGTTTCGAGTATTATTAGAATATTATCATAGTTGGCTATGTAATTATGGCACCTGTCAAATTAATATTGCATTAATTTATTCAAGGTTATCGTGTTCCTGATTACGTTTGTGTTTGGTGTTGCTGTTTGTCGTTTTCTAAAATTAATTTTGAAAATGGTTCTCTTTATTTATGAAGAATACAGGGACATGATTATGTGTTATAGTGAAGCTCGATCAAATTCTACCGAAGCTCAACGTATCTATTGAGAGAGATATCCATTAAGACATGTTCCCAATGTTAGAACATTTATTGACGTATATAGACGTTTGGGAGAAGATGGGTGTTTCAAAAAATCAAAAGTTAATAGTGGGGTCACCAGGATTCATTGTACTGTTAAAAATGAAGAAGCTGTTTTACAAATAGTAGAAAATAATGCGAGAATAAGCACCAGAAAAATAAGTTCAGCTGTACGGAATGTTAACCGTGAATCAGTTAGACAAGTCCTCAAAGAACAGCTTCTTCACCTGTTTCATTTCCAAGAAGTTCATCGCCTATTGGAACAGGATTATTTACCCCGTGTACAATATTGCGAGTGGTTGCTAAATCAAGGGCAAAATTTTCTAACAGTAATTTTATTAACCGATGAAGCAGGTTTTAGTCGCGAGGGTGTTTTGAACCTACATAACATGCACTATTGGAGTGATGATAACCCTCATCAAACCCTAATACGGAATTACCATTATGTGTTTTCTATTAATGTGTGGGCGGATATAATCGTCAATTACCTAATTGGTCCATTTCAATTGCCCAATCGACTGACAGGCGAGCTCTATCGATATTTTTTGGAAAATGAACTGAACAATTTATTAGAAAATGTCCCATTGAACATTATTCAAAGAATAATACAAGCTATTGAAGAGAAATAAATTTTCTAATGAAATATGTTAAGATTATTTTTTTTAATCATGAGTACGTCTAATTTGTATAATAATGTATAATAATATAATAATAAATCATTGGAATAATTAGGTTAAGAGATCTGTCATAGGAAGAAATTTAAAAAAAAATAACTTTCCGGCAAATTTTTAAGATCCTGTATCTTGAAAACAAAAGGCGATCGGACATTAGTGTATAAGAACTTTTTTAGTATTTTATGGTCTTCTATTGCGTGGTATTAAGCGTTGCAGTTTTTTCAATGTCACCTTATATATATATATATATATATATATATATATATATATGAAAAACAATTGTTGTTGGGGAATCCGGCAATAAAAAACCATTAATTAGTTAATGTTCTTTATTTTTTTACCCTATATTTCGCTCTTAAGTTTAGAGCTTCTTCGGGGGTCACTTTAATAAGAAAAAAATGTACATAACTTAGATATTTAGTCAAACAATAATAAGAAAAATTCAACTTACAAATGTGAACACTATTATTCGAAAATTATATATTACAAAACATGATAGGTCGATAAATTCGTCAATTGTCCCACTTAACACAAACAAAACGTCATAATTAATTTAAAACTCTTAAAAAAAAAAAAAACTATTATAATTTATAATATAACAACACATCTAAAAACAATAATGAGCAACGTGTAGTGAATCAATTCACTCATGATGTAATATTACAACCTGCCATTTCGGAAGTTAAAAGGAACTGCATGGAATTTATTTAAAATTCAATGCAGTTTGTCGTTCTATGTGAAACAGATGTAAAAAACATGCATCGGTGAAAAGACCCAATGTCAAATTTAACGAAAATTATACAATGACGTTAAAAAGTCTCATATTCAATCTTGAATGTGCTGTTACAAAAACGGTTCACTCTAACGATTGGAATTACAAGTACAATCTCATGAAAAAAAATTTAAAAAATTACAAATAAAATTTTTTTTTATATAATATATTACGGAGGGACAAATCAATTGAGCTAGTGTTATGTGTATTATGGTGACTTAAATTTTTGGTATTAGAAAAGGTCAGTAGAAAAGCATATATTGCGCTTAAATTGTTAGTGTCCGATCTGAAATTCATTACGTTATTATTATTATGGATCTCCACCATCTCCAAAAACTCTCTACACCTTAAATTATTCACTTTTTGGAGGACCTCCACCTTCTCAAAATTAGGTGTGTGGTCATTGTTGATCATGTGTGAGGACAAGGCACATCTGTTCTTTCCAGTTCGAATGTCACTTTTATGCGTAGTGAGTCTGGTTTTTAACCAGGTTGAAGTGTGACCTATATAAACTTGATTGCAGCCATTACAAGGAATGCAATACACAACATTAGACTGGCAAGACAGAGGTGTCAAGTCTCTCGTTTTACTGAAAAATTACGCACCGGATTGTAGTTATAGAAGCCTAATTTAATCTCGTCTGTGGCGAGGACGCGTGAAAGTCTCTCCGACACCCCCAAAATATAGACTTTCAGGTACTACAGACTTCCGTATATTTTGGGGGTGTCGGAGAGACTTTCACGCGCCCTCGCCACAGACGAGATTAAATTAGGCTTCTATAACTACAATCCGGTGCGTAATTATTTCAGTAAAACGAGAGACTTGACACCTCTGTCTTTCCAGTCTAATGTTGTGTATTGCATTCCTTGTAATGGCTGCAATCAAGTTTATATAGGTCACACTTCAACCTGGTTAAAAACCAGACTCACTACGCATAAAAGTGACATTCGGACTGGAAAGAACAGATGTGCCTTGTCCTCACACATGATCAACAATGACAACACACCTAATTTTGAGAAGGTGGAGGTCCTCCAAAAAGTGACTAATTTAAGGTGTAGAGAGTTTTTGGAGATGGTGGAGATCCATAATAATAATAACGAAATGAATTTCAGATCGGACACTAACAATTTAAGCGCAATATATGCTTTTCTACTGACCTTTTCTAATACCAAAAATTTAAGTCACCATAATACACATAACACTAGCTCAATTGATTTGTCCCTCCGTAATATATTATATAAAAAAAAAATTTTATTTGTAATTTTTTAAATTTTTTTTCATGAGATTGTACTTGTAATTCCAATCGTTAGAGTGAACCGTTTTTGTAACAGCACATTCAAGATTGAATATGAGACTTTTTAACGTCATTGTATAATTTTCGTTAACTTTGACATTGGGTCTTTTCACCGATGCATGTTTTTTACATCTGTTTCACATAGAACGACAAACTGCATTGAATTTTAAATAAATTCCATGCAGTTCCTTTTAACTTCCGAAATGGCAGGTTGTAATATTACATCATGAGTGAATTGATTCACTACACGTTGCTCATTATTGTTTTTAGATGTGTTGTTATATTATAAATTATAATAGTTTTTTTTTTTTTAAGAGTTTTAAATTAATTATGACGTTTTGTTTGTGTTAAGTGGGACAATTGACGAATTTATCGACCTATCATGTTTTGTAATATATAATTTTCGAATAATAGTGTTCACATTTGTAAGTAGAATTTTTCTTATGATTGTTTGACTAAATATCTAAGTTATGTACATTTTTTTCTTATTAAAGTGACCCCCGAAGAAGCTCTAAACCTAAGAGCGAAATATAGGGTAAAAAAATAAAGAACATTATCTAATTAATGGTTTTTTATTGCCGGATTCCCCAACAACAATTGTTTTTCATACTTGTTTTAACGGCAAAGACTCCTTGTCTACATATATATATATATATATATATATATATATATATATATATATATATATATATATATATATATATTTAAAGTAATTTGTAAATAATAGGCATAATTTGGCTTTACAAGTTTAGATCCAATATATTTAATTATTAAAATTAATGGCTGTGAGTTTAAAAGAAAATTTGCTGTTCTTTCTAATGGAAAACACCATATTATCTTCAGAAGAATTTATGAACTTTCTTGATCATCAATAAGATATGTATTTAAAAGAAATAAGATCAAATCCCTGTATAATGAATTCACACTTCTGCATACTATTGCGGATGCGTCAGAAGTTCAAATATCAAGGTTTTTATAATTCAAAAACGTATTTACTACATTGTCCTGCATCTGCAATACCAAAACTGTAGTCAAATCGTTCATTGAATGTTATTTGGCGATATTTGTACATCTTTAATAATATCCTATACGTACATATTGGATAATTACTTTTATTAAAAATTACTTAATAAATGTAAAAGTTTTAGAAATTAAGCGTCAAACATTTTTGTACTCAGTCTGTTTTATATTGTGAAAAATAAAGTGAAACAGTATTAAATAGCATGAATATTTGCACCGCTGAAACACAAACGCACTACATTACTTGTACCTTTTCGACATAATAAAATAATAACTGTATTCTTCATATTTTGTACAAATAAATCAAACTATTGATGTTTCACAGTTGTTTCAATAATTTGGAAATATGTGGAAAATTGAACGCACATTTTTTATAATAAAAAAGAATATACATACATATAAACTTAAAAAAAAGAAACTTAATACTCATTCCTAAATACGTATTTCGACAACAGACAAGTAATAGTAGTAATCACGGTGTCAACATGGGGCACTGGAAAGCTAACACAAGCGCATACGTGGACGTCTTATAAAATGTTTGGCGATTCTTGGGTTAGCTTTACAGTGCCACTTGTTCATCACTGTGATTACTATTATTACCTACCGATAATGACAACTTAGTTATCAAAATACGTATTTAGGATACGAATATTAATTTTTTTAAAGATTTTACTTAGCCACAGTCTTTAAAAAAAGACTATACATACTTAAATCCATGACAATTTGTAGATGTATATATAGGTTTGTATTAGAATAATTACAAATATAATTTTTTGCATATTTTTTTATAAACAGAAGACATATAGAAAAGTATGAGATATTATACAGTATGATAAGAATGTGATATGATTAATATCAAATTGGTTTTTAGTTTATTGCACTTTTATTGTCTGTTTGGTTTTTGTACTTTTTATGTTTTTTTTTAAGTATATAGAACCTACAAAATGTTATGTATATTATTTATACATGCTTATAATTATTAAACGACTTATAAAAATGATGTTTTATTATATAAACCTTGAATAAAAATAATTTTATCTACAATCACATTATAATAGGAGTCTTATCCACACTTATGAAGCATATAAAGTGACCTATCTCTCACTAGTAAAATAATGAAAACATATAGACCTAAGCACAGCAACCAGTAAGTACTGTGCCATACTTACTGACACATCACCTGCCACATTTCATTCTATGAATACGAATATTTTTTAGTCAAATTTCGAGTAATTCCATTCCATTAATGTGACGATTGTAGTTAAAACGGTTGTATTGCATACGTGTTTTAGATGCATTTCATTCACTTAAGAAAATTAAACGCTCGAACTTGCGTTCTAGCGCTTAAACATTCTTGCCTGGATAAAATGCTATCTAAAACATTTAAGTATACAATAAATAACTAATTATCTACGACTAAACAATAAAGTAGGTATTATATTAGTAATTATTAGTTAATAATGGGACTAACATGACCCTTTCAATCAGTGATTTAAACTTAATTTTATTTTAAATGATAGTTGTTTTCAAGTTATCAATGCTTAGATACGCTTAATTTTAATAAAAAATGCTAAAGTTTTGCTTCTTTTTTTAGACTTTCTTAAAAATTCAAATTGTTAGTTCTGTAAAATGTATATTTTTTCTTCTCGGGCCTCATTTATACTCACACAACATTAAAAACTGAATAAATTAGCGGGCACTATGAGCCATATCGCCCGGTTATAACTAGAGTGGACCAATTCGGAGCGAAAGCAGAGGCGTGACTAACGAATTGGTTCCCGCATGCGAAACATTATTAAAATCTAGAGATATTTTGTCAAATTTGTCTAAGTCTGGCAAAATCTAAATCTTTATCTAAAACACTTACTTTCAAACTTACATAAAATACACTCATTTCTTGCGTCTTCTATCGAACATAGCTGTGCGTGTGTATCTTTCACAACTAGCACTGATTCCTGTAACGATAGCGAATAATTTCGTAGGTTTTCTAATGCTTGCACTATTCCGAAGTAATTGTTGTGTGTTGTGTTGCTATTATACGTGTACACACGATGACCGTGAACAACATACTAAGTAATCGTATGTGCGATGGGGCACGCGGGAACCAATTCGTTAGTCACGCCTCTGCTTTCGCTCCGGATTGGTCCACTCTAGTTATAACGCAGTGAAAAATAAAATTTTTTTGTTGATTTAGATTTTTGTGCGCCGAATCCAATCAGCTATTTTGAAACTATGAAACAATGCTTGGAATGTTGTTTACATGGTTTATTTAAACGCTAAAGTTTTTTAACCGAAATTTAACTTCTCAAAAGGGTAAGAGTGTTACATTAAATATATTAAAACATTTATAAACACTGAAATAATACAAATTTTCTATAATCAAGTGAGTATTAATGCTTTCAGTTTCCTATTTTTATTCTAGGCTCGATAAGTATGTATATATGTCAGCTTTTCATTAGTTGTTTAAAATAACATGAATTATTTAATTGCAACTTCTCTAATATTTACTATATATAATATATAATATAATATATATTTCGGAACAAATTTGTATTTAAAGCAATTTTGTTCATACATATTCTAATAAACTGGCGGACAAAAAAACTGTCCAACTTATTTCCATTTTGTAGATTAATATGCAGATCCTAGAACTTTCTACAAATAGATAATATTTGGCTCAAATTTTTTTATTTCATGTATAAATAAAGAAAATATAATACCATAGTAGCTGATATAGTTTCGTATTTCTATTTACAATTATGTTATTTTGAAACAAACCGCTTCAACATCTTGACTTAGTTTCAAACTGGCGACAGCGTAAACAATAGCTTCAAGGTCATGAAAAATGAACCCTAAAACATCAAAGGCGCCGCGGATTTGGTCCTTTCTGTTATTTTGTGGTTCAATTCAAGTATCTAACGTTCGTTTCGAATTTCTATATTTTACATTTCATTTAAATTTAATTATTTAATTAATTACGTACGTCTTCGCTTCTAAGTCATGTCATGTTTGATATTATTTTTATACTTTTTTCGCAAGAAATATTTTAATGATATTTATTTCATCGACATCGCAATTCATAGCTCGCGCATTTGATTATTTCTTAATTCTAGACATCGCCACTTTGTTTGCCCTCTTTCAAAAACTGGGTCGTAAAACAACAAACTTTTTTTAACCACGAGTGTTTTCTTACACCAAACTCAATCCTTCTTCTAAGTCCGGCCGCCATGGTGTAAACATCATTTCTTCGCAAACTCCACTTACTTGCCCGAGTACCATATATCGTCCGATCGTGACACATTCTTCACAGGTAAACTCTGTATTGTTCTATACAGAGGTTTATTTAATTCACATTTAAGTTACGTCATAATTTAACTTTCTTTTCAGTCTATTTTTGCATCTTAATTTCTTTATTTACTTATTCATCGAATTTCTATTGCTTCTCTTTTTAATCAATTTAATTTATTACGACGCTTAATTAATTTCTTATGTAAATATTAAATAAAAACTTTAAGGACAGCGTTGTTGTTTCTATTTTAGTTAATAAGTTGTAATATATTTATTTCAGTATTTTATATACGTCCTGGACCTTTGATGCATTATCATCACTATCATTTATTATTTAAATATTTACAGTATTGTTAGGACGCTCCAGGACGAGACATAAGTGTTCATATTGTAACAATTTGGCGCTCCCACGTGGTCAAACACAAATACAATATAACCCTAACTAGTGTTCTTTTAATTACATGATTCTCGGGAAATGAGTTATACGAGGGTGAATTGATATATAAGGTCTTCAACAATGCCATTTTACGAGTAGTGGGAATAGAAACAAGTTCTAACCTGCAAACGGTAATTTCGAGTATCTCATTTTGTCATGCAAAGCATCATTTTCCTGTGTACCGTCGTTGAGTAACAGTGTCATTTATCCAAGCAACGATTTGTGATAAAATTTTTCATTCTGAAAGGTTACGCGACCATTGAAATTTACAGGCGTTTGAAAGGTGTTTATGGTAATTGTTCGCCAGTGGGTTTGACGCGCAAAACTCTGTTATAGAGGTGAAATGAAGGAGTTTGACGAAAAGCAGTCAGGTCGACTAATAATAATCACTTTATTTCGAAGACATGCTTCGTAGAGCAAAATACAAGAAAATATAGATACAACACGATATCATGTTGAAAAACGTCAAACAATATGTAAAAGTTACAATTATATTATGTGTGAATCTTATGGAAATGCTGCCAAATAATCATTTATTGTGTGACAATGAACATGCAGTAAACATTCCTTGACACTTCTCTTAAATAAATAAAAACTGTTAATTGCTTTTATTTCTTTTGGTAATTTGTTGTAGAGGATACATCCTCTAAACTCTAATCCCTTCTGGTAAAAGAAAGTATTATGTTTCGGTGGTAACAAATATTTATCCTAACTCGTGTTAAATGTATGACCTACCTTCTCTTTATTAAAATTAGCTTAACACTTATGCACAAAGCACAGTACATTAAGTATGTATAAGTCATAGAAAGTGAGAAGCTTATGCTCCTCAAACAAAGCCTTGCGCGACTCTGCTAATATTAGTGACGTATGAGAAGATTCAAAGTGACAGAAGTGAATGCACTGATTCGTGAGCATCACCACCGGGGACGAATATTGGATTCATCATTATGACCCCGAAAATAAGCGCTAGTTAATAGAATATCATCACCCTGTTTCTCACGTGTACGAAAATTCAAGAGAGTTTCATCAGCGCCGAAAGATATACTCATCATTATCTAGGATGCAAAGGGAATCATTCATATCAAATATCTGCAAAAGGGATCAGCGATTAATTCAATAAGATACTGCTAAACTTTACGATCACTAAGGAATTCTATTCGTAGAGTAAACCTCGAAAGAGCGAATTTTTTCTTGTACTACAACGCCAGATCGCATTGCAACAACGAAACAATGAAGACAGTGACGAGCCTGTAGTCTTCTGGCCGGATAAAGAATCATCGTTACACAAAAAAATCCTGGACTTATTATCAAAAGTATGTCAAAAAATAGAAACTCGACAAACTTTCCTCAATGTTGGTCTATTGAGGATAGTTTGGACAATTAAAGCTTCTGGTGTATAAAAAAGGCCGGAAAACGGAAAATATCAAACATAGTGGTTCGCATTGTTTTAAATTATCAAGTAAAATTGATATTTTTGTCGAAACTCAGAACAAATTTAAATAAATTTCTTTAGTAACACTGTTAGAATACTAAATAATGAAAGGTCCCAGGCATCCTGTTGCATATCTTTGCAAAAAGCGCGAATTTAGAGTTTTTATCTCCGAGGTGTATCTACTGAAGTCCTTTCACTCTTACAAAAATCTAATAAAACTACTAATGCGAGCAATGAATTACTGATCGAAATATTACTTTTTACAAATGCATTCCCCAAAAAAATATTAGTATTATCAGTAAGGCCTAAGTTTTTATAGGCATTTGGATGAGTTGTTATGAGTGAGTATCTTCCTTCACAAGGTTATTAACAGAGAGCGGACTGAAGCGATTGAATGACCAATTGCCCCGATAAAACGTTGTGGCGGTATCAGGTATAGTATGCATGTTATAACAGCCCCACTATTTGCTTGCTCGATTACATTCGTCGAGCAGATGTTGTTATTTCCGTCGTTATTGCGTCTATTCATTCATAAATTCTATTTTACAGTAGCGTGTAAGACGAAATATACATTTATATATTATTTTGTTTTATCTGCTAATTTCCAAAGTGTATTCTCGTGTTTACATGCTGTTATACATATATGTATTTATTGTTCTTGAGATAGCATATTTTCTATTCTCTGTTATAAGGGATTGTCTCTGGTCTCGTTTCTTTCAGTGGTATTTGGTAACGTTTAGTATTTTCAAAAGTCCGTTTTATATTGTTATATTGTATATTCATCCTATATTTTTTATATATATAATATTAAGTTTAATTTACTACCTTATTTTTGGAGTAGTTTTCGTTTTTTCTTTATAGTCCATTTTTTTTTGTTCTCTAGTATTTCTCTTTATTTTCATTAACTATGGAGAATGCTTGCAGGGCAACCATGGTAGGATGGATTAGAGGCCGTACAGAATGGTTGCATAGTCGTAATCATACCGATATATTGCAATGCCTGTTCATTAAGTTTAAGGCGTCCACAAAAGTGTAATGTGTAGAGACATGTATCTTTGAAAACTCATCAAGATGAGTATGAATGACTATCTGCACCTACTTTTAATGAAGAACTGTGTGAAGCTTTTATGGCGGCTAACATCCCATTCAAAAAGCTTAACAATCCAGTCCTCAAGAGGTTTCTTACAAAATATACTGATGGTCATATACTTATCTACCAGATGAATCTACTTTACACAAATACCACTTACCAAAATGTTATTTGAGAACCATTGAAAAAATATGGACCAACCTATCTGGTCATTATCTTTGGGTAAGTGCAGACGAAACAACGGATGCAATGAGACGATATGTGTTAAATGTAGTTGTTGGTATTCTTCATTCGACAACTTCATACCAACCATACTTAATTGCAACTAAAATATTGCTTGTCGTAAATGGTGAAACAGTTGCAGAAGTAATTGATCAATGTATTCATAATATTCTGTCATGGGATAACAACTATAAAGACAAGATGCTATTATTTTTGACTGATGCGGCAGCTTATATGTTAAAAACAGGGAAGTTATTAAAGCCATCTTATCCCAATATGCCACTCTGTTCGTTTTCAGTTTGCAGTCACATGATCAGTTTTCATTTATTTTTAGTAGTATGAATCTAGTCGGTACTTTTGAGTCAAAAGAGGTTTAAGTATTTTATAAATATAAAATTGTTATTTCAATACATAATGTTTTCTATTTATTTTCTAAATGTTTTTCCTGTTTAATCAATCGATGTTATTGACCAATGTAATGGTAATTAAATTGGAACGATGCCGTATGACATAACCTAAAATTTTTGAAGTATAAACACAGTAACTTTGGAAGTTTTAAATCTCAAATACGCATATAAAATAATATTCTTTAAAGAAGACAAAGGTACATGTAGAAAATGCAGCTTTTCATGTATTGTAAACAGATGCTTCACTTATAGCATTAATCGCATTAAATAAATTTGGAATAAGAAATAATCTGGAAATTGCAGAAATCATACGAGAAGAAATTCACTAACATAAATGAATTACAAAGCAATCCAATATAACCAAAAAGTAGAACAGAAAGGTTGGGAAATAAGAAAATAGGAAGCTAAATTTTGATTGTTTCATATGTATAATCAAATTTTTTGCATTAGAAATTAATTAAATAAAAGCTCACCTGGTATTATTATTTCCAAGAAAATGGTTAATAATAATTACACGAATAATTCATTTGTTTACAAAAACTATAGAGAACTATTAGTATTATGTATAAATTAATTATACAGTTCAATTATTACATTGCTACGCTAAGTAAAACCATTGAAGATATAACTTCATTTGGAATCAGTATGTTAAAAAATTATCATAACTGTTGTTAAACTTGCTCATATAAAAACTATTCAACTTAATAAAATGCAGATACTTTAATCAATACAATAAATACAAAATAGTGAAATTGTATTATTCTATTCTAGTGTTAACAGATATGGATGTGACTGCACAAATGAGCGCTGATATTTTTTAATGTTATTCTGCATAAGACTATTAAAACCTGATTTTAAAATGCCATACAGCATACTAAACTCAATGAACAACAGTAGTGCAGTATGTGACAAAAGCTATTTTCTTTATCTTCGCAATTTATGTTGGTTGTATCTGCAAACTCTTGAGTTGTTCATATATTAACTGAGCATATTAGAAAATAGAAGTATGTAGAAATAGCAAATAATTCATCTAATTCATAATCGGTCTAATAAGAAATATTTATTTGAATAAAACATATTTACATGGAAGCTTAAATATATAATCTTTCTAATACAATCATAAAAACACTATCATAGACAGAAAATAATGTTGTCTTGTACTAACATAAAATATGACACCTTTAGTTGCAATTACATATATTAATCTGAATCAGAGTCTGATTCTTTACTTGATTCTGTAACATTGATTATTACTGGATCTATATCCAAGTCTACCAAGCAGTTTTCTCTTTCATACCATTGTTTTATTAAATTATCAGTATGCCTTATGCAGTTACTCCATGTATTACTATCACATGTATGTAATGCCTCCTTCCACATTTCTTTCACCTTTTCGTAGGTGTAACCAGCCCTACCGATGTGCACATTGTAATATGTTTTTGCTTTTGCCCAAATTAGCTCAATAGCATTGAAGTCACAGTGGTATGGTGGCAGTCTAAGAATTTCATGTCCTGCATTTCTTAACAGTTCATCAATTTCATAAACTTTCTCTTTACGGTTTCGATCCTTTGGAAAATATCCATGTTTCATCTAAAAAGACAACTTGACGCAAACCAGAATTTGTATTCTCAATGTAGTTCCTTAAAAATACCCTTTGCATTACACTAACATCAAGTTTTTCCATTAATGCTCTTCTATTATCATCTTGTTTATATTTGAAACCGATATGTTTGAGTAAAATGGAAAGAGATGTTTTTCCTATTTGCACCATTTGTTTAGTTTCCAGTTCAGTCTTCAATGTTTTCAATGTAACATGTTTTTCTAAAAAAGTATATCGTTAAAAAATAAATCATTTATGAAAATAAAATTGCTTAGAATACTTTGATGAAACATGTCGTATAAAGTATTTCGGACTTCCATTTTCAAGCTTTCTGGCAAATCTTTGGTTTTTGGTTTACGTCGGGGTATTTGTTTTCCAGGTGATGATGTCCCACGTTTCTTGATATTGTAAACGGTTCGGACAGAGATCTTAAGAGCACTTGCTACTCTCTAAAAATATTTTTCCTCATTAATCTAAAGATATTAATTTGGTGTTATCTTACCTCATAAACTGAATCAACAGACAATAATGGACCTCTATTATATTTCTCTTCTTCAAAATAATGAAGAAGGTTGGCAACTAGATTTTGTGCCTGTGAATCTAGACGTTTAGCTGGCATATTCTACAACAAAAAGAACACAAACATGAAATTTTATATCACTTCATATTATGAAAATTACATTTTGCGATATGCATATCAATTTATCAAAAAATGTAATTTGTCAGTGTCAAAGTAAAATAATTTAATTAAGAAATATTACGTTAAATACTTACGATTAATTACTCGAAACTGACTATTATTGTTGCAAGAAGAACAGATAAATAAGAAATCTTAAAATATCAACGGAAAAATACAAACAAGCACTAAACATAACCTGTATATGTCGATAAATACGTATTTTCTCTTTTGACTAAAACAGTTGTCGGTATCTCATATTATACAAGACATGCTAATATTATTTTTCTTTGTCTTTGCTACGAAGAAATTTCAAAGACGTATGTCTTGTATCAAATGACATACGTTTCAATTCTGAATATTTGTAGCTCAATATATCTGAAAAACAAAGTATATAGATTCTGTGTCTGAGATAGTATGACATAGTTAGTCATGTGACTGCAAACTGAAAACGGACAAAGTGTACCAGGGGTCATTTTCCAAATGTTGATAAGTTAGCTTCATCAATTAAAAAGATATTTCTCAAAGCTGAGACAAAAACTTGATGCCATATTTAGCAGAAATCCAGATTTGAATATATTATATCAATTCTGCACAGAGCCGATTGAAAAATCTATTCATTCGAAGTATGGTGCACTTTTGCAACATTTTAATCACGCACCCATCACCAGTTGTAATGTGGAACGGGCATTTTATATTTTTAAAGACTTTTTAACATCTAGAAGAACTAATTTAACACAGGAACACCTTGAACAAATTTTAGTTGTTCATAGTAATGTTTTACACTTTCAATGTTTCATAGAAAATACATAGTTTTGTTCTTTGTAAATTATTTTTATTCGAAATTCGATACACAATTCGCTTGTCAGCATTACTTTTGTTTCAGTAGTAGTTGCTGCTAGATACATATTAACTGCATATGTAGGTATGTGTCCCAGTGACCACACGCATAAAATTGTTCGAATGGCATATACACATGGCATTCCAGCCATAAGGCAAACTATAAGACTATTTAGAGAACATGGTATAAATGCTGGTTCAAAGTCTACATCTGGATCACAAGGGACTATTTCGCTTTTCTGAAATCCACTGATGATATGTTTTCTCAACCATTTATCCATTTTCTGGTTTAAATACAATTTGAAAGGACCAAAAACTGTCAAGTCGAGATGCTGTATCCGGTTGGTGATATTGGAGTGGAATGCTATAAATGCTCATTCTTCAGTGTTCCGGATAATGCTCATCAAGGTTTCCAAGACAATTTGGTAATTGGAAAGAGGTCAATGTTTCAATAACTGAACTTTGGCCACTCCTAAAAGCATCAACCATCTACTAAAACACGGCAATAGCACAAAGCAGAAATAATTACAAGTTCGCTCTATGAAAAGAGTGTTTCAGAGAGGGAAGAACAATTGCGTTCCAAGAAATCTAGCTCGACTAAAAGAACACTTTTTGGTGATCCAGTTTCCGAACCTGGTCCTTCTGGCAAGAAGAAGTCGGAAAAGAAAGGTGAAGCAGAAATGAAGCTTGCAAATAAAAAACGTTTGCCAAATAAGTTAAATGGGGACAATAATGAAGATTGTTTGTATGTCTTGTGAGGAAAAGTTCAGTGCTTCCAAGATTTGTTGTGACAACTGCCATAAGTGGTCTCATAAGGCTTGTATGGATGTGGATACCACTTCATCAAAATTCACATGCGATTTGTGCCGTTAATATATGTATATTTTTTTTACGATATTTACTTTTGCCCCTGACCTGTAAGGCAAAAGGGAACATACAATGTTTCAGTTTAATTAGTATATCTTGTTTATAAGCGCAGCACCATTTCTGCTAAGTGTTATATTAGTTGTGTGAGGTACCTTTAGTATTGTTCTGCTATTAAATTACGTTCAACTATAATACAAAAAAAAATATTTCAATATTAACCGTTTACTCTTGCCCCACTTTCCCTTACCTGGAATTTCGGCTGTAGGTAGTCGGCATACAGATAACCTCACACAAAACTGTATTCAAACATACATACCAACTAATACTTTTCTGTTTGGCAGTATGTGTCCACTGTATGTAGCCGATATGAAATAATAAACAATGTGGAAAACCACCTGCATCGGAGCTCCCGGGCAGTCCTGCAAATGTCGTCGATAACAAAGAACGCACCTGAGACTCTATTCTCGAAATCTATCGAACATGCGATGTGATTTCCTGTAGCCGTTTCGTTCGAATCGGTATTCTTGAACTGAAATCGTTCGATGTCTGGACGCATGTGCGATAAATTATCGAACGATTGCATCGAAAGTGATTTATATGATTTTCGCACTTATCGGTAGAAAAGAGGTTATAATTTTGAAAAACCATTTTTGTTCAGTTATTGCGGTAGGATTGCAGTATAGAGATAAGATTTGATTAAAACATTGAATATAATTTTTTATAGATAGCTCATTATAATATTGCAAATGTATTGACAAATGAAATACGAGATATCATGGAAGATCCACATGAAGAAGATAATGGTAGAGTGTTTCATGAAAGAAAAGATGCGTTAGAGTTATTTGACGAACAATTCATTAAATTATTTTGTCTATCCAAGGAGGTAGTTACAAGTGTTATAGAACTAATACGACAGCTTCTTGTATATGCTTCATGGATATGGGTTGAGACCATGGCTATTCACTCCTATATTAAATGCAGAGCCTGGTACACTGGAAGACAGGTATAATGTATGCCACAAGAGTACTAAAGCAACTATAGAGAGATGCAATGGTGTCCTAAAAATGCATAGAGTATTGCATTACAGTCCTGACTTGATTGAAAGAGCGTCTAAGTAAATTTTATATTTCCCTGGAAACTGATATCGTGGCTGCTGTAACCGATGGACCGAACATTATGATAAAGGTAGGATAGCTTGTTTGCACTGAACAACAACTGTGTCTCGCATATGGTATCAACTTGGCCGCCTGTGATGTGCTTTATAAAATAAAGAATGATTTTCAAGACAGGCAAGACAGCCCTACCTCAGATTCAGATGATAGGTACTATAAATGAACCAGCTGTGACTGCTGATTATATGAACGATAGCGATGATGATGACAATTTAGAAGACTTAGACTGTTCAGAATCAGGTCCAGAAAACACATACCAGAGTTAATGAAAGATGAAAACATTAATGAGCTGATAAAGAAAATCCGCAAAGTTGTAGTGTATTTCAAAAGATCACCATTGAAAAATGCAACAGTACTTCAAGAAGTGAAGATTAAATATGAAAAAGAGCTGTCACTTCTTTTGGACTGTAAAACCAGGTGGAATAGTCTTTTAACGATGCTGGAACGATTTTCTCTTTTAAAGACCTGCGTTCAGAAAGCTCTTATAGATCTCAATCATCCAATCCGTTTAGAAGATGCTGATTTTGACTTGGTAAATAAAATTTTTGATGTGCTGGCCCCAATTAAATTAACAGTAGAAGCAATTTACTCAGCACTCGCCAATAAAATGAAAACATCCTTAGTGGAACGTATAAAGCAACGACGAAATGATGATTTAACTGGTGTGTTGAATTATTTACAAAATCCACGAAAAGATTATGAAAATAAGTTATTATCGGATCTGGAATGGTTTGACTTATTTCCAGTTCCTACACAGGCTTTAGTGAGGGCGCAAATAAAGAGTATTGTTAAAAGACTAAATAGTCGAGATGACACGGAAGATGAAGAAAGGTCAGGATCACAGATGATGAGCCAAGGCAACAAACCTCCCAACTCCAATTGACACTAAAGGAAAAGTTACAGTTGGAAATTAATAAGAGCATGGAATCCCCAGTTCCTGAAGTACAAAATGAATCTGGGTTGGTAAATAGTATTAGACGGGAAATGAGCATGTTCGAAAATGGAGGAGTTCGTGGATATCACTTAGAATTAGCATATACATATCTATTGTCTATTCCTCCAACTAGTGTAGAACCTGAGCGAGCATTTTCAGCTGCTGCTTATGTTCGCAATAAACTACGAAGCAGGCTTGTAAGTCAAACATTGGATGCTTTGATATATCTGCGATTGTATTTTCGAAATTCTAAATAGTTTTTTGTATTGTCTTTTTTGTTCCTTATTTTAGTATATTGTGTTGTGCAACAATATTAATAAATAATTTTTAAAAAAATTTTTTTTCATTTGAGCCCAATTATAAACCACATAGCTTAAAAAATCCCGTAATCCCGGGATTGAAAAACATGCTCGAAATTGTATTCTCTAAATACATGTCTTTTAATTTTTAAATAAAAAAATAGCATCATATTCTTTTATATCATTTGTATTTAGAAAAATTGTTTTTAAGGTTTGTAGAAAAAACAATAAAAAAGACGGCAAAGAAATGAAATTTCTGTTAAATCTTTCCATTTCTTTGTAAATAATAATGCCCGACACGTTTCCCATTTAGAAACGAATTTATGTATGTTATTCATTGTTTTCCAACACGTTTTCCCGTTTAGAAACGAATGTATCTTATCCATTGTTTTCAAACAATTTTCAAATTCAAATGCATTTCTATTGGTTCCAGCATTTCGTAATGAATAGAAACCGACCGCGTACATCGCCCGTTCTACCTGCTGAAGGGTTCGCATCGTACGAACGATGTATAATTTCCAGAATATCGATTTGTTACTGTATACCAGGGCTGTCCAACTTCAAGTGGACCAAGGGCCGCTGTAAATAAATTTGCGGTTGTGAGGGCCGCATCATAAAATACTTCCTATGCAACTTTATCAGTGAACTGTAATAGGTACAAAAAAACGTGTTTGTTTGTATAATTATTTTTATTTATTAAAAAAAAAAATAAGAAATATACCAAAAAAGTTAGTGGGAAGTTTGGGGATGTTGGTTTTCACTAGCCAGTGTATCAATATTAACATTAATATTTGTTGTTGACAAACGAAGCAACTGAGTAAGTGAGTTATTAGACAGGGAACACCTATATTTTGACTTTATAAATTTCATGTTGGAAAAGCTGCTTTCGCAAAGATACGTGCTTCCCAGCATTGAGCCCATCATAAGGCCTAAGTTTCGCAAGTTCGTGTAACGTTCTCCTAGGAGTAACTTAAAAAAGTCCAATCCTATTTCGGTTCTTCCCTGGTAAAAAGGATCCGACTGCAAATCACACAATTCCAGTTGAAGATCTGCTCTGCTTACGTTCTCAACAGTACAATTTCTGTGGCTGAGTAAAAACTGAAATTTCTCTAAATCGGTTTTCGAATTCTTCTGTAATTGTGTCAATATATTTTATATGAGTTAAATATGAAACTTTCTCAAAATCCTGCATTTCTTCAAAGTGCTCTTTACAGCTTGGAAAAAATGAAAAATCTTGTTTTTCTAGTGAAGACTTGAAAAGCTTAATTTTATTTTGAAATCCTATGTGACCATATAAATTGGCAATATTCTGCTGCTTTCCTTGTAGCTTCAAATTTAATTCGTTAAGGTGAGATGTCAGATCTGTTAAAAATGCAAGATCTGAGAGAAACTTTGCATCTCCCATTTGATTTTCCATTTCCGTAGTGTCGGACTTCACGTCATTTTTAAGGAAAATGGGAATCTCCTTTCGTAGAGAGAAGAAACGTTGCAAACAGTTTCCGGCGCTTAACCAACGAATATCGGTGTGAAGTAACAAGTCCCCATATGTAGCATCTACTTCGGCCAAAAAATCACGAAACTTTCTGTGAGTCAAAGCACGATTGCCCCCTCTTATAATATTAGTTATTTTAACAACCACTTTCATGACATTCGATTGACGTAAGGACTTTCCACATAGGGCCTCTTGGTTAACAATGCAGTGTATCACAGGACAGTTGATATTGTTTCGTTTTAAGAGTCCTGCAAATCCAATTTCAGTTCCTATCATATTTCTGGCTCCGTCAGTAACAATACAGGAACATTTATCGAATCCCCCATAGTCAGATACCACCTTATCTTCAGCTTCAAAAATATCCGTACCCTTGGTGGTACCATGGAGGGGAATAAGATCTAGCATCTCCTCTGCTACACTGAAGTCCTCTTGAATAGTTCGAACAAAATTACAAGTTGGCTGATGTCATATAGGTCAGTGCTTTCGTCCAGGCAGAGTGAAAAATATTTACATTTTTCAATTGTGTCGTGCAATTTTTTGGATACATATTGATTAATGTGCTCTACACGTCTTGCAATTGTTTGATGCGACACTGAGACTGTTGCGAATTTTTCGGCAATTTTTGTTTCATTGAATTGTTTTGCCATTTTCATTGCACAATTCTTAATAAGAACTCCATCACTAAAAAGGTTTTTTCGCTTTGACAATTTCCAGCGCTCCTTCGTAAGAAGCGGCAATACTGCATTTGTTATCAGTGTCAGACTTTTTGAAAAAATTTGTTCGTAGTTTTAGCTTTTTCTTATAATCCGTAATGATACCATTTCTAGACTCGCCTGTATACTGCTGAAACTTTTTCTCGTGTAACGTAGTGTAATGTCGTTTTACATTATATTCTTTAGGAACTGATAGTATTTGCATACAAACAATGCACTGAAGTTTATTATTGTTGTTTGTGATTAAATAGTCTGATTCCCAACGGTCATTATAAACTCGATGTTCGTTTGAAATTTTTCTTTTCCGCGAAGACATATTTCACTTAAAAACCTTAAATTGAGTTGCTGCGTACCGCACACCAGAACAAAATAACTACAATTATAAACAAATAAACACTTGACCGTAACAATTAACTTCGCGAACCGTATTCAACGTTTTTCTGTCTGAGTCTGTATCCCACAGCCACTCTATTTACTATTAACTCATCAACCTTATTATATACGCGCGCATGCCTATTCGAATGTTCGAAAGCGGCCTAGCAAAATCTCCAATGTTCCAGTAACTTCGTTGCGGCGTTCTATCCTACGCCAGTGGCGTCACATAACCTATGTATGTGTTATTTTATTTCATCATTTCATCGTTGGTGTAGGAATGACTCGCTTGTATATATTTTTGTTTTTAAAGTATATTTCGATATTTTTTTGAGGCCCGCGGGCCTCATGTTGGACAGCCTTGCTGTATACGATACGAATCATTCGATCACATCGTTCTACGACCGTTCGTTCGAACGATTCGAGAATAGGGTCCCTGGATGCCGACAGCGATCACATATTCTCTTCGTTAATCAATTATTTCAAATTAAATTAAGTTATTGTGTTGGCTTAAAACAAATGAGATGAGGCATTAGTCTATTCTACTTTGGTTAATCTACATTGTTATGTTGAGGAACGAAGCGAAACGAAATAATATACAATATAAAAATATCAATTTATTACAAACCCAAACAAAATGTACATATACACGATTTTATATTCAAAAAGTCATAACAATATTATCTTGCTTTTAATTTGAGCCCTAATATGTAACGTTTTTTTTTTGTACATGTAATAAATAATTTCTAGCTACAAAACATATTAATTTTTGACGTAGACACTTTCGACGATCGCTGGTGAATGGACAAAATGTTTGCCAGACAATATTACATATCGACCAAAGCAATTTATTTATTTCAGCGTTACTCAAAATATTTTCATTTTATATATTTTGCGTTGAATGTATATTAGTTATATGTACGATCTGTGCTTATTACATATTATTACGGATAAAATATTGAAGTGTTTCTTATTCTTAATGTTTATATATTTCTTTCTCGAAATCACAAGCTCTGTATAACATACTGATGGAAACTATAACTAACTTTACAATATTATTAGTTTTTTTCTTTATTATAACACAGTTACATGATAAAGTTACAGACAATAAATTACATACAAATAAATTGGTAAATATTTAAATGAGAAATTATATTGTTTTAAGTTTGATAAGTATATTTAAGTAAGAATAATAAAGATTGCATATATTGCATCATTTTAAATAGTTACCAATTTCCAGTAATAAATAAAACCAAAACATATAGGCACTTAGGTGATTCTTTCGATATTTATACTTTATCTGTTTTTGCAATGTTAGTATTTATAAAACGAAAATGAAAGACAAAGCAGAAATACTAAATTTGTCAGAAGATAACAAATAAAGCAATTGGGGAAGGACATATTCACAGAGATTTACAAAACGCTGCCTACTTAATACAAAGAAAGATAATATGCTTAACATAACATTGCCTAAATTAAATGTAGGAACGGTATTTTTGCTCTATCATGAATATTTTTACTTCTTTTGCTTTATTTGTATAAAATAGAAAACGTATAAATATAATTTACATTTATGACTTAAAAATAATTGGTTGTCGACATTTCATGTGTAAATGCTAAAAAAAAATCAAACAATTTCAGATTTTCTTATGATTGCAAGCTGTACACAACAGTGAGAATATAAAATGGATCTAGAAAACAGTACAAGCTAAATGTATGTATGAAGATTTTAAACTAAGATCAATAAAATATTTGTTTTAAAAAGTTTTATTACCAAGACCATATTTACAAAAAAAAAAAAGAAAAACATAAAATGTATAATACCAGCATTGCCCAAAAATGTATCACATAATTATAATCCCACAGCTACGCTCACAAATTCTTCAAGTTTTTATCCAAGGAAATTCATTTTGTATAGTTTATTTAACAGTTGTAAAAGTCTGGTTTTCTTTTCACAATATCATTTGCGAATTTGGTTGCTCGATCTTATAAATTGTAATTAAATAGGTTATTCTTTACTTTCAAAATATATACAGCAATAATTATTTCGTAGTATTGCATGTGAAAATATTTAGGTTTTATTTTTTTTTTTGGCAAGATCATCGAGTATATTTTAATAACTTCAATATACAATAGTACGGCAAGAAATCTTCTTACTCTGTGTGCATGTTTAAATAAGTAATTTGTGATCAAGAAACAATTTTAAATACAACTATAACATCTATAACACAATCATATACATAACAAAATTTAGAAATTTATATCCAATATACGATATACATGTTAATAAGTTAGATTAATACAAACATATGCAGATATATATATATAAAATAGACAAAATGACAAATATAACACAATCCGTTTTTAATATGTTGGTAGTAATCGTTATTGCCACATGATTTTTAAAATTCTTTAAAGGAAGTCTTTTGTGAGCGTAGTCAAGATTATGGTGAATCTGAGGTTGTTTTAAGTGACTATTATGGCGGACCGAAATTACGGAACATCACGATTGGTGGAGTTTGCCGTTTGGTACAGATGTAGTATTAGTGGAATTGGTAATTGCTGCTTCAGCTGCTCGTACAGCCATTTCCTGCATACCTTTCTCTATAAAGTTTTGGTACGTGGGCTTCATGAACTATAAAGCATATACACAATTAATTAATAATTTTTTAAAATAATTTTATGATCTTAAATATATGAAGCTTGATATTTCTATAGCAGTAAACATTTAATGAAGTCACACATAATTTTTCAAAGCAGCTACCATCATTGCAAGCTGACGTATGTTAAGAATAAAAAAAAAGAAATACAATTTTACATAACGATTTTGTTGTAATTCTTTTTTTCAGAACATAAAAAATTGTAAACACGCAATTGTAAATTTTTCGTTTAAATAATTGCTGTGTTGCTATTTAAATTTCTTATAATTTCACGATTCTACATAAAAAAAAGTAGTACAATTCCCTTGTGAGAAACATATTTTAAATGTTGAAGAATTTAATTTGACAGTGAACATTCTAATAAAGACTACTTCTTTACCATAAAAGTTATATCTCAAAATTTAAGCAATGTATTTTTAAATTTCTTAAAACTGGAGTTGGAAGTGCATTTTTTTGGATTTAAATATCGAAAAATATCTTGTCAAAAACTGGGGAAAACTGGGCATTTTCTTTAGAATACTTAATTTTAGAGTCCACATCCAATGACCTACGTCTAGAATTGTTTTTTCCACCAAAATGATTATATAAATCAGGAAATAATATTGTCTTTTACTATTGCTTTATTTATAGTCGACTATTAATATTAATAAATTTTTTCATTTATGAGTTTCTCTTTTGAAAATTGCTATATTTTCGTTTTATTTTGTAAAAAACATAAATTGTTAATTAAAAGTTACGTTCTGAACAAGTTAACATGTCATTTTTAGGACAAAAATCAAGGTGTTTTCAGCAAATAATACTAAAAAATAGGGGAAACTGAGGAAAATGGGATACGAGGCATAGTGAAACATTTGAAATAATGAAAAGTTATGGTGGTGGTGAAAGCACTGTATGACAAAAGTAAATTATCAGTGAGCAGTTCGAGCCAAGACGTGAAAATTACACGTGTTGTTACTGTTTCTGTGACAGCTTTGTTTTTTGAAAAGGCAGAAATGGTTGAAGTAAATTATTTAATAACCCAAGATTATCGATTAAACTAAAATTGATTTTAAATGAATAATAAGAATTTTCTCTTCGTCTGTAATTCACTAGAGTCGGCAAAATAATTTTTATGTCACGTTTTGAAATAGTTGCAGTTTCTGGGACTTCTGGAAAATAAAGTTTCAAATAAAGTTTTTAACTTTTTCTTAAGAAACTCATTTAAAATTTATCGTTATAACAGCAACTTTCCAAAATAACTAACGCTTTTAGTTCTCTGTTTCAAATTCTATGAAAACATAATCCCCATATCAGACATCTTTTGTAATTCCTAGAAAATTGTAGGATTTACTTCGACCTCATACTTGTCGATACTTCTTTTTCTTCGTGACTCTCCTAAATTTTTCGCTTGACTGTTTTTTTTTTGTTTGTTTTTCTTGTAAGTTTTGTTTTTTATTGTAGCCCCTTTCATCAAGCTCTCTTTTTTTCAGAAATATTAGTTGGTATCATACTTCCTTTTTCTTTAGCGTGTCTGCCCTTTTAATTCAACCTTTGAATAACCGCGTATATCTTCTAGATTTATGAATTGGCCAGCTACTTTTGCCTTTTATTGAGCAGATCTTGCGGAGGTTTCTGGTGAACTAAATCCAAGTCAGTTACAGGCCATTTGATAGAGAACTTGGCAAAAAGTCTATTTCTATAATATCGTCCTATCAAAGGGTGATATTTCGCATTTTTTGAAGGAAGATGTGAAAGTTTTTTTAAAAGCTTCTACACAACTGACTGTATCATATATTGAGAGTGGTTTCCCTGGATGCTGCATTAACCAACTATCTACGGTAGCATTTAGCTACTGTAGATTCATTTTAGCTAGCATTATCAGCTAAACTGAATGGTTTGAGATAACATTCCAGTGTTAGTTCTCCTAGTGGATTTCTAGGTATTGTGATATTTTATAAACTGATTTATGAAGTAAAATATTAAAACTGTAACTTTTTTAACAGTATTGCACAATGTCTCACAATTACCCACGCGGCCGTAAAGTTAAAACATGAATACAGCACTAACCTCAAACTTTACATCAGTTCTTCGACTGCACCGAGGACTTATTAAACTACCTGCTACATCCCCAATATATTAAATATAGTATCTCTCACTGTTCCACGGCCATGAGTCACAGTGAGAATATCAAGTCTGACATTTCCAACACTTATGTTCTTCAAAATCAATATTTCTAAAACACCTACCACATGGTTAGCTAAATATGTGGTAATATATAAGCACTTAATTTACACAAAAAAGTCTCACTGTTACTCACTTTCCTCTATAACATTATATTCGATTTTTGTTTTCTACAACAATATACTGATAATAAATTTAAGAGGTATCTGGTATAGGGGCGTGTGAAAGTACGCGCTGTTCGAAAATCATGAACATCTCAATCTTCGACTGAGAAGCAGTGGTCGATACGATTATTAACGAGTGTAATTAATGTTTTCCCTGTCTAAAAAATTTCGATAGTTATTTCGAATGTGGTGTAATGGTCTGTACTAGTGATAAAAATACGTATCTGTTGACAATTTCACAATGATGGAAAAAACTAAGTAAGTGGGATGAAGTGGCGGCTTAATATATAGACGGTCAGAGTACCAAATTAAAGTTTATTTTCTAAAACTGCAATCTGTGACCATATGATATTAGCCTGGGTCCTAAGGCACAAAGGCCATAGGTCTAATGAGAAGAATTGGCTCGACAAGCCTCGTCTACAGCTTTCATACCAAAATAATTATTAAAACAGCCATGAAAAAGTGAACTGAAAATAGGTCAAAGACAGGCAAAACAATTCCAGGAGTTACTGAATAGAGGCAGAAAGTTTGTTAAGATGATAGTAGCCCTTTTAATTGGACGTTGTAGGCTCAAGAAACATAATGAGTAACATGGGCTTGATAGAAGAAAACGCGATTTATGCACTATGCGAAGGTTTAACAAGAACGCGGTTCCTACTAATGGAAGATTAATATTATAAAGCGGAACTATATTCAAAAGAACCGCTCTCGAAGAGCTTAATTAAATGAGCAGGCCTGGAGGAAATACTCTAACGAGGCATGAGGGTAACGATAGATCTAGAAAGGTCACAGTGGAATAAGTCTTACGGCCACTTCAAGTAATCTAATCTACCATATGATCTGACAACTGTCATTCATTAATATATGTATATTGAATAAATTTTCATCCAAGTCTGAAGTAAATAACTTTTGATCATTTGTTAAAATGGAAAAAGTTGGGTACCATGCTGTAATTTACTACTGTTTTGAAAGAATTAACTGAAAAAAAAATCGAGATAGATCAACCATTAGCAACGCTGTTTTTTTTCGTTCTCAACAATAAAAAAAATGAGAGAACATAATTTAAATATGGTCGTACATCGATTTAAAATGATGCGTGTCCTAAAAGGGTACAATTGGTTACAATTCATACCATTTGAATTGAAACGTACACAATGGAGTGATGAATAATCATCATATCAGAGTGCGGGAGCCAGTTGATTTTGAAAAAATCTCTGATGAATCGGTAAGATATCTTTTACATGAGTATGTATTTATATATAAAAACTCTCAGGCATGGAGATATAAAAACTCTCAGACATATGAGTGCCACGATTGCTAACAGTTGTAACGTAATCTCTCCGAATTTTTGCGACGCTTCATAATTATTAATGGATTCATCACCGCACGTCCTAGACAACAAAAAAATTTTAGACAATGGATAAAAGTTGGCTCAAGTGTTCGAAGAAGGCGAAAACAGTTTCATAGGCATGGGAGTTAATACTTACTGGCTTACTGCGCTCAACGTTGTCCGGCGGCAACTGACAAATTATATATACGTCCGAGAACGAGCTGCCGATGTGATGTTACTCGAATGAACCTCTCTAGTGATAAGATACATGTTTAAACATTTTTGGGATGGTTTCTCATCGTATTACATAATTAACCTGCATGACACATTGCTCTTACTATTCGCTCTTTTACTAATATAAAATCTATGATGTTCACATCAAGGACTCACTCTACCTTATATTTTCCTTCTCTAGGTACTTAAAAAAAGTTGCACTTTTAATATTACCTTAAAAAGTCCGTTTCTTTTTATGAGGAATTTACATATATCATTTATGCAAATGTCAATTATGAAATAAGGAAGCTCATTTGATTTGCAACTATTTTAGAAATTAGTAAAATAGAAAAAAGTGTTCTCAAAATATCAAGTTCATATATTTAAGAAATTTCTGGTGCCTTTTATAATATTGTAGTGATAAAAAGACGACTTTTAAGAGCGATAGCCAAAATTAGAGTGAAAACAACTCAAAATAAATATTCTTAAATGTCTTCTTTTTTTTAGGATAAGGAAAAGAATTCTAGCGAGTACCTACGTTTTCTTGTTTTTCTCTTTTTAAAGTAAGCATGCTAAGAACATAAAATAAATCACATTTAAAAGCTTTTATCTTTTTAACTAAATCAAATTCATTTAAACAATATCAGTAAAATATTGTACTTACTTTTGCATTATATAAATCCCACGTTTCGATGCATTAATCGGTTTCATGGTAATTATATTTCGTGTTCTTTTTTAATAGATCGATATTTTTACGTCAAGTGTTTTATAACCAATTAGAGTTTAGTGTTACAATAAATTGAAACAATTACTTCTCATTTCGATTGCCATAAACTGTTTTAACAAAATCACAATTGTTATGATTAATTAACACATTGCTGACATATTTTCGAAAATAATGTTGAAAAAACTTTAATTGGGTGCCAGGAAAGGTAATAGCATACTACTCTAAAAAAAATGTTTATTTTATTATTGTTAGGCACGACTTGCAACACTAATCCTTTCTTGTGTGAAAGGAATAGAACAGCGAATATTTCTCTAAGATTAAAATTCTTATTTAGACATGTATTAGCATTACCTGGATTGTAATACGATTGCAGGTCAAGTAGTTAAGCTACGAGGGTGGTTTGACAATTAACTTGGTTTGCTATGAAAGAAAACAATTTGAGTTTTGCAACGTACTTTATTTTTCGACATAGTCTGAATGAATTGCTTCGATGCTTTCAAAATACTGTATGACTTTCTGTATGACATCTTCATTAGACTCAAATTTTCGTCCTGCCAGAAAAGTTTTTAGTTTCGGGAATAGATGGTAGTCCGAAGGAGCTAGATCTGGCGAATACGCAGGATGCGGAAGCAGTTGAAATCGTAGCTCGGCCAATTTTTGCTGACTGACAAGACTTGAATGCATTGTCATGGTAAAACAATACCTTTTTCTTGGCCATTTCCGGGCGTTTCTCTGTTATTGCCGCCTTTAATCGGTCCAAAAGTGATGCATAGTATTCTCCGGTAATGGTTCTTCCCTTTTCAAGGTAGTCAATTCGGAGAATTCCCTTTGCGTCCCAAAAAACTGACGCCATGACCTTTCCAGCGGATGGAACGCATTTCGCTTTTTTCGGAGCCGATTCGCCACGGGCAATCCATTGTTTCGACTGCTGTTTAGTTTCCGGGGTATAGTGGTGTATCCCAGTTTCGTCCATTGTCACAAAACGGCGAAAAAACTCAACTACATTCTTCTGAAATTGCAAATTGTCGGCAGATATTCGCATGCGAATTCGCTTTTGCTCTTGAGTAAGTAAACGCGGCACCCATCTTGCGCACAGTTTTTGCATGTGCAATTCTTTATGCAAAACGAAATGAACTCGCTCAGTTGAGATGCCTGTGCCTTCAGCTAACTCGCGCACTTTCACTCGTCTATCGGCAAAAATCAAATCATGGACTTTATCGATGATTTCGGGTGTCACAGCTGATTTCGGGGCTCCAGGACGTGGTGCATCTTTAATGCTTGTTTTGCCACGCTTAAACTCATTTACCCAAAGTCGAACACACTCATAAGAAGGACATGAGTCACCCAATGTAGGTGAAATTCTCTCATGAATCTCCTTCGCTGTTTTCCCTTCCAGATAAAAGAATTGAATCACACCACGAATTCCAACTTTATCCATTTTTCGCTATTGCTCGAAACACTTCTGTTTAAGTAACTGTCAAACAACGAGTTACTATCAGAATGACTTAAGACCAGAGAATATTAACTCATAGGAATGACACTTTATGACTACATATACAGATTACATTTGCGCCCTCTATTAGTGTGTGAACCAAGTTAATTGTCAAACCACCCTCGTAATTTTAGATATACTTTAAAATTTTGAAAAGTATATGCAAGATAACTAGATGAGTTTTTCGATAGAACACGTGATATAAAAGGCTTACCAATAAGAGCGTCGGAACTTTAAAATGTAACATTGGCAATACTGCTTAAATTATAGACGCTAGGTTAGCACTGTGGTTGTCAGTAGTGCCTGTCGAGTTATTATGATGAGATACAGTATTGAACAGCGAGTAGAAATTATTAAAATGCATCGTCAATATGCATGTTCGGTTCGACAAATATTTCGTGCATTGCGATAAATTTATGGGAAATATAATCGACCAACTGAACATTCATTTATTGTCTTGTGACGAACAGCCTCAGTAATAAACGAGTAAACATTTGTGCGCCGTCTAAATGCCCGTTCAGCGGAGAACAATACTGTTGTGAACCAGAGTGTAAGAGAAGATCCCAACGTCTCTATATCACGTCGTTCTCAACAACTCGGCCTTTCTCAGATGATTACGTGGAGAATTTTGTATCATGATCTGAAAGCTTATCAAATTCAGATTTCTCAAGAGCTCAAATTTACTGATCATCGTGCGCATCGAATTTTCGTGGCTTGGGGTTTAGAGTAATTGGGAGTAGAATTTTGGTTCAAAAATCATCTTTTAGGATGAAGTACATTTCTGGTTTACTGGATACGCGAACAAACAAAATTGTCGAATTGCCTCTCTACTCTGAAAAAGCCACTGTTTGGTGCTGTTTCTGGGCTCATGGAGTAATTGGCCGTTTTTTTTTATTGAAGACCAACATGGAAATCACGTTACTATTAATGGCGAGTGCTATAGGATTATGTTAACAGAATATTTGTAGCTGCAACTGTTAAATATTGACTTGAACAATGATTTCTTTCAACAAGCTGGCGCCACATGTTACACAACTCACAAAATCATCGAAATGTTGAAAGAAAATTTTCTTGAGCGAGTCATTTCCAGAAATGAATATATAAACTGGCCGTCAAGATCTTGCGATCTGTCACCCTTGGACTTTTCTCTATGGGGCTATCTCAAGTCTCAGGTCTACGAGAATAAGCTACGAACGATGCGTGACCTTAAGGCAAACATCACACGCACAATTCAAGATTTACCACCTGATATGTATGAAAAAGTAATCAGAAATTGGGCTACAAGAATTCATTTATGTCAACGAAGCACTGCAGGTATTTCAAATGATATTATAATGTCATTGATTGCCCTTAAAAATAAAATAAAAATTAATGAATTTCTTTATTATGTTCCATGTTAAAGTTGTGATGCTCCTATTGGTAAACCTTTTACTACTGTGATCACAAAATATCGGCACTAGTTGATTTAACCGCTGGGTTAATTCAACCTGACTCGATATTTTTTTCTAGCACTGCTTTCTGATCTTTGTACAAAATGCCACACCATTATTCTTGTTACTGAGTAATGAAACGATTGTTTTTTATTCACCAAAAAAGGTGTTTTCTATGATTTCTATAACGACTGATTTTGTATTGATTCGACTTTTACTTGATAAAGATTCATAATTTAAAATAGAAATACAACTATAATTAAAATATTCCCTTTTTTAAAATGTGATCGTAAAATCGCAATTGTTTCGTCAAAACTGTGGCTTCGTCAGGTATGTGCGTACTAGAGCAAGTTAAAAAGTAACATGGTATACCTAATT
This sequence comes from Melolontha melolontha, assembly GCA_935421215.2. Taxonomy (NCBI): domain Eukaryota; kingdom Metazoa; phylum Arthropoda; class Insecta; order Coleoptera; family Scarabaeidae; genus Melolontha; species Melolontha melolontha. The sequence continues at coordinate 85,654,203 of OW285236.1, read as the reverse complement.
ACAAAAAGGTTAATATTATTTTAGAGCGTTTTAAAAACATCAGCCCTTACTATGAGGGTGGTTCAATAACTCCTTAGAAAATCCAAGAGATGGCGCTAGTACAAAGACAAAAATTTGCATTTAGTAAGCGTTATTTGTCATTAGACTGCTGTCAAAGTTTCAGTTAAATTCATTCATTTTTATACTTGATTGAAGCAACAAACATTGGTTCATTTAGAAAAATGGAAAGACATGAGTTTCGTGCGGTGATTAAATACTTTTATTTAAAAGGTTTAACACCGAAAGCGATCAAAGCGGAGTTGGATGAAGTTCACAGTACATCTTTTCCCGTGTTTGCGACTGGGTAAATGAGTTCAAACATGGCCATACATCCACAAATGATGGAGATCATTCGGGACGTCCAGTGGAAATGACTTTCTCCGAAATGATTGACAAAATTTACGATATGGTTTTGAGTGAGCGACGAATCAAAGTGTACGAAATAGTTGGGGCCACAGGTATACATGCACCGGTTGAGCGAAGAAATCAAGGAAAAACGTCCTCATTTGGCAAAGAAAAAAATCTTTTCCACCAAGACCAATGCACGGGGCACACTTGCGTAGTTTCGAAGGCGAAAATTAACGAATTAAAGTTCAAATTATTACAACATCCACCGTATTCGCCAGATTTGGCCCGCAGCGACTTTTTTTATTCCCAAATTTGAAAAAATTGCCCGGCGGAAAACGATTCACGTCGAACGAGGAGATCATCACTAGAGACCGGACACATCGGGCTGAAATGACGTCATTACGACGGACGATATAAATAATATATAACATCTGTAAGTACATCATGCAGTTATTGAATAGCACTACTTATTCGGTTAACCGCACACAAAGAATAGATATGCAGTTAACCGAATGAATAGTGCTATTCAACAACTGCGTGATGTACTTACAGATGTGGTAGACTATTTATATCGTCCGTCGTAATGACGTCCAATTCAGCCCGATGTGTCCGGTCTCTAGTCATCACTCAAACATATGCTTATTTTGAGGTCCTACCGAAATCCTACTTTTTGGAAGGCTTAAAAAACTTGGAGAAACGCTGGGAAAAGTGTATACAGCTTCAAGAAGACTATGTTGAAAATTTTAAAAGAAATTCCAAAATAATTTGTTTTTCTATCTATTTCTAAGGAATTATTGAACTACCCTGGTATTGGGAAGCATGTTTACAAATGGTTTTTTTTAGTAAACTAAATGTGCATTTAAACTCACCTTTATTAAATTTATTCATGAATTAATTTAACAAAGATGAGTTATTTAAATTTATTCATTTAAAGCGATTGTTTAATAAAAATAGACATTTAGTTTTTTAAAATTTTTGTATTTGTAAATACGAATATGTTTCCCAATAATATAACAGTAAGGGCTGACCAGCTGGTCACACATTTTTACTCGAATATTTGTGTAAATTTTCACATTTTAAAGACACTGGAAAAAATATTAACCTTTTTATGTTCAGGTATACCGATGTTAGTTTGTAACTTGCTCTAGTACGCACCTGACGATAATCGTTTCGCCAACACAATGGCTTTGTGTTGGCGAAATGATTGTCGTTTTACGATCACATATTAATAAAGTGAAGGCTGATTTTGTCGAGTAGAGAATGTACGAAAATCGTTTTTTGTGGAATAAAATTTCTGCAACGAATACGTTGAAAATTTTTATGAAAAGTTTCGGTGTTCCGAACAAGAGTGTTTGAGTTGCCTAAAATGGTCGAATACAGAGAAGACAAAGAGTGATCTGACCACCTTCAAAATCAACTGATAAAAACTACAAGAAAATAAATGATTTTGTGCTCAAAAATCGTTGGTTGACAATTATGTAACACTGAGATTAATTTGGATCGATTTAAGCAATTTTGAAGGACTATTTGGGTCTCAGATGTTTCTCACACTATTGGTTCGAAAAACGCTCAATTTTTCGAAAAATGTCTGTATAAAGATGATTTTTAACTTCTACTCTGCCACAAAACATCATTACGGGCGATGAGAAATGGATCTATGCTTATAATCCCAAAACAATCAATCCAGTGAATAGCATGTCAAAGGTGTTTAGGTATCAGATGTATCTCACAAGATTGGTTTGATCAGAAATTTTTTCGCTCAATTTTTCTAAAAGAATGACGTGTTAAATGTCGGTATAAAGATGATTTTTAGCTTCTAGTTTGTAGTAAAACACATCATTACGGGTGATGAGAAATGGATCTATGCTTATAATCTCGAAACAATCAATCTAGTGAATATAATGTCAAGATGTTTGGGTCTCAGATGTATCTCACACGATCGATTGGTTCGAAAATCGCACAATTTTTCGAAAAGAACGACGTGTTAATGTCTGTATAAAGATTATTTTTAACTTTTGATCCCGAAACAGTCAATCATTCCAGTGAATATCATATGAAAGGTGTCAAAAATGTTATCAGTTTTCTTTTATTACTCTGGTGTAGTGCACTATGAATTTATTCCAACCGGCTAAACTGTTAACGAGTAATATTATTGGAGTGTTTCACGAATAATACGCTCTGAATTATTGAAAGTTAGATCGTGTCTTGCCATCACAATAATGCACCATGTCACACTTTATCGCTTGTTTGACATTATTTGGTCAAGCATTCGACACAGTATTCTCCATATTTAGTACTGTATGACTTTTTTCTATTTCCACAGCTCAAAAATTCGTCTCGTGGGCACCATTTTCAATCGATTGAAGATATTAAATTAGATTCGAAAAGAGTTCATGTTATATCGGAAACCAACTTTCGGAACTGTTATGGCGATTTGAGAAAATATTGGAATAAGTGTATTGTTTCAAAAGGGAATTACTTTGAAGGAGAAGAACTAAATTTGGAAGAATATATACTTTGCGTTTTATTTAACCAGTTTCTGATGCCTTTTAATCACAGTAGTATATTAATATGACAACATAGTAATATAATGTAGTGTAATTTATGTATAGTTAGATGAGTATATCAACAGAAACAGAAGTTAATTACGAACCAAATAACCATATTAAGTTTCGTATGTATTAAATATAGTAAAACGATACAACTCCAATCATTAAAAACTTTTGCTCTTTTTATTCATTTGAATATTTATATACAAATTTTAGTAATCGTTCGACAAATTTCGTTGGAGAAAATTAAATGAGCACCTACAGTATTGATAGAAAACAATGCTCAACAATAATATTGAATTTTTAATTAATTCTGAAAAATGAACCATTATTTTTTATTTCATTTAAAATAGTTATAAATTAATTTTATAGAAAAATAAGAAAAGGAAGTCGAAACTGTTATTTTTAAGGATATATTCGTTTTAATTTACTCTAAAGTCTAGTAAATAGTCAGATCGTTAAGTTAGAATCAGAGAATGCGTGACGATAAACGGTATTCTAGATGAAATAATAAAGCTACGGTTAAGAGATTTTGCAACTACAGAAATAGGCTGCTAAAGTATTAGTATTCCAAAATATGGATCATGCATGCGTACTTGATAAGGGTTAGTCAATATGAAAATAGGGATGATGTTCGTAAGCTTTGTGTATAAAAAAGGGAGGTAAGCGTACATTAGCAATACATACATATACGGGTAAAATGAAAGGCATGATGTAAATCACTGCCACTAAAGTTCAGTCACAGGTATATTATTGTCTGACATTTATTATATTATATGGAACAATAAGCAAGAAAAATTAGGTTTGCGTGATATATTTGGGCAGTCAAAGAAAGAACAGGTGTATGACTAAATGTTTAGTTTACTGTGAGAGAATACTGTGAGAGAGAGTGCTTTATTAACGTAGATCTAGATAAATTGATGTAATTCTTTTCGAAAATTAGGTCGTTGTTCACTAGTCAAAAGAAAATGGGGGCCCACATAATATTTATTGGGCTCGGCATAAGTCAGGTAACGCTGTACACACTCTTCACTATTCGTGTTATTCCGCCAAATATCGCCATTAAACCGATAGCGGCACGGCGTCGCTTCATTGCGTAATCATTCTTATAGCATTATTGGATTCAACCGTGTATTCATCGTTAAACCCTAATGGATCGTTATAAATACAGTTTGCTGTGAGTGTTAGTAACTTTTTAAATCAAACTTTCCATACTGGATTGATCGATGAGGTCTCACGGAATGCCCGGCCAGGTCTCCCGTGATTTTGCGTTGAGGATATTTTAAAAGACAGGATTCTCCGTTATATCTTATCAAACATTGATGTTATGAAGCAGGTAATAACTGATGAAATGGAAGCAATATTAAATGATTAACAATTATTACATCGCGTATGTTCGGCTGTCAAAAAGAGATGTTTGCTGTACATTGAAGAGAATGCAGGTCATGTTAAGAATAAGTATTTACTGTTTAACAATAAAAAAAACTTATTTTAAACACAAGTTATTTTTTATTATTTAAAAGTGAATCCGTTGCCTGACTTATGCAGCACCCGGTATTTCTCAACGACTGCAAAGCATGCAATTCATAGTGTGTCGATCCCTACAACGTTTACTCGTCTTTATTAACAAGGAATTGATGATGGACAAACCTTGGTTCGTAGTAAATCATCTTCATATTTAGCCACAAATCGATTATGGTATAGAATAACTTATCGTATAGTGCACGTACATCACTGAGACAACTTGTTATCTTTATTAAGAGAATAGTTATGACTACGTGGTTGCGATGTTCATTTGTTCTAGTAGTATTATACACCCTTCCTGATTTGTATCTTCAGTAGATCCAAAAGTCGATCGTTGAAGAACTGTGGTGTATACATAAAATGATCCTTGAAGTTATCGTAAAAATTGGATGGTTTTATACACACCTCGTGGCACTGACTACAAAAATTTATCAAATAGGAACGATTTCATTTCCCTAAATCACAGAAGAGATAAAGCAAGCGGCAAATTTCTAATTAAACTCGATCACAGTGATGTTGATTCACCCTCTCTGATTCGACAAATTAAATTCTGGTGCCGAAGTATAGCTTTAGGTGATCGGATACGTTCTATGTTCCTAAAGCACGCACGAGAGCTTTAAAAAGCTCCGTTATTGCATATGTGCAATAATGCCAATAGTTATTTTTGGATTTATGCTGTAGGTTTAGTTTATATGTTTCCGTAATTTAGTAATTTTTTTAAAGCATACACTAGCGTGTTCTGCTTGTACCGGGTGGCGCAAAACTACCGTTATGGTTTGAATGTTTAGTAACTTTTTTAATAAATTTATATTTTTTATTTTTATTTCAGAATTTTGTGAAGAAAAGTTGGGGAATTAGAAATGGAACGATACACCACAGAACAGCGATCAAAACTTGTTGAATTTTATTTTGAAAATCATCGGTCAATTATATTGACGCAGCGTGCTCATCGTGGTTTTTTTAATGTGCGTACTGGACTTTCAGCACCAACAATAAACCGCCTGGTTGAAAATTTTCGACAACATGGTACAGTAAGACACCTTCCATGTACCGGAAGACCACGTACGGTCCACACGGAAGAAAACATCCAACGTGTTGTGGATAGTGTACAGGACAGTCCAGAAACATCAACAAGAAGACGTTCGGCACAACTGGGGCTATCGCGGAGGTCCGTTCAGAGGATTATGGCCGCATTGCATATGTTCTCGTATAAGGTTCAGCTTGTGCAAGAATTGAAGCCGTTAGACTACCAACAACGGCTAGATTATGCCATTTCATTCCGACAAAAAGCAGAAGAAAATCGCGATTTCATTCACAATTTGATAATGAGCGATGAAGCCCATTTCCATTTGAATGGTTTCGTAAACAAGCAAAATTCCAGGATATGGGCTACGGAAAATCCGAGAACAGTTCATCAGCAACAATTACACCCAGTTAAGTGTACTGTTTGGTGCGGTGTATCGTCCGAAAGGATCATTGGTCCATATTTCTTTGAAAATGCACATGGCGCCTCAGTTACGGTTAATGGTGCTGAATATCGAACGATGCTGGACAATTTTTTGAGGCCAGCTGTAGAAAACCATCCACAGTTGTGGTTCCAACAAGATGGAGCCACAGCCCACACTGCAAGGGATACAATGCCTATGTTACGGGACCTCTTCGGCGAACGAATTATTTCGCGCAGAAGCGATTTCAATTGGCCCCCACGTTCACCGGATTTAACAGCGCCAGACTGTTTTCTTTGGGGTTATTTGAAAGAAAGGGTATACGTAAATAAGCCAGCGACCATACCACAGCTAAAACAAAACATTCGCAATGAAATTCAAGCCATAACACCGGAAATTTTACGAAAAGTTATGCAAAATGTACTGGAAAGAGCACGAATGTGCGAAGCCGAAAATGGCCACCACTTGCGGGATATAATTTTTCATACTTAAGCCTAAAATATTCCCCAATAATATACTTTATAACAAAAAAATAATAATAATAATTAACCATTAAATAAAAAAGTTATTAAACATTCAATCCATAACGGTAGTTTTGCGCCAGCCTGTATTAATAATTTTTCTTTATTGCCTTTTTTATAACGTGTGTTCATTTGGTCAATCTAGGTTACTTTGAAATTTTGATAGAATAAGACGCATATATATTAGTATGTGCTTGTTGTTCCGTAAACGTAAAGCCAAATGACATTTGATAATGTCAATCACATTTGTTATTTAATTGTATGTATGAAACTGTCAAAATATACGACTTCGTAGGTTAAGTAGTAAATTTTAATCTACGACATACTTCAAAATGTTCTCAGTAAATCACATGCTACTAGATTGACTTTTCAAATGAACACCCGTTATATAACTATTGTATTAATTATTAATTTTTATACAAGTGTCCATGAAATAAAGAGATAAAACTATGACTTTGAAACAAAATCTGTGTGCCTAGACGTAATGCCCTTTGAGGCAATAACTCATTGTACTGAAAATATAGCACACAATATCCACTTAGCTATATTGAAGTGGTAAATTGCAAACAAAATTCAGGCTATTGTGACTGACAATGCCAGAAACATTTCAAATGCAGTCAAAGATTTAGAACATTAAGTTCCTGGTATTCAACAAATTCCCTGTGCAATACATACAGTAAAATTGATGTTGAAGGGTGGCTTATTTCAAAACCAATTGATCAAACAGATCATAGATAAATCAAAAAAAATTGTAGGTCACTTTCGCTACTCTACCAAGGCGGAAAAATTACTAGAAGCGAGCCAAAAAGAAGACAATGTGCCTCAAAATGTCTTAATTCAAGATGTAACCACAAGATGGAATTCTTCATATCATATGCTTGCGAGTTGCATTACAATCAGTATTGTCAAAACTAATTGTAACTACGACATAAGTACTCAGGAATGGAAAATAGTCGAGGAAATCACAAAATTACTATCAGTTTTTGAAGACAACACAAACGAACTAAGCAAAGATACTGCGATATTGTCTGAAGTAACTCTCGGGTTACTGGTATGTTTCGACTTCTGTAAAAACGTTAGAATGAAGAAGCAACAAGTGCGTTGCTTAGGCATTATACGAGGCATTACAAAGGAGATTTCGAGACTGTAACTGCTTAAACGGTATAAGTTTTGTGGTGATATGGAATTTATAAGTTAGTTGTCTTAATATTAAATTCATGTTGAGAAATAATAAATTAGATTTGTAATTTTAATTGAATATTCATATTTTTTTGTATTTTATTTGCCTCTTTTTAGTGACAATTTCTTTGCTTTTGAATGAGAAAATTTGTGTGGGACAGGTGGAATGCGTTTAATGTAGCTGTCATTTGCGTAAATACAAGCTACTAATCAATCGGTAAACTTTCAAAATATCTACACGCTTTAGCACGGCTAGGTCTTCTCGGATATGGGCCGCCACTTGAAAAATACGTTGCCGAAGATCATCTTTCACGGCCACGGCCTTCATAACTTGGATGTAATGTATCGCGATCTCTCAATCGGTACACGGTTTGTAAAAACAAATCATTTGATGGACATCTTTGGTTTGGAAACCGCGCTTTATAAATACGTCTATAACATTTCTACCTGTTTCATCGCATAGTAAGACGATATCTTTTAATTCGTGATTTGAGTCAGCAATACTTCACGAAAGTAGATAATAGACTGACTTCTGACTTACAGTATGCATCATCGCATCTACAACTCCCACCATTACGCTTCAGTAGGGGTATCGCTGCAGTTATAAAGGAATACTAAACTTACCAACGTCGGGTCGAGCCACGCGCATTTATTAATTTTTTTTTCTTTGATCTTATTCGAGATAGAGTTTTCGTGCTGCAGTAACTAAACCAAGTCATGTATGTATTTACATCTCTTACGACAACACGGCCTCGGTGAGTTATGATCTTTCACCACATCATGTTTATGTCTTATAAACAGGTAACTAGGCTAAGGGGACATACTCTAGTATATAACGAGACACTCAGAGGTCTCGAGGCACACACAGAATCACAGTCTGAGACAGTGAGTTAGAGTCCCTGCTAGACTAGTGCCTCATAAGTATAATGTAGTGTATTTTATTGTTAAACGTTGTTATTATCTTTATTTAATTATATGTTGTTATTTATTCGTTGTCTCGCCTTTTATTTATTACTGGTAAACCCTCGGTGCATAAGCAACGATGTGACCTCCGGGACCAGGTGACATCACAGTGCATTAGCATGTTATGCTTAATATTACTACAGCTATTATGTATTAAAGTATGATAACATATTTCGTTTACACTCTGTATATTGTTACCAAAAATTCTTTAAGCTACCGTCACAAGTGCACTATATGTACAAAGCCTCCCTCTAAGATGTTTAAATCATATATGTACTACTGCGAAGTGATTGTTTAAAGGTTTGGAATCATATCCATACATTGTTGTACGCTATGTAAATCGTTTCTTATGTCGTGCAATAGTCACTAAGTTATTGTTTTGGAAAACACTGGCAAACAAGTTATTGCTAAGTATATGTATCCGCTATCTGGTTCGATAAAACGTACGTATGAAACTAACAGTAAGTCTTCGTATCACTCATATTGACGCTATAACTGAATCAAAACTAAGCTCAGGTATAGACCAGCATATATCTAGTACGACTACCCATATTTGATAGATTTTCTTGTGACGAATTAACATAATAATTTAAGAGGGTGAACTTTATACGCAAACAATTTTGCATTAATTATGTTGTTTAAGATACCGATACACCAATTTCAACAATTTAAAATTCAGCACTTCTCATGAAACGGATCGTGCAAACAAAAATTCGAAGTAAATGTTTTAAATCCTTTATTTTCCAAAACAACATTAAAAAGTGTTAAAATATATTTTTGGCATTTACCTAACCCGTATTAATCCCACTATTTGAGAATTATGAAGTAACCAATAACCTTTGAGTCGCTGAATAAAGAAGAGTTGACCTAACTGTTAGACAGACGTAAAAATAATTAAAGATAGCTTTCTGAACTTAATCTAAAAAGAAAGAAAACATATCTTATAAAATCCATATTAAAGAATTTAAATAGGAATGTAGATGGAAAAAATAAGTTAATATATAAATGCAGTAAGTCAAATAATTTACTGATATTGTTTCATGCATAATTTGGATATAAAACATAAAGCAAAGAGCGAGAGATGAAATTATTCATGGAGCTCAGCGAACAAGTAAAATACATTGATTTAAACTCTTAATTGTTATATATCGTCTTTTAAATGAATATTCGAAAATATTTCAAACTTTACAAACTATTATCAACTAACTTGAAACATTCTTTGGAGATGAATTAATTACTTTCAAATTGCTGACAAAATCGGTAATTTTTTGATTGAAAGTATCTTACGTTTCAAGCTAAATTTAGATATTTCATTAAATAAACCTTCAAACTCTTTTCCTCTTAAAAAAAATTAAAATGATTGTTTCCTCGTTTATTACATTCAGATAAACATACTATATTAATATACAGTGGCATCAATCTAAATAAAACAGATTTATTCACTAAAAAACATAATATTCCAGAATCCAACTAACAATTTGAAAAAATTATGGTACGCAATTAAAACCATAATTGCATATGTGCAATTTATTACAATTTCAGTGTTGTTTACAAATAGAAAGCGAACATTTTCAGTATTTTATTTGAATCATTTTCTTTTTACATAATTGTATTATTCGTAATATAAGTTCGTAAAATTTGTTTCAACTATCATTTTGTATAAATTTCATTTGTGATATCATTTAATATTGATTTATTAGTAATTCTAACCACATGTCAACCATATTTATATACAGTCCAAACCAATTGACTTTACGCTGTATTCGTAAGTAATTTCGTTATCGTCAAACGAAGGTTCAGTTGTCAAAGTTACATTTCTAATCTCTAAAACGAAGTTCTATTATTCAAAATAAAGTCCACTACGAACAAATGAACGGACGGTCGCTGTCAGTTTAGTTAGTCACAAGCATTCGTTTCAATTTTGTGACATTAGTAATCAAAAAAATATGTTTTACAATAAAATCAGTAACGAAAGAAGACGTTTAATAACAGAAGCGTATAACAGAGGTGAAACTATGGAAAACTTAAGCACGTTTGATGTAAAATACGATACGGTTCGAAAAATTGTGAAGGTATACCTAAATAAATATAGAATTAACAAAAATCCCAAAGGATATCGTCCTAAAAATTAACGATTGAAGAAAAATAACAAATATGTGACTTAGTGGATGAAAACTACACCGTATTAACCAAAACTTTGGGCACCAAATATTTGAAGATATTTGGAAAAAATGTTAGCGTTCGACAATAGGCAGGCAAGTATTCTGTATTCCGTATTCAGAATTGACTCCCGAATTTCAAAAACTTTCAGATGTTTCCGCGGATTTCACTATACGAGGGTAGCACCGATTATTTCTGCAAACTAATATTTCTATTGAATCAAAGGAATCAAACATGCTATGAAACAAATGTTTATTGTTTTCTATTTTGACAGTTCGAATTTAGTGTTGATAACTGCAACAGCTATTTTCTAAGCTAATTTCAAACCGAATGGTCTGCAGTAAAAATGCATTTAACGAGAGAACATTTTAGACCAATGATTTACTATGATTTTAAAAGTTCTTTAACTCAAAAACAAAATGTTTCAAGACTTCGTACTGTATTTGGTGATCAAGTTCCTTCTCAGAGGAGTGTTTTCAACTGGTATAACGAATTTAAATTTCAAAGAGTTTCACTTAGTGCCGATTTTCGCGAAGGCAGGCCAATCTCTGCCGTTACTGAAGCAAATGTAGACGCCGTACGAAGAATAATTCAAGACGACAATCGAGTCACGTATAGGATTATTAGGAGCACCTTGGGTATTGGCATGACTGCAATAAACAAGATTTTACATAATATATGATTGTTTCAGCCTTTACTTGATGAAATTCCATTATAACGATCGTTTCGCTCCAACCTGAGCTTCATCAGACATTTAACTTATATGTCTGATGAAGCTCAGGTTGGAGCGAAACGATCGTTACGGTGTAAATTAAAAAGTGAAATTCATTAAAATTTGTTTTATTTTATTCTGATAATAGTTTTACATAATAATTTGGGTGTGAGGAAAGTCGGTTGTCGTTGGATACTTCATAATTTAACACAGGAACAAAAACAATATCGAGTGGAATGGTGTAAAAAAAACGCTTAAGAAATATGATGGAGGTAGGTCTAAAACAGTTTACAACATGTGATGAAAGCTGGATATATGCATTTCAACCGGAATCAAATTAGTCGGCTCAACAGAACTTAATCTAGTCAAAGTGAAAAAAATCTCGAAGTGTTGGAAAGAATATGGTAGCCAGTTTCTTCTCAAAATCGGGACCTATCACAATAGTTATGCTTAAAAATAAACGTACGGTTACCGCAGAATGGTACACGACAGTATGTATGCCAGATATTGTTTTTACGACGCCCTAGATCGGAGAATGTCCTTCATCACGACAATGCTTCAAAGTCACATTGCGCGTCAAACAAACGAATTTTTGAAAGCTTCCGGATTAAAATTACTAGATCATCCGCCATATAGTCCGGACTTGGCACCTTCAGATTTCTTTCTATTTCCAAGGCTAAAGGACAAATGCGTGGTGTACGATTTGTAAGCCCAGAAGATGCAGTGGAGAGCTTTAAAAACCTTATATCTGAAATGACTCAAGACGAGAGGAATTTATGCTATAATAACTGGTTTTATCGAATGTCTAAATGCATTGAGTTTAAGGGCGAATATTTTGAAAAATAATAATAAAAAAAATATTTGACTACATTTTGTTTTATTAGTTGGCAGAAATAATCGGTGCTACCCTCGTACCGTGAAAAATACTCATGTAGTTCCAGACAAAAATTGCGAAAATACGATAGAAAGAAGATACCGTTATGTTTTAAAATTTACAGATATGACGAGTCCACCAGAAAATGTTTTTTTCTGGATGAATCTGGAATCCGAAAAGTGACTAGGGGAAGAGCTGTTGCTGGCATAAATGCGCGTAAACAAACGGGGCAAATTTGTACCAAAAAAAAATAATTCAGCATCCAGCAATTCCGAACAAAAACTTCTGTATTCCAATAAGGCTTGAACCATGTTATAACTGGAATTCCATCTGTGCAGCAATGCGCAACACCGAGGTTACAAATTTTATAAAAGCATACAATGCAGGCAAATTTTGTAAACTTTTAACAAATTTTCTTCAGAAGCTTTGTCCCATTTCATCTTACTGAACATGCAAGAAATCTGATAGTTGCTTTAGGACACGAAGTAATGTATCTACCAGCGTATTCTCCATTTTTGAATCCGATTAAAAATGTATTTCACAAGAACCCAGTAACATAGAAAGAATTTTATACAGCTATTGTAAATGCTGTTCAAACCATAACCCACGAAAACTGTTTAAATTACTTTAACCATATGCAAACTTACATACCCAGATCCTTAAGGCGTGAAGTAATTGAAGATTAATCTGGTATAAGTGTTATTAATATTTATTAAATTTAACTGCTACTTAAACATATGTAAAAAATAACAAATCGATTTTTCTTATGTATGTAACCGAACTTTCTTTTGATGAGCTTTGTTTTGAATAATTGGATTTCGTTTTGAAGATTAGAAATGTCATACTGTCAATCGAACTTTGTTTTGACCGATGTCGCACTTATTTTTGAATACAGCTTAAAATCAATTGGATTGGACTGTAAAATATTCTAACCTAAATACCAGGAACTGAAACCGAACCCAAACGGGTTCAGGTTCGCTGTTTATAAAGACTTTGAACCCGCACCCGTTGAACCCAAAAATTCAGGAAGGTTTGGGTTCAAAAATATAAAAAAATAGAGAAATATATTTAATAGAAGAATAATAAAAAACATTACATTTCTTGCACGCAAAAAAAAATTAAAAACAAAATCAAAATAATAACGACTATTTGTAGCGCACAAGTAACCAGTAACCTTTACACAAACTAGACTAAAATGGGAAATCCCCTTTTTCTGTTTGAGCTATGTACAAACATAATATTTGTGTTAAACAAATCAGTTGGCAAACATTTTCTTGTAACCAATGCAAATAGTAGCGACGCAAACCGTGTATTAGTATATTTTGACTTTCTTAAAGTAAACGTGGGTTGTTAAAATCAACTCTTAAATTGTTTTTAGTAAAGTGAGTGCTCACATTCAAATTTAAAAATTTATATAAATTTTTTGATTTTTCTAACCCAGAGATGTCTACGAAATTTACGAAAAATTTATTTGTTTATGATGCAGGAAAAGATGTATCTATATGCTCAGAATGCAAATATGAAATGAAAGGTAAACATACGGCAAATCTTGGGCGGCATATACAACGGAAGCATCCTGAACTATTCAAGAAAACTCAAAATGCATCGTCAACATCTAAATTGAGTCAGATCACCAATAAAAGAGCAAGAGCGGAGGAAAATACCATTGAACAGTATTTAAATATTATCAAGATAAAAACCTGCAAACAAAGTTTCATTGATTCATGCGTAAAATTAGTAACCATTAATGGCCGTCCTTTCACAATCTTCGAAGATCCTGGCATGAAAGAAATAATCGATCCGATTATGAATGCACTAAAAGTATCAGTAAATAGTCATAATATAAGTGATCTTGTTAACAACAAAGCAACGGAAATAAAAAACAAAATTAAATTGGAAATATCAAAAAAAATTATTTCAATTAAAATTGATTCTGCTTCTCGTCTTGGTAGATGTATTGTAGGGATAAATATTCAATATATTTTTGACGGAAAAATAAAACTACGAACTTTGGACATACATGAGGCTCAAAATCGTGAGACAGGAGCCTACATAAAAAATCTTATCATCAGCGTTCTTGATTGTAAGACATAAAACTGCAGCAAGTATATTCAATTACATCAGATAACGGAAAAAATATGATCAAAGCTGCTGAATTATTAAAAGACGAGTATGAAAACTTTGACATGGAAGATGGCAGATGGCAAGAGGTTATCTGTTGTCTTCGGATAGGACAAAACTTACTACTTGACCGCAAGCGTACTACAGTCTTTTGCTTCGTAAATCTATCATTGACAAAGTGGTTACACAGAAACGCATGCGTCTGGTAGTTGAAGCAAAAGCTGGTAAATACGTACTGTGTGTCCATGCATATACAGATACAAATTTGTTTTTATACAGATTTGTATTATTTTGTATCAAAGCTTGATGTGAATTTCGCATCGACATGCAATCTATTTTTTGCTATACTACGCCACCTGGCGACGAGTTAATGGACTCACAGTAATATGCGTATTTTTCTTCTTTATCAGTAATAGCTTCGCTATTCGAGAAGAACACTTTGCACCGGCGTGGTCGGTTTTGTCCGTCAGATGGCAAGAGGTTATCTGTTGTCTTCGGATAGGACAAAACTTACTACTTGACCGCAAGTGTACTACAGTCTTTTGCTTCGTAAATCTATCATTGACAAAGTGGTTACACAGAAACGCATGCGTCTGGTAGTTGAAGCAAAAGCTGGTAAATACGTACTGTGTGTCCATGCATATACAGATACAAATTTGTTTTTATACAGATTTGTATTATTTTGTATGGAAGATGAATTTGATGCAGCTGAAGCAAATGCGCTTTCTTATATTGAACTGGAAGGAGCAGTAACATTAGCACATTCACACCCAAATATTATTCATTTCAGATGTGTTGCTCAATGTTTACAGTTGTCAGTGCTCGACACAATATCTAGTCCTCCTTTTAAGAAAATTCTTGATCAATGCAGAGCCATTTGCAAAAAATTGCGAACACCAAATATTTCTTCTTTAGCTAAGAAGCTAAACTTGAAAAAAGCCGTACTAGACTGTCAAACTAGATGGAATTCCAGTTATGACATGGTTCAAGCCTTATTGGAATACAGAAGTTTTTGTTCGGAATTGCTGGATGCTGAATTAACTATGACTGATAGTACTTGGAATATTTGTGAAGAATTCGTAGAAGCTTTTGCACCTGTTAAAAAAATAACGCTGAAACTACAAGAAGAACAGATGAATTTAGGCGATTTTTATAGAATCTGGCTTACTTTTAAATTGGAGCTAACAAAAGATGACAAAACAAAATCATTTTCAAAAGAATTATATTTAAATATTATAAAAAGAGAAAACAACTTTATTAACAATCCACTTTTGATTGCAGCAGTATATCTAGATAGCAGATTTAAGGTCATTCTAAGTCCCGAAGATGTTGAAAATGCTAAAAAACATATTTGAAAACAATAAAAATTTTGAAAAATTTACAATTAGAAAGAGAAAAAGAGAATTTTGTGAGAGAATCAATATCTTTTTCTTCAGAAGATGATGAAGTTATGCTCGAACAAGTTCTAAAAAAGAAGGAAAGGTTTTATAAATCAAATTCTTCAAATGTAAATGTCACCGCTTCGATTGATAATTTGGTTAAAAATGAATTTGATATATATGAAAAATATCCAAGACTGGGAAAAGAAAAAAACATTTTACTATTTTGGGAGCAACATAAAACGGAAACGCCATTATTGTATCAAGCGGCTCAGATTATATTCGCAGTACCTGCCACGCAAGTAAGCGTCGAGAGGGCCTTTTAAGCCTTGAAATTCATTTTATCCCCACAAAGAACAAATTTAAAAGAAGAAAACTTGAAAAATATATTAATTATAAAATTAAACGAAAATTTCTTTGAAAAATAAATTTTCTACTAATAAAACACATGTAGTTTTTTTAAACTTTGAACCCGAACCCTGAACCGAACCCGAACCTGAACTTTTTATTTTGATTAACCCGAACCTGAACCCATTTTTTTCATGGTTTCAGTCCCTGCTAAATACAAAGCAAGTCAATTTCTCAGGGTTGCCAAATTAAATATTTGCTCCAATCATTTATAGTCACTCGGTACTTGGGTTGATAAACCAAGCGTATCGTGAGGATGCTATGAGACGTACATTTATGAATGGTTTTAAGAGAGATCGTACGTCCCGATTGCTGATTCTAAATCGGGCAGACCAATAACTAGCACTCGTGACGAAAATGTGCCTAGTGTCTCAGTACATTCTGTGTACTATAAACACCTAATGAATCGCCTATTTGAAGTGAACTAAAGAAGTAAGGCCTGAGTTTTATCTAACGGGAAGCTGATTCCTCTTGCACGACAATGCTTCGAGTCATCCTCGAGTGTGTTGTCAAAAGAACATGTTTTAAGAATGAACAACAGTTTCTGTAGATAAATTTTCTCACGCTTTCCGTAGGCTTTATAAACACAGCCAATTGTGTATAGAGCATGGTGGGTATGTCGAAAATGATAATTTTTTCTTTTTAAATTAGTTCTACTTATTTTTGAACTGTGTTTTATGGATATATTAACATTGAATTATGTATTAAATTTGATTTACTGGCCTGTTATTTCACATAATCAAAACATTTTTCATTATTTTCTAAAAATTTTTTGGTGTTAACATTTACGAAAACAATTTAATATTTTTGATATTTAAAAACACCTTTCTTTTATAGATAAACTAATTTTTTCTTCGTCGGAGTTCGTCCCACTCTATATGTAATTTATTATAAAGAATATTAAGGCATTTATTGCCTTGCAAGTTGTACTACGTACATTCAATACAAAATAACAGCAGTTAATTACGCTATATTACAATTTATACAATAAATGTAACTGTGCTATTTATGTGACCACAAATAAAATGAAACTTTTACTGCTATGTTTGCGGGGTTTCTATTGATAAATTAGTCAAATTCGTTTTAGTGAGCAATCCAAACAGATTTGATTATGTGTGCTAATTAATTAGATGCCCGCCACTGTATATTAAAGAGCATATAAAAATATATTTAAATAACAGCTCTATTTCAGAGAAAAAATGGAAATATATACACTACCGTTCATATAGTGTTTCTACATTATATTTAGGAGTACTATTCTATAGTTATTAGAGACCGGACGCATCGGGCCGAAATTACGATGGACCATGTAAATAGTCTATAACATCGCTAAGTACAACACGCAGTTGTTGAATAGCACTATTCATTCGGTTAACCACACATCTGTTTTTTTGTCGTTGAATTGTGACGCAATTACTTCGATATAATAGTAAAATTCCTTTCTTCATGGGCGTAGATAGAAGCGTGAGTTTGTAAAAATTATTGAATTTATTAGTTAGATTTCGTAAGATAAATAAAGTACGGTTGAGTTAGTTTCTTTTTTTCATGGTTTTAACTATTAATTGGAAAACAAACAGCTGGTAGTCTATAAAATACGAAATACATTTTTATTTGTTTATTTTGTAGTTCAAGTTGAGTAAAGTAGTATTAATATTAACCAGCAATACTTTCACAAGGTTTTCTTCTGTAAAATTTGTTCTCTTTGAATGAAATACATCCTTGTAGATAGAAAATGCCCTTTCTATATCGCAAGTGGTTATAGGTGCATACTGGAAATATTCTTTTATTTGTACTATTTGTACTTATATTTCCTTTGTTCGAACTTTCGTTTTTCAGGAGACATAAATAGTGAGAAGGAAAATAATACGAGAGCGGATTGATATATAAGGTCTCCAACTGTATAAAATAAGAATAAGGAAAGACAAAATAATAAAGCTAGTTTCAAAATGAAGTAAATTTATTGTACTACCATTGTACATAAAGATTTTTCCATATGAACACCATCGAGTCAAAAACATTTCTTCAAACGCCGAATCCCTTTCTATGAAAAAAACTTTCTTGTTTACTGTCGATAATACCTTCTTTCAATCAGAAATTTGAAGGTGTCAAATCAGGACTGTACCGAGGGTGCGAAACAACTGTGAATTTCAGGCTTGTCACTGTCTTCGTTGTTTGTCATTGTTTCGTTGCTGCAATGCAGCACGTTGTCGTGATGCAAAAAAAAAATCGTTCTTTCCGACCTTACACTAGGGATACGATTCTTTAGTGATCGTAAAGTTTTGCTGTACCTTATTGAATTAATCGTTGATCCTTTCAGTAGATATTCGGTATGAACGACTCCCTTTGCATCCTAGAAAATGTGACCATGACTTTCTGCGCTGATGGATCTCTTTTGAATTTTCGTACAGGTGAAAAATCAGAAACCTCCTTCATATTGATACTGGTTAAGAAGTTCTTAACAAATGTTTTTTCTTTGTTCTTTCAAGACATTAATTAATTGTCGCGAGACCGAACTGCTGGCGCAATTTTTCTGTCATTCAATGTCTGGACTCTTGCATGCCCAATTGCCGATCAATTAGTTTTTGCGTAATCCCAGTTATTTCCTTGAATTAGTGCTTTCACTTGTCCTTGATTCATCTCATGCGTGATTAATACATGTCGACTTGGTCGCTTTTCGTTAACCACCTTCATTCCGCCTCTATTAGTCTGACAGAGTTTTGCACTTCGAACCCATTGGCGAACATTCTTTACAAACTCACAATCGCTGTCATAAACAACTTTCAAGCTTTCCAGCAGCAAAAATTCTATCACAAATCACTTGGTACGTATCTCAGAAATCGAACTCATGACAACAACGGTACACAGGAAAATTAAACTTAGCATACTAAGACGATACTCGAAATTGCTGTTTGCAGGTTATAATTTGTTTTTATCCCCACTACTCACACAATGGCGTTGTTGGAGAGCTATCAATCCCCCCTCGTATACTATAAATAATAGTGTGGTCACTGCAAAACTATCAATCCTAGAGAGTTGTTATAGGACAAATTCAATATAAGTTTTTTTTTGAGAAATATGGGTTGGCTTCACAATACATTTGTGGAATATACTAAAAATATAATGATATAATACGCCAAATGCAGTTGTCAAAAAGCTTGTGGAACAGATGGTTAAAATAGTGCCAGTTATTCTTTGCGTAAAATAAGGTTTCATTTATGAACAAAGAATGTAATTAATAACTTTTTCATGTGTTATTACAATTATTTTTACTGACGTTATTGTATATTATATAACGAGTGTCTATTCATGACTGAAGCTGATGTTATGTTAATCCTAGCAAATTTCTTTGCTTGGTATGTACAATACTAAGAATTATATTGTCAAATTAATTGGTTTCTATTGCCATAGCCACACGTCTGTTTCGTTAGCTTTTATTGTAATTTTTCCATTCACTTTTTATTCCTACATTAATTTTTCGTTATATTTATAACAAGCTTTTTCATAACTCCCAAAAATATGTTTTTCATATTTGCATAGGTAACATTTGATGTTCCGAATTAATACAAAGAAATTCAGGACGTCTTTCAAAACAAGAGGAGAATTAATGTACGTCTACAACAGCAGGATCGACATTGCAACATTGTTTTTTGTAATTGTGTTATTAATTTAAAAAAGGTATATAACCCCTTACCACAATTGTGGTAAGGGGTTATATACCTTTTTTAAATTTTTATTTAACCACAGTCTCCATTGAAAGAATTGTGTTATTAAACAAAAACTTTTTTTTAATAATATAAAAATATTAAATGTGGATAATACAATACACGTTCATATCTGTGTTAAAATTGCAATTCAGATATGCAGATACGTGTTTCGCTATGTTATAGACTCGTCAGTGCATGATGCTGGAATAGACAAAATTCACAAAAATAACTTCTAATCAAGTCATAAAAGACAAGCATAGATGAACATTCAGCGCTGGACATTGACTAATGTCAATATTACGAACGCCAAACAAACCATCGCTGTTCTATCACAAGTGGTTTCCATCGGACGATCACAGCCGCAACCGACGGAAACTGTACTTGGGTGTCTGCACTATAAAGTGGGCAGCTCCGACAGCGTACATAGTAAAACAATTTAAGACATACTTCAGTGGGTAAAACCTCACCATTTTTTGTATAAAACAAAAAAATTTGAATAGTATATAAATCGAGTGTAGAGGACACAATACAAGTTAATATTTGCGTGAAAATTGCAATTAAGATATGCAGTGTGTTCTCCACTCCCGATTTTTAATCATATTTTTAGTATTAATACCGAGTGATCATTAAAATTCTCATTCGTAGCAGGCTGTGTATATAAAAAGTATGTCGTAATTTAAGTAAAAAAATAAAGATATGCATAAAGCTTTTATGGCAGAATGTTACTTCCTCACATCTTCTATAAAAATTATAAATATAATTAATATAAAATCCAACATTATCATGACGTTTGAAAACATATTGATTGACTTCTAGTAACTTATGACATGCTTTTTTTATACTTGAGTGAAAATTTTAATGATGACTCGTTAGTATATTAGGCAATGAGTATCAACGAGTGTCGTGAAGAATACGACTATTTTAACAGCCATTAAATGTGAATTGCATACACTATTTTTTCTAGGACCAGCTATAATAACGAAAAAAAGCATTTTATTTCCAAAATTAATTTATTTCAAATTGTAACTATGTTAAATATGGTTATATCTAACGAATTGTTATAAAAATTATACATATAAAAACAAGACACATAAATGTCGAAAAATCAAAGTTTTTCATTTATGATTGCATTAGCAATATTCGAACTATTAAATAAACAGTGGGACAACGGCAGAAGCAATTGAGTTTGTGACTGAATCGTTAAAATTTAGATTTGTCAAATGCTCGTGCAATAGATGATCGACCGAATACTGTTATTACTTTTTCTACGCTCCAGTGACATGCCCAGATAAGCGGAGATCTAAGCAAATGAACTTTATCTCTTTCAGCTCTTTAAGTAATCCTCAACTGAACAAAACAACGGCATTTTAGTAATTTTTCAAAATTTAAAATGTTATTCCCATAGAATGTTATTCTTTTGCGATATATGACATTTACTGTGTGGATTACGTGTGTATGCTGGTAGATGCATTAGCATGAAATGATGCAATAGTAGAACAATATGGCGACAACGTCGTGACCTGTATCGTAATGAATATCATTAGAGTAGTAAATATTTAATAAATTAATTAGAACATTGGAGTAGAAAATAGTAGATTGTCGATGGCTTCAAATTTTCAAATTTCAAATATGCAAGCAGCACAATTTCCAAATACGAATTTACATAGACTTCTTCACACCTCTTTCTCGATTTTTCTCGTAATAAGCATAGGTTTTTTCAGTTTGATTTACTATTGGTGTATGGTATTGGTGTGGTGGTGGTGTATTGGGAATATCTAAATCACTTTCTGAATCAGAAATCATGATAAAGCTACAAACAGCACAAACTAACGTTATTTAAAAATGACGCGATATAGCAACAGCAGGCAACTAGGCGCAGGTGAAATTGAGTAGGCAACTTTTGTCATTAGGGACGAAAATTAACGCTAGTGACGGAAATCAAATTTTCGCTTCAGTATTCGGTGACGAAAAATGTCTTTTTATAAAGGGGCGTAGAAAAAAATATTTTTTAATTACGTATAATCCACTCAAGTATGCTTCAAATTGTTTTGTAATTGCGTTATTAATTTAATGTATAATTATAATAATAATGATTTTAAAATTTATTTTGTTAAATATATTGTAATTAACAAATATGTGTTTGATTTTAACAAACAATTTTTATAACTTCAAAGATGATTACAGCATGGTAAGCTGATGTTAATTGTTGCGATCGAAATTAAGTGTAGTAGTTAAAATTAACCAAACTTTAATACATCTTGTCAGCTTTAATCATTAATAGACACACGATATTATAAATAATCTCAATAATAAATGATAAAAATCGATTTCTTTTGTGCATTTAAATTAAATATATTATGATTTTATTGATTTCATTTTCCTTTAATTAACTAAATTGAACGGTAGTGTATATAAAAATATAATTATCTTAATTTTTAAAGATAAATGCAGAAATACATTACACAAAGTGTTTTTACTATTGAAAATTGTTACTTATTAAAAATCGTATGAAGTATTCATACTTAATAATTTGGTATATATTACATGGAAATACAACGTTTGGTTTTAAATATTCTAAACGAAAGCTTGTGCATTTTGAACCTAATGTTACTAGAGTAAGTTGCTTCATTTAATTGTTTGTAAACGATTTTTCAAAATGATGTATTATTTTTAAAATAAATAAAACATTAACATATTGTAATGCATAAATTTGACAAAAATAAGTCACGGAAAACTTTTTCTAAAAGGTGGTATTTATTGAAAACCAGATGATAAAATTTATTGATTGCAACGACATTCTACTTCCTCCGGTTCGCTGGAAATACTCAAATATACGAGTCCGGGCATTTTAACTAGCACCGTTATTAGGGAAATAAATAAAATAACAAAGCTTACGTTGTCCCATATGAAGTTTGCGACTTCATCGATTTGAACACCAACTTCTCTCAATTCACCGCTATACCTATAAAGAAAAAATAATGTCATAAAAAAGGCATACATATTACGACTAATAAATTACTATTTTGAAGAATTCTTCTAATTCTTCTAATTAGAATTATAAGTATATAGTGATATGTTAAAATAATACATCTCTGTAACCTATCAGGTAATGTAATAATTTCTGTTCAGTTAAAAAATTTTATTTATGAATAAAACAAAACAATTATATCATAATTTATTATATATTCGCCAATAATGACTTTGGCGTATCGAGTTTTGATTTAAAAAGCTATTGATCTTAGTTGCCATTAATTAGAGAAATTTTTTCCCATGAAAGTATTTGCCAATGATACAGATGGCAGTAGGGGAATTTACGTTAGGTGCTTTTATGCGTCCTAGTATTGCTTTTAGATCTGAGCGGTTTCATAAACCCGAGCTTGGCCTATCAAGCCACAGCTGGCAAGCAGCGAAGATATGCTTGTAATATCGCACCGTCCAACCAGTGACAGTTAAGACTGGTACCGCGGGGGTTAGCCGTTTGACGTGGTTGAAAGCCGTGTGTGGGCTAAATGTGTTTTTCCCTCACCAGGTGAGCAGAGTATCTGCTCGGGTATTGACTTGCACAGTCAGTAGGGATTTAGATAGACCTCCCCCACCTGTATGGTGCTAAAAGGTTCCTGTAACCTGAGGCGTAAAGGCTTGTTGCGGGCACACTGATCAAACGTAGCCCACTGTCATTGGCGGCTGTGGTGTCACCGCATAAATACCAACGAGATGCTAATGATACAGATTGTGCAAGTCAAGCGAGTATAGAACGGGGCCAACCAAGTCCTTAAATTTTTTCCTGTATTATTCCAGATGGTATGCGATCTTGCGTTGTTATTGATAAGAATTTTTCCTATTGATCAGTTCAGGGCGTTTTTCGATCAATCTTTTATGCACACGCTGCAGTTGATGGACGTTTAAATTCAAAACAAATTCGAAACAAATAATACTACAACGATCCCACTAGACGAAAAATGTTTTGCTTCCGTGAACCTCAGCTTTGGATCTTGTGAAATTTATCCTGGTCAAGCCACGGCTTTTGTGTTATGACCTATTTTCATCATCTGTCTTTCTGAAGTGAAAAGAGACTTGTCGCTATGTATAAACGATCTCTTTTTTTTTTACTAAAAATATATGGAATACGAACACCACTTACTTATTTTCCTATATTTTCTGTCTTTGTAGGTGGAATATAATGTGTTTAACTTGCCTTTCATTTCGTTAATTCCACCAATAGTTTTAAAGCTTCATAATCAAAGGCTGACAAGTGTGTCCTGGTTTGGGCAACCTTCTAAAGACGTATCACCAAAACTAAAGTTGGCAAACAAATTACGTACTTGCCGATTAATTATGATTTCACCATAACACTGCATATTTTTTGTCTCCATAGTGATTTCTTCTTACATAAACACCCATAACAATAAGTGCTTATATGCATTTTCAAGACTTCCATTTCAAAACTGAGAAATTCTGATGTGAAAGTTGCCACTGCTAAGACTAAGGGATACTTATTTACTATTAACGGGTTCAGATCTGTCGATTTCGATGAATCAGGAATGAGACAAACGTATTATTATAATTTGGTTCTAAAAACGGAAATTATTTATGACTCGATCTGATAGCTTTATAATGTAGTTTGTTGGACCATTTCAACTAAAAATTATGTGTTTGTTACATTTATTGCCTTTTTCTTCCTTCTTTTTGCCTCATTGCCATTTTTTCTTTTTCGATGCCGAAAAATCGGAGGCGTTGAACTGCAATATAATTAAGAATTAAGAAATACTGAAAAAACAAGTCAATCAACGGTAGGAAACGTACAGACGGCGTTTCGTTCTGGTTGGAGCTTTTCAATGCACGGTATTCCTCGAAGACGGACATTGCTTTTTCATTTCTATACTTTCTGTATATATACTTAACATTTGGAACTTACTGCCAGTGAGAATTAATGAATATTAAATCACATTCTTAAATGTAAATGTCGACTTATATGATGCGTTCGTAACTACAATCCGACAAACTAAGTTTGTACCAGTATGCAGAACACACCCTTTCGCGACAACGAACTTCCTGGTAATTAGGTTAATTAAGAATTAAGAAATACTGAAAAAACAAGTCAATCAACGGTAGGAAACGTACAGACGGCGTTTCGTTCTGGTTGGAGCTTTTCAATGCACGGTATTCCTCGAAGACGGACATTGCTTTTTCATTTCTATACTTTCTGTAAATATACTTAACATTTGGAACTTACTGCACTGCACTGTACGTTTCCTACCATTGATTGACTTGTTTTTTCAGTATTTCTTAATTCTTAATTAACCTAATTACCAGGAAGTTCGTTGTCGCGAAAGGGTGTGTTCTGCATACTGGTACAAACTTAGTTTGTCGGATTGTAGTTACGAACGCATCATATAAGTCGACATTTACATGTAAGAATGTGATTTAATATTCATTAATTCTCACTTGCAGTAAGTTCCAAATGTTAAGTATATATACAGAAAGTATAGAAATGAAAAAGCAATGTCCGTCTTCGAGGAATACCGTGCATTGAAAAGCTCCAACCAGAACGAAACGCCGTCTGTACGTTTCCTACCGTTGATTGACTTGTTTTTTTCAGTATTTCTTAATTCTTAATTAACCTAATTACCAGGAAGTTCGTTGTCGCGAAAGGGTGTGTTCTGCATACTGGTACAAACTTAGTTTGTCGGATTGTAGTTACGAATGCATCATATAAGTCGACATTTACATGTAAGAATGTGATTTAATATTCATTAATTCTCACTTGCAGTAAGTTCCAAATGCAATATAATTCTTTACCCATTTTTTTTTCTGTATTAACTGTTGGACAAATATTTCACCGTTGTTTACACCTTACTAGATTGTCATACTTCAAGCCGGTCTTTTTATTAAAATCTTTAAAAGATAATATGAATTAGTAATGAAGTTTCTTTATAACCTTAATGATGATGCTGTGCCGTTAGAATTTGAACATTGATTGAGAGTATATGTTTGTGACAGATTACGTGCACTGTCACCAACCATGATCAAAAACAATGGCCGTATCTATATAAATTAATATTGATAGAAACTTTAGCTATCTTCTAATGCAAGATACAGACTTCACATCAATAAATTAATTTCTGAATTGAAAACATGGTAAAAAGCCTGCTTCAGATTCAGCTTCTGTGTCAATCTATGTTACGAATAAAAATTCTACGTTTGCTATGTATATCTACGTTTTATTAACGATATTTATAAACGCCAGAGTATTGCCAAAATTGGTAAAACGAGAGCAGGAAGTCAGATGCATGTAGCTTCAGTAACCTCTGAGTTTTTTATCACGAATTTCCAAACTAAGTAGCTTCTAGTTATAATAAAAGTCTTCCCATGTACAAATTTCTTCTGTTTTTTTAAATAGTATTAAGATTTGTTTGTTTTTTAGCTATTGACGCTGTTATATTCCTAATAATTTTCTTTTATTGTTATTGAATGTTAACACTGCGGATATGTGTGTTAAGTATGTTTGTTCATTTTAAGTTATCTAGCTCCAGCTTAATTCAACAAACTCTCCAGTTGAAATTCCATAGGTTTTCAGGATGTCGCTAATAATGTGATCTTCTTTATGGTTTTACCATGTGATCGTTGTAATATAGTGCCAGATCTGATATAAGACTAATTCTCCTCATTGTCGAAACAGATGCTAATTAAGAAGCCTGTACAAAGCCTTCTATTTTAGTGAATTAACTTTAAAAATGAAAAAAAATTGATATTTTTCAATTTTACCTATATTAAAATCATAGGCTATCCTATGTAAGAATTTTGCTGAAGCTACATATTAGCTTTATTATTTATCTGTTGAGGTAATTATTAAATTCCCTTCACAATTTAGGATGATTAGCTTCTAGATTAATTTTACCTCCGTTTGAAAGACTGTTTTATTATGTTAAATAGAATATGGTTTGTATCTAAAAGCTAAAGTTAAGTAGTTTCATGCCCGTTAAGAAACAAATATTTTCATGATATATTTTCTTACAGACAGACTTCCATTCATAAACAGTACTTATTCATTGATTAACACTTTATAGAATACTTACCTAATATATGCCCACAGGCCTAATGTGAGAAGTGAAATACCCATAACTATATTGAACGTATTGGCGATCGTGTACGCACCAAAAAGTCCAAACACACCCGATAAAATGTAACATAACACAGCCAAAGCGAAGAATACTGCTGGGGTTCTTGCTGCTTTGAAAATATTCTTACTTTCGTTGTGGGATCTGAATTGTTCAAATGTTTCTTCTAGATCCTGCAATAATGTATTTTAAGATGCATTAAATATTATAATATGAATACGTTTGATAAATTGGACAATTAAATTGTTGGAAAAAAAGAATCAATTTATTTTCTTAAGTCCTATTAAATGAATCAGATGGTCTTTATTTTAAATACACTATTATCAGGCAAAATCTTTTAATAATAATAAATGAATTACTTTAATGGGAAAGTATCTGAACTATCTTAATACATGGGAATTGAAAGTATGTACATAAAATAATATAATCAGGTTTTACCTTTTCTAATTGCTCTTTATATTTTTCACTAAACTCATCTCCGCCCATTTTCCGTTTGCTTTGAAATTGATGTAATGCTTTGTCTTTCACTCTTCTATGTTCGGATTCCATTGTGTTTGTATTTAAATAAGGTTTACTTCCACCACACACATCGTCCATTAACTTAACATACATTTCTTTAGCGTCCGCAACAGCTGATAAATTATTAGCTTCGGCTGTGGCCTGTAAGACATTGACATTACCCAATTTTACTAATCAGATTATTCATTTGGCAGAGTTACAATTTAATCGTCATAGTTTATTTATTTCGTTTGATAGTAGGTGAGTAACAATTATAGGCACAGACGTACATATATTTGTACACATGTTCAGATATTTTTTTAATTTCTTCAAATAACATATATACAGCTTCCGTACAAATTTAGATTTGTTCACTCACTAACTAATAGGGATTGACTTCAAATATCGGTGGATAAAATATATTTAATTGTTTCAATTCGAATTTCCGAAAACACTCGAACAGCACATGTGAATTAAACAAAATAATTTTCGTTGTGTTCACATCATTAGTGAAAATATGGTTATTGAAATTTTTGGCGAATATTATCCAGACTATTGCAATATTAATATACAGGGTATCCTTGAAAGAAAAAGACAACGTATGAAAAATGGAAAGATGTAATAATATAGAATATGAATCCAAAATATTGTGGAGTCAATTATGACGCGAACCCCAAAATGAAAAATCCAGGGAAAAATGTATTATGTGCCGCCTATGAATGCAAAATGTTCAGAATGTATATAAATAAGAAATACCTCTTTTGAACACACACATACATACATACCAGCTGTCGAGGATATAAAAAACTATAACATTGTTGTATGCTAAGGTCAATAACCTCAATATATTTTCGTACAAAAGCAGCTGTATAAACTTTTAGAACTGACCAAAATCAGCTATTTCATGTGTATTACATGATTTTTTTTTGTTACGAGAAGAAACAAATATAAAATATTAATATGGATTCAAAATGGCTATAAAAAATACCGCTATTGAATTTATAAGCAAAGACGCTGCAATGTCTATGTTTATAAAAGCTCCAGAAGATAACATTGTGTAGACAGCTTTATATGCTAAGGCTTCGATAACCTGGTACCGAAAGTCAACTGTTCAAAATTTATACTTGCATGTGAATTTTTAAAACATGTAAGATGGGCCTTTTCACGTTCAATTCGAATTTAATTGAAGATCTAAATGTGTAAATCATATCAAACGTACACATGTAACGATCGACAACTTACTGAATCGGAGAAGATACTTAAAATTGACCGACAATAAGAAAACTACTTTTGTCACCTTTAAGCATAGTCTTCGATACTCTTTATTCAAGCATTATTCATCCGATTTATCATAGTAGGATTTTTTCAGTTTCCACGGTTCAAAAGACCACTCCGTGGATACCTGAATCGATTGAAAAGATAAAACAAAATTCAAAACGCGCTCTGAAGGGTATACAGGGAATTTAGTGCTATGGAGATTGGAAAAAAAAAACGTTGGAGTAATTGAATTGTTTCGGAAAGGAGCGACTTTGGAAGAAATTATAACAAATTTGAAAGAATAGTAGTTATATTGCGTTTTATTAAACTAATACCGATAGTTTTTGATCAGAGTGGGATATGTAGGTTTTAGAGAACTGCTTTCAAATTGGTTTATTGTTGACCTAATTAATAGTCAAATATATTTAAAAAATAAATAGAATATAACTTACAACAAGCATTGACTTTGGTTCTGGTAACTCGTTTCCACTGTATATTTGGATATATGACTTAAAATATTGCACTAAGTCCCTGGCTTTAACTTTCTGACCATTAATCCTTTTTAAAACAAGATTTTCGGGTGCTAATAACATTGGTACTAATATTTGAAGATTGTGTTTGAAATCCGGATCAATATCTGTAAAAGTAAAAAATAAAAGTAAAAAAAAATAATCAAAGCAGGTGTTATGTACCGGAAAGTCTTCCGTCAAAAGTAGGACTAGTGGCAACTTTAAGTCCGGGGTGTGGCATTAGAAAGCAAGCAATTTCAGTAAAACAGGATTTGATGTGTTTCCTTAAACTCTGCAGTTCAGGATGTTGATGATCGTTCAGTTGTAACCGTCGATCCAGTAATTTTTTACCACCTACCGCTCCATATTCAGCTTCATATGGAAAACTCCAATCCCTAATTAAAAATTGTAACCTTTGAAACGGGGCATTACCTGTATCAGCTAAAGCTAAACGTCCGTATTCTGTAAAAAGCTGTGGAATTTTGAATTAACAGATATTATAGTGCCTAATGTGTTTCCGTACCTGTAGATGTTGTAGATCATCTTCTTGAATA
The DNA here is from genome assembly GCA_935421215.2 of Melolontha melolontha. NCBI lineage: Eukaryota > Metazoa > Arthropoda > Insecta > Coleoptera > Scarabaeidae > Melolontha > Melolontha melolontha. Next base: position 85,624,341 of record OW285236.1, on the reverse strand, counting down.
TTTTGTGATAAATTATATATCTGTACAGAACTAATCATAGTGCTGAGGGCAAATACTGTGGCACAATCTTTGACAGTACTTTCACTGTCGAAAGCTCCCTGAGTATCTAATAATATGATGGCTACCTGAAAAAATAAAATGATACCAAATAAAAATGATTTATTAGTTTTGCTTTTTTGATAAGAGTGATTATTGCTTAATATGTACTAGGTGGCGCAAAATTAATCACCCTGTCGGAAGATGTTATAACTTTTGCAAATGGCGTCGTACGTCAATCATATCTGACATTTGTGAACTAGACAGCTGCAGAATACAAACAGACAAACAATGGAGCGCTATACTCCGCAAGAGCGTGGAATAATTGTCTCGATTTTTTTTACCAATAATCGGTCGGTGGTGTTAGCGCAGCGTGAATTTCGTCGTCGATTTCCTAATCGTGTCGCGCCAACTGGACAAACATCACGCCGCTTAGCTGCTCGACTCGAACAGACTGTAACCACAAGGGATCTTACAGGGCGTGGCCGCCACCGGACTGGTCGTTCTGTCGAGAATATCGCGGGTGTGGCTGCTGATGTTGCTGAGAACGAAGAAACATCAACCAGACGACGTGCCACGCAATTGGGCGTCAGCAGACGGACCCTACAGCGAATTTTAGTGAAAGACTTACACATGTTCCCATACAAAGTGCAAACAGTGCATCAGTTAATGCCTGCTGACCTTCAGTCGCGTGTGAATTACTGTAGAGCCATCCTCAACCAATCTCAACAACGAAGTGAAGTGAACGATTTTCAGTCGAAAATCATCATGAGCGACGAGGCGCATTTTCATTTAAGCGGTTACGTCAATAAGCAAAATCTTCGTTTCTGGGGCACTGAAAATCCGCGTGTGATACACGAAAAGCCGTTACATCCACTCAAGGCTAATGTTTGGTGCGGTGTTCACGCGGGAGGAGTGATTGGACCGTATTTTTTTGAGGACGCCATCGACAATACGGTTACTGTTAATGGCGAACGCTACAGGGCCATGATAAACGACTTCTTACTGCCAGAATTGAATGAGCGGGGCTTGGTGAACATGTGGTTTCAACAAGACGATGCAACCGCACACACTGCAGGAGCCACAATGGATATTGTGAAGGAAGCATTTCCTGGTCGCGTAATCTCCCGTTTTGGCGATTTGGCATGGCCAGCAAGATCGCCCGATTTAACCATCCCAGACTTCTTTCTTTGGGGCTTCTTGAAGTCGTGGGTTTATGCCAACAAGCCTCAGACAATCGCAGCCCTTAAGAAGAATATTCGACAGGAATGCGAACAATTATCACCAGAAATCGTGCGGAAAGTTATGGAAGATGCGATAAAACGGGCACAAATGTGTATTAATACTGGCGGCAGCCACTTGGCGGATATCATATTTTCCAATTAACAGAAAAAATTGTAAAGGTCCAAATAAAGATTTTCACCACTCAAAATTTTTTTTTTAATTTACTAAAAAAGTTATTCAAAAACAAAATTGGATGATTAATTTTGCGCCACCTTGTATATTGTCGTGAAAAAAATTGAATACGTTTTTGAAATTTTGATTTTCCGATTTTTACTGTCCGTAGATAGGACGTCTCCCTTTTCTGCAAATAATATAAATAAAGATACATTATACACCGTGTTCCGAAAGTATGGAATATAGCGAACAAAACTGAAACATATAATTTTATGAAAACATCTTTAAACACGTCGATTCCGTTCTTTAAAAATGCACATTCTCATGCCATAATCACCCCTCTACACCCATTTATCTCCAAGCGATGACGTCACCTTTTGTTTCCCCAATGACAACCCCTACTTTTTTTCCGCGATTTTGGGAGAACCCTCGACCGCCCAAATGACAGCATAAAATGTTTGATATTTTACATAAGTAAAGACAATACTGCTTTATTTACCCACAGACTGCAACTTGATCACCATTTCGATTTCGAAAACATCCAGATAATCGATAAAGAACACACAATGAAAAGGCAAATTAAAAAAATGATTAATATTAAACAAGAAAAAAATTCAATCAACAACAGAAGTGACAAAAAATCTAAGCAGTATATACTATAACTTAATAATATAAAGTAACGATCTGCAATTTACCATCATAAATATATTCAATTGTTATATAAATATATATCATATGTTATTTAAATATCTGCACACTGGCTTATAATGCTGGCAGTTTATACAGCTCGAGTTTATACATTTGCTGATGACACAAAAGTATTCAAGTAAGTCTCCCCTTAAATAGAATCGAATGCCTGTCAGTTTTTCTGAATAATATTGCAATTCCACAAGTAAATGAAGCTGGTTAGTGAAGGTTTCCATCTGGGTACATGGAAATAATACATACTAAAAAAAAAGAAATGAAATGGATATTTGAATTAGAAAAATATGGAAAAAATCGCCTTTATCATGAGAAATTAAAATTCTGCAATATAATATGTCCAACTCTTCTAACCAAGACATTTGGAATAATAGCACAAATGCTTTTTGCTATCAGTAATATTACATTGTATACTGATTTAGGAACACCGACAATGAAAGAAGTATGTATCAGAAGAAGCAGTAATCATTATTTGCAACTCCATGTTCACCCAAACGATAAGTATCCAGTTTATATCACAATCCTCTTCTCACGAGACTGAAAAAAAATAAATGGCCCATTGATTTACGAGGAGATTAACTCTGCAGAATGAGGTAACATCTCCAGATGGATTTCCTTAGCGCAAATTTTGCCATTCCATTAACTAATACATTTTATTAGTACTGATAATGTTCAAATAAAGTTACATAAAAAAATTACCCTAGATAATTTATTTTTCGTAATTTTTTCAAAAACTAATTTATAAATCTAGGTCACTTTTTCTAGTTGCTAAGTTCTGGTTAACAATATATTTTTCCAAAAGAATAAAAAAGTTGACACATGTGGTTGAAATTACGGGTGTTCAGAAACATTCGAAGTCAAGTGGGCTCTGAACAAAAAATCGTATATCTTTCCTTAAGTATTTGCGTGTATGATAACCTATAAAATTGTATTAAGTAAATGTATCAATCTAACTATATCAGACATAACTTCATATTTTCAAGGACTACTTTGACTTCGAATGTTTCTGAACACCCGTTATTTACATATAAAAACCCATGGTCAATCACAAAAAGATAAGGAATAAAAATTATACGAACATAAAAAAATGAACAAGTAATTTGTTTACTTTTGAAGATAAATTTTACTGAAGTATTCATACTATCACAATGAATATAACAAGCCATCGAAAAAATTCATAATTGGAGTAGACTGTCAAATTGGGTTGGTACTTTAGCCACTTCCACATAATGACATTTATTATTTGACATTGAAATATAAGTGTCAAATTTTTCAAAACTCTTATTAAGTTGGTTGGTTTGTGTTTAGATGTAAATGGACAACATTTTCAACAACTTCTGCAGCTACATGTAAATTTTGATTATGATTTAGATATTCAATAAATTTGTTTTCTTTTTTGTTGTAGTATCATTTCAATGCCATAACCTTTTTTTACAATGAAGCCAAATGAAACTGTCAAGCATCAAGTAATGTGTCATTATGTGGAAGTGGCTAAAGTACCAACCCAATTTCACAGTCTACTCCAATTATGAATTTTTTCGATGGCTCGTTATTACTACAAGCAAATGTTTTTTCTCATTATGTATTACTTGGTATTAAAGAAAAATAGACTGACAGGAAGTAATAGTTTTAAGCAATTTAATTATACTAATCTATGATAACATTTAATCAATAACGCGGTGATAAGAAACAATAACGACTATTAATTTCGTTTCGAACAACAAAGATATTAATAAGTTGTACACATTTTTGCGAAATTCTTAACTTATCTAAAATTTAACGATTTATATTTGTTTATATTTTAAACTACTGTTTCTATAGGTATTCCTCTACATTATATTTTTGTTTATGTTTCTTATCAGTTCATCTTCTAAACAGGAATAATACGTACTTGATGTACGGAGGCGACATAAAATGTTTCCGGAATCGACAAGAAAAACACGGTATTGGTGTGGTTTTTTAATTTTATTTTTCGATGTAGTCTCCTCGAAGATCAATACACTTTTTCAAACGGTGCTCCAGTCTCTTCAAGCCCTCAGAAAAATAGGATGTTTCGAGGTTTGCAAAATAGCCATCTGTAGCGGCGATGACCTCCTCATTTGAGGCAAATCTCTTTCCTTCCAGCGATTTTTTCAGGTTTGAGAATAAGAAAAAGTCGCTGGGAGCTCTCGTAGATCCGGTGAATATGGAGGATGAGAGACTAATTCGTAGCGCAACTCATTCAATTTGGACACGACGATGCGGGATGAATGAGCCGGTGCATTATCGTGGTGGAGAAGCACTTTTTTCCGCTGTAAACGAGGCCGTTTCTCTTTCAATACTGCATCGAATCGGGTCAATAAATCGCTGTAGTATTGCCCCGTGATCGTCCTTCCCTTCTGCAGATAGTCGATGAGGATCATACCTTGGGAATCCCAAAAAAATAGTGGCCATGACCTTTCCGGCCGATGGAATGGTCTTTGCTTTCTTCGGAGCCGATTCGCCCGGAAAAGTCCACGGCTTCGACTGTTCCTTGGTCTCCGGTATGTAGTGGTGGATCCAAGTCTCATCCACAGTTACGAAACGCACGAAGAAATCCCTTGGATTGTGTTGGATCCTGGCCAGACACTCCTCCGAAACGGACACCCGATTTCGTTTTTGCTCAGGTGTGAGCAAACGCGGTACCCATTGCGCCGAAAGCTTTTTCATACCCAAAATTTCGTGTAAGTTATGGCCAACGCGTTCTTCTGAGATGCCTGCTATCTCTTTCAGCTTCAATCGGCTAACACGACATCATTAATCTTGTCGACCATTTCATTGTAGGGAGTGGTTTTTGGGCGTCCACTGCGTGGTACGTCACTTGTGCTTGTGCGGCCACGTTTGAACTCGCTCACCCAGAAGCTGATGGTCGAAAATGATGAGTAGATCCGCCATGAACCTCTAGCAAAATATTTTGAATTTCCGTGGCCGTTTTCCCAGCCATCCAGAAATGTTTTATCACTGCACGAAATTCGATTTTATCCATTTTTGCGAAACCGCCCGACTTGCTCCACAAAACAAAACACACTCTTAAACAACAAGTATTGACAGTAGACGTCTGAAATTTTGACAGTTCCCATAAAAAAGGTTGCCCTTGCCGACCAATGAATCCACTTCAACCTTCGTGCGCCATCTCTTGCCGATTATGGAAACATTTCAGGCTGCCCTGGTAAATAGTTCGTTTCTCTATAATACTAAGAGCTGAAAACTTACTTTGTATTAGGTTTTATGTCCCGTTACAGTAGTTATTAAAAAAAAAAAGGGGTTTTAATGCAAAGAAATTATACAAGATACAAATGCATTTGAGTACATGAAATCTTTCCAGAATTGATGAGACCGCATGCATAAATTTGTATATATAAATAGCGGCTACGTCAAAAACAATAAAACCATTTATATCCTTTATCTTATTTTTATATACTCTTGCTAAAAAGTTGACTTTAAAAATGTTAATAATTAGAATGCTTTTAAGATTTATATCTCCTTTATATATTTTTTCATTCAATGTAATCTGTAAGCACTTATTTTGTATTTTTTAATTTTTTCATATCTACATATCTGCATATGTACACATGAACATATACAACGCATATATTATACATATATACCTGCATATGCATATATTATGCATTCTTCTTCTACGTACAGAGACGCGTTTCAAACTCGTCTTAGTTCTCATCAGTGCACGTGAACAAGCATACTAATGACTTCATTGTCGCTAAGCATAGCACAGTCTTGTACAAGTATACAAAAAAAATCATGTCTGTGTCCGAATATCTTGTACTGATGATCTGTAACGACAGTGAAATATCGATATCTGTATGTTTCGGGACTGTTTTCATATATTTTTCATTATCCGCACAACCTGGATGGTTGACGTCGCGACTTGTTCCATCTACATCTTTCGGCAGGAGTAATCTTGCCAGACTGTAGAAGCAACGCAACAAATTAAGCGACAATTACATGTGAGATGAGATTTGAATAATTATCAATTCTCACATGCAATAAGTACAATCTTGTACGTCACGTGCAATGAGAATAGTTCACGAGACATCTGACGGTCAAGAGAGGCACCCCGGCAACTTTCTTTGAATAGCTAAGCTACCACTAAGAAACTTCTTTGCCTTTGTTGACCGTCAGATATTTCGAGAACCCTTTTCATGATATGTGATGAGCAAGATTGTGTTATACTTAGCGTCAACGAAGTTATTGGCATGCTTCTCTAAGTGCACTAACGTTCGAAACAAGTGTCTGTACGTAGAACTAACCAATGCGTAATATATGGATTGTGTATGTCAACGTATACATACACAGAGATGTTTCTTAACATTTTTGGACTACTGTATTTACACTGGATGTTAGTTAAACATCGATATACTATATTTTACATGGTCTCCATATCTGTTTTCTTTTGACAACATTACTTTGCTTCCCTTCACTAAATTAAAACCGATTTATGTCATACATTAGATAGATAAACGATTATTATTATTAAAAATACATTCAATACATCATAAAAAACAAATTCTGCTATTCTGTTTATATTTATGAGATCACCAATGACGTGTACGTAACTTATTGTACACATTATGTATAATTGAATATAACTATAGCAAACGCCAATTAAGTTGGCGCAAGGAGGGGTAAGCTCGCGCAGGATTAGAAGTAGTGGGGAGATTTATATTTGGTTTTACGTCAAATGTCAGATAATTCTAACCTCTGAGCGTGTATCACTTATGATCCCCTAGCAAAGACATTATGTTCCGTCAAACGTCAATGACAAATGTATTCTGACAATTACTTGAGTAGTGGGGCTGGACGTTTTTAAAAACGGCTTCTGCGCACCCCCTCCTCGCGCCAACTTAATTGGCGATTGCTATACTTGAGTTAAGAGTGAAGGTTGTCCTAACTATTAGACCATAACGTGTCAAAACAGTCTTATAAACGGTTTAGCATAAACAAAATATTAATCAATACGGAATTTTAAATTTGTACCATAGTCGGAATACGCAATACGCCATAGCACAAACTGAAACTGTAAGGAATAAACAACAAAGATCGACGAAATTCAAAAAAGCCATATCTTTAAGAAATTATATGCAGGAAAAATCTGGAAAACACGTTACATATTCTACCGCTGATAAGTATTTTGCACTCCATAATAATAATAATAGTTGTGTGTGATTAGAAAAACAATTCAAATTTTAAATTCTAATAGAGCGATCTATAAAATTAAAAATAAAAACAAACAAAATGTATTAAATTTTTAATTTGCCTGTTTTGAATTACTGTATTGTATAATCTCAACATTTGCGCTATCCATTTCGCTAATGTTTCTGTTATTATTTTATTCCCCACTGTTCCTAATGTTAACAAAGAGTTGTAATTGAGACCGGTCTCGATTTTCACACCTTCCGATCCAATTCATCTGCGATAGCTCAATGGGATTAAGATAGGGAAATTTCATTAACGTGAGTATTTTTTTTATCTCTGATATAAATAATTACGAGCTTTTCTGAATGTTTCGAATCATACCGGAAAACATTTTGCTTATTTTATTTTATAAATTTATTGTTTATATATTTGTATAAAGCTTTACTTTCTAGTCTTTCGATTTCTGATTAACGGCTGAACGGCCTAAGTAGTAAGAGCGTTGGACAATTGGAGTTTTCCGATGCTCTCACCAGGTTCTACCCAGTTGGTTGAGGTTTCGAACCCCGGGGCCAGCATGTAAAACAGTTAGCTATTTTCAGGATTAGCATCTTCTTCAGTTACGCCTATATGTTCAAGAAGTGGAAGTCAAATCAACATTTCCACCCTTTCACAGTGAAGGGATGTAGTAACAATCCATATACACTTCACAAGCTTCCAGCTCAAAACATTGGACCCCTAAACACATACCACAAAAATACAGTCTATAATTCCGAAATACAATAGTCGGGTAAACATTTTTTTGAAAGTCATCAAGGAAAAATTCGTCTTCAAGATTCAAATATTTTAAATTTGGACTCATCGGTTCAAAGCACCATTCTTATGTTTAAATTTTCATATCACTATACCTATTCTGTTTTGATTTTGTTTATGTAAAAGCGGTTTCTTAACAGCAATTCAACTACGTAGTCCTACTTCTTTGAACGTTCTTCTTATGGTAAGAATGTAAACTGCATTTCCTTGGGGGAAATTTTCAACGCCAATTTCTAGAGCTTTTTTCTTCTATTTTATTTACTGCTTGCCGTCGTTATTTTTGACTGAGTGCTCTTGCTTGTTTTTTAAAATCTGATGGCCAATTGTCAACCAGTAAAATAGGCACGTTAGATTCACTCAATCTTATGACTCATTTCTAATGATAAACTAAAATGCTTGCACGTTTTCATAACTAAGGGCATTTGGCAACTCCTGTTTATACAGATTCCAAAGATTATTTCTTTATCTTTCGTAATAAATTCCTACGAACTAGCAAGTAATATGATCACATCAATTTCACTCAAGACATGAATTCTTATCTTCGACCAGGAAATTGAATATTCAATTCTATTCAGGATTAGTAACGCATTGTACTAGGTACGTTTTTCGTATTTATTTTCAACATTTTACTTTTGACCAGATAACCACAACATTAAGAATTGAACTTAATAATTTGCCAGGAGACTTTTGGAGGTAAGTTAAACAAAAATAAGAGACACCGATCTTGCTATAAACCCGGATATTAATTTGTATCAAATAAACATAGGATTTTAAAACTTTTGAACAAGAATTGAAGGTTGGAAAGCTTATTCTTCATCTTCAAATTGCTAAGCTAAACAGTTGCGAAATTAAAGGAATATTTTTAATATATAAAAAAATATTATAGTTGAAAACAGAGGCTATTGAATGAATGCTTAATGGGACATACGAATAAAGTAATGGAGAAAACGCAGCATTGTGGAAATAGTAAATGTTAAACCAAGTTTGTTTATGTAACCTGCAAACAATTTATATTTTATATCTTTTCTGATATTTTTAACAGCTGAGATGCAGACAATATCTCCTTGCTGCTTAATGAGACATACGTATAAAGTAATGGAGAAAACGCAGCACTGTGGAAATATTAAATTTTAAGCCAAGTTTGTTTATGCAATCTGCAAACAATTTATATTTTATATCGTTTCTGATATTCTTGACAGCTGAGATGCAGACAATATCTCCTCAATGCTTGTACAGCATGCATTAGGAAGACATATTTATGTTTATTCAAATGATAGCCAAATAAATTTGGTAAACCTATATTATAGCGTAATTCGACTATAACTTAAGTTTAAGAAATTTTGTCAACAAAAAAAATACATTCACATCGTCATAAAAATGAGTCATTAGTTGCATGATTTTAATAATAATAATAATTCACGCTTTAGCATCCCCCAACAGCTTGACACCAATTTACAGGGGAACATGCGGGCCATGGGTTATTACTACGCCTGCTCTCGTGGAGAGACTTAAGATGTTTAGCTGTCGGCATTCACCTTAAACAAGAAGGAAAACCACGAAAACCCTCTCGAACACTCCAACCCCGGACGTGATGAGCCAGTGCACCACCACTAGGGTACCATCCGGTTTTTATATATATAATATATTCACGACTACGATCTGTTCACCGAACAGATAGAGTGATCACTACACAAGCACGTGTCAAACCGGTTTTGAACGAGCGAATAAAATATAAAGAATTGAAAGAATTATGTTCAGCAATTGTTATCAAGCATGGAGGAAGGAAAAGGCAATAATAAAGTGAACAATTGAACCAGAAAATACTGAACCTACCAAATATTAATAAATTCTTATCATCAGAAGATAAATAAATAGGGCACTGAATACATTGTATACACAAATCATAAAAGAGTTTGTCATTTATACATAAACAAAATTGAAGCACTCCAAATTTACGTATGAAGATTGAATAAGTGTTAAATTGTTGAAAATCAAGTCAAATTATAGGCACTTTTCCTGACATCAGTACACATTTTTTCCATTTGTATCGATATTTCGAAAATATTGATGGTAGAATACAGCTAAAGCACAAATATTATGAGCAAATTTTGTTACCTTTGGATTTATTGAATTTAAAAAGTCGATCTAATAATTTATTCAGCATTTTCTAATATAATTACATGTGTGAATATTTATTTAACTAATATGTTACATGTACACTGTGAAAATAAAATCTTGTACCTAATTTTGTTTATTATTCAAAGGAATCGATGGTACGCTATGTGCTACCTACAGCAAGACTAATTTTGCAATAAAATCCAAAATCCAAATAGTTTATAGATTACGGCAAAATTCTAAGTAAACAATGTAGCTGACAGCTGACGAAGTTAGGTTATGTCGCTAAATCGCTGAAATTCAATAATTTGTAACTGACTTTTCATTAATTTTAGCCAACCAATCAAAGAGCTAATTTTTTATCACGGGCTGATCAGGCATTTTTTGCATCTTTTCTGTTGGGCGAATAGAGTATAGTTGAAATAAAGAATTAATTCAAACAGAAAGGTGTCGAATAGATAAATATAATCTTAAAGATTTAATTACTAACACTATGGAGCGCATTTTTTTATTTAAGTTTAATATTGACAAAGCTGTGAATACCGCCTGGTGAAACGAATAATACAAATAAGACCTATGCTCAATAGACGAAAAGGGCGACCAAGAACTAGGTGGCTGCAAGCTGTCGAAAAGGACTTACGGGAAAAGAATATACAAGTCTGGAGGATGAAGCTAAGAAGTCGAGAGGAATGGAGAGAAATTTTGTAAGCTATGGGCCTAATGACCTGTTTACACTTTATATATACATATATATATATATATATATATATATATATATATATATATATATATAAAGCATTAAACAAAATTCGGCATTTTATTTATGTGAAAATAAAATTAATTAACTTTCTTACGTGCTAATTAAGGAAAAGCATATTCTTATTCACAAAATGTTTAAATATAGTTTTCTGATATTTAAAAGATTTAAGTTAAATTTAAAAAAAATCATATTTAAGTAACTGTACAATTAGAAAAATATGTAACAAAAAGGTGAAAACTGTAGAACAAAGTAACGAACTAAAACTTATAAACACATATGTTGTACTAGAAATTTAATTAAAATATAGGACATAATTTGAATATAATAATCATTCTTATATTAATTATAATTGCACTTCTCAACATGATAAAAATAAGTTTAAAAAAAATTGTAAATCCACTTGTAGAAATAAACGGTTGTTAAATAACCACATCTTTTAAAAGAATAGACGAGCGGAGATTTTTATGTTATCTACCTACCTATGAAAGAAATGAGTTTTAAAACAAACAAAATTTTATTTTTCAACGTAATAACCATTAACACTAAAACATGTATTCCCACGTTTCTTTAATAACGTTATGCGTCCGAAAAAAATTATTTTGGTAATTCCGTAAAATACGACCCCACAGCGCTTTCCACGTCATCATTCAATAAAAATCGACGCTCTCTGTGAAAGTGTCTTTTGAGTTTTGGAAAGAGATAATAGTCACAGGCTTGCCCCCTGTGATTATTATCTCTTTCCAAAACTCAAAAAAGACACGAGACTGAAGGGTGGATGTTGTGAGACTGTAGGGTGGATGTTGTAATTTCTGAGCAAAATTGTGGGTTTTTTTTCAAGTATGGCCATGTTCAAGTTCTTAATTGTGTCTTTGTAACCATTTCCCATTATTGTAGCCCCATTTGGTATATCCTCAATTAACGGAATCCCCTCCGCATCCCAGAAAACTGTCGCCATCACTTTTCCCGCAGAAAATTGCGTTTTTGCCTTCTTAGGTGGTGGAGAGCTCTTATGAACCCATTGCATGGACTCTTGTTTTGTGGGAGGATCACAGTAGTGTACCCAAGTTTCATCCTCAGTTACAATTCTATTTAAGATGTCTTCATCTTGAGATAAATCAGTCAAATTGTCTTCACAAATTTGTCGTTTACACAATTTTTGTTTGGAACTGAGCAGGATGGGAATCCATCGTGCAGACACTTTGCTCATTCCCAAATCTTCATGTAGAATTTTAAAAACACTAGTTTCTGATATTCCTATTTCTTTAGCAAACTTTTATTCAGCGGTCAGCCAACACCAAACCTTTTCAACTTTGTCGATGATTTCTTCAGTTCGTGCCTCCAGAGGTCTTCCTCACTTTGGGTCATCATGAATGGATTCTCTACCGCATTTGAACAGCTTGCACGAAAATTTGAATTGGAAATAGAACGGGCTATTTTCTCCATACACTGCCACCACATGAATATTATTCGGGCTACTGCCTTCTTTTGATATAAAATTCATGACGCTTCCGTGTTCACGTTGCAAAACATTCATTTTCTCTTGTTTAATGAATGTAAACATAACAAATGTTAAGCGATTCGAACCAAACTTGACACTATAAAATGTCACAGGAATCGCGATAGCATATTATCTTAATAGCTAGGTAGATAACATAAAAAAACTCCCCTTGTATTTCTTATGTAACTTTTTGACGAAGAATTTATAAATAGATTTTCATCTGTACAATACACTTCATTTGTTCTTTCTTAGGAAGAAAACACTGTTGAATAAGGTATAACTCATTCATAACTGAAATTTCTAGTGTAATATACAATATTTTAATTGAATTCAAAGTCATCTATAGATAGTTCCATTTAAAAAATGTAAGGTACTGCTATTTTTGTAACTTAGCAAAAGAATAAGTTCTCATCAACTCCTTACTTAAATGATAGCATAATGAAAAACGATAAATGAACAACTCGTATTGCCAAAAATTTTAGAAAACGTAACTCAAGTGTTATGTCATAAGCATCTGCAACATATATGTAACAAGTGTTGGTGATGTTTTATCTAAAAAATGAAAATTGAATAGCAAAAGTGAAAGACCTTAATAAATAAGAATGTAATTAAATTATAATAAAGTTATGAAAATGAATAATGATAAAGCAAATAATTTTTATTGTCATATTGAAAGTTAAAAGTAACTCTGATTATTTATTAATATTATATCTATATCAGCATGAAACTTCCAATTATAATTACATATCAATGATATCAATGAACTGTTCGTGATTTCTTAGCTATGTATGTTTATGTATCTATTTCAATTAAAAATATATCAAATTATACGCAATTAACTTCCTCTATTTTTGATAAATTTGTTAAATATTTTAGTGAACGTATATATACAATTCACAATTAAGAAAGTATATGTGCAACTATAAACAATATTTGGCTTACGATAATGAAAAGAAAATATAAAGTTTCAGAATTAATTTTTTAGTTAAAGTTATGGATTTATTAAAAATTAGTATGTACTGAAATAAATGAGTACATTACAATGTATATACTGAATATACATATAATATAGCATTATTGCTAATCTAGTAGGTAATAATTTGTTAACATTCTTATATAAAATCTAAATAGTTCCATTGTTGTAATTATATATCTTTTATATTTTAACTAATGCATGTATTCACAAAGAATATAAACAAAGTATAAAAATTAACTTCCTGTATTGTTATTTTTAATCAAATATGGCTAAATAAGATAAATGTTTTAGATTATTATAAGGAATATCGGTTTTCTAGATAATTTAAGTATATTTCAATTAATAAGCTATCTAATCTTTAAACAAAGAAAAGCAAAGTGAAATATTCAAGATAATCTGATGTTTTGTCAGTTTATATTAATTTATTTTTTATTTAGATGATTTGTCCTTTTTTTATTATAATAACAATGTAGGTATTACATTAATCTTTTTAATTAGAATAAGAAAGTAACCTAATTGACTTTTCTAAATACAAAAGTTCCTGAATAATAAAAAGAATTAGAAAATTACGTTTCTTCTTAAATTTGATATATATTTTTTATGAATAGATTAGTTTTAAATTGTTTCTCTACTTATGATAGCAAATTACTTTAAAATAAAATTGCTTTAGCTTTAAATTATGATAAAATTGGTGTTTAATAAATTCTTTCTTACTTAAATTAGACTAAATTTGTAATAACAACTTGACAAAAAAATATTACAAATATTCATTACAAACCTTTTCACCGGTTACCATTTCCGAAAGATATATTTCTGACCACATTAGAATTCCTGTTGTATCTCTTTCAGAACCTCCTCTCCATGAAAAGCCATCAAGTGGAATATCCTGAGGTCCTAACCAATCACCTTTGTACTCTTTTATTACATACTAAAAATTTAAAATATATTGATATAACAACAACACAATAACGCAACTGTTATACTTTCGATCTCATGTATCTCAAAAAAAAATCTAGTATAAAAGATTTTCCTTTTCGAAATGCTCCAGCTACTGAAACTACTACCACATATCTATCTTTAATTTCATCTTGCATAAGTACTCTAGAGAGAGCTTCATCATCTAATGAAAATGTGTGATCTTTATTTGCTAAAACGATTTGAATGGCATGGGGCTTAGAGTCAGCCATATCATCTATTGGCAAATCTGAAAATGGAACATAAAGAAATAAACATAACCTATAAGCACGAATAAAAAATATACATGTTATTAAAAGAGCAAAGGTTTATTACGAATTATTACGTAGTACAATTGAATTGATGGAACGAATTTTAAAATAACATCTTATGACCTCACATTAAAGGTTTTTAAAGTAATATATTTGACACAGCAAACGTCAAATTACACGAATTTTTTGGATATTTCTTTCACTGTAACACAAAATCTTCACCGTTATAATTCACGTAATTTTAAAGAATATAAACATTACATTAACATAAATTAGCAATGTTCGTTCCAAACAAGGAATTTTGCTATTCACTATTGTCACTTTACATCTGGTTTTCAATGTCAAGCTTAAATGTAACAGTTTAAGGCTTCTAAATTTAAGTTCAATATTAAAATCCACAAAAATAATAAATAACTAAAATTAGGATGAAATACCTTCATTTGAAGAAGTTATTATTTCTTCTACTTGTTTACGTTGTCTTAACTCCGACATGTTGAAATCTCTGGGATATATTCTCTCGTTCTCTGTTCAAGTGTGGTATTTCTAGATTTGCTTTACAGGTGTAGCACTTCTCGGATTGGCGGTAATTTTAAAACGACAACCTCGAAATTCCGGTTACAAACATACCTCAACGAGTCTGGACTGATGTTTTATATTACCTTGAATACGACATTACGGCAACTCCAATATTAGAACGATATAATTATGTACCTTTCGAAGACCTGACGTCATTATTTATGCTATGAAGCAATTTCTTATTTTTGTAGTTTAAATCGAATTCGTTTCGAAACATAAATATTTACAAATAAGTTAAATTTTAATATGTTCGATAAAACCAGTGCGCATTTCGATTATTCACATCAATGATCATTAATAATCCACTAGTTGCATTTTCTAGTATTAGTTAAGATAAAGAATTAGTTCAAAGCAGAAGTGTGTCGGATGGATAAATTGAATCTTGAGATTTAATTACTAACACTATAGAGCACATTTTTTTAAAGTTTAGTATTGACAAAGCTGAACAAAATATGACATTTGATTAATGTGAAAATAAAATTAATTCACTATAATTCTTACATGCCGCACTTAAGGAAAACTATCTCATTCCCTAAATTGTTTAAATATAGTTTCATGTGATTTAAAAGAATTAAGTTAAATTATAAAAATTATATTTAAGTAAATGCATAATTAAAAAAGTGTGCTACAAAAAGGTAAAATTTTAAAAGAAACGAACTAAAACTGATAACATATATGTTGCACTAGAAATTGAATTGCAACATAGGACATGATTTGAAAATACTAATCATTTTATACTAATTATAATTGTAATTCTCATCGTGATAAAACTGAATAG
Source organism: Melolontha melolontha (assembly GCA_935421215.2). NCBI lineage: Eukaryota > Metazoa > Arthropoda > Insecta > Coleoptera > Scarabaeidae > Melolontha > Melolontha melolontha. The sequence continues at coordinate 85,608,294 of OW285236.1, read as the reverse complement.
TAATTAGAATTGCAAATCGGGTTTTATAACGGCGAGTCAGGGACCAATTCAAAAACCAATAATGTATTGTCAACACAAAGAAAAATGGGAAATCTAAAATTTGATCGTGTGCCATTAATTGTCAGTTTATGTCAGTTTTATTCGCGTCAAACGGTTGTCAAACGTTACTATTGGTTTCAGTTTTAAGTAGGTATGCCAAAAGCCCGAATCTTAATCCAATTGAAAATTTGTGGGACACATGGAAAAAACAATGCGTCGTAATAATTTTAGACAGACAGGAATTGATTAATGGCATAAACGAGTGTTGGCTGCACAATATTGTGAAGCTCTAATTAAATTTAATAAATTAAAATACTAAAGTATTATATTTCTGTTAATAACTACCTAATAAAAAATATGACCTTTATTTTCTTGCCGCATATTATTTTACGACGTCTAATTAAATTATTTAGAGTAATCATTCGGATGGCAATGTCTTTGAAAAAAGCCATAATTAAACAGATTAAAAAAACATAAAACTAATTTCTGTGTACTATCGGCGCCTAAAAAAAACGGGTACAACATTGACAGATGAACCGACGTAACTTTTCAAAAATTGTATAGTGTGTTTTGGCTTTTATGTCAAGTCATGTCAAGCGATGTGTAAATGTTATAACTATAGAATGACAGTACATAATCTTTTGCGTAGCTTTATGTACTCCTTTAATCAACGCAGTAATATAATAAAAATCGTGTACGCTTTATCTTTTAAAATATTAGAATTTTAAGTACAATTTTAGTATTTGGTCATTGCTCCATTACAGTCTATTACATTTTGTAAACGTCGTGGCATTGACAGCACCAAATCCCAAGTAAATTCCGGCGTGATATTTTGCCATGCTTCCATAATACTTTGCTGTAGTTCAAAGCGATTACTAGCTCTAAAATTGGCGGTGTGTATAATTTTCGTTAATATTCCCCAAATATTTTTAATAGGGTTTAAGTCGAGACTTTTTAAGGGCCACGGTAAAACACATTATATAAATTTACTACAAGTATTTTTATCCTGAAATTATAAAGTTGCATTATTGCTGAAATATTCAAGCTTTGTGTTATCTTACATGCTGGTATGTAAAATTTTCGCCAAAAACCGCCGTTACTGATGGTAGCATAGATTGTTCTAAAATGTTCCTATACACATCACCACATAATTTTTCCTCTAATATAATATATACACCTGGACCTCTGGTACTAATCCTAGCCCATACGTTCACAGATAAAATGACCACTTAGATTGACGGATGATACATATTTAAATCATGACGCGTTTTTGGCGGTCGATAAACACCAATATGGCCATTATGAAAGGATTGGAAAGTTTTCTCGTCTGAGAAAAATATGATATTCCAAATATAATGCTGAGCAAATGCCAATTACCCATTGCTGAGCAAATGCCAATCTTCTTTGCTTATTATCGTCCATCAAAAAATCTTATTTGCGCTACAGCAGTATTTTAATTCCGTTTCAGCAATTCGTTTTTGGGCAGTTCTGATGCTACCAGGAAAATTAGTTACTTTTTTTGCTCTTATAGATGTATCAAAGGGGTGTTCTCTAATAAAATTTACCAGTTTTTCATCTTGCTCCCGAGATGATATTTTTCGGCACCCTGAACATTTTTTTCGGAGAAAGACGCCATTTTGTAAACGTTTTTTAGCTCGTTGCACTGTATTTTTACTTATGTTTAGTTCGACCGCAATTCTTCTAACAGTCCATCTCTCCTGAGGTCGTGTTATGAAAAAATACTTCTTAAGCTGGTTTGAATTTGACATTTTAAACAAACTTATTCAACTGTCATGTTAGTAGGAGTTTTCAGATGCGTTACATATTTACACCAAACAAAATACTCGTGTACCCGTTTTTTAGGCGCCTATGGCACTATTGCGGCATTTAAAAATCAGACACTTAATTTTTTGGTTTGAATATGACTTTTTATATCTATTTGTTTCTGTTTACAGATCTGTCAGTGTCATATTCAGGTTTGTCAAAATATAAAGTTAATGTGCCACATTTGAATATTCAAACTAAAATTCTAAGTAACTAAGTAACATAATTTTATAACAAAATGTAACGAGCGATCATTAAAATTTTCACTCGTAGCTGGCCGTGTATATAAAAATTATTCGTAGCTTTAGTCATTAAGATATTATTTCAAACATCTGTCAGTGTCAAATATATATTTTAAAGTTTCATCAAAAGAAAAAGTAATGGCCTTTAATGATATGCATAAAGCGTTTATGGTAGAATGTTACTTCCTGATATCTTAAAAAAATCATGGTATTTGGCAGCATTCAATAGAAAATTGCCTTGCGGAGTTTGAAGAGAGATATCCAAATACTGTTCCTAGCTATAAAACTTTCCGTGATACGCTAATGCATTGTGTAAATCTTTTTCGTCAAACAGGCAGTATTTTAAGGAAAAAAGGAAGCGGTCCTCCTCTCAAGAGAAGTCGCGGCGTAATTGAAAATGTCAGACAAATTATTAACGAATCTCCTCAAACATCTATTCGCAGAGTTTCGCATCAAGTAGGGCTTTCGTATGGAACATGTCAAAAAATTTTAAAAAAGAACTTGCACATGTATCCATATAAATTAACTTCTGTACAAAATCTATTACCTACGGATTATGAAAAAAGAACACAATTTTGCCAATGGTTTATTCAAACAATGACAGACAATATTTTAAATCATACTTTTTTCACCGATGAAGCTTGGTTTTATTTGAAAGGTTATGTTAATTCGCAAAATATGCGTATGTGGTCTAGTGAAAATCCTCATTTCTACAGAGAAGTTCCTCTACATCCAGAAAAAATAGGCGTATGGGTAGGTATGAGTCGTCACCGATTAATAGGACCAATATTCTGTGAGGGCACGATAACATCGGAGAAATATCGTAACGAAATTCTCAGTGTTTTTACTAATCAATTGACTAATGATGAACTCCAGATCGGATATTTTCAACAGGATGGGGCTACATCTCACGTTACACTTGAAAATATTCAGTTTTTGCAACAATTTTATGGCGATAGGATAATAAGTAGAAATACAGCGATTCCATATCCACCACGATCGTGTGATTTAACAGTCATGGATTTTTTTGTGTGGCCATATATAAAGAATATTATTTATGAAACACCAATTAATAATCTATAAGAGTTAAGACATAAAATCATTGAAAAATGTGAACACATCAATAACTCACCGCAAATACTGATCAATGTTTTCAATGCTCTACGAAATAGAGTGCGATTATGCTTGGTGGAGAATGGTCAACATTTTACACATTTTTTATAATATTCTATTACTTTGTATAAAAATTATAAATATATTTAATATAAAAGTCAGCATTTCAAATTATTTTTTAACAATCATGACGTTTGAAATTATAATGACAGATCTCCTCTAATAACTTAAGTTAGGGCATACTTTTTGTGTACATGGCTTACTTGAGCGAAAATTTTAATGATCACTCGTTCTAATATAAAATAGAAATAAAACTACGGTTCCAATCTTCACTTTTAATCTTTAATCGTAACACGACAATTGTTTCGCCAGCACAGTAGCTTCCTCAGGTGCATACATCTAAAGAGTACGTTACGAATTTTGAGTTTGTAACGTACTCTTTAGATGTAAGCACCTGAGGAAGCCACTGTGCTGGCGAAACAATTGTCGTGTTACGATTAAAAGTGAAGATTAGAACCGTAGTTTTATTTCTATTTTAAATTATGGTTCTTCATCAAGTAAATGCCGAATCAATTCAATTGTATAATATAATTTTGCGTGAGAGGTTACAGATAAATGTCAGTATGCTGTCATCTACACAACAGCAATTATTATACAAAAACCGAATTACAATGCTTAATTATAGTGAAAATAAATATCTAATCGCCCGGATTTTAAATGCCGCAAGGCGGCTCGTGATTACGTATTTGGGAGTGCATGTACAATGGTGCGAGTGCTTCGTGTATTCTCGTGTATAGCAAACGCCAATTAAGTTGGCGCGAGAAGGGGTAAGTTCGCGCAGGATTAAAAGTAGTGGGGAGATTTGTATTTGGCTTTACATCAAATGTCAGATAATTCTAACCTCTGAGCGTGTATCACTTTATGATCGCCTAGCAAAGACATTATGTTCCGTCAAACGTCAATGACGAATGTATTCTGACAATTACTTGAGTAGTGGGGGTGGACGTTTTTAAAAACGACTTCTGCGCACCCCCTCCTCGCGCCAACTTAATTGGCGTTTGCTATACTAACTGTAGCGTTTTCTTAGTAAACACCAAAAACACACGAGGCACTCGCATCATTGTAAGGGGTGTTCAGAAACATTCGAAGTCAAAGTAGTCTTTGAAAATATGATGTCATGTCCGAGATAGATTGATATATTTACTTAATACAATTTTATAGGTTAATTAGTATCTTCGATATTAGATTCTGACAATTTTTGACAGACAACAGTTGAGATTTAATGATTATTACAAATCAGATACTTAAGTAAAGATATACGAGTTTTTGTTCAGAGCCCACTTGACTTCGAATGTTTCTGAACACCCGTTACATGCACTCCCAAATACGTCATCACGAGCCGCGCCTGCGCAATAGTACTATCGAATGCAAAGAAAGGTGGTACAGTCATATTTTAATCGGTTTGAATTAGGCTGCGCGAATGTAGATATATATTAAATGAAGGCGTCAAATTTAAATATTCAAATAACCTATTAGTGTCTAATAACATATACTCTCGTAAGCAAAAAAACGGGACACTGTTTCTGCGTGGGTTTAAATTGTGACTACTTAAGTGGCTATCTTTATTCAGAATAGTAAGTCAGCAATTGTCAAAAATGTGTGTTTGATTGACATTTATTAAACATTTTTAAAATATATATAAATAAAAATGACTAAAAACGATAGAGAGAAAATATAATGAGTATTTCATCATTCCCTGTTATTATTTATAACTGCATCTAATCTTGTAGCCATTAAAGCAACAATATTTATAGGAACTTGATGCCTAGCATTTTGAACAATCTCCCAAAATTCTTCCTGGGTAGAAGCTTTATCTCATTAATTCCCATACATTTTCAATGGGATTTAGATAAGGACTGTAGGGCTAGATATCTCAAGTTTAAATTTCATTCTCTTGTAACCATTGTGTTATAAGATGAAACATGAAATTGTGTTGTTCTTATAGCTTCCTTTAATGTTTTGAAAGGGTGGTGCCTAATCTCAGTAACTAATGTTTCGTCTTCTTGCGTATTCGAAATTTTGTTACGCCCGGAAATTATTTTCCGATTTAAATTAAATTATCCTTTTCCCTCCATTTTTTATGTATTCTTGGGGCTAAACTTTTACCAACATTAAATTGAACCGGTACAGCTATTAATGATTTCCCGAACTGGTAACAAGTATGGTTTTATCAGTTTTCGAAAGATGCGGCATTTTCAATTTTGAATTTAGCAACTATAATAGATAATTTGACGTACAGTTTGAAAATTAATCAAATATCGTCCAAATTACAAAGCTAAAAAATAAAGGGAATTGACATAACGATTTTGACACTGTCCCGATTTTTTTGCTCACAACAGTACGTTGATATATAGGTAGGTGTAAGTGTCAAAAATGACTTTTCCGCTTTACTACGATCTTAAGTACCTTAGCAACGTCACAATATTAAAATGTTTAAAAATCGACTTTACATATAACTTCACTACCTTACGACTTTCTTTTGCATTTGATAGTACGTCTATTTCCCATTTTTTTTTGGTGGGAAGCGTACTTACCTTCATGATGAAGGCATGTACGCTTCCCACCAAATGAAGGCTTCATCCTTTATAATCATTTATCCACATTTTTAGATAACAATTAAAACAATTTGGGAATTGATACCATCTTCATATCTTGTATTAATTTTATATCAGGAAGCTAAATCTATTAGTAGATTACTAAAATTAGTACATAAAACAGAAATAACATTTAATTTGTAATTATTTAACCTTATATTTACATACTTAAGTAACTTACATTATTTTTTTTAAGAGTAACTACTAAATAATTACTTAGGTTTGTAGGCTTCTGCGTCGCTGTCCATCATTTCTTCTGGGATTCGGGTCTGAAACCACGTCCTTGGTTCCTTCTTGGTTGACCTTCGATCGCAACAAGATTTTCGATTTAGAAACAAGATGGATTAAGATCTAAAAGCAAATCCGTTTGCTACAGTTCATAAAACTATAAAAGAGTCGTAGGCTGTTTTTTACATTTTTAAGTTTTACAACGGATTTACGTTGCCTGGACTATGGTTTAGAACAATGTTTTTTTTTCAACCTTTTTTTTACCCATGGCTCCCAAAAAAAAATTACATCCATGGCCCCCTTTTCTGTTGTTAAGAGAAAACTGCACTTTTTATTAATATATAATTATTCAATTAAATCTAAACAAAATAGTAGAATTTTTGAAAACAATTTCGTTTGCTTCTTAGTTATCTGACGTTATAATTAATATTATAAAAATAAGTCCTGTAGTCCCTAATAAGAAACTAATGTTAGTTAGTGAGATGTATGATGCATACGAAAGTATGACTGGAGTGTTAGTGATAATTGAATATCACTCCTGATTTCAACATTAAGACGGTTATGAGGTTTTTCTAATACATAAAGCCCTTGATTACCTAGTGGAAGTTTTAGTCTGGTTTTAGAATCAGATTCTAGCATGGGTTTTGTATGTATTTTAAATGTTTAATTAAGGTGATACCAAAGCAGTATTTAGAAAAAGACCATTGTGCCCAAGTGCCTGGACTTACTGGTATCGTATCCTACAGAATTAGAATTGGAATTAGAAGGCAGGCTTTAATTATTTGCTTCGTTCTTGTTAATTGGTAATTGTATTGAGTGAGCAACAAAAAAAGTTTTCAGAGTATGCCATGGATTAAATCAGTTATGTCTTAGATTGATTAAGTGATTTAACCTACATGTCGTATTACTAGTAATAGGTTAAATCGTTAAATAAGAGTTGTCAAGTAACATTCATTAAGCTAACCTAGTATTTATATCTACAGAAAAATTGAATTTCAGGCAAAAGACGGGTATTTCTAAGTTTTGGTTGTTGAAATGTGTCAATTACAATTATTTATTATAAAAAATAGTACATTGTGTATCTAGTAGTAAAAGCTATACATTCCCGAACGACAATGTAGATTGTTGGCCGAGGCCAACAAGCATTGAAGTCTGGGAATGTGCTTTTACTACGAGGCACACATACTTTCTTTTTTGAAATCGGAATCAACATTATTATAAATTAAAGAATTTTTATAAATGCATCACATTTCTTCATTACCCTATTTCATTCCTTGACAATCACTGTTTGTTTGTTGTTGTGAAAAAGGTCAGAGATTCATTACTTATTATTTCGCTTAATATTTACTTATCGCTAAAAAAATTAAATGGACAGTGATGATGATGTCCTGGTGTGCGGGACACCACCGGAGTTGGTAGAAGCTGCTGAAAATGTTGTCTGCGTGTATTTATTTACTGTCTAAAATGTATATAAAAAACCGATACGGGAAAGCTACCGATTTTCCCGGCTTAGGACGAAAAAAACTTTCCCGGACTGTTTTCTGATGTTTGCTTAGCAATGGACTAAAATACTAGAATAGCTTATTTTGGGATGTGAAATTTCGCCGAGAATGTAGGCAATCTTGACCGATTTCCGAAAAATATATTTTTTTTGAGTAAAAAAAAGTTTTAAAATGAAAAAATACTGAGAAATAAAATTTGGAAACTAACATCAAAAACCAAATCAGATTAAAGAATATTATATATGAAAAATCTCATAATATTCAGAATAAAGACGAATTAATAATTAAAGTAAGCCCAGCAATTTATTAATGCATTATACAAAGCAAGTGAGGCAATCATTAATTTTCTCTTTTAACACAAATGTGTTGGTTCTGAAAAGATTGGAGAAATTAATCTTCGTCATCTGTGAAGTCATCCATTGGAGTTTGTCGTTGGGGTTTTGATGATACGTTTACCCTATTGTTAAAATCAAAAGTAGAACAAAACACAACCTATTACGTAACAATATTCATTAAATAAGGTGCGTAATATGGCCACCACCTCCATCTCTTCAGCGTAAAGTTCTTCGCAGAGTTAATAAGATTTTCTACGACTCAAGGTGAATTATCCTTTGTTGCATGATATTAAGATAAGAAATAAGTGTTACAAAAATAGAATTTTTTAAGTATGGCCATAAAAGGTGTTAAATCGCAGGAACGGCATGGTCAAATTGTGCTTTTATTTAAACTAATAATTCGATCTTCAAAAATTCTCTTAGAAAAACAATGTTTTCATTGGTAGTATGTACACAAGCTCCATCTTGTTGAAAGTAGCCTTCCCTTAATTCATCCTCGTGCAACATATTTACAAATCGTATCGAGATTTCCAGTCTATAAACGCACAGCGTTTAACACGTACATAATTTCGTACAGAAAGAATTTTTTGGCTACTGTTTAAAATTTTTTATTTTTGGTCGACATACCACCTTAAAAAAATATAGGTCCAATAATCCTTCTCTGACAAACAGTTACCCAAATTTCTGTGGATGCACAAGAAAATGCGGATTATTTGCGCTCCACATCTTCATGTTTTGGGAATTTACGTAGTCAGAGAGATGAAACCAGAATTCATCAATAAAAAGCTTTTCAATGCCTCCATCATTAACAACAAAATGGTCAATAAATCATTGACAAAATTCCTGTCGTTTCGGTCTATCCACAGGAAGTACTTCATGAGTCGCTTGCAAACGGTAGAAGTGTAAATGTGGATCATGCTTAAGGATAGGTCTGCAAGTGCTATAAGAAAGATCTAATTCTTGGTGTAAATGTCGTACAGAAAGCTGAGGACATTTTTCTACCAATTGCCTTACCGCTTCCACATTTTCCTCATTTCTCACTGTTTCCTTAAATAATTGCACAAAACAGCGAATGCATGTGGAAAACTGATCATATCATATGGGCTAGCAATATCTGGAAATTTTTCTAAAAAATCCTGATATGCATCCTTAATAGAATAAACCTATTCACTATTAATATTACTACCATTTCTAAAATAAATTTCAACCATGTACCGTTTCTGTTGTCCGTTAAATACAAAAGCCATTATTAAATTGCTAATAAATTGCAAAAATATCTTCCAACTTGTCAATTTGACTTATGATTATTTACAAATGACACTTTGCCAATTCTCTAAGCTCAGACTTGACTTATATCCTTATATGTCTATCTCAGTCACTAGGTTACAAATTTTGTAGCTCTTTTGATAGAAACAATTAATATTTTCTACAGCCACTCGGAAGGTGGAATCGGGCAGTATATTGAACGGTATTCTTATATTTCAATATTATATTATGCTCAAAAATAATTATTTGTATTTCCAACATAATTTAAGAGACTTCCATATACTGTAGGTTTGAAGTTTGATAACGCTACATGCTTGCATTGTAATATGAAAATTTGCTTAGGCTTTTATTTTTCCAACCATATCAACATTCTTTCATACTGTTCGAAGAATATAATAAACTAAAACTTGAAAAGAACTTAAAATGTGTTCAATTCAAAATGGTTTCAGAAAAGCCGGTATATACCCATTTAATTCATCAGTTGTGCAGAAGACAAGTATGATTCTCTAAGTTTACAACGCTACAAAAAACATTTGAAAGGAGAAAGTGCAGAAGTTGCGCCTCCTAACATAGAACATAATCAGAAGAATGATGCGCCACAAAATGCCGGTTCTAACCCAAAAGATAGTGAGCACAGTCCTAAACAACTAGAAATTACTTAACCAAATCCAGAAAACAATCAGCTGTCTGCGTCTAAAACAGACTCAACCCACTCACCCCCCGCTATTTTTAGAACACACAAATGCAGGAGTTTCAGTTTCGCTTTTAAAAATTTCATTTGAAGAAATTTTACTTCAAAAGGTTAAGTTCAAATTCAACGCCCCAACGGACCAATTATACCAAAGGGAACGAAGTGACACCTGGAGCGGAAATTATAACATCTCCGGACGTTATGGCAAGACTTGCTGCACAACCATAACCAGTTATAGATACGGAGGATGACTTAGACTCCAAAAGCGACTTTAAAAGTGACGATGATGTTAGAGAAACTGAAGAAACTGTAGAAATTAACGAATGGGTTATTGTTAAATACCCAGGCAAGAAGACACTGCGACACTAATGAAGGATGCCGAAACTAATGAAGGATGGGAGGTCAAATTTACTAAACTCTACAAAAACCAATTTATTTGGCCTAACGAGGAAGATTTAGATATCATTTTAAAAGAAAATGTCGTTTAAGTACCCAACCAAAGGACGCCGCGCCAACACGTTCGCGTTTTCGCTTGATTTTTACGAATTTAACTTGCTATTTTATACAAAAAGGTTTAAGTATATCAATACGTTATGCACGTATAACGCATTTGTTACAAATGAAACAGACATGCAATATTCATATCTGTAACTGTACACATGGACAATACACCTCGTATTTTCAGCATTTACTTCTGCTTAAGACACGTGTTTCTGCCATCTATAGGCGTCATCAGTCAAGCTAGTGAAGTAATGTAATACAAAATAATACAAATCTGTTCAAAAACAGATTTGTATCTGTATATACATTTATGCTGAAATCGCCTACAAGACAGCAAATTTTGTCTTATCAGGTGGCACTATATAATAAGTGACATCTGACGGACGAAAGAGACTATGCCGAAAAAGGCGACCTTTCCCTTGACCAGCTAAGCTGGTACATAAGAGAAGAAAATACGTATATAGGTGTAGTCCATTAACACGAGCTAGATGGCAGTAAATACACAAAAAGGTTTAAGTATATCAATACGTTATGCACGTATAACGCATTTGTTACAAATGAAACAGACATGCAATATACATATCTGTAACTGTACACATGGACAATACACCTCGTATTTCAAGCATTTACTTCTGCTTAAGACACGTGTTTCTGCCATCTACAGGCGTCATCAGTCAAGCTAGTGAAGCAATGTAATACAAAATAATACAAATCTGTTAAAAACAGATTTGTATCTGTATATACATTTAAGCTGAAATCGCCTTATAGTGCCACCCGATAGGACAAAATTTGCTGTCTTGTAGGCGATTTCAGCTTAAATGTATATACAGATACAAATCTGTTTTTTAACAGATTTGTATTATTTTGTGTTACATTGCTTCACTAGCTTGACTGATGACGCCTATAGATGGCAGAAACACGTGTCTTAAGCAGAAGTAAATACTGAAAATACGAGGTGTATTGTCCATATGTACAGTTACAGATATGTAAGTATATTGGATGTCTGTTTCATTTGTTGCTATTTTATGTTTATTATTGTTTCATGGTTTATAAAAGCTTCTAACTTTTTTAGTATTTGAGATAAATCGGTTGAATAAAAACGAAAATAAAGCTGTTTGTTTCGTATTATTCACACTTTACTTTATATTCCAATTTAAGGAATTGCTTTGGCGGGGAAGTGTGAACGTCGGGCATTAAATTAAGGAATAATTATAACTTTATGTGTATTATTTGGAATCAGTTAATGTTACAACATTAAGAACACAGATTGTTAGATCACCTACTGCCCAAAGTTGGTTAAATTCTGACGAATAATTTAAGAGATATAAGTTGCTAAAGTTAACTGTTTAAACAATGTTCACACTTATCGTAGTTTACCTTATAGATACATATAAGGTACAAATGAAACAGACATGCAATATACATATCTGTTTCATTTGTAACAAATGCGTAATACGTGCACAACGTATGAATTTTATATTTATTTCAATCTACAAAATGTGTTTACTATACTAATCTATTTTAAATTTAATAGGGAATAAATATATCTTATTGAAGATAGTATTATATTCTTTCCATTTAAAAGTATCTATCTACATATAGCAATGCAAATAGCATTACAATTGACGTATGCACGTAGATTTTCGCGACTGACTGCATATCAGTATCGAATTTATAACAATTTCCTCTGTAGATTCCTTCAATAAGTCCATGTACAAAGTTCGATTTGAAATGTGTTGTCGCAAAATGAAAACGTGTACTGAAATAATCGCATTAGAAAAATATATTTTGGATTGAATTATTGGAGCAGAAAAGATGAAAAGCGATATCCAAAGAACGGTTGTATTTTAAAGACTGCTGTGTTATTCGATACATAATACTAACAAAAGTATCGGTCTTTTTTTCTTTTGCAAGTGTAAAAGATTCCTTTGACAAATTCTTTTGTGTGTTCATCTATTGTATCTCATAAAAGATAAAAGTTTAACTGGTATTTTATTATGTCTATCTCTTTCAAACTCGAGTAAATTGATACCTATTGGAAACTATAATAAATAAGTCATCATCTTCGCCTAATATCTTATTTAACAATTCACGAAGGGAAGATGAAAAACAATAAAAATTCACTTTTTATTTTTCATAAGGGATATTACAAACGGTAACTCTAAACTATTATATTATTAAATAAAATACAATGTTAGTAGTTGTGTATAGCGCCAAAGAAAAAAAAGAGGTGAAAGGTACGAATATGTGTGTAATGCCTTCATACAAAAAATCGCGGTCCAATCTTCACGTAGTAACGAGAAAATGGTTTTTCTTTATTCGAGTCCGGCCCTGTCGCAGTCAAATATACGGGTGGTAATACGGGCTTCCACTTCTAATTCATCAGTAATTCTCTTTACCGACGAATTGTATTGTTATATCGATATTTGTCAGTACCACACACAAATTTAAAGACAAGAAAAGTATTTGGGAATAATTCCATACAAATAATTAAAAATCAGGTATTTGTCCCATTGGGCACGCTACATAAAGCTTTTTGTTTTAATATAAACATAATAATTTTACTTTTAAAACAAGTTTAACGTTCAAGCTATTTAATTTTAATTCCCTTTTAATTAATGCGGCGTAGGTTTGTCGACATATTCAACGTTAAGGCTATTATTGATATAAACAAAAACCATGGTAATAAGAGCAGCATATGGATGGGCACAAATGTTTTGATATGAAAACATTAATATTTACTATTTTTATGAATAGGAACTTAAACGTATCGTCTAACCACTGTTTAGGAATTTCATTGTTTTTTTCTGCAGATCAATGAACTTGATTTACAACTGTATTTTGTTAAATACAGCTGTAATTTAAATGGAAAAGTTTGATGGATTACAAATAAATTTCTTTTTTGATTTTCAGTTCGACATTTATACGTATTCTTCAGATTCGTATAGCTTGGGCGCTATTCAGCAGTAACTTGTATAAAAGTTGGAATCTACATAAAAAGTACCTTATTAATGTTAAAATATTATTGCGGTATCTTTTCATAGAAATGAGCTAAAAGAAAAAAACAAAAATATTTTTTTTTATAAGTTTGCTCTGATGCCTATATTTTGTCTTATTTAACAAAAACTTTCAATCTGTACTCGTTTAAAAGATTCTAAAAGCTTGTTAACTAGGATAATCACTATACTAGGTGTGTTTGAAATAAAAAGACAGCGTATGAAAAATCGAAAGATTAAGTTATATAGAATGTACATTCAAAACATTTTCCCAAAATTCCTTCTCATAAGCGAGAGAAAAATTACAGATATTTAAAGAAACGTTGTTACGATCCTGTACGACTGAATATATCATAAATACTATAAGAGACGATATTTTTAAGCCTAACCAGGATATGGTTTTCTTATTGTTCATCTCGCTTTAAGTATCGTTCTGTTGTCGATCGTTACGTACGTTCGATACAATTTTTCGATTAAATATAATAGATTGTAACTTAAATGCTCGTAAAGCACACATCCTGCATGTTCCTTTAATATATCAGGTTTAAATTATAAGTATATTTTTTTAATAGCTGACTCAGGTTATCGAAGGCTTACCATAACAAAACTTATCAGTTTTATAAGTTTAAACATTGCCGCCTTTGAATACAATAGGGAAATCTGAATCCGATATTCATATTTAATATTTCTTACTTCTAGCAAAAAAAAATATTCTCGTAATGTAGAAAAAATTTTAGTATAATTTTTAAATGGGTTCGTAAATGAATCTAACACACATCTACGCAGCTGTTACGCATGTAAACATATGGTGTGTGTGTGTAACTTCAATAGAAGTACAAATTTACATTCTCGTTAAAATATTCAGAATGTAAATTCTGAATATTTTATTCAGAATGAATTCATATTAGAATTTTCAGGTGATTTTTAATTATGTGGTCGTTGTAATAACTAAAGTAGGATATCTGTTTCCACACACTCGATGTAATACTTATTTAACGCCTTAGCATTTCAATATTAAATATTTATTAACTTTTAAATTATTACTTTGTTCTTTTACCTCAGGTTCGTGTATCTTTTACTTTTAAATTAAATAAATCTAATTAAATATTTATAATTGATCATGAAATATATTTTTTGAAATGTTAATCTCTAATTTTATATTATATGTACTATCAATTTAGCGTTCATCAATTGACCATTTACATTTAATCTGGGTTTTACGGCATTACAGCATTTTTTTAAAATAATTACTATAGACAATGCTATTCTATTCTTTTAATAATTGTTATTTAAAAATTTACTTTAATACACTTGTGGACAAAAAATTACCGACACTGTAGTAAATGTCTTTGTTTTTTTTTTCACAAGATATGAAATATTATTTATGAAATAAGAATTGGAAATTAAATAAGATACAAAGCATTTAATTTATCAAAACAGCCAAAAGAAAAATAAAAATAATGAGGAACCCAAAAAATCTTGGTGTGCTCTTCATTCAACTTTTATCTGTGTGTTGAAAGGTCATTTGAACTGTCAGTACTCGCACTTGTGGGTTAACAAAATGCAGGCGCGGCTCGTGATGACGTATTGTAGGGTCCGTACATTAATGTGAGTGCTTCGTGTATTCTCGTGTACTAACTGTAGCGTTTTCTTAGTAAACACCGAAAACACACGAGACACTCGCATCATTGTACGTGCCCCTACAATACATCATCACGAGCCGCGCCTGACAAAATGCAAGCAGAAAATGTAGTCTGAGCAGTAGCTTTGAACGAAGATGGACGCAGTATTGAAAACATCGCTGCTGTTTTGAATATTCACAAGATTACAGTCCAAGATGCAATACAGCGATATCGTCGAACTGGGGAATACACACGAAGGCCAGGATAAGGCAGAGCTCGCACCACAAATCGGTGAGCAGACCGTTTTATGGTGTTATCTACAGTATGCGATCGTCGTTTTCCATAAACGATTGTGTCTCGCCAAGTCGAAGACGTTTACAGTACTGTAGTTTCTGCACGAACCGTTTACTGAAGATTGAAGGAATACGGTTTAAGGTCAAGGAAACCTTCTGTTTCTCCACCTTTGCTCCCAGCTCATCGTGTTCAGTAACTACGATTTGCCCGTGAGTATAGACATTGGAGAACGGATCAACGGAGCTTTGTATTGTTCACGGATTAGTTTCGTTTTTATTCACCAGATGAACGAGAACGTGTGTGGAGAAAGCCTGGTGAACGATTTCCAGCGCGTTGTATATCTGCAAGAATGCATTTGAGGGAGGCGGTGTAAGGGTTTGGGCTGGCATTTCACTGTACGCGAGAACTGAAATTGTTTTGATTTAAAAGGTTGTTTACCGGTAGCCATTCAGGATCTTCGAGTAGCTTTTCGTGAGGAATTGGAAAACATTACACAAGAGGAGTTCGCCAATTGCATTCAAGGTTTACCATGCCGTATGGCAGAAGTCATTAGAGTTAGTCGACATAGTACGCACTATAAATCGCTTAAGTTGTGTGAAAACGTAGATGTAAAACCTAGCCGATAAGACAAATGAATTTGTTAATTTTGCACAATTTACTGTTTCGGGACTTTTTCTTATTGAATAAAATGTTTAGTACCTTTTTTAATTTCTCATTCTTACTTTGTAAATAATGTTTCATGTATTGTTAAAAAAAAAGTAAAAAGTAAAAAGTAAAAAGTAAATTTTTCTTGTACTAACATTCACTTCGCTGTTCGGAATCTTTTGTCCACAGGTGTATTTTCCCTGATTTAGCATTTCGGTTTTTAGATCAATTTTAAGTTATTACAATTCTAACTGGCTTAATTTCTTAATTTTTCTTTATTTACCTTAATTTACGTCTTAATAATATTCTAATTTATAATTTACTTTACTATATTGATATACTTTGAACAATTTTTATATTAATGACGTTTCTTCATTTTCAAGTTTATTTATCTAGCAAAGTTATAATATAGGGATTATCTATTTACAATTGTAATTATTGCATTATATTAAGTCTTTTTCTTTTTAACATGTATTTCACTTCAAATCACATAACTTTGATTAGATATTCCTTAATTTTTTTAAATTCCACTCTTATATGCCTTTATTTGCGTCTTATTTAATCTATATCATAACAATATATACGTACACACACACACACACACACATATATATATATATATATATATATATATATATATATATATATAAATATATATATATATATTTACTTTTTTACTTATATATATATATATATATATATATATATACGGTTTTAATGATATCTTCATTGTAAGGTCACCAAACTTCAGTTCAATCACTTATTTTTACAAGGCCATTTAAAATCTGGTTTACAGTAAGTAAATTGAGTCGTGGGATTGTAAATAATGGATAATAAAATATTTTAAGTGTTATAGGAGTATGTGCGCTTCAAATATAATTAATACTTGAAAAATAATTGAAATTGAAATGAATTAAATTTTAGGTTCGTCAATAACAAAAAGTTAACGCTAAGAAATAAGTAATTAAACTTCTAGTTTCAAAAATTCTTTTATTGTAAATACCACTACAATATTGTTTCGCCATACAATGGCTTCATCAGGTGGATAAAATACTGAATATGTGCAATACAAGTTTGAATATTTATGTGAAAATTATTGGGGAAATGGTGGTGGAAAACTAGAAGTTTAATTGCTTATTTCTTAGCGTTATAATGAAGTTTCAACATGTATCTCCTTCGTCAATTAACTATTTAAACAAAAAGTTATATTCAGAGGGGCAAAATAAGGCATATTATTCTATTTGGTTATAAATAAAGTGGATATTCAAAAAAGGGATATTTATCAATACGTTTTTGCCGTATTACGCAGTTGTTATATAATGAAACAGATATGCAAAATACATATCCTGTGGATATTATTTTTGTCAATAATATAATTAAAGCCTTGTTTAAATATGTGTGAGCCAAAAAAAGGTTTTTCAGAGTATACCATGAATGCTCAGGTGTGTCTTAATTTGATTCGACTTAGAGCTACCTGTCACTTTGTTTAATTTAATGATAGTTCAAACTAAATAATATTTATATAGCAATTATATATATACATATATATATATATATATATATACATATATATATATATAGACTATTAGTATTATCGACCGTACTGTATTAGTAAAATTTAATTAACGGGTGAGCGGTCTGTCGAATAAGAAAACTCATTTATTTCACTCTATATTTCATAACGATTTGTTACTTTTTCAGGAGTTCCTACATGTTCAACTAAACCACAATATATTAATCAATATGGCAATAATAAAATACTTACAATTAAGAGTTAAAATCTAGCAAATACGCCACTAAACATGTTAAAATCAATCGTGTAAATTTAAAACATTTAATTAATAAGATGTTGGTTTCCCGTCAACCTTTTAAAAACAAATATACATAAATGTTAAAATATAAAAATAAATCACCCAGCAAAAATTACATCAGTTTTTTTGCTGTGTGTTTTATATTATTATTATTGACATTTATCGCATTTTTGTTATTTCATGGCACACTCGAAAATTTATCAATAATGGAAGACAAAGTTGAAATTTATTGTGTTTCATTATTTTTTTCAATAAACGTTTATCAAAAATAGACGTCACACATCGTTGAATTCAGATAAAAAAATCCAATCCGAATATAGCCAAAAATATATATGTTGATATTTAAAATAAAAACAGTTGACTATCGTTTGACATTAATGAAAACAACTGAAAACAAATAAAACCCTGCTATTTTGTAGTATTTTTGATGCTATTAAATTTACTTTTTGTTTCAATAAAATCGGACAATAAATAACGGAATTATGATTGTTGGCGATTTTTTACGGGACAGCCTGTATATGTGTGTATAAATAGATACACTTGAGTCGTTAAATTAGGCGACTATAATAACCAGAGAGCGGACAGAAGCGATTGAATGACCAATTGCCCCGATAAAACGTTGTGGCGGTCCCAGGTATGTTATGCATGTTAAAACAGCCCCACTATTTGCTTGCTCGATTGCATTCGTCGAGCAAATGTTGTTATTTGCGTCGTTATTGTGTCTATTCATTCATATATTCTATTTTACAGTAGTGTGTAAGACGGAATATGCAATTATATATTATTTCGTTATATCCGCTAATTTTCAAAGTGTTTTCTCGTGTTTACATGCTGGTATACATGCATATATATAGCAAATTCAATTTGTTGGCGATTTAAGGTCTGATTTTACTTTAAAATATATATATTTAAAATAACCCTACATGTTTCGGCAAATGATGCCTTTCTCAAGGAATATAAAATATAAATGACAGTATATTAATGTCATATATTTGAGTTGCTATGGATAAAATTATTCAAAGATACATTCCAATTGAATAATAATAAATCATGCCTTAGTATTCTAAGGCATGATAATATATGTTGCTGTTATATAATTATATATTTTAAGTTTTTAAATATCGTATACATTTAAATATCATATACATTTGCTTATCATGCTAACAGTTCCGTGTTTTGATTCCTGTCTGGTTGTCCGAGTAGGTTTTCGTGGTTTTCCTTCTCGTTTAAGGCGAATGCCGACAGCTTTACATCTTAAGACGCTCCACGGGCGCATACATAATAATAACTCATGTCTTGCGTTTACCTGTTTTTGTTGTCTATCTATTTTAGAATACTAAGGCATGATTTATTATTATTCAATTGGAATGTATCTTTGAATAATTTTATCCATAGCAACTCAAATGTATGACATTAATATACTGTCATTTATATTTTATATTCCTTGAAAAAGGCATCATTTGCCGGGTTGTAGGGTTATTTTAAATATGTATGTATGTGTATTTTAAAGTAAAACCAGACCTTAAATCGCCAACAAATTGAATTTACCATAACCTACAAAGGTCACGAAATAATTATCTATATATATATATATATATATATATATATATATATATATACCGCCTGATTCTGAGCAAACGCAACGATCCGAACGTATGAATATTTCTCCCGCTTCGAATACAATTCCCCTGAACGCGTTTAGCCAATCACAAACCAGTCTGTCGCGCAACCATTTAACAACTAATGTCACAAATTAGTGTCACCACTGTCACCCTATACGGAGTCTCTTAAGCGTTTGAATAGTGAAAATAAGAAAAGAAAATAGACATTACTGGTTCTGTACAAAATTTAAAACCATTATTCCCAAATCGCAGAGTTCCTAATGATACGTTCATTTTAGTATGCGCTGCAATAGAACTAAATTCAAATTTGACAGTTAGCGATATTTCCAACGATTTAGGCATATGCTGCTCTTCCGTTAACCGCATACTAAAATTAAATGGTTTTCGTAATTATAAATATTCCAAACATCATCAATTATTTTACGGTGATGAGTTTAAACGGATGAATTTCCGTTATTATATAATTAATTTCTCATTATGAACAATTTATTTTATTATCTGTAAGAGTAAATTTTTCTTTACATTACTAGAATTTAATTTAGTTTTTATTTATTTCTGAAGTTTATTTAGTTTACTATGAATAGTTTTTGTTACCTTTATTATTAAAATTTAATTTATTAAATCTCTTGATGCCTTATTTGCAATTTTCTTAACCGCTTGTTAATAATTTTATTACGCTTTGTGTGACCATCGTCAGTATAATGTATTGCAATTTATTTATTATAAAATCATTACAATAACACAGGACTAAACAATTTATAGTCCTTTAATAGTAATTTGGTAATCAGATAATTTTTCTTACGCGGCTCCATAATATGTAAGTATGTATGACATATGACATCGATGTTGACACGCCTACAGCATTCAGGGGAATTCTATTTGGAGCGGGAGAAATATTCATACATTCGCATCGTTGCGTTTGCTCAGAATTAGGCGGTATATACATATATGTATTTATTGTTCTTGAGATAGTATATTTTCTATTCTCTTCTATTAGGGATTGTTTCTGTTTCGTTTCTTTCAGTGTTGTTTGGTTACAAACTTTAGTATTTTAAAAAATCCGTTTTATATTGTTATATTGTATATTTATTCTATAATTTTTTATAAATATTTTGTGATGTGGAACGGACTTTTTCTATTTTTAAAGACGTTTTAACATCTAAAAGAACTAATTTAATCCAGGAACACCTTGAACAAATTTTAGTTGATCATAGTAATGTTTTACACCTTCAATGTTTCACAGAAAATTCATAATTTTGGGTTTTGTTCCTTGTAGATTATTTTTATTCAAAATTCGATACGCAAATCGCTTGTCAGCATTTATTTTGTTTCAGCAGTAGTTGCTGCCGGTTACCATACTTTCAATGTTTCACAGAAAATACATAATTTTGAGTTTTGTTCTTTGTAGATTATTTTTATTCAAAATTCGATACGCAAATCGCTTGTCAGCATTTCTTTTGTTTCAGCAGTAGTTGCTGCCGGTTACCACACTTTCAATGTTTCACAGAAAGTACATAATTTTGAGTTTTGTTCTTTGTAGATTATTTTTATTCAAAATTCGATACGCAAATCGCTTGTCAGCATTTTTTTTGTTTCAGCAGTAGTTGCTGCCGGTTACCACACTTTCAATATTTCACAGAAAATACATAATTTTGAGTTTTGTTCTCTGTAGATTATTTTTATTCAAAATTCTCTACGAAAATCGCTTGTCAGAATTTCTTTTGTTTCAGTAGTGGTTGCTGCCGGTTACCAAACCGTTTATTACATTCGCTCTGTTGTGCGTTGACAGATACATATTAATTGCATATGTAAGTATGTGCCGCTTCTTTACACGTATCAAATTGTTCGAAACCCACGGATCGCTTACAGAAACAAACCTAATACTATGAATTATCAATCGCTCGAGTCCGCTCTCTGAGAATAACCCCCTGGTCAGAAAGACGACATCTATATGTTCTAAGAAAATCAATTCTTAATCATAGAAATATGAATGAAAGTTAATTGCATTGAAAAAGATCATAAAGTCAACCAATAATAATAGCTATTTGTTATTGCTATATTAATGTTAATAATATTTTTATTATTCTCTTTTTGTGAATTCCTTGTCTAACTCTATATTTGTGCAAAAAGTTCCTTAAAACTAGATTTTTTAGATTAAATATAAATTATAATTTTATGCAATTTATAAATTATATCTGTGTGTAATGATAATGAACGTCAATCAGTGTAAGAAGTTATTAGTCATGTCATGATTTTAAAAATGTAATGTCACCGTATCTCCGCCATGGCGTAAATATGAAAAACATTTAAATATCTTTTTTCATTCCAAGTTAAGTGTCGTTTTAGAAAGAAATCGTGTCAAATTGCTGTATCAGTATTCAATTAAAATTTGGCCTTATTGTTATCAACATACGTAAGAAAAATTTACGTTCTATTTAAACTATATCACAATGACACAGCACTAATAAAAAAATAATAATAAAAAGAATCTAACACATCTAAAAAACATTTACATGTTTTTATATGTTCGTATTTCTTTTATATATATATATATATATATATATATATATATATATATATATATATATACAGGGTTAGTTAAAAGTATGGAGACGGCGATTTATTGTCGTTAATATTCATTTTAGGGAATTATGTTCAATATAAAAGTTTGTTAGGATATTTTGATCTACATTTGAGAATATTTGAATTTTTTTTTCTTCAATTGTTTTTTAGTAGTCAATTTTACTCTACTATTCGATAGAGAATTTTTTTATCTTTACAATAATATTTTTGTTTTTTTTTAAATTCATTTTAATATCTTTTTTATAAGAAAAGGCCGGTTCATGTGTTTAACAGATGTTCGGTACATCCCAGATAGACAGAAGCGTAGCGATAAACAAACTTGAGCGACATAATTTTATCAGTGGTTATTGTGTACGTCAAATCTTTGACAGAAATAATTCATTTGTGCAATTTGTTGCTGTTAATATTAACAATGGCGAGTTTAAGTGAACATTAACGAATTGAAATACTTATGATGTTGGGTTATGGAGAAGTAAACAGACATAACTGCAGATACTGGTCATCGGAAAATACCTCTTGGTTTTTGGAGCACCATACGCAGTACCCCCAAAAGGATAATGTTTGGGTTGGCATTCTAGGCGATCATTATCGGTCCCTTTTTCATCAATGGCAATTTAACTTCGGCTCTGTATTTGCAGTTATTGCAAAATGAAATAATACCTGCTTGTGCTACGCTCTATCCTCATGAAAACAATGAACACCGGCCCAATGACAGTATCTGGTTCTAGCAAGGTGGCGCCCCACCACATTATGGTGTAAATGTTCGTCAATATCTGGACAACGTTTTTCCCCACAGATGGATTGGAAGACGAGCAACCATTGATTGGCCAGCCTGTTCGCCAGATTTAAGTCCTTTAGATTTTTTTCTTTGGGGATACGTAAAAAACAAAGTTTACAAAGATAAGCCAGATAACGTCGAAGATTTACAAATTCGAATTACCAGAACGATACAAGAAATTCCCCGAGATTTTTTACAGAACTCTGTTCGGGGTTTTGTAAATCGATTGGGTCATTGTCAAATTACTAATGGACGACAATTTGAACACTTACTTTAATTTACTTTGTTTTTATTTTGTTTAATTTTTCTTGTAAAAAAGTTATTAACATGAATTTTAATAATACAAAAATATTATTGTAAAGAGAAAAAAATTCTCGTTCGAATGGTAGAGCAAAATTTACCAGTTCCCATTTAAAAAAAAATGCGCGGACAGGCGTATCTAAAAAAACAATTGAAGAAAAAAAATTAAAATATTCTCAAATGTATATCAAAATATCTTAACAAACTTTTATGTTGAACATAATTTCCTAAAATGAATATTAACGACAATAAATCGCCGTCTCCATACTTTTAACTAACCCTGTATATAGCATATAAAAATTACGAAGCATGAATATGTATAATTGCATGTAACGTAGACTATGTAATGTTCGTATTCATGTTGTGTATAGTACTTATGCATACATACACGTATGCATATGAATTCTTATACAGTATAAATTACGCATCAAATTATATTAATCATAAAGCATAACGGTATTAAAGAAACTGAAGTTTAATTAGAAATATACCTACTCATTAATAATGAATATATTCTTCATTATTAACGAATATTATATAAAATAAATATAAAATTTAGCTTAGGTATTTTAAAGTTATGGGCTAGAAAGATAATGAAAACAGTGATAAATTCGTATTTACATTATTAGGTATATATATTACAAAACACATATATATTTATGTATAACATACATTAATTCATATATAATCATGAGAACACAGATAAATAAGAAATTACTGCAGGTCTACTTTAACTTTGGCAATATATGAGGGTGGTTCAATAACTCCAATAGATGGCGCTAGTAATATGACAAAAATTTGCACTTAGTAAACGTCATTTGTCATTAGACTGCCACTAAATTCATGGCGTGTTTTCATTTTTATACTCGATTGAAGCAACAATCTTTGGTTCATTAAAAAAAAATGCAAAAACATGAGTTTCGTGCGGCGATTAAACACTTATTTAAAAGATTTAAGAGATAAAAATCGACTTGGATGAAGATCATGGCACATCCGCTCCTTTGTTTGCTTCTGTTTATAATTGAATAAATCAGTTTAAACGTGGCCGTATATCCACAAAAGAAGAACATGATTTGAATAATAGGTGTAACTTTGTCTTTTATAATGAGTTCTTCTAATTTTATTCCAACTTCTGGTGTGCCACTGGGCTCTAATCTGGGGCCACTGCTTTTTGCACTGCATATTAATGATCTACTTGCTTTCTTATCGTGTTCAGATTTGGCTTATTCAGATGATTTAAAAATCTATACCAGTGTCCATTCTCTGGACGATGTATTTTAACTACACCGCGATTTAGGCACAGTAAGTATATGGTGCTCGAAACTTAGTTTAAATCTAAATATAAGCAAATTTTGCCATGTTACATATTGTAGAAGTGTGAATCAAGTTGAGTCGGCGTATACATTACGTGGAAGGGATTTGCAGAAAGTTGAAATAGTGAAGGATCACGGGGTGTATTTTGATAGTCGCTTCTAATCATATTCTCAATTTGTGTATGACTGCTTCTCGTAGTCTGGGTTTGGTTCTGCGTTCCTGTACATTCTTCAATGGTGTTCGTGTTTTTAAGAGTCTTTTCTATAGTTCTTTAATTGTTTCGACCTTTGCTTGATGTAAATCCATATCACTAATAAATAAAACACACATAAGATGTTTTAGATTTACACTTTATTAATAAAATAATGACAGCTGTTTCGCTAACACAGTAGCTTCTTCAAATTCAACTTAAGACTAAAGATACATACAAGATACAGCGTTAATCAGGTAGTTGACCCAAGTTAAAATTCTAGGAACTAGTACATTTATATTTTGCTTTTTGAAATATATATATACTTTATTTATTTTAAGAAATTATCTAAACACTCATATAGCTATGGAGTAATAATTAGCATCTCCAACATTCAAATCTGACATCTGCTCTCAAAATACTGACATCTGCTTTCAATAACTCACATCTACATTCAAAATAGGCATCTGCTTTCTAATCTGACGTTTGCTTTCATAACTGACACCTGCTTTCAAATCAGACATCTGCTTTCATTAACTGACATTTGCTTTCACTATCTGACATCTGCTATCAAAACTGACATGAGCTTTCATAACTGACTTGCTTTCAACTTGACATCTACATTCAATAACTGACATCTGATTCATTAACACTGTTACTTTATAATGCATTTCTAAATAGCTTGAACCTGGGTCTATTGTGGTTTAGTGGTAAAAACGACAGCCCGGCAAGCTGTAGACTTGGGTTCGAGTCCCAACGTAGACCATATTTTTCAAATAAAAAATTTCGTATGATTTGCTTTGTAATTTGTAGACAGCAATGTTTACATCCCCCCTTACTCTGCAATTACATACATTCTAATTTGATATTTGTAAATACTCCAATAATTTATCAATTGTTATATATATATATATATATATATATATATATATATATATATATATATATAAGGTAAACTTAATAAGTCGGCGATTAAAGGTCTGGTTCATTACTTCAAGGTATATATATTTAAAATAACTCTACATGTTTCGGCAATGATGCCTTTGTCAAGAGAATACAAAATATAAAATTTTTATATTTTGTATTCTCTTGACAAAGGCATCATTGCCGAAACATGTAGAGTTATTATAAATGTATATACTTTGAAGTAATGAACCAGACTTTTAATCGCCGACTTATTAAGTTTACCTTATCATACCAAGGTCACGAAGATATTATATATATATATATATATATATATATATATATATATATATATATATACCATGTGGCTGCGTGCGCCTGCACTATAGCGATACCTGTAGTGTAAGCAAAACACACAGAGGTGTCCGTGTGTTAGAACGGTAAAGAAGTAGACGCAATGTTCCAATGTGTAGTCGCGCAAGCGCATTAGCTGTCGCTCCCGCATATGGGTGTTAGTTGTAATGTTTATATCGTCAGGCTAATGCGCTTGCGCGACTACACATTGGAACATTGCGTCTACTTCTTTACCGTTCTAACACACGGACACCCCTGTGTGTTTTGCTTACACTACAGGTATCGCTATAGTGCAGACGCACGCGGCCACCTGGTATATATACAGTGTGGTCATAAAGTTTGGAACCAAGCTTATAACCGCATTATTTTACATTTTTTGGAAAAACGCTCGGATAGGTGAATTTTCTTTTTTAAAACGCCATCTTTTGACATACAATTTTTTTCTATGACGTCATTGGTTTTCGAGTGATGACGTTATCAACACATTCTTTAAATGGCAACCATATTATTTTTTTCTCGTTTTTGGTAGATCTTTATATCCACCAAATAGTGATATAAAGCAATTGGTATGTTGCATCACAATTTTTTTTAAAAAATTATATAAATTTAGAAAAAAAAAGAAAATTTTATTTTTGTACAAAATTAAAATTAAATTAAAAAAAATCTGAACTTAAATTTATTGTAACAGTTAACATAAATTTTCAAAAAGGACCCCACCAACCAACTGACACTGTCCCAGCCGAGTGTAAATGCTTTGCGATCAATAGTAATCTGCGTTATTCGCTCCAGGTCAAAAGAAATTCGTCTTCCCAATCGGCCAATTACTTATTAAAAAAATCTTGTTTAACATTAAATAGTTTCACAAAAAAGGACCAAAGAAGTTTAATTTATTTAAAAAATTGACATGATGTGGCAGACCATTTCTTAATTAAAATTATCGCCCAAAAATTGAAGAATTCAAAAACTAATTAAGCTTACAAAATTTACTGAATGTTGTAAGTAAGTTTTTTTCACACTTCTGTCTTGTGTGAGGACTTAAATATTCTTCTTGAACAAACCGGGTCGTCAAAAGCACATGTAATCATGTTACTATGCAAACAATTTACAAAAGCAAAAACACGCACTTTTTTGTAAGATATTTCTTTATGACATTTTTGCTTCTTTTTATACAATTTATGTACAAAAATTTTAGTTTGAAATTGTTTATATGGCGACAACATTGTTGAATTAGTTACTTCTATTTTTGACGTTAAATTTTTGAGATATTGCGTAAAAATTGTTCATTTTCGCTAATATAAAAAATGGCACATTTATCTGAGCGAGAAAGAATCGAAATTTTAATTATGGTTGGGTATGGGGACAGACAAAGAACGCATGCAGAAGCATACGATTTGTTTAACCATGAACACCCTGATAGACCTCCAATTACCAGGTCTACGGTGACAAAACTAGTTGGAAAGTTTACCGAAACTGGATCCGTAAAAGATCTACCACGGCAAGGTAGACCTCAAGTAGGAGAAGATGGGAAATTAAATGTGCTTCTAGAAGCAGAAGAAAGGCATCATGTTTCCACCCGACAACTTGCGTTAGCCAATCAGATGGCTCACTCTTTGTCGTCAACTTATTTAAAAAAGAACACTATCGTCCTTACAAAGTTCAACTTGTACAGGAATTACATGAGGATGACGAAGATCGTCGTCTGCAGTTCTGTGAAGACGTAATGTTACGTTGTGGCCAAAATCCAAATTTCTTGGAAAACATCGTCTTCTCAGATGAAGCTACGTTCTGCCTAAATGGATCTGTTCACCGCCATAATTGCAGATATTGGTCGCAGAACAATCCGCATTGGACTCAAGCGTGTCATACTCAGCGCAGAGGAAAAGTTAACGTATGGGTTGGAATGATTGGACGACGCATTTTAGGACCATATTTTTTTGAAGGAAATTTGACTGCTGTGCAATATTTAGAATTTTTAAGATTTGAACTGGTTCCAGCGCTCGCTGCTATTTTCCCAAATCACGAGGATGGTGATGTAACCCATCCAAATATTTGGTTTCAACAAGATGGGGCGCCTCCCAATTATGGTGTAGAGGTTCGCCACTATCTTGACGAAATATTTCCCAATAAATATTGGACGGAGAGGCGCCATAGAATGGCCACCTCGTTCCCCTGACCTGACTCCGTTAGACTTTTTTTTTGTGGGGTTATTTGAAGTCGAAAGTGTATTTTAACAAACCGAACAATTTAGAATATTTAATAGAACGAATTCGCGTAGAACTTACACAAATATCCCCAGACATAATTGACGCGAGTATACGAAGTGTTTACACTCGGCTGGGACAGTGTCAGTTGGTTGGTGGGGTCCATCTTGAAAATTTACGTTAACTGTTACAATAAATTTAAGTTCAGATGTATTTTTTTAATTTAATTTTAATTTTGTACAAAAATAAAATTTTCGTATTTTTTTCTAAATTTATATAATTTTTTCAAAAAAATTCTGATGCAACATACCAATTGTTTTATATCACTATTTGGTGGATATAAAGATCTACCAAAAACGAGAAAAAAATAATATGGTTGCCATTTAAAGAAAATGTTGATAACGTCATCACTCGAAAACCAATGACGTCATAGAAAAAAATTGTATATCAAAAGATGGAGTTTTAAAAAAGAAAATTTACCTGTCCGAGCGTTTTTCCTAAAAATGTAAAATAATGCGGTTATAAGCTTGGTTCCAAACTTTATGACCAGACTGTATATATACCGGGTGCGGCAACAGTGTGTCGGCGGAGCTTAGCATGAAAACTAATAAAGTTGTAACAATGAAATTTTACGTACACATGTAGTATGCTACAGTGCATTTTCTAATTTTATTTATATATTTACAGGTTGTTCCAAATTTCCGCAACCACTTTCAAAATTTTTTTTTTAAATAGATTGCTATACTTTCTTGTTATTATGATGATAGCCACCCAAATTATCTTTGCAATGATATATGACAATGTGCACTTACAACTGTTAGTTTTGGTTTTATTGCAAATTTTGTTAAAATCTTGACAGTTGCAGCGTCTAACATTTTAAGTCTTAGCCTGAAAATGAGTGCAGTGCCTCACGTACCTTTTTTGTTACCAATTTATGGACTAACACGTTATATGTTTTGAGGGTGAACAACGTGACAACATATACAGAGTGTTAAATATGTCGTGCCAAAGTTATCGAAGTTTAAAGGCTATTTACTCTTTTTTTTTAAATTGAACCTATAATTTTTTTATTAGTCAGCAAATTCCTTGTAAAATTGCCGTTAAAATGGTACCAATAACATAGTACTTAATTCTAGTATTTTCGAAGTTATAAGTGTTATAACCCTTTAATGGGATATACCTATGTTTATAATATTCAATATGCGGTGCATCTAATAGTTGGTTGGCCATGAAATGATATCAAACAAAGTAACTTTTACAAACACCTGTTTCTTAATTCTTTATTATTAGTTTTAGAATTACATTTTGTAATTTTTCAATAATAAAACAAAATTAATTTGAAATGTGTTCAAATATATTTCCATTCTGCTCTACACATGCTCTTAATCGCCTCTGCATCGACAGACTTACATTTTGAGCCATGTTGTTTTCACTTACTTGAAGAAAAGCGTTTCTGATTCGTTGCTGCATGTTCTCTGTCGTTGTAGGAGGTGTTTCGTATACTATATTTTTTACAGTAGGCCACTGAAAAAAATCCCAAGGGGTTAGATCTGGTGACCGCGGTGGCCAGCTTATACAGCTTCCTCTCCCAATCCACCTATTGGTGAATACCCTATCTAAATGTGTTCTTGCAGCAGCACCGTAATGTGCAGGTGCACCATCATGTTGGTACCACAATCTCCTTATGACGTTATCTGGTAGGTCTTCTAACAGCAATGGTAAATTATTATGTAGGAAATTTGTGTAGATTTCACAATTTAAAGTATTATTAAAAAAGAATGGACCTACAATAGTGTTTCCTATGATGCCTCCCCAGGTGTTAACACTCCATTTTTGTTGGTATAAAATGGGTTGCACAAAATGAGGGTTTCTAGTGCCATAATAATGAGAATTTTTTCTGTTTGTTATTCAACAATTAGCAAATGTTGCTTCATCTGTGAAAAGCACATGATCTAGAAAAGTTAGATCTTGTCGTAATGGGAAAAGTAGCCATTCACAGTAAACAAGTCTCCTTTCAAAATCCGTTTGTAATAAGCCTTGATGATTTTGAATTTTGTAAGGGTGAAATTTATGTTTTTTTAAAATCCTTCTTACAACAGTGACTTCTATCCCGTGTTCTTTCGAAATTATCCTTGTAGATACGCGCGGATTTTCCACAACGGACTGGACGACTGTCACTTCATTATCTTCTGTAACCATAGACTTAGTTCTTTCATGTTTGACATAATTCACTGAACCCGTCTGAAGAAATCTTGTCAACAAATTTTCAAACGTCTTAATATCTGGTGCTCTTCGGTGAGGATACTCCATAGCATATGTTCTTGATGCTAAAAGTGGATTTCTATTGCTAGCGCCAAGAACAAATACAATGTCTATTAGCTCCTCCTTCGAAAAATGCATTCTAAAGAAACACAACTATAAACTATTACGGCATGGAAATAAAAAATAATGACAACAAAACGATATAACTGACAACAAGATAACAACTAATAACGAACAAACGGAAATTGATAATTAACTAGCCGAACTCAAATTATAACAATTAAACGCGATTACAGTAAATAGAAACTATTGAAAAACACTTTATATGGAAATTTTAAGTAGATATTTGACGTTTGGTTACACAGCAATTTTTGCTTATGCTTAATATCATTTCATGGCCAACCACCCAACTATTAGATGCAGCACCGCATATTGAATATTATAAACATAGGTATATCCCATTAAAGGGTTATAACTTCGAAAATACTAGAAATAAGTACTGTGTTATTGGTACCATTTTAACGGCAATTTTACAAGGAATTTGCTGACTAATAAAAAAATTATAGGTTAAATTTAAAAAGAAAAGAGAAAATGGCCTTTAAACTTCGATAACTTTGGCACGACATATTTAGCACTCTGTATATGATGTCACGTTGTTCACCCTCAAAACATATAACGTGTTAGTCCATAAATTGGTACCAAAAATGTTACGTGAGGCACTGCACCCATTTTCAGGCTAAGACTTAAAATGTTAAACGCTGCAACTCTCAAGATTTTAACAAAATTTGCAATAAAACCAAAACTAATAGTTATAAGTGCACATTGTCATATATCATTGCAAAGATAATTTGGGTGGCTATCATCATAATAACAAGAAAGTATAGCAATCTATTTAAAAAAAAAATTGAAAGTGGTTGCGGAAATTTGGAACGCTCTGTAAATATATAAATAAAATTAGAAAATGCACTGTAGCATACTACATGTGTACGTAAAATTTAATTGTTACAACTTTATTAGTTTTCATGCTAAGCTCCGCCGACACACTATTGCCGCACCCGGTATAATACTCTGAAATGCGAAATACTTAAATTAAAAAGATGAAGCAATGAGTTCAACATTATTTATTAGAAAAATAGAAATGCTTGAGTTTACTGAGTCGAAAATTTAAAAAATTTAGCAAATAAGACAATAATAGATTTCTTAAACAAATGAAAGATATATTTAAAAGAGATGATATCAGAAATTGTATCGGGTGGTGAACAACAGACTAAACAATTTGTTCATTTAAACAAAATGATCGACAATCAATGAAACGTATTTATGAATAAAAATTATAATAGGTCATTAAAATTAAAAAGGAATAAGAAATTAATAATATTGGTTAATTAATAACAATTTGAACTTGTAATTCATTCTCAGATTTAAAAATGTTCTCCAGGTATATTTTATACACTAAAATTAATCTCAAATAGATAATATATTAAGTGAAATACTAAATATTTATCAAAACACGAGTTGACGAGTTCTAATATAAAATCGTTAAATGATAAATATACATAAATGAAAACGAAAATTAAATACGCTACTGACATCTTCTGGTCATTTGCCGTAGTAAATAATGGCCTCTACACTAGGTAGAGATATCTAGCGTTCGCGTCTAAATACTTTTGGTCTTCTGTTTTGTAAGAAACTTTTCCATTGTTAAATAACTAAGTCTATAATAGAAAAACTGTACTTTTTGTGTGTTGCTGTATAATTAATATTAATTAAGAAGAAAAGAGAGTCTAGTTTCAAGTCTTTTTTAAAAGATTTTTCAATTGTGTTATACCTAAACATTCAATTCCATTTACATACTTCAAAAAACGATAGCTAGGAAATTAATTGATTAAAATTATTGTAAAAACGTAGAAATTCCTTTTCAGATAATTAAAGGGAAATACAGAAATCCGACAACAATTTTAAATTTCTTGATCGCCAAATATGTTATCCGGCATAGATGAAGCACTAGTAAATTGTATAGATTGACAATTCAACATGGAATGCGATGATCGAAGATATTTATTATCAGAAATTATTTGAATAATAAGAACGCCAAAATATATAGAGCACAGGATATCGAGTTGCCACTAATCAACATTGTGATGAAATCAATTTTATCAGCACTCTGGGGTCTCTGGGGCAAACGAAAAATGTCTATTTAGTTTCTATTACAATTAAATTTACTAAGCAAGTACTTATTTTGAAAATAAACCCTTTTATTCTATGTAGTAATAGTAGAAACATTGAATGTAGGGGAACCTGTCCTAAAATGACATACTCCGGTAAAATGACATACTCGGCTTATTTCTTATATTGAACGCAAGATGTGGCAAGCGAGGCTTGGCATGTGTCTGCAGTTGCACACCACACATATTTCCAACGGCTGTTGATTTAAACCACGTTTAGTGCTGAATGCGAAGGTTTGTTGTAAACATACATCGAAAAGTTTTGTACGGCAGAGAAATTATCGTTAGTTTTCTTGTGAATCTTAAAGTTAATCTTAAAAACCGAAACGCCAACACGTAAGTATAAATATTTATGCTGTATTATCTAGTAGATATTTTTTGGTTTTATTGAATAATTAAAATGTATCAGTACTATTAACCTCATCGTGTAAATGCCGGTAAAATGACACACATCTCACTTCGATAAAATGGCTTACTATGTCATTTTACCTGAGCAGCATTTGCTACATGTTTAAATGCATATTTATCAATTTATTTTTTTTTTACATTTTAATTTAATAAGGATGAATCAAACATTTAAATATAAGATCTAATAATAAATTATTTTTCCAGAAACTATACTTCTAATGAACGTGTTAATTTTTGACGAGATTTAATTGGTGTGGACAATACATCGTCTCTTAATGTAAAAGATGTGTATTACGTTCCGGGCAATAATTATTTGCGTTTTATTTTAACATATAATTTTTAATAATATTTGTTTCTAGTTTTATTATATTATTATCGGAATATGGGTAAAAACCAATTAAATCTCGACAAAAATAAATTATTTTTATTATTATTTTTCATGCTATGGTGGGAGTCTACAAAAGAAAAAGTAATCGCCAGTCATGGGATAGGGAAAACATGCAGAAAGCCATAGATGCTGTAAACAATGGCGAAGTTGGCTGGCTTAAAGCATCAAAAATGTATGGGGTACCACAATCTACTCTGAGACGCAGAGCGCACAATAAAAACAAGCAAGTTTTGGGAGTGGAAAAAACGTTTTGCGATCACATTTCCGTTAGGACTTGAAGAGGAACTAAAGGAACATATAAAATTGCTAGAATCTAAATTGTTTGGGTTATCATGCAATGAAGTCCTCAACTAGCATTTCAGCTTGCGGAAAAGAATGGAATTGAGCACAGGTTCTGCAAGGATACAAAAATGGCAGGTTGGGAGTGGCTGCGTGGTTTTCGTATGAGACACCCAGATATCTCACTGAGGCGGCCTGAGGCAACATCATTTGGCAGAGCCCAAGCGTTCAACAAACCCCAAGTCAGTATATTTTTTACGATTCTACAGGACACCATGAAAAAACATAATATCCATTGCACTAAAATCTGGAATATGGATGAATCTGCACTCACTACAGTGCAAAAACCTAATAAAGTGTTTGCTACAAAGGGAAAGAAGCAGGTTGGTGCTCTTACCAGTGCTGAACGTGGCCAACATGTGACTGTAGTTTGCTGTATGAGTTCATCAGGAGGTTTTATTCCTCCAGCATTAATTTACGCAAGAAAAAGGTGGAAGAATGAGCTTATTGATGGAGCGCCAACAGGAACTGTGGGACTTGTACAGGATTCTGGTTGGATGACTGGCGAGCTGTTTCTAAAATGGTTGATGCATTTTAAGGAGTATACAAATCCCACTTTGGAAAACAAGGTGTTGCTGCTGCTCGATGGTCACTCGAGTCATAAGCATGTCGATGTAATATCATACGCCAAAGAACATGGTATACTGATGTTGGCTTTCCCACCTCACTGTACTCATCGTCTGCAGTCTTTAGATGTTTCCTTTTTTGGCCCGCTGAAGACGTACTATGACTTGGAAGTGACAAAATGGTTGAAATGTAACCCTGGTAGGGTTGTGACCCAATACCCAATTGTTGGCTTATTTGCTCAGGCATATGGAAAGGCAGCTACCAATCAACATACCTTAAGCGGCTTTCGAAACACAGCAATCTGGCCCTGTAATCCAGACATCTTTTCTGACCATTTATTTTCTCCTGCACTGACTACTGATAGAGTCATTGACGGAGTCGATGA
This sequence comes from Melolontha melolontha, assembly GCA_935421215.2. NCBI lineage: Eukaryota > Metazoa > Arthropoda > Insecta > Coleoptera > Scarabaeidae > Melolontha > Melolontha melolontha. The sequence goes on along the minus strand of OW285236.1, from coordinate 85,573,712 downwards.
AAACAGTCCCAGAGTAGTCGAGAATACAGCCACCACTATGAGTAAAGGTGATACTGCCCCAACTCAAGCTCAGAATTATGTAAAACCAATTGACTTATCACCGGTGCCATGTGCTTCTCAGTCCCGGCAAAGAAAAAGAAATCACGAGGGATCTCAATTACTCACAAGCAGTCCTTATTTAGAAGAGCTTAAGGTCAAGGCAGCGGAAAAAAAGAAAGTCGAAGAGCGTCGTGCTGCAATACGGGCTAAAAAGAATTTAGCTGCAATGAATAATGACGCAAATGATGACGAACCTTATGCAGATGAGGATGATCAAGGTGCAGCTTGCCTATATTGTAATGGACTCTACAGTCAATCTAGGTCAAGGGAACTGTGGATGAGGTGCATGAAGTGCTCTTTGTGGGCTCATGGCGAGTGTGCAGGACTATCTGCTAGAGCAAAAACCTTTGTGTGCGAAGTTTGCCAATAGGAAATGTGGATATATCATTTTACCCACAGTAACTAGGATAAAATGACACACTGAACCTTTTGTTTAATATTTGAAAATTATTATTATTAATAATGTTTTGAGAAATTTGTTTGCAGTAATGGATATGTAAACCATTTGTAATAAAATATTATGTGTCAAGAATGTTGTTTATTAAAAAATAACCAAATTGAAACATTTTTTGTTTAGGGTATGTCATTTTAGGACAGGTTCCCCTACAATTTCTTTTGGTTTGTGTATTTATATTCAACACTAGTTCAATTAATTAAAGAAAATTCTTTGTTTTTCAAGGCACTCTATTTTTTATGCTCACAAAGAATTTACGGAAATTATATCAAATCACCACAATTTTTATATTATTGTACAATATATATATATATATATATATATATATATATATATATATATATATATAACAATACTGAAGCCTCCACTTTGGTACGATAAATGTACACATACGCCCCCACGTTCGGGCGTCTAATTGTTAAATAGCTGATACTTCCACGTTCGGGCGTCTAAATGAAAAGAAGCTATTAAACAATAATACGAGAATAAAATGAATAATATTGAATATATCGTACTTCCACTGATAGATTATATTGGGCGCCTTTATTTGAACATATGATATTGGTCTACCAGCCGATAGTACGCAGTATCTTCAATTACAAATAAATGTCGTTAGAGCAGGACTAAGATACTGTATTTATTAGACTCTTATCTCTGGATCATCTGATAAATAATAAATCAATAATATAAATGAGATATTTTTAGCTACGTATAGATAAATAAAAGAACTTATTTAAAATAACAAGTATAAAATATTTATTCAACGCAAGACATCTATACACTATAATGTGCAATTTAGCTAAACGGCAAAATAAGGAATTATGAATTTACGAATATAATAACATATGTGTGAAATTATGGTTATGTTTACTAGTTGATATTTTTAAGCAAAGTTTGTTGTAATAAAGTTAACAATGTTATATGGTAAGTACTACAGACATCTCAATAGGTAATATCTTTACGTTAAATTAATCAAAATAGTTACACTTTTAAAGCATAATCAAGATATAATTATTAAATTTTGAATTGATAATAAAGAGTTATATGTTAGGCTTTTACAAGAAAATAAATGAACAGTAAAAAGACGGCTTATGCAAATATAAAACTCAAAAAGGAAAGGTTCAATTTATAAATTATAAATCGTTCAGTTTCCTGATAGGGTTTAATGGTCTTACAGATGACACGATAAATTTTTCTGGCAATTGTAACCAACGATAATTTTTATATATGCATTAATATTACTTGGCTACGCTCCGTTCCGTTATTTCGGGTGCTTTACGTAATATATTACATTGGGGAATTTGAATGATAAAAATATAATACGTTAAAACTTTCAGAAATTCAGTGTACTTCGTTTCAGAGCGCTCGAACGAAACTTATCCCTTTGTTATCTGTTGTGTTCAAATTTGTTTTACGATTTAGTAAAATCTTCTTAATGTACTCGAACTTAAATATATACCACACCTATTTTCTTTAGAATTCAATAGTAATTTCAATAATACAATTTTTCAAGAGTGTCTATATGTAGTACTGTAGTCTTTATCATAACACCAGTTTACAATTTCTAAGTTTATTTAAGATTTTTAGATGGATCATCTGGTTCTATTCGAAACTTGTCAAATTTATAATGTTCGTGTATTTAAGTTAAGAGTTAAAACATGTTTATTTTGTGTAAAAGCAGTTTCTCGTATTTATCTGGAACGCATGTTATGTAAATAACAAGTGTTATGTTTGTATTTGTTGTAATTATACTGCGCTTATACATACATGTTTCTAGACGTATGTACACACATACAAATATACAGTGTATATTTATGCGTGTACTGTATATTTAGTTTTGTAGTCGCCTACGGGTGAATTTAATTTTAAATTCGAAAAAATCAATAACAAACTTATATCTTATTTTATAAGTACGCGAGAATATCTTTTTAATACAAAAGTGTCAGGATTTCGCATATAGAAATATGTATATTGTTATGATTAGGGAAATCCAAATATGCAAACGGAAAACCCAAAAAAATGCGCATAAATATTAAAATCATTTAGTCAAAATATGCACAAAAATTTTGAAAAATCCAAATAAAAAAATACTTATAATAAACAAATTTATTGATTCGCTTAAAAATAAACATTTTAATTTTTCTACATACTGAACTAAACCTAAATATGTATTTATTACACAAAGCAGGTCGTCGTTAGTTGTAAAACAGTAAACAACTAAATGTTTCTCGTAGATCTCAATTAAAAAGTTTTGTATCCTGTCTAAATATAAAAATTTATAAATGGAAAAACTCCTTTCCGCATCAACCGATGTAATAGGGGCGTTTTTAAAATTGCTTAATATTACAGGATCCAAATCAATGGATTCAGTAAATTCTCCCTCTAAAATATTAGCTATTTGGTTAAGAAACTGAAATCCACAATTTTTTTCCATCACATTTTGAAAAGCTGCCTAAGATTGTTTTACTAGTCCTACATTTCAGGTTATTGGCAAATTAGATTCTTCCATTTGTGTTATTGTTTGAGAATCAAAGCTTGGTTTTTTATAGACGAAAATTGTTTTATTTCTTTGTTTTCAAATAATTGCTTAACATAAGTGAGGAATTGGGAAGATTCGTTAGACAATTCTGAAATTATATTTTGTAGTTCAGAACTTCTCGCAATAAAAAAAGCGGTTTCCAACCAAGTGCCTCCATGTTGTAATAACAGGTGGAGGTGGAACAGGAGTGGTAGTTTTTCTTTATAGAGCTGAACCCTTGTAAGTGCTCTAAGGAAGATTCTTTTATGTTGGAAATTAAACTATTTACAACAGGAAACTGTTTCCTAATCTCAGCAACCCTATTTCAAGCATGAGCAACACATGTTACATGTATCAAGTTCGGATAAAAGATTTTCAAATTTTGCCCGGATTTTATCATTCGGAATTTAAGACTGGGAATATCCATACTCTTGTACCTATTAAAAAATTTTTTCTTGAGAACTGCAAACAATAAAAAAAATTACTTAATAATGGAAGATTTATAAAATTCTTTATTGAACTCTTGAAACGCCTGCCAAAGATCTACATCATTCAGAATTTTTTCAATTATGCACAATATGCTATTTATTAAGGATATATGCAAATATTTAAAAAATGCATATAATATGCAATATATGCAAAATATACGTTTGCATATTTGGGTTACATTAGTTAAGATATATATTAAATAAGACGTAGATAAAGGCATGTTAGTATGAAGTGTAAGAAAAGTAATAAATGTAAGAACAAAAATTATGTGATTTAAAGTGGAATATATGTTAAAAAAAGAGAATCAATATAATGGCAATTACAGTGTATTCCGCTTAATGGAACATCATCGGGGCATAACCAAAGCGGTTGCTCAAATATCCGAAATTACAATTAAATAAAGTAGATACTCGTATATAGTATTACAGAATAGTATAACAGTATTTATATGGAATGTAATTTAATAACCGAAAACGTATAAACAATAACGTAAAACAATATTATAAAATACATATATGCATATAGCTGTGTAGTTTGATTTTAAAATTGGTCTCTAATTCTATTAAAATGGAAATCGCTTCACAACTCATATATACAGGGTGTCCAGAAACTCTCCTGACAAACGAAGACCGGAGTTTCCTCAGATAATTTTAAGACAATTAAACCCAAATTCACCTAGTCCGAAAATGCTTCCTAAGGGAGCTAGAGTTCTTTGAAGATGGCGCCTTGTATTTATTTTTTTTTAAATTCCTCCAGAACGCTTCTATTTAGAAAAACAAAAACTGGTATGCTTATTTATCATCCAGAGATGAATCGATTCCATCAATTGCGAATTTCTAGTACCGGTCATAGGCGACCGTTTTGGGTAGGTCAACGGTTATTTTAAGGCATAACTTTTTTGTCTTTAACTTTTAAGCATTTGTGACACTAGATTATTAAATTTTCAGGTATTCCAGTACTAAAAGGTACTCTTACTTTAAGTCGGTAGGATACACCGTTTTCTAGAAAAAACGATTTGTAAATTTTTCGTTTTTTCTTCATTAAAGTTCAATTTTTTATTTTTTGCAATAGTTAGCTCTTAACTGCCAACAGAAGTAAAACCTACGTTTTTCATTGTCAAATTGTTGTCAGTTCGCGAAGTTTATCTTTTCATTTTTTACTTTGTGTTATTCAAACACAATGATATCAATTTTAAAAAAAATGGTTTTTACTAATGAGGAATACGCCGATATGCATTTAGTTTATAGCGAAATGAGGTGTAACGCTCGAGCGGCGCAACGTAGATACTCTGAAAAATTTCCCAATCGTCAGCATCCCACTCACTCAACATTTACAGTTCTTCATCAACGATTAAGAGAAACAGGTTCAGTGGTCCCAAAAAATAATGAAACAGGGAGACATAATGATGTAACAGCAGAACATGAAGATGTTATTTTAATGGAAGTTGAGGAAAATCCAGAAATTAGCGTTCGAAGACTATCTGACATGTACCCCACAATTTAAAAATCTTCCGTAGGAAATATCTTACACAAAGAAAATTTATATCCTTTTCATTTTACAAAGGTGCAAGCACTGCTAGAAGGAGATTTTCCTGCTCGCGTAGAATTCGCTAGATGGTTACAAAATCAGAAAACTCAAGATGAAGATTTCTTCAGGAACATTTTGTTTGGTGACGAAGCTACATTCTCAAAAAATGGAATTTTTAATGTACATAATGCACATTATTATTCGTACGTTGGTGACAATCCCCACGTTGTTCAAGAATTTAAGCATCAGCATAGGTTTAGCATAAACGTCTGGATAGGAGTAGTTGACGATTATCTACTTGGACCTGTGGAATTACCTGCTCGTTTAAATGGTGCTGATTACTTACATTTCCTGCAAAATATTTTACCTGATTTGTTAGATGAGGTGCGTTTAAATATTCGGCAAAACTTATGGTTTCTACAGGACGGCTGTCCGGCCCACTTTAGCAGGAATGTACGAGACTTTCTAGATAATAACTACGAAGACCATTGGATTGGAAGAGGCGGTTCGGTTGCTTGGCCAGCAAGGTCGCCGGATTTGAATCCTTGCGATTATTGTGTTTGGGGATACGTAAAAGCATTTGTTTATTCCGTTCCCATACAAAATCGCGCACAACTCTGGCTAAGGATACAAGATGCTTGCAACGAATTTAGAAATAACTTTGGAATTTTTGCAAGAATTCGGCGTTCTCTAAGCAAAAGGGTAAACTTATGCATAGAGACTAATGGTCATCACATCGAGCAACTTTTGTAAAAATCTACCTTTGATACTTGTTCTTTTTTTGTTAGTTTCGTTCCATTGTAATAAATAATTTGTTTTTAATTTATTAAATTAATTTTCATCCATGCCTTGATAGTCTAAGCCAACTTCGTCGCTAAAAATAAGTAGGTACATAATAAATTGAACTTTAATGAAGAAAAAACGAAAAATTTACAAATCGATTTTTCTAGAAAACGGTGTATCCTACCGACTTAAAGTAAGAGTACATTTTAGTACTGGAATACCTGAAAATTTAATAATCTAGTGTGACAAATGTTTAAAAGTTAAAGACAAAAAAGTTATGCCTTAAAATAGCCGTTGACCTACCCAAAACGGACGCCTATGACCGGTACTAGAAATTCGCAATTGATGGAATCGATTCATCTCTGGAGCATAAATAAGCATACCAGTTTTTTTTTTCTAAATAGAAGCGTTCTGGAGGAATTTAAAAAAAAATAAATACAAGGCGCCATCTTCAAAGAACTCTAGCTCCCTTAGGAAGCATTTTCGGACTAGGTGAATTTGGGTTTAATTGTCTTAAAATTATCAGAGGAATCTCCGGTCTTCGTCTGTCAGGAGTGTTTCTGGACACCCTGTATATATATAGTTCGACTCTTTTAATATATGTTATTCTCAGGATTAGTTTTTTGGGTTCTTTGTAACTAGACCTAGCATCTAAGGTAAAAGTCAAGAAATAAGACGCCAAGATATCAAATTAAATACATTTATTGTTCATACCTCGTTTTACACTAATGGATAATGCATATTGATTATTTATTAATTTAAATGGAATCATAAACACATAAATTTGTATGTATTCACAAAAATATACATATAAATAACTTTGAAGTCCTTCAGATTTTATAAATCTTGCAATTAGCGCGCTTGTGTATTATTTTAGCTTTGGGAATGTAATATCCTCCAAATGCTAAGGTACGACACAAAGTATTTGGTTTAATTTACAATGCGTTGAGGCTTTATGGATTTTAAATTTTACTGATATTGTTGTATTTAAAAGTGTGCAATTCAATAGTCACTTGACGAGAAATAATTCCTACCACATGAGATATTGATCTTCACAATATCAAATTTTATTTGATTCTTAATTAATGAATCTTCAATTACAAATAAAACTGGTGGTGAGACTATACCTCTACATGCTCTCTAAGGTATCTTGCGTTATTACTCTGTTGTATAAGCAAAAATTATAATTAATTTACCACTAATTAATTATCCATGTACGCTTAAAATTTCAATTCTTTACTTAATGGACTTCAAAATTTACCGTATTTCGGTATCTTATACAGACCTTTCTTCGTAGTATAAGTTGTCGAATTCAGCGTGATATATGTTTGCAATTCATAAAATAAAGGAAAATTAATTAAAAAGGAAATTAATGATTAATTTTTATAAAATAAAATATGAATGCTTTACGAATAATTAAACTTAAAATGTTTGGAAAAATTAACAATACAATGGAAAGTTTACGATGAGTGTGATTTTTCAAAACTAATTGTAAACGCCGCTCGTGATAGATTCTAAATTCTAATCCTCTTCTCTAATGCCGTCGTATTTATATAAACTTGGTAACGCCAACGACTTTTTCAGGTGCAGAAAATGTTCACTTAACCTTTTTTCAATTTTACATTTTGCGTTTCAAAAACCGTGTTCTTTTGCCAATTTCAAATGTTTAGTTGCATCTAATGACCAATCGGATTCATTCTATAGGGTAAATATTGAAATACGTAGATTTTCATCAGTTTTTAAATCCCATAAAATTTAAATAAAAATATCGTATTTTTATCGTACATGTCCTATCTTTATTTTGTTCATAATATTGTACGTAATTTTTATTTTCTAAAAACTATTAGGTCACATTTGAAGGTACATAGGTCAAATAACCGCTCTCATTTTAATTAGTGATGGGCAGAATCGAGAACTTTTAAAAATCGAATACTAGGTTCTCGAATACTTATCCGAGACCGAGACCAACAAATTGCAAATACATACTACTTTGTTCTCGAATACTCGCATCACAAGTGTATATACATACACACGTTGTTGTGGATTTGTTTTCTATCTTGGTTATATTATTTTTCACTATAACAAATCTCTCTCGTTCACCTAAAATTAACTCATATTACAAACATCATACCGTATAGCTTACCTATAGTGGAGAACCGAGAATAGCCAGTATTCGAATATCTATTATACATACATATACATATGATTGCGGGAACGAACGCGTTTCCGAGTACCGGCAGTGGCTCCGAGACCGAAACCAAAAGTATTCGAATACTTCACCGCAAGTTCTTGTGAACAAAACGCGTTTCTTACTGACCGAGTACCGGCAGTAGCTCCTAGACCGAGGCCTAAAGTATTCGAATACTTTTCCGCAAGTTCTTCAGAACAGCGAGAACTTTCAAGAATCAAATACATTATTACTTTTGTTCTCGAGAACTCCCATCACTAATTTTAATGCACTGTTCCAGTGGCGGCTCTTGATGACGTACGATGTGCGCTGCTGCACGGATGAGACTACTTCGAACTATTTCGGAAGATTTCGGTACGGTTACTTGCTTCTCTGTATATATGAAAGCTTAAACGAAGCAGTCTCATCCGTGCAGCAGCGCACATCGTACGTCATCAAGAGCCCCCACTGCACTGTTCTGTTTTTATCTTTACTTGACAGTATGTATTCAAGTGAAATTTTGACGTTTGTTTTGCTTGTATTGTTTTAAATGAATGTGCATCTTCTTTATAGATATCAAATACCATATAAACCTTTATTTAAACATTCTAAAGTCTTCCGAAGGTTTATAAATATTATCGATCCTTTATCGATTATTTATTGTGCCTGATTTAAGTGGATATTAGATATAACGTTTGATATTTTGTAGACGTAAGTATAACAACATGTTATTAAAACACATTTCATATCATGTTCACGTTCGTTACAAACTTCTTTATCTTTCAGTTTAATTTGATATGTTGTATAAATTGGATTGTCAAGGTACAAGTTTGTTTTCAATTGGTTTCAAATAAAAATCTTACCATTTAAAATTAAACGCATCTCTAGGGCTCAATGTGAACAATGGATACTTTTATAAAGAGAGCTTACTAGTTACACATATTGGTCATGAAATTATACTACCGTAAATGGTCTTTCTTATCCTTTTTAAATTAATTCTGATACGTAATGCATGTTTTTATTCTAGATTTTAAGTATATATAATACTAAATCGTAATGAAAACAATAATCTATTGATATTTAATATTAAACATAAAATTTGCCATGTAACAGATGCATTTTTAAACATGATCTGCTTAGTTACATCATATGATTATTACAAAGTTATAATTAAAAATTTTTGTACATAAAAACATTAAATTTGTTCTATCGATAGTTGTCATACATGGTGCATTTAAAATACGACCCGTTTGAAATACGGTCATTGCTTTTACCTCCACCCAATTTACTACTTTGCTTTGGAAAGATACACAGCAATGTGTATCGCCTATTGTACGCGTTTGAAAAGAAACAAGCGATTTATAAGGCAAAAAATATCTTTTCTGAGAATGTCTAAACAACCGCATTATTCTATTAAGAGGAATGGACTGAATTATAATTGTAAATAGACAATATAATGTCATTTTGTTAGGATAAATAAGTTTGAAAATGAAGAAATGTCATTAATAAAAAAAAATGTTGAAAGTATATAAATTTAGTAAAGCAAGCTATAAATTAGGTGAAGTAAATAAAGAAAAATTAGAAAAATAGGCCAGTTAGAATTAAATTAATTTAAAACTGATACAGAAAAAGAAAATATCAAAATAAGCGAAAATATTAAAGTAAATTTTTAGATAACAATTACTAGAGTGTAATAGAAGTATGTAAAAATATTTTTAATTAAAAGTTTGCTGTAAATTTATTTGCGGTTAAAAATTGTTTATAAATTGAGATAATTTGAATAAATAACTCATAAACTAAATTTAAAATGTAAAAGATATGTGTCAATTAAGACTAGTTTCTAAGTTTTGTATCGAAATATCAATGATGACAAATGGTATATTCAACAGTAAAAGGAGAAATGTTAAATGTGACGGTTAATAAACATTAATTACAATATAAGTGTATAATGAATAATAAGTGATCAAAAATAAATTTATCTACTAAGTAAAAGAATAAGAAAACAAATTTACGGAAAAGTAGTAGAATAAATTGGACTACCCGTTAAGATTATTTAAAAAGACAATTAAATGGAAATGGAAGCAGGAGAATGGAAAGGCATGATTTTATTTTAATGATAAGAAATTTAATTTAAAATTAAGTAGTGTATAACTAAAAAGTAATCAAGATTTAGTATTACTATTTAAATTAAAAAAATGCTGTATGGAATACGAATAGATAAATAATATACCTATGCTCTAATATTTGTATACCAAATTTGCATGAAATCTTTCACCAAATATTTATACAATAAACTTTAAACAGTCCTATTACGCTGGCCAACAAATTCTTCTTTAGAAACTGTGTACAATTTTCGATTCTTTTATAGTTTTAACAATAGTAATAACAACAAATTTATTCTGGCACGTCAGGTTTTGTGAAAAAAATATCGAAAAGTAAATGAAATAATATGTACCTATCGAATGCAAAAAAAAAAGTGGTACAGTAGTGAAGTTATATGTAAAGTCATTTTTTTAAACATTTTAGTCTAAGGTACTTAAGATCGTAGTAACGTGCAGAAGTCATTTTTGACACTTACACCTATCTATACAGGGTATTCCCTGAGGTAACCGACAAACTTACGCAATGTGTTCTAGAGGTGATTTTGAATAAAAAAGTATATACCGTCTCATTCTGAGCAAACGCAACGATCCGAATGTATGAATATTTCTCCCGCTCCAAATACAAATCCCCTGAACGCGTTTAGCCAATCACAACACAGTTTGTCTCATTACGAGCAAACGCAACGATCCGAATGTGCAAACGATGTCATATGTCATACATACTTACATATTATGGAGCCGCGTAAGAAAAATTATCTGATTACCAAATTACTATTAAAGGACTATAAATTGTTTAGTCCTGTGTTATGGTAATGAGAGTAAATTGCAATACGTTATACTGACGATGGTTACACAAAGCGTAATGATATTATTAATAAGCGATCAAGAAAATTGCAAATAAGGCATCAAGAGATTTAATAAATTAAATTTTAATAATAAAGGTCACAAAAACTATTCATAGTATACTAAATAAATTTCAGAACTAATAAAAACTAAATTAAAGTCTACTAATGTACAGAAAAATTTACTCTTACAAATAATAAAATAAATTGTTCATAATGAGAAATTAATTATATAATAACGGAAATTCATACGTTTAAACTCATCGCCGTAAAATAATTGATGATGTTTGGAATATTTATAATTACGAAAACCATTTAATTTTAGTATGCGGTTAACGGAAGAGCAGCATATGCCTAAATCATTGGAAATATCGCTAAGTGTCAAATTTCAATTTAGTTCTATTGCAACGCATACTAAAATGGACGTATCATTAGGAACTCTGCGATTTGGGAATAATGGTTTTAAATTTTGTACAGAACCAGTAATGTCTATTTTCTTTTTAAGTCTACAAATTGTAGCTTTGTTCGGGATGGGCCTGTCGGAATACCTTCCGGCAAATAAGTCACATACTCTTTCATAAGAATTATCAGCGTGATTTCATCATTTCGGTTTTCTCTTCTAGTGTATAACGCGGCATGATCACTATTCAAACTCTTAAGAGACTCCGTATAGGGTGACAGCGGTGACACTAATTTGTGACATTAATTGTCAAATGGTTGCGCGACAGACTGTTTTGTGATTGGCTAAAAGCGTTCAGGGGATTTTTATTCGGAGCGGGAGAAATATTCATACATTCGGATCGTTGCGTTTGCTCAGAATGAGGCGGTATACACTTTGCTTAATTTATTTTTCGTTCTTTCGTTTCCAGCAAAAGAAGAAAACTGTTTCAGTAATGTATTTAATTATGAAATTACATAACAAACTAATAAACTAATATTATAACAGTTGCTCGAAATGTTCGCCTCTTCTTTCTAAGAAATCATGTTTACCATAACGGTAAGCCAAATACGGAAAGCCAAATAAGTCTAATACGCGAAGAAGAATAGATCGAAAGAATAATTGCAGGAGTAGATTCCCTACGAAATGTAGAGAGACTAGCAACATGTTCAGAAAGAAGAGGCGAACATTTTGAGCAATTGTAATATTAATTTATTAGCTTGTTATGTAATTTCATGACTAAATACATTACTAAAACAGTTTTATTCATTTATTGAAATCTAAAGAATGAAACAGAAACTAAGCATAGTGTAGATGAACTTTTTTGTTCAGAATCACGTCTAGAACACATTGTGTAAGTTTGCAGGTTACCTCAGGGAACACTCCTGTATATCAACGTATATTGGATAGGTTATTTCAATATTTAAATTTGACGCCTACATTTAATATATATCTACGTTCACGCAGCCTAATTTAAACCGATAAATTAACTCCTATATAAAAATACCCATTTGATGGTGACATTTTTGTCACTTTGACAGCGATAAAAAGCTGCATATCTTTTTATCACTGATAAAAATGCTTCTTCCTCAAAATTGTACTACTTATCTAGTAGCCCCGCATCACTTAATTTATTTTGGCAGCTGTCAGTTATAATAACTATTAAGTATCGTTGAACGTAATAGTTATTTATGTACCTAGGTTCGTAAGTACAGTTTATGTTCGAGAATACGATTGCAAACCGAGACCCGTAGGGTCGAGGTTTGCATGTATTCGAGACCATGAAAGTGTACTGTACGAACCGTGGTGCATATGAGATTTTTCGTCATACCTACGTTTTTTTTAAATAGACGAATTTGAATGATTTTCCACTTTACTTTTACTATATGTATACACATTAGTAACATCAAGTCAGGAATATTTGTAGTATCTATGGTAACCATGTTTGTGTCGATATAAATTTATATTTTTGATAAATGTCAAAGTATATGCAATAGATTTAATTTTTTCTTTCTAAATAAAATTTATAAACATGAATCAAATAGAGATGGATGCTATTATAGCTTTACACTTCACCACATAATTTTTCCTCTAATATAATACATACACCTGTACCTCTGGCATTAATCCATGCTCAGACGTTCACAGAAAAATGAATACTTCGATTGACGGATGATACATATTTTGGATCATAACGCATTTTTTGACTGTCGATAAACACCAATATGACCATTATGAAAGGACTGGAAAGTTTTATCGTCTGGGAAAACTATATTATTCCAAATATCATGCTGGTTAACATATTGCTGAGCAAATGTAAATCTTATTTGCTTATTATCTTCCGTCAAAAATATCTTATTTGCGCTACTGCAATATTTTAATTCCGTTTCAGCAATTCGTTTTTGGGCAGTTCTGAAGCTACCAAGAAAATTAGTTACTTCTGTTGCTCTTATAGATATATCAAAGGGATGTTCTCTAATAAAATTTACCAGTTCTTCATCTTGCTCCCGAGATGATATTTTGCGGCGTCCTGAATCATTTTTTCAGAGAAAGGCTCTATTTTGCAAACGCTTTTTGGCTCGTTATACTGTATTTTTACTTATGTTAAGTTCATCCGCAATTCGTCCATCCGTCCTGAAATCGCGTTATTAAAAAAGACTTCTCAAGCTGGTTCAAATTTGACATTTTAAATTACTTTATTTAACTGTCGTGTTAGTTGTCAGGAGTTGTCAGATGCGTTCAGATTGACATCAAACAAAATACTCGTGTTCCTGTTTTTTTAGGCGCTGATGGTACAATTGCGGCATTAAAAGACGCATACACTTGAAATTTTTCTGTGTAACTTTGATTTTTTTTCAAAACCCAATTTCAAAACCCATTTTGCAATTTAATCGCGATATAAAAGTCATATTGACATTCCGCAATTACGTGTTGCCCAAAAAACCCACTTTTTAAATTATATATGCTCTATACTTATTTATTACATATGCTATATACTTTTAAAAGTCAAAACTGACAGACTGATTTACATTATTAAAATATTGCGAAATGTACCCTAAAGAGTTGTACGTGTTTTTTAATGCCGCAATTGTACATTTTATGCAGCTGTAAGGTATCGGCCTGTTTAAAATGATTTTTTTTACTGTTGCTTGACATTTTCTGATATCAACGTCCAACAATAATCAGCAAGAATTTCACTGCTCCACTTGCCCTGATAACGTCTTTCACTAACAGAAATGTCATAATGAAACCTGTTCATCACTCAGATCGCCGAGGCTCGGAGGAAAGAAATCCAAATGCGAGTGTAAAATGTATTTTAAGGTTCATGTTACAACCAAATTTATGGTAACTTCTAAGAAGTTAATTAACAAGTGCTATATAATTGTCAGATTTTCAGTTTCCTAGAAAATTGTGGGTCACATTTTGAAAAGGATTTCTAGGCGACACGTTCCTAGTCTCTTAAAGTTTCTTCAAATTTTTTATCTTGTAGAAGTTTAATTTGAGGTCCTACAAAAATTCTCTCTTTAAGTTTTGCATGTACGATTTTGGGAAATTTTTTTAAGTGTATCCACGGCTATTTTTATCCATTGCTTTCACGAGATTTTTCATCAAACTTGTTTTGAATGTAATGGCGGTAGAAGTATTTTATCACGCTCAACTAGTGGCTTATGAAGTCTATTCTTTTATGCAGGCATATACTGAGCCCTGACTGGCCAGTCTTTAACAATGTAGTGGGAATTTATTCATACCACTCACAAACAGCAATTATTTGTGTACTATAGTTGTAAACTGAGTAGAATTGCTACAACTTTGAGGTTTGTGCTGATATACCATTTGTACATTTTGTAATTAATTCTGTCTAGAAGAAAAGTCATATTTTCATACGATTTTTTTAAGTGGATTGCGTGGCCAATGGGGATGGATGGATAAACGTCTCCTATGTGAAGAAGGATATGTTTCAAGCTCTATTTCTAAGCATCGATAAAAAGACGCCATTCTTTGGGATGGTGTTGGTGACCTAATGCCTACATCAAATCATCGACATTATTGCAGTATTAAAAACGTTGGTCGGTTGATAAATACTGTGATAGTTCTTTCTGACAATTACGATACACATAAATGTGGGCGCCTAGAGCTAACAGTTTCCATCCTTGGAGTCTAGATCCTAGGATTTCTGCTTTAGTTTTCGACAAATTTGGGTCTCGAATACGATCATTTAACTCTAAATGATTTATTAGGTGTGGTCAACAAATATTTATCATCGCTGGTCGATAACTTGACACTTGCTTCTTCTGGTTCCGTAACATTATATTCTTCATTTAAAACACCTATGGGTCTCGGTACTGGCAAGCCTTTCGAGTAAGGTACTGGACAAGCAGCTGAGTAGTAGGGGGCAGACTAGCATAACTAATATTTTTCTTATTTTTGATGGAAAATTCGAAAGTTTTCGTACTGCAAAAGTAGCAATCAATCGAATTGGTCCGTTTGTTCACATCAAATCATAGTTCTTGGAAATGGCATAGTGCTTTTCTTACCGTTTGACCAGTCCCTCGGAGTAACAGCACAGCGTGCGCAGCAAATTATGGAAGCTAACGGCTTGTCTTGATGTTCAATGGCCAAAGCCAAAATAGCCAAAATATAACTGTTCTATTTAAACTTCAGCTTTAAAGCCGCTTCTCGCATCCTAAGCGCCAACGCTCCTTATCACTCCAGTCTCCCTCCTGCAGATCTCGTTCTTTCATCTCTTTGTGTATATTTTGTGCCCATCGTTTCCGCGGTCTTCCTCGTTGGTTTCTTCGTGGAGGAATCCATTCCCATACTTTTCTGGGAATCCTTTCGTCACTTATGCGACGCAGGTGACCGTACCACTTTAGCTGTTTTTCATTTATTGTGTCCAAGATAGTATCTGTAGCCCTCATTCTTTCTCTAATGTTCTCATTCCTAACGTGGTCGAATAAAGTTAAGCTACAGCATCGTCTCCAATAAGACATCTCTGCTGAAAGTATTTTCTGATTGATGTTTTTATTCATGACCCACACCTCCGACCCATACGTCATAACCGGTTCAATTAGTGTTTGATATATATATTTTTTTGTTTTTTTGTCAAGTTACTATTGCACAGGATCGGATGCAGTGCTCTAGTCGTATTCTTTCCTCTACCTATTTTCTTCAATATGTCCTTCTCATCTCTTCCATCTTCGCAGAAGGTGACCTCGAGATATTCATATTCCTTTACATTTTTTATTACTCCACTTTCCAATTTCAAATCTTACCCCCTTCCTCCTATAACCATATACTGGGTTTTTTCCGTATTTACTTCTAAGCCCCATTTATTGTATTCTTCTACGAGTCTAGTAAGCATATATTCCATGTCTTGTTGGTCTTCAGCAATTACTACTTGGTCGTCTGCGAAGAGAATTGAATGTAGAGGGCTACTTTTCAGATGTATCCCCATGGGGCTGCATTTCCTTTGGCTACTCCAATTATGAATTTTTTCGATGGCTCGTTATAATTGAATAGATTTAAAATAAAATTTAGTTACTAGCTTCTATATGGCACAATACATGTAAAAAATTCAAATTTTGATGAGTAATTTATTGACATAAAAGTCTACTATGCACAAAAACAAAAAATCTTTTGCATCATGCTAATATATTAGAGCAATGACAACTGTTGCTACAACAAGATATTGTTATATGTACAGTGAGGTCCTAAAGTAACGGATAAATTAATTTTCTACGTAATTATTAATACAAAAGGAAAATCCTGAAACACGTCAATTTTTATATATGAAACTACACTTTTTGAATAAAATTATCTATGTGCCCCTTCAACCCCCTCGAAGTAATAACTACCCCTTTAAAAATTTTAAATGAAAAGGGGTAGAGTGTGTTACTGCGTTTAAAAGGGATTTAAATTCTCTATTCAGCAGTATATGCCTTTTTTATTTTCCGACGTCGATAATAGGAAAAATCAATGTTAAATTGTTTAAATTGTATAATTAATTATGGCGCAGAACGAAATAAATTTTAAAATATTTAACATTATTTACAATAACTAAAAATAGTTTAAATCATATGCTCAAACTGGAGTCCGTTCATTTCTTGACAAACAAATAGACGATGTTGGAATTCTTCCAAAACGTTTTGCAACATTTCAGCGCTGATTTGATTAATTTCATGCGTTTTTAAATCATTAATGTTGATTGGTTTATTGGAGTAAATTTTTGATTTTAAATAACCCCACAAAAAATAATCCAGTGGAGTCATATCGGGAGAACGGGCTGGCCATTCAATTTCACCACGTCTACCGATCCACCGATGCGGAAAAACTTGATTAAGGTAAGCTCGTACTACTGCTGCATAATGTGGTGTAGCTCCATCTTGTTGAAACCATATGTTTCTATTAATTTCCGTGGGGTTAACAGTATCAGGAAAAAGTCTTCTTAATTCAGGTATTAAAAATTTTTGTAAAAACTCCAAGTAAATCGCCCCAGTAAATGTCCCCTCAAAAAAATATGGTCCAATAATTCTGTTATTTTATTATGCCAGCCCAAACGTTCACTTTAATAGGATACTGAGTATGACCTTCCCTCATCCAGTGCGGATTTTGTTTACTCCAATACCGACAATTTTGCTTGTTGACTGTTCCATGTAGGGTAAACGTTGCCTCATCAGAAAAAAAGAATGTTTTTGGGAACATCGGATCCTGTTGACATCTATTTGTAACAATTTCACAAAATTGTAATCGACGATCAGGATCATCGTCATTTAATTCCTGCACCATTTGAATTTTATACGGATGGTATTTTTCTTTTTTCAAAACACGCAAGACAGACGATTTACTTACATCGCAATCACCGGCTACTTCTCTTGTAGGTTTATGTGGGTTTTCCTCAACATGTAATACTACATCCAATTTTTTTTCGTCATTCAGTTTTGATCTACCAGATTTTGGAAGATCTTTGATAGTTCCTAATTGACGGAATTTTTGTTCGACTCTACTCACTGTAGACTGGGAAATGTGACGGTCAGGATACTTATCATTAAATATTCTGCATACTTCAGAATGCGTTCGTGTTTTATCACCCACTCCAATTAATATTAATACGTCAATTCTTTGGGTCTCGGAAAGGGTCATTGTTGAACAATTTAAATTAACGCTTAGAAATCTCTAAAAAAACGTTTAATACCTAACAATTGTTAACGACGTCTAACGAACTAAAACAAATTTGAGAAGTAAATGTCATAAAAAGAAACAAATTTACTTTTTTGACATAAAGGTAACTAATAGACTAGTCACTCGTGACAGGTATTTGGTTCTACGACTACTAGTTTGTATGTCATAAAATTACTCTTTTCTTGATTATCGACGTCCAAAAATCAAAAAGGCATATACTGCTGAATAGAGAATTAAAATCCCTTTTAAACGAAGTAACACACACTACCCCTTTTCATTTAAATTATTTAAAGGAGTAGATATTACTTCGAGGGGGTCGAAGGGGCACATAGATAATTTTATTCAAAAAGTGTAGTTTCATATATAAAAATTGACCTGTTTCAGGATTTTCCTTTTGTATTAATAATTACGTAGAAAATGAATTTATCCGTTACTTTAGGACCTCACTGTATGTAACTACTTACAAGTAATAATTTTATAATAATATACCAATACTCTTTATATAAATAAATATGTAAATGTTTTTTGATATTTTGTGTTAACATTGTCGTTAAATATGCTGTTGAGAAATCAATCCTAGTAAATTTTATTACAATGTACCAGTAGCATTCAATGAATTCAAACATAAATCACTTATTATTACACGAAGGAAAATTCAGTACTTTAATGTGAGTTGTCAATATTTAACTAAATTTAATCAATAAACAAGAACCTAAGCCCTTAATTGTTCACACAAGTATTAAATATTAAAAACTTTATTGCTCCAGGTAATTTTAACCGTTTTAATCAATCATAGTCAATTACTTAAGTTTATTCAACATGTTGACTTTCATTTAAAATAATTTTAGTTTTAACACCACTACGATTCTTGTTAATGTTTAATAATAGGCGTTATATTGAAGTTAAGGTATAGATTCGCACGTCAATTAAAAACTCAATCATTTGATGCTTTCTGTGAAGATATTGTCGATCTTTGTTTAGAGTTCCTGCTGCTGTATTTTGAACATCTATACATGAGGTTTAACTAAAAAGAAAAATTATTTTTGCGATACTATTCCATCATCGACAACTGCTTATTTCATGAATTTTCATGTAGATGATGTTCATTTGAAAATATTTCGACATTAGAATAGAACAATGTTAATTACCTACCTACTACCTTGCGGTAGATATGATTTCACATCAACTTTTTGTTGCTTGAAATTTAGCGAACCATGAATGAATCGCATCGCATCAAAGTATTACATATTGATTTCTGGTGTAGAGTTAGGCTAGAAAAGTTCAATGAAGTGGACTAGATTGTTACGAGGATGAACTCTGGATCTACGAGGGATGTTTGAAATGTTCCTGGCCTTATAGACATAAAGTAATTGTAGAAAAAGGTTTCTTTCGTCGTACGATAGATGGCTTCGACATAACGGGTGTTCAGAAACATTCGAAGTCAAAGTAGTCCTTGAAAATATGAAGTCATGTCTGAGATAGATTGATTTTTGACAGACAACAGTTGACATTTAATAATTATTACCAATCAGATACTTAAGTAAAGATATACGATTTTTTGTTCAGAGCCCACTTGACTTCGAATGTTTCTGAACACCCGTTATGTAAACTGTCAAAATTGCAAGTCATACCGAAGATTAGTTTGTATATGGTGCGCTTCTAAAGTCGTCAGTTCACATTGTCGTTCAACAATGGAGAAACTTGAGTATCGCACAGTGATAAAATCCCTTCATTTGAGAGGGAAAAAGACTGAGGAAATAAAAGTAGGGTTAGACTCTGTATACGGTGAAGCTTTTCCTTCATTTACAATGATAAAATAGTCGGTGGCCAAGCAAAAACCTGGTTATACGTACATTTTAGACGAGAAATGTTCCGGGCGTCCGAAAACTGCTACAACTGACGAAATGGTCGATTTAGTGCATCAAACTGTGATGGAAGATCGTCGATTGACTGATATGAATATAGTGAAGGCTTGTGGGATCTCAAATGAGCGGGTGTACAAGATTTTACATCAAGATTTAGATATGAGAAAATTATCCGCGCGATGAATGCCGCGTTTGTTGACGATCGACCAAAAGCGCATACGGACGGATATGTCGGGCGAATGTTTTAGCCTGTATCAAAGAAAGTCGGCGGAATCTTTGCGTCGATTGATAAATCAATGAACGTGAACTACAACTAAACGTTCTAGAAACGGGCTGTATTTTAAATGTACCCAGTATAACTATCGATAGGATAAATTCAATGCCATTATGTGAAGAGATTTTTAATTATACTTTTGTAATAGGGATAAATGTAATTAAACAGATTGTAGCTCAAATGAATTTGTATATTAGGTACGTGTCAAATGTTATGGTTGTTTATGATTTAGCAATATAACTTTAAAATTTAGAAAAATACATGCTTACATACCAAAATTAATTTAAAAAGGTATATTAACGACTATTTACGGTAATATAAAATTCATATCTAATGTACAGCTAGTAAGTTTCTCTTTATAAAAGTATCCATTTTTTGTTTTTGTCCTGGAGATACGATTCATTTTAGATGGTAGATTTTTATTTGAAATCAAATGGAAACAAATTCATACTTCGACAATTAAATGTTATAGAACATACAGAAACGACCTGAAAGACGATAGAAGATTGTAACAAATCAACATTGTATTTTGTAAATTGTGCACATTGTAAACATTGTACAAAATGTATTTTAATAACATTTTGATATATTTAAGTCGCCAAATATCAAACGTTATATCTAATACCCATTAAAATCAGGTACAACAAGTCATCAATAAAGGATCGATAGTATTAACTTTGAAAAGACATTACAATCTTTAAAGAATGCAAGAACATAATTTGAAACATACTTGAGTAGGTAACACCTATCAATTTTGTATAATACAAAAGTATTTTTAATAATATATAATATTATTCAAAATGGGGTGTGAAGAACACAATACAAGTTCATATGTATTTTTGAATGTATCTTCTAAAAAGACGTAGATACGTATTTCACATTTCTACATGATTATCAATACGCCCCTGTTGGAGAAGAGACACATTCAACAAAACATAACTACCTTGCTATCTCGCAGATATTATTAAGACAGAGCGTGAAGGAATATTCCGCGCTGTCTATATAATAATCGCAGAACTATCCGGATGTTTTTTATAGTCGGTAACCACCGTATCTATAAAAAAACTGTATTATCGTGTCTTCACTACTTGTCGGCATGAACCGAATACGTATATAACAACATAATTTGAAACATACTTGAGTAGGTAACACCTACCAATTTTGTATAATACAAAAGTATTTTTAACAATATATAATATTATTAAAAATGGGGTGTGAAGAACACAATACAAGTTCATATGTATTTTTGAATGTATCTTCTCCAAAGACGTAGATACGTATTTCACATTTCTACATGATTATCAATACGCCCCTGTTGGAGAAGAGACACATTCAACAAAACATAACTATCCACGTCTTTGGAGAAGATACATTCAAAAATACATATGAACTTGTATTGTGTTCTTCACACCACATTTTTAATAATATTATATATTATTAAAAATACTTTTGTATTTAAAGAATGCTTTATATGGTATATGATATCTGTAAAGGAGATTTATTTTTATTTTAAGCGATGTAAACAAAAATCAAGATGACAATTAGTTATATTTAGAGGTTATGTATTGTTAATATATACAGTTTGGTAAAAATTAAAAAACGTCGTTTGATCATAGTTCATAGGCTCGACAACCAATGAAATATACGTATTATAATACTTCCTTACTAACCAAATCTAATTGGGTACACGGTGCGACAAAACATTCAAAATTGACAAAGGAACAGGCTTTTTAGAATACAGGTGTACAGTTGAAAAAGGGCTTAAGAGAAGATTTTTATAAATCTGAAAAACACTTAGCGAGGCCGAGCTAATAAAAGATCGTTTTGACGAGCAGAATGCGATTCGATTGCGGGCGACGTCTTTGAACGGTGTAAAATTTATTTGATCATAGAATTTGTACATAATAGTTAATTTTCGAAAAACATTTTTAAGTTTCATTATTTATAAAGCGTAATTTTATTTATTTTAAGCGTTGGTTTTGTTACGAATAGTTAATTTTTCTTTTATATTGTGATGTCAAACAAAAATGTATCACGAAGAGTTTGATAATTTATATAATGAAGAAACGTCTGCATAGATCACGAAATATGGTAAATCTTGAAGTTTATAGATTAAGGAATTCAAATTTTAAGCGTATATAGATAAATATTTAATAAATTTATCATAATTTCTTTATGATACAACAGAGCAATAACGCAAGATAACTTGGTGAACACGTAGAAATTTTTGTCTTACAAAGGATCTAATGACATCTATTAGAAATCAGATTTAAAATTATATAGTGGACAGATAAATTAAAAAAATCCAAAAAGCTTTAATATAGTGTATTAAACAAAACACCTTGTGTTATAGTTTAGTATTTGGAAGGTTCCAGATCTCCTAGGCTAAAATAATACACTAATGTGCTGATTGAAAGATTTAAAGAATCTGTTAAGGGACTTCAAGGATATTTGTGTATATTTTTGACAATACTCATATATTTATATGATTGTGATTTGATTTAGATTAATAAATGATTTATAATGCTTATTGAGTTCATGATTTATAATTGTATATTGAAAGCATGAACAATAAATGTATTTAATTTGACATATTGTTGTCGTATTTCTTTACCTTTTACATTGGATGCTAGGCTTAGTTACAAAGAACCCGAAAACAAATCCTGAGACATTTTATATGCGTGTATAGCGATTTACGTTTTATATAATTGGACCCCTACTTATTAGACTCAAATTACAAAGCAATATGTCGTCTACTGATGTAAGTTTTTACTTATTATATTATTTAGTAGTAATAAATTTACAAAAAGTGGGAAAATTAGCTCTTTGGTGTATTTTTCGACATAAATAAAAATATAACTGCATTTATTATATAATCGAAGTAAAAAAAATATATTTTGCTTACAATATTTGTGTTTGTGTAGCATGAATTTAAGTTCCACCATTACAACGGATAACGACCGATAAATGCCCAGAACCATTTGTCCTTTTCTCTATTTGAAAACCAGTTTCAGTGGAATATTTCATTACCTTCCTCTGTATTGCCGCATTCGAATCGTATACAACACGAAACACACCGGCAGGTACCAGAAGCAGTCGCTCGCACGGATTTCATAGATTTCCCTGACTGAATGGGTCTCCTAATTGAAACGTTCCCTAATCGTCAAAAGAAAAACGGGACTTCATTCGCCGCGTTCCGTTTTGCCGTAATTAGACCGTTTCTAAAGTTACTTTTCGAGATCCGCTTTCCTCTCATTCTACGCCTTTCCTCTTTCCACGCTTGCCAACATAAAACTCTGACCGGAATTCAATAAAACAGGGTGAAACGTTTCAAGGAAATCCTATTTTTCCCCACTCCAATCATTCGGCGTTCTTTCTTGTTCACACCAATTCCGCAGATTTGACCATCTTTTTCCTTCGCAATGGTTTCGATGACATTCAGCCGACCTGATTCTCTTTCACACGGCTATTGTTTTTATTCCGAGATACGGATGTTGGACAGGTGTATTGTTCTCTTTATTTTCTTCTGAGAACGGGATAATGGCTCTGTTTGTGTTGTTATCGTTGATGTGTTCAAATACTGACACGAATAATTATTAGAACATTTATAACCTGAATTGTGTTTAAATTATTAATATTGAAGCTATGAGAAGCTTGATAAGCTAGCAGGTGATATAAGTGAAGTAAAATATTAATTTATGTCCGCTGTTAAAGCCAATTATGTTATTATAATACCTATTATAGGATATA
This sequence comes from Melolontha melolontha, assembly GCA_935421215.2. Taxonomy (NCBI): domain Eukaryota; kingdom Metazoa; phylum Arthropoda; class Insecta; order Coleoptera; family Scarabaeidae; genus Melolontha; species Melolontha melolontha. The sequence goes on along the minus strand of OW285236.1, from coordinate 85,549,725 downwards.
ACAACCATCTCATACAATAAGTATACTAATTGAAGCGAAAAATTATGATTACTTTTTTGTATATAATTTGCTTATTTTACACATGTATTGATGGTTTAGTGGCACGAATAATTAAACAATCGAACAATATTTTAAATACTGTTAATGATAACATTTAATACATAATGCCTTGAACGAGCACTTTCCAAAATTCAGAAAAAAACTAATATGAAATTAAATAACAAACATTTCTATTAGTTACAAAAATGTTTCAAGTACTATTGATATACCGAGTTCACTTTTTATTATTACACATATATTTTTACTAGGTGTAACTTTAAAAAGAAAATTGTGAATGCAATAGCGTCATAGTAAGCAACCAGTTATGCACGAGTGAAGGATTTAGCTACAGCTTAATTCTTAAATTAGTTTGCAATAGAGAGAAAAAAAATAGTATATTAAAAAACAAGTTTCATAAGGCACTATTTTGCCGCACAAGATCAGTTTAGAAAACCAGCCGCGTTAGCAGCAAGTTGTGCAAATGCCACAAATCTTAGATTACGATTCAATAGTCTCATGCCTACGTACCAAATAAGTGTATAAAAAGGTATATTAAAATTATTTTAGTATTTAAGATCCAGTATTTGTTAAGTAACTCGCAGGTATATTATACAAGCTGTCCTGTATCGTTATGTTCAAATTTTAGGAGTGTAAAGTAGACTTCATTTCAAGTAACAAAAACGCAAAACTTGCATATCAATTTTATTTGTTTCAAAGTGACAGATCTATGAATGTGATTGTCAGATCATGAAAAAAAAATGTAATCCTAAAGTCAATACAAACTGATTTTATTTAAAAAAAGTTATACGATTCAATAACAGACCTGTGATGGCTAACGTCGCATAATAAAATGTTATCCTAAAATAAATAAACACGCGTCGTAGTGCATACAGTAATTTCTTTGAGATCTACAAAAATGAGCACTGGAAATTGATTTATGACAAAGAAGGTTCTTACTTATTTCGTAAGTGCTGAACCATGAATATCATACAATAAACAAATGTTCTGACGACTGTTAACATTGAATTTTTTAATAAAGGATTACATTACGTTTCAGTTCATACAACAACTTATTAGTGAATGGACACGTTTTCTTTATTCAAAATGCCTTATCGATTTTCTTCTCGAGAGTATGCGGACATGCATTTTGTGTATGGCTACAGTAACGGCAGTGCACGTCAAGCAGTTATTGAATACCGACATCGGTTTCCGGATAGGCACATTCCTCATTACAGAACGTTTCTGGAAGTACACAGACAATTTCGAGAATGCGGACTGCGTGATTATCTTTTTGACCGAGGAGTAAATTTGCCAGCAGGCTTAGAGGAAGAAGCAGTAGCTATTGTTACAAGGGATCCAACTCTCAGTGTACGTCGAATCGCTAGACAACTAGGAGTGCCACGAACGACAGTTTGGCAAATTTTAAAACGTGAGGACTTATATCCATATCACTATAGCAGGGGACACTGTTTGTTTGAAGCAGACCACTATGCTCGTCTAATTTATTCTACCTGGATAATAAGACAGTCACAGCTTCATTTTAATTACTGCAGAACAGTCTTCTGGACAAATGAATCTACGTTCACAAGAAGTGGTGTTACAAATCTGAGAAACTTGCACAGGTGGTCATCAGAAAATCCCAAAGCTATACGCCCATCTAAATTGCAACATGAATTTTCTATTAACGTTTGAGCGGCCTAATCGATGACTTGTTGATTGGTCCTGTGAATCCTCCTGGGAGGTTAAATGGGGAAAATTACCTTAAATTTCTTATTGACTTTGAGAGGATGTCCTACTGAATGTTCGATGAGACATGTGGTTTCACATGGATGGGGCACCACCACATTTCGGAATTGCTGTCTGAAATTGGGTTAACGTCAATTATCCAAGATGGATTGGTCGAGGTGGTCCTGTTGCATGGCCACCCAGATCACCTGATCTTAATCCCCTTGACTTTTATTTATGGAAGTACATGAAAAATTTTGTTTACGCGCAAATTTCGAACACAAGAGAAGAGTTGTTGGATCGTATTCACCTGGCTGCCGAGAAAATCCGACAAAACAAGTATGAAATTCGGATAAGTACTTGTTCTCTTGGCTTACGGGCACAAGCCTGCATTCAACAAGGAGATGGACATTTCGAAAATATTTTAAATAAAATCAGTTCTTATTGACTTTAGGATTACATTTTTCTTCATGATCTGACAATCATATACATAGATCTGTGTAACTTTGAAACAACTAAAAATGGATATACAAGTTTTGCGTTTTTATTACTTGAAATGAAGTCTACTTTACACACCTAAAATTTGAACATAACGATACGGGACACTTGTATAAAATCCAACATATCATAGAATAGATTTTTAAAATATATGTTTAATTCGTAAGCCATAAAATTCACACAAGCCATTAATTTTAACAAATAAATAAATATAGCCAGTGCAAACAATATGTATTAAAATACATTTATAGCAAAATATTATACAAAGGACATGATGCCTTCGACAGGTATAAAACTAGAGGAAACCATCTCATTGGATTATCAAGGCCAATCTATTACGATCATTGAAGGCCCAAGGTATACATTAACAATCATCAATCCAAAAAGCAACAAGCAGAACATGAAGGAAGAAAAAGAAGTAAGTTATGATATATGCGATTCGAGACCAATACCTGCGCACGAGTATTTGAAGTTTATGCGCGGTACATGGAATAGCAAATGGAAAGACGAGAAGAAAATTTGAGAAATACTCGGATATCATTGGACGATAGAAATTTGGATGACAAAAATTTAAATTCACAAAATGTTAAATTACAACGAAAAGACCAAAAAGTTAGAAAATGGAATAAAGAAGAAAAGAGCAGGAGATGCATTTTCATGTGGTGGCATAAACAATACGAGAAAGAAACATGCAAGTAAGAAAAATCTAAAATAAATCGAGATTGACAGTGTGGAACCTAGAGGTACATAAGAAATCGCATGAGCAAGGGGGTATATAAAGGGTTATCCATGCAGGAAATAGGATTCTAACGCGAACTTCAAACTGATTCTAACGCGAACCTGTTCGGACATCTTAGTAGTAATTATTAGCTATACGTGGAACGTGATACGTGGAACATTTTATTTAATTTAACGTTAAAATAATTTTAAGGAACTCAAGGAATACTTAAGTTCATATTTATAGTGATGTAAATTTTATTTCATATTATGTCTTAAAAAATTTCTTGATATTTTTAAAATAACGAAAAATTCAAAAAATAAAATATTTTGGAAATATATTATACCGAATTATGCACGAGAAGCCAGAATAAGCGTAAGTAATAAGTAAACAATATTTTGTAATCTATAAATTTTATTTTTTTACAGTTTTATAAAGGTAATTAGATTTAAGTAAAATGACACAATACATTAAGATTTACTATACATGCATTGTAAATATACAGGATGCCCTTGAAATAAACAGACACCGTATGAAAAATGGAAAGATTTAATTATATAGAATATGAATCAAAATATTGTGTCACCTACGATGCGAACCCCAAAATTAAAAACTGCCTGGAAATCGTGTCATGTTCCGCCCGTGAATTCAAATATTCTGAATGTGTGTAAATAATAAATTCCTCTATTGAAGTTTCACACACACAAACGCTATAGCGTACGTTTTGTACTTGTATGTTAAGGTCAATAGCCTCGTACAAAATCAGGTGATATATTCTAAAAATTTGATGTGTATTGAATTTTTTTTACTCGACAATAGAGCGGCTTTGTTTACTTAGGGTTTATTAATATCATTGCAATTAAGAAATTATAAGATGAATAATTGGGTGAATAAGGTGAATAATTGATGAACTCTCTTTATGTTTAAATGTAACAACTGTTTGTTGATTCTTAAAAGAACCGATTTGCAAATAGGAGAAACAGGTCCAACTCATCTAGAATATGGGGCATTTAAAAAGTCGCGTACTGCTCGTGAAAAATGTGGGGGTTCTCCGTCGTGCATAACCATATATCAAACGGTGCATCGTCCAGATAGTCCAGCAAAACGTTTTCCAATAATTCTAAGTAATTTTCCCTATTTAATCGCTCTGGAAATATATGAGGTCCTAGAAGATTATCTCCTATAATACCAGCCCATACGTTCACCGACTAACGATGCTGAAACTGATGCTGTATCGCCACATGCAGATTAGCATCAGACAAATGATGTGCATGATGATAATTCATAATACCATTTCTTATAAAGCAGCATTCATCGGTGAATAAAATTTTAGCACAGAAGTTTGCATCTTCTGCTACACGTTGACGAAACCAGCTGCAGATTTTCAGCCAATTCTTGTACACTACGCCTGGATTTTTCGCAAAGATATCCAGTACCTCTTTTTCAGCACGTAAGACTTTACGAGGCCTTTCACGTCCGCGGCCTTCGTAATTTGGTAACAAGCTTTTGTTTCTCTTAATCGAAATACGATATCCATTACACACATATAAGACGGTACGGGACAATTTGGAAGACGCTCCCTATACATACGGCAAGTTTGACGAGCATTTCCACAACACAACCTTCTTTACTACAAATTTAAATACGAATATCGGATTTAGAATGGTCCATTGTATCCAGAGGCGGCAATATTTATATTTATAAAAGTGATGTTTTGTTATGCAAGGGTTTTATAACTTGAGTTAGCTGTTTATCTACACTCAGAGACAAAAAAAAACGGACATTTATTTTATAAAAAGAAAAATGAGATGTACCTATGTTAGTCAGAGTTTTTGTAGATAATGCAATTTAAAATGCATCAAGTGATAATTGTGTTACCATGTATACGTGTAAACAAGCCATTGTTATGAGATACGCCATTTAATTGTCGAAAGTCACAGTCACTGCAGAATTTGAGTCTGCCATTTTATTCTTTATTATCACTATTTGTTTAATTTTCATATGTTATCAGTGTTTTGAGTGTAAGACGGTAGTCACAATTTATCTTATTACACAATGAGACTCGAAGATATTGCTGCAACCGTTGCTTTACATAATGATGGACGCAGTGTGCGTTACATCGCATATATCATGAATATGGCTAGAAGTACCATTCATGATGGCTTAAAACGTTTTAGAGAGACGTAAGAATACACCAGGAGACCAGGTTCTGGTCGTCCGCGATGCACAACGCAAAATGAAGACAGGCGCATGGTGTTGTCAGTTCTTAGGGAGCGTAACCTGCCATCTACGATGGTAGCCCAACGGTTTTTTAACATGCATGGACGTCCAATATCGGCCAAAACAGTTAGAAGAAGGTTGAAAGCAAGTGGACTGATATCAGCTAAACCTGCAAACGGTCCCAGATTACTAAGGATGCATCGCGTCGAAAGATTGCGCTTTGCACAGAATCATAGAGCCTGGAGAAATGAACAGTGGAGCTGTGTTATGTTACAGACGAATCGCGTTTCAATTTAAGCTCACCTGATGGACGTGAAAAAGTTTGGAGATGGATAGGGGAACGATATTCGCAGTGCTGTATTTCCGAGAGATCGCCATTTGGAGATGGTGGTGTGATGGTTTGGGCAGGAGTGTGTATGAACGCTCGTACGGAGTTGCTTTTCGTAGACGGAAATCTAACAGCTGATAGGTACATAAATGAATGTTTGGCGAATCATGTGGTGCTATTTGGTCCATATATAGGCAATGATTTTCTTCTAATGCACGACAATGCGCGCCCACACGTCGGTCGCGTTACCACAAATTATCTGCAAGAAGTGGGGATTCGCGTTTTGCCATGGCCAGCAAGGAGTCCTGGCGTTAATCCCATTGAGCACGTGTGGGACATGTTGGGACGGCGTATTAGGAGGCGGCAGAGACCATCGGAAAACTTACAGGAGTTAAGAGAAGCACTTCTAGAAGAATGGGAAAACATTCCCCAAGAAACCATTTCTAACCTGATTCAAGGCATGCCAAGACGTATGGATGCAGTTATCCAATGCCGAGGGAGTAACACGCGTTACTAAAAATGTGATTTCAATGTTACAATCACAAAACATCTAAGCCACAGCTGAAAAATGATGTTACTGGGTTTACCCCATTTCCGTTTTAACGAAAGGATTTTTTTTCTAATACTGTATTTATAATTAATTACATGAAGTTTTGTTTGAAATGCGTTTTTCTTTCATTTAAAATACTTAACCATTAAATTTTATAACATACTAGATCTTTAATTAAGAATTTCCGACATAAAACAAGTGTCCGGGTTTTTTTGTCCCTGATGTATATAAATTTATACCTGTAAATTCTTAAAGCTCAAATATCGAAAGAACAAGCTAGATGCTTTACGTTGCATTTAAGATTTAAGATAGATTTAACAATCTATTACGTATAATTGAAAAATTGTAAACAATCGACAACAGAATGAACTTGAAGCGAGATATACAATAATAAAGCTATTCATTTTGTTATTGTGGGTCACCTTTAAAGATTCGTCTACGATAGCGTAATACAATTTTTTGAAATATCTTTCATTTTTTTCTAGCTTATGAGAGGGAATTTTGGGTGTATATTTCATATTATTTAATCTTTCGATTTTTCATACATATTCTTTTTATTTCAACGACACCGGTATAAATATTAAACAACAAAAGAATTTCAGCAATTACCGACGTATTATTTCTTTAAATTTACATTTCTATGGTAGCCCTAGTTAAACAAAACCCAAAGCAATAACCCTGAGATAAACATTAAATACAAAAGAGTATAGAAAGTATATGCACAAATTAAACTTTCACCAAACCAGTGTAAACCTCGTAGCAATATGTTTTATATACATTTTGTACATAATGTAATGTGAGTGATGCAATAACGTCACCCGCCGTACGCGTCAACACGTTCGAGGCGCTTCTAGAATAAATATTTGTAACCTGGATGATTCTAGAGTCCGGACTATTCTCGAACAAGCTACAGGCCTACTTAACCATTTGAGAAGGAGGGATTCACACATTCAAGCTGAGGTCACGGCCGAGTTAAATGTGAAATAAATACTGTTACTACTTGTTAGTTATTAAATGTTATTTAGTGTGTTTTATTATTAAAATAGTGTCTTAATTAATTACCGTTAGTTTTATTTAAAACAACTCGAAAGACAAGTTTTTCACAATATCTTCAAAATCAATAATATTAATATATTACAATAAAATTAGTAAAAGATAATAAATAACATGTTGTCCTACGCTTAATTCTTTTCATCTCCATACACAATAATTGAAACATTAAATCGTTGTTATTAAACGCCAGTAAATTTATATCAGAACAAAACGTAAAAGTATATCGCCTCTCAGCATACTACAGCAGTAACTCGCTAGTCGTTCCGATTAGTTCCACGTTTATTAGAAATACCTCACACAGCACGCTCTCATTCCGAAGGAAATTAATCTTTATAGAAAGGGCGTCAGAACATATTTCAATCAGAATTAATATCCACCTCCTGCGATTCTAGACGCGTCCGACCTATTGTTAGATGTGCCAGAACAGCAACAGCGACAGGAACAGTAGTTCCCAGCTAGTAGAGTGGAGAGCGGTAGGTTGTTAGAGGTGTATAGTAGAAAGAACATAAAAGACAGTGGTGTACCATTTATATTTTGAGAAAATAAATTAAAGAAGGAAAATTATTCACGATATATTATGGATAATGTTAATAGAAGAAATTTGGTAAGTCTAGTTTTTTTAACAAATAATTTTGAATATATACGCGCCAAAAAATTACCACGACACTTGAAATTTACAAATACCTCACATTTATCGCGGAAGAAATCCTTTACTCGGACAAAAACTACATTTTCCTCAAAAATTAATTGAATTAAAATAATTTCTTTTCTAAATTTAACAAAAATTGCGAAAATATCAAAAAAAAATAAAAATAAAAATAACAAGAATTAACAATGCGTGTTGCCTCTTCTGGCTGTAATAGTAGCTTGACAACGCTTTGGCATGTTTGAAATTAAATTTCTTAATAAAAGATCATCCAACTGTTCCAAACCTTCTACCAAAGCTTCTGATAATTCTTTTAAGGTCCGAGAACGCCGTAAAAGTGAATGAACACGCTGTTCCAACCTGTCCCATACATGTTCAATGGGATTGAGGTTGAGACTTCTTGCAGGCCAGTCAAAGTGACAATGTTCACTTCATTAAGGTCATTCCTAACCACATGTGTGGTTTTGCGTTATCATGTATTAATAAAAAATCTACTCCTATAAATAGGGCAAAAGGAACAACATAAGATTCCAAAATGTTTCTTATATACCTATCCGCATTTACAGCTTGTCTAACCATTACGTATGAATCTGTACGTGCTTCTATGTTTATGCCCCCATACCATAACCGAACTACCTCCAAAATTTGCTCCAGATTGAATGTTACACTGAGCATTGCATTCTTCTGGTCTTCTGTAAACCTTTCCATGATTGTCAGATGAAAATAAAATTTCGATTCATCTGTAAAAAGAACTTTGCTCTACTCATTAAGTCCCCAATGAACATGTTGTTGGTGTGGTGTTAATTGATATTATTTCAACCTATTCCTAACCGTCTGAATGTGAATGTGTCGGTTATGTACGTTGGCAAACTCAATCTGGAGTTTCCATGCAGTAACAAACCTCTGTCACAGGCCACACAATCTCAAAAAACGATCTTCCACGATATTTGTTGACCGTTTTTTGCCTTATTCAGATCTCCTTTTATAACTATGTGTTTTATTAAATATTTGAATACGCCTACTGATGGTTGAAGGATATACATTTATATGGACATTTTACTCTTAATATTCCTAACACCTTCACCACTGTTGATTAAAGCGACTACTTGAGCCGCTTCTTCACTGCCCAAATGACGAGTTTGTCTTTCTTGACGATTCATTTAACCAAAATATAGAAAGTGAAAGAAAATTTCCCAAAACTTCCCAAAATTTAACCGAATGACACAATCTGTCAGAATTTTTTTTAATTGTTGAAAAAAAGGAATAATGCAGTATTGGTAATACAGTGTTGGCAGTTTTTGAGTTTAAATGTGTGTAATATCTTATTTATGCATTTTTTGCCAAATCTCATGAAGCATTTTCAAATAGAACAGAAATAAGTAAGTGTTGCGATAATTTTATGGCGCAGTGTATTATATTTTATATTAACTCTTATAATTAAATTAAACTTATAACTCTAAACGAAAAATAGAATAAACGATAATATTCCCATGCATGCCAGAAATCCATTGAATTGTTCAATGTTATATTACTGCCTGCTTTTTCAATAAAATGTTATTTCCATATTAATTAACTTTCTTTTGTTTTAGATAGTTGGGTCGTATTGGCTTTTGCAATTTCAGTTTATTGCAATGAATACAAAACATATACATGTTTCAAAGTTTTCCTGGTTTTCGATGTAATTACTAATGCTGCGTACAACTGCTTTCAGAAGTTCTAAGATATCTTTAACACTACCTGTTGTGTTCATAGTTTGAATGGAACAGTTTATTTACTTTCAAATCTTTGGAGCAGTTCTGAAATCATAACTACAAAGAAGTTCCTTGATATTAGAAACGAAATTAAAGCCATTGTTTCGCCATAAAACGAAATCTCATATATTTATACAGCGCGTCCATAAAGTATGGACACCAGCCCGTAATAACGTTATTGTGCATTATTTGACAAAATGCAAAGATATGTCGATTAATGTTTTTTATTAGCTATATTTAGATGCTACCATTTTGTTTTTTCCGTCGACCTAGAATAAGTTATGACGTCATTGATAATTTTTTTAAATGTCTACCCCATTTTATTATTATTCACTCTGAGATACATTTATCTGAACGGGAATGCATTGAGGTGCTCATGATAATTGGGTTTGGAGATATACGTCGAAATGTTAGGGAAGTCGCGGAGTTGTTTAATGAAACGCATCCTGAACTGGACCCTATCGGTTTTTCAACTGTAAGTAAAATCCACAGAAAATTTTTGGAAGAAGGATTCGTTCGAGATAAACCAAAAAATGGACGTCCGCCAACGGCCCTAGACACTCAAGTTGACATTTTGTTAACAGTTCATGAACGTCCTCACAAAAGCACAGGGCAACTTAGAGAATTTGACGTAGCAAGGGAAACTTTTGCATAAATCAAAGTATCATCCCTATAAAATGAATTTAGTTCAAGAGTTGTCTGAGGACGATTTTGATCGGCGTTTGGAATATTGTGAACGCATGATGCAAATTTGTGATAATGATCCTCTATTTCTGTCAACATTTTGTTTTCTGACGAAGCTACTTTCACATTGAATGGCACTGTGAATCGACAAATTGCTGATTTTGGTATACTAATAATCCTCATTGGATGTAAGAGACACATACCCAATACCCGCAAAAACTAAATGTATGGGCAGGGATTATCGGCGATTGCATCTAATGGAAACTTGACGGGAACTATACTTGAATTTTTAAATGAATAAATTGGTAGCGGTTCTTTTTCCAAATAATGTGGATCCACATATGCCAGATCGTAGAATTTTGTATCAACAGGATGGTGCTTCTCCGCACTATACGCTATACGCTATCAGTAAGGCAATACCTCAATAATAAATTTCCTAACAGATGGATTGGAAGAAGAGGGACAATTGAATGGCCAGCTAGATCGCCAGATTTAACCCCGTTGGACTTCTTCTTAAGGGGTTACTTAAAATCAAAAGTCTATGCGACACAACCGGAAAATTTGGACGTTTTACGACAACGCATCATCTACGAAACCAGACTAATCACTCCCGAAATATTACAGAATGTGCGAAATGGAATTTATTATCGATTAGGATTTTGTCAACAAAATGAAAGAAAGCATATTGAGCATTTGTTATAAATTTGATACTGAAAATGTCAAAAATAAAACTTAGAATTAGAACACAATTTACTCAAAAATTTTCTAATGTAACATAGGTACCAACATTTTTACATCATCAAATAAGAATTGTAAGTGCTTTCAAAATTCATAAAAAAATGGGGTTGACATTTAAAAAAATTATCAATGACGTCATAACTTATTCAAGGTCGACGGAAAAAACAAAATGGTCACATCTAAATATAGCTAATAAAAAACATTAATCGACATATCTTCGCATTTTGTCAAATAATGCACAATAACGTTACTACGGGCTTGTGTCCATACTTTATGGACGCACTGTATATGTTGGATACAAGCAAATTTAGGATAAAGGATTAAACTATAACATTTTCAATTTTATAAATATTCAACTTGCATTTTCAAGGTTAAACCATTGGATAACATACTTTTATTAACTTATTCAAATTATAAAACTTTCCTTAGGTTCTAGGAACATTTTACATTTACAATTTTGTTACTTCATTATTTAGAGAGTTTGTTTATTGCCTAGCGTTATTAGTGAACGTATTCAAGAGACGGTAGTTAATCTGACACCCCATTATTAACTAAATATATAAAATAAAATTCCATTTCTAAACAATGGAATTCAGTCGGAACTACATACTTAGATTTATAACACCAACTAATACTTAATTAGTAATTATATTTTATTATTTATGCTTGTGGGTACAATTTATACAAATTGAATACAGAAAAATTCCCCGTTATGATGTCAAACAATATAATGTACAACAACATGCGCATTTAATTATGTAATAGTTAGGGGGTAGTGGTATATTTTTGCCTACTTGTAACAGTACAGAACAGAATAGTATTAATCAGAGTCTCACACTAACAACAAGAGACTCAACAGTATCAACTCAACAACAGTACAGAACATTCTCTCCATAACATTCATATAGAATAGTATCATATTAACAATACGAGACATACAGTATCATATAACAGTAACGAATTTAAGTTTTAAGTTTAGATTAAGTGTTAAATTTGTGAAATTACCTTAATAAATTAGGTTAAGTGTTTTTGTTAAATAAAATCTTCAGAAAACAGACCGAGTTTCAAAACAACTGCCACCAACCAATATAAATAACCAACTTTTACAGAAGTTACGCCCCGTGAGCGGTGGGTCAAGAAACAAATTATACATTTTGTTCTTCGAGAGTCGAATATAAATTGTACAGCTGTAGTAGTTTAGGTTAAGGATATTTGGTGATTGTATTTTCTAATCCTTTTGAATGAACACTTGGCATTAACCTGTAAAATTATGGTGGATGGTGGATTTAAGAGAATGTCTTACAAATTATTTATCATAGTTGATCGTAGGTTGTGTTTTATAAATGCATAGCAGTACTGGATATTGATGCCTGCCTTCGGGGTACGTTGCGCGTATCACGTAAGTTTCAGATTGTTGAAATCTAACGCAAGATTGATTTTTGAGGTCAGCTATAATGACACCACTCACTCGACTGGCGTTTCAGTTGTGGCTTGAACTATTTGGCCCATACCTCATTGAGTTTAATAATATGCCGTAAGAAAGTTTCTTTTTCGCATTATTTCCTGCATTTCTTTTAACTAATCTAGAAACTACAATTTAACTTATGTTTATACGAGTATGCGTTGTTACAAAGTGAAGTACAATAACATGCATAAATTTTGTTTTTTAGAACTAATGGGTGATTCATTTGGAGGTACTTTTTTAGGTGGGGATTTAATGGCTGAGTGCGCATGCGACGCGTCAGCGGACTGCGCATTCTGGTTCAGTACTATTTGACATTACATAATGGAAAGACTTAGGCCGGCACAGCGTCTACAAATAGTACAGCTTTATTACGAAAATGGGCGTTCTACAAGGAATGTGTATCGTGCGCTTAGAGCAAGATATGGGCCACATAATTGGCCTACCGAACGCACAATTCGCTATACCATAAATCAGTTTGAAACTCAATTTACAATAATGGATAATACGCGACCACATAGACCTCATCCAGCACGTAGTGAAGGAAATATAGCGGCGGTAGCAGCGAGTGTACGCGAAGACCGGGAAGAATCAATTCGTCGCCGTTCTCAACAGCTTGGTTTGTCGCATGCAACAACTTGGCGTATTTTACGAAAGGATCTTGGTTTAAAAGCATACAAAAATCAACTAGTGCAAGAACTAAAGGCGACCGACCTTCCGAATCGTTTCCGTTTCAGCCGTTGGACTCTTGATAAACTTGCAGAAGATCCACTGTTTCCGACAAAAATTTTTTGTTCTCCAGTGAGGCCCATTTCTGGCTTAATGGGTACGTGAATAAGCAAAATGCCCGTATTTGGGGTGATGAGCAACCTGAAGAGATTGAAGTGCTACCATTACATCCAGACAAAACAACTGTTTGGTGCGGATTATGGACCGGTGGAATAATTGGTCCATATTTCTTCAAAACAGAAGCCGGCCGGAATGCGACTGTGAATGGCGACCGTTATCGCGCCTTGATAAGGGACTATTTGCTGCCTGAACTTGACACCCGTGGTCTACAAGACATTTACTTCCAACAAGATGGCGCCACTAGCCATACAGCTCGTGAAACTATGGCTTTACTGCGAGAACGATTCGGTGAACATTTAATTTCACGCTTCGGACCAGTAAATTGGCCGCCTAGATCTTGGACATCACACCATTAGACTTTTTTCTGTGGGGCTACGTGAAGTCTAAGGTCTAGTCTACATGGATAAACCGGCTACAATTGAGGCATTGGAGGCCAATATTACTCGGGTCATTGGACAACTACCACTCGAAATGCTAGAACGCGTCATTGAAAATTGGAACAGCAGAATAGACTACGTTAACCGCAGTCGCGGCCAACATTTGAGAGAAATAATCTTTAAAAAATAATTGTAAAGAATGGTTCTTTTGTATGATAATCAAGTTTCTTAAATAAATTGGCCTTTTTCATTTGTTCTTTGCTTTTGGAAAAAGTATCTCTAAATGAATCACCCATTATAATGTGAATCGCGTGGTGCTGATCTGTCTCCCCTAACGCATGAATTACTTCTTCATTTCTCGAGGCATGTCTTCTATTTTAGAGTCTCTAATTAAAGTGTTACTATTCTGGGATGCAATGCGGAGTCTTCAAGTCAAAGTCCGAGCCTCTGTTGAAATTACTTTACTAATCCCTCTAATTCTAACTACTGCCTAACTACTTAAACGACCCGTAGCGCATTCAATTTATTACTTAATTTTTCTTTTTTCGGAAACGTGATAACTTTACAAAGCAAATATGTAATTCGGGTATGGTATATTGTTTTGTTGCATGGTGTCTTTACAGCCGTATTACTAAATTTCATCTTATGCGTATATATTACTTAATAATTTCATTCGCATTCTTAAACATTAAGCAAAATAAAATATGTATTGATTGATATATACAAAACATTTTTTAATAATATAAAAATATTGTTAAAAATCGGATGTGAAGAACACAATACAAGTTCATATTTGCTTAAAAATATCTTTCCAGACATGCAGACACGTGTTTCATCCTACTATAGATTAGAAGAACATTTAGCGTCACTCATTGACTAATGTCAACATCACCAACGCCGAAACAACCATCGTTGTCTTTATAGCAAGTGTAAGATTTGATCAGGGGTTTCCATCTGACGGAGACAGCCGCAACCTGCGGAAACTGTGTTAACATACCTTCACTCTACGTCGTACACAACCGATAGCATATATAACAAAATAATTTGAATGTTTCAAATTATTTTGCTAGACTTTATAAAAACAAAACTTATTCGGAGATATGTTAAACCTATATCTACCTATTGCTGTTGTGGGTTGTTTTCTAAGAACTTTAAAACACTATGGAACCAAACAAAATCTATTATGATTATATCTTAGGAATAAATTTATTAAATAACGACTGAACAGAGTAGGTGGTAAGAGCGCTATATAACTGGAGCGAGAGCTCCGTTGGTAGAAGGTTTGAATCTAGGGAGTAACGTATCGTTATCCTCTACAGTGACTTAAATCTTGAAGAAGTGAAAGCCAAATCAACATTTCTACCTACTTACGGCGTAGAGGTGTAGTAATAAAGCCACTTTACACACATCACATATACTTTAAACGGTTTTGGTGTCTTGAGAAGTTTCCAGATTAAGATGTTGGACCGCTATACATACACCATAAAAATACTAGAATTAGAATGAATTTCATAGTCATCAATATATGTTGCGTATTTATGTATTAAATATAGCGTATACAAAATTCCGTAAAATTTCAAAGTCCTATCCTGAGCACAATCAATAAAATCTTTTCCTTTGTTGGACACGGTGTGTTAGTAGCCCCAATAAATATTTTGTTGTAAATGCTGTCAGTTTCTTCAGGAATTGGTGTCGGACTGATTTTCTTGGTTGTGTTCACATACAATATTAATTGTGTATAGTGACCAAGAAAACAAGGAGAGAAAGAAATATATGAGTAATGCCTTCATACAAAAAGTCGCGGTCCAATGTCGACGTAGTTACGAGAAAATGATTTTTCTTTATTTGAGTCCGGCCCTCTGACAGGTAAATATATGAGGGGCAATATGCCACCTCTAATTCATCAGTAATTCTCTTTACCGATGAATTATATTGTTTTATTGGTATTTGTCAGTACCACCATAAATTTAAAGACAAAAAAATTATATGTAAATAATTCCATACAATAATTCAAAACCACCTCTCTATCCCATTGGACACGCTACATAAAGATTTTTGTTTTATCATAAACATAATAATTTTGAATAGAATGTGAACTTACTGCAAATGAGAATTAATGAATACTAAATCTCATTTTTACATGTCAATGTCGCCTTATGTGATGCATTAATAATTACAATCCGACAAACCAAGTTTGTACTAGCATGTATAACACACCTCGTCGCGACTACGACCTTACAGGTTGTTAGGATAATTAAAAATTAGTGAAAATCTATTTCCATCAACGAGAACATACAGACGCGTTTCGCCTTAATTGAGGCTTATCAATGTATGGCATCTCAAAGACAGTCACAGCTTTTCACTTCTCTACTTCGTGTATATATAGTTAACATTCTATGTTAACTATATACCGCCTGATTCTGAGCAAACGCAACGGCCTGAATGTTCGAATATTTCTCCCGCTCCGAATAAAAATCCCCTGAACGCGTTAAGCCAATCACAAAACAGTCTGTCTCATTCTATCAAAATTTCATGGGTTCAAGGGTTTATTCAGTTCAAGGTAGAATTCCAAGTTGAGTTTCCACATTTTGTAATAGATTATATACAATTTAAGAATACTTTGGATAGAACTTTAAAACGTTTTTCTGAAACTGGTAGTCTCTTAAGAAAATCAGGCAGCGGGGCAATTAAGAAACATACACCTCAAGTTGTCAATCGTGTTGAAGAAATAATGGAAAATGAACCACAATCATCTGTTCGACATTCGAGTCAACAAATAAACCTTTCTGTTGGTACAACTCACAAGTTATTAAAAAAAGATATGCAACTTTATCCATACCGTGTCACAGCAGTACAAGAATTGTTAGAAATTGATTACCCACGTAGACTACAGTTTTGTAATTGGTTTGTAAATATGAACAATAATGGAGAACTTTCGCGAACAGTCATCTTTACTGATGAAGCATGGTTTTATAAAAGGGGATACCTAAATTCACAAAATAAAAGAATTTGGAGTAGTGAAAATCCACATGTAATTAATGAAGAATCGCTACATACAGAGAAAATTGGTGTTTGGGCAGCGATAAGGCAAAGGCGAATCATTGGACCAATATTTTTTCAGGGAACGTTAACTGCTTAAAGGTACCGTATGGAAATTTTACAACCATTTGTCAATCAGTTGCATGATGATGAACTTCAAAATGCATATTTCCAACAAGACGGAGCACCTTGTCACTGTACTGCAGAATCTTTGGATTATTTAAGAGAATTTTTTGATGAGCGTATAATTAGTCGAAATACTGAAATAGCCTGGCCTGCACGATCATGCGATTTAACACCTTGCGACTTCTTTTTGTGGCTTTATCTGAAAAATAACATATTTCGAACACCTATATTGAATTTGAATGATATGCTACAGAGAATCGAACAGAAATGCATGGAAATTAATAACAATCCAGTAATGTTGCAGAATTGTTCCAGAATATCAACAGAAATTTTGAACGGACAACATTTTCAACAATTGTTATAGTTTTCAATAAATACCCATTATTTGTTATTCATTTGTATGTATGAAACTGTCAAAATATACGACTTAGTAGGTTAAATAGTAAATTTTAATTTACGACATACTTCAAAATGTTCTCAGTAAATCACATGCTACTAGATTGACTTTTCAAATGAACACTTGTTATATATAGATAATTATTTCGTTACCTTTGTATGTTATGGTAAATTCAATTTGTTGGCGATTGAAGATCCGGTTTTACTTCAAAATGTATATATTTAAAACAATCCTACATGTTTCGGCAAATGATGCCTTTTTCAAGGAATATAAAATATAAATGACAGTATATTAATGTCATACATTTGTACTTGCTATGGATAAAATTATTCAAAGATACATTCCAATTTAATAATAATAAATCATGCCTTAGTATTCTAAAATACACTATCTATTTTAGATTTTTTTCAATTAAAAATTTCGTATGATTTGCTTTGTAATTTGTAGACAGCAATGTTTACATCCCCACTTACTCTGCAATTACATACATTCTAATTTGATATTTGTAAATATTTCATATAAAAGCCGAAAAACTCCAATAATTTATCATTTGTTATATTTAATAAACGGCTAAGAAATTATCTAAACACTTATATATATATATATATATATATATATATATATATATATATATATATATATATATTGCTAAAAAAATTATGTTTTTGAATAAAATAAGACAATCAAAAGAGCATATTTTGCATATTTTTACTGGTCTAGTTAGCAAGTTTAATAATAACAATTCAAAAATATTCAAAAACTTTAAAAGTTCCAATGAAGAAGTCTTATGTATTTTTTGATAACTTATAAAATAAAGTCAGAAAAAAATAAAAACAAAAATTAAAAAAAAAATAGTTATTTCTATATTAAGTGTGCAAAGCATAGTTTTTTTGAGTTTGAGAATGTTGAGTTTTCTGTCGAAACCGAAGGTTGAGACAAAAAATACATTCGAAAACTCAAAAACTGCTTTGCATTTGCAAATGTTTTTTTTAGGTGTTAAAAAAAACTTTTTTTAATGGTTAAAAAATGACACACACTATGCATACTGAGATTCATGAAAAAAAACGTCACTTTTTTTGATAATTGGAGAAAAACACATTTTCCTAAATATTTCCAAAAAAAAACAATTGAATTACATAAATCCATGAAAAAGGTCGTTAAAGTGCGCAACTTTTTTCTCTTTTAAACAACTTTGTATCTCTTACCGTCCCTGATATCTCCATGCAGTTCATCCTTATTGTATTTGTCCATATTTTGCCATTTTTACATGCATATAATTCGAGCTTGAATCATTGTCATTAATTTTGAAAGGTGTTAGTACTGATAGGTACAGATAATAAAAAAATATGTCTATTATTATTTTCCTATTTGTCATAATTTATGTAGATCTAGATTTATGAGAATAATGCTAAGTTATTGAAAATAAAATTTAAAGAATTACATCTTTTCCTACTAATTTTAGACATTAATTTTTAAATGCATAAGTAAGCGTTTGCCTCGAAATTAGTACGCCTCTGGAAATAGTTGAGAATACAAAGAATCTTGCTTTTGACGGAGAAACGCTCGTCGTACGAGCGTTTCCTAATTGGCAATGCCGTGCTGAGCAGAATACAATGCCGCTCTCTCACTCTTCCATATCGAAGACGCGGCTTATTAAATACAAGAAATGATTTATTCTCCGATCTCGTTTCTCCTTAGAAAACCCTTCCTCTGCGTAGACTGAAACAGATGGACGTTCATAAAAAAATAGATATGTGGTTTCTTATAGAAGCAATAACTTCAGGAAATTTAACAATGAGAATGATGTATTGTGCGTATATAAACGATTGTCAATTGTGAAAGTATTGGTCAAAATCTTCGAAAAATATATATTAGGTAGTCTACTAAACAATATACATATCTTTTTTATTAAATTGATCGACATAGGAAGTTTAAATACAACAATGGTTAATAACTTTTCGATGTATGCAAAGTATCTTTCTTCTAAATTGTAAATGACTTTGCTGAATATTTCGCTTCTGTATATTTCTCATCGGCTAACAACAATGAATATTAGGACAATGTAGTTTATAATATTTCTATTCTTCTACTACTGTCCTATATTTGATTCGGAAACTTTTTAGTAAATTAACAGGGACTCCCAGTCTTTTGTTGAGGGATTGTGCATAGATATTTATCTAAACCTTAATGTTGATATTTAATTTAGTAATGATTACAGTGACTTTTTCTATCACTTGGAAGATTTCGCGAATTGTCCTATTTTAAAAAATGATAACTAAAGTATGATCAACAATTAAAGATTAATAACTATATTTAAGATGCTTGAGGTATCTACGAAGGCGATTCGTAAAGTAGGTTCCGTTTGGTTATAAAAAAAATGACACCAATACGTGAAGAGGTTTTTATTATATACAACTTTAAGTTATTACTTTCAGCTTTTCAGCAACTTTCTTCATAGTTGCTATAAAGATTGAGACATTTGTCATAACGATGAACCAGTTTTTTAGTGCCCTCTTCATATAATTCTGCCACTTTTAACACTGTCTTGCAGCTCTTTATAATCGACAAATTTTAATTTCTGGTACGAAAGTAAAAGAGGAAAAGAGCGCGGCAGAGAAAAGTAAAGAAAGACATATGCGAGGTTGCCAATGAATGTATGCAAGTAGATTAAGTGAGGTACGGTAAGGTTCAGTCAGATTATAGCTAGTCAGTAAGTCTATTGCTTCAGAGGGTTGTAGAACGCATCTTAGAAATACGTATAAAATTCGCCACGAATATTTATAGAAAAATATTTATTTTATGGTGTATTACTTTTATCAGGATGTACAACAAAGCTTATATTTTCCTCGTATAAATAAAATGAAATATTAATTCTAAATTATGTAAAAAAAAAATAAATGTAACTCTTACGAAAAGAAAATAAATTAACTCTTCTCCGATAATAATAAAAAATAAATATTCTAAATTAAAGGTTCAAGTAATCCACCACATTATTCTTGGCAGTATGGCAACCTATAATAAAATTCTTGGCGGACATTACTGATATGTCCCTATAGAAAGAACCGACAATTGAATTATTTAAAATACCAGCTCATACATTTAATTTTTGTGGATATCGGGTATGTACAGGTACATTGAGGTGTCTACCGGCATAATACCATTTTATAATTTGTGTATTTTCTTGAGTTGTAAAAACATGCATGTTGAAATCGACTATTAATATACGCACGTAGAGATATAAGTGTTGTACACCCGGTAAATGTTTGCTAGGGAATAGGGTATGTTAAATGTGTATGTGTGTCCACCACTCTGCTTCTCCCTCCACTGTTTGAAAGCTGGCATCGTTGGATATAACAAGCGTACACTATATACGCAAACAGAAATTAAAATTTGTCGACCACGGTTTAGATTCAACAGAATTAAAGAATAACAGTATCAAAACTTTCTTGGATTGATATTGTAAAATGGAAATATAATGTTTCATTGCCTGTGGAGTTCTGATTTCGATTTTTTTAGATTCACGTATTTTAAAAGGCGGCGAACGTGTTTAGACAACATGTTTTAGAGATACCCACTTCTGGGTGTAACTATCTAGAAATGGTTCAACCGCATATAAAGGTGTAGATATTTTAAAAGTGATTGCTTTGAAAAACACTTTTCAATTTAATAATTAGAGAACGGATGCAGTTTCCATAAAACGCAATCGGCAATTGGAATTGTGTATAACGTCGCTCAGTACATCCCGGTGTAACTCAATGAAGTATTTGTTTGACTTACTCGGCCACCTGGTCTCGCTGTGATAACAATGGACAACCCAGCTATGGTATTCGGAGAGTATAGTGTTCAGAATATAATTTATCAGTGGTGTCGTGAACGTAGATAAAATAAATAAGTTTATCGTATTTCGTAAGAGAAATAGTTATTGAAAAATTGCAATAAATCGTAGGATCGTTAAAGGACGAAAAAAAATTGAACCCGTTGGAATCTGACAATTTTAACGAAGAACTCTGTGAAACTATTATGGCAGCTAATATTCCATTATTTAAATTGAACAATCCAATTTTGAAGACATTTCTGAAAAAATATACTGGTCGAAATGTTCCTGATGAATCAACTTTACGCAAATATTATGTTTCTAGGTGCTATACGAGAACAGTAGAACGCATTAGAAGCCATCTTTTAAATCAATACATATGGATAAGCGCCGACGAAACGGTGGATATGTTAGGACGCTGTGTGGTAAATGTTGTAGCTGGTGTACTACATCCAACTATTCCCTATAACTCATATGTAATAGCAACAAGTGTTATAAGTAGAGTTGATGCGGAAACAGTTGCTGAAATCATTAAGGAGAATATGCAAAAAATGCTTCATTCGGACGCCATGTACAAAGAAAAAATACTTTTATTTGTCAGTGATAGTGCTGCGTATATGTTAAAAACAGGCAGACTATTGAAGAAAACATATCCTAATATGCTGCATATTACTTGTGTAGCACATGCTCTCCACAGAATCTGTGAATATATCAGAGACACTTTTCCGGAAGTTGATAGACTTGTATCAGCTTCTAAAAAAGTTTTCAGAAAAGCACTATTGAGAGTAGCTCTTTTCAGGGAAAAATTTCCATTTCTGTCACTGCCTCCCACTCCAGTAATAACTAGATGGGGAACATGGCTGGAAGCTACTAGTTATTATGCTGAGAATTTCGATAGTCTAAAACATTTCGTAACACTGCTAAAGGAGGATGCTAGAAGTATTGGTGAGTGCAAGGAGCTCACACAAATCCCAAATTTAAAAAATCAGTTGTACTTTCTTCACGAACACTTTGGAAAATTGCCAAAACTAATCACTTATTTTGAAAATCGAAATCTCAAATTAAATGACGGATTAACCACATTAGATGTGGCTGTTAATAATTTGAAAAGTATTCCAAGTGACTTCGGATGTGGCCTTCGGCAAAAGTTTGAAGTAATTCTTAATAGAAATCCAGATTTAATTACATTGCAGCAATTATGTATGGAGACAATTCCACAAAATCTAACGGCTAAATATGAAGAAATAAAAGGATATTTCCAGTATGCACGTTTTCTATTTATAAGGATGTACTTAATTCAAAGAGAACAAAATTGACAGAAGAAAACCTTGAGAAACTATTGCTAGTCAATATTAATACTCCTTTACTCAACTTGAACGACAAAATGAACAAATGAAAATGTTCTAATTATAGAAATAAAATTAAAAACTTAAAAAATACAACTTTTCAACAAATACATATGTATTTCGTAATTTTATAGATCACCACCCGTTTGTTTTTCCAATTATATAAATAAAATTAATTAATAAATATGTATTTCGTAATTTTAGATAGATAGATCACCACCCGTATGTTTTCCAATTATATAAATAAAATTAAAAACTTTATAAATACAACTTTTCAACAAATAAATATGTATTTCGTAATTTTATAGATCACCACCCGTTCGTTTTCCAATTATATAAATAAAATTAAATATTTTAGAAATACAGCCTTTCGCCAGTACTGCACTGGGCTTTGCGCCATGTGGTAAGCGTGTCCGTTCTCTATTAATAATAATACTTGAGTTTATATGAAAACTGTTTATGAAATAATACAAATAAAAGACAGCAATATATTTAATTTACGGTTGATGAACTAAAGCTATTTGATGACAAAGTTTGAAAAAATTCCGCTCAAATAAGTGAACACACACATACATATAAAATTTAGTTAATTTAAATGTGACAATATTCTAAAAAGGAATTCGAACTTGAAATTTCGAAACTTTAAACGAAAATTTCTTTGTTGAAGTTTGAAGTAGAACACCAAAGTTCATTTTTTTTGCGGTGCTTCAAAAAAAAGATCGCAGCATTTTTCTCGATTACTGGTTATTTGGCTACTGTTATTTTAGAGGATCCAATGATTGTTAATACTCATTGGTATACACCAATTTGTTTGCTAGAAGTCATTGATGAATTAACAAACCAAGCTCTCGCACAGCCTGTCAAATAATATAATATTTTAAGTCGAATATAGTGGAATTAATGCTTCATTGCCTGTCGGGTTCGTTGATTTTTGTTTCAGATTAATGTTTGTTTTCAAAACCGTGTTTATATTAAGTTCTTTTAAATACATTGAAATATCTTCATTGGGTTTTATAGTGTACATTTAGAAACATACAAATAAATAATAATTTATCCAAATACAGTAAAAACAATAAAGAAAGAACAGATAAAAATTAGAAATCTGGAAAAGTTTATAAGTTGTGTGGATGCGGTAAGATATACGAGGACGGTCTGATATATTTCCGACCTTAACGTGAAGATGGCAGCACTCGTTAATAAAAGTTGAGGAATGCGGTTGCGCATCTATTGACAAGTACTCACCAAAATTTCAGCCATTTTGGATGCGCAGTTGTTGCTTGACAATCGTTTGTGTGAATCGATGTGAGTGTTTTTGTGAAAATGGAAAAAAATCGAGTATCGAACCGTCATTAAATATTTGTTTTTAAAAGGCAATACGCTTGCGCAAATTAAAGACGAGTTGGACGCTGTATACGGGGACTCTCCACCATAATTTATCAATGTGAAATTTTGGGCAGCTGAGTTTAAACGTGGCCGTACCAGCTTGGGAGACGATGAGCATATATTTAATCAAAATTTAGGAATGAAAAAGCTGTCCGCGCGCTGGGTGCCGCGTTTGCTAACGTTAGACCAAAAATGTGTTCGAATGAACATTTCCAACGCTCTGTTGGCGCAGTTTAGGCGCTATTAATCAGAGTTTTGGCGCCGATTAATTTATGTAGATGAAACTTTGATACACCATTATACGCCCGAAACAAAATTACAGTCAAAGCAGTGGACTTTGAAGGGGGAATTGGTTCCAAAAAAAAGCAAAAACTGTTTCTTCGGCTGGGAAAGTGATGGCGACTGTTTTTTTGGGATAGTAATGGAGTTATCTTAATCGATTATCTTCAAACAGGAAAAACGATTACAGGAGCATACTACGCATTCATTATTTGACAAGTTGAAGGCAGAAATTGCAGAAAAGCAGCCACATTAGCAGAAAAAAAAATTGTTTCACCAAGACAATGCGCCGCCTCACACTTCGGCGGTTTCCATGGTGAAAATCCACGAATTACGGTTTAAACTGCTTAACCACCATCCTTAATCACCAGCTCTAGCCCCAAGCGACTTCTTTTTGTTCCCTAATCTCAAAATTGCGCTCGGAGGACAGATTTTCGTCATCACCTTCGTAAATAATTATTTTGCAGAGAAAGATATCGACTACTATTTGGACGGGTTGAAGAGATGGTGCATTGCTGGGAGAAGTGTGTAGATTTACAAGGAGACTATGTAGAAAAATAAAAATAAATTTTTTCGAAAAAAGGTCGCGTATTTTTGTTAGGTCGAAAAAATTCCAGACCACCCTCGTATGTTGGTCAAACAGGAAGATCGTTTGAAAAACATATTGCTGAACATTGTTCTTCGTTAAAAAAAAGTAAGATTCTACTTTTGCGAATCGTCCATTAGAAGAAAGCCACAAATTTCATAAGGATTTTAAAATTCCACATTTAGAAAATAAAAGCACTAAATTAAATTTACTGGAAAGTTTAGTAATTAATAATTTAAAACAATCACAAATTTTACTTAACGATCAATTGGATTTAAATAACTCAACTTTGTTAAATTTATTCATTTAAAGTAACCGTTTAGACGATTACAATAGAAATGCACATTTAAACAAATTTATTTGAAAATATGTTTAGTACCCTACAATATAATAGTAAGGGCTGTCCAGATAGGCCACACATTTTTACTACATTTGATATTTTAGAGACAGTAAAAGATAGAGTAAAATAATATTAATTGAACAAATTGACAATTGAACAAATATTAATAAAGTGAATATTCTAACTATCAGTTAGTTTTACATATTTCTATTTTATATTTGTTTTTACTCAGTGGCGAAAGCATAAGTGTGAATAGATATTGTCATTATATTCAATAAACACACAATAAATTGAAAATAATGTGGCCTCTTTTCGTAAACATACATAACAATGCAAAGTTCGTTCCCATACATTCAGATTACAACTGTTTCGATATTTCGATATTTTGATGAAATTTTGGAGTAACCGCTATATTCATTGGGTGTATTTCAGTCGAGGCTCGTGATGACGTATTTGGGAGGGCGCGTACAATGGTGCGAGTGCTTCGTGTGTATTCGGTGTTTATTAAGAAAACGCTACAGTTAGTACACGAGAATACACGAAGCACTGGCATCATTGTACGCGCCCTCCCAAATACGTCATCACGAGCCGCGCCTGGTGTATTTACACATACATACTATGATTTTCTTAAATATCTGGAAGAATTTGGAATAAGCTTTAAACATCAGTTTCGATATTTCATACGCATGAATCTAATTAATATCTAAATTACCTAATGTATAAACTGTAATAAGGTTGCTTATGCAACCTTAATAACACCGGTGCATTGTAGGTTTACAAATATTCAAATATTTTCGATAATTGTGACTTTCGTTTTTAATTCTCTGTATTTCAGACATACATAAAACATGAACAGGCTTTCGAAAAATATTTATTTGAAGTTTTTTTGAAAATATTAATTTTAAATTTTGGTTTTTGGAATTACATTGTACTTATAACGGTTAAATTAAAATTTATCTACTATCTCTACATATTTTTTAAAATATTATTTAAGCACCAATATTAGCGCCGGTTTTACAAGTGGAGAATAAGCCTAGAATTGCGTTATTCTAGGAATAATTTATTATTCAGTGTTTTACAAGCTTGGGATAACAGGTATAGAATAAGTAAAAGAATAAGGAAAGTATAACTTATGGTTTGGATAAATTTTATTCCAAGGCTATTCTTAACTCTGTTTGGTCAACCGATAAATGTCGTGATAAAATACGAAATAGGAGCAATTATAACTTTATCAACTTCAAACTTTTATTTAAATAACACTCACAACTTTCAAACTTTTGTTTTGTATAGTTATTATTATTATTGTATCATTAATTCTTATTTTAACAATGTAAATTGTTAATGGCCAACATTTCGAATCGGGCGAAGATAAAAATAACGCATTTGAATGCACTTTTGGTGTATGTAAAATAATTCCCATATTATCGTATGGAATTAGGGTGTCATTCGTTCAAGGTCAAAAAATATTGTTTCAACAACTGCACTGCACAATATCGCGGTTGATGATGGGGAAGATATTCAAGTAGGCGATATTATTGAATATCTTCCCCTTCATCAACCGCGATATTGTACAGCGCAGTTGTTGAAACAATATTTTTTGACCTTGACTGGCAAATGGAATAAATGCTAGGAGGCAATTTTTAATTAATAATCATTTTGCTGGGTTATCAATGTTATCATAAATATTTATTTAATTTGTACACATATTTTTGAAGTACATTATGTATATTTATATGCCTTTATTTTTGTTGTTTTTTTATTAGCTGATGTTATAATATAGCCATTTTCAATACATATTCTTCTTTTAGAGTTTATTTTTGCAAATCTAGGAACTCCATTTTATTTTTTATTAGTTGCTCTTGTACGCTTGACTTGCAATAACATTCTCTTTCGGTATGTTTCCTTTTACGAGTTGGAACTGCTGAATGAAATTTGAACCAAAACTATTTTGTGTCCATGTAGCGCCAAGTCCAACTGTCTCGCAACACCTTTTCTAATACACTACTAAATTAAAAACTTATAGGAGAGCCACCGCCAGTTCTATACTGACTGTTTTTAAATATTCCTTCAAGTATTCCTTCATGCTCCTTTTTTTAAAGAATGGCACTTATTTCTTAACATTTTATTTCTTCGCCTAGTTGGCACAAGGGCATTAAATTCGTTGATCTTTCGTCGTTTTTTTCTTGATTATTGGCAACGTCTGCTAGTTTGCACTCTAGAAATCAAATAATTTTCACTTTATCGTCGAGAACTATTTTTTTAGAATACCTATATAATTTAATTATACATTTGTATTTCTATATTTATGCACATGATCAATCAGCATTTAGGTTTCTTCCGCACTACAGATTGAACTTTTTACTCTCTTTTCTGCTGTGCAATTTTCAATTCTATAAAAGTAGTTTTCCATTATAGTTTTTATAAAAATTGCCATTGCTTTAGAAAACAACCTAAACGAACCCTAATTAATCTAACAATTTTTAAAAAGGCGGTAAAATTCGTCGTCAGTTCTACGCATGCTCAGAAATTTTGCGTACAACCAAGAGACGGTTTCAAATTGGTTATTCCAGGAATAGTTATTCTCCCGTTTAAACACCTGGTAAAACATCTATTTTTTTATTCTGGGAAGAAATCTTATTTCTGGTATACTTTATGTAATGATTTATACTGCAATTGTAAAACTGACCACACATATACAATTTAATATTATCTATAGGCCTGTTTCCTAGATGACTTGAAGAGAATAGTAAAATAATTGTTATTTTAAAAATGGAAACAAAAATGACGAAACATACTCACCGGCACAAAATTCGATCTATACACTTTTATTTCGTTTGTTCTTTTTTTTTCGTTTCATCCATAAATCTGAAGGTTATTGTTATTTGTCATAAATATTATGTCAACTAACTTTGTTGAAATTTTTTGTAACTGTTTAAACCGTCTTTTTTTACATTAAAAGTGTGTTTATTCCGTTGTTAGTTTATGCTAGTTAAATTTCAACTGCTTTTTTATTATTTGGTTTATTTTTTTATCGTTAATTTTGCTTTTTTTTTAAATTCGTGTTCAACATAGTTAGTTTTTTTTTATTTAAATACAGATACAGATACATTAGATACATTCCAATTGAATAATAATAAATCATGCCTTAGTATTCTAAAATAGATAGAATACTAAGGCATGATTTATTATTATTCAATTGGAATGTATCTTTGAATAATTTTATCCATAGCAACTGCAAATAACATTAATATACTGTCATTTATATTTAATATTCCTTGAAAAAGGCATCATTTGCCGAAACATGTAGGATTGATTTAAATATATAACAAGTGTTCATTTGAAAAGTCAATCTAGTAGCATGTGATGTACTGAGAACATTTTGAAGTATGTCGTAAATTAAAATTTACTACTTAACCTACGAAGTCGTATATTTTACAACGTTTATGTATCTAAAGAAATTTACAAAATTCAAGTATTGATTATGAAGCTTACTATTTTATAAATTGGTATATATACAACGTTTATGTATCTAAAGAAATTTACAAAATTCAAGTATTGATTATGAAGCTTACTATTTTATAAATTGGTATATATAGCATTCAATGCTATATCAATGCTAAGCATTGATTAAATTCGCCAAAAATCTGTTTTACGGATGGCGTTTAGGTTATACCTTAAACTATTTAGAATGTTAATATTGTATATTTATCACTCTATATTTAGAAAAATAGATAGCTAATGTTAGTTAATAAAGGCAATTGTATTAGTACTTTTATTTTACAAAATTAATAAATATAATATCAATGCCTTAGAATAAAAAACAGAAGTAATGGAAATAGTTTATTACAGTCAATATTAATAATCATGATAAAATATAGAAGTAATATTTCTGTGATACTTTCTAACCGATATAAATTGAATAATTAAATAAAGTTGAAAACAGCAATGAATAATTTAATACAATTAAATTTTAAATACACCCTGTATGAACATCGTCATAAAACAAATCTCATGGTCATTTCATGTAGAGTTTTCAGTTATTTTCTGTAAAAAAGTTTTAATATACAACAATACAGATCGTGTTAAGAAAAAAACAGATCTATGTATATGTGGTAAAGTTATATTGTATGTAAAATGTCGTGTAAATTATTATATCTCTTTACGTTTGGTTTAAAATTGTTAATAACTTAGAATTTTAATCAATGCTTAGCATTGATTGGTATATATAGCATTGAATGCTATATATACCAATTTATAAAATAGTAAGCTTCATAATCAATACTTGAATTTTGTAAATTTCTTTAGATACATAAACGTTGTCTACTGTACTGTTCAGATGCATGTGAAATTTCAAGCAATCTATTAAGGTTTTTAAAGTATCAAATATATTATTATTTGATGTGCATCACAAATTAGAATTAACATTTTATGGTAATTATCTATAAGGATAAGAATTTTAATCGTTTTAAAATGTGTATTATTAATACATCAAAACAATTGAAAAGAATTTAGAATATTCAAAATAGAATCCAATATAATATTTATTCATTAATATGTTTGTATATGTATTGTGAACAATGCAGTTTTCAAATTTAGTGCAGTACTACAGGTTAGATATGTTTTTAATCGAAAAGAAGACACGGGGTCGGACGCTAGAGAAGAACAGTACAAATAAGAAGAAGACAGATGACGTTCGGTCCGAAGAAATGGAACGTACAAGAAAACACGTTGAAAATACCAAATGCTATTAGAAAGAAATTGTATTAAGAAAACGTAAATCAATATAAGAACGAAAGTTTTTAAATATAAGAGATCATTTATAAGATATTATAACTAAAAACGTATAAATGAAACGGTGACTGACAGATGACAAGCAGATATCATATGATGATCATCCGTAAAAACAATACGCGGAACAGTTAACAAAAATGTCGGAGAAATTATATGTACTACGTTAGTAAATTGAATTTCCTAGGTTTTTGTACCTGATATTTCTTGTTATGACGTGACGAACTGTTATCGTAAAAATGCTATATATTTCAACATAATTCCCATCTAATTCTAAAAGTAATCTATTGGAAGCTCTCCAAAGAAGCATTTGTTGCAGCCATCACCATCTCATTGGTCCCGAATTTATTTCCACAAAGCCATTTTTCAAGTTTGGGAACAAGTAAAAGTCATTCGAAGGCAGATCTGGTAAATATGGTGAATCTGGCAATAATTAATAACCTAACTTGACAAATTTATTGGTTACCATAGCGAATTAATGAGAGGGCGCATATCCTGAACTTTCTTTCTTTCTTCCTTTTTTGTCAGTTCGGTATCGAAACCTGTCAGTACAACAGGATAATATTGGGCAGTTATTGTACTGTAAGTAGTCAATCCCAAAAAGATTACGCCTTTGGAATCCCAAAAAGATTACGCCTTTGGAATCCCAAAAAAATTGTGGCCCTAATCATACTTTTTTTACTTTTATAGTGATACATCCAGGCTTTATAGTGCTATATCGACAAAAGAATTTCCACCCTCGTATTTGAATATCTGTTCACGAATGATATTTAATATTTTAAATAAGATAATGTGTTGTCGATATTCTATGTATCGTGACTAAAAGTATTATTCTATTATTAACCAGGTTTCCTCCTGTTAAGATGAATGTGAATATACGAGATATGGCAATTAAATAACGAGAATTTATTATTGTAGACTTTATTAAGCAAAATTACATGACTTTAAGCATTTATCCCTTCACAATAGTCTTCATTGAGTATGATACAGTTGTTTTAGCGGTTCTCCTATTGCTGAAAGTATCGTTGAAAATCATCGGAAGTTAACAATTTCAGAACCTCTGTCGTGTGTCTTCGAATATTTGCAATCGTATCAAAACGGTGGTGGAGTTTTCATATTGGCAAACACGAAAAAGTCTGCAGGAGCCAAATCCGGGCTACAAGGGGGGGGGGGGGGGATAGAGCACTGGAATAATTTTTTTGCTAGCAATTGCTGCACAACGAATGCAGTGTAGCGGGGCGTTATTATGATACAGAATTCATCTATTATTGGCCAATTCTGGTCTCACCCGAGCAACTTTAGCACACGAACGCTGTAGGACATCAAGGTAGAAGGCACTGCTAACAGTCTTACTCTGTGGAACGAACTCGTTCTGGGTCATGCTCCTAATATAAAAAAAAACAAATTACAATGCCAGACCGTGACATTCTGGCTTTTGTCGGATGTTTTCATCCAATTCTTCCTTTTCCTCCGAGTTTTGGGGTCATACTGGAACAACCAACTTTCGCCTCGTGTGACAATAGTTTCCATCCTTTCATTTTGGATGCGTTCAACGAAATCCTGACAAATCGGCAAACGCATCTCTTTTTTTCTCTGTCAGGTGTATCTTCGGAACGAGTTTAGCATCAAATTCTTCATCTTCAAGCATTCGAATTGTTAGTCGACGATTGGAGGTCACTAGCACTTGCAAACGTTTGATGTTTTGATCTGCGTGCACTGTGATTTGTGCTCCTTGTCTTTCATCGTCTTTCACAGGTTTACCACGGGCTTTAAATCGCGCTGTCCACTCGTAAACATGCGTTTGTGATGGACTATCATTGCCGTAAATATTTTTTAATTTAGTTAAAATTTCCGACGGTTTTGCTCCTGATTTCACTAAGAATTTGGTAACAATTCTTTGCTCCATTTTATTATCGCATATATTGCCGACGTGCAATCACTACACAGTCAACTTTGAAACTCTCTACAACATGTAGAACGCGTCCTATGACGTCGCACCGTTGCAAGCATGCGCACCAACTGTGGAATTTTAGTACTCAGTCACAACGAAGTCGTCAGCGTTTGCTTATGGCGTTCTTCGCCAGAATTTTCGTTATTTAATTGCTACACATTTTTCCTTATCTCGTGCTT
Source organism: Melolontha melolontha (assembly GCA_935421215.2). NCBI lineage: Eukaryota > Metazoa > Arthropoda > Insecta > Coleoptera > Scarabaeidae > Melolontha > Melolontha melolontha. Next base: position 85,517,859 of record OW285236.1, on the reverse strand, counting down.
GGCTTCTCACACGAGAATTACGTTTTTAATATATTCAATAACTGTCACCATCCAGTTTTCTTTGACCGCCCTTGTCGTTTCCGTTTTTTCTCCTCCCAAAAACACTTTCTTTACAATTTTGTTTTAGACATTCCATAGGTACCCATGACTTGGCCATCTTGTTCTCTTAGCTCTTCTTGTGAAATTCTTGGGTAGTTGTAATTATTCATTATTTCATTTGTTTTCCCCTCCATTGTCATTAGTATCCTTCACTTCTCCTAATATAACCCACAAAACATCAATCCTAGCTGCAGTTCTTTTAGATTAAATATATGTCTCCCATCCATGCAATATTGATGTCTTAATTACAGTTTAATAAATTCGGATTGTTGTTCTTTTGACCACAACTTTTTATTTGAACATTTTTGAAAATAGAAGCGTTGCACTACTGTACTTCGTTAGTTTTCTCTATTTCCGTATCTTCCACGTATTAATTCCTTATTATTACTTCTAGGTATAAACTTTTTCTGCTGGAGACAGTGGGAAGGTAAAAACTTTAAAAAAGTTAAAAAAAATTTAGTATTTGTACGTACGTAGGTTGACAACTAAGTTCATTTTCAGTAGGAAGTAATCACAGTACACAGTACATTCGCGAACCTCTAGTAAAGTGTTTTGTTGAACAGCATGATTACATTCTGCTGAAGATGACAACTTAATAATTGATTACGCGGGATGTTACTTTTTGACAATCCACTTTAAAATTAAATAAAGTAAAATTAAAATTAATTCCAAATTATTGACCGTTTGGACATTCCTGCGCTATATAAATGTGATATAAATTTTATATTAAAAATACCTAATATATTAATCATAAATTATTAACGTGCCTTGTACTATACACATAAGGTAATTAAATTCCCTTCTAGACAAATGCAATATATTTGTATGAAACTGCTTTATATAAACTCAATGTAAAATATTAAAGAAAATTGGATGTTCTTTTGAGAAAACAACAAAGTTGAATCTGTCGTGTAACTACAATCTTTGTCTCCGATACATTATTATAATTGGATTTCTTACTTCTTCCAGAACGAAAGTACATTTAGATGATGAACAGTTTTTAACAAGATTGATCCACCATTTGTTTGAAAAAAATTAATTGGCCAAACGAATTACTTATTTTATCGTAACCTATGTTGTTCGATAGATATACTTCATTACATTGCCTCCTGCTTATTTTTCCAAGAACATATTTTTCTTAAAATATCTATTAAAAATAATTGAGTTCGTTTGTCTCTAGTACAATTGAAATTGAAATGTATATTTGAATTTCTGTTTCTTATTGAATGTTGAATCTAAAAATAAGTAAAGTTATATAAGATGCAATTGTTAGGAAGAGATTACAATTGAACAGCGTGTTCGGTTAGTTGTTGTTTACATATACATACTAATTTACAATGTCAACAAATAAATGAGTCTAACATGTCTTTTAGTTGTATAAATTTGAACATATATTGGGTTCCCACAAAGTAAGAGATATACTTTAAGGTCTTAAGGCAATTGAAACAATTGCAAGTAGGAATTGAATCCTAGGCTGTTACAATGGGATTTTAGTGTATCTATGTAAAACAAAAGTTTTGTCATTGTAAGTGTCAAAACAAAGCGATTGTAATTAAGTAATTTATTCTCAAAATAAAATTGATCTTAATGTAAATTTAAACGAACTTAAAAGAAAACAAGAATAAGTTTAGTACAATATTGTTATGAATGTGGTAGAAATTTCACTGTTGGTTTACGAAGGTTTCGTACGAGAATGTGTTTGGGAGCAGACTCCTGTAAAATAAAAGCGTAGCGTAGTTTGATTAGCAAATTTGAATGAACAGAGTCTGTAATTAACCTTCAGAGATTAGAATTAGGATTAATAATGTCTAAGTTGCAGAAGTTTTCAGGAAAATCAAAACATGGCCTACTAATAAATTAGAAATCAGTAGCGTTAATGCAATATCGACTGCAAATGCCATATACCACGGTTTGGAAAATTTTAAGCAAGATGTTGAAAATGTAACCTTATAAATTGCAACTGTCTGATTTAAAGGAGGTATATTTGGTACAATTTTACCTGCAAATAGTGACTGAGATAGTAATTTAATCTGAATGGTTATTTCATCTTTTTTGGACAGATGACGACCATGTTTCTCTTAATGGTGGAGTCACTACGCAAAACTGTCGAATATGGTCTACAGAAAATCCACAGGTAATAATTCAGGAAGGTCTTCAAGACAAGAAAGTTACTGTTGGTGCAATTCCACAAGTAATTTCAAGGTGATCCGTATATTTTTAAGCAAATACAAAATGACGGGGTTGTAACTGTAATTGTTATTGGTGAACGATACCTGAAAATGTTAAGAGATTATGCAATTCCGTAGTTGCAAAACGTGGACGCAATTGAAAACATAATTTTTATCAAGGATGCTGATTCTTAAGATCGTGTTATAACGAGACATTTTGAAAATTTATGGGGAAGTGAAAGATCTTGCAGAGCTGAAAAGGAAAAGCTATCTAACATTCAAGAGCTCCCAATCAAGGAAAAATACACCGAATACATACAAATCAGAAACAGAGATAATTAAAGGTTCAAGACCATAAAGAGAGACCATTGGGTTAAGTTACAAGCGACACGGACCATGACCTCTATGGAAGCCAAAGAAAGGTTTGGAAGATGCTTAAAAATATAAAAAAGCCGTAGAAGAGTTTGTACAGATTAAAAGTATCAACATGGAAGTGTGGGAGAAATTCTGAAAAAAATTGATTGCGAACACAGAAACCGGAAGAGTATTAGACAGCGTCTAACATGATAGTTCCAGTAACGGAATCAATAGCAAAACTAAAAGCTTAAAGAACAGAAAAGCCCTGGAACTGACGACATACCAAACGAACTTTTAAAATACGGCGGCTCAGAATTTGCAGCAAAATTGACAGTACTGTTTAACAAAATTTTGACCATAACAGCGTAACAATTCCCATTCACAAGAAGGGGGGAAGAAAACATCCAGAAAACACAGAAACTAACGAGGAATAATACAACTGTGCTCAACAATGAAGCTGTTTACAAGTCTGCTCAAGAACAAATTAGAGGAGCAAATAACAAACAGAGAGGAACAACTAGTGTTAAAAAAATCGTTCGATAACTAATGCCATATTATCAAATAAATTAAAGAAAAAACTAAAGAGTTTAATACACCGGAATTAGCCTGCTTTGTTGACCTTACTGCATTTGACAGAGTCCGCCTAGCAGATATCATCGGAATTCTAAAAGAAAAGAGGGTCCCTTCTAAAATGCAACAGCGATGTACAACCTTAATACGCCCAAAAGAACAAATCAAAGATAGAGAGAATACTACAGCTAGCATCCCAACATCAGGAGGATTAGAGAAGAGGATAGTCTCAGCTCATTTCTCTTCAATCACATAATGGATAAAATAATAAGCAGAAGTGACATTTTAAAACTTGGCATACAGGATTAATTATAAGACAATCAGCATGGTATGTTATGCCGACGATACAGTGATACTTGCAACAAATGAGAACGACCTACAGAAATAGTTATTTGGATATATATATATATATATATATATATATATATATATATATATATATATATGGAATATGAACATATCCATCGAAAAAATGAAAAGTAAGACTATTGCAAGGGAACCACTCAGATGCAAGATGGTAATAGAGAACAAATCGGTAGAGCAAGTTATGCAATTTAAATACATCGGCATAGACTTTGATTATGACCGGATAAAGGACTTAAGGAGACAGATTAACAAATCAGCTATAATATCGGGCTGCCTAAGGGAACTGTATGGGCCAACCCTTATACGCGAAGGGAGAGTAAGATTAAAATTGCAAGATCTATGATTTAGCGTGAACAAACGGACCATTCGACTGATTGCTACTTTTGCTGCACGAAAACTTTCGGGTTTTCCAACAAAATTAAGGAAAATATATACCAGCGATGATGAATATTTGCCATCTGAAGAGGACGGACCCCACCTAATAAATCAGAATTAAATGATCTTATTCGAGATCTGAATTTATCAAAAACTAAAGCAGAAATACTAGGATCTAGACTTCAAGAATGGAAACTGTTAGCTTCAGTCACGAATCGTAACCGTCAGATAGAACTATCACAGGCCTTTAATACTGCAATAATGTCGACGATTTGATGTTGGCATTAAGTCACCAACACCATTCCGAAGAATGAAATATTTATATCGATGCCTCGAAATTGAGTTTGAAAGCTGTCCTTCTTCATATAGGAAACGTTTATCCATCTATCTCAGTTGCCATGCAATCCACTTAAAAGAAACGTATGAAAATATGACTTTTCTTCCAGATAGAATTAATTACAAAATGTACAAATTGTATATCAGCACAGACTCTAAAGTTGTAGCAATTCTACTCGGTTTACAACTAGGGTATACCAAAAATTGCTGTTTTCTTTTGTGAGTGGGACAGTTGATTACGAAATTCCTAACACATTGTTAAAGACTGGCTAGTCAGAGTTCAGCATATTCCTGAACAATAGAATATACTTCATAAGTCACTAGTTAAACCTGATAAAATACTTCTACCGCCATGCACATAATGTTGAGTTCGATGAAAAATTTAGTGAAAGCAATGTATAAATAATGGTCGTGGATTCCAATGCGTTAAACAAAAATTTCCCAGAATCTCAGCTACAAAACTTAAAGAGGGAATTTTTGTATGACCTCCAAATTAAACTTCTGCAACAAGATGAAAAATTTGAAGAAACCTTAAGTGTATATAACAAAATAATTTGAAACATACATGAGTGGGTAAAAACCACACCAATTTGAATAATACAAAAGTATTTTCAATAATATAAAATATTATTAAAAATGGGGTGTGAAGAACACAATACAAGTTATAGATTTGTGAATGTATCTCCTTTCCAAAGACGCAGATACGTATTTCACCTTTCTACAGGATCGTCGGTACGCCCCTGCTGGAGAAGAGATACATTCAACAAAACATAACTACCTTGCCATCAACCAGAAATTATTAAGACAGAGCGTGAAAGAATATTCAGCGCTGTCTACATTAGTTCGGCGGTTATTATGTAGACAGCGCTGAATATTCTTTCACGCTCTGTCTTAATAATTTCTGGTTGATAGCAAGGTAGTTATGTTTGATTGAATGTATCTCTTCTCCAGCAGGGGCGTACCGACGATCCTGTAGAAAGGTGAAATACGTATCTGCGTCTCTGGAGAGGAGATACATTCACAAATATATAAATTGTAATGTGTTCTTCACACCCCATTTTTAATAATATTTTATATTATTAAAAACCTTAAGTGACTTGGAGCGTGTTACTTGGGATGCGCACAAAAATGTAACCTACAATTTTCTAGGAAACAGAAAATCTCACAATTATATAGCATTTATTAATTTAACTTCTTAAAAATTACCATAAATTTAACTGTAACATGGGCCTTAAAATACATTTTTTTGCATTTGCATTTGGATTTATTTCCCCTGAACCTCGGCGACGTGAGTGATGAACACGGCGAAAGGTTTCATCAAGACATTTCTGTTATTGAAACACGTTATCATGGCATGTGGAACAGTGAAATGCTTACTGATTATTGTTGAACATTGATATTAGAAAATGCTGAAGAACAGTATAAAAGAAAAGTATAACGAATAACATTTTAAAGAGGGCAATACCATATAGCTCCATATAATGTACCTACCTAATTCGTATTATTTCATTTACTTTTCAATATTATTTTTACAAAACCTGATGTGCCAAAATAAATTTGTTGTTACTACTATTGTTAGATCTATATAACAAACAAAAGTACATTAACAAGTGTTGACAAGTGAATTAACAAACGATACGGAGTTAATACGAGTATATAATACCAGTACATTTAAAATTTGTAACTCTGTAAAACCTAGTATTTTATGATTTTTCCTGTATGTTGGTTAGCCTCTGTGCTATTTTACGAGGATACGCTACATTTATTTTTTGTAATAAATACATACTACGTGGTGAAACAATTGTAATGTACCTAATGTACGAGTATAAAAATAAAAAATTGGTAAACATTTCTCACATCTGTGTATTTATTACTAATGGAAATGAATATGAATTTTCGTCAAGTAAAGGCCAAATTAATTCAAGAATTATTATGATGTAATACTTTAAATAGTTTTAGAAATACAGTAAGATCTCGTTAATGAGAAATACGTTAACGTGAATATTTCAGTACTGTGAACACAAAGTATTTTCTAAATAGGCTTAATTTTGAAGTTATCTGGGGTGTTCCCTGTCTTTATGATATGCTACAATATGTAAAAGCACGCCACAATGTTCAGTGAATGGTCATGTGTGTTGTTAACTGCTGCGAAATGACAAAAGTTATTGTTTTTGTTTTTACCTGACAAAGGTAGACTGATAGAAGATTATAAGTAGAGCAGACCAATTTCCGTGCGCGCCATGAGCGCCGGTATGGGAGTGTAATTCGTAATATATTAGAATATGCGATAGAATAGGGACGCAACATGAACTTGTTACCGATATAAGTATAGAAGTAGAGACATTTATTCTATCAGAAATAATTAAATATACATTTGGTTTTCTGCTATTAAAGTAATATGCATAAACACACGAAAAATGCTTACGTGTTCTTTACAATGTGTTTTTGACCAACACATTAGATATTGCTATCGATTTTTATTTAAAAAATGAAATATTTAAAAGAAAATATTTTGTGACAGGACTGTATATTGAAAATGTTAATAAATTTTGCGAGCGGTAACTTGAGAGGGAAAAACCGGTTATCCGGTGTCGCTCTCATGTAGAGGTCGAAGTCAAGCCAGGAGACGAATTCTGCCTGTAAAACGAGAAGGTTGCTTTCTTCGAGATATATTTTATATATATTTAAATTAGTTCGGGTTTTGTATTTTTGAAAGTGATTTATAGTTGATGTTATATTGATATTAAAGTTCCGATATTTATAGATATAAATTCTCGGTGTATTGATGATTAAATTTGATTAAAAACCTTTTTCGTGAGAGCCTCCATTAATCTTGTAAGTAGAATTAAAATTTTATGACGTCATAATTATAATAAGTATATTTCCATTCTATTAACGCTTGTAGTTAAGAGATTTAATTATTAGGAATACAGATAATACAGTTTAGTATTAAAAATTTCTTTGTTAAAATTATATATGAAAGTTTGTTCGAGTGGAGTCAGGGTTTTTTGTGCTTGGTGATTGCACATGCGTAGTTTTTGTTCGCGTATCAGTATCTGAGTATACAGCGTGGTTTTCTTTGGAGAATTTAATATTAAACTTGATTATTTTAGATAAGTTTGATCGGAGTCATTAAGGAGGATGTTTTCCATTCATTTAGCGGTCAATTTTCAATGAATGTTTTTACCTCAAGTATCTTTGTTACATGGTACAGCATCTTTATACTATGTAAAGATATATTTTTTTATTTTTGTATTAATATAATATATTTTATTTCATCTTTTAATCTGCGTTTGTTTTATTTACTCACTCCAATTTTGTTAAATACTTTATACCTATATAAAAGAATATATTTAAAAGAAACTTAAAGAGAAATTAGTTTGGAATCAATTTTATATAAAATAAGTAAATAAATTTTTGTGAAAATTTCACTGGCGCTCAACTATATATTTTAGACACATCTTTCCTAAGTGGAACCCGAGAATGTAGAGGTCTCAGATTTGAAGATTCACCGGCTGAGAAAACCTAGTTGGGAAAACTTGTTGTGGATGGTGGTGCAATAAATCTTCAACCCACTATTCATAGCAATATGTATTGCACACTAAACATTTAATTTTTGAGCCATCGTATATTAAGTTCGGGAAATCCATAATAAACTTATTCACTTCGTCTGACAACGGTCGTTTTCTCGATTTATGTGTCGACAACATTTTATTACGTATGCTTACACTTACATGCAGTCTAAGCAAGTACCAAACACACACTGAATGCTTTTTATTAGTTCTGATATAATACAATCATCCTCACATCGGCGCATATGGCGCGCACGGAAATTGGTCTGCTCTAATTATAAGAAAGGTTTGAGTGTGATTGCTATTTCAAAAAAGTAAGCCGTAACAAAATCGGCAGTTTGCTCACTTAAAAATAAAAAGGAAACAAATCATCGCTGTTTTAGCTAGTACGTCAACATTTAGCAAAAAATGTACATTAAAAGAAGCGGAATATTAAAAAATGGAAAAAAAAACTCTATACAGTAGTAAAAGTTTTTAGTTTCCTAAATATCTGTGAAATTTACTTTTACATCAAGAATACAAAGAACATTTTAAAATAACATCACAGCAAGTGTTTGAAGTTATTTCCCATATTTTCAATACACAACTGGGCTCGCCGAATCCAAGATTTCCCACTAGCGCGGCCTAAACTAGCGTGTTGCCGGATTGTCTCGGCAGCAGCATGTATACGATTTCGCAATTATTGCTCAGTACTAACGTCGGTGGTGTACACTATGCTTTTTAAGTGACCCCAAAAATAAAAATCAAGAGGATTGAGGTCTGGTCATCGACGGGGCCAGGCCACCTCGACCACATAGCTTGTATAACATCAAGAGCAACATCTTTGAGCAGTCCCGGTAAATTATCGCGCAAAAATTGTAAATAACAGCCACTAGTTAATCGATTCTTCAAAATGAAAGGGCCATTAGTCCGTTCACAATTCCAACCCACACATTCACAGAAAATCTTTGTTGAAAAAGTATTTGGCGAGTAACATGAGAATTCTCCACGGCCCAATAGTGCGTGTTATGGACGTTGTGAATAACGTTACGTGTGAAAATCGCTTCATCCGCAAATAAAACTTTATTGGTAAAGTTTGGGTTCAACTGTTGCTGATGTAGCAACCACTCGAAATTGTACTCGAGAGGGATAATCCACTGGTAGTAGAGTTTGTATACGTTTCACGTGATATGGATGGAGTTGGTTGTGCCTCAATATTCGCCAAATTGTGGATTGTGATACCCCATGTTTCACTGCAAGTATCCTAGTGCTTATGCCAGACTGATCTTCGACGCCATTCAAAGCCTCCTCCTCAAGATTGACAATGTTTACAGGTCTAATTGCTCCTCCATGTTGCCCAGGGCGCGGTCGAATATTGCCATTTTTTGTACCACGTTGCACCACACGTAAAAAGGACTCACGTTCTGGACGATATCTATCTGGAAGCCTTCTACGTTCTTCGTTAGAGAAATTGTGTGCCATAATTTTTATAAACTTTAAATGTCATGACACAATTTAAATGTCACAATGACACAAACGCACTTAAACAAGTTGTGAAAATTAAAATTCTAGAGCGCCATCGTAATTATATAATAAACTAGAAAACTTTTACTACAATTTTTTTCACCTGTTAGTCATTATTTGTCACGAGGAATAAATCCCCAAGTTTATGTGAATAGGTTGAGAATCACCCTGTATAGATGGTTTCTTAAACAACACCAAAAAATTTTCCGGTTACTGCTGAAATAATTCGGCAAAAAAAGGAATATTTTTTTATGAAAAAGTCCAACGTTTTAAGAAACGCTTCGGAATTCGACATCTAAAAATTACCGGAGAAAATTTATCACCTCAGTTACATCTAGTGAATTCTTTTAACCTTTCGATACAAAAGTGTGTAAAAATTTATGTACCCCATATTGCAAGTAGGTAAGTATACTTACAAAAATGCTCATATGTAATAAACATACCGTGTCCCAATTTCGATGCTCACCATTGGTATCTCGGTTATTAGAAGATATAGAACAACGGTTAAATGGGGAATGTTTTGCAGAATTCAATACTCGCGGCAAATCTCATTTCAAATTTGACCTAACTTTTTAAATTTTTAAAATATTTTGAAAAATCAAAAATTTGCCGATTTCGTTATTCCTCAATAACTCGATAACGCTTAGTCTGACCTCTTTTAAAGCTTTACATTGTTCAGACACTTTTTTAAAACAAATTATTTGATACAAACAGAAACCCCCGATCGTCATTTGTTTTTAAGTTATTACCACTATCTTTTGTTTTTCATATGGCGGCCATATTGGATTTTGGGTTTGTTAGGAAGTCCTCAAAATGTGCTTTTCAACGATGTATAACATGCCTGAAAAATTTTTATTTATAAGGAAAATATTAATAAAAACGTAAATTAATCTTTAATATGAAATTAGTAGGCTGAAAAATTAAACACCAATGTCAAATGAAAGTGAAAAGATATTATAAGTAATACTGTAAACAAACGAAACGATAAAAAAATTATAGAAATAAAAAGTAAAGATACAGAACTTAAAGTTCACATTCACTTAAAGAAATTGTTCAATATGACGACCATTCTGTTCCACACAATTTTGACACCTTGTTCGAGTAGAGTTACAAACTCTACGTAGCGTGTTTCCGTTTACTGATCGTAGCACATCTAGTACTCTTTGTTCTAAAATTTCCCGAGTTTCTGGCGGTTCAAAATCAAATACTTCGTTTTTAGTGGTACCCCATAAATAAAAGTCAAGCGGGGTAAGGTCGGGTGATCTCGCAGGCCATTGCACGGGTCCATTATTTGAAATCACTCTCTCATTAAAGTTTTCTCTCAAAAAATGTTGCACGTTACGAGTGTTATGGGCCGGGCAACCATCTTGCTGGAACCAGATGTTTTGCATGTTCTCGGGATTAATAATTTGCCTCAAAGCAGGCATTATCTCGTTTGTTAGTAGCTCCAAATATCTGTTACCAGTTAAATTGTAATCAAAGATGAAAGGACCTATTAACTGATTATCTAAAACGAAAAAAAGAGTTTAAAACAAAAAAAATGTAAACAAAATGTCATACCAATTAAACCGCACCAGACATTAAAACCAAATCGAACTTGAAATCTTCTTTGATTTACCAAATGTGGATTTTCAGTAGACCAATGATGATAGTTATTCCTATTGAACATTCCGCAATTGGTAAATCGTGTTTCATCTGTCCATAGTATTTTCCTAGGAAAATTAGCGTCATATTCACATTTTTGAAGGTACCACCTGCTAAACTGTAATCGTCGGAGATTGTCATTATCACTTAAACCTTGTACAATTGTTGGTTTGTAAGGGTGATACTTGTTTTTCGTCAAGGTTCTGTGAACAGTAGATTTTGAAATCCCTGTTTCTCGTGTCACACGATGAACTGATGTGCTGGGATTGTTCCTAACGTTCTGCAAAATATTATTTAGACGTGTATCAGCATCATTAACTTCATAGTTAGCTCGTTTTTGTTCGAAGCTTCCAAAGTTTTTTAATTTGCTAACTAGTCTTCTAAAAATTGTCTTGTGTGGCTGTTGTCTTTCTGGAAAACGCTCTGCATAACTCGTGCACGCATTTTTAGTGTTTCTATTTGCTTTGAAATACACTTCCAACATATCAACTTTTTCTTCGTTTGAATATGTATGTGCCATTATCAATACTTATAAATCTTAATACTTAACAATAATTACTTATCACTAACTACAAGTAGTTTTAATTAACTTATCTCTGCAGTACTAATTGTACTTTGGCAGGTTATCGTTTTGTTTCATTGTCAGAATACATTTGTCATTGACGTTTGACGGAACATAATGTCTTTGCTAGTGATACACGCTCAGAGATTAGAATTATCTTACATTTGATGTAAAACCAAATACAAATCTCCCCACTACTTTTAATCCTGCGCGAACTTACCCCTCCTCGCGCCAACTTAATTGGCGTTTGCTATACTTAGAATATCTTTTCACTTTCATTTGACATTGGTGTTTAATTTTTCAGCCTACTAATTTCATATTAAAGATTCTTCTTCTTCTTTAAGTGCCGTCTCCGCTTCGAAGGTTGGCAATTATCATAGCAATTCTTACTTTTGAAACCGCAGCTCTAAACAGTTCATTATTATTACATCCAAACCAGTCCCTAAGGTTCTTCAGCCATGAATTCCGTCTTCTTCCTATAGATCTCTTGCCCGGGATTTTTCCCTGCATAATTATTTGTAGTATTTGATATTTTTCTCCCCTCATGACATGTCCCATGTACAGCAGTTTTCTTCTCTTAATTGTCGGAATCACTTCTCTCTCCTTGTGCATACGTCTCATCACTTCTACGTTGGTTTTTCTCTCTACCCATGAGATCTTCAATATTCTCCGGTATACCCACATCTCAAATGCCTCCAGTCTCCTCATGTCGGTTACCTTCAGCGTCCAGGCCTCCATCCCATAGTATAGTATAGACAGCACATAGCATCTCATCAGTCGTATTTTTAAGTCAAGGTTTAAATCTCGGCAGCAGAAAAGCCTTTTCATCCTTGTAAAGGTGCTTCTCGCCTGTTCTATTCTGACTCGTATTTCTTGGGAGCTGTCATTGTTCTCATTAATGATCGTGCCCAGGTATTTGTATTGTCTTACTCTCTCAATAGGCTGGTTCTTCACATATATCTTACGATTATCTTTAGTTGTTTTTGTTATCAGCATATATTTTGTTTTGCTTATGTTCAGCGTTAGTCCATACTCTTCGCTTACTGTGACCATTCTGTTAATTAGCGTCTGTAGGTCCTCGTGTGTTCCAGCTAAAATAACTGTATCGTCAGCGTACCTCAGATTATTTATTGTCATGCCGTTAATCTTAATGCCCATGTCCCGATCATCAAGTGCTCTATTTACTATGTCCTCCGAGTACAGAGTAAAGAGGATTGGCGACAGTATACACCCCTGACGAACACCTCTTCGTATTTCTATTTCCTCTGATGTCGTGTCTTCTATTCGTACTGCTGCTTTTTGGCCATAGTACAGGTTTGAGATTAATCTTATGTCTCTGAGGTCTATCCTTCTCTTGACCAATGTTTCTATGAGTTGGTCATGTCTAACTTTATCAAATGCTTTATTGTAATCTATAAAGCAGGCGTATATGTCCTGGTTTACGTCTAGGCATCTTTGTGATAGGACATTTAGTGCAAAAAGTGCTTCCCTTGTTCCTAGGCCCTTACGGAATCCAAACTGACTATCGCTGATATCTACATCCAATTTCCTGAATATTCTATTATGGACCACCTTCAACAGGACTTTCAATGTGTGACCCATCAGGCTTATTGTGCGGTAGTCAGAGCAATGCCTGGCATTTTTCTTTTTCGGAAGGGTTATAAAAGTTGATAGCAACCACTCATTTGGTATTATTCCTGTTCTATATATGGTATTAAGTACTTCTACCAAAACATGAATCCGGTCCGCCTCTATCAGTTTAAGAATTTCCGCTGGCAGTTGGTCCGGACCTGCAGCTTTTCCGTTCTTGAGCATACCTAGTGCATATGTTACTTCATCCTTAATTATGTCCGGGCCCAACTCCCCTTCTGTATTTTCAAGAGTCGTATGCCGTCTCTCATCTTCGAACTGCTCTTTAATGTAGTTCTTCCATATTTCTAGTTTTTGCTCTATTTCTGTGACTATTTTCCCGTTGTTATATAATATATTAAGTTGCTTTTGTTTGCTGGTGCCGACGAGTTCTTTAATCTTTTTGTGCATGTTAAAGTTGTCGTATTTGGCTTGTAGCTCCTCAATTTCTTCACATTTTTGTTTATAATAATCTTCTTTTGCTTTTCCGATTTTTGTGCGAAGTATTCGTTGTGCTTCTTTATATTGTTGTTCGTTTTTTCCCTTATAGCTTCTTCTCTTTTCCATAAGATTAAGAATTTCACCAGTAATCCATTCCTTCTTTCCTGTGGGTTTCTCTGTCTTCAGAATCTCCAATGAGGGTTCCAACAAGGCTGATTTAATTCTGTACCATTTTTCGTTTATGTTTCTGCAGTTTTGGTATTCTTCCTTGCTTTCGAGTGTTTCCAGATTTTTGTTTATTCTTGTTTGCAAATCATTCCGTATTTCTTGGTTTTTTAGGTGTTTTGTATTTATCCGAGTTTCTCTCTTCTTTGGGATTCTTTTAAGTTTGAGGTGCATCTGGGCCACCAGGGGGTTGTGGTCCGAAGAGACGTCAGCGCCCGGGTAGGTCTTAACTGATTTGATGTTGTTTCTATATCTTGCGTTTATCAAAACGTAGTCTATTTGATTTCTCATCGGGTTCTGGTCACTGTCTTGTGGGGATTTCCATGTGTAGAGTCGTCGGTTTGGAAGCTTATAAAAGGTATTGGTTATTATCATCTCTTCCTCTTGGCAAAACTGTACCAGCCTATCGCCCCTCTCATTTCTTGTCCCCAACCCATATTCACCTATATACTTGTCACATCTCCCTTTTCCGACCTTCGCATTAAAGTCTCCAAGAATTATATTGATATCTCTTGGTTTTAGTGAATCAAGCGTTTGTGTGATTAGTTCGTAAAACAGCTCGTTTTCTTCTTCAGGTTTGTCTGCGGTAGGGGCATATATTTGTATAATGTTTAGTTTTCTTGAGTTGGTCTGTAGTTGTAAGAGTATGATACGGTCTGAGATAGGGACAAAGCTAGTAACAGACGCCACAATATCTCTTGAGACAGCGATTGCCACACCATGTCTGTGATAATTATCATCGTTACCAGAGAAGTACAGCATGCCTCCATTTGTTGGGATTTGGCCATGACCAGGCCATCTTGTTTCACTGATTCCTAGGATGTTAAGTTTCAGTCTTTGCATTTCGTGTACAACGTTATGCATCTTTCCAGCTTCATACATGGATCTCACGTTCCATGTCCCAATCTTTAACTTGTTTGTTAACTTGTTTGTTGTCACAGTCTTGTTCATCACTGTTCCCCCCGGAGATCCGATTGGGGAACTTATTACTCCGGATAATTTGGTTTTGAACATTGCCATGATGATTTGTACTAAGGATATCCATAGATCTTTAATGCAGTAGTTTCCTCTTGCTTTCTGCATCCTTATGCCGTTGACTAATTCCTTAGTTCATCCGCCTTTAGGGCCATTTTCCCAACCCTAGGACAAAAGAGTGCCCTGCCATTTACTAGCTCCTCCACCCGAGGCTGTTGGCCAGTAAATGGGGTATTGCTTATACCGGCAATCACTCGGTCCCTATCTGCGTTAGCCACCAAGATTGATGTTGCCCGCCTTCTGCCACGTGGAGGTGCAGATTCGGATTTTTCCTTCATCGAGATTAAGACCTTTCGGCATTTCTTAATCTCTCCGGAGCTTAAGAAGATATTAAAGATTAATTTACGTTTTTATTAATATTTTCCTTATAAATAAAAATTTTTCAGGCATGTTATACATCGTTGAAAAGCGCATATGGAGGACTACCTAACAAACCCAAAATCCAATATGGCCGCCATATGAAAAACAAAAGATAGTGGTAATAACTTAAAAACAAATGACAATCGGGGGTTTCTGTTTGTATCAAATAATTTGTTTTAGAAAAGTGTCTGAACAATGTAAAACTTTAAAAGAGGTCAGACTAAGCGTTATCGAGTTATTGAGGAATAACGAAATCGGCAAATTTTTGATTTTTCAAAATATTTTAAAAATTTAAAAAGTTAGATCAAATTTGAAATGAGATTTGCCGCGAGTATTGAATTCTGCAAAACATTCCCCGTTTAACCGTTGTTCTATATCTTCTAATAACCGAGATACCAATGGTGAGCATCGAAATTGGGACACACGGTATATTTATATCTATTTAATGCAATTGGCATTTACATGTTATTGTTTGTACAGTTGTGTGGTGTTCAGTACAAACGAAGTTTTTACACAAATGACATGTTTTTCTACTTTTTCTACTTTTGCGATCTTTATTACGTGGACATAAAACACACGGTCCCGAAGATTTCAGTTGATCTTGTGTGTTGCTAATTTGTGTTTGTGGTGAGGGAACCAATTCGTACATGGCATGCATAACACGTTTGTAGAATCTTCTTGAATTTTTCAGTCTTCTAGCCACATGAGGTTAAGTTCTTTGGAAGATATGCAAATAGACTTCATAAAATGTTGAGGGTAACAATTTATCATACTAGTATTCATTATTCAATAAGTAATGTGAAGTATGTTGCGGATATTGGTAGCACTAATTTTTTTTTGCGCTAAAGAACGAAGAAACTGCTTGCGTCTGTGAGAAGCAGCTGAGATGAAACATATTTTTGCTTGGATTACGTGCAGAGACTAATGCAATACCGATATTACAGGCTCACCTTGCAAAAGAACACGTGATACAAGCTGTTTTAGTAAAATTACGCAATGTTACCAGAATTCCACTTGGAACATTGACGCCGGAGGAGGATACAGTTACACTCCCTGCATAATTTTATATAATTTTGGCAATACAGAGCATGAAATTACGACGTAATACGCATATAATGTTGGTACACACTACAAATAAAGATAACTCAGTTGGATTAGCCCAATATTACAGCCCTAACCCACAAAAAACAAGAAAAAATAACTGTTTGAGGTGCAGTTGTACCCCCTTATCGGTATCGGAAGGTTAAACAACAATTGAGACAAGAAATTGCGGAATTTGATTTAAATGAACATCAAATCTTTAATGCTGACGAGACTGTATACTTTTGCCTGATAGTATCTATGTTTTATTTCCTGAAAAAATGCTCCAGGAGTCAAAATTGCAAAATAAAGGATTACATTCCTTAGTTGTACAAATGCGGCTGGCTTGCACAAATTAAAACTGCTCGTTTAAGAATCGCAAAACCTAAGTTATGACTAAACACGAAATTAATGTTCAAATCTGAAAATTGTAAACCTCTCATGCTTGTATTTACTCCCCTCAAATAACATATCCATGTAAATAAAAATATCCATGTACATATATAGATAAACATGAAAAGAATTACAAAAGCTTAAGTTTCTATTTTCGATCAATATTATTAATAAATACGTGAAATTTGAGCTATACAAAAACTTAATAAGCACTCAACTACTCCCGATCGAATTATATTATGTAAGGGCGAAGGGAAAGCCGGTTTTAATTAACCTCAGGAAGGTAATCACTCAATCCTTCCACCATAATTTCTCCTCCTCTATTTCTGGATCCTTTACATCTCTCTTTCCGTATTCCTTTCTACCCGGCTGTACTAATCTCGTTAGGTTCGAGTAATTAAGTTTAAAAATCACAGGACTAAAGTTATCGCTAAATATGAAATTTCTGCTATAGAACAAGAACAAGACGGGAGTAAACGAGGCAATTTTTACTGTCTTTACATTTAGTGTGAATATATAGTAGCCATAAAATATTATACATTCTGTACACCAAGAATTTTTTTAATCTCGGCTTAAATTGTATTATTCATAAATAAATCAAATATAAAAAATGTTAAAACAAATTCGTAAGATATGTACTTTGTTGCATTTTATAGCTTCAAGAGAAAATCATTCCTTTGTATGATCGGACTGGATAAGCGACAACAACGGTTAGGCAATTCAATATACTCTCTCTCGAACATTTCTTTAGAAGTTATATTGTATATTAATTTAGTTATTAATTATATACATTTCTATTCTAATTATATCTTACTCTTTCGGTTTTTTGCTTGTTATTTATTAAACTATTTTTTCTACCTGTAAAAATTATACCGGCCGTGTATCAAATAACATAATTTTATAGTTGCGTTTAAATTCACTATCGTAAAGGTTATCTAAACCATATCTTGTTACGTATCATTTTAAAGTATTTTTTTTTAAGAAATCTTCTAATAATATTAACTTTATTGTCGTTATAACCTTTTATCGCGCGCATTTAATTAAATCTGAATTTCAAGGCGTCGTTTGTTTCTAATGTGGTTTAACTATTCGTTGCACTGGGCTCTTCAGAAAAAGCTCTCCCACGTTTCAATCACGGTAACGAAAGCAACTCGCCGTCGGTTGATACCACGAGTTCGACCTCATGTAGTAAATCACGCTGTACAGTTTTTCTTTACATGTTTTTTAATCCGTTCCGGATAAATAAAAGCAAGTATAATTTATATCGTTGCATACCTATATATTATTTTAATTATCAAATTATCATGTTATTTTAGACTGTACATATATTATTCGTTACCTGTACACGCATCTTTCATTCATTAATTTTAATCATTCTCAAAGTTTTAAATCTTTCATTTATTTATTAAATAAAATTTTAAGGACAATATTGTTGTATTGTTTTATTTAATACATTTATTTCAGATTACTACACGTCTTGGACCTATAATAAATCATCAAAACACTATTTTAAATGCTTTCCTCTTATTGTTAAGACGCACGCTTGCATCGTCGCCTTTTTTAAATTATTTATTATCAATAAATAATTATTGTTGGTATGGAATTATTAATATACTACCAGGAAGTTATCTTACACATACTATAAAACTCAACAAACGCGAAGATTAATTAATGACTTCAGTAATAAATAAGGAATATATGCATTATTATATTAATAATAATCTATATATATATATATATATATATATATATATATATATATGGTAAACCTAATCAGTAGGCGATTAAAGGTCTGTATATTACTTCAAAATATATGTATTTAAAAAACTCTACATGTTTCGGCTGTATACGCCTTTTTCAAGAGAATACAAAATATGAATGACAGGATATAAATGTCAAGTAATTAAGTTAACTTAATTACTTGACATTTATATCCTGTCATTCATATTTTGTATTCTCTTGAAAAAGGCGTATACAGCCGAAACATGTAGAGTTTTTTAAATACATATATTTTGAAGTAATATACAGACCTTTAATCGCCTACTGATTAGGTTTACCATATCATACCAAGGTCACGAAGTTATTATATATATATATATATATATATATATATATATACGGCGTCAACCTGGACGGTTCACGACGTGACGCGTTGCAGCTACATTCTTAGACAAAGGTGATTTTGTCATTTGTAGAAATTGATGCAACGAATTAGAGCGGTAATGGAATGTATGTGAGAATTCAATAATTATGTGTGCTCATTAGCATTACGTTTAACATCATTAGTATATATACACGCAGTATAGAAATGAAAGTCGTATCTATTTCTGGGTAAGGTGTCTTGACAATTAGTAATAACTATGAAACGTCGACGTCTGCACATCCCGGATGGATACGGCTTTCACACATTTTTCATTTTCCCGGACAACCTGGACGGTTGACGCCGTGACGCGTTGCAGCTACATTCTTAGACAAAGGTGATTTTGTCATGTGTAGAAATTGATGCAATGAATTAGAGCGGCAATAGCAATAGCATGTATGTGAGAATTCAATAATTATGTGTTCTCATTAGCATTACGTTCATATATATATATATATATATGGTAAATTCAATCAGTAGGCGATTTAAGGTCTGGCTTTACTCCAAAGTACATATATTTAAAACAAACCTTTACAACAAAATGTTTTGGCAATTGTCATTTATATTTTATATCCTTGATAAAGGCATCATTGGCGAAACATGTAGGGTTGTTTTAAATATATGTACTTTGGAGTAAAGCCAGACCTTAAATCGCCTACTGATTGAATTTACCATATCATACCAAGGTCACGAACTAATTATATATATATATATATATATATATATATATATATATAACAATTGATAAATTATTTAAAAAAATTGGTATGATTTGCTTTGTAATTTGTACAGTAATACTGGATAATTACGGTGATAGGGCGATGTGGTTCTTTTCTGTGAATGTGTCTGGGAATATCCTTTCTCCAGCAGGGGCGTACCGATGAGCCTGTAGAAAGGTGAAATACGTATCTACGTCTCTGGGGATAGGATATATTCGGACACGTTCACAGAAAATATTAATAGTGAACCTGCATTTGTGTTCTTCACACCAGATTTTTAATAATATTTTATATTATTAAAAATACCTTTGTATTATACAAAACTGGTGGGGTTTACGTACTTATGTATGTTTCAATTATTCTGATACATTACACATGCGGTTAAGCCGTAGTATGAGTGAAGGCACAAACAAAATGCAGTTTTCTAGAGAGATTGGCTGTGCCAACCTTTGGAAGGGCGTCGTTACTTCACATTAATTATGTGAACGGTATGCGAGGTACTTCGGCTGTCTGACAACAGGCAGCGCCGAATTTACTTCTGCGCTCGGTCTGGATAATTACGGTGATAGGGCGATGTGGTTCTTTTCGGTGAATGTGTCTGGGAATATCCTTTCTCCAGCAGGGGCGTACCGATGAGCCTGTAGAAAGGTGAAATACGTATCTACCTCTCTGGGGATAGGATATATTCGGACACGTTCACAGAAAATATTAATAGTGAACCTGCATTTGTGTTCTTCACACCAGGTTTTTAATAATATTTTATATTATTAAAAATACCTTTGTATTATACGAAACTGGTGGGGTTTACCTACTCATGTATGTTTCAATTATTCTGATACATTACACATGCGGTTAAGCCGTAGTATGAGTGGAGGCACAAACAAAATGCAGTTTTCTAGAGAGAGTGGCTGTGCCAACCTTTGGAAGGGTGTCGTTACTTCACATTAATTATGTGGACGGTATGCGAGGTACTTCGGCTGTCTGACAACAGGCAGCGCCGAATTTACTTCTGCGCACGGTCTGGATAATTACGGTGATAGGGCGATGTGGTTCTTTTCAGTGAATGTGTCTGGGAATATCCTTTCACCAGCAGGGGCGTACCGATGAGCCTGTAGAAAGATGAAATACTTATCTACGTCTCTGGGGATAGGATATATTCGGACACGTTCACAGAAAATTTTAATAGTGAACCTGCATTTGTGTTCTTCACACCAGATTTGTAATAATATTTTATATTATTCAAAATACCTTTGTATTAATGTGGAAATATATTGAAGACAATCCACAATGCACCACAAAGAGTCCGGGCTGCCTTACGGAGAGTTTATTTCTTTTAATAGAGTCCTCTAAAGTCTCAGGTTCAATTACGAACGTGGACAGAAAAACAAAATATAAGCATTAAAACAAGCACTTTTCCCCAAAATTTTTATTAAAAGAAATTTAAAAAAATCGTCTTTATAAAGTATAAAGACGTGCTACTGCGACAACAATGCAATAAGCAGAGGAAAACTTGTATGGTAAAGAACTCATACAATGAAAAAACCTCTTATTAACGTGAGCAAAAATTACACTAATTAAATAGGTCGGAAAACTTTCAAATTCAAATATTTACTTTATTCCCTAATTTCAAACGTCAACAGAGACAAACTGTTACCTACGCGTGCCACTGATCAGATCATGCGCAACAATAACATGATTAAAATTATTCTCTCCAAAATCTTGACTTCAACACACTATTAAAACATGATAGCAAAAACTCCCTCATAAAAAATATGAAAATTTTCCTTGCTATTCCTCTACTAATTAATCTATATCAAAATTAACTATAAACAATTAACTATGAGCTCAAAAATTATAAAAGATTATTACCATGAATAATATCAAATAAATTTATTTGCAAAAGGACTACTTACCTTAATTGATGTAACCTTAGCACACACAAAAGAACTTAACGAGAGATTTTTCAGATGAATCATGCATTTCAAATCAAAATTACAAGTTAAAACACTCGTAACAAAACGATAATTACTATGAACACATCAATAATCAAAAACTAGAAACATAAACCGAATTTATAAAAATATTTTAAATAAAGAAGAAGTCCTTATTCAAAAAAAAATTAACACAAGTGAATCATCTGAAGGTACATAAATCTCTGGTGCGGAAATAACCTTCGTCCAAGAATAAAAAAAAATCAAGCTACAAACCTCGAACGATACAACGTCCGGTAAAAGTTCCACGACGTAAATCAAGACAATCTTCGAACAATATACAGTCTAAGTATAAAATACACGTCAATTTAAATTTTTAAATAAAATATTACAAATCACTAAATATAAACCTGAAAACAAATTATACAAATAATTATTTTTATAATTATTGTTCGGGGAAAAATCCACAATAATACGTACACATATATGTAAAAGTCGTCCCACACCGGCGAAATCTTCGGTGCGTTTCAACATAACTAGCGCAAAAATTTATCAAATATTTGAGGTAATATTTGGTAGTATTTTTTTATTATAAGTTGACTTTTGCTAATCATATACTCTATTACGCATATTACGCTTACATATTGTTATGAAATCTTAATGATAAAAAGAGAATAACTTTGATTTAATCTTGAATAAATTTTCTTGTATAAAAACTTGAAATAATTTGTAAAGGTTAGATATAAATGTCAGGAAGATGTTATTTAAAAAAATATATAACAGACAACTGCAAAATTCGAATGATGAACATATTAATAATATTGATACTTGAAAAACAATTAAACAAGTAGCTGAGATTTTAAAAGAAAAAAAAAAGAGAAATTATTTATGTTTTAGGTAGGAACAAAAAATGTTGGCAAGAAAAGTAATAATTGTGCAAAGGACATATAGAAGGTACAATTGTAATCATTTAATAGTATTAAATGAGAAAAAGAAAGTAAATATCATTAATAAGTTTGCTGGTTAAACATATATATTTGTAATAAATTGTCAATCAAAAAATTATAACTGGAATAAGAATAGTATTGGCAAAAGGAATTTAATAACAAGCGTAAAGAGAATGAAAAATAATAGGAAATAGGAATAGAGCAGTTGTTATAGAAAGAAGTTAAACATATAGTGATATAAAACCCAAAACTAAACGATCACAAAAAAAGGAGGATCAAAACAACAAGGAATATATATAAGGTAACTTCAAGGATTATCTTTATTGATCCATCCTAGAAACGTAGGTCTCCTGCTGGCAGAGGAAAACAAGTTCTTCGCCAGGCGATGTTCAAGTATATTGGATGTTTCTCTGTATATCACAAGATCGCTTCTCTCTGTATGTGGATTTTTTGCCGTTCAGCTAATTCAATGTTACCCAGGGTGCTCGACGAGGAGGCAATTCACACTTACATCCCCACGCTTCAATACACATTACGCGAGTTTAACTGTTACACTACAACAAACTAATTATTTGTGGATAATTTCCTTGGAATCGCCAAAGGTAATGAGCATAGTTTTAGTATTTGACTACGAGAACGAGATGCTTTTGGATTTCCTTCATCTGGCGACGTTCAGCAATTTGGGATTTGTTTTCTGGATAGTATTGAAAACGAGCATTATCAGTTCTAATCGTTTTCAAGTTTTTGTGAGTTTCTATAATTTTTTGCAATCCCAAATACGGTATAATGTTTGTTCATCCGTCTATCGATGTGCAATATTTTCATTTAAAATGTGATGAATTGATCTCTTGGGTTTCATTTTCCACTAATACCATTACTTTTTTTTTGAAATTTTTACGAAATCACGTATTTTTTTCCATATTTTCTTTAGGCATCAATTCACTTAATTGGTTTCGTCTCTGAATCGTCGATGTCGTTCGAAAACTTGGGTATATAATAAACGATTATCTGCATAAACGATTTTAAGTACTTTTGGTGTTTCTGTAGCATTTTTGCCGATTTTAGCACTGAATTGAACGTAAATTCTTCGTTTTTTATTTATTTCTCGACTCAGGTATACAAACTACTGACATTTTAATGTGTTAATTGTTTGTTAATTGTGAGCGAAATATAAAGAAATTTTAGAGATTATTTAGGAAGGTTTATACTTCATAAATCAGTTTTCCATCAACAGATGGCGCTACTAATAAAGATATTATATTTAATGTATTAAGAAAGTTGTCAATTCTGGCTTTAATAGTGACGAAAATGCATTTTCTTGATTTCTACAACTGCGAAATATTTTTATAGTCTCTCATATCAGTTCTAGTTTAGAAGAGAAAGGTTTTATATCTTTCTCTTTGAGGGTAGAGTTATTCCGCATAAAAACTATATCAACCAAACACGAAATATTTGTCGTAATATTTTTATTTAATCATGTATGCTTAATTATAATGATTTCATGCTCATTTGAATAGAACTCTGTATTATTACAAAATGAAGCGCAGATATCGAAGCTATACAACTTGAAGGAAACAAACGCTGAAGTAATTTGGGTCATTTGATAATTGCCTCTTTCGACTGGTGTTCTAAACTATTGTTAGTCTTGGCGGCAACGGATGCATCTATTCATGACGCTAGGCGACCGACGACGGCACAAGCAAGCAACATTTCCAACTCTATATTGAAACTACTCTTGTAAAATCGATTCCATTAGTAAAATATTTCGTAATGGTGACGACGGCGAGTTTCGCAAGAGGTCCTTAATTGAACATTGCATTTCAATTGTGTGTGTCTACTTCGATAGAGCGCCTGTGTCTTCGAATGAGAAGATGAAGGCAACTAAGGTACAACCACCACTAATTCTCGATTCGAATTTAAATGTCAATCATGCGGAATTATGAGCGTTCTGAATAGGGGTTCCGTTATATGTATAAGAGTCTTGAATTTGAAAATGTTCAAATTAAAATAGAGAATATTATTCCGTTTGTTCTCAAGTTCCATTTCTTTATTGAATTACGACTATGTATTAATGATTAATTATATTGAGCGAACGACTTCAAAAAAAAAAAGTATTTTTCATATTTAAGATTCTGTTGTGCAATGAAATTTATAATACGAGAGATGTTTCCAAAGTTCTGTGAATTGTGCCCTAATTAAATTACGCAGAACTTATAGGCAATGCTATTAGTGATTGACAAGTCTTGACATGTATGCACAGCTATCCAGTTTAATATCATTCAGACTAATTCAGGTGTTAGCTTGATATTGACGCACTGTTTGTGTAACCAAGGAAGACGCGGCTAAATCTCAAAGAGCAATAATTTTCTTTTTTTGGAAAGAGGTGTGAAAACTTCATAAGTTATTAAACTTCTGAAAGGAGTGTTGGTGAGCCTGCAGAATCTAAAAGTACTGCATTTCGGTGGATCGATTGCTTTAAAAGTGGCAGAAATTGATTAGAAGACGACCTACGCAGTGGTCGCCCAAGCACGCCTGTAAATGAAAGAAACATTACTGACGTGAAAAACCTAGTGAAAGAGGACAGACGAATGACTATTTCTCAAATTAGTGTGTGTCTAGGAATAGGTACACCATAAGTTCATGAGATCTTACATGATTGTTTGTGCGAGTAAGGTTTCCGCCCGCTGGGTGCCAAGGCTGCTGGAACCGGAACAGAAATACTAGTCGTCAATTTCAAGAGCTGTTAGCCCGTTACGGTGATGAATTTTGGTAACGGACAATAACCACTAACGAAACGTGGATTCCTTGTTTCAATCCTGAGACCAAAAGTCACTCCAAAGAATGGCGTAAACCCGAAGAACGGCCTCCACTTAAGGCGCGTGCAGTTCCGTCTGTTGGAAAGGTAATGCTTAGT
Organism: Melolontha melolontha; assembly: GCA_935421215.2. Lineage (NCBI taxonomy): Eukaryota > Metazoa > Arthropoda > Insecta > Coleoptera > Scarabaeidae > Melolontha > Melolontha melolontha. The sequence goes on along the minus strand of OW285236.1, from coordinate 85,492,493 downwards.
GTATTTTGGAATTGAGAAGTGATTATTTTTATGGATTGTCTGGCAAAAGGTACTATAATTAACGCAGAATACTATTCGAACTTATTATCCGGACCACTGTGGCAGGCATTTATCAGAAAACGGCTTGGGAAGTTGGATAAGCTCCGTTAGTGGAACAGGATAATGCAAGACCGCACACCGCAAGAAAAACTAAGGATGGTTTGAATGTTTAACGATGGGAATTGTTTCCGCATCCACCTTATTCACCGGATCTCGCACCGAGTGATTTTTATTTGTTTCCAGATTCCGCTATAATAAAGATTTAAAAAAGAATACCATACCAAACCTGATATTTATGAAATTAGAACAAAATAAGCATTTTAATGAAGTCATGGCCAACTATTATTGCCATTTAAAAAACATAAGTTTATTTTATATCTTGATATTCAAGTGTGCCATGAATATTTAATAAAGATTATTAAATTCTACGTAAAAATACCATCATAAGCCATTTTTAGTTGTTTTCTTCAATGGTTACGAAGATATGTATAACTGAAAATTTCGTCAAATTTCAATTTTCCTTAAATACCTCAAAAAGTTGAAAACATATGACAAATCTGGAAATGCTATCAAATACTCTTCAAAATTCTGAGCAACTTTGCTAATTTAACTGATCCGGTATCTTTAATACTAAGAGAGTTACCCATATACAGAGATAGAAAATGGGCACCTGTATATATATCAGGGTGGGGCACATAAAGCGTTACAGAGCAATAGCACTCAAACGATTAATCATATCGAAAAATGTTTCAGACAAAAGTTTCAGTGTTCGGGAAGGCGGTCATACTGGGCCACCTACTTTTTTGATCGGTGTAGGCGTAGAAGCTACGTCAATGTCAACTCCAATTTTTTAAATGGAACCATGTATTTTCTTTTCAATAACATTATTACTGATTTTAAGACGAATTCAGCGACCTACAACACAAGGTTATTCTAGTCACGCAAAGTATGAAAATAGTCGAAAAATCGAAAAATATCGGAATAATCAGCATCAAAGGATCCACTAACTTTGGTTTGGGTCTACCTACAGAAGATGCTCGAAGTGACCACCCTCCGCTTGTAAGCAGTGGTTAATTCTCCGAGGAAACGACCGTCTAACACGTAAGCCAACATTTGTGGTGTAATTTCGGTACATAATCGGCGTATTCTTTCTCTCATGTCGTCAGGCGTGGTAGGTGCTTCCGCCATTACGTGTTCTTTGACAAAACCCCAGAAAAAGTAATCCATTAGTGTTAGATCTGGTGAACGAGGTGGCCAAGCAACAGTAGCGCCTCGCCCTATCCATTTTTCACCAAAAATCTCATTCATCACTTGTCTTGCATATAGAGCATAATGGGATGGTGCACCGTCGTGTTGCATCCACATGTTTATGCGAACTAGCAAGGGCACGTCTTCCAGTAATTCTGGCAGTACGTTTTGCAGAAAGTTTGCGTAAACTTGCCTACTTAAGTGACCTTCAAAAAAATGTGGACCAATGACGTGATCGGCGACAATGCCGGCACAACCATTAACGGACCACGGATGTTGATATCGTACAGTTCTCGTCCATCGAGGATTCTCATTTGCCCAGTAATGCATGTTATGTCTATTCACATTTCCCGTATTTGTGAAGTTAGCTTCGTCAGAAAAAAGCACATGACTCAAAAATGAAACATCCGTGTGCATTTTTCGACGAATCCAGTTACAGAAATTGACGCGATTTTGGAAATCATTGCCGTACAAATCCTGATGCAGTGACATACAATACGGATGTAATTTGTGTTGATGTAATATTCTTAATACAGATCGCCGACTAATTCCACTCTCTCTTTCCATTTGCCTGGTGCCCGCATGGGGATTTTGTGCAGTAAAAGCTAAGATAGCAGCCGCATTTTCATCAACAATAGGTCGACGTTTGGCTCGTGTTTGTTTCATTGTACCGAAGCGACAGAAACGGTCAGCTGATCGCTTAAATGCCATGTGCGATTTTTGTTGTCTGTCCGGATAACGAGCCGCGTACAACTGCTCAGCGTTTCTGTAATGTTTGAGGCATTCCCCCAGCACCATTAACATATCAAAATATTCTTAATAATCGTTCATTTTCGCGATCCGATGTACTCACAATAGAAGGTAATGCGTGACCAACTGACAGCCGTATGCGTTGACAGTTGATGCTGATTATTCCGATATTTTTCGATTTTTCGACTATTTTCATACTTTGCGTGACTGAATGACCTTTTGTTGTAGGTCGCTGAATTCGTCTTAAAATCAGTAATAATGTTATAGGAAAGAAAATACATGGTTCCATTTAAAAAATTGGAGTTGACATTGACGTAGCTTCTACGCCTACACCGATCAAAAAACTGGGTGGCCCAGAATGACCGCCTTCCCGAACACTGAAGCTTTTGTCTGAAACATTTTTCGATATGATTAATCGTTTGAGTGCTATTGCTCTGTAACACTTTATGTGCCCCACCCGGTATATATATATATATATATATATATATATATATATTTATATTATATAGTTGATTCAATTAGTTGGCGATTTAAGGTCTGGTTTTACTTAAAAATGTATATATTTATAACAATCTTACCTGTTTCGGCAAATTATGCCTTTCTCAAGAATTTAAAATATAGGATATATTTTAAATTCTTTGAGAAAGGCATCATTTGCCGAAACATGTAAGATTGTTTTAAATATACAAATATTTAAGTAAAACCAGACCTTAAATCGCCAACTAATTGAATCTGCCATAACATACAAAGGTCACGTAATAATTATCTATATATATATATATATATATATATATATATATATATATATATAGTAAACCTAATCAGTAGGCGATTAAAGGTCTGTATATTACTTCAAAATATATGTATTTAAAAAACTCTACATGTTTCGGCTGTATACGCCTTTTTCAAGAGAATACAAAATATGAATGACAGGATATAAATGTCAAGTAATTAAGTTGCTATGGTTTAAATTATTCAAAGATACATTCTAGTAATAATAATAAATCATGCCTTAGTATTCCAAAAAATAGATAACAAGGTGTGAAAATATGTGTTGTTCGCTGCTAGCAATTTGTGTCTCCTTCTGGGTATGAACTTGTGTGTTGGTTGCTGCTGGCAGCTTGCGTCTCTCTATGGGTGTGTGGTTTTGTGTGAGAGCGTAAGTGTAGGGTTTTGTATGTCGGTGCGTTCGTGCCTGTGTTTAGTGATCGGTCACTAAACACACGCACGAACGCACCGACATACAAAACCCTACACTTACGCTCTCACACAAAACCACACACCCATAGAGAGACGCAAGCTGCCAGCAGCAACCAACACACAAGTTCATACCCAGAAGGAGACACAAATTGCTAGCAGCGAACAACACATATTTTCACACCTTGTTATCTATTTTTTGGAATACTAAGGCATGATTTATTATTATTACTAGAATGTATCTTTGAATAATTTAAACCATAGCAACTTAATTACTTGACATTTATATCCTGTCATTCATATTTTGTATTCTCTTGAAAAAGGCGTATACAGCCGAAACATGTAGAGTTTTTTAAATACATATATTTTGAAGTAATATACAGACCTTTAATCGCCTACTGATTAGGTTTACCATATCATACCAAGGTCACGAAGTTATTATATATATATATATATATATATATTGCTATGCTAACCCGAAGGACTGCGGAGAATTGTCCCACGTTCGGAGGTCATAAAATGCACTGGTCTTCCTCCACTCAATAGTTACTTTAATGTACTGTTGTCTTTCTGTTTTTAACTAAATTCACCGGCTTAACTCGCGTCGTAGGCACATTGTCGTCTCTCTCTCAAGGTGGGATTCATGTAGTGGAGTCCAAAATCTTTTTGGAACATACTCGATTGGTAATAAATATCTCCAGATATTTATATTTTGGGTTTAAATATATTCTCTGTATACTAATTCAAGTAAGTACATTTGTTTTTACATAATGATCTATATTTCGCAGTATTTTATTAAAATTGTCAATTCAACGTCAATATTAATTAATTATTAAACTGTCAGATTATATGACATCTGTACAAAATTTTAATATATATTCAACGTACTACCTCAATAAATTGCCTCTCATGTTCGGAGCGCCAAATACGTTACAATCTCTTCACCCAGTTCGATAGGAGATACTTAATATCAATACTAATATTCTTACAGTTTTATCTCGGTCTTTTATATGGAATTTAATGAAAGATTAACGAAGCAACACAGACTTTTTTTTTAATAATCAAATTCATACATGTCAAATTAATAATAAAAAAATAATATCGAGGCTTCTATGGTTACAAATGTACATATAAATGCTCAACCTTAGAATATATCTTATCTATCATATTATTCATAATCATATATCAGCAATACTTACAATATCCATCCCTCAATCTTCAATCCACTACATATTTCCCAAATTCAACCAAAATCATTTTAACTAGATGCAGATCTGTACTATAACTTTAACTAGGTACAGATCTGTACTATAACATTATAGATATATATATATATATATATATATATATATATATATATATATATATATATATAATGCTTCGGTAGTTTTTTTTTGGCGCTTTATAAGTCTAATAAAACAATTGTTTCAAACAATGTTTCAAAATTACGAGTGTGTTTATTTATCTTTTTTCATTTTCAATGGTAGAATTCTACTAAAACAGAATTACTTTTTTACACAATAATATTTTAAAATTTCAGATAGTTAGATATTATATTGCTGTTTGAGTACCTGCTTCCACAATATATGTGTATACGTATCACAACGGAGCATTGTTAGATTATACATTATACACAAATTATTGTAGACGCTACTGGATATAAGCAATAAGTTAAAATTATTACATTCTCGTTATAATGTTATTTGAAAATGGTGTGTTGTATAAATGTGCATGTTCTGGAATATATAAGGTAATATATATTTTTAGGTTAATGTGCGCGCGCGCACGCGCGTGTATGTGTATGTGTGTTTAGGCTTTGGCAAGATGTTAATCATTACTTGATTATGTTGTAGTATGTATATCTTAAGTTGTTGATATCGCTTCTGGTATTAATGCAATTCATGTCTTTTTTAATGTGTACCATTTCTTTGATTTCTAGTTTTTTGTGTTTCTTTTTCTATAATTTGGGTACTGTCATAGTCGAAATTATGGTCTAGCTCGATTCTATGGGAAGCTAGAGCTGTTAAATCAGTTTTAGAGTATATATATGGGCCTGTAATCCTTTGTTAGATATTGCTTGGTTTGTCCGATATAGCATCCATTGCAGTCGTTGCATGAGATCCTGTATACGGTGTGGGTCTGTTTATTATGATCTATTTTTGGCTTGAGATTTGAGTAATATTTCTTCATAGTATTATTAAGTTTCTATGAAGTTTTTATATTGTATTGTTTTAAGGATTGGTTAATTTTATCACCAAGGTTGTGAACATACGGTATGCTAATATATTTTTGGGTTTAGCTATGGTGCGTATTTTTTTTTTAATAAGTGCATCAAAATTCAAATTAATAAAAGAAATGGTCGTATATAAAAAATAATACAAAAGAAAAGGAACACGTATTGGTTTTGTGATAAAAAGAATGTATACAAAATCGTATCCGTTTGAAAATAGGCGTTATGGATGCAAAGGAGAGGATATGCAAATAAAACTAAAGCTCACATATTCCGCGCAACTTCATTCAATTAATTCTATTAGATGCCGCGAAAGACCGAATTTTACGGTCACGTTTGTAATTTCCATCTCGCTCCTGAATATTCGTGAACCCGAGCCGCTCTCCTGTCGAAACAAACTAACCGTAACGTCAGTTAAATTGACAAAACGGCCGGTGCACAAAGAGAATGGGAAATCAATATCAATACATAAAAGCCGAATATAATGTGCATGCCGTTATCCGCACATTTCAGACTCACGCATCATTGAAAATTCGGTCGTCTTTTGTTTGAGGGCTACAGCAAAAACGAAAAATTTTTTAAATTGAAATCTGTAGCATAATAGATGTACGAGTTCTGTTTCAAAATTGCTGATATTAATAAGTCAATGTCAGCCAAAATAATTTAAAATTTAATCTTTGGTGGATTGATGTTGATATTATAATAAACTTGTATATATAATATATACACTCTGATTTTGAAAATTTTGAGAAAAGGCGGAGATACAATCAAACAACTGTATTATGAAATCCATCTTGTATAATATTTATTTAAATGTTTATTACTCCTTCTCCAATATCATACAATAGCACTATTATGTAGTAAATGTTGGCTCGTAATTCATAAATTATGAATTCAATTTCCTATTTTATAAAAACAAAATCTAAACTTCTTTTTAATTTACTAATTTCTATCTCTGTTAATAATTTTCTATGAACGGTTTTAGAGAAAGAGATAATTACATCTCAATCTCTCTATATATAAAATGGAATATTCATATGTGTGTCCGTTATAAACTAAAAAATTATTAGACCGATTTACGTACGGTTTTTTGCAAAATGATCAGCGTTGTCCGATGAAGATTTAAATTTATTGAAAACCTCGATCTGATCAGTAGGAAGAAAGTTAGGGGCATAATAAGATAATATCAATAGTAGCAGTACCACCATTAAAATATATAACGAGACAGTATTTAAGTATTGTCACAATGACATTAGAAAATAACATCGCCTAATCGACTAGCTAATGATATTTCATATTGAAATACAACGCGAAAAAAATTTCGACGTCAATGAATTAAATCAAGAACAAACACATATTTATGATACGATAAATGGAGTAATAAATGCTGAGAGTTGGGATTTTATATGAAGGTAAATTGCGAATCGCTACTCTACATTATTAAATTATAAATATACTACTTAGATTTTTATTTTCTTTCTTGTTTAATATTAGCGCAGACATAATAATAAGTCATGGCTTACCAATGCCCCCTGTAATTGACGACAAGCTGTCGGGGAATGTTAATACATGAATTGTTATTATTAAACTTGAATCTATTTGTAAATAATGTAATTTTATCCATGACAACTTCACATATATAAATATGACATTAAAATACTGTCATTTATAATTTAAAATTCTTTGGAGAAGGCAGTGATTGCCGAAGCATGTAAGATTATTTTAAATATATACATATTAAAGTAAAACATATCTTAAATTGACGACTAATCTAATTTACTATAACATATAAAGGTGAAGAAATAATTCTCCTTCTCTCTCTCTCTCTCTCTCTCTCTCTCTCTCTCTCTCTCTCTCTCTCTCTCTCTCTCTCTCTATATATATATATATATATATATATATATATATATATATATATATATATATATATAACAAGTGTTCATTTGAAAAGTCAATCTAGTAGCATGTGATTTACTGAGAACATTTTGAAATATGTCGTAAATTAAAATTTACTACTTAACCTACGAAGTCGTATATTTTGACAGTTTCATACATACAAATAAATTACAAATAATAGGTATTTATTGAAAACTATAACAAATGTTGAAAATGTTGTCCTTCAAGATCAATGCACTTTAAAATCCTCCGTTCAAAATTTCTGATGATATTCTGCAACATTACTGGATTGTTATTAATTTCCATGCATTTCTGTTCGATTCTCTGTAGCATATCTTTCAAATTCAATATAGGTTATAGTATAGTATAGGTATAGTTATTTTTTAGATAAGGCCACAAAAAGAATTCGCAAGGTGTTAAATCGCATGAACGTGCAGGCCAGGCAATTTCAGTATTTCGACTAATTCGTTCATAAAAAAATTCTCTTAAATAATCCAAAGATTCTGCAGTACAGTGACAAGGTGCTCCGTCTTGTTGGAAATATGCATTTTGAAGTTCATCATCATGCAACTGAATGACAAATGGTTGTAAAATTTCCGTTCGGTACCTTTGAGTATTTAACGTACTCTGAAAAAATATTGGTCCAATGATTCGCCTTTGGCTTATCGCTGCCCAAACACCAATTTTCTCTGGATGTAGCAATTCTTCATTAATTACATGTGGATTTTCACTACTCCAAATTCTTGTATTTTGTGAATTTAGGTATCCCGTTTTATAAAACCATGCTTCATCAGTAAAGATGACTCTTTGCGAAAGTTCTCCATTATTGTTCATATTTACAAACCAATTCAAAAACTGTAGTCTACGTGAGTAATCAATTTCTAACAATTCTTGTACTGCTGTGACACGGTATGGATAAAGTTGCATATCTTTTTTTAATAACTTGTGAGTTGTACCAACAGAAAGGTTTATTTGTTGACTCGAATGTCGAACAGATGTTTGTGGTTCATTTTCCATTATTTCTCCAACACGATTGACATCTTGTGGTGTACGTTTCTTAACTGCTAAGCTGCCTGATTTTCTTAAGAGACTACCAGTTTCAGAAAAAAGTTTTAAAGTTCTATCCAAAGTATTCTTAAATTGTATATAATCTATTACAAAATGTGGAAACTCAACTTGAAATTCTACCATGCAATCTTGAACTGAATAAACCCATAAATCATCAATTTTATTACCACTTCGAAAATAAGCCTGGACAAAAAAAATGTTATGTTCGAAAGTGAAAGCCATTTTAAAACTGAGAAGCAATTTATTTAAACCAGAATCGACGCACGATTATTTTATGCACTAATTGATATTTGTGATTGACATTATCAAATGTCATTTGGATTTACGTTTACGGAACAACAAACACATACTAATATATTTGCGTCTTATTCTATCAAAATTTTAAAGTAACCTAGATTGACTTTTCAAATGAACACATGTTATATATATATAGTAACAAAAATGATAATGTGATCTTAATAATAAAATAAAGATATGATGATATTAATAAATGAATATTAATAAGTATTGGGCGCCAAAATGATATTTAAATTAATATATCTCTGCCATCAGCTGATCAATGAAGTCACTCTTAATATAATACACCCATGTCGTGGAAAGCTATTAGAATCTTTCTTAATCTTAATATATGTAACCCAGGTTCAAAGTCGGTAGATATAGAAATATAGCGGTAATAGTGAATTAAAAGGATCATTATAAATGTTGACTTCTATCTACATGAATAAAGAAATAACACAAATACATTTTATAATCAAAAAATATTTACTCAATTATAGAAATCTATATAATTATAGGAAGCTATTCGGTTACGGCTGCTTGTTGGTGAGTTATAAAACTACTCTGAATCAATGATTAATTCGATATTTCATAAAAGGTTATGAATATAAATAAATTCATAAATCCAATATTTACCAACTTAAAATGGATAAACAATTCAGGTAAGTTTAATTTGGTGTTTTTTAAGTAAATATTCCAGAGATCTAAGCAATGTTTAAATGATTTTTATATAACTAATTGAATCAATGCTTTAATTAATATGTAACTTTTAATTATTTGAGATAAGGTAAAAATAATGGTTAAATTACAAAAGATCTGTGGTTGTAGGTGTTTTCTAGACGGGAGGAGGGTCGAAACAGCTTTGGAAGCGGTGTACAGGCAGGAAAAGATAGGATATAGGTTATTTTCCAACTTGGTTATGTAGAATGAGGAAATTTAAGGTTTCTAATTATATTTAATATGTATAGCACTTTCGATAAGTTTTCCAGGCAAGTTTCGATTTGTTTCGTTGTAAATTTTCGGTTATTCGTGAGAGCGTACCATGAAAATAATGTTATGCTCGTTAAATTGTCAAATTGTACTTCTGTTTCGTGGTTTTAATGTTCAAATGGATAAAATAATTACTATACACTTTTATTAACAATAATTATCTTAATCTTGCTGTTTTTTATTCGATTTTATTAAAAATATTCGGAGCAGGTAAAATTTAGATGCGCACAGTATCAAAATTTGGAAAAGGACGCTATTTATCTTTTGTTTGATTTCAAAGCCTTTTAATGAGCAAATTACCTTGACTTCTATTTTAAAATAAATTATTTTAAAACAGAATTTTGAAAATAAAAATAATTCAACTGGATTTAGAAAATTATTTTGAAAATTTATAAACATGTATGAATATAATTTTAACAGCTGATTACATTGGCTGCGTGTATTTCGCATTAATCATTTCGCGCGCTTTTGCTGTTTAAATGGTGGGCGTATCTAAACTAATGTCTACATTTTTTAATATTAATAAATTAAATATCTTCTTCTTCGCGTAAATTAATTAAATGAATGATAAGATGATGAAAAGTAAAATCTCGATTAAATGTAATTATATGCAAAGTATAAAAATTATCGGGATATTAATTTATTTAATATTAGACATTAATTTTCACATGCATACGCCCATATACAGTTATGTTCCTATTTACATTTCAATTTTTGTCTAGCTAATTTCTACTTTTATATATAAAATATATAAAACAGCAATTTCCATCTGACGGCATATTAATATTTGTTCCTTATAAGGCATTTCCAATAAACTTGAAACCAAGTCCTCGTAGCTCAGTGGTTAGAGCGATGGTATAGCAAACCGTGAATGTGGGTTCAAGCCCCACCTAGGACGAAATTTTTTCAAATAAAAATTTCGCATAAGAAGCATCGTAATTGTGGACAGCAATGTTTACATTCCCATTACTTCGCAAAATACCATACTAATTTAAAAATATTTAATATAATACCAAAACTCCAGGAATTTATCAAATGATATATATATATATATATTGTTGTGAGGCAAATTACCACCAACATTTATAGATGTTAATTAAGTCTTTTATATATCAATAAAATTTTGGAAAATTAAAAACATATTATATTATACATCTTTAAACTCTAAGGATAAGGAAATATCAAAGGAAATATTAATATATTATGAATAGTTTTAAAATATCCGAATTTATATTAGATATTAAGCAATAGGTAATAAATTCAGAAGGAAATAGTAATTAATACAAAATTTGAACATTTAAATTTACATCATTTCCGTTGTCGGATTATCCAATGATAGATGTGAATAAAATTTTAAGGGGACGTTTTTGTTTTTAACGGCGTCTTTAGGGAGTCTTCCGTGAGAGACGGTCGCCATTTTTCATAAAGTATTAGCATCGTTCTTATACCGCAAATTACAAAATCAGATTTTTAAATTAATTTCGACGACACAACGTATATAAAATATTCTCAATAGATAGTGTAACATATAAGTAATTAGGGAAAAGTCTTTTGAATGCCGTATAACAGTGTTTAAATTAATAATTAACGAAAGCATCATTTTGTAATTGAAAATCCAACATGGCGATTCACTATAATTAATTTGAAAAATTCGAAAATAAAGAAGATTACCGTATTTTGGGAACCTTATGTTATAAATTCACATCCTGAACTTCCTGTCCTTCAACAAGAGCAATTAATTTAGAATTCCGAGAAGATATATTGAATATTTAGAAGATCCTAGAGATACTTCCCTTATCCCACATCAATCGAGGCAATATCCTTGTTCCTTCCTTACACCCGGACCATACTTAGCATCCCATTAAAGAAGGTGCCTAAAATTATATACATAAAGAGACTTTAATTTGATTATATCTTTAAATTAATCGATAGATTTGGTAAACTATTCTTATTCATTTAAAAAACTATTCAGAATACTTTTCTTTAACTAATAAATTCCTTACTTTTTGAACGTTTATAGACCATTCGGGGTCTGAATCATTTACTGGGATTTTATATTGGATGTGTTTAACCTCTTTTAGGGTAAATATATTCCGAACTTTTCGGTTTTCAGTACAATCAGGGTTATATTACCCAATTAGTTTGATTTTTACAGTTAGAGTTTACTCAACTCAAGTTTTCCTTTGATACAACCTTTCCAACGTTCAGTAGTTTAGATTAATTATATTTCCTAAAGAATAAATACATAAGTTTAGGGGTTTGTAATATTAAAATATAGAAATAAAGCATATACAAAAATGTATACCTACCTGTAAAGGTATTCCTATATCCTAACATCGTATTTGTTATGTTTTCTTACAAAAATTCTTGAAATTATATAAATAAATATATTATTTATTTTGTCTGACATTTGCGTTTTGTTTGTTGTTATATTAGTGAAGTTACTTAAGTTGCTAGATAGGTCTCTTTAGTCTACCAAGTCTAGTTAGTACGTAACCCCTTTATTTCGCCTAGGGAGTTATAGCCAACCAGACATAGATGTCATTTTGGTACGTAAAAGGTTTGAAGGATTGATATATGTGTTTTTTTTTTATTTTGATATCGATAATTTATCATTATTAGAAATTGGTGATATAAATAAAGATTTGTTTTATGGTTTATGTATGTTTATTTCCACAGCAATAACGGACCAATTTACACGAACCTGAGATATTTTGTAATTATCAGTAAGAGTCTTATCATTGTATACCGAATGTTGTAAACTGCCGCGCCTATTTCACTTAGCAATTTTTAGTGGAAAATCATATTGTCGCTGTTGCATTTGCTTTAGCGTTTTCGCTGGCGGGTTTACTACAATATATATATATATATATATATATATATATATATATATATATACATATATCATTTAAAATTTTCGTATGATTTGCTTTGTAATTTGTAGACAGCAATGTTTACATCCCTACTTACTCTGCAATTACATACATTCTAATTTGATATTTGTAAATATTTCATATATGTAAAAGAAGAAAAACTCCAATAATTTATCAGTTGTTATATATATATATATATATTAATATAAACCAAAAGAGATAATAATCAAATAATATAAAACGTATAATAGTCTAATAATAAATACCAGACCTAGAAAATTTAAAGTATTAATATCAATCAAAGCAGATGTCAAAGATGACAGTTGTCACAAGAGATACTTTGTAATTTTTTTATTAAAAAAATAAAAGGATATTATTACCAAAAGCTAATCTTAGTACAAAATTTATGATAGGTTCTTAAATTGTTATACCGGCTAACTCAATTTAGAAGTGCTGAGTGAAAAGTAAATGCGAGTTCGGTATCTGATAGAGAATAAAACAAGTGGATAAATATTAGATATCACCCGTTTAATTTGATATGAATTTTATATGAAAGGATAATTACAATGACATAAATTATTAAAAACAAAATCTTTATAACATGTGTGACAAATTCAAGTTGAAAAGAACTGTATTTTTCCACTTAAAACATTATATAAAGTTAAAAACTAATATTATAAGTATTAATATAAAATATTAACGTTATCTTTTTGAATGGAAGTAGTTGAAGTTTCAAATGTTTTTTAAAAAGAAATAAATCAATGAGTACTCAAATGGGTTGATGCGGAGAATTCTGGATGTTCTTTGGAAGTTGGTCTTCGGTATACAGGTTATCGGCACAAGTAGGATAGGTGAACTGGGATCGTTCCAGGTGGGTTTAGCGTTCCTTCAGATAAAGTAATTCGTTAACAATGGCTTCGGCAGGTCTGTGGTCAGATAATTTTCCTAAAATAATGTATGTAGGTTTAAAAACTTATGTAACATGCTTCAGTGAGAATAAGCTAGTTCGTTTTCTATTTATCTCTTGATTTCAGGAACACACTTTTATAATTTTTTTCAAAAAGAACGACGTGTCCTGCCAAAAAAAAATATCAATAATTCCTCTTTTTTTTTCAAACTCCAGGCACCTTAAATTCAATGTTGTTTATCTATCCATTTTGTCTTGGCAACCCTCTCCTCAGATTATAATACATCACTACACCTTAACGTTTAACATTACAAATAAATTATGATCATAATAGATGACATATAAATCCAATCAATCAAGTTAAACATCTTCGGTGAGAATAAAAAGTAAAAGAAAATGACTGAAGTTAATGATTACAAGATAATTAAATTAAGGAGTGTTACAAATATGATAAATTAAACACGTGGTATTAACTTAATTGATATGGCATGTGAAAAATGCAGTTCTATGAAAATCTTATTCTATAATAACAATTTAAAATATAACACTATATTTTTGTTCCAAACCTTCCATATACATGGTTAGCCCTATTACAATATATATATATATATATATATATATATATATATATATATATATATACGTATATATACATATATACACACTGTGTCCATGAATGAACTGCATGGCGATGTTGGGAACGGTAAGAGATTCAAAGTTGTTTAAATGGGAAAAAGGTTGCGCATTTTAGTGACCTTTTATATGGCATTTACGTACTTCAATGATGCTTTTTCGTTTTTTGAGATATTTAGAAAAATGTGTTTTTGAGGTTATCGAAAAATAAATCAACTTTATTTCTTATATGGACGGAGGAAAAGTACACCTGTATTAGATAGAATTATTCATTAAGAATTCAACGGTGTATCACATATTATGTTTTAGAAATTAATTTTTGCTGAGAAAGTAAATTTACTATTTTTTTTGTATTTTCTGTAGTAGTCTAGGTAAGTTAATTGGACCAAATACAATGTTTTAATGAAAATGATGATACAAGATATAAAATAGTGTTTTGAGAAATCCTGTTTATTATTTCAGTCAATTAAATATCTGATTTTTGTAATTATGATGAAGAATATTAAATAATATTAGTATTGTAGATATTATTAGACAAATTTACTATAAAATAACCATATTCGACATAATTTTATGCGATGTTTATTATTCGCGGTTTACTAATATTCGTACTCATACATAGAAAATAAATTAATATATTAGAAGGCTGTGTTATACAGAGAGCGTTGGTTCCTGGTTATTTGAATTCTCCGCACGGATAAAACCAGGCTGATGTATTCTTTGTAACTTCAGTCCACAGACTTCCATATTCTATCTTGGCCTCATAAAATCCTGCTGCTGATATATAGTCTTATAAATATATATTTTATTTTTTCTGCGTAAATGTCTTGATGTAAAAAAAAGCTAATGTTATTTGAAAAATCTGTTACAAAATCAAGTATTCCAAGACAAAGGTAGACCTAAGTAATAATACTTTTGACTTGAATAGGTTATTCCTAATTTTATAAGAAAACTACGCATAGTAAATATTATATTAACAGTCAAGTCATACATAATAACTTACATATAGTTCTTGTGATATATAGAGATAAAGCTGACAATTAATTGAAATTAAAAATAGGATGGATTAAAAAATATGTTTAAAATTTAATTAATCGTTTTAAGAGGTTTCCCTTATTCATTAGATTTTTCAAATTTCATTCTGAGGATAGCTTACTCAATTACTTACTTCTCCACTATCTATTCTACCTGCGAAGTAGAGGTGATGATTCGGTCTTATTCTGAGTCCACCGTTGTTTCTTCTTTTGATATCTGTTAGTACCATTATGAAACAGACATGTAAAAAATTTACATATCTGTAACTGTATACTTGGACAAAACCTCGTATTTCCAGCATTTACTTCTGCTTAAGACATATGTTTCTGCCATCTATAGGCGTCGTCAGTTAAGCTAGTGAAGCAATGTATACAAATGATACAAATCCTTATAAATAGATATGTATCTGTATATGCCATTAAGCCGGAATCCCTTACTAGATAAAGCAAATTTCATCCTATGAGGTGGCACTTCTTTAATAAGTGACATCTTTTTTCGGCAAAGTCTCTTTCGTCCGTCAGATGTCACTTATTAAAGAAGTGCCACCTGATTGGATGAAATTTGCTTTATCTAGTAAGGGATTCCGGCTTAATGGCATATACAGATACAGATCTATTTATAAAGATTTGTATCATTTGTATACATTGCTTCACTAGCTTAACTGACGACGCCTATAGATGGCAGAAACATATGTCTTAAGCAGAAGTAAATTCTGGAAATACGAGGTTTTGTCCAAGTATACAGTTGCAGATATGTAAATTTTTTACATGTCTGTTTCATAATGAAACAAAAGCGTTATACATGCATATTAACGTATAGATATATTTAAAACCTTTTTTGTATATCTGTTAGTACTTTCTATTTTTCATTATCCATGTCCGAACTATCTTAATTGTTGTGTTCCGATTTTATCTATTACATTCTTAACTTTTAACTTAAATTTTACAATTTTATTTTTAATTCTATTCATGCGGATATCCACAATTTTTCTTAAAATTTTTGTTTCGTACGCTTAGATTTTGTGGTTTAAACTGGTCGATAGAATTCTGTACGTCAACATCGGTACCAGAACTGACTCGTAGATCCTTGTTTTTGTTTTGACTGGAATTTCCTTCTTATTAAAGAAAATGTTATATAGTGCTTTGTCCAACCCAGTTACTTAATTTGTTCTATGAAGGTTGTCTTTTATATTTTGCATATAGAGCTAGAATAAAACAGCAGATAGCTTTTAAAGACTATTGTTTTTCGAAGTATTCTCCACGAAGATTTATGCACTTTTGCTTGCGCTCGAACCGACTCTGGCAGCAGTTATTCCAGAAGTAGAAGTACATTCAGAGCTGCATATTAACGGATGACCGAAGTACTAGCACGGTCTTAATAATTTCTGTGAGATGGTGAAGTCGTTCTTTTTTGTGAGGGTATCCTTCTCCGAAAAGGGCGTACTGAGGAATCTGTAGAAAGATGAAATACGGAACCTGTATTTGCGTTCTTCACACCAGATTGTTTGTGTTATACAAACCTGGTGAGATTTCAATTTATTCTGTTTTATTTTATTTTTTAAACGCTCGAACAGTTTTGTAATATATGTGAAATGTAGTTAGTGTATTGAAAAATCGCATATTGTAAAAATAATATTTTGTTAAATTTGCTAAATTATTAATTTAATGCGAGCTCAGTAGATGCTGATTCATTTGTATTTATAGTTTTACTCTCAGTTAAGGAAATAACAAACATCCATTTTTTTTTTCTGCAATTGTATAACAGGTGTTTTGCACTAAAACAATTTAATATAATTGAAAATTTCTTGCTTCCGTAAACTATGTAGCCGATAACTTCATCAAACTTTGTGTAACAAAATTAACAGCTACCTCATTTTCAAATGAAAGAGTGTTTATATTATTCATTTCGTCGGATGGATTATTAAAAGTCGATCAACACTTGCCACTAGTACTTGTTAGCAAATGTTTATCATTCGTTTCAGGAAAAATAGCAATTTGGTTTCACATCCTGGGAGTGCGAGTTAATATCGGAAACCGGAAGCATTTCAGGAATTTGTTTTATTTTTTCCTGGTATAAAAGTCTCTCTATTCGTCAAAGTATGGTGCTACGCAGAGTAAAAAGATCTACATTTTTTTTAAAGAATATGCCGAAACAAAAAAAAACATATAAGCATATCAGAATAATTGAAACATACATGAGTAGGTAAACCCCACCAGTATTGTATAATACAAAGGTATTTTTAATAATATAAAATATTATTAAAAACCTGGTGTGAAGAACACAAATACAGGTTCAAATATTAATAGTGAACTTGTATTTGTGTTCTTCACACCAGGTTTTTAATAATATTTTATATTATTAATACCTTTGTATTATACAAAACTGGTGGGGTTTACCTACTCATGTATGTTTCAATTATTCTGATACATTACACATGCGGTTAGTCCGTAGTATGAGTGAAGACACAAACAAAATGCAGTTTCTAGAGGGATGACTGTGCCACCTTTGGAAAGACGTAGTTACTTCACATTGGTTATGTGGACGGGGCGAGGTACTACGGTTGTCTGACAACAGGCATCGCTGAATTTACTTCTACGCCCGGTCTGGATAATTACGGTGATGTGGTGATGTGGTGATGTGGTTCTTTTTTTGTGAATGTGTCTGGAAATATTCTTTCTCCAGCAGGGGCGTACCGATGAGCCTGTAGAAAGGTAAAATACGTATCTACGTCTCTGGGAAGAGATATTTTCGGACACGTTCACAAAAAATATTAATAGTGAACCTGTATTTGTGTCCTTCACACCAGGTTTTTAATAATATTTTATATTATTAAAAATACCTTTACATTATACAAAACTGGTGGGGTTTACCTACTCATGTATGTTTCAATTATTCTGATACATTACACATGCGGTTAGTCCGTAGTATGAGTGAAGACAAACAAAATGCAGTTTCTAGAGGGATGACTGTGCCACCTTTGGAAAGACGTCGTTACTTCACATTGGTTATGCGGACGGGGCGATGTACTTCGGTTGTCTGACAACAGGCAGCGCTGAATTTACTTCTACGCCCGGTCTGAATAATTACTGTGATGTGGTGATGTGGTTCTTTTTTTTGTGAATGTGTCTGGAAATATTCTTTCTCCAGCAGGGGCGCACCGATGAGCCTGTAGAAAGGTGAAATACGTATCTACGTCTCTGGGGAGAGATATTTTCGGACACGTTCACAAAAATATTAATAGTGAACCTGTATTTGTGTTCTTCACACCAGGTTTTTAATAATATCTTATATTATTAAAAATACCTTTGTATTATACAAAACTGGTGGGGTTTACCTACTCATGTATGTTTCAATTATTCTGATACATTACACATGCGGTTAGTCCGTAGTATGAGTGAAGACACAAACAAAATGCAGTTTCTAGAGGGATGACGTGCCACCTTAGGAAAGACGTCGTGACTTCACATTGGTTATGTGGACGGGGCGAGGTACTTCGGTTGTCTGGCAACAGGCAGCGCTGAATTTACTTCTACGCCCGGTCTGGATAATTACGGTGATGTGGTGATGTGGTTATTTTTTTTTGTGAATGTGTCTGGAAATATTCTTTCTCCAGCAGGGGCGTACCGATGAGCCTGTAGAAAGGTGAAATACGTATCTACGTTTCTGGGGAGAGATATTGTCGGACACGTTCACAAAAATATTTATAGTGAACCTGTATTTGTGTTCTTCACACCAGGTTTTTAATAATATTTTATATTATTAAAAATACCTTTGTATTATATAAGCATATTGTTAACATTCTGAGGAAAGCTATTTGTTTGAAAATTTCTCTGAAATACTTTTAGTGTGTTCAAATTTGAAACTACTTTTCAAGGAGGCAAAATAATGAATTCGATTTTTCTATTAATATTCATAAATGGAGAAAATCTTTAGGTTTCCAAAACATGCTTTTGTAAGTCGAAAATAAAATGTTATTAAGAATTAAATAATGAAAAATGAAAATAATTTGCAAAGTTAAAAGACTGCATGCATACGAGGTGTGATAAAAAAATACGGTGAATAATTTAATAATGAATAAAGCAACAAATTTATTTGAATTAATCTTCTTTAAAGTACTCGTCTCGGTTAGCGATGCACATATCACAACAGTGATTCCAGGATGTGAAGCATTTCTGGAAGGCTTATATCGGAAGAGTCTTCAGCTGCTCCGTCATGGCCCTCTTAATGTCGGGAATTTCATTTTTATTATAGACAGTCAAAAACTAATACCTCCTATTTTCTCCCTTTTATTTGTCAAGAAATAAAAATGCAATTACATAAATTGAAAACCACAATGTTAATGATTAATTTGTCACTTTTCAATATAATCTCTGTCTATTTCTACAGTTTTGGCCCATCTTTTAACAAGGGCATGTATCCCAGTGTGGTAAAAAGCACGGTACTGTTTCCTAGGACATTGACGCACGGACGCTTTCACGGCCACTTCATCTTCAAAGTAAATCCCACGATGTAAGGCTATTGTTTATTTTGTTTCCTTATTCTGGTCGGTTAGTTTTCTCGGTACCTACCTTGCACAAACTTCTGAATCCCCCTGTTGTTGAATAATCGGCATCACACTGCCTTTACTGAGAGAGAGAATGAGACACAATTTATCTGCAGTCATCGGGCGGTCACGACGAATGATGTCATCGACTCGCTGAATGTTGCATAGAGTCACGGTAGTCGACGGCCTGACGCGCCAATGGTATTTGCCCTTCAGCTTCGTTACAGCGAATAATCCATCGTCTAACAGTACTGACATGCACTGTTGCATCACCGTCCACATTTTTCAGTCTTTCATGAACGTGAATGGGCGTTTCACCTTCTGGATTCGGAATTCAGTCACAGAACGTTGTTTAATACGAACGTCGATGTCGGCCATTTTTTTTGTTGACAGAGAAAGTTACTACTGTAGTGGATTGTAGAAGAAGGTTTGAGAAATAGCGCTAAATTTAAATTTTTCACTTAACTAATTTTATTTAGATAGAAAAACACGGGAGGCATTAGATATTGACTGATCCTCGTTATAGAGCTTTAGAACTCTCTGTTGTGAATCTCGAACAATAATCTGCAAGCATTTGGCTGTTCTACTTGCCCTGATAACATTTTTTAATAGTGAAAATGTGCTGATGAAATATGTTGTCCATGCTCATCATCAACATCGTCTAAATTTGTGGGAACTTTTGAAGAACTTCAGAAAGATATGCAAAAAATATATTTTAAGGCTTTCCCGTTGAACCTGTTATGCTTCGCATATATTAAGAATTCTAAATTGTTTCTAAATTGTTTTATTTGTATATAAATCAATTTTAAGATTCTAAAAATTTGTAAGATTACATGGTGGGTTTTTACAAATATTTTTAAAGAGAAGTTCTTTTGTGTAAAGCTTTTGGCTGATCATAAACAAAAAACCCTATTTGAATACCGCAAACGTCCTTTCTAGATAGTTATAGTATTAATGTAGTCAGAATCTCTATGGCTGAACGGCGCAAGTGGTAAGAGCGCTGGATAACTAATTTTTGAAGTGTTTGATATCTGCAATGATGCCTCAGTTTCGCGATATGTCACATGTCGATCTTCGCTGATGAGCTTGCGCACATCATCGACGTTTTCGTGGGTGACCGTTCTGGTGCATCTGCGGTTAGATCGTCGCTAAGACTAATCCGTCTACGTTTGAATTCTCCATATCAATGAGAATTGTTGACTGACGTGCTTCATTGCCGAAAACAGAAACCAACTCGACGAGGCATTCATGTTGAGATAATGGTCTTAGAAAATTATAAAAAATTATTGCGCGAAAATTTTCGCGGTTTAATTCCATTTTTCGACTAACTTGTCAACTCTGACATTTTGTTGTAGTTACAACACTACATGTATTGCACTGAAGCTTTGGATTTAGCCTAATTAAAGATGGAGGTTAATTTTTAGGACTGACATTTGATTAGTGGCGTCCTCTATGTCCCAGTATTTGAAATATAAAAGCACTCGTACTTGAACAAACGAGAGGCCATATGGTATCGTTTACCTATTAGAATAGTAGACTATTTAATGCAGTAGAACATTTAATTGATGGATCATCTACCATATAGAATGGACCTAGCAACCAACGATATCTTTTTATTTTGACATGTCAGAGATAAGTTGTGGCAAATACGTTTTACTTGGGCCAATGAAGCTGTCCACGTTTCCAAAACAAAGATAAATAACATCCCCTCAAACATATGAAAAAAATGTTTTGAAATTGATTTTTTCGAAAGTGAAAATGTATTGTAATAGTTATTTGCAAGAATACCGTATGTCCATAAAAGAATGTCCCAGTTATAAATTTTAATAGTATCAACTGTAAGCGTTTTTGAGTGTTGGCTTAAGGTCACAATTAAAGAGTAACTCAAACAGTTTTAGATAAGTGCATGCCCGAGAATTGCTTTGTTTTATCGGGTAACAGGGGTGGCTTATCTAAATATGTTGAAAGAATGGCTTCTTCCCTAATTAGCAGAGGGTGAACCTGTAAACTTTATTTGGCTCTTCTTCGCTGGCTTCCACGTTCGCCTGAAATAACGCCATGCGATTTTTTCCTATGGGGTTTTATAAAAAATCGAGTCTACGTTTCGCCGCTACCTAATGATTAACCAGAGATGAGACAAATAATTGAAGAGGCTATTGTTTCCATTACTACGGACTTGTTAACCAAAGTGTGGAAAGAATTACACTTTAGGTTGGATGTGTGCCGTATAACTAAAGATGCACATATTGAGCATTGAAAAACTAGGTTAGTTTACCTTCAATTTGATGAATGATTTATTGTAAATAGTTAAAATCAAACTGTTAAAATATACCATTGAAACTGGGACAATATTTTATGGACATCCGGTATAATAAAATTGCTTTCATATTAGACTCATTGTTAATTGTTAGCCCGAGTGCAAGTCTTTTTACTATTGAATCTTATGATAATGTGATGACTCATCCTACGACTAATAGGCGCGTCATACTTGTCTGGTGTTCTCTTCAGCCTTCTACATCATTCGAGAATATATGAACGAGATATATAAGCCGCGTCGAAGAAGGGATAGGAGACATTCAATACCCAAGTCTCGAGAAGTATACATAAATATAGTTACATAAATATAGAATACATAAATGTACTTATTGTTGTTAATAGTTAGTTCTACGTTTTAATATTAATATAGTGTGTGTGTCTAAAGTTATTGTTAGTTTTATTTAAGAACCCGTAAAGACAAACGTTACAGTGGTATTCAGGTGTGGACTAATTAATAAATAATAAACTAAGTAGACAATTAAGTGTTAATTAAGTATTCGATTAAATAAATATACAGTGCGGAAAGACGTTATTTTAAATATCGTGATGGCCAACACAATGAAACTGACTGAATTAAAAGTGTCCGAGTTAAAACGAGAATTAGAAGAGAGGGATGAGGATACAACTGGCAAAAAGTCGATCCTCCAGCAACGGCTTCGCAATGTGTTGATCCAAGAAGGCGAGGATCCAGAGAATTATGTCTTTCAAGTTCCAGGCGGAGATGCTGACGTGAATTCGCTGTTGATGAAAATGGAACAACGAATAATAGATTCACAAACTAAAATGGAGCAGAAAAGCCTGGAAACTTCTGGAAATTTAGCAAAAACTCTAGAACAAATGGAACAGAAGAACCTGGAAACTTCTGGAAACTTAGCGAAAACTCTAGAACAAAGACTAATAGATAATTCGCAAACCTTGGAACAGCGTCTAATAGATTCACAAACTCAAATGCAACAAATGGAGCAGAAGAACCTGGAAACTTCTGGAAATTTAGCAAAAACTCTAGAACAAATGGAACAAAAGAATCTGGATAGTGCGAAAAATATGGAACAGCGTCTAATAGATTCACAAACTCAAATACAACAAATGGAACAGAAGAATCTGGATAGCGCGAAAAATATGGAACAACGATTAATAGAAAATGCGCAAATACAAATGCAACAAATGGAACAAAGAAACCTAGAAACCGCTAGAATCCTCGAGAAAAATCTGGAAAAGAAATTACTAGAAAATTCTAGAAACTTCGAAAAAAGTCTGGAACAAGTGGAGAAAGTTCTAGAACAGCGATTAGCGGAAAAATCAGAAGCGTTAAAAGAAGAGGTTTTCATAGCTGTAGAAGAGAAAATTGGAGAACATTCTAGACTTTTAGAGGCAATAATGATTGAGATGAAATTACCCGCTACCACGAGTCATTCTGATCCCAAGCAGGTCAACGAAGAAGTCATACCGCGGCCCATCGAAATAAAAGAAGAATTTGTGGCTATTTCAAAGACCAGAATCAAGCCACCAACCTTTGATGGAAAGACGTCATGGGCAACTTACCTGACGCAATTCGAAGCGGCTGCAGAAGCAAACGCATGGTCTTCTGCCGAGAAGGCGACTGCTTTAGTCATAGCATTGAGGGGTGATGCTAGTGATATTTTGCAGACATTGCCTCCTGAGGAACGTAAAGATTATTCTCAACTCATTAAACGCTTGGAGATGAGATATGGCCATGCGCATTTGGAGCAAGTATACCATACCCAACTGAAGAATCGATCACAGAAGAAAGGCGAGAATCTTCAGGAATTTGAGGCAGATATTGCTCGTCTAGTTCGACTTGCATATCCGATGGCACCAGATAATTTCATGGAACACCTAGCGGTCCAGATATTCATAGATGGTCTCCGGGATATTGATACGCAGCAAGCATTAAGGTTGGCAAGACCGAAAACCTCGATTGATGCTTTGGCGTACGCACTTGAATTTGAGACTGCAAGACAAGCCTCTTTGAACAATGCTCGTGGCTGTTCTGTCGACGAACAGGAAAATGAGGAGTTCATGGAGCAGGTGGTTAGTCAAGTCCTAAATCAGATCAAATCAAATAAAAGTGCGCGGCCATGCGGGAATTGTAGAAGAAACGGTCATATCCAGAATAAATGTGATAAAAGGACCAAGAAAGAATCCGCTGAGAATCCGAAAGTCCCAAGGACTGCCCAAATCGCATCCTTGCAAAATCAAACCAATGGCCTGTATGTGGATGCTATTATGGAAAGAAGAACCTATGCTTGCTTGCTAGATACTGGATCGACGAAAACCATTGTACGACCCGATTTAATATCCAGGAATAAAGAATTACTTTCTAGTAAATGGAGACTAAGGACAGCTACTGGAGAAGCAGCTTCTGTGGCAGGTGAAGTGGATGTCAACTTTATCATAGGACCAACATCAGTCCGACATCGTGTTCTCGTAGCGGACATAGAAGAACAAATAATCTTGGGATTAGACATCATGAACACCTACGGCTTCCAGTTAAACATGAAAGAAGGCACTTTAAAAATAAATAATGAGGAATTGTTTCTTCATGGGAAAGATTGTGGGAATGTACAAGTAATTACTGCAGAGAATGTTGTTCTGGATGCAAGAAGTGAGACATTTTTGACGGCGTGTATGGAAGGTGATTATTTGGACGGAAATGTTATAATGTTGGAACCAAAGGCTGATGATGACGAGGTGGGCCGAGGAATAGTAGTTGCCAAAATGCTGGTTAAGACTCAGAAGACTGTACCGATAAGGGTAATGAATGTGAACCATTACCCTGTTTCATTGAAGAAGGGTACTATTCTGGGGTGGTGTTCGCCAGTGTCGGCCGTCGTTCATCGCATAGAGGCGAAGAAGAATGGATTCGTGCAGGTTCCTGAGAAATTGTCCAAGATAATCGACTCCGCCTGTCAAGGATTGAGCAAGAAGGAACAAAGTCAAGTTAAGGATTTAATCAAACATTATGAAGACGTCTTTGAAACTGAAACTGGTACGAAAGGAAGAACCAATATTGTAATGCACAAAATAAATACCAGCGATGCAAGTCCAATTCGACAAGGACCAAGAAGGTTACCTCTGGCAAAACGTGAGGAAGCCAAGCAAATTATACAAGATATGGAAGGCCAAGGAGTAATTGAACCATCGAATAGTCCATGGGCTTCACCAGTGGTCCTGGTCAGGAAGAAGGATGGATCTACGAGATTCTGTGTGGACTATCGTCGTTTGAATAGTGTGACCAAAAAGGACAGCTATCCTCTCCCAAGAATAGACGATACGCTAGACACCTTGGCAGGAGCAAAATGGTTCTCCACTCTCGACTTGAAGAGCGGTTATTGGCAAGTGGGAATGGATCCCAATGACAAAGAGAAGACTGCCTTCAGTTTAGGTACAGGACTCTGGCAATTTACAGTCATGCCATTTGGACTGTGTAACGCCCCAGCTACCTTTGAGCGACTCATGGACACTGTACTGAGGGGATTGTCTTGGGATACCTGCCTGGTATATCTCGATGATGTGATTGTGGTAGGGAAGACCTTTGAAGATCACATGAAAAATTTGGAAGTAGTATTCCAGAGGTTGCGAGATGCCAACCTGAGATTAAGTCCAAAGAAGTGTCACCTTTTCCGCAAGGAGGTAAATTACCTTGGACATGTGGTTTCCGGAAAAGGAATTGCTGTGGATCCAGAAAAAGTAAAAGCTGTGGAAAACTGGCCGGTACCCAAAGACAAACATCAGCTAAGAAGCTTTTTGGGATTATGCACATATTATCGACGCTACGTTCCTGGATTCTCCAACATTGCAAAACCACTTACTCGCCTAACAGAAAATCGAGCATTCATTTGGAACAACGAATGCCAAGCGGCCTTTGAGTTGTTAAAAGGTACGTTGATCAGTGCACCCGTTCTGAACTATCCGCTGCCATCTGGGAGGTTTGTTTTGGATACGGATGCCAGTAACGTCGGGATTGGTGGCGTGCTCTCTCAAATCCAAGATGGACAAGAAAAGGTCATTGGATACTTTAGCAAGACCCTGTCCAAACCGGAGAGGAACTACTGCGTAACCAGGAGAGAACTATTGGCAGTAGTTAAGACCATTGAGCACTTTTACAAGTACCTGTATGGGCAGAAGTTCCTGATCTGCACTGATCATGCCGCCTTAAAGTGGCTCTTGCAATTTAAGAATCCAGAGGGTCAAGTAGCTAGATGGATTGAGAGGCTACAGGAGTATGACTTTGTCATTGAACACAGAGCAGGCCTCAAACATCAAAATGCAGATGCCCTTTCCAGAAGGCCCTGTCCAGAAGACTGTCGATATTGCAACAGAATCGAAGACAAATCGGCCGACGCTCTTCGAACCACCGTTGTTGATGACCAATGGCAACCTGACAATTTGCGCGCAGATCAAGAAGCTGATCCGGATCTTGCAGTCCTCAGGGCTTGGAAAAGAAATGGGCAAAGACCGACCTGGCAAGAAATTGCTCCCCATTCACGAGAATTGAAGTCATACTGGGCACAATGGGATTCCTTAACCATAGAAGACGATCTCCTGAGACGTGAGGTCGAAAATCACGATGGAAGCGAGCGGAAGATGCAAATGGTGGTTCCCAAGAACAGAATACCAGAGGTATTGCGAGAACTCCATAATGGTGCTTCTGGGGGACATTTTGGAGTCCATAAAACACTGGAGAAGGTGCGCCAGAGATTTTACTGGGTGAATTGTTCACGAGATGTGAAGGAATGGTGCCGAAAGTGTGCTAATTGCGCCGGAAGCAATGGTCCCCAGAGGCGTCGACGTGCACCCATGCGCCAATACAATGTAGGAAGCCCATTTGAAAGGATCGCCATAGATGCCGCCGGCCCTTTTCCAGAAAGCGACAAAGGAAATAAATACATAATAGTGGTCATGGATTACTTTACCAAATGGGTTGAAGCATATGCTCTACCAAATCAGGAAGCTGGAACTGTAGCAGACGTGATTGTGAAGGAGTTCGTCAGCCGTTTTGGTGTACCCTTGGAACTTCATTCCGATCAAGGACGAAATTTTGAGTCCAATCTATTCGAAAAGATGTGTGGACTTTTGGGCATACGGAAGACGAGAACAACTCCCTTGCATCCACAATCAGATGGGATGGTAGAGCGAATGAACAAGACCATGATCAGACACTTATCCAAAGTGGTCTCCGAACACCAGAGAGATTGGGACGAACATTTACCATTATTTCTAATGGCGTATCGGGCCTCCGTTCAAGAGACAACAGGCCAATCACCAGCAAACGTGCTATTCGGGAGGGAACTCCGATTGCCCTGTGATTTAAAGTTTGGGAGCAAGCCTGGTGAAGATCTTGCCGGAGAAGATTATGTCAACACGCTCAGACGACGACTAGATAATATCCATGAACAAGTCAGACATAATATCCAAGATGCTAGTGACAGAATGAAAGAGAGCTATGACATCAACGCCGAGAAGAGTGGTTACCATGAAGGCGATCGGGTTTGGTTGTATAATCCACAACGCCGACGGGGCCTATCTCCAAAACTTCAAAAGAATTGGGAGGGGCCATTCGAGGTGTTGAAGCGGATCAACGATGTAATATACCGCATCAGGCGAACACCTCACACTAAGCCAAGAGTCGTACATTTTAATCGATTAGCCCCATACTCTGGAGACAATAATGACGAAACCGCTGACTTGCGCCGATTGGATAGCCAATACCATGAACTAACCTTCGAAGACTTTATGCAAGAATATTCTGGTTCGAGAAAAGCTCGATTTGGAGTAACCATCGAGAAACAGCAAGATTTGTTTACAGTACCGCCAGACTACGCGCTTGCTCATTGCGTAGCCCGAGATCTGCGAATGGCCAAAGGGATTGCCAGGGAATTTAAAGAGAGATTTGGCAGAATCGAAAAACTAAGGCAGCAGGGACCAGCAATTGGGAAGAGTCTCCAAATAATAAATGAAGGACAGCCCATATTTTATTTGGTCACGAAAGAACTGTCGTGTCTAAAGCCAACCTATCGTGCCTTATGGGAGGCCCTGACCCACTTACGCGAACAAATGTTACAGCAAGACATTCTGAAATTAGCAGTTCCAAAATTGGGTTGTGGATTGGACCGCCTGGACTGGAGAATTGTAAGGAGCATGTTGGAAGTAATCTTCCGACATACTGGTATGGAAATTCTGGTATGCAGTTACCGCCTTGAATATTCCTGTCCATCCAGGCAAGATAAAACCGTGGACTGTTATTTCGATATGACGTCACAATGTAACAAAGGCCCTACCTGTCGATTTCGCCATCGGTTGAGGGAATCAAAACTTGACATGTTTCGGGACGAAACTTCATTCTTAAGAAGGGGGCAATGTGATGACTCATCCTACGACTAATAGGCGCGTCATACTTGTCTGGTGTTCTCTTCAGCCTTCTACATCATTCGAGAATATATGAACGAGATATATAAGCCGCGTCGAAGAAGGGATAGGAGACATTCAATACCCAAGTCTCGAGAAGTATACATAAATATAGTTACATAAATATAGAATACATAAATGTACTTATTGTTGTTAATAGTTAGTTATACGTTTTAATATTAATATAGTGTGTGTGTCTAAAGTTATTGTTAGATTTATTTAAGAACCCGTAAAGACAAACGTTACAATAAGGTTTTTGTAAATAAATATAGATATATCGATAGCATAATTTTAATAAATATTCTGAATGTAATAAAAAGCATTTATAAAAATGCCCAGAAATTGTTTCCATTAAGCGAAATAATAATATGTATGGAATTCCCAACTGCATTGTAAATACAGAAGTATATTTACATATAGTTTGCAATACTCCGTTCCAAAATTTGTGTTGCATCTACATACATTCGTTTAACTTATATTAGCTGTTTGTTTTACAGATCTATTTGCGCCAGAAAATCAATAAATACTCGCGCAACAATTTTCAGTAGATAAAATAATAAGCGTTTATAGAAGATGCATAACCTACACTGCGGTGTAGCACATTTGAACGTTATGTTTCAAAGTTAATTATCAACAATCCAGTAAGCCCGGTGTAAGCAGTTTGTAATAGTATTAACTGGTGCGTGTTTAGTTTGAATTCAGGCCACAATCCGCCGTCGGCGCTGCCTCAATGATAAATTCAACCAGAGAGAAGTTTTGGGCGACCGGACGTGAGCTTAGGATGGTGAGCGCGCGTGAGTGACGCAGTACAAAAGCTCAAGAGTAAAGCTCCGCCGTGCAAAGAATTACTTCGCAGTTTCCTTCGAGGATTACCAAGTGTTGGTATTTTAAAACGTGATCAAATTTTACTCTCGGTTCCCAGTGATTCTCTTATACAGGACGATTTGAAATGATTTCCTTTTTCTCTTATAATTTGCTCAATATTTAACCGTGAAAGTATTCGTGATGGCAAAAACGAACAAGAATTTTAAAATTAAACGTTTTCTTTATTACATTATAATCATAAAATATTCAAAGCACGGCAAAAATATGAAGACGTTTTGTTGATTTTTAATGTTATTGAAGTTATTTTTCCAATTAAGAGGTTTTGTATCAAAATTTGACTGTTTTTCAATTTTTACAATTTTACAGTAACATAAAATAATTACGCAGTAAATGCCATAATTTCTCATATTAATTACGAAGTGATAAAAATAATTATTTCTCACTAATAGGAGTAGTTTTATTCCTTAACAGATTTTACAACACTTCCAGTTATAGAAAAAAATAAATAATTAGATTAGGTTTATTATGTGCACAGGTAACACTGTTTAATAAAAATCAACTTTTTTTTTGTGATATGGATAAAACATGGTGACATGTTATGTAAAATTAAACTAGAAAGCAGAAAATGACCTTGGATTTACTCTATCACCCATAGAATTTTTGTTATACATTATTGTGTGTTATACTGAAATTTATCAATATCGATGTTTTTAATGTTACACTTCTTTCAAAATGTGCTACGTTACCGCGATGCAGGCGCAGCAATGGCGTCTGACGATGGACAAAATTCAAAACAAAACCTGCACTTGTATCGCACAATGTATCGGAGCTTCTATTTATTATGTATGCCCTTAGCTAGTGGAGACAGGTACGGGTGACAAAAATAAAAGATGGAAGGTAGCGCCGCTTAGTTTTGCTTACAGTAGCTCAGTCTGTAAACTGAGAAAAGAGATTGCGCGATCTTAGGCGCATGCGAATACAAACTACGAAAAATATTAAAAAAAAGAAGAAAATCCAAACGGCGATATGTTCCATATGATACCTGTAAAGAAATTGCGACGGGGAGTGCCAAGGCAAAAGAAACTTATACACAAGTAATTCGTATATTCACGAGAAAGAATAATAATAATAAAAAAATGATTATAATTAATTTAATTAATTGTCTGTATATATATTGAAATATTGCTGATAAGCTATGTAATACACACAATGCATACATATAAAAAGTTACTAAAAGTTCGTGGGTGATGGGCAATTTCTGTTTTTAAATTAGTTTTTAGGGTGCCGAAATACATATGAAACACCCAAAAATTTTTCCATGTCACGAAATGTGCGTTTAACAGTGTAATTATTCAATATAAACTAAAAGAAAAATTTATAACAGGAAGAGGAAAAGAAATTATGTAAAAACATTAAAGTAATTAACGAGAATATCCCTAAGAAAATTTTAAAGAACAAAAAGATATGTCCTCGTAGATCCCCCAATCTGACTCCCCTTGATTTTTATTTATGGGGTCAAATAAAAAATGAGGTTTATGCTTATAACTAGAGTAAGAGACAGACGGTTTTCGAAAGTCGAACGCCGAGCAACTAAGAAAAGCAACTACAACAAGGGAAGAAGAAGAATTATGTTTTGTTTAGATCGGAACGGAGATCATTTTGAATATTTGTGAATATCATTCTTAATGCATTATTTGTCTTTAATATGTTGACTTTATTCACTATTTTGGTTGTTAATGTATGGTTATTGTTGTTACCTATTTCATATGACATAAAATCTATTCTCAGTTTTGTAAATTATTTTCTATTCTAGCCTTTTCGCAAATAGTTTGATGACTGTAAATACAGTTGGTATAATTTCACAAGTATTTAGAATTTTTGCTCCAAAGCTTACTACTCATAATGCTCAATTTAGAAAATAATCATTAATAACTCTAAAACTCTGATAGATTGGCATAGGGCAACTTATACCAGTACGATGCAAGATGTTTATCTACTTATTGTGGCGTGCTCATCTATCGGCTGTTCCATTAAAAACTATTTTTCTTTAATTAAAGGTTACTTAAATAACTAATAAATTTCGAACTCTCTATAAGAGTTTTATTAAATATTTAGACATTACTCAGAATCTTATAACTTTCGTTGTCTCCGGTAGAAATATGACGTAGTTCAGTTCAAATACGCCTTAGATATGTGGTTTTAAAAAGTGAATAGAAAAACAAAAAATTTCACAAAAATTAAAATAATTCAGGAGGTAAACATTTTATTTTAAGACTCCTAGCACGTTTACATAGAAAACTTCTAACGGACGGGTTACGTGAAAATCTGTATAGCACGCATGGGAAAGAATAACTTCTGAAAACTGTCGAAGATTGGTGAATCTATGTAAATGCAGTTAGCAGAAGTTATTGAACATAATGGGGGTTGGACTCATTATTAAGATAAAATAATTACATTTTTGTTATAATATCTTATTAACGATAGGTTTTGCATTTAAAAAGTATATGTAACGCTACTATTTTCCAAATATCGGAAAAAGTGAAAGACCGCAAAACTAGACAACAAATATGCAAAAAAAAGGTTCACGAGAATATATTTACATTTTTTGAGAAGGAACGCAAGAATTCCATTCCTGCCAGATCTAAAGCCACCGTGGAATTTCGACATTGATTGTAAAAGATCATCATTAGATAAATCACTTACACGAATAGTTAAACAATTACGAAAGTCGCAATGATTATCCGTTATAGGTGTAGGATTTGGAAAGACACTTGAAAAGAATTTACTAAAATCATTCACAATTCACTGAGTGGTGTAATAAACCTCCATCTTCCAGCATCATGTCTCCAAATATACGAGTAGCCTTCTTGTTATCTTTAATGAATAATGAAAAATACTACACAAATGATTCACTGGAAATATTATTTCGCACAATCCAGAGATATATTTTGTAGGCCTTGGTTGTTTGGCTCTTTATAATAGCACGTAATCGCTTAAATTCATTGAAAGAGTCAACACACTTAAATCGAGGGATATTTGGAATATGCATTATTAATATGGTTGCCTATCTATATAAGATATGTTAATTTGTTGAATTCTGTTCAGCGAAAATTTTTAAAATACATATCTATATTTTAATTGGATCTTATCCAATTTTTCAAAAATCTGCTCTATCTTTGCGTAGATGCGCCATAATTGTTGAACAATATTAACTTTATAGTGCCATAATATAATACCCGGCTATGCACCACATTTTATTATCCTATAACACGGACTAATATTTTGATGAAGGTACTAATATATCGTGTGTATCATATATTTAATTGCTTAGTATCTAAACATAGTGAACGTGATGTTAACCACATAAATCTCTTCGTTTTATTATACAGGATGTCCTTGAAATAAATAGACAACGTATGATAAATGGAAAGATGTAATTATATAGAACATAAATCTAAAACATTGTGAGTAAATTACGACATGAACCCCGAAATTAAAAATGCCCTGAAAATTGTATTATATGACGCATATGAATTTGAAATATTCATAATGTGTATAAATAATAAATACCTCACAAACACACATACCTTTATATACGTAATAGCTGGAGGAGATGACAATAACAAAACTATTCTTTTTGTTATTGTCGGTTAACGTCTTTTATAATATAATCAATCACAGAGTGGCGTGTCAAAATATTTTTAAATTTTTTTTATAATTTTTTTTTCGCTTATTTATAATTTTGGGAAAATATTTTGGATTTATATTCTATATAATTACATCTTCCTATTTTTCATACGTTGTCTTTTTATTTCAAGGACATCCGGTATAAGGCTCTTAATATCGAATAGTTATTATATTTATTTTATGTATTTCTTTTGTTTTTTTCAGAAACTTTTATATTATTACTATTTATCTTTTTCTATATACCACTTAGAATATAAGAATATCATTTTTTGATGGAATTATTGTTTATTTTGTGTAAGTTGATGTGTAGATGATTCAACATATTTAATTTATTTTATTTCTTTATACTCTAATTGTACATAGACTAATAATTTATTCATCTTAAAGACCTATAAAAACAGTTATAAGAAAAGTAAAATTAAGAAAGAATATAGGAAAAATAACTAAATACAAATTAGAAGCATAGTATCAATTAAAAAGAAAAATAAAATTAATAATAATCAGTAAATGGTACCGTAAAAAATGCAGTATATGTAAATTGTAAATACTTAAGTACATATTCAAATTACTATTAACAAAAATAAAGAGCTCTAGCGAAGAACAGCAATGACCGTTGATTAACTCAAGAATAATTATTCACTTTCCAGTGGTTATGAAAATATCAATTAATAACAAATATATTGCAGAATTCTATATTCGTAACAAAAGAAGTTATAAGTAAACTCATCTATTGTATAAAATATGTTACCCAGCAGCATATTCTTTACGTAATTTTTGAACCGATTAAATATATTTTTTTCCTTGGTTTTTGATGACAATCTATTGAATATTCTTACTCCAAGTGCGTAAGCGCTACAACTTGTAACACCGATCGTGTCTGCAGGCAAATGCTGATCCTCTCTAATTCTTATATTATACTGGTGATATGAGGAATTTGTTTTCAGAAAATGTTTATTTTTGAAAATGTAGCAAGCTGATTCCAAAATATATAAACATGCTAAAGGTAGCAATTTCAGTTGAGTAACAATGGGTTTACAAGTGTCCGTATGTTTCGCCCTGACAATATTTCTGATGACAGACTTTTGGGTGATAAATACCTGCTCCGCACTGCTGGATGTACCCCATAATAAAATTCGATATCGTAAACGTAACTGAATTTGTGCAAAGAATATAGTTCATTTGAAATATTTTCACAAATCCTCCATATCAGTGTCGATTCGAAGGTAACACCAAGAAATTTTATTGAGTGCGAATCAAATACATCCTCTCCATCAATATGAAAATCAATAGCAAGTATTTTCCTTTGGTAAGTGTGAAATTGCAAACATGTGGTATTAGGAACGTTTAACTTTAATTTATTCATAGTGAATCTATCCAGGCTACCAGCCGTCGACAAGAAATTCTTCCAATCCTTTACAATAATCGAAATATAATCTGCATACATGCTCAGAAACACATAATAAAACAATCATTGACATACAAATTAAAAGGAAGTGGCCTCAAAACAGATCCTTGCGGGACGCCATGTAAAATCGGCAGTCTGGAGCTCACAGCTGTCACACGACCATCATTGTCGCAATGCCCAATATTGATACATTATATGCGATCTTGTAAGTATGAATATATATGTATATCTGTTGGCCAATAAATTATTATTATTATTTATAAACAGAATCGGTAAAAAAGTTGACAATCAGAGCAGGATGATGAATGTCTTCGGCTACCAATGACGAGGCATCTCGTTAAACATCACAAAAAAGAAAAAATATATTAGACACGACCAGACCACATCCAATACTTGTTTATTAGCATTTGCAACATAATTATTGTGAGATGCATTACGAAAGTTAAAAAAATATGTAATACTTTAGATTTGAAATCGCTTATATTAGAGAATGTTTGATACAGTTGAAATATTAGGAGGAATATAAATGAGAAAATATATAAAAACATATAAACTAGCTCACATTTGCATACAAGAATATGTATGTATAGAAAATATATAAAAGTGTTCATAAAACTCAACATTGTTAGAATAAGATCATACTTGAAAGCTAACAGAACACTACTTCCTCGCGTGCATTCTGCGACATCAAAACTCTGATCGCATCTAAACATGTATGCATTGAATGGAAGTATTCCCTGCTGCTAATACTACTATCTTTTAACACAGAGGTTTCCGCTAGACATGTCCATTCTCTAACATTCTCTAACATTGACACGTGTATTTTTATGCAATAGTCGAACGTTTTTATTAAATTTGTCCAAAGTTTTCTACGAATACAGTCCCACATTTTGTAAAAATTGTATAATGTTATTAAATGACAGTTGTAATTATTTTTTTCCACTACATCTAAATCCACTACAAATTCTTGTGAACCCTTAACTGTTAAATGTACTCGTTAATTATTTAGAATCTTCGATCTGAACGTGGTTAATTCTTGAGATATGTTTATAACATTTGAAATCTTTTTAGCATTCTTCTATATGGAGAGGGGGATAGGAACATTATTACTAGAGAACGGACACGCTTACCACATGACGCAAAGCCCAGTGCAGTACTGGCGAAAGGCTGTATTTCTAAAATATTTAATTCTATTTATATAATTGGAAAACATACGGGTGGTGATCTATCTATCTAAAATTACGAAATACATATTTATTAATTAATTTTATTTATATAATTGGAAAACAAACGGGTGGTGATCTATAAAATTACGAAAACATATGTATTTGTAGAAAAGTTGTATTTTTAAAGTTTTTAATTTTATTTCCATAATTGGAACATTTTTATTTGTTCATTTTGTCGTTCAAGTTGAGTAAAGGAGTATTAATATTGACTAGCAATAATTTCTCAAGGTTTTCTTCTGTCAATTTTGAATTAGTCGAATCTTTGAATTAAGTACATCCTTATAAATAGAAAACGTCCTTCCTACATCGCAACTGGTTATAGTTGCATACAGGAAATATTCTTTTATTTCTTCATATTTAGCCGTTAGATTTTGTGGAATTGTCTCCATACATAATTGCTGCAATGTAATTAAATCTGGATTTCTATTAAGAATTGCTTCAAACTTTTGCCGAAGGTCACATCCGAAGTCACTTGGAATACTTTTCAAATTATTAACAGCCACATCTAATGTGGTTAATCTGTCATTTAATTTGAGATTTCGATTTTCAAAATAAGTGATTAGTTTTGGCAATTTTCCAAAGTGTTCGTGAAGAAAGTACAACTGATTTTTTAAATTTGGGATTTGTGTGAGCTCCTTGCACTCACCAATACTTCTAGCATCCTCCTTTAGCAGTGTTACGAAATGTTTTAGACTATCGAAATTCTCAGCATAATAACTAGTAGCTTCCAGCCATGTTCCTCATCTAGTTATTACTGGAGTGGGAGGCAGTGACAGAGATGGAAATTTTTCCCTGAAAAGAGTTAATCTCAATGGTGCTTTTCTGAAAACTTTTTTAAAAGCTGATACAAGTCTATCAACTTCCGGAAAAGTGTCTCTGATATATTCACAGATTCTGTGGAGAGCATGTGCTACACAAGTAATGTGCAGCATATTAGGATATGTTTTTTTCAATAGTCTGCCTGTTTTTAACATATACGCAGCACTATCACTGACAAATAAAACTATTTTTTCTTTGTACGTGGCTTCCGAATGAAGCATTTTTTGCATATTCTCCTTAATGGTTTCAGCAACTGTTTCCGCATCAACTCTATTTATAACACTTGTTGCTATTACATATGAGTTATAGGGAATAGTTGGATGTAGTACACCAGCTACAACATTTACCACACAGCGTCCTAACATATCCACCGTTTCGTCGGCGCTTATCCATATGTATTGATTTAAAAGATGGCTTCTAATGCGTTCTACTGTTCTCGTATAGCACCTAGAAACATAATATTTGCGTAAAGTTGATTCATCAGGAACATTTCGACCAGTATATTTTTTCAGAAATGTCTTCAAAATTGGATTGTTCAATTTAAATAATGGAATATTAGCTGCCATAAAAGTTTCACAGAGTTCTTCGTTAAAATTGTCAGATTCTAACGGGTTAAATTTTTTTTCGTGCTTTAACGATCCTACGTGACGTTTTACGGTTGATTTATTGCAATTTTTCAATAACGTTTCACACACACAAATAAACGAAATTAAATAACGAAATTTTATGCACACCTACGTGAAAATAATTGGAAGATGTTGATTAAATAAAAAGAAAAGGAATGTACGTGCTATTTCTCTTACGAAATACGACAAACTTATTTATTTTTATCTACGTACTCGACACCACTGAAAACTATATTCTCCGAATACAATAGCTGGGTTGTCCATTGTTATCGCTGCGAGACCAGGTGGCCGAGTAAGTCAAACAAATACTTCATTGAATTACGCCGGGATGTACTGAGCGACGTTATACACAATTCCATTTGCCGATTGCGTTTTATGGAAATTGCATCCGTTCTCTCATTATTACACATGCAATTTAGTTTTATTTGATATTTATTTGATCTTTGTTTAGTCACACTAGACTTTTTTCTATAGGTGTGACACTATGGCAGTCATTCGAGTTTTATTCATATACTAATAATGCGATGAGCCTGAAATATTTGCTTAACTTATTAATGCAATATGGTGCAATGTTATAATTCCATTCAAGTAGGAGGTTACTAGTAATACTAGTAATACATATAATAAAACGCAAAAACGAATTATAAGAACACGTATAGGATTGTTTCAGCCTTTATTTGATGAAATTCCATTATAACTATTATTATCGGGGCAAAATAAAGCAAATTTTAATGAATTTCACTTTTTACTTTACACCGTAACGATCGTTTCGTTCCAACCTGAGCATCATCGATTTACGGAACATTCTGTATAAGTCTACACATTTTTAGAATATGCAGCAATAACAACCCTATCAACTTCAGCATCTGAATTTTTTATTATATTCACTATTATTGAGCAAATGCACTTCGCCAGATTGTTGATTTATCCGGTATAAATTTGAATTCGTTTTTATTCTTACTTTTAATAAGTAAAGTTAAAATTTGTTATTTTGGCTTGAAAGCCAAAAAAATATATAAAAGTTTTTAATGCTTTTTCATCAGGATAGTAATAGTATTCCAATATTTGAGTGTAACCCACTTTCTTTTCAATTCTTTAATTGTTTCGACCTTTGCTTGATGTAAATCCATACCACAAATAAATAAAACACACATAAGATGTTTTAGATTTACACTTTATTAATAAAATAATGACAGCTGTTTCGCTAACACAGTAGCTTCTTCAAATTCAACTTAAGACTAAATATACATACAAGATACAGCGTTAATCAGGTAGTTGACCCAAGTTAAAATTCTAGGAACTATTACATTTATATTTTGCTTTTTGAAAACTATACCATGTCCTACTTGTGTGAGATTTAGGTATAAAAATATAGTATAAGCAACTAAGAAACAATATTTCAATGGGTGAACAGATTTAACAGTTGGGATGAATTTAAGTCTAATTTATCGTTTAGTAACATTTCTGAGTTTTTAAGTTTATTAATTTCTAAAGACTCTAAACAATTTAGTTTTCTACCTTTATTTTCTACATGTATGGTGTCGAATTGAAAATTAAATTCGTGCCCATTCTCTATTAAATGATTAGAGTAGGTTGAGTCAGTTTTCTTATTGATATAAGAATGATAGTGGTCTTGGATTCGTTTTTTAAACGTTCTACCTGTCTGTCCAATATATGTTTTGGTACATGATCCGCATGATAACTTATAGACTCCTGATTTATTGTCTTTGGTAGTTTTTTCTTTATTATTTTTAATATATTTGGCTAGATTATTATTAGTTTTATAAGCAATATTAATGTTTTCTTTTTTAAGGAATTTTGATAATTTAAGTTGCTGTTGACCTATGTAAGTAAATGATTTAAAATGCTTGTCTGGCTCCACTTTACTGATCGGGTACACCTCCCTTAATAATTTATTGACTGATTTTTTAACAATTAATTTATCTATTAGATTTGGGTCATATCCGTTGTTGTGAGCGATTTGTTTTATAATATTATATTCTTTATTATAGTCCTCATTGGACATCGGGATGTTAATAAGTCTATGTGTCATGCTGTGAAAAGCCGCTACCTTGTGTTGGACCGGGTGGTTAGATTTATTATGTATCGTGGTATCTGTATGAGCCACTTTGTGGTAAATAGAAAAATGGACCCCATTGTTTACACGTTTTAAAGTGAGATCCAGAAAGTGTATACTATTATTAAGCTCCTTTTCTATCGTAAACGTGATATTAGGATCAATGGAATTGATAAATTCATAAAGAGTGTTCAACTGCCTATCTGTACCTACCCACTTTCTTTTGTTTGAAGAAATTACGAAACAAATGTTTAATAACTATTTATTCAAAATGAATAACAATTATTACCTTACACTAAGTATTATCAAATTCAACAATCTACTTAATTACATTTAGATTTTGACTTACGGTCTATATAGGTCAGACTGTAAATGGAATTTAGGAGATTGCTGAATCTGATGATGCTTAGTGCAATGAAATAATTGCTATTTTGAATAAATAGATATTGAATGTTTGTTTCGTACTCTCTTCATAATGATTAATGTACAAATAAAAGCCGACTTCACTAAATTACTTTTGCTTCGTTAAAAGAATACATACTAAAGGTTTTTCTTTATTCCAAATAACCTACTAGGATCGACGATAAGAAATTTCTATATGTTCAAATCTATTTAACAGAAAAACGTATCTAAAATTAAAAAAGCGCAAAATAAAAATGTTCTTCTATTTCTGAAAGGCTACCGGTGTTCAAGTACTAGCCAAATGGCCGCAAACGTTTTAATTATCAACGCGCTAAAATGAAATATGCCAACACTTTTTAAATTAAAACTCAAAGAACTGCTAATTGTATTAGTATTTATCTCGTTAATGAATGCATTAGCTACATAAGTTATAGATGGAAATAAGTTGCAATCAGATAAAAAAGAGGATGTATTTGTTATTGTGTAACGCTGCATTTCCGCTGTGAGTCGCAACAGTTGTGGACAGTTAGTTTCTTTAATGGATATAAATGTGAATTTAAAAGCGCATTATTTGTTGCCATGTTTGCGTAGAGTTGTCAATGTTTATTTGAACAAGAGTATTATTATTTATGATTCGCAATTCTACGTCTCTGTTTATTGGGTGACGCTTCTACTTTTTGACAAAATTTAAATTTGTTTAATTTTTTGAACTAATGTATTCAAAATCAAATAATTAATCTATTTGAACAAACATCATTTATGCTTACATACTTTTAACAGCAAAGAAAGACACATACGCACATATGCAACAAATGCATTCATTAACGAGATAAGACAGAGAGAGATAGATATTTCCGTTGCACTGAACAATAGCCATTTAGAATTTGTTATTTTAGAAATAGATTTAATTTATATTATTTATACATAAAGGAAAATTGCCATCTATGACAGATTTAGTATGAAATATTTAATTGAATTTCAAAATAACCTATATCTGAAATATTGTAATAAAAATGTAAACCATAATTCTATAATTAATTTATATAATATTCGCATGTTTTTAATATAAAAAAGTATGTTGCAAATGTAAAAAGCAATTTATAAGCTCAAAAATAATTTGTTTGTATTGTGTTTTTTAAAAAGCTGAGTTCGTGGTGGTGGGATAACATAGGTTTTCGCAAGTAAGGATACTTATTTCCGTCTAGTTTTAAAAAATTGTAATTAAACAGAAAATATGAAAGTATTTTGTATTATATTATTTAAATATTAATTATCTATCATAAACTTATAAATGTAAGTCACAAATAATATCTTTCCGAATTGGAACTTAATAATAATTGATTAGCTATAAATTTGAAACCAATGCCATACCATTTTGAACAAGAATACTGACAAATCTCAAGAATCTAGCCAATTGCTGAAGGAGCATTAAATCAGATTTTATTAAACTAGTGAACTTTTTTTTAATCAGGTATGACTTACGTGATTGTTTTGAATATACAGTGTGTATAA
Organism: Melolontha melolontha; assembly: GCA_935421215.2. Taxonomy (NCBI): domain Eukaryota; kingdom Metazoa; phylum Arthropoda; class Insecta; order Coleoptera; family Scarabaeidae; genus Melolontha; species Melolontha melolontha. Next base: position 85,451,484 of record OW285236.1, on the reverse strand, counting down.
GCCAAATGGAATAAATTCATTATTTCGGTTACTGTATATATTTATAAAAAATCCCGAAACATGTCATATATAATTTATAAATTAACATTCTTCAACGTGAAAATGCGATCCCTACCTTCAACCCCCTTCGAAAGACAGGTACAACCCCCATTTTTTTAAATGGGAAGTATAGGCTTGTGATATATCGTTGTGAAGGTCTCTTTATTCTCTATTCAAAAATGTTATAATTTTCATGTTTGTTGCAACAATTAAGATAGAATAAAATAAAATCATGTTGTTATCGAAATTCGCTACAATATACTCAAGAAATAAAATTTAATGCAAAATGTAAAGAAAAATTTAAAACGCCAGAAAAAAATATGAATGTCAACGAAGTAGATGCTCATTTGCGTTTATACAGATTTAATACCTACATCAAAGGCATCATTGCATTACTTACTTCCCGTTTAGGTCTTCATTATAAGAAAGTGAGTAAAAACCATACCAATGTGCTTTTTAGATGGTATCCATTAAAAATACTTTAAAAAGTTTCCGTGGCAACATTAGTTTGTTTAAAACGCCTTAGTAAATTGTTTTGTATTTAAAAGTTGTCATTTAAATTAACAGTTTGATAATTTTAGTTTGAATTTCGTAAAATACAATTCTGGGAAATGGTTAGATTAACGGAAATGCATAAAATAACAGTCATACAAATGATTGGTTACGGAGATAGAACCCGAACACAACAAGAAGTAACCCGCCTATGCCATGAGAAATTTCCTGATTTACCGCCTATAGCTCAAGGAACAATAAGTAAGATAGAGAAGCAGTTTCGAGAGTTTGGTTATGTAAGGCAGATAAAAAAACCAGCTGCCAATGCACTGAGTGATGTAATCAAAGTAGATGTGATGCTTGAGTTTATGGAAAACCCACATACATCGAGTAGACATGCATCCACTACATTAAATGTTAGCCATACATCGATAGTAAACATATTAAAAGAAAATAAAATGCATCCCTATAAAATGATATCTACTCAGGAGCTTATGGAAGACGATTTTGATAGAAGAACTTATTTTTGTGAGCAAATGATGGACATGCTGGATAACAATATTATCAATTTAGAAGACGTTATGTTTTCTGATGAGTGCACTTTTTCTCTTAGCGGTCATGCTAATCGGCAAAATTGCCGCTACTGGTCTACGAAAAATCCTCACTGGATGAGGGAAGAACACACACAATACCCAGTAAAAGTTAATGTTTGGGCAGGTATTGTTGGAAACCATATCATTGGTCCATTTTTCATTGAGGGCAATTTGAATGGCGATAGTTATTTGGCACTACTTCAAAATGATGTCATTCCAACTTTGGCAAATTTATATCCTGATCCAGGAAACCCTCAAGTTTCAATGAATACGATATGGTTTCAGCAGAATGGAGCACCACCACATTACCAACGCAATGTCCGGCAGTACCTCGATGCAATATTTCCCAATCGGTGGATAGGAAGGCGAGGATCGATAGAATGGCCAGCGCGATCACCTGATCTGACCTTACTTGATTTTTTTTTATGGGGATATTTGAAGAGCATTGTGTACAAAACTAAACCTTTGAATTTAAATGACTTAAGAGAACGAATAACGCTTGCGATTAGGTCGATCACGCCTGATATGTTAAATAATGTTAGAAGACAGTTTTATTTAAGATTAGGATGTTGCCAAGACGTTCATGGTGAACATTTTGAACATCTACTTCATTGACATTCATATTTTTTTTTGGCGTTTTAAATTTTTCTTTACATTTTGCATTAAATTTTATTTTTTGAGTATATTGTAGCGAATTTCGATAACAACATGATTTTATTTTATTCTATCTTAATTGTTGCAACAAACATGAAAATTATAACATTTTTGAATAGAGAATAAAGAGACCTTCACAACGATATATCACAAGCCTATACTTCCCATTTAAAAAAATGGGGGTTGTACCTGTCATTCGAAGGGGGTTGAAGGTAGGGATCGCATTTTCACGTTGAAGAATGTTAATTTATAAATTAAATATGACTTGTTTCGGGATTTTTTATAAATATGTACAGTAACCGAAATAATGAATTTATTCCATTTGGCTTATACACACTGTATATATGTGTTTAGATAATTTCTTAGCCGTTCATTAAATATATCAATTTATAAATTCTTGGAGTTTTTCTGCTTTTATATGAAATATTTACGAATATCAAATTAGTATGTAATTGCAAAGTAAATGGGGATGGTCTACAAATTACAATGCAAATCATACGAAATTTTTAATCGTAAAATATTGTCTACGTTGGGACTTGAACCCAAATCTACGGTTTGCCGGACCGTTGCTTTACCACTTAAGCCACGATGGTCCTTGGTTACAGCTATTTAGAAATACATTATACAGTGTACATCCCAATTTACTTTGCAATTATATACTAATTTGATATTTCTAAATATTTCATATAAAAGCCGAAAAACTCCAAGAATTTATGAATTGATATATCTAATGAACGGCTAAGAAATTATCTAAATACTCATATAGCTATGGAGTAATAATTAGCAATTTCTAACCATCAAAACTGAGATCTGCTTTTAAAATACTGACATCTGCTTTCAATAACGGACATCTGCTTTCAAAACAGACATCTGCTTTCAAAAACTGACATTTGCTTTCATAACAGACATCTGCTTCCAAAACAGACATCTGCTTTCAAATAACTGACATTTGCCTTCAATAACTGACATCTGCTATCAAAAACTGACATCTGCTTTCAAAACTGACTTCTGCTTTCAAACCTGACATCTGAATCATTTACACTGTTACTCTATAATGCATTTCTAAATAGCTTGAACCAAGGTCTATAGTGGCTTAAGTGGTGAAGCAATGGTCTGGCAAAACGTAGACTTGCGTAAATCCCGACATAGACAATATTTTTCAATTAAAAATGTCGTATGATTTGCTTTGTAATTTGTAGACAGCAATGTTTACATCCGCATTTACTTTGCAATTACATACTAATTTGATATGTTATAGTTAATAAACGGCTAAGAAATTATCTAAACACTCATATAGCTATGGAGTAATAATTAGAATTTCCAACATTCAAATCTGACATCTGCTCTCAAAATACTGACATCTGCTTTCAATAACTCACATCTACTTTCAAAATAGGCATCTGCTTTCTAATCTGACGTTTGTTTTCATAACTGACACCTGCTTTCAAATCATACATCTGCTTTCATTAACTGACATTTGCTTTCACTAACTGACATCTGCTATCAAAACTGACATGAGCTTTCAAAACTGACTTCTGCTTTCAACTTGACATCTACATTCAATAACTGACATCTGATTCATTAACACTGTTACTTTATAATGCTTTTCTAAATAGCTTGAACCTGGGTCTATTGTGGCTTAGTCGTAAAAGCGACAGCCCGGTAAGCTGTAGACTTGGGTTCGAGTCCAACGTAGACCATATTTTTCAATTAAAAAAATTTCGTATGATTTGCTTTGTAATTTGTAGACAGCAATGTTTACATCCCCACTTACTCTGCAATTACATACATTCTAATTTGATATTTGTAAATATTTCATATAAAAGCCGAAAAACTCCAATAATTTATCAATTGTTATATATATATATATATACCGGGTGTCCTTGAGCTAAAAAGATAACATGAAAAATGGAAAGATTAAAGTATATAGAATATTTTCCCAAAATTCCCTCACATAAACGAGAAATAAGAATAACAAGGATATTTAAAAAAAATGTCACGTCACTGTGCGATGAACGCCAATAATAAAAAAAATTGTTATTGTCCATTTTGCTTTAAGCTTTGTTCAGTTGTCGATTGCCACGTATGCTAACCTATATCGACACAATGCTATTTTCTAGCCTTTTTGTAAACATAAATATTGCCGCCTTTAAATTCAATAGCGGCATTCTATTTCTTACTTCTCCTAACAAGAAAAGAACATTCTTGTAATACAGTAACTACTAATAATTTACCCTTTCTGTAAATGGCGATGAGTCTGAAACAAAGCGCTGCGCTGAATGGAAATCATAGAAGAGGATTATCCGCTAATCTGTTTTAAAGATTCCAAAGTTGTTATCCGCAAAACTGGGCATTTGTGTACGAGAATGCGTTATCTCATCGTCCTCCATTGTGAAAGCTCAATTTGCCTGTTGATTCGTATTCAGATGATTTATGATACGATTTAAGAAATCAAGTTAATCATTTAACTTTGCCAAACGCTGTAATGAAGTTGAGCGAGTTGTATATTAATTGAAATAAATGATTTGAACAATTATAATTTGTGTATTTTGTGTATTTTACTTTCTGTCAAAAGCGGCGTTTAGTTTTGGATGTTAAGTCTTTGGGTAGGATACCAATAAATCCAGGTCCTTGTGCAAAATGCTCTTTGTTGTACTCTCAATAGATCTCTCAATTCCACTACGTTAGTCCTTTATCCTCGATAGAAGCCACTATTCTCTTTAGGGGAAATTTAAAGATTTTCGTAGGAGTCAATTGATTCTTATGGAAATGTTTCTGTCCATGAATATTAATTTCCTCCTGTTTTTCATATCTCCTATACCAAGGCTCGCTAACCAAGCTAAACAATGTTCGGTTATCAAGCCGGTGGTAGTATAAAATTCTTTTTCGTTGATTTTAATTAGGTTAGCTGAAACCTTAGTAACAGCTCTCCGTAGTGTCTTAGTGTGGAATTGACCTTTCGTTAGTGTCAATTTCTTTTTATGTTTCCTTTTCAGTCATGATCAGTTCACCATTTTAACGGAATCCTTAGTTATTGCGTATACAGGTTCTGGTCTTAGAAAGTTCCTCTTTGACCCTTCCTTGACCAGTTCATCGACTATCTCATTGCCTTTAATTTCCTGATGTCTTGGCGCTCATATAAATGACGCAGTCTTGTTTTGTGCCCGTCTGTTGAGGACCCGCTTACAATGTTTAACCAGTTAATTAATAATGGCCTTAACAGCCGCCTGATAAGTCATTATGTTGATCCTTCTTTTTATGTAGCTGGCTTCTTGAGTTTCCCCGACGCAGACTACAACTGCGAACAGCTCTGCATAGAAAACTGTAATATATTTCGCCAAATTAAGCAATATTTTCCTTTTGCAGCGCACTCCACGGATTGATTGGATTGCAATTCATCCATGAACCAGGTGTCGGCGCCTTCATCGCTCGAGCGACTCATCGTCTGTATTCAGCTTAACTGCAAAGATAACCTCAGGTGCCATACTCTCCGCTGGCATTTGAAATACCGCCTCCTTCGATACAGTCCCAGTAATATCTCTGTGCCTCCCAACTACGTTATTAGTATACTTTAAACCATTAACACTCAGCCTTAGGACCGCAGTCATGTACTCCACTTTCAAGTTCCAGCGGAGGAAGATTCACGATGACTTCCATGGAGGTAGTTTCCTCGCTGTTTATGGTTTGTGATTCGCTTGACGTTTGCTATATATGTCGTGAATTATTAGATAATAAAGAAATTTAGTTATTATTATACATAAAAATGAGCGTCTGTGGCATGCTAAATAATTCTGATAGAAAATAAATTATATATTAATAACTTACTAACTTAGGCTTAACTAAGGGTAAAGGTAATATCTAGAGTGCGCAAAATGTAATAACATTTGCATACTCACCCTTTGAAATTATAATGAAATATCGTCAGTGAAAAGGCACAGAGTAATTATTTCAGCTGCCTATTGTGTTCCATCGACCCTAGTCTCTTTGAAATTACACCGCTTATCATTAATTTTTGATGTACAATAATTTTAAAAAATATACGAACCATTATTGCGCTTTTGTGACTTTAATGTAGTAATTTCGATTTTCAACACAAAGCGCTTCTATTGATATTCGGGGCTACCCGTAGAGTTACATTTCTATTGGCATTTTGTGAAATGAACACCAGAAATTGAACAATAATTCTATTGAATTCAGTTTGAAGTTATGAAATTTATACTCACCATGCAATATTAATTTATGTGTGTGATCCCTGGATATTGCAGTATAAAATATGAAGCCTGTAAAGATGAATAATATATTATCTAATAATTTCCTTAATTATTTTTGATGAATTTAGACATACTGGAGTGAAACATAGTTTAATGATAAAATATAACAATTTAGAAGGGTTTTAGTTTATCACTATTCATAAATGAGGAAGTAAATTCTAGTTCAAGCATGAATAAATATTATTATTTTTATTTATAAATCCGAATATTAAAGTTCTGAGGAATAATACTCCTCAGTAGGTACTAATAAAAAATGTCTACTAAAGCTTCATGCTATATTTTTAGATACGATTTCAAACAGTCACAGCCATTGAGCGGTAATATCAATTAGGCAGAATAAAATTATTTATGTATTTATACACGGGTGATTCAAAGTTGATCTGAAACTACAAATTAATATTATATATACGAGGACGGGTCGACTTATTCGCGCGATCGCCTAGAGTAGGCCGTGAAATAAAAAAATACACATCACCTTTTGACAACCGATGCTTTGGCAGTTTACTGTTAGTGTTTGTTAAATTTGTGACAGAGCGTGTTTTGTAGGCAATTCTTTAAATTCTACCCTGCTCCTAATAAGTGTAAGTGGATGATTTTGAACATTGTGTAGTGATTAAGTATCTTTTAAAAAAAGGCATTTTCTTTACAGAAATCCATGATAATATGCGAGATACACTTGTGATAACTAAAGTAGGACATCTATTTCTACACATTAAATACTTATTTAACGCAACGCGTCCTTCTCAATTATTGCATATTTTCGACATTGTAGTTTAAGAATGTAACCAGGTCACATTAACTAGGCCAATAGTAAGTAGAGATGATATATAAACTAAAGACAAAGGAGTCAGTCTAGTCAGTTTAGTCAGTATGGTGTATGAGATCTTAACGTGAACATCGTAACTTGTAATGTAATTGCTATTGTTATTTATTTAACTTAAACATTATTATATATCGTTCCCAAATGTGTTATTTATTCTACCGATAAACCTGACCTCTAATGAGTCCGCCTCGGAAACAAAGCTATGACCAGGACCATGGGACATAACATGGTGATTCTGCCTCTCGCTAGCTGAACCGACCTCACATGGCGATCCTACCAGCCACTTCTGACATCACATAGCGATCCTGCCATGTGATGTCAGAAGTGACTGATAGGATCGCCATGTGAGGTCGGTTTAGCTAGCGAGAGGCACGGTCGTCATATTATGTTCCCTGGTCCTGGTTATGGCTTAGTTTCCGAGAAGGTCTCATTAGAGGCCGGTTTTATGGGTAGAAAAAATAACACATTCGGGAACAATATACAATAGGTAAGGAGTGAGCCATAAAAAAAGTTTTCGAAGTATGCCATGGACTAAATCAGATATGTGTTAGATTGATTAAGTGATCTAACCTACATTTCGTACTATTAGTAATAGGTTAAATCGTAACTTGTCAATTTGACTTATATGTCTATTTCAGTCGTGCAAGGCCTACCTAGGATACAAATTTTGTGACTCGCTTGATATATTAAGTACACGTGTAGCATATAGGAAGATTAGCTTTGCATTTAGCACAGGTAAGAAAAGCCAAACGGCAAAGGAGCCCTTTGTTTTTTTTTTCTGCCAGGGGAAAGATATGATAACTAAAGTAGGACACCTATTTCCACATATTCAATGTAATACTTGTTTAACGCAACACGTCCTCCTTAGTTATTGTACTTTTCCACATTGTAGTTTAAGTATGTAACCAGGTTACATTAACTAGGCCAGTAGTAAGTAGAGATGATATATAAACTAAAGACTGACGAGTCAGTCTAGTGTATGATATCTTAACGTTGTTATAGAAGTGAACATCGTAATTTGTAATGTAATTGCTATTGTTATTTATTTAAATTAAACGTTATTATATATCGTTCCCAAATGTGTTATTTATTCTACCAATAAGGCCGGCCTCTAATGAGTCCGCCGAAACGAAGCTACGACCAGGACCAGAGGACATCACATGGCGATCCTGCCTCTCTCTAGCTAATCTGAGCTCATATGGCGATCCTATCAGCCACTTCTGACATCACACACTGGGTGAGGGCTATCCTTCGTATACAAAAATGTATTTAAGCGTGTCAGGAGCAGCTACAAGTTAAAAAATGGTGGATAATGTCCAGGATTTGTTGCTAAGTGATCGACGATTGGAAGCGTTAGAAATACGTGGGCATTTCAAAGGAACGGGTGTTTTATATTTTCCATGAAGAATTTGATATGAGAAAGCTTTCAGCAAGATGGGTGCTGCGTTTACTTACGACGGAACAAGGATGTGTTCACTGTCAAATATCGATGAATAATTTATAAACTTTTGTTCAATCCTGTTATCGAAAACTACTGATTTTTATTTAAGTACAAAATTTGAAACCGTTTGTTTTGCCCATTCAAATTATTTACATAGCAACGAGTGAGTGAAAGTAGTAGATAAAAAATTTTTCACGCACTCATTTTGTCAATATATATATATATATATATATATATATATATATATAAGCTGAATATTTAACCAAATTTTATTCATAACACTAATACACATTACCATATGAAACAGACATGTAAATAATTTACATATCTGTAACTGTACACATGGACAATAATACACATTTAATACACAGCTAATACCCATCATCAAAATTACTTATAAAAATGAAAGTTTATTAAAAAACGGTTAATTACCACTAGAGAATTGATTTTGCGCAGACTCTTCTGCTTCGACTTGTAAGCTACTTTTCTTACTGTTGCTGTCACTCGTAATGATTTTTTCCGCTATCTTTACTTTATTGATCATCGATTCTTCTACAAGACTCAGCAATCGTTGAGGAACGCCAACCTTCATGTCTTTTATGAGTCAGAATATCAGCAGAAGCATTCGCCAATAATGTTGCTGATGTCCACCGAAAACAATGCCCTATATATAGATCGACATCCTCCAATTGCAGGTACCTTGCCATTAATTTAGGTATTTTGGATAAAGTATTAATACCCACTGGTTGCACTGTACATTTCCTTGATCGATAATTGAAGAAAAATCTTCCATCGCCAAGAGTGTTAGAACACAACGCTGTATATTTTTGATATATCTCTTATCCATTATAATAATTTACTGTAACACCAGTCACAACAAAAGAACGTGTTTTATAATATTTTGTGTAGATAATATTGACAACTAGTATTGATTCTTTATCTTCAATATCAGTAGTTTTAACTCGTCACACTTACACGCGCCCATAACTTCCATCCCAACAACCATTTTCATTAGCTAGTAAATCTCGTCAGGAGCTTGATTTAGAAAGTTTTCCATTTCTTTCTGGTTAAATGTCTTCTTTCTTAGGTTGATAGCCTTTCGAATTCCTTTTTAAAATCGCGAACAAGGTCTTAAGCATATAAAATCACTTGATTACAATTAGTAAATTAATTAGAAACTATGAAACTTACTTGCTTATGTCCATTTTGTCAAAAACAAATAGAGTAGATTTAAGCATCGAAAATGTAGACCAGAAGGAAGAGGCAGCATATTTTTTATTAATCCATTGAAATAAACAACTGTAACTTCTTCAGTTACAACATTTACGTTTCTGTTCTTCATTCACAAGCGAAATTTTTTCCGCCCCTTGACGTACCTGTCTTTAGATTTTTGCAGGAGAAAATTGAACGTGGCTGTATTAGCTTCTTCCAGAATATTATCTGCCACGAATACACTGCTTTTTCCTCGATTTTCTCTTGGTAATCTAAATTAAAAGTTTGCACACACTTTTACGATAAAAAATTATATAATTCGTTGACAGATTAAATGTTTGTTTTATGATAGCACAACAGCGACTTCCTCCTTTTTTTGCAATTATACAAATTAAAATTAAACCTTTCGAAGTGAATTTTCAACAACACGATTGAATTTACTATTAAACCCAACATAGCAGATTTATTGCGCTGATTTATTACTTATGATGAAATATGGGTTCACTATTATACATCCGAATTTAAACAACAGTCGAAGATGCGGATCAAATGTGGACAACCAATTCCAAAGGAGACAATTTTATCGATGGGAAAGATGATGGCATCGGTATTTTTGGATGTAAAGGAATATTATTGATAAACTGTCTTCAAAAGGGCAAAAGACCGTAAATGGCAAATATTACGCAAACTTTCTAGATATATTGAAGACGGCTATCACTAAAAAGTGTCAAGGAATGTCTCTTTCACCACGATAATGCACCTGAGCTTTTCGGTACGGTTGTTGCAAACAATATTGAAGAATTAAGGTTCGAATTAGTACCGCACTCTCCATAATCGCCAAATATAACACCATCCGACTTTCATTTATTCCGTAAATTAAAGATTTTCTCAGAGGCAAAAAGTTCTGCACAAATGAAGAGCTAACCTCAACATGGGCAGGGTTAGAGGAAAATCAATTAAAGAAGTTTGAACACAGATGGATCAAATATATCGAATTAAGAGGAGATTATGTAGAAAAATAAAGTTCGTTTATTTAAATTATTCCTTTGTTTCTGTACGATAGCGCAAATTAATCAACCCGCCCTCATTCACAATTTTCTAAGTAACAACCCACTTTAAAATACTTTGTCCAATCGCTCCGGTAGCTTCTGTATTTCCATAAAAAAAAAAATTGCTCTTGACGACGTGGCTACGTCGATCCAAAATTGGCTAATTTTGCATCGCATTCTTAACAGTTAATCTCATATCAATGAAATCGTGCTGATTTAAGGATATATGACTCATAATAGCAAAGTAACGGACGAGGAAGGAGTCTAAAGCCGGTTTTCCACCGAACCGACAAAACAAAAGCACAACACAAACTCGTGTCGAAAAAACAAAACTGCAGTTGTTTACAAACTTTTTGAAGACTCGGCTTTTCTGCGACAGTTGCAGTTTTGTTTTTCGAGTCCCGCTCGAAATCGGTAAAATCAAAGAGTTTCGTTGTGTTTAGGAACTTTGGAAACAGAGAGTTATTCAGTTTGTGCTAACAATTTATTGGTTTATGTGTAGGTACGTTGAGCGATTGCAGTTTACTTTTAAATAAAATATATATAATAGTAAGTGAATATGACTAAAGACGGCAGGCTATGTGCCCGAACAGTAGCGTGATGTGGAGGGGATCGAGTAGAGGCGTACGACGATCAATTCAGTTGCCGTTGAGACGTTGTAAGCGATACATTGTTAACACAATCGTGTTGAAAATGTCGGGAGTGCGTAGAAACAATACATCGACTCGGTTGCATGCTAACGTAGTAAAGAAATTTTTACATCGGTTTCCCGATTTAATATATGACGGTACCGTAGTGAAATGTTTAGTTTGTGAAACAACTTTATTAACTTGGAAAGCAAGTCAGTGCCAAAGACATATAAATAGTGACAAACATAAATCGAATAATAGTGGACGCAGATCATATAATAAATTTGTGTGTGATTTAACAATGATGTTAATTGCGACCAATATACCAATGCAGAAAGTGGAACACCCAATGTTTCGTCAGCTTTGGAAGAAATACAATCCTACGTGGAAATTACCAGCAAGAAGTACGCTAAGGAATTACGTACCGTCAGTGTACGAGTGTGCGATTATTCAGATGAAGAAATAACGACCCAAAGTACATCTGATGTTGAGGGTGAAAACTCACAATTACCTACGAAAGCCATCTTAACAAGGAAAAGTTAAATAGTTCAAACAGAAGAAAACCCAAATCCGTCGTCACAAGTATGTTCGCAACAAGAAAAAAAAAACATTACCTTTACTACAACGCCACAAATGAAAAATACAAGGAAAAAAAATTTTTGGTAGAGTCTAATAACGAGAGTAGTCAAGTTTTCCAAATAATGAAATCGGTATACGAAAGAAGAGAGCGCGATGAATACGACATTTTTGGTGAAATGGTAGCGAGTAATTTAAGAGGCTTAAACTCAGAGTACGCCAAAATAACGCTTCAGCAGCAAATTATGAATATGCTATTTAATGCTCGTACATCCCCTTTCCAGGCGGAGACTCGATCTTCTGCGCTAGTCAATCGAGCATCATCATCATCATCTTATTATATATCTGATAATGCAACTATGGGTTCTGAGCAAGAAGATCAAGAGTCTAATAATATTTTACAGAGGGCTTTCATATCAGCTATTGAAAGTATAAACAATTAAAATGATTGAAGTTTAATTTTCTAGTGTCTTTGAAAAATCGATATTTTGTCATTAAAATAAAGTTTTTTTTTCATTACTGTGTCTTTTTAATTTTAAAGAAAGTGGAAGTGTTTTTTTAATACTTACTTTTCTGTATTCTTGTAAAACTTCGTTCAGGGCATTGCATACTTCTGGTACAATTCGGGAAATGGAAGTCACTGATATTTTAGATAAGTACATTAAACTCCGATAACTATCACCAGTTGCAGAAACCTTAAAGTTACCGCTAAACGATCGTTAACAGATATTGAATCTCTAAAATTTGTGTTTTGTTTAAAAATTTTGTGGCCAATTAAATTTATTAAGTTTTCAAAATCCAAGCTCGACATTCTTACAAAATTATGAAATGATGAACTCAGTTCTCCACACAACTGAATATCATCATTTTGGAGATCGCTCATCAGTTCTGTAGCACCATAATTTGCTCTTCTTGATAGCAGAGAGCTAACCCAAAACCTATGTTGGCGACGGCGCTTTCTCCTCCTAATACAAACAAGTTAAAAGATACATTAATTACTTCTAAACTAAAGATAGTCAATATTGACATATAAATGCAAATTATGTGCCTTCTGAGTTCTTTTCCAAACAACGCAAAACAAACCAAGCACCAGCTAGCATAAACAAATCACCTTCTCTTGAAGCCATTTCGATTTTCGCAAACTATTAAAATTATATAAACATAAACTTCAATCGTCGAGATATACACTAGTTCGTTTGGTTGAAAAGCACTGAAAACAAAAACGAAACTCCAACAAAATCTTGTCTATTTGGTGGGAACAGAGTTTCGAATTTGTCCGAGTTTTGTTTTCTGTTGTTGGTGTGTTGAAAAACACCAACAAAACTGAAACGCGACTAATCCGTTTGGTGGAAAACCGGCTTTACAACCCGCATGTCGATAATGATGAATACTCGCTATTCTAGCTACGTTTTCTTATAACAAAATGTTAAAATAGACTTTCCAATTCAAGGCATTATTTAAAAAATCACAGGCCACTTCAAGTAAGGATTGAGTTGAGTATAAAGTAGATAGTAATTTTAAACCAGAGAAAGACGAAAATGTAAAGATTAACATGGATAGTAAAATAGAGTTCTAATTTTTTATTTTGGTAGTGATTAGAGAAATATATTTAATGGAACGATAATTGGCATTGTCGTGACTTATGATATCTTTCTATTTTTGTTTTTTTTATTGTATAGATGACAAAATATAGACAAATTATTTAAGTACCGAAATAACCTTTACAGTTTCAATTAAGCTTATATTGTATAGGAAATACAACTTGACATAAGTATTTTGAAATACTTTCTAGTATATTATATATATTTTCGCAATGACACAATTATTTTTACGCGCCAGCAACAGTCAGGAGAGTAGATAAATGAACATCATCCCGACAATACGCTAATGGCATCACCGACCACAAGGCGACTAAAACTGGCATTCTTCCAAACACACAGACGCATTTATTTATATCATCTATTTGACATTGTTGAACTGCGATACGCCGATTCATAACGAAAAGAATTACCTATTACCTATTCATGATGATGTGGAGATTCAACGTCACGGAAACATCACATACGTCACTAAAATTACATGGTCATAATTTTCAATGTATATTTAACGCATCTTGTGCTTATACCCTGCAACCAATACATAAGATATATATATATATATATATATATATATATATATATATATAAATATATGTATATATATATATATATATATATATATATATGCATGTGTTAAGAATTTAAAAGTCTTAATTAGATAATACAAAGTCAAAAGGAAATATAAGCAAATATTGAATAGTTTTTTAAATCCTTTAATTTAAACATATATTAAGTGAGTTAATTTGACTATGTAAGAATTGGTAATGGTACAGAAATGTATATAAAACTTATATTTATTAATGTATCACCTCCGTTGTGGTATTTTAACCAATGGGAGGTGAACAATTCTCCGAACAATTCCGAAGAATTCCTTGCCAGAACTTCCTATTTATACGGTCCATCCAGCTTATTTAAGTAGAAGGTACCTACAATTAAACTTATTTACTTGTTATTTAACCATATATTTAAATTAATCAATCTATTTCAATAATTTAATTGTATTTGCACGATTCAAGCAAATACTATTCAAATACTCTCCGTATCAACATATCATTGCTTCTTAGAAATTATTATTCACAGATAATTGATCTGTTTAATACTAAAACGTACATATTTCTATAGTTTCTTTTGGTATACCTCGTAAAGCTTCATTACTCTCCGTTATATTATCGGATTTGAGTTGTATCAATTCACATAAGTTTCTTATACAGAATTAGACCATCAGGCTTATATTACTTTTGATTAGTAGTTTACTTACCGCTTCTGAAAGACAAGAGCTATAGTACACTAATTGTAAATATTGTTATTATATATATATATATATATATATATATATATATATATATATATATATATATATATCACCTACGATAGTGAATCCGAAGTTCATATTTACATCCATACCTGTTATTTCCTATGTTAAATAACTCTGTAATAAATGCTATTTTTGTATGATTAAGGAAGTGTTTTTTATTTAGTGTCGTTTCGATCAAGCGTATCTATTGCTAAGGTTATAATAATTAACCCAGTAAATAACTATATTACTGGCTTACTATTGAAGTAACTACTATTCCTAAATAGATGTCAGGTTAAATAACTTGAGTTTGTAAGATAATGATATATTTCCGATAGATCAATAATAATATTACAAGAAATTAAAATTATAGATATGTATTTGAGTCCCTCCAGCTTCCTACGGACTAACTGTACGCCCGGAGAAGTATTCAAAGAAGTTAAGAAGTAATGTTGCAATAAATAAAATAAAATTGATACATATATATATATATATATATATATATATATATATATATATATATATATATATAGTTGATTTATATATTCGGCGATTGAAGGTCTGTTTTACATTAATATGTATAAATTTAACTACCGCATGCCTCTAGTAATAGCGGAAAACTATCTTTTACCACTATTTAAAGTATCCTAACATATGTAAACTGTTTGCCAAGTATGAACAACAAATATTGGAAGGTGTCAAAACAATGAGCTAAAATCATTTTAGAATATTTATAATAAAACAGCCTTTCGATAAGGAGGCATATTTTAAGTGTTTTAGGTTAAATAATATTTTGTGCTAAGGTTTCTCAAGTTACTATGTGGACAATTCTTAATGAAACAGCCTGTATGTATATGAAAAATGATCATTCATTTCTTTTTTTTTCTGGCTGCTTGTTTATAACTTTTGTTATTAAGAGAAACTAATCGTTTTTTAAAAACTTTCTAAATATTTCTCTTTAATTAAATTACTTTAACTAAAAATAATTACATATTAGCTTATATAAATTCATTAGCTGTATTCCGATTTACTATTTTTATTTCATTTTTACAATCTACGATGACTTTTTTTACAATCTTTGTAAAGGTGATAATTTACATATTGTCGATTTTAAATTATTGAAATCTTGACATGAATTTGTATATTTTATAACTTATATCAATGTTTTTGTAATCATATTTGAGTATTTATTGTTTAATCTTGTCCTAATACATAACGTATTAATAAAATATAGTTGGATATAATAGAACAGAATTAAAATTATCAGGAATTTAAAAATAAAATTAATGAAAAAGTATTGGAGTGAATAACAGCAACATAAAGTGAGAAATAAATTAATGATGTGGAAATACAATAGCAACGTAAAATCAGCAGGAAGAGAGTGAGATGTACTAAAATACAATCAAGCAATGTATTTGAAACCGAAAATGTCTGAAGATTAGATATTGAAATTAATATCAAATCATTCTACACAGGAAATAAAGATGCAAGTAGCCATAAAAGACATAAATAAGAGGAAGCAAAAATGAATTATAAAGAAAAAGGAAACCAAAATATGAAGATGGTTTAATATACAGTGACGGGCAAATGTGTAGAACAATGTTATCCGTTAAATTCAAAAAGATATTCTTATAAAATTGTAGACACGGAAATTAGGGATAAAGGGCCATAATTTGAAGTATTTTTTAAACATACAGAGTGTACTAAAGTTTTACTTTTTTAATTTGAAAATTTAAATTAGGATTTCCATGGATAATATGATTTCAACAAACTATAACACTTGACGTCCAAAGTATTTAGCTTGAGATTTATATACACATCTATCACTTAATAAATTAATAATTGATTAGAGTACAATATATATATATATATATATATATATATATATATATATATATATATATATATAGCGAGCGATCATTAGAATTTTCTCTCGTAGCTGGCCGTGTATATAAAAATTATGTTGTAGCTTTAGTCATTAAGATGTTATTTCAAACATCTGTCAGTGTCAAATATATATTTTAAAGTTTCATCAAAAGAAAAAGTAATGGCCTTTAATGATATGCATAAAGCGTTTATGGTAGAATGTTACTTCCTGACATCTCAAAAAATTGATGGTATTTGGCAGCATTCAATAGAAAATTGCCTTGCGGAGTTTGAAGAGAGATATCCAAATACTGTTCATAGCTATAAAACTTTCCGTGATACGCTAATGCATTGTGTAAATTTTTTTCGTCAAACAGGCAGTATTTTAAGGAAAAAAGGAAGCGGTCCTCCTCTCAAGAGAAGTCGCGGCGTAATTGAAAATGTCAGACAAATTATTAACGAATCTCCTATTCGCAGAGTTTCGCAACAAGTTGGGCTCTCGTATGGAACATGTCAAAAAATTTAAAAAAAGGACTTGCACATGTATCCATATAAATTAACTTCTGTACAAAATCTATTACCTACTGATTATGAAAAAAGAACACAATTTTGCCAATGGTTTATTCAAACAATGACAGACAATATTTTAAATCATACTTTTTTCACCGATGAAGCTTGGTTTTATTTGAAAGGTTATGTTAATTCGCAAAATATGCGTATGTGGTCCAGTGAAAATCCTCATTTCTACAGAGAAGTTCCTCTACATCCAGAAAAAATAGGCGTATGGGTAGGTATGAGTCGTCACCGATTAATAGGACCAATATTCTTTGAGGGCACGGATAACATCGGAGAAATTCTCAGTGCTTTTACTAATCAATTGACTAATGATGAACTCCGGGTCGGATATTTTTAACAGGATGGGGCTACATCTCACGTTACACTTGAAAATATTCAGTTTTTGCAACAATTTTATGGCGATAGGATAATAAGTAGAAATACAGCGATTCCATATCCACCACGATTGTGTGATTTAACAGTCATGGATTTTTTTGTGTGGCCATATATAAAGAATATTATTTATGAAACACCAATTAATAATCTACAAGAGTTAAGACATAAAATCATAGAAAAATGTGAACACATCAATAACTCACCGCAAATACTGATCAATGTTTTCAATGCTCTGCGAAATAGAGTGCGATTATGCTTGGTGGAGAATGGTCATCATTTTACACATTTTTTATAATATTCTATTACTTTATATAAAAATTATAAATATATTTAATATAAAAGTCAGCATTTCAAATTATTTTTTAACAATCATTACGTTTGAAATTATAATGACAGATCTCCTCTAATAACTTAAGTTAGGACATACTTTTTGTGTACATGGCTTACTTGAGCGAATATTTTAATGATCACTCGTTATATATATATACAAATATAAACTTATCTTTTTAACAGTATAGATTTACTGTGAAATCAATTAGACGTTATAGAAACAATTAAACATATTGCTATGAATTGTGATCTTGAAATTTGCTTATTCATAATTCACGACAAATCTATCCAGCTAGGATACTCAGTCGGTTTAATTTCAAAAAATGGGACTGCTTTCCTCTCAGGGTTCCAATCGGAAAAGTGGTTGTCTCTTCTACAAAATTTATAATACGCCAGTAAAAGGGTATTGACAAATGTTATAATTATATTTCTTTAAGTTACTTGTAAACTTCTTGAAATAAGGTTAAATAATAATAAACACACTAGAATTTAAATGAAACTTTAATACAAAAAGAAAAAAAAAAAGAAAAATTCTTTATAAAGTATAAAGATTAATTGCCTCATTTAACAATATTATAAAGGTAAAAATAACGCATGGAAATAACCGCAGCATACGTCTAAACTTCCTTTATGACAGCCGATCAAAATTAAAAATAATAAATTACAAAGAAACTTTTTAATTTCTCCATAGAGAACAAAATAAAAAAAACTATTTGACAAACCAAAACAAACTCTAACGCATGTGCAGCCACATGAAACAAAAAATGCCCTTGATATACCAACGTACTAAATTTTACAGTTAACAGAATTTTTTTACTAGAAATTTTAAAAACCTTCTTTGTTATTTATATCAAATAACTAAGACTAAATCAATACGATAATAATACAATTAGAAAATACAGTATTTAACTCTTTTAAATATAATAAGATATCTTTTAATAATATATTACTTACGTAAAAAAAATATTCAAGACACATGAGTAAGAAGGTGTAAAATATAACAATTACGAGATAAACAAACTCGTTAAATAGCGGTAATGAATTAACACAGCACCAACCACTAATAAAATCAAAAAATAAACCCGAAGTTACTTAATAAAAAGATAAAGAATAATCTTTTTATAAACACAACTTTCTTATCTCACATTACACTTGTCTCTGAGAATACAGCAAGCACGCAGGCTCCGCATAAAAAAATACAGTATTAAAAATCGTCCACAGCAGAACAAACGGCTTGCTCCAACTGCGCAAGTCAAATATTTTTAAAATATTTATGGGGAAAAGTCCACAGCAATATGTATAATGACATATATGCATATACGTTCATTACCAAACGAAAATATATTACGCTTTCCACCAAAAGAAATGGGAAATTGACGTACACAGACATTTGTGTTTTATGTTTTTTTAATCTGTTTAATTTTGCCTTTCTTTAAAGACGTTAGAATTATCTGACATTTCCATCCAAATGATTAATCAAAATAATTTAATTAGACGCCGTAAAATAATATGCGGCAAGAAAATAAAGGTGGTATTTTTTATTAGGTAGCTATTAACAGAAATATAATACTTTAGTATTTTTTTGCATTATGATTATTTTCTATCACCAAATTAATTCTCCTAGGCATAAATCTAATTAGAGCTTCACAATATTGTGCAGTTAAATTTTGCCAACACTCGTTTATGCCATTAATCAATTCCTGTGTCCGAAATTATTACGACGCATTGTTTTTTCTATGTGCCCCACAAATTTTCAATTAGATTAAGATTCGGGCTTTTGGCATACTTAAAACTAAAACCAATAGTAACATTTGACAACCGTTTGACGCGAATAAAACTGACAATTAATAGCACACGATCAAATTTTAGATTTTCCATTTTTTTGGTGTTGACAGTAATAACGAGATTGTAATGTATAAATAAACAGGTTTTTAACAATATTTTTAAAATAGTATAAAGTTACAGAGGAAGCAATTCGATGTTAAAATTAATTAAACAATTTACATATGAAATAAGATTTAAATGTACAAACAGATAGTTAAGAATATCGCAAAACACAAATCCATTTCCTTGCATACGTATAGAGAATATTTAATTTATAAATGGTTTATTCCTTTATTACTGACAGTACAATAGATTAAACAAATTAATTTTCTTCGGAACTGAAGTTGTCGTCATTACTGTCATTCTCATTATGTGCATTAATTATTAAACTTTCTGTCGTTTCATCAACTAATATTTCTGATTCTAAATATTTATATCACTTAATTGCAATGATGTACTTTTATATTTATAAAAGTAATTGCAAACATTTAAAACTACTTCTCGTGTTTCAGCGTGCATCATTTTAGGATTCCCTAGCAAAGACATTAGATTTATATTTTATGTCCTTGATAAAGGCATCATTGCCGAAACATGTGGGGTTGTTTTAAATATATATATACTTTGAAGTAAACCAGACCTTTAATCGCCTACTGATTGAATTTACTCTATATATATATATATATATATATATATATATGGTAAACCTAATCAGTAGGCGATTAAAGGTCAGTATATTACTTCAAAATATATGTATTTAAAAAACTCTACATGTTTCGGCTGTGTACGCCTTTATCAAGAGAATATAAAATATATTTTATATTCTCTTGATAAAGGCGTACACAGCCGAAACATGTAGAGTTTTTTAAATACATATATTGATAAAGGCGTACACAGCCGAAACATGTAGAGTTTTTTAAGTACATATATTTTGAAGTAATATACAGACCTTTAATCGCCTACTGATTAGGTTTACCATATCATACCAAGGTCACGAAGTTATTATATATATATATATATATATATATATATATATATATATATATATATATATATATATATATATATATATGAAGGTGTATTATGTATTTTGTGTAATGGAAATTAATAGAATATTATATCGAATAAACACTGTCGTCCGAGTTTTACTATTAACAAAAGTTGAAATGAGATTATAAATTCTTTAATATTCTGTTAACGGAAGTGTGGGTTTAACAAAAAATATACCATGATATCATATTTCTCTTGAATTTACGTTTCCTAAAACTATTAATTTTAAGTAACGAATTATGTAAACTAGTAAATGTTTTAAAATGCTCTTATTTTTCATTTGGACATCTATTAATAAATCTGAGCAAGGCGCTATGAGTATTGCCTTTATGAAAGTAGTGTGATACATGTATTTAGTTTCTTTTTTTTTGTAAATTCTAATGTACAGAATTATATATTCAAAACTTCTAAATACTAAAGAATGTTCACTATTGATATAGTTTGAATAATTGTCATTAATATGATAACTTTTAATAATAATAGTAGTGACTAATGTAACACAAATATGCAAAGCGCATATTTTGCATATATTGCATATTATATGCATTTTTTTAAATATTTGCATATATCCTTAATAAAAGCATATTGTGCATAATTGAAAGAATTTTGAGTAATGCAGATCTTTGGCAAGCGTTTTAAGAGTACAAAATAAACAATTTTATAAATCTTTCATTATGAAGTAATTTATTTGATTATGTTTGCAGTTCTCAAGAATTTTTGTGAGGTATAAGAGTATGGGTATTTCAAGTTTTAAATTCCGAGAATAAAATAGCTTGTTTTAAACCGTTAACAGTGGTTTGATTGTACATTATTTACATAAGTAGGTAAATAATAATCGATTTCCGAATTTTATTTCTGATTGTGCTTTTGAAGACATAACATCGATTTGTGTTTTGTAGTGTTGTGGTATTTTATTTATTTTTATTAGTAAAATGCCCAAAGTCAGTAGAGATCATTGTGGGTTAAGCCAAACAAAGAACTATGTATAGATATGGGGAAAATCTACTGTTCTGCGTGCGTTAAAATTGTAAGTGTAATTTTTGAATATTCAATATAGAGGGTGCCTATTACATCGGTTGATGTGGAAAGGACTTTTTCCATTCATAAACTTTTATATTCAGACAGGAGACAAAATATTCTAATTGAAAACTTCGAGAAATGGGGATATTGGCAAGCCATTAGTTATTATTATGTCTGCGCCCGTGGAGCGACTTAAGATGTTCAGCTGTCGGCATTCGCCTAGAACGAGAAGGAAAACGACGAAAACTTACTCGGGCAGCCTAGCCCATCGCTTGCCAATGTCTTCTGTAATTGGCGTCAAGCTGTTGGAGAATGCTAAGGCGTGAATTATTATTATTAAACTGGCATGTACTTTTGAATAATGTCATTTTTATCCATGGCAACTTTACATATATAAATATGATATTGATATTTGCCATTTATAATTAAAAAATTCTTTGAAAAACGCATTATGTGCTGAAACATGTAAGATTATATTATATTATATACATATATATATATATATATATATATATATATATATATATATATATATATAGTAAACTCAATCAGTCGGCGATTGAAGGTCTGTTTTACTTCAAAGTATATATATTTAAAAAAACCCTAGATGTTTCGGCAACGATGCCTTTATCAAGGATATAAAATATAAATGACAGAATATAAATGTCAAATAACTGAACTCAACTCAACTCAATTATTTTACATTTATATTCATTTATATTTTATATCCTTGATAAAGGCATCATTGCCGAAACATGTAGTGTTTTTTAAATATATATACTTTGAAGTAAAACAGACCTTTAATCGCCGACTGATTGAGTTTACCATATCATACCAAGGTCACGAAAATATTATATATATATATATATATATATTGAAGAGAGGCTGTATGAAGCTGTGATGGTGTGATATATATAAAATGCCACCACGTTGGTTCGTCAAAATGAAGAAAAGCGGTGAAGATCTAAATATGAATAAATGAATGATAAATTAAAGTTTAAGAAAGTAAAAGTAAATAGATTTGAATTTATAATTGGTCCCCTTTTAATATGAAAATATACTTAGATCAACGCTATCTATGTTCTTAATATTCCAACTAGCAGTCGTGAGCAAGAAATAAGTAATATTAGACTCTTCAGGATCTTCGTCGATAAAATATGAATGTTTATTCCTTTGTATGGTGTTTTAATTGATAAATCTAATATAAAATAACTCCTACAACTAAACACTATCAAATAATAGAGTGAGTTAGGCAATAAAAATAAATAATTTATTGAAATAAATAAGGAATCTTTAACTTGCATAAATAAATGTGTCTAGCGACAAATAAAAATAACTGCAAATAATGCACGTGTGTTTTATACTAAAAAGGTTATGTGTAGTTAATATATATGACCTTATATTAAATTCCAACAGCTTACACAACAAATCAGGCAAGTACTACTATGTTTAAATTATTTATATGAGATAACTATAATGTGAATGTCTAAGATGTGAATAAAAGTAAAATTCAGGATTTTATTATATTAAATAATTTGTTTTAATTAAATAATATTAACTTTTTCGACTTTATTGTAGAATATTGATAGAAGTGAACCTGTTTTCCAACGAACTCTACAGTTGTCCAGAATGAAAGCGTTGTGAACGGGAAAATACAATGTGCGGGTCCTCCAATTTTTGATGACGGCGTTTGCGGCGTAAAACGGCTTCGATTCTGCCTCCTCGTCGGAACTTCAATATAAAAGATACTCGTCTCGAATCTTACAAGTTTTCAAGCGATTGTCTTCAGGTTTGTTTTCAAAAGATGGGCCAAATATTAATATTTTGATTCAGCATAAATTTGTAATTATATCACAGGTATTTTAATTTTAATATAAATTTTCTTAGGAGTTGAACAAAATTACAGCCATTCGTTATTAGATTTTTAGGAAATGACGCCGATAGCGGTTATTTATTTTCAAAGCCTAGTTAATATCGTAAAATAGCCTCGAAGTTTTACTTTTACTAAATCCATAAACAAGTAAAATATAAATAATATGATAATTTTGTCATAATAATTAAATTTATAAAATATCTTTCAAGCTGTCAAAACATGCTTTCCAATACAAGGTTATGTTGTGTTCGTGTGTACAAAATAACATTTTCGCGGGTTAATTGCATTTTAAAAAGTGGGCGTGTCTAACTAGTATCGATACAAAATATTGATGTAGATAAATTAGATATCTGTTATTTCGCGCTAAAGATTTGAATTATGAAATTGAAAATTGTAATATGAAAACAAAGTTAAGAAATAAAAATAGGTTAATTTAATAATTTAAAGTATACAAAGTTATCGTCATATTAATTTATATACATTTCGATACTAATTTTAAAAATTAAATCCGCCAATTTAACCCTTCTTCTGTGAGTTTTATAATTGTTAATACTGTTATTCCAATTATAGTTGCTGGAATAAGGGTGCAGTTTGCCCCATTTCAATATATATATATATATATATATATATATAAATATAATAATCGCCTACTGATTAGGTTTACCATATATATATATATATATATATATATATATATATATATATATATATATATATATGTATATTAAAGTAAAATATACCTTAAGTCGACGACTGATTAAATCTAGAAATTAAAAATATAAATGACAGTATATTAATGTCAAATTTATATATCTGTAGTTCATTAAAGTTTAATAATAATAATTCATTCCTCGAACATTTGACAGCAAGACGTCAATTACAGGGGATTGGCAAACCATGAGTTATTATTATGTCTGCGCTCGAGGAGCGACTTAAGATGTTAAGCTATCGGCATTCGTCTTGAACGAGAAGGAAAACCACAAAAACCTACTCGAACAGCCTAGTCAAGGATCCAAACACGGAACTGCCAGCATGTCACCTTAAAGCCAATTGAGGTGTATAAATAAAATTGTTACATCACGTCAGATTTAGTAGTGAAAAGCATTTATTGATTTTTATTTAAATTTGTATGAAGTAGTGACATAAATTTTTATTTTACATTAGAAAAAGATTTTTTTGGAGGATGATTGGCTTTCCTCTTGTAGACAATAGCAGCAGTATCCCTCTGGAGGCACAAACAATCGTCTACAAGCATGGCTGATTTTCATCTACCCTTATAACGCTTCTCAAACTCTGCAATTTCTTGATGAAAACTTTCTTCGTGTTCATCACTTACTAAGCCGATGTTATCCGGGAAGAAACTCAAATGGGAGTGTAGGAAATGGATTTTCAGCGACATGTTGCATCCTAGTTTGTGATAAGCATCCAGCATTAATTAAGAGGAAATTTTTTGTGGCGTCAGCGAAAGCCAACCAGGCATTTTTTTCCATGGAACTGAGGTTAGATAAAAAAGCTGGATTATTGATTAATTTTCTTATATCTGGCCCTATAAAAATTCCTTCTTTAATTTTCGCGTCACTTAGCGAAGGAAATTTTGTTTTGAGAAACAAAAATCCGTCTTTTGGAAGCATTTTCACAAAACTCTAAAATGATTTTTTCAGGTGGGACTTATGGTTCATTTTTTGCATTTTTCTGACCAAGCACAAAACTGGTTCTTAGAGGCCAGTTTTGTTTTATGCTATCCCATTCAAAGAGGAAACAACTATATTTCGTTTAGCCAGTTTGCATTCTAAAATTAAAGCAACTATCTTTAAATCTGCAAAAATTTATTATTTGTGTTCCACATATTTGATGTTTTCCAGAATTTGTTTTAAAATATCGTCGGTTTCTTTTAAGTGAACACCGTATGCTATAGGCAAAGATGGAAGTATGTTACAGTTATGGAGTAAAACTGCCGTCAAACTTCGTTTTGATCCGTCAATAAATAGTCTCCACTCTTTTGGCATATATCTATGACCTAATGCTGACATTAATCCATCAATATTATTAAAGAATATTAAAACATCTTCTTTTGAATAAAAGGTAGCTAAAGAAATGTCACGCTTTCGATAAGTTGTAATTTGAACGTCAGTTTGCAAAGATTCCATTGTTTTAATCTCGACTCTATTTCTGGTTTTTCTTTGGTCAAATCTAAATCTCTGACAAAGTCGTTTAGTTCTGATTGACTAATCAAATGTGGTTGTGTAATTGTTTGATCTCGAAATTCTTTTCCACTAAAAGCACGTGCTTCGATGAATGCGACCAACTGGAAAATCTTTTCGGTACTGGAATGTTTGGAGAATATGGTAGCGACATTGACACTCATGACTAGAGCTGAGGATGTTTGCGGTATAACCATGGTTATATCATGTAACCATAGTAATTTACTATGGTTACATGATATAACCATGGTTATACTGCAAACATCCTCAGTTCTACTCATGACACATTAACAGATCTCACCGAGTGTGAGATTTTTTTTGAAAAACCCTTCACAGCTGTCAAACAGAAGTAACAGTCGTCTATGCGATATTTGGGTTCACGTCAGTGCATTGGTACACCAAAAGACATCTGTTTTACAGTACCTTTGCGCCAACCGCTCAAATGATTATAGCACTTTAACAATACACTTTAGGCATCCACAACCTGTCTTTAATTTTAATTACAATCTCAAACAAAGGAGAAATTGGTTTTTTTTCACATTTAGGAGTAAATTGACCACAAAAATAGTAAAATAAATTAGGGGAATTTTCACAAACACGCGGCATTTTGTAGATTTATGAGTAGTCTAAATGTTTTCATGGCTTTTGCACACAGCAATGACATATTTTTATAACTAACCTCAAACAAGTGTTGCGGAAAGTAAAATTTCCGTTATCTATCTTTTGGGGCGTGGTATCTAAATATAAATTTGTTTTCTGTTGTGTACTAGGTATATCTAATACGAATTACCATTCGAGATATCAGTGATTTTCTTGGTGTTACGTAGTGATATTTACGGATTTTCAATTATTGCCACTACCATTGGTTTGTTTTTATTTATTTTTACATTTGTACAGTTACTAATATGAAATATTATTGTAACATTATTGCATATAAATATAAGTGACATTAGAAATTATTTGTTTTGAAAATATATGTTTCCTGAAATAGTATATTAAAATACAAGTTTCATAAGTAGAGCTGAGGATGTTTGCGGTATAACCATGGTTATATCATGTAACCATAGTAAATTACTATGGTTACATGATATAACCATGGTTATACCGCAAACATCCTCAGCTCTATTCATAAGGCACCATTTTGCCGCACGAGATCCGTTTAGAAAACGAGCCGCGATAGCGGCGAGTTTTCTAAAGAGCGAGTGCGGCAAAAGGCCTTATGAAACGAGTTTTTTATACTATTTTTTCTATTTTGCGTTTTTTACATTAATAAATTGCTTAAATTGGAATTATTTAATTTGAAAGTTCAGAGTTTAATTTTTATATAAAGCATGCAGTTGGTCACATTGATACTTGACATTTTCAAATTTAAATCTTGCTATCCGCGAAGTATATTATATTACATATTATTTATTAATTTTCGTTAACATTACTTGATATTTCATTTAAAAATATAAACATGAGTGACATAGAAACATATATATGTTGTTGTCAATTGTATACAACATACGTTGTTTGTGTAAAATACGGACATATATCATATCTGTCAAATGTACATAAATTCTTAAAATCAAATGACAGCGATGATATTTATTTCTGTATTCGAACAACGCCAACATTGAAAAATGAAAAAAAGCGTATCGAAATGAAGCTCATTTCGGTACTGTTTTGGGTTTCGTAATGAGTTCATTTCGAACGCAAAATAGAAAGTAGTATATTAAAAAACAAGTTTCATAAGGCACCATTTTGCCGCACGAGAGCAGTTTAGAAAACGAGCCGCGATAGCGGCGAGTTTTCTAAAGAGCGAGTGCGGCAAAAGGCCTTATTAAACGAGTTTTTTATACTATTTTTTCTATTTTGCGTTTTTTACATTAATATATTGCTTAAATTGGAATTATTTAATTTTAAAGTTCAGAGTTTAATTTTTATATAAAGCATGCAGTTGGTCACATTGATACTTGACATTTTCAAATTTAAATCTTGCTATCCGCGAAGTATATTATATTACATATTATTTATTAATTTTCGTTAACATTACTTGATATTTCATTTAAAAAAACATAAACATGAGTGACATAGAAACATATATATGTTGTTGTCAATTGTATACAACATACGTTGTTTGTGTAAAATACGGACATATATCATATCTGTCAAATGTACATAAATTCTTAAAATCAAATGACAGCAATGATATTTATTTCTGCATTCGAACAACGCCAACATTGAAAAATGAAAAAAAGTGTATCGAAATGAAGCTCATTTCGATACTGTTTTGGATTTCATAATGAGTTCATTTCGAACGCAAAATAGAAAAAATAATTTAAAGTACGCCGTTTATACATTCTGGAAAGTGCTTACAAAATTTAGTCTCAAAATACACATTTAAGGCAGATAATTATACATATTCGTCGGAATCCAAAATTTATGCGCTTTCAACGTGGTGCTTGTTACTTTAATCACACAATCGTCATTTGTGCTAGAGGCCAATTGCTGGTGCCGCCCTCTAGTGCCTTTTCAATTATCATGTAATTGCAACCACCACAACATTTGAATATGCAAATGTATTCGCCCGAACCAACTACGCTGTCGATTACTACCGCCTGTACTTACTGGGTTTTTCCTCACATTTTCTTTTTTTCGTGTAGAGACTCTTTCAACTGGTATTTGAATACTCAGGAACGCTTATTTAAGATGAGCTTTTATTACATACTACAATATTGTCATTAATGATAATTACACGACTTGTCCACTTTAAGGGCCAAAATAAATAGCCGAAAATTTTATGTTGACGAAACATTAATTATTCCAAATTAAAATGCAAATACATGAACAAGTGAGAGTGAGTTATAAACGTGATTACGCAGGAACGTTAACATTTTATTTGCATATATAGTGTGCTTCTTTTTACATTCTCGGATTTAATTCTTTTTTAAGGGCTTGAACTTTATTATTGAGAGGTATGAGTGATGACGGCCTCCTACTTCGTTTTTATTTATATACCTTTGTCTTGCCTTCGTTGAACTGTCTACAGTACCTTCTTTTTATCCATTCATAACATTTTTATCATAAGCTTCATTTCTTTGATTTGTAAATTTCACTGGTCGTATCTTACAACTGGACGCTTTTTGTATAATTTTATTAATATTCACGATCGGAATTTAGTTTGTGTATATTCATTAGTTATTGAAGTATATAACATGTGTTTTTTAAATTCATACTGATAGTAAGTCATGAGAACATTGTGAACAGTATCACACTACAAATTCTACATAACTTTATTTTACAGTCAATCATAAACACAAAGAATAAGTTTACAGTTTTAAATTCATTTATGTTCGTATGAAGATTGCTACAAAGTAATGCAAGTATACATTTACAATAAATGATCGAAATGCCCACTATCTGCGTCAAGACACCTCTGATGTCTTCGCCTAATACCGTTGATAACATTTTGCAGCATAGTAGGATGGTTATTGATTTCATTTATTTTTTTCCAACATTTTGTAGCGTAGTTCACCCAGGTCGTATTGGCTGTTGAAAAATTGAGTTCTTTATATACACCCACAAAAAAAGTCGCATAGAGTAAGGTAACAGGATCTCGGTGGATATGGAATGTGTGTATTGCCACTAATAATACAATTGTCAAAAAATTACCTTATCATGTTTAAGGCTTGTTGTAATGTGTAGGCTGTGGCTGCGTGTTGGAAATACCCGAATTGTACAATTGTCTACAAGGAAATTGCACTTGCAGTCTTCTTAGACATAGAGGGAGCTTTCGATAACACCTCGATGTCTTCTGTTATTCGATCTTTAAGAGATCGAAAAATAAAAACACCACATGCAACTGGGTTCATAACATGCTACGTAGCAGAGTCCCAAATGCATGCCCAAATGCAAAACAAAACGATCTCCATGAGGAAAACAAAAGGCTGTCCCCAAGGAGGCGTATTGTCACCACTACTATGGAGTCTAGTAGTGGATAATCTCCTCAGGACATTAAATGACCAGGGAATATGGACGGAGGGGTTCGCCGATGACATTGTCATAGTGTCCCAGGGGAAATTCCCGGGGACAGTGGCGAGCATCATGCGAAATGCTCTGCGAATTGTAGAAAGATGGTGCCTTGAGGAGGGATTAACTGTCAATCCTCAAAATACCAAGTTGGTAGCCTTTAGCAACATGAGAAAACTAAATGATCTGGGCAGCGTAAAGCTGTTTGGACAAGAGTTAGAACTAACCAATGAAGTGGAGTATCTAGGCATAACATTTGATGCGAAACTGAATTGGAGCAGACACCTAGCCAAAGTGGCAGACAGTGCGGCGCAGCTCTTCTGGAGATGCAGAAGGGCTGTTGGCATGACCTGGGGACTAAAACCAAATGTGGTACACTGGTTGTACACAGCAGTAATAAGACCAACGATTACCTATGGGGCAGTTGTCTGGTGGAGGAGGACGGAGCGGACATCGTCGGTGGGGCTCCTCACGACTCTCCAGCGACAGGCCCTGTTGGGAATCACGGGAGCTATGAACAGCACGGGAACCGCTTCCATGGAGGCCATCGTGGGTCTCCCTCCGCTGGAACTATTTATAAGGGCGGAGGCAATGGCTGCGATACTGAGGCTGAAGGCCAATGACGTATGGTGTCTTAATAAGGTCGTAGGGAGCCATACAGATATCATAGAACTAGACTGGAAGAGCCGATATTTCAAATGCCGGTGGA
This sequence comes from Melolontha melolontha, assembly GCA_935421215.2. Taxonomy (NCBI): domain Eukaryota; kingdom Metazoa; phylum Arthropoda; class Insecta; order Coleoptera; family Scarabaeidae; genus Melolontha; species Melolontha melolontha. Next base: position 85,420,978 of record OW285236.1, on the reverse strand, counting down.
CAGTATGGCACCTGAAATTATGTTTACAGCTAAGCTGAACATACTTATACCGACCAGGGAACAGGCAAAAAGTCTCTCGATCGATTGTGGTGCCGGAACCTGGTACACTGATGGATCACAATCTAGTCAGGGGGCAGGTGCAGGCATATGCGGAATGTGTCCTAGAAGTAAGATATCGATATGTCTGGGGAAACTTACTACGGTTTTCCAGGCAGAATTGTTAGCAGTCGCAGCCTGCGCCGATGAAATTCGGGAAGCCGGCTGCGCAAGCCAAAAAATTAACATAATGACTGATAGTCGGGAGGCTATTAAAGCCATTATGAACCCATCTACCAGGTCTAAGCTGGTGAAATATTGTAAACAGGTCCTCAATAACCTGACACAAGACAATATAGTGTCGCTGATATGGGTGCCAGGACATGAGGGAATTAAAGGCAATAAGATAGCCGACAAACTGGATAAAGAAGGTACTAATAGGAACTTCATAGGACCAGAACCTGTATGTGGAATCACTAAGGATTCCGCTAAAAGGGAGATCTGGTTATGGCTAGAAAAAGAACATAAAAATAAATGGAGGTTAACGGAAGTTCAACTCCATACCAAAACACTACTAAGGGGGCTGGACGGAAAGTTTTCAGCCAACCTAATTCGTAGTAGCAAAAGAGAAATTAAAATAATTACCGTGTTAATAACCGGACATTGTCCTTAAAGGAAGCATTTGTATACCATGGGCTTGGTTAGCGAGCCCTAGTGTAGGAGATGTGAAAAACAGAAGGAAACTAGCCTTCATGTAATATGCACGTGTGAGGAACTGAAGGATCTCAGACAGAAATATTTCGGGAGAGATCTATTGGATCCTTCGAGTGTACTCAAACTTCCCCTGAGGAGGACAGTGGCTTTTATCGAGGACACAAGACTAACAGAGTGAAATTGAGAGATCTATTGGGGATAGTACAAAGAGCAGTGTGCTCAAGTGCCTGGACGTGGTGGCGTCCAACCCAAAACAGAGAAGAAGAAGAAGAGATCCGAATTGTAATTTATCGTCGTGAATATCATAAAAAAATTGCCTCAAAATCTCTTCTCGATATCGTTCTGCATTCAAAGTGCCTAAAAAAATTAATTGTTAATGTTTATTATATGAACCTTATTATTTGTTTTTTACCTTCAAAAAAGTATGGTCCAACTAACTATTCTATGCGTCGAAACTGCTGCCCACACGCCTACCTTTTGTGGATGAAGTGGAACCTCTTCGATGAAATTGGATTTCTCGGTACTCCGCATTCTCATGTTTTGTGAATTAATGTAGCCTTCTAAATGACAACACACATTAGCAGTAAAAAAGTCCTTTCCAAGAAGTCATTGTTAACAGCGTTTAGAAACATTGGCAATATGTTACCAGTTTCATGTAATTGGTGGATGGCTAACATACGGTAGGGATACAATTACAAATAGTTCTTTAGTATTTTTTGACAGGCACAGGTTGTGCTAGCCGACGAACAGTTGTTCGGGGCGCTTTATTGATAATCTGTCTTACATGTTCAATTGCCTCCACGGTTCTCTTTTTTTAGGTCGTCCACTTCCATCTTGATGTAAAATGGAGCCAGTCCCACGAAACAGTTCAACACAACGACGCGGAAATCATCAAATGCCAAATGCGAAATCAGGATAATACTGGTGAAGTTCATCGTAACGATCTCGTGTAGAGTATTGCCATTCACCTCCCACTCGATGGCCGTTGCGAAAATATGCCTCGATCATAAAAGCTTTTTGTATTCGGTTTAAAACCATATTCACTTAAAGCAAAACTATGAACCTTGTAGCCAAAACACAAATATAAACTCAAATATGTTTTGACAGTTAACGTGCAATTATAGTGTGGCCTTTTGTGATATTTTTGCAATGCCAAAGCTTTCTTTGAGTATGAATTTAAAAATAGTTATTTTCATAACAAGTGCGGGAAGATAGCGATTCCGAAACGAAAGCAGGAGTTACCGAAACGAGCGCAGCGAGTTTTGGTACCTGCATGAGCTTCGGAATTGCTTTCCCGCAAATTATATGAACAACGTTTTTCCTACAATCGCTTAGAATCGTCGTAGTTGATTTTTTTTTGGTTAGTTTTTTCAAGATTTTAATTTGATTTTTGCAATGTGAGAATTAAGTTATGGTTGCTATAGAACAAACATGTCAAACAAACAATAGTTTTGTAAAAAAATATGACATTTGTGAATTGTGGCGAGAAAAGTGATAAACATTTGCGAGAATGACGAATCAATGGATGAAAACCGGATTCCCGACGATATTGGCCTGCAATTTAATAATTTAGGTAACTTTTGTATCAGCATATATAATAATAAATATCTAGTGCGTTAATTGGTCATTTACCGCACTCAATTTGCGTGTGGGAATGTTGAATTTCCTAACGATTGTTGGAAAAATTTTATTTAGGACTAACAATAATACTTTGATAAGGATACTCCAATACATTACATATTCATATAAATTCTTAAAATCGTGAATTAGACTTATTGAAGAGAATTGATTTAATGTTAAAAGTTTCCCTAAGTTTTATAATAGAAAGGAAGTGATTTATGCTTTATGTCAGAATTCAAGTACTACTTCTTAATTATTATTGCTTGATGTAATGTTACAACATTAAGTAATAGCTAGTCTATTTAAATCAGGTAAAAAAATATGAATAAAATAATCACATTTAATTTAATTTATCCTTTACAAATACATTATATTTTACTAGATAATTATGATCTATATATTTTTTCTGAATATTTGGATAACTAAAAAAAATATTTTTAGAAATGCCAAAGAGTACTTTCATTTGAATAACAATCTTTTTTGCGGTGTGTGTGTATAGCCAAATGTCTTAAGGTGAAAGCTTCTCAAGATTCCAAGGCCGCTTAAAGTGTTTATTGTGGGTGGAAAGTGTTCCACGGCTTTGTTACTACACCTACTCGCTATAAGAGGGCAGAAATGAGATGTGGCATCGCGACATGTAGCGCTTCTGCCTACTAGTACAAACTTAATTTGTCGAAATGTAGAAATTAACGCAGCAGATTAGGCGACATTTACATGTAATGTCAGATTTAATACTCCTTAGTTCTCATTTACAGTAACTTCATTATACTAGCTCATTACGCGAAGTATAGTGTAAAAGTGAAAAGTCATGTCTGTCCAGAATACTATGTGTTGATAAGCTCCAATAATAGCGAAATGCATCCACACCAATTTTTCATTGCCCTAACAACCAGGAAGGTGGCGTCGCGAGGTGTAGCGTTTCTGCATACTAGTACAAACTTAGTTTGTCGAAATGTAGAAATTAAAATAGCACGTTAGGCGACATTTACATGTACTGTGAGATTGAATACACATTAGATCTCATTGACAGAAGTTCATTATACTAACTATATATACACGAAGTATAGAAGTGAAAAGTTATGTCTGTTCAGGATACTGTGTGTTGGCAAGCTCAAATACGAGTGAAATGCATCCACACATTCCAGGACAGATGTGACTTTTCACGAATTTTTCATTATCCTTTAAGAGGGATGTTTAATAGGAACGACTTTTAAATAAAAAAACTGTTGTTCGTAAAAAAGTTTTGCTTTTCTATATAATCGCTTTCAACTTTTGCACTTATACTTCCGATATTCACATATTTTTATGCATCCAAAAAGTACAATGGTAAAATATATCCTCTCGTTCGGTACGAATCTCCGCCTACTGAGTCATTTCTTCAGGTTTGGGAATAAAAAATTGCAGAAGGTCAAGTCAAGGGAATCTAGCAGATGAAACAGCAATTTAAAATGTGTTTCGGGCAATTTAGCCGTTACACAATTGGTGATAAATTTGCTGGATTATCACGATGAAAAAAAACTTTTTCTTTGCCAAATGTGATCGTTTCTTCTAAAAGCCTCGAAATGTAAAACAAATTAGGATGATACAATGTTGTGTTCGTTCTTCCATAGGTCATGCTCTCTGCACTGCAAAATACCATAGCCGTAACCTTTCCGGTAGAGGGAACCACTTTTACCTTTTTTTAGTGCTCTTTCGTTAATGTTCGTTCGTTTTGTCGTAATTAATAGAATTAAAGAAATTAATAGATGACAAACGGCGTGGAAATCATAATTAAGCTTAATGCATGGATCGGTATATTAAATACTTGTTCATAGTCCTTATGTGTCATAAGACACTGTTGTGTCTCCTGGCATCGCTGAAAAGATATAATCGATCCGCCAAATATTCCAATGTACTTTTTGATTTTTTCGCGATAGAAAATATGACATTTTGGGCAGATATTAAATTTTTATATAAGAAGGTTTGAAACATACAGAGAGTTTTGAAGAGACGAATATTGTATTAAAGGAATATCTCATATATGGTTGTGGTTGGCCTATGAGAATCTAAAATTAACACTGTCACGGACATCTGAGAAATATCATGAAAATGAAAATTATTACGAACATTTTTGATACGACGTTGATGGACAGATGTTCAACATATTTCGAAAGGGCGAGTACATAATACTGTAACACAGGAATCAAATATTCAGAAGCTATTCAGGCGATAAGGTAGATAGCTAAATAGATAGATACATATTGCAGTGGAATGTGCTTTTGATTGCTTATTAATTTTTTTGTTCACACTACAACTTAATCTTCCGGCTGTTCAGTCTCGTAGATTTCCTTGAGCTCACTTCTCTCGGGTCGATCCTTACGGATGCAGGTTATAACATAAAATAAAACACGAGGTGTCAGATAAATTATACAAACATTTCCCCCCTTACATTTATATTTAAAAAAAAAGAAAATAAAAAAAAAATCAACTTTACAAAGTGTAACGTTGAACTGTTAAAGACACAGCAAATCGAGGATAAAAAAGGCTTGGATATCATATGAAGATACAAACCATTAAAAAACCTCACTATGACAACTCACGAGCAAAGATAACAAAATTACTAATATCCAAAAATTTTTCAGATGTCAACAATAATATTAACCCAACAATTTAAACGTCAAAGTAAAGAATTGTTTACTCTGCGCGCGAAATCAAAATCTGACTGTCATGAATGCATTCACATGACATCACACAAACTCGTCCCCACCTTCCTACGTATTGAAATATTTAAAGTGAATAAAAACACCCAAACTCCATAAAAACCATCTAACAAATTTTCTAGATATTATTCTGAATACATAAAAAAAATTCACAAAAGTTTACAAGTTAATTATAGCGCTTTCTTCAATATATTAATAATAATTATAAAGATACCTACATTAATTAATGTATATCACAATTAAACATGAGAGATTCCTTTTATTTAGATAGGTGTATCAATTAAATCAAATTACAAATATCAAAGATTTGTAAATTCACGATAAATTACTTTTAAATCACATACGACGCACCAAAAACTATAAACGAATTATCCAAGATTTTAAATATATCAGACAAAATTAAGTCGTGTCTAATATTCACTTATGCCGACCTATCTTAAAGGACATTCAAATAATCTCTAAAATGAAGTTCCAGGAACCGCAAGGGCATCCCCACCTAATATATAAAATCAAGATCGAGAAAATACATACAACTTAATACAACATGATATCCGGAGTGGCGGCGGCTTTAAACATCTGACTAACCTAAATATACAGGGATGGATTAAAAGTTCAAACATTATAAAATTCATCACTTAAAATTAAATATATTTATATCGATCCCCGTCTGAAATAAAATAGACACCAAAATAAAATACATGAATTTATAAATGTTCTTCACAAAAAGTTCAATATAGTTGTTATTTTTTTCTTTCTTCTCCATGGAAAAATCCATGGCAATATGTTTATTATGTGCAATAACGATTATAACAATTCAAGTTATAAAATAAATGTAAAAGATAAAACATTTGTACCCATTTCTGTTAATTCTCTTTGTCATTGAAAAATCTAGATTAATAATTAAGTGAATGCGATGATGGGCGCATATATTTTTATTACAAAATTAAATTCAACACATCTACATGATGACTTAAAACGTAACTTCTATGACTAAGCTGATAAAGGATACATTTACACATTTTGTGTAAGTAACTTCTTTTTGAAGTGAATAGATTCTTACTGTGAATATGATTTATAAAAATGATTTGGAATACAGATATACTTTTATATATAATTGTTTATTATTTCCATAGTGTGACAACGTTTTATAAATCTGTCCACTAATTAAAGGTGAAATTTTATGAAATTTTTGTTTTTTTTTGTATCTGGATGCTTTCTAATAAACTACGGAACAGACACAAATAACTTATCTACAATATACCTACCCATTTTACATATTTGTATGTATAATGACAATATAAAGAGTACGAAAATAAATGAAAAAAAAAACATGTTTGAGAAGAGCTCAAACCATGACGGCAACTACCCCACAATATATGCGTCAAATACCGATAGTAACCAGATGTTATGAATACGGTCAACTAAGATACACAAATTAGTTGTATTGTGAAATTTTGAAGTGCATCCATATAACGAGTATAGTATTAGTATAGTATTAATAACACAATTCTAATGTAAGTATATTTATTTTAATATTACTCTCACCATTCTGACACTTTAATAAATATTACAGTTTTGAAAAAAGGTTATATACAGCGTCCTCCATATTGTTCGCACCATATGAGAAAAACTTTTATTATAAGTTTTTTAAAAATCGTTTTCGACCAATTGTTTGTTCATGTTTGAAAACTTTAAATGGAGTACATGAAAAGTTTTTTTTCCTTATACAGTGTCTGCAAAAAAGCCTAATCGATATGGGATACTTTTAGATTAATTGATTTATTGAAAAATTGTTTTTGGAATTTGCCTCTGCTTCAGTTCCGACCTCCAAAAATCAGGCACTGTTCTACTATTAAAACGACTACTGTTCTACTATTAAAACGACGTTTGAAATTTTAAAATTGGCCAAAATGGCGTTATGTATTAAAATGAGAAAAACTATAGGGAAAACCAAAAATAATTAAACAGGAAGAAATAATATTTAAAAGCTATTTATCAGCTAAGTAAATAAAAAATTGAAATTAAAAATTTAAATTTTTGTAACAAAAAGTCTCATATTTCCACATGTTTTCTCTTGTTTTCTTTGCACATAATAGTTCTGTTGTACAAATCATTTGAAATATTTCTTAGGTATACAGATGGCATCTGAACAACACAGTTTCTAATTGCCTCTTCTAGGTGGCCAAAATTTCTAAATGGGAGATATTTGTATACTTGATTTTTCAAATATCCCCAAAGAAAAAAATCACAAGGTGTCAGATCCGGAGACCGTGGTGGCTAAGGATTCTCAGAAAAGCAACCTATCCATTTTGCCGGAAAAAGCTCATTTAGGTAATTTCTAACATCGATGGTACTGTGTGATGGACAACCATCTTGTTGGAAATACATTTTTCTTCTTAATTTCAAGGGCAAATTTTCAATTTCATTGAAAAATTGATTTTGTAAAAATTCCAAATATCTTCCTTAATTTAAATTATTTCTGAAAAAGTATGGTTCAAATATTTGGTTATCAAAGATTCCACACCAAATATTCGCTTTAAAATGGTATTGATTACGTGCTTGTATTTGAAAATGTGGATTTTCATCGGCAACTATTTGACTAACAAAACAATATCCATGGCTGCTTACGAATTTGTGTAAAATATAACGACGATATTATGATTACTTTCTAGTGCGTTTTACGGAAAAATACACTTTTTTGTTGCATTTATTCACATTAATTGTTAAGTTACATTTATTTAGTGTAAATTATGATAGAAGCTGAAGCTTAAACTGAGGGTTTTCATGATGAAAAGAGGCTTTGCACTAAAAATGTGAAATAACGTGACAAAATCTCTTTTCAAATAAAAAAATTTCCTTTGTAATATTAGATTCTACTAGTTTAGTTAATTTTTTAAGACAAATATAAACAAACTAACTATGCTTAGATTTGAAATAATTCAAATTTAAAATTACACGTGAAAATTGTAAGAGAAAGTTGAGATTTGAAAAATAACAATTTTTTTGATATCTGTTGAAGAAACTCATCTATCTATTTAACTAATGTTACCCAAATTTCGTGAAATATATTTTTCATTTTAAAATTAATTTTTTTTTTCATTTTTTGAAGTTTCCGTTTTTTAATATGCACAAATATTTGTCGGATTTAGATTTTTAAATAAATCAAAGATAAAAGTTTTTCCCATATGATGCGAACAATATGGCGGGCACGATAAATAGAATCGAAACGTAAACATAAACTAAATATTGTTTTAATCACTCGTCCACCACTCCCAAGAAGCACATATTCTTATCTAGTTTTATAACTATGGCTAATACTGAATTGATTTATGCACGTCCTTTTTGCAAAATTAGCGGTGGTGTCCGGCGAATGTTTAAAGCTATTGATATCCTCGATCTGGCCAGTAGAAAGGAAGTTAGGGGCCTAATAATATAATATCAATAGAGCAGTACTATTATTTAAATGTAGATGGCGCCACGAGACAGTAATTCTCACATTGAAGTTCGTATGGACAATTATACGTTGCATGCTCCCCTTTATTATAATGACCTTCTAAAAGTTTAGGCATAAATCGCATTATGGGAATTAATCGTAATTGACTTTATTTTTTCTCAAATAGTATTTAAAAAGTATTCCTTCTCAATCAAAATTGTTAATTGTATCAGCGTATAAGAGGTGAAAATAGAAAATATCGCCATAACATATAATTGAAGAACTTTGCAATAGAATTAGAGAAGTTTGTGGTGATATAATTCCTCATTTGTCAAACGCATTTGAAAACATGAAACGCAAAGTTCGTGTCTGCATCGAGATAAGAGGCCAACATTTCGAGCATCTTTTTTAACGTAGTATTTTTACAATAAACGTATTTCAGTAAATAAATGTCTCTTATTTAAAACATTTCACAAGAAATGAGATTAAGTTGTAACACAACTAAATTGTAATGCCAGATGACAGTTATTTGAGTTTCGAAAGACCTTACTAATTCACAGTGCTCCCAAATTTATATTGAAATCATAGGCTACTATAAATGAAAATTTAATAGAAGGCATGGTCCATAGTAGCGTCATTTTTCATCATTTCGAAACTGTTATTTGCAATTAGTCTTGCATTTTAGTGACGGAATAGGTTCCTGGTGGTTCATAAAAGTTGGATGATCTCAATTTATTGTTCATTTGTTGAATAATTAAGTAAGAAGAAATAATATATTGCACCGCATGATGCATACACAACTTATTCTTTGAATAAAAAATTAAAAACCCTTACCACAATAGAATTTAACAATTATATATACGTATTTCGACAACCACGTTGCCATCCTCAGTAGAAAAAGCAGTGTAACACTTGAAAGCACAAAAAACACACAACACTCACTGAGCGCTATATTGTACGGCTTCTCGTTTAACACTAAATTTTAAAATTTTAAAAACCTTAATACTACAGAACTTACCTCATTGGAAAAACCCTACTTAAATACGTACATGGATTAAGAATAGAATTGTGAAATTCTATTGCGGTAAGGGTTTTTAATTTTTTATTCACTTAAAAGCCACAGTCTCCGATTTTTCAACTTATTCTTTATCCGGATTTTCTGTGAATGAAGTGGAGTGGAGGTTTGGGAAAATTGAATATATTTTCAATATTTTAGAACTCGACTTCTAATGATTGGAAGTTTCTCGTAGGTCTCTCATACAATATTTAGTTTTAATTCCATACCACTAATGGGTTTATAAAGGATTGGCGATTGTCGTTTATCAAAGGCGCAATAAACAAGCTTAAACAATCCAGTTTCTGTCTCTGAGAAAGTTTAAATTCAACTTTTTATTTTTCTATGGTATGAAGGGTATCGAAATATTATGGTCCGTATAGTGAATATTTAATCCGTCACAAGTCCTTTCAATTTAGTTTTCGCTAAAATCTGTAAAACTTAAATATATAAACAGAGGCGGCTCGTACCAATATGGAGTGGTAGCGTTTGAATCATCTCAGTTGTTTAAACAACTTATTATCACAAAAAGGTTTTGTTTAAGTATGACAATACGTTAAGCACGTATAAAGCGTTTGTACAATATGAAACAAACATGTAAATAATTTACATATCTGTAACTATGCACATGGACAATACACCTCGTATTTTCAGCATTTACTTCTGCTTAATACATATGTTTCTGCCATCTAGGCGTCCTCAGTTAAGCTAGTGAAGCAATGTATACAAATTAGTACAAACCTGTTATAAACAACTGGTTTGTATCTGTATTTAAATTTACTGAAATAGCCCGCATAGATCAAGCAAGTTCCGTCCTATAAGAAGACAACTATTTATAATAATTGACATCTTACGGGCGAAAGAGACTTTGTCTGGAGGGCTACCTATCGTTCGAACAGCTAAGCTGCTACGGGAAACGATAAAATACGTATGTAGATGTAGTCCATTAACCCATCTAACTGGTTGTTAACACCATCTGGTTGGTTGTTAATGGACTACATCTACATACGTATTTTATCGTTTCCCGTAGCAGCTTAGCTGTTCGAACGATAGGTAGCCCTCCAGACAAAGTCTCTTTCGCCCGTAAGATGTCAATTATTATAAATAGTTGTCTTCTTATATGACGGAACTTGCTTGATCTATGCGGGCTATTTCAGTAAATTTAAATACAGATACAAACCAGTTGTTTATAACAGGTTTGTACTAATTTGTATACATTGCTTCACTAGCTTAACTGAGGACGCCTAGATGGCAGAAACATATGTATTAAGCAGAAGTAAATGCTGAAAATACGAGGTGTATTGTCCATGTGCATAGTTACAGATATGTAAATTATTTACATGTTTGTTTCATATTGAACTTATTATCAATTAAAAGAAAAATTATTTTTACTTATGTATTGAATTTTTTTTTTTAATACGTGACTGTAGATTTGTCCTGGTATATCCTCTGAAATTCCTTATTAATCTATCTATAACAACTAATATCTTTCCTGATCGGTGGAAGAACACGAGAATTATCCCTGTGCATAAGAAAGGAGATCGTGCGTTGATTAATAATTACAGGCCCATCTCTATTATTTCTAACTTCGCCAAACTGTATGAGAAGGTATTATACACCAGGCTATTTAGTGGCACGCGCTCTCATATCTCACCGAACCAACATGGTTTTGTCACGGGTAGATCTACTGTCACCAATTTGGCGTCGATTGTTCAGCATATCGGTGAGGTTTTGGACGGCAGAGGTCAGACTGATGTAATATATACTGACCTATTCAAGGCTTTCGATTCAATTGATCATAAGATTTTACTTCATAAGTTGGGATCTTTTGGTCTCGTTCCAACTTCTATCAGTCTTCTTCGGTCTTATCTATTTCAAAGAAAATGCTACGTGACCTATAATGGGTTCTGCTCCAATAATTTTGTTCTTTCTTCTGGCGTTCCTCAAGGATCAAATTTGGGTCCTTTGCTATTTGTTTTGTTTATGAATGATCTCCTTTTCCAAGTGAAGTGTCTCATTCTCGCCTATGCAGATGATATAAAAATATATTCTGAGATTTCCACAACTGCCGATATCGTTAAACTACAGCAAAATCTGGACGTATTAGTTGCATGGTGTGACCGTTTCAAACTTAAATTAAATATCGACAAATGCTGCGTAGTCACTTATACTCGCTCTGCTACGCCTCACGAGTCTTTTTATTTTATTAAAAACAATATCTTAACCAGTAAAGCTGAAATAAAGGATCTCGGAGTCTTATTTGACTCTAATCTTACGTTGAGATCCCATATAATCCATATGTCTTCCGATGTCTATAAAAGTTTGGGATTTGTTATGCGTATATCAAAATACTTTAAAGACATCACTTTCCTTAAATCACTGTACCATGCTTATGTTTTGAGAAAGATGGAATACGCTTCATTAATTTGGTATCCCATTTATGCTTGCGATTCCATTCCTTTGGACCGTGCTCACCGTAAGTTTTTGAAGTACCTCACTTTCAAGACTGAAGGTATCTACCCGGAACGTGGTGCATCCCAGGATGATTTGCTTTTACGTCATGGCATGTCATCACTAAGCGTAAGAAGAGATAATATTTGTAGGAAATTCCTAATTAAACTGATGGAAAACATTATTGGCTGCCCGTCCATATTGGAGCGAATGTCGTTTTTGGTTCCTCGTATGAACTCTAGGTACGAAGCTACATTTATGGTTCCCTTCGCGAAGACAAACGTTTTGAAACGGACGCCTACCTATATTCTCTCCAACTTGGCCAATAGAATGCAGGATGATCTATTTGCTTGAGGATGGCTCGCGGATGGACAGCAATATTTTAAGTCTATACTTCATTTGATTGCACTTCCATGTCATGTAATTTATAATTATAATGTACCTTGTAATTGGGCCTAGCCTGTTGGGTATTAAAGTATATTATTATTATTATTATTATTATTAAATGGATGTGGCCTCAAAATTTCAGGCAGTAGATAGTTTTGTATTTCCCTCGGTTTTACACATTTCCGTCTTAAAATAGGTCATATTTAGTTTTTAAATCGGATAATGGAAAAAGATACTTAACAGTATAATTAAAAACTATAATTACGGAACTGTTATAATTTTCGAATTTTAAAGGTTCTTTTTTGAGTGAATACGAAGAAAATTAATTTTTTTAGAAGGTTATTGATTATTTAACTTCGGCCATACAAAATAACAGACGCACGAACTGACACAAACAAAACACTTAAGAACGGAAAACGAAAGTCGTGAGAGTAAAAATTGAAATTCGCTAACGAACTCGTCAACACTAGGTACAGGTCAGATCGAAGTGAGCCAGAAAAAGGCTGGCTCTAATGTTTCATAGAATTTTCGGTTCCCTGATCACCCCTTCTATCTGACAGCTCCTCGCAGACGTTCAAAATCTCATTGAATTGTATGATGGCTCAGTGTTTTCTTAAGAGGAGCCGCTATGTATAAGTATTAGGTAGGTAACAGCAAAATTTATGGGCGAGTATATTCTAAACTTAATCTAAATAGCTTAGAATAAATACTTAGCTATAAATATAGGACCTTCTTTATCATTCATTTATCTATATAGCTTAAATTAGAAATTTTCCCCCCAACAATGGATAATTCCGTCTGCATTTAAAAATCGATCAGAAGCGTAATCTCTACCTTCAATTATTTGGGCAAGTTTATGAGAGAGAACGCAACTTTAAATTAAAACAAATCGTATACAAAAAATAAAATGTTATTTTCTTAAAATTTGGGTTGATCATGTTAAATTAAACAAAATCCAGGAAGGGAATAAATTTTAATTTAAAATATAAATCCCGGTTAATTAAAAGTGCGCTGTTCGTATTAAAACAGAACATCCTCTGTCACCTTCAAATTTAACAAATTGTTTATTTTTAGGTTTTTTAGAAAAAGTAAGTTACCTAATAGCTTGTAATATATGATAACAGTACATAAAAATATGTACCTGCATATGTAAAACTCCCAGAATAGTAAGAAAGAGTATGGTTGAAGTATACAGCTTTAAATAGAATTATAAATTATTGTAGTACTTAACAGTATAAATGCATACACTAAATGAAATGCACATTCATTTCTACAATATTTGGCAAGAATCGTGGCATAATTTCTAGTTGGTGCCGCTAAAAATTTATATAAAGCGTTTTGGCAGCTGTCCAAAATAATAATTTTCAGACTTATTATTCACTTATTAAAATATTTATTGGCAAAATACTTAATAATTCTGTCACCACTTAAAAGTCTTTTCGTTTTGGGTATAAAATCTTATCGAAGATACCGTATGTATTATAGGCAAGAGCCTAGAAATGTAAAATATCAAGATGTTACTATACGAGGACGATTTGACGGATTTGAGACTAGCCTCTCGGTGCTTCTTTGTGAAAACAATTGATATTATTGTCGAGTAGACCATGTGCTTTTAAGAGGCTAATTAAAATTTCAATATCTTCTGACGTTTAGTTTGACAGATGCAGTTGCTTAAACACGACATATTTAGCGAAAGTTGTAAAATGGAAAGTCGCTATTTGTGATACAATTCATTACTTGCTTTCTTTCTCTTCTTCTTCTACTTTGGGTTGGACGCCATCATGTGCAGGCACTTGAGCACACTGCTCTTTGTATTATCCCCAATAGACCTCTCAGTTCCACTCTGTTAGCCTTGTGTCCTCGATAAATCCCACTATCCTCCTCAGTGGAAGTTTGAGTACCTTCGTAGGATCCAATAGATCTCATCTGAAATGTTTCTGCCTGAGTCCCTTCACTTCCTCACACGTGCATATTACATGAATGCTAGTTTCCTCCTGTTTTTCACATATCCTACACGAGGTCTCGCTAACCAAGCCCATGCGGTAAAGATTCTTGCTTAAAGGAAAATGTCCGATTATTAAGCCAATAATTATTTTGATTTCTTGAATTAGGTTGGCTGAAAACCTTTCGTCCAGTTCCCTTAGTAGTGTTATAGTATGGAGTTTGCCTTCCGTTAACCTACATTTATTTCTAGCCATAACCAGATCTCCCTTTTAGCGGAATCCTTAGCGATTCCACATACAGGTTCTGGTCCTATGAAGCTCCTATTAGTACCTTCTTTGGCCAGTTCGTGGGCCATCTCATTGCCTTTAATTCCTTCATGTTCTGGCACCCATATCAGCGACACATTATTGTCTTGTGCCAGTTTATTGAGGACCTGTTTACAATATTTCACCAGTTTAGACCTGGTATATGGATTCACAATGGCTTTAATAACTGCCTGACTATCAGTTATTATGTTGATTTCTTGTTTGCGCAGCCGGCTTCCCGAATTTTCTCAGCTCAGGCTGCGACTGCAAATAATTCGGCCTGGAAAATTGTCGTACGTTTTCCCAAACATATTGATATCTTCCTTCTAGGGCACATTTCGCATATGCCTGTACCTGTTCCCTGATTGGATTGTGATCCATCCGTGTACCAGGTACCGGCACCGCAATCGGTCTAGCGACTTTTTGCCTGTTCGCTGGTCGGTGTAAATATGTTCAGTTTAGCTGTAAACATAATCTCCGGTGCCATACTGTCCGCCGGCATTTGAAATATCTGCTCTTCCAGTATAGTTCCTGTAATATCTGTGGGGAATACAGATATTACAGGAACTGTACTACTATATTATACTATACTACAACTTTATTAGGACACCATACGTCATTGGCCTTCAGCCTCAGGATCGCAGCCATGTCTTTCGGTTTTACAAATAGTTCCAGCGGAGAGAGACCCATGATGGCCTCCATGGAGGCGGTTCCCGTGCTGTACATAGCTCCCGTGATTCCCAACAGAGCCTGTCGCTCGAGAGTCATTAGGATCCCTACCGACGATGTCAGCTCCGTCCTCCTCCACCAGACAACTGCCCCATAGGTAATCGTTGGTCTTACTACTGCTGTGTACAACTAGTGTACCACACTTGGTTTCAGTCCATGGGTCTTGCCACAGCTCTTTTGCATCTCCAGAAGAGTCTCCCTATCTGTCCTTTGACTAGGTGTCTGCTCCAATTTAGTTTCGCAGTGTTATGCCTGGATACTTCATTTCATTGGTTAGTTCTAACTCTTGCCCAAACAGCCTTACGTTGCCCAGATCATTTAGTTTTCTCATGATGGTAAAGGCTACCAATCTTGGTTTTTTGAGGATCGACAGTTAGTCCATTATGAAAGCACCATCTTTCCACAATTCGCAGATGATCGCCACTGTTACCAGAAATTTCCCCTAGAACACAATGACAATGTCATTGGCGAACCCCTGTGTCCATATTCCATGGTCTTTTAATGTCCGGATGAGATTATCCACTACTAGACTCCATAGTAGCGGTGACGATACGCCACCTTGAGGATGCCCTTTTGTTGTCCTCATGGAGATCGTTGTGTTAGGCATTTGGGTATGAACTACTCTACTACGCAGAATGTTATGGATCCAATTCCATAACATTCCTCTTTTTTTCGATGTTTTAAAAATCGAGTAATGGAAGACGTCGAGGTGTTGTCGAAAGCTACCTTTATGCAAGCGTAAATTCCTTGTGATGTAGGCTCCATTCGAGCCCTCACCAGCGTATGCAGGGCAGCCGAACTTGAGTTTCCCATATGGTATACCCATTGCAGTGGGTGTAGAGAAGATCCGTCCAGAGCCCCTTCTTTAATATATAAATATATCATTTTTTCCAGTACCTGCTTTTTAAGATGATGAATAAAACTGTGCAATGAAGGTTCTTCGAATTCTACGATTTGTCGCTGGGTTGCTCGCTTTAAAGGTGGCGACATGGGTCTTGAAGATGAAGAGCATCCTGGACCACCACAACGTGTTACCATCCCAGAAGTGTTTGAAAACGATTATAAGATTGTGTTACGTGATCGAAGAATGAAAGTGGAAGAGATTGCCAAGACCGCGGGCATGTCTACTGAACGCGTACACCACATTTTGCATTTGGAATTAGGTATGTCTAAGCTCTCTGCCAGGTGAAGGCTGTTTAATACCAACCCAGTAGATTTTTTGCATCGTGTTGTTACGGTTGATGAAACTTGGTTATTACTGTGTCAGAATTGAAGCAATAATTTCAGCGATGGAGGCATCGTGGCAGTCCTCCAGCAAATAATGCCTTGCCATGCCAATTACATGGCAAGGCAATAAAGTGAATTTAATGAATATTAAAACGATTTTTCTGTGTTTTATTTCAATTTATAGTTCCCCGCCTCTAAAAAAAAACACTTTTATGTCAAGATGAAATTACTTACACTGAAAGTACATACATATTCTTTTAAAATGAAAATATGGTATCTATAAGACATGTCCGAATGACACTACATAGATACATAAACAATAAGCAGTAATGTTAGTAATTTAAGTCAGATTTTGAAGGTGTGGGTATGCAAATGGCCACAATAAACAGCAAAGTGCCTTTTTCAAAGAAATTAAAAATATAAATGACAGTATATCAATCATTGATATACTGTAATTTATATTTTTAATTTCCTTGAAAAAGGCACTATATGTCGAAATATGTAAGATTGTTTTAAATATAAATATTATCAACGTAAAACAGACATTAAATCGTCGACTAATTTAATCTAGTATATATAATATATATGTAAATTACGACGTTTTACATTTCAAACAAAATTAAAAAAAGAAGACGTCAAAGATTACATAACAATCTTGATAGGGAAAATTACCTTCGATAGAAGATAACCAGCTACGTTACAGCCCTCGCAAATGGATTTCAACATTTACCCTGCTAGTCAGACAAGTCATTCAGTACCCGCTAGATGCACCGCATTGAGTATTGAACAGCCATTTACGATTTACATATATATGCAGGCAGAGATTCCGGACTGAAAATTTACATATATGCGCTTCCTTTGGGCAATGCGCCTTCAATTTGAAATAATATCACAAAAGAAACAGTTACTGGGTGTATACGCGGCCGAATTTATTTTCATCGTTTTGTTATTTCACTCAGTTCGAATTGACGAGATATTGAATTCCAATTTCGCTTTGTTTCCTGTGCATAAGATACATTCAAAAACACAAATTTCGAGTTACGATAATATTACAAAAATATTAAAATTTGATCATAGAAAATAACAAAGGCTTATTTTGTTTTCTGTTTTCAAAAGCATGTGAAAGCGAAATTTATTAATGAAGTTTAAATTTGTAACTTTGAAATCTAACAAAAATTTGAAGTGATATTAAATTATTTATTTAAATTATTGTGAATGTAGTGTTATAATACTAGATAAAAATAAGTGGTTCTTGCGAATGCGGCCTGGAAATTAAAACAATATTTAATTTATGTTTACGTTTCGGTTCTATATATAAAACATTTTTCAAAACTGTAATATTTAATAAAATGTGAAAATGATAGGAGTAATTTTAAACTAAATATACTTACATTATATTGTACTATGTCACATGTCAAACTATGACTAACTACATTACATATATTGGATTGTATGGTTTCATTTCAAAATACAATTAAGGTGGTGTCGAATATGTCGACAAACCTATGCCGTATTAATTAAAATGTGATTAAAATGGAATACTTTGTAAGGTAAACTTATTTTAAAAGTGAAATTATTATGTTTATAATAAAACAGAAACCGTCCTAAAACAAAAAGCTTTATGTAGCGTGTCCATGGCGTGTCCAATGGGATAGATAGCTGGTTTTTAATTATATTTGCAGAAATGTAGCGATTTGCATGTTTAAGATGTGATGAGTGTGTTCGTTGTTAATCGGTAAATGTCTTCGATTAATACAAAACGGTTTTCTTTCACCACCAAATGCAACTTAGAAAAATAATTGCATGGAGCCAAATCAGGTGACGTAGAAGCAAGAAAAAGAATCAGTAACAATTGACGTACAATGAGAAGGTGTATTATCGTTAAACAGTTGCCAGATGGCCTGGTTATCGATATTTAGAGTTAATACGACGAATATGACTTACCAAACGCTTGAATATACTGAGATAATATTCAGTATTAATTATTGTACCTCTCGTAATGAATTATTTGTGGATAATCCTTTTGGAATCGCAAAAAGAAGTAAGTATTTTTATGATTTCATGTTTTCCGAAATCAGTTTCTGTGATTTCCTTCATCTGGTGACTGCTGCTCATCAGCGCTCTGGCTGTATTTCTTTGATAACGCTTTAATGATGATTTTACATTGAGTAATTCGGTCTAATTTTTGATCATGCGTGAATCGATGTGGGCCAAACTTTGAACTTAATTTTCGAAGATCAGGCTTTTTGGTAAAATGAGACCAATTATTATCTTTTGTATTCCAAGTTCCATCTCCGTAAATCTTCTTGTAAACCTTTTCGAAATTTTTACGAAATCAAACTTTTCTGCATTTTCTTCCTCATGGTTTCAATTAAGTAAATTAAGCGCTTGTCATTATCTACATTATTTATTCTCTCTGCCTTCTCTGAAACTTCGAAGATGTGTTTGTGATAAACAACTACCTCTATAAGCCATTCTTTCAAGCATTTGGAGCGTTTCTGTAGCCCTTTTACCTTTAGAGCACAGGACTTAATAATTATTTTTGGTTCTTTATTCATTGGAAGCAAGGGAGAAGCCAATACTCTTGGTAGTGTAAAAACAGTGATTTTCAATGTATTTAATTTTATCTAAGGCCATATGCGGTATAAAAATAAAATTTTACTGTCTTGTAAAAAAAAAAATTAATCTGTTTGTGTCACGCTTTATTTTGTTTTTATATATTTACATGAACTTGTATACATATACTTGACGAGTTCTATACACTTGTATAATTTTGAACAAATATATTATTATTATTATTCTATCAGTTATGCAAGATGACAGAAATTTTAAAAGTGATGGACGAAATCTGATAAGCTTTAACTTTGCAAGTAATAATCCTTGATCTAAGGAGTCAAATGCCTTGCAGAAGTCAGTGTAAATGACATCAACTAGTTTGCGAAAATCCAATGTTGAGGATATAAACTGCGTGATATTGATCAAGAACAAAAGAGGACAAACAAGGACAAAGAAGGCTGTATATGTTTATACAATGTGTTTCAGAACTTTAGCAAGATTAGATAATATACTTTTATTAGTTTTCCATACTCTGAGAAATGTAGGTCTATGCTGAATAAAATCATGAGAGGGTATGTCAACACTGCAACACGCTCGTGTACTATAAAGCTAGGTATATTATCATCACCACAGGTCGCGTCCGGTTTGAATCTTGCAACCCTTGGCTTTGTCATCGAGAGAAACAGGACCAATTCCGATGGAAGGGCAGCTACCTAAATTTAGGCGAAGCCATATTAAAACCATTACTGAACACCCTAGAAAACTCACCAGCTAAAGCATTCACAATCATCTCGCCAAATTACACGCATACATCCTGGAGTTCTGGATATGAAGCGATCGTCTACGATGAATTTACAAAACGTTCTTGGGCTGGGCATTATATTAGATTCTTGAGTGTGATATGTGTCATAAGTTGACTGCATTTTATTCTTAATACTCTAATGAACTGCCTCTAAAAAACTAGCAACTCTGTGGTTTTCCATTATCTGAAGTTGGTGTGAATGAGACTCGACTACCTGCATGTAATCGCCCAGACTCTAGGAATGTATCTATCAAGAGTTAAACAAAGTTTGTTATAAAATGTATTAATAGCTTGATTAACGTCTTTGAAACTTAAGAGAAAGGGCCATTGAATATTAGTTAATTCAGCATGAAGGACACCCAGGTCAGAATGTCTAAAATTATAGCTCACATTACTGTGTTAGAAATTTCTTACTCTAGGAGACTGCTATGAATATTCCTTGAGCATATAGCTTATATAAATAGTTGTTGCGTATTTTAATAATTTCAAGTGTCCTTTATAAACTATTCAATTCTAAGTCATTTTAAGGATAGGTATCCAGTCAGGGTTAGGCAAATGTATGGATCTATTCGAATATCTTTGATATGGCTACTTAGGTTTTAATAAGACTTTCCAGTACTAATTATATGCAAATCAGGGATTCTATGAGTATATTTATATCCGAATCAGATTTCCGGTGTAGCCCGAAATGATGTTAATTTTTTTTATTTTATATAAACACCCGTATATTTTTACAAATTTTAATAGAGTTCTGCTCTGAGAGCTCAGCAATAATAAGGTTTGGCACCCTTTTGTTCAACAACGACAAAAATAATCAAAACTGATGTTTTAAAATCATGTTTATGTTTAGTAAGCCATGGAATTAAAATTTAGTACTTGCTTTAGAGTGTCTGACTTAACTCTGTAGACTCTGAAAAAAACGTATTGAAATTCTGATGATGATTGGTTTTGGTGACAGCGTCAGAACTCATGAAGAAGTATGTGATTTATTTAACAATTTGCATCAAGATGTACAACTTGACCGGAAATGTACTCTCGCACTAAATTATGATATGATCTGCTGATCAGTAGCGAGCATATTTAAGCACTAAAAATATCATCCGTATAAACCACATTTAGTGCAAGAATTATTGGATGAGAATTATGATTGTAGAATTAAATCTTACGAAAGAGTGATAGAGATTTGCAAAAATGACCAATATTTTACATACAATTTGCTGTTTTCTGATGGGGGTACATTTTATTTGAATGGTACCGTTAATGGCCATAATTATCGATATTGGTCAATAGATAACCCTCATTAGATGCTCGATGAGGGTTATCTAGCATTTAATGCTAGATAACTCATACCATAACGCATACACAACATCCGCAGAAATTAAACGAATGGACTGATATTTTCAGGAATCTTACTATTGGTGCTTTTCCTTTTCACGGTGCACTGAACAGAGATATTTAGGTCTTTTATGTGATCAGGCTGTTATTAATGTTGAAGGATATGGGAAATTCCTTGTAATTATTTGGTTGCAACAAGATGGATCACCCCCTGCTATGCCCTTAGTGTTAGAAGCTTTTAAACGAAACATTCCCAAATCGGCGGATTGGTCGTAGAGGATCCATTGAATAGTTGTGCACAGACTCCAGATTTAAATCCATTAGATCTTTTCTTTTGGGATCATTTAAAATCTGTGGTTTATACTAGACGATCGTATAATCTGGACGAGTTACGGCAGAGAATAATGAAGTCGTGAGGAGGCTTTGGCAAGTGTCATTCAATAATTTGTTCACAGGCTTGCATATTGTCAAGAAGTGAACGATCATCATTTGGAAAACTTTCTTAGCTGATGTTGATTTTGTATATACACTGATGGAAAAAAGTGACGAGCACACCCTGTATAATCGGAAGGCGTCAAGGTAAATGCGTAGATTTAGTGGAGCATTAAGGTTTGCTCTAGACGAGTTAGCGCAGCGAGTTTTGACTTTTTCTATGACTGCATTTTGCACTGAGTGCCTCCGACAGCTGCTATATGTTGTCTCCATGAAGACCGATGCGGGGAAATAGAAACCGGTTATTGTTAGTGTTGTGGATGCGGGTAGTTATAGTCGTACATTGTGCGTGATGGAAGGCCGTTCGCGTTGGGGATGCACATGACAGGAGTATCCTTCCTTGATATCGCGCGCCGCCTCGACCGGTCATTATCGACAGTGCAGCGGGCATGGCGAGAATGGATGTAGCAAGGACGTACACGCCTTCAGCCGCGAGCGGGACGGTCCCGCGCGAGCACAGCACTCGAGGATCGCGCCCTTGTGCACAGCGCTTTAGCGTCGCGTACGTCTTCCTCAAGGCAACTTGGAGCCGTTTGGCCAGCAGAAAGGGAAGGCGTACTCACTACGCGAAGTGTAGGTGGGCGTTTGCTAGAAAGTGGACTGTGAGCGCGCTGTGCGTTGCAGCGGATTCCACTGACTCGCGAGCACCGCTGTACACAGCGCCAGTGGCTAGAAGCTAGACATCAGTGGGTTGTCGAGTGGAGGCACATTTTGTTTTCCGACGAATCAAGATTCGAATTGAGCACAGGTGACGCACGAATTTTGGCTCATCGGAGACGTGGTGAGCGTCACCTCGAGGAATGCATCCAACCACGCTCTATCCACCGCCAGCAGGGCATTATGGTACGGGGTGCTATTACACATAGTGGACGTACATGTCTGCTGCGTATACAGCATACGATGACGGCTCGCCGCTACGTAGATGAGGTGCTACTGCCCGTTGTGCTTCCCTACGTTCGACGGCGCCCACGTCTTCCATACATGCACGACAACGCCCGACCGCACACTGCACGTGTTGCCCAGACCTTTGTGGAAAAGAACCATATACGGATGCTTCTATGGCCGGTACGTTCTCCGGATCTTAATACGATCGAACATGTCTGGGATATTATCGGTCGGAGACTTCAACGTTATCCGGCTCCCCCGGGTAACATTGAGGAGCTATGGAGGCGAGTTGAAGCAGCATGGTTGGACATCCCTCCCGATACCATACAACGACTTATTGACTCCATGCCTCGTCGTGTAGCGATGGTACGCGCTGCTCGAGGGGGATACTCCCGCTATTAATGTATCTCTTCCCAGCAGGGCTGCGCCACTCTCCAGGTGAGGGTAAGTTATGCTGCGTTAGTACTACTTCCATACCAAATTTCATTGTGTTAGAACCACTTTTTCAGATTGTACGGGGTGTGCTCGCCACCTTTTCCCAAGAGTGTATTTTTTGTGTTAATTTTTCTCAATAAAATTTGCATTATTAGATTTAATTAAATATCTCTGAGTATAAAAGTCTTTCTTTGGAGACTGTGGTTAAGTAAAAAATTAAAAAAAGGTATATAACCCCTTACCACAACTATTAATCGTATCCTAAATACGTATTTCGACAACTAAGTTGTCATCATAAGTAGATAAAACCACTAATCAAGGTGTCGCACATGGGGCACAGTAAAGCTAGCACAACTGCTTACGTAAACAATTGTGCTAGCTTTACTGTGCCCCATGTGCGACACCTTGATTAGTGGTTTTACCTACTGATGATGACAACTTAGTTGTCGAAATACGTATTTAGGATACGATTAATGGTTGTGGTAAGGGGTTATATACCTTTTTTTAAGTATCCCTGAGTATCTCTTTTGAACAAAAGCACAGTTAATTTTATATACATTAAGTAAGTGTAATTAAAATCGAGAGCATTTTAGTATTTGTTGCGGTATTGCTGCTGATATTTTCATCTCGTTTTATTAAGGAGTTTACACAGATGTTTATAATGCATTTTTTATGTTCTATTACTCGTATTTCACAATATTTAATAAGCCGAATAATGAAGTAGTTTATTTTAAACTCCTGACCTATAGTTATTTGCGAATAAGCACAATAATGAACTAATTCAGATTAACTACCTGATCTGGTATGAGAATTATTTGATTTCTTAAATATAATCGGTAAAATATACAGTACGATAATTCTAAAATATGAACTAAACTATCTTATTTAGATAAAAAAAAGTTGTTTAATCAGTGATTAAACAGGTACTAAACCTTATTATTGCTGAACTCGTAGAGCAGAACTGTATTGAAATTCGTAAATAATATACAGGCTATTTCATTTAAAATAAAAAAGTTAACATCGTTTCCGGCTAAATAGAAAGTCTAATTCAGATATAAATATAATCCACGAATTTTGCATTAACTTAAATGTGGAAAATTTTATTAAAATCTAAGTAGCCATATTAAAGATATTCGAATGGATCCATACATTTGCTTAGCCCTGTTTAGCGCATATAAGTTATTATTTATTTAAAATCATTTGAGATATACAAGGTGTGGCAATTTAATTCCCAGATTGACGCCGTTGCAGTGGAGTCACCTGAAATAGAACCAAAAATGAAATAGCATGCAATAGTTCACAGTCTCACCAACAGATGTCGGTCAAGCGAAGATAAAACAGCTGTTAGTTTCTGAGTAGGTGGCTAGCGCACACATCATCTTTCCGTCAGTCCTAATGGAGCAACGAGTAAATATGAAATTTTGCTGTAACTTAAGTAAAACCGCAACAGAAACTTATGACATGTTGAAATCTGTGTACAAGATGACGCTCGAACTGGATGTCCGTTGGTCTGTCTCAACGCAGATATGATCGAAAAGTTCGTGAACTTGTGGCACGAGATCGACGAATGACCATTTGAATGATGACAGAAGAATTAAACATGACTAAGGAGACGATTCGATAAATATTCCATGGAGATTTTGGAAAGAGGAAGCTTTGTGCAATGTACGTGCCACACAATCTTACGGTTGCTTTGTGCGAAGACTTTGTTCAGAATTATCGCGGCGATGCAAATTTTCTTAATTGCATTGTTATCGGTAATGAATCACAGATGTTTCAGTACTATTATGAGACGAAAGCGCCAGAGCATGCAGTGTATTGGAAAAACATAATCAAGATCCAAAAAGTTTTGTTTGTTAAAATTCAGAATCAAAACTATGCGGATTACGTTTTGCAATAGTCAGGGTGTAATCCATAAAGAATTTTTACCGGAAGGATAATCAGTTAGCATACTACTTTGAGGTAATGAAGAGATTACTGAAGCATATTTTTCGAGTGCGACCACAATATCGAGAAAAGGGTAGTTGGTTCTTATTAGATGACAATACATCATCACATTATTCACTAATTGTAAGGGCATTTCGTCGTTGACATTAATCATTGGATATTTACCGGCCCTAGCACCTGTGGATTTTTTCCTTTTTCCTACAGTGAAAACTGACCTCAAAGGGTAACGATTTCAAGATTTAGAAGAGATTCAGAAAAATGTAACTCTCGAATTTAGTTTCATTCATTTATTCTTTCGCTTCCATTTGTTGATTGTTTTCGAAAATTTTTAGAACGTTGCAATAAGTGTATTAATACTAATGTGAATTGAAATTACTTTGAATAAGTATCAAACATGTTTTTTATTACTTCAATTATGTTCTTGTATTTTGTACCAATCCGGGAATTAGATTGCCACACCACGTAAAGAATATCCTGTAAATGACGTACTCTGTATGTTTTCGAATATGTCAGTTAATAATTTAAACTTGCATTTATAGTAGATATATTTACATCAATATCTAAATGTAGAAATAAATACGCGTGTGCATATATACAACACATATGCATACATATTATAAATGCGGAAATTGATACACATATACGCTATCGATATAAATGTAGGATTTTAACATTCTATCGTTCTCAATAATGAATGTACACATTCAGTAAACTAATTCATGTTGAGTGAACAAATATAAATTGAAACATTGAACGGACCTCTCGTCCGTATCACATATATTTTGTATATTGTGTAAACTTTTAATTATTTTCCCGGGGCCTCAATTTATTAGCGTCGGATTTATAGGAGTTTTAAATGTTGCCATAAATTATACGCCTCAGTAATTTGCAATAAATTATCCGTGCTTTGAAAGTACTTAAATCTGTAATTTATATTGTTTAAACAATTTCGAAATAATTGAAAATTTTAGCCCGCCAAGATTTATTTAATAATTTATCGAAAGTGTTGCGTTATCTAAAGCAAACAGTCGTCATTTACGAAAGCAAAGAACAGTAAATTTGTTTACTTCTAAAACATTAACGCTGAAGAATGTATAAAATTTTCAATTTTTACATAAAATAGAAATACGAGCTCAAATTAGCTTAATTAACTTACTAATTAGCGAGACATTTTTCTAAAAGGGAATTGGTATTTGGAAACCACATTTCTGGAAAAGATAAACTGCTTTATTTACTTACATTAAAATTAAATTATACATTATTTGTTAAAATTTGATATATTGCTTTATTACGAGGGCGGATTGATATACCGAGTGTATTTTTAACTTGAAACTTTTAAGAATCTTAAAAAATAAGCAGTTCACGAAAAAATTTCCAGATTTAAAATTTAAGAATTCAGTGAAGAAAATACATTAGTGCTCGAATTAGTTCCTCTCTCTCCCTCCATATAGGTGGGGTGGAGGTAACATTGAAATCTTAAATAGAGACTCATATATTTTATTACAGATTAGAATTCTACTGGGCAAAGTACATAGGATTTGGCTGAAACATTTTTTTCAATTCTAGATAGATGGCGCTGTAATCGATGAAAATCAATTTTTTTTTCAATTTCTCGCACTGAGAACCTATGCATACGATTCTGCAATACGTGTGCAATAAAGAATACGTTTTCTTTGTAAATAATCAAAATTAGGCTTAGAAAAACTTTAATCATTTTACAAATTTCGAATAACTGGGAAAATATCACCTATAGAAATGTAAATTAATGTAAATGTAATTGTTGTCGCGCACTAGCCGTAGTGCGAACTTTTCTATTCAGAGAAAATTCTTGATATAATTTTTTCTACTTTCTTAAATTTTCAATAGACTAAATAGGACGCCAACAATAAGGAAAAAATATACATGCACAGTTAAAAGATATTCTCATTTTATTATTCATCAAAATATGAATTACATATTATTGGAGTACATATTTGTACTCCTACATATAACAAAAAAGCTTATCTCATGAAGCAAATTAGCAAAAATCTTATTTAAATTCTTAAAGAATAACAATATAAGTACTTATTTAAATAAAAAACCGGCAAAAAAATTGGGGTTGTAAAAATTGCGGGAGCTAAACATTTCACAAATTATGTTTAGAATTTTTGCACAGTTTCGAAGTACATTCCAGGAAAGTCGTTTTATGGCATGATATACACAAGTAAGAAGTCCTTCTTTTAATCTTCGCATGTCTTCCGCTTTTCTAATTCTTCTTCACCTGTAGCTTCGGGAGTTTCCTCAGAAATACGTACCTATATAGTGCTACGCAATTCACGTTTTAGATAAACGTTTCTTGATTTTCTTTCAAGGTGAGGGCGTACTAAACCACCTCCAAGCTATTTTAAGAAATCTGTTTTATCTATCTTAGAACAATCCTTAAATGACTGATGCAGAACGTGAGTATTTACACCACTTATATTAAGCAGAAGAAAAAAAAAAGAACCATCGGCCACTTGCGGCGACTTGTTGAATGCTTAGTACACTTTTCATCAAGCGCGTCGACACCTTCCTTGGTTAGATTGTCTGATTGATGAGTTTGAGTTGAGATTGTCTGAGATTGATTATCTATTTCTGGTTTGCCAGTCTCCTTATCAGTGGCCTTTGAATGGTGCATTGTAGAAATAAGTATAACGGCGTTATCTTTTTTTGGCACTTTAGAAACTAGAGTCGTGTTTTGAGTAAAACCATATAAAGTTGATCCAACAGTGCGATTTCTATTTGGCAAAAACGGTTCGGGTATTTCTTTTATTTTTCTTTATCGTTCCCACATATGCCAGCAGTTACGTTGCGATTGGTTCTCTGAATTGGTTCCGTTAGTCTGAGAACAGACAGCGTAGGCTTTGAGTATGTTTTCTCTTCATCTGCAAGACCAATTCCGTCAGAATCTTTTCTGAAATAAACGTAACCATTATAAAAGTAATGATTTCGCGCATCAGCTAGGCACATTATCTTCAGGCCATATTTACAAGGCTTATTTGGCATATACATTTTGCATACTTGCATTTGTCTCTAAACGAAACCAGAATTTCGTCGATACACAAAGTTACGCCAGTAGAATATAAATTTTGTGAGTTTGTGATAAATTTATTAAAAATTTCTGTAATTGATGCCAATTCATCTTCCTGATATCTCACGGCTCTATCCTCAGGATTACCAAAACGCAAAGCAATAAGCAAGATCGAAAATCTAATTTTATACATTTTGCATACTTGCATTTGCCTCTAAACGAAACCAGAATTTCGTCGATACACAAAGTTACGCCAGTAGAATATAAATTTTGTGAGTTTGTGATAAATTTATTAAAAATGTCTGTAATTGATGCCAATTCGTCTCCCTGATATCTCACGGCTCTATCCTCAGGATTATCAAAACGCAAAGCAATAAGCAAGGTCGAAAATCTATTTTTGCTCATTACACAAGGAAATATTTCGCGCCCAATTCCGCAAAGATCCGTTCAATTTTTTCATGATTTGAAATAAAAATGGCAGTAGAAAATAATAAGCCCAGAAAAGCGCGTAGCTCGGTCATGTCTAACTCCTGAAGTTCAGACCTTTGTTTATTTTTGTACTTGACTCTCATATACTGTAACTTTATATTGGTCCACTGCGGCACAACTTGCTGTATATCTTCCGGAAATAACATGTTCCAACAAGTAACTGGACTTTGTTACCCAAATTTGCCGATGGACGTATAACAGGAAGTTGCATTACAATATTATGTTTTTGTGTTCTGGTTCGAGATATAAAACCATTTGTAGCGATTTTTGCCATAGAAATTTCTTGAGTTGTTAGCTGATGCTATGCTACTTTCTTCACTTTCACTCTGCATCTCCTCGATACGTTCAGCCTCATCTTCAATATCTGCCTCTGCTTCCGAAGCTAAGTCATGATCACTTACTTCCTAATAATCTTCATCGACTCTTTCGTCATTACTATTTTCGCCATCTGCTTCATTAAACCAATTTAGCTAACTATTTTCGAAGTCTGGATCATCGTAATGAACCCTTTTTGATGAAGTAGGAAAGTTGCTCATAGTCAAAAGTCACACAAACTAATTAGCGTAGACAAAATTAAAATAGTTACACTAATGCCGTAGTCTGGCCACTGTGACCGCGTCGAAATTTTGATCTCCTTTGTAAGAAATAAGTTCACCAATCAAGTTCAACGTTTGGGCGTTTTCACATCTAGCGACACGGCACCGCCACGACAATGACAAGGATGTCGGTGGGGTTATAAATAAATGGGAATGCTTTTACACTTACCGACATGTCGGTGTCGTATCGTTACTGGCGATGACATGTCGGAGAGCAGCAGTCTCTCCACTCATGTCGTCGCCGGCAGTTTAGCGTTTTTATTTTTGTGAGTAGTGTTGAATTTTTTTAAGGGGTGTAATATGTTGTAATTGAAATCTTTTGCGCCTTAAATATAATAAATATAGCAAATACAATTTGTTAACTCCCGCCATGACGTTTCTCCGAACGACACAGGACAACTTCTTGTGCCGTGTCGTTGCTAATGTGCAAAAATTCTGCCTCGTGCCGGTATCGATGCTGTGTTGATGTCGTGTCGGTGTCGCTAAATGTGAAAACGCCCTTTACATGTAAACTGACGATCGGGTGATTTGAAGACGCACATTGCGCTATATTCAAGTGGGGACAATTTCCAAGAAAAAACAATTTCGCAGTGGTCTATGTGACCGCACTTCGATTGTTAAGGGTTAATAATAATAATAATAATAAATATCTTTATTAAGCAATTTGCTTTTTAGAAAAACATATGTTTATATAAATTTACTATTAACTAATCACATTTTGTGTTCTTATATACTTAATTAATAATCGCTTAAATATATTAATATTCTCACTATTTTTGATTTCATATGGTAAATTATTGCATATTCTAAGACCACTCACCAAAACATTTCTAGTTGTCTGTGTTCTTGTATAGGTGTCTATATAAAAATTCTCCACACCTAAAGTACTATAGTTATGAACATTCCTAACTAATAATATATTATCCGTCAAATATTGTGGTAAATTAAAGTTTCAGAGTTTATATATAAATATTAAACTTTTGAATATTATTCTCTGACGTACATTTAATAAATTCAAGATACTCAACATTACTGATGTTGGAGTATACAAGTTACATTTTAAAATAATTCTCATTGTTCTGTTCTGAATTATTTGTAGTTATTGCGTTTCATTCTTGTTTGGATTAAATAATATTGAAGAGCAATAATCTAAATGTGTTGAGACTATAGACTTATACAGTAGAAGATTGACACACATGCTTATGTTCTTCCCTTTTCTACTCGGAAAACCAACCTTTTTCGACATTTTGTTCATAATGTACTACTAACACGATCTTCACGTTACGGCGCCACTTATTACTAACTAGCTGTACGTCTTGGGCGACATTTATTACTAACACGCGTTGTGGTTTGACTGTGGTTGCCAACAATAAAGGGAATTATTTGAATTAAATAATTGTGGTGCTGGTGAAGTTTCATCAAAGGTTCAGGACGTTTGTGATAATGCTTAAATATATTACAACTTACTAACTAAATAAAACACAGGAGCGTTGTTCTTAAAGTTTGTATTTATTATTTACATAAGAAGTTGAGATTGATATACTTAAAAGTAATTAAATAAGAGTAATATACACAAGGAGCGTTGAATAAGTAATTAAAAAAATTAACACAAGAATCTATACTGAACGAATGTTAAATTAAGCAGCGAATTAAATGTGAATTAACTGTGATTAATATAAAATAACTTCTGTATCGAACAATACAGAGTTACCTTTGAGTTCCGAAGATGGTTGGCCACGAGGTGCATCATATACTTGGACAAGTATGAAAAGTGATGTTTGGCCGTAGGAATAAGAAATTAATTAGTTAAATTAATGTGAATTAGATTAAAAGAATAATATATATAGAACAAAACAGATTACCTTTTAGTTGCAGAGACGCAGGGGCACATGCATCATGGCTGGTACTTGAACTGTACGGCGGGTAAGATGTTTAACTTACGGAGATTCTAAGCAGAAGACCGAGAATTTGTGTAGATAGAACACTGGTCTAGAAGAGGACTGTTTTATTGCCCTAAGTTAAGAGAGAGATCGATGTTGTCGATGTCTTGAATAATGAATGAATCAAAAGGGCGAACTGAAAAGTTGTGATATTGATGACGCAGATATCATTAAAATATCCTTTGTGAGTCAACTTTTCATATGATATGAGAGACCATATATAAAAGAAGACGTACATAATTAAATTAATAACTTAAGTTTAAAAACGAATATATAAAGGAATTTCAAAGTGACCGTTATAAGGCAGGTATATTTCGAGGGTCTATTGCCTAAGCGAGAATAAAAGAAATGCTTTCTCTTTGCAAACGAATATGTACACAGAAAACTTTCTAAGTTAAGTTTAATATTTTAAAATGCGGAATATTTAAAGAAATAAATATAATTTAAAAATAGAATTAAACATTCTTACATATGCGAGGCGTAACAATACTTAGTATTGTCTTTAAACAGTAAATTATTATATAAAACTATTCCTAAATATTTCATTCTTCTTGTCCACATATAGTCTAACTTGACTCATATCAACACTACTCAACTTGTACTTACTGCCTATAATCATAAACTTTGATTTTTTAATATTAACACTTATATAATTATCGCACATCTACTCATAAACTAAACAGAGTTCAGAACTAAAAGTTTTTATCATACTATCTAATTGATTTACACATATGTACAGCATAGTATCATTCGCAAACATACATACATCACAATTTTTGATTCTAGATATTACATCATTTACATATAAGTTAAATAACAATGGTCCAAGCTCAGTACCTTGAGGAACACCGTATTGAGTGGTTACTGTTTGCGACATTACGCCATTATACTTGAGCACCTGATGACGATTTTTCAAATAAGCTCCGAGTCAGTCTAGAGCTTTTCCCCTAATACCCATCTTTTCTAATTTTCTTAACAATAATTGTCTGTCAATAGTTTAAAATGCCCTTCTAAAATCTAAAAATACCGCTACCACTAATTGACCGGTATCACATATACATACCGTTTCACAGGAATGTCCTTCTCTAAAACCGGAGGGGTTCGGAGCAATAATTGGTGCCTCTTGCAGTTTTAATTCAACTGATTTCGTACACACGATTCTAAAACCTTTTCATGACATGGCACAGTATTAATTGGTCTATATTCTTCACAGAGACGAGTTCCACTCACTTTTGGCACAGGCACTATGTAAGTTGACTTTCAATCTTGAGGGAAAATACCATTTTGTAGTGATGCGTTAATTATATCAAGAAGTCTGTTGGTTCAAACCATACATATATCTTTTAATATCGATGTTGTTATTCCTTTACCTGTAACATCTCCAGAGTGCTTCATATATTTGATTACCTTTTTTAAGTTTGACATAGTAATAGTTTCAAATTAATATCTTTTCTTTTTCGGCTATTCCTTGAACTGCATTTAAATGTGAAATTTTGAAGCCTGGGTATATTTACTACAAAGATTTTCTATGCTGGGTATGAAATATTCATTAAATATTACGACAATTTGCATGTCATCTTCTTTTTCTTGATTATCGAAAAATATTGATTCCTCGTCACAACGACTATTCGATGTTATTGTTTTCAAATTTTGCCACATTTCTCTAGAGTTTGACTTCTTATTATCAATTACCATTTTAAGGTAATCTTCTTTTTCTTTTTTTATTAAACTTGCTATTTTGTTCCTGTCTTTTATATTCTTCCCAACTGTCGTTAGTATTAATAACACAGGTCTACAAAATTAAACTTTTTGACAGATGTTTTTATTTTGAAAACTGATTTTATATAATTTTGGTAGGCTGATTTCAAAAATTCTATGGATTTATTTATATCGCGTAAGGTTTTTTTGCAAATATTAAATGAAAAAAAAACGATATTTCTAAAAAAATTTATTTGTTTATTGAGTAAAAAGGTGGAATACAAGTTAGAAAAGTGGAAAAAAATAGTTTACTCAGTCTTTTTTAAGTGAAATCTTTGTCTTTTTGCCAGAAAGCTGCGTTGTCCGTACATTCGGTTGTATGTTTTTAAGGGCATATCCCGTTTTAACATGCAGCAGTAGTCCGCCATCATCGTTATGCTCCATTTGCCTTGGTATCGCCGTTCCATTTCCTTAATGTCTTGGTGAAACCTCTCTCCCTGTTCTTCGCTAACTGCTCCAAGATTTTCAGGAAAATAGTTCAAGTGTGAAAACAGGAAATGCACTTTCAAACTCATATTACAACCTAGACGATGAAAGTGTTGTAACATATTTTGAACAATATTTTCGTAGTTTTCGTCCTTAGAGTTCCCAAGAAACTTATTAATTACTTCTTTAAATGAAACACAGTCGTTTTTCTCGACATTGGTCATTGTGTTTTGAAAATCCTTGTCTTTGCATAATGTTCTTATCTGCGGCCCAACAAAAATACCTTCTTTTAACTTGGCATCGGATAAGGCTGGAAATGTCTCGCACAAATATTTAAAACACTGTCCATTTTTGTCTAGGGCTTTAACAAACTGCTTCATCAAGCCAAGTTTGATATGGAGAGGAGGCAGTAAAACTTTTTTGGGGTCAACCAAGCTATCTCTTAATACATTTTTGCTACCAGGTGTAAGGCTTGTTCTAGAGGGCCATTCTATTTGAGTCCAATGTCTATCCCTTGCTCGACTATCCCACTCACAAATAAAGCATGAAAATTTTGTATAACCTCCTTGTTGTCCTAGTAGCATGCACAGCACTTTAAGGTCACCACAAAGCATCCACTGATGTTCTTGGTAGTTTATTTTCTTTAAAAGAAGTTCATAATTTTCATACGTTTCCATTAAATGTACCGAATGGGCAACGGGAACCGAGGCCAGCTCGTTACCATTGTGCAATAAAACGTCTTTTAAACTACGCTTACTTGAGTCAATAAACAGGCGCCATTCTTCTTTTACATACGGCACATTTCCTAATTTTGAAATTAAGTCAGGAATATTGTTGCAATACACTAGCACACTAGTCTTGAGTAAAATATTGACATAACTCTTTTTCGCGATCCCGGTAAAAGCTTGATGCGACGCCAGGTGCCAGTAAATGTTTCTCACGAAGTCGGGAGGCTAACAATTCGGGTGCATTCTTTGGAAGGTGCAAATCTCTAATTAAATCATTTAGTTCGCTCTGGTTAAACACTTCGGGCTCACTGAAATCTGGTGTGAAATCTGAGTCATCTGGGTCGCAATTAGATTCCTCTGCTTCTGACGATATGACGTTTTCTAGTGCTTTTGGGGCGGTAGGTATCGGTACATCTGGTCCATGAGGAACTGTTCGAATAGCAGAGTCAAGATTGGGATACACAATTTGTTTCTTATTTTTTCTGTTGAATCCTTGAACATTACACGAACAAAAATAGCAATCATCACTGTGATTTCTAGGCTCTCGCCATACCATAGGAACACCAAAGCTTAAACATTTCTTCCTACCTTTTTGCCAGTTTCTTAATGCTTCAACGCAAACGGAACAAACAGTATGAGGAGCCCAGGACTTGTCTTGGTCGCCAATTTTTACACCAAAATAAGCGTTGTATACATTTTTCACAAACGAAGTTATGGTTTGCCTCTGCTTTACTACGACATAACTACCACATATATAACAAAAGTTATTCGAATTGTTCACTCAATGTCTTCTTTCCATATTTATACGTTCTAGAACACTTAAAATACGCAACAACGAAGACCAACAAGCGCGCGGACACAGTAGCACGACGACTAACACAACGAAACTGCACATAAGCAGGTAAATCCTTGTGTAAGATGCGTTTCACTGTGCTCTTACTCAGTCCAAGTTCCATTTCGTGACGCCTTGCGGAACGGCCGGGACTGCGCTGAATTGCATCACTCTATCCACGTTTTGTGGTGTACGTACAGTACGAGTAGGGCCGGGTTGCTTTGTTTTCATTACTAATCCTTTAGATCTAAATACATTCACCCACCTTAAAATTGTATTCCGACTTGGGACTTCACCATGACGACCAATACGAAAGCGACGCCTAAAGCATCGTTGAGTTTCAATAACAGACTCACCGCTTTTTACAAAGGTATCGTATACAAACACGCGATGATATTTCGTCCACAGCGGCATGATGACAACTAAATGGCATGGAGTGGGGAGCTGAATAACCTTCACCGCGAGTTTCTCCCTCCACCAGTCGCCAAGTACTGCGCGATTCAAAAACGTCCGTTTCCCGTGGACTACCCTGTATAATACAGTTAGCAGTATATTCTGTACATCGATACATATATAAGTCATATGTAAGTGTCAACAAAAATTTTAATTATTTTGTAAGAGCGGTTCTTTTTAACGTAAATTAGAACTTCTTCCGTTCTTCTATTATTAGCTAGTGCTTTTATCGCTCGTGAACAAATTACTTGTAGCGTAACCCAACAACAACGACGTGTACGTAGTACTATCTTGGAATCCTTAACTAACCCGAGTCTCCGCTCCTTTTACGTACCAGGGTGCTTCATTTATGTAAGAGTCCCTTCGCCTTTCTCTTATTCGAGTGCTAGATTTCCCCTCCCCTCATCAACTTTCAATTAAAGTAAGTACTAAAAATGATGGCCTTCGACTTCAGTGCACTTATTGATCCGCATTTCAAATGATTGTAGACAACTGACAAGTGTATCTTCTTCAATTTCGACCCAAGCATTACCGATTCGCTCAATCATATTTTCTCGTATTGTTGGTACTTGATTGTATACTTTGAAGTTGAGACAACCCCATAAAAAAATCTGGCGAAGTACGATCTGGTGATCTAGCAGGCCGATTTACTGAACCAGCTCTACCAATCCAGCGAGCATTGAAATTATGATGAAGTACTTCATGTGCTATCACCGAATAGTGTGCTGGACAATCGTCATGTTGAAATCATATATATCTAAATTTTTTCTACTATTTTCTTTTACACTTTACATTTTAATAATTTTATTTATTTTCAAATTAAACGCACATGTT
Source organism: Melolontha melolontha (assembly GCA_935421215.2). Taxonomy (NCBI): domain Eukaryota; kingdom Metazoa; phylum Arthropoda; class Insecta; order Coleoptera; family Scarabaeidae; genus Melolontha; species Melolontha melolontha. Next base: position 85,384,822 of record OW285236.1, on the reverse strand, counting down.
AAAATTCCACGATAAAATTCAGCGAATCTTTTGTTTAACACTTTTGAGGCAACGCATTCTTACCTCTTTTCTATGAGCAAAATTTATTATACTAACATCACAAGTTTCGCCGTTATTCTGGTTTAATAACAGCTACTTTAATACAGCTACATGATGTTTACGTAACACAAAAGAAGGCAATGGTGCTTGTAAAAGAAATTACCTTCGAGAAAACAGCCACCTATCATCCTGAGATAAGCTGGGCGGACACATCAGTGGTTCAATATAACCACAAACACGTTTTTTTTGTTACCAAAAATGAGTACTTGCGACTTGGTTAAATTAAAGTGCAATGAGTGAGACGTGGAGATATTATAAGGAGTTAATAAGTCTTTCTTTATTTTTGCTATACCTCTAAGAATAATACAATTGCATATCGTCTGCATGTATGTGTGCTTTAGCCGAGGACAAATGATTGGGAAATCACGACGTATAGAAAGAGAACAAAGGATGCTCCCAAGGGAATGCCTTGTCGCAATATTAATGGTCGCGAGACTGATCCCAATTGCATGCCCTGAGACCTAGCAGAGATAAAACTTGCCAGCAAATCTTGAGGATAACGACCCTATATCCATAAGAAAACTCAAGAATATGGTATTAGTCCAGGTTTTAGCGAGAATATCATACGTCACAAAAATTAGCGCCGAAGTGCAGCTGTGCCCAGCTCGAAAGCCCAACTGAACATCCAGCAGAAGCCCTTTCATGGCAGCATAATCTCTCAGTTGGCTTCAGCACTACACGTTTAAAAATTTTTGACATCAGTGGAAGAAGGTCGACAGGTCTAAGATTTTGAACTCCTGAACATTATCTTTTGTCGACAGCGAAATTACAAAGAGCCCGTTTTCAATATTCAGGAAATATACCTCTCGGAGTGAATGTATTAATTATACCGTACGGAAATGTGGTGGAAGGACGGCGGAGAGGTAAACGATACCCCTCCAGTATACCAATACACCAGGCGCCAGGCGTGTCTATGTTTAAAGACGAGTATATACGCAATACGTGTGTGTATACCACACCTACTTGTGACCTACCAATAGGCGTGTCTGTGTTGAAATAGGAGTACATAGGCAATACGTATGTCTATACCACACCCACTTCCAATAAAATGCTAAATAAACATATCGGAGAAGTTATGTTGACGGGGACGCGTCTTGCGCAGCAGTGTCGTTCGCTCACCACATTTCTACACAGTATGTGCGGTGTAGGGGATAATCACAGCCGAAAACAAGCGAAACATGCGAATATAAATTTCATCACTACCAACAGCCCAAGACTGACTGAACGTTATTTTATATTTCGGTTATTTTTGCATTATCGATCAAGGAAATAGTGAAGACATCATCAAACTTATTTAAATTAGGCTGATGAAATATAAGATCCTGCACAGGAGAACTATGAGGTACACTATTTACAAAGTTATAATTTATTTCATTAGGATCTGCCATGGTAGCAGGTATATTGTTTTCCTTCCTTCTTATATCCAAATAGTTAAGGTTTCTTCAGAGTGCTCGACTGTCTTTTATTTTATTTATTTAAACTATACATCCTTATCCCGTTAGGTGTCGGATTTTATTACTACATTTCAAGTTACTATTGCATTTATTCTTTCCTTCCACAAGTTTCTGTTCTGTGCCAAGTTCCTTGTTTCACACCATTGTATACCACGTTCTGCGGCTGCCTGTCGTACTTGTTCTTCCCATTGTATTCTAGGTCTTCCTATTTTGTTCTTTCCCTGTACTCTGGCTTCATACACCTGTTTTGATGGTCTATTTTCGTGCATTCGGTGCAAGTGTCCTAACCAACCCAGCTGTCTTTCTTCAATAACTCTCTTAACCGGTTTCAGGTTCCTTCTTTGTAGTATTACCTCATTGCTAATTCTGTCTTTCCTTGTAATTCCTTCAATTTTTCTCATTTCTGCTGCTGTTATTCTGCTTTTGTTTCTATCTGAAATCGTCCAAGACTCACAACTGTATACTAGTGAAGGTCTTACTACTTTTTTATATATCTCTGTTTTTATTTCCTTTGATACTTCCTTTTTTCAAAAAAATGTATCTTTAAGCATGTTAAAAATTATTCCTATCTTTCCTATTCTCTCTGCTATTGCTTTATCTATCCTTCCATTTTCTTCTATTACTGTTCCTAAATAGTTGAAACTTTTAACTTGTTCTAGTTGTCTTCCCCCTAAGCATATTTTGTGTATCTTTTCCTTTCCTGCCATTATCATCGTTTTTGTTTTGCTTATGTTAATTTTCATGTTTATTTTTCTGAATTCTGATTGGTATATATTTAGATTCTGTTCTAGATTCTTTTCTGAATCTGCTACTACAATCATGTCGTCTGCTAACAATAATTCGCGTAGAGCACTTTGGTGCATTCTACAGCTACCCACTATCAGTTTCTCACATCTCTGTTTACAATTTTTTATAACATCGTCCATTAATATCGTGAATAGAAGAGGGCTAAGAACACAACCCTGTTTTAATCCTATTTTTGTTTCAAATTCTGTTGATTCTTCGTGATGTGTTCTAACTTTATTTTTATTACCTTTATGCAGGGCCTTTATTGTATCGATAATATATCCAGCTTCTCTTTTAATTCTATCGAACGCCGTTTGTAGGTCGATAAAGCAGATATGTATTTCTTTTCCTTTTTTCAGAAATTTCTCTCCTAATTGTCTAACTATGAATATTAGATCTTGTGCACTTCTACCTCTTCTAAATCGATGCTGTTGTTCTTCTAGTGTTGGTTCTATTATATCCCTTAGTCTCTTTTCTAGTATCCTTGTTAGTACTTTTCCAGGTATACTAGTTAATGCAATTCCCCGATAGTTTGCGCATTCTCTCATATCTCCTTTCTTATAAAGTGGTAGTATTATTGCCATGTTCCAATCTTTCGGTATTTCCTGTTTTGTTAATATATCGTTCAGCAGATTACAAAATTCAGTTGTTGCTTTATCTCCCATATATTTTATCATATCTGCTGTTATTTTATCCTCCCCAGGTGCCTTTCCCGATTTCAGTTTATTAATGGCTTCTATTACTTCTTCTTTTATAATTGGCTGAATATTTGTTTCTGTACTATATTCTACTTGTTTCTTTTTTTCTTTCTCTTGCGCTTCGCTATTTGTTTCTGTTAGTTCTTTGAAGTGCTCCCTCCATCTTCTCATTATTAGTTTTTCCTCTGTTATTATGTTTCCATCCTTGTCCTTTATATTTTTCAGTTTTATTTGTTTCTTTTGTCGTAGGTTCTTCAACATGCTATAGAACAGTTTCTGACTTTCAGCGTAATTTTCCCTCATCTTGTGATCAAATTCTTCCCATGACTGCCTCTTTGCAAGCTTAACCATTTTATTTACCTCAGTCTTTAACTGCTTGTATATATTATGATCCTCTTCTGATCTTGTTTGTATGTACATCTTCCACTTTCTTTTCTTGTCCTTTACTTTTTGCTGAATATCTGGTGTCCACCATTTGCTTTTCTTTGTGCTTATATTTGCAGTTCTTATTACTCCGCATCCAGCTTTTGCCGCCTGTAGAATAATTCCTTTACATCGACTGTCTTTTGAATAGGAAATGTAGTCAAAATATGCTCTTTTTTTCGAGTTTAAAAGGTTCGATTCTTCGGATTTTTGAGAGATTTATAATAATTCCAATCATGCGCAATCTTTGTTCTTCTCGTTGTTATTTTTGACTTCATTACGTTGATTCATTAACGATTATATTTTTGGGACTATTTTCGTGTAATAAGTGGCGTATGTTTGTTAAATAATTGGAAAATACCGTAATTAAAAAATCGAAGTTTCTCTAATACATCATCTATATATGTACCTACAACATATATTTAAAAATCAATCAGTAAGGTCTATATTTATAATCAGTCGCTGATTAGCAGTTTTCAGATAAAAGAACGTACTACAAATTATAAATTGTAGTAAATTTTATAGAAAGGTTTCCGATTTTCTTTTTATAGATTACTTGATATAATAATTTATAATACGAAGGATGGTTCTGAGAATTGTGCTGCAATTAAATTACGCAGAACTTATGGGCAATGCTATTAGTGACGAACAAGGCTTGGCATGTTTATGCAGCTATCCAGTGCAATATTGTTCAGTCTGATCCAGGTGTTCCACCAATATAGACGCATTTTCGTAGCCCTGTTTGTGTCACCATGGAAGATGCGGCTTTCAAAGAGCAATAACTTCCTTTTTAAGGAAAGGGTGTATGAAAACATCAGAAATTATTAATCTTCTGCAAAGCGTATTTGGTGTGTCTGCAGAATCCAAAAGTACTGCATATCGCTGGATCAATCGTTTTAAAAGTGGTAGAACATCATTAGAAGATGCTCCAAGCAGCAGTCGTCCGAGCACGTCGGTAAATGAACGAAACATTACTGTCGTGGAGAACCTACTGAAAGAGGACAGACGGATTACTATTTCTCAAATTAGTGTACGCTTAGGAATAGGTATACGAGAAGTTCATGAGATCTTACATGATCGTTTGGGGTTAAGCAAGGTTTCGGCCCGCTGGGTTCCGAGGTTGTTGGGACCGGAACAGAAACTCAATAGGTCTGAAACTTGTCGTCTACTTCAAGAACTGTTAGCCCGTTACGGTAATGAATTTTGGCAACAGATAATAACCACTGACGAAACGTGGATTCCTTGTTTCAATCCTGAGACCAAAAGTCAATCCAAAGAATGGTGTAAACTCGAAGAAGGGCGTCTATTTAAGGCGCGTGCTGTTCTGTCTGTTGAAAAGATAATGCTTACTCTATTCTGGGATTATTTTTATGAATTTTTATGAATGTTACTCGAACTTATTATCCGGACCACTGCGGCAGGCACTTAACAAAAAACAGCCAGGGAAGTTGAATAAGCTTGCGTAATTGCAACAGGATAATGCAAGACCGTACATCGCAAGATAAACGGAGGATGTTTTGAACGATTTACGATGGGAATTGCTTCCGCATCCATATTATTCACCAGATCTCGCACAGAGTGATTTTGATATGTTCCCAGATTGAAAAAAATCCTTTACAGGGTGTTCGTTTTGAGAGTTTAACTGATGTAAAACGTGTCACAAATAGGTGAAAGGAATAGGAGACACCGAAAGAGTTCTTTGAGGACGACTTAAAAGAATTAATTTATCGTTGGAATAAATGTATTCAATTAAATGGCGATTATGTTGAAAAACTACATTGTAATATTGCTGAAAATTGACAAAATAAAAAAAATATATAACTAAATTCCCATAGTAGGTACGATGTAAAATATAAAATCTGTTCAACTTTACAATAAATAAGATAGTATAATGATGATGCAAGTTAGACGATGCATCGTTAGTAAAGAATGAATTTGCATTGCTTCACATATGAAAGTACAGTAATACCTTTTATTCTCGGCTGTTGTTGCAGATACTTCTTGGTGAAACATTTTAACTTCATACAGTAAATAATAAAAATAAATTAAAACACTTGGCTTGTTTCACTATGAGATTTATTTAAATTTTCTAACATTTGTTTCGGCTGTTATGCCATTCTCAAAGAGATCTATAAATTTAGATAAATAAAAATAGATTTAACAAAAAACAGCCAGGGAAGTTGAATAAGCTTGCGTAATTGCAACAGGATAATGCAAGACCGTACATCGCAAGATAAACGGAGGATGTTTTGAACGATTTACGATGGGAATTGCTTCCGCATCCATATTATTCACCAGATCTCGCACAGAGTGATTTTGATATGTTCCCAGATTGAAAAAAATCCTTTACAGGGTGTTCGTTTTGAGAGTTTAACTGATGTAAAACGTGTCACAAATAGGTGAAAGGAATAGGAGACACCGAAAGAGTTCTTTGAGGACGACTTAAAAGAATTAATTTATCGTTGGAATAAATGTATTCAATTAAATGGCGATTATGTTGAAAAACTACATTGTAATATTGCTGAAAATTGACAAAATAAAAAAAATATATAACTAAATTCCCATAGTAGGTACGATGTAAAATATAAAATCTGTTCAACTTTACAATAAATAAGATAGTATAATGATGATGCAAGTTAGACGATGCATCGTTAGTAAAGAATGAATTTGCATTGCTTCACATATGAAAGTACAGTAATACCTTTTATTCTCGGCTGTTGTTGCAGATACTTCTTGGTGAAACATTTTAACTTCATACAGTAAATAATAAAAATAAATTAAAACACTTGGCTTGTTTCACTATGAGATTTATTTAAATTTTCTAACATTTGTTTCGGCTGTTATGCCATTCTCAAAGAGATCTATAAATCTATTTTTATTTATCTAAATTTATAGATCTCTTTGAGAATGGCATAACAGCCGAAACAAATGTTAGAAAATTTAAATAAATCTCATAGTGAAACAAGCCAAGTGTTTTAATTTATTTTTATTATTTACTGTATAATACCTTTTAATTATCAAAAACAAAAGAAGCTCGTTTGGAACGCTATAATCATCAATTTAATACAATAATAAACAATACGCTCCCGAATTGAATGACGAATAGGACGTCGATAGTAGAAATTCCGTTTAGGAGACTAACAGACATGGTGCTGCGCAACTATATATTTGACCGCGGGGAGCTCATCAGTGAGAACAGTCATATCCGTGGCACGTGACTCGACGGCTCTACTTAACCACCCGTAAAATAAACAGTACATGGCTATCACATACATCATTCGCACAGGGCACTCGCAAAATGCTTTCTACAGCTTTTACCCTCACAAAATGTATTGCATGAATTTTCGAAAACACTCCAGTATAAACTACATGCTACTGGGAGAATTTAATTTGATATTATTCGTGTTACTTTTTTTGCATTTCTAGTATTACATAACTTTTATTTGCAATAAAAGCTCTCAATATAAATCGGTATTTAAATGGAATTCGCTGTTTTTTTTGTAATGCAAATCACATAAATAGAATATTTTCAATTTTAATTGGTACGAGTTACAGAGTATCAATAGATACATAGAGGTGCTTTCGAGGGTACCATGATTTTTCAATAGACGGCGCTAGGATCATTTTTCAACATTAATACGAGGACGTCTTCGTAAAATAAGTTCCGTTTTATTATTAAAAAAAAAATACTATATACAGCTTTAAGCTACTTCTTACTTCTTTAAGCTATTGTTCTACATGGTTGCCATCAATATTCAGATATTTGTCATAGCGATGAACTAGTTTTTTAATGGCCTCTTCATAGAACTAGTGACAGTATTACAGCACTTCGGTTCACTTCAAAATCGTAACGTGTTAGAAAAGTTAGTACCAATCCCATTCTATTTCATTTATGGTCTTCGGTATAGTATTTTTACGATAAGAGATCAATCACGTCATCAGTGTGCATCACACAACGTTGACAAATCTATTGTTTACATCATGAAAATAATTGTTATTTGGTTTATAGGTCATAGTACATTTAAAAACTTCAAAAACCTTCTATTTTACAAATGGAATTTAGCTAATACCTTAAACTGTTTAGAATGTTAATATTGTATATTTATCACTCTATATTTAGGAAAATACATAGTTTATGTTAATTAATAAAGGCAATTGTATTAGTATTTTTATTTTGCAAAATTAATAAATATAATATCAATGTTTCAAAATAAGAAACGGAAGGAATGGAAATATTAATAATCATGATATAATATAGCATATATATATTACATAGGTTAAATTAAACAATAGAATATAAAGGATTTATATTTTTTAGTTTTTTTACATTACACTCATCAGTTACTCTTAGGTACAGGTAATAATTGGTGCTACATTCGAAGTTGACTAGTAATGTCCCTCTAAAGCAGCGATGCACATACCGCGGCCCGCGGGCAGCATGCGGCCCACTGTCGATATTTATGCGGCCCGCCAACAAATTTTAAAAATTGTTCGAAAAACTACAAAAGTAGGTAAAAATACATTAAAATCAATATTTCTTAACTTTTTATTTTATTCTAACTTTTGTAATTGTTAGTAAGATATGTATCTTTAAGTACCTACTACTTTCTTGTTCAGGTTTACTACGTAGGACAGGTATGCTCTTCGTAGTTCCAAGCATATTGTTACGAGACTAGAAATCTGTCGAACCAACTAGATTACCCGAAGATTTGCGAAACATGTCGGTATTAGCCCCGAACAATGTGGTAGGTTCTCGATGTAGGTAACTCGTATAAATACAACGCATCGCCCGCTATCGGGCAGTTAAGTTTTAACTACGGACAAGCGAACGTTATATTGTTTGAATTGTAATCTGTGAAGAATAAATATTTCGTCGTTCGAACTTGGCATCTACCTACGCAACAATATAATATCAATTTTGATATGGATAAACCAGGCCCCAGTAAAAAACGTAGTCGTAAGGTTGAAGATGAAAATCGACAGTTTCAAGATATTTGGACCGAAAAATACTTTTTTATTTCATTGCCTAACAAAAGTGTCTGTTTAATATGCAAGAGTAGCGTTTCAATTCCGAAGGAATTTAATGTGAAAAGGCATTATGAAACCCAGCCTCATACTTTTACTAAATTAACAGGCGAAAATCGAACGCAAAAAATTTCCACTTTAGAAAGGGAAGTAATAGGCCAGCAAGCTATATTTACAAAACCAATTCAAGATGCTGAAACAGCTACCGAAGTTAGCTTTGAAATATCTCGAATAATAGCGAAAACTTGTCGGCCTTTTAAAGATGGTGAGTTTGTTAAGCAGTGTTTAGATATCGCAGCAAAAAAAATGTGCCCGAAAGATGCAAAGAGGTTTGAAAAAATTCAACTAAATCGGATGACTTCAAAGAAGACTTACTACATTAACAGCTAATATAGAACACCAATTGGCTACGAAATCGAAAAGTTTTGAGTATTTTTCTATAGCACTCGACGAATCTACAGATATAAGTTCCACTGCTCAACTCTTAATATTTTTACGAGGTGTAACGCAAAATTTTGAAGTGAGTGAAGAACTAATTGGTATGAGTTCTTTGATAAGTCAAACCAAGGGGAGTGACATGCTCAAAGCTCTTCTGGAAAAATGTTCTATAATGGATTTGGATTTAACGAAATTATCTGGAATTACGACTGACGGAGCACCTTCAATGGTTGGAAGTAAATCTGGTATAATAACTATGTTAAAAGTGTATTTACAAACTAAAAACATAGATGCCAAGGAATTAATGCAGTTTCATTGCATTATACATCAAGAGGCCCTCTGTTCAAAATTATTGGGATTTGAAAATGTGATGAAAGTGGTAGTACCTACTGTAAACTTTATAAAATCACGCGGTGAATATGGTGATCTCCTGTTTTACACTGAAGTAAGGTAGCTAAGTCGTGGGTTGTCAATAGAGCGGTTTCTTAACTTGATTGAAGAAATCAAAATATTACTGGCGGAAAAGAAAAAGGACGTCTCCGAACTCGACAACCCTGATTGGCTGTGTGACTTAGCGTTTCTTGTAGACATCACAAATCACTTGAATGTCTTAAATACGCGACTCCAAGGCAAAGATCAATTGATTTCGCAGTTATAGTCTCATGCTTCCTCCTTTTAATGTAGATTGATTCTTTTCAGGACACAAATCAATTCGGCCAATTACAGCTATTTTCCGAGCTACAAAGAAATTATGTAGAAATTCTATAAAACTGATGTCATTTCGCTTATGTTGAAAAAATTGGTATTTTAATACAAGGTTTTCATGATCGTTTTCTAGACTTCAAAAAAGTTAAACCTCTGTTAGACATTCTCAGCAATCCTTTCAACATTTCACCCGAAAATGCACCGGCATCAATACAGCTGGAATTGATAGACATGCAAAATGATGATAATTTACGAAACAAGTTTAATGAAGGTAATTTACTCAACTTTTACCGTTGCGTTGACAAAACTGCGATTGTTAAAGAATAGACAATAAGTTTTATAGAATAATGCTTACTATTTCTGTACATATCATAAATTGAATTTCTAACTGCACATTGATTAAAAACGCCAATATTAACAGTCAGTTTATTTTTAAAACAAGTAAAATAAAATGAGCAATGGTAATATGAAACGATGACTGACAGATGACAAGCAGATATCATATGATGATCATACGTGACAATGAGCGGAATAGGTAACACTGAAAATACTAATTTTATAAAATGCAGGGGAAAGTATATGACTACGTTAGTAAATTGAATTTCTTAGGTTTTTGTACCTGATATTACTGGTTATGACGTGAATGATCTGTTATCCTAAAAATACTATAAGAAGTTTTGGCACCTATTACAACTTACAATAAGTAACAGCCTCGCACAAAACTGTACGTTAAATTTGAAAAAGGGAAAAAAGTACACAGTTCTGTGATTGAGAATAGCCGATTTTTGCGAATTTTTTCTTCGACATTGCCCACAAGTTCGTTGGTCGCAAGAGTTGGTCTTCCACTCCGTTCTTCATCATGGACATTAGTTCGTCCTTCTCGAAAGATACGGCACTATATTGTCACTCATAATATTTTCATCATAAACAGAACAAAGTTCACGATGAATCTCAGCGGCTTTCATGTGCTTTGCACACAGAAATCGGATAACAGCACGCAATTAAAAGTTGGCGGGATTTTCAATTGCAGTAACCATTTTAAACGACCAAAATAGCACCAAAGAATGTCCGAACGAATACAACCAGAGAATCTGAGACGGGCAACTACGTACAAAACTTTACTCCTGAATATTGAATTCGTAGACTGGAATGAAAGACGAACATAGATGGCGGCAATAGTATTCAACGCGGGAAATTTAAATCTCCTCCTTTTTGGTATTTTTAAAATTTGTTAATAATAATTAAATTTCTATTAAAAATAAGCTTTAACAATGTGATTGTGTTGGGGCCAAAATAGATCCCTGAGGCACACTACCCTCGATGATCCTTTAGTCAGATTTCAACTTCCTCCCAGCTCGTTACAGGCACCAGTGCACACTGCTCTATTTGACAGATAAGACTCCACCTAATCCAGACCAATGCCACGAAATCCCATCACCTCCAGTTTCCGCAATAAAATCATCCGATGACTCACACAATAAAATGCCCAACTGAGATCCATGAAGACACAAGCCGTTTGCTCCTTTCCACTCAGGTCCAGTGTCACTTCTTCCATAAGCTTAAACAGGGTCCGACTCGTAGATCTCCCCCTTACACAACCATTTTGGTTGGGGTTCAAGATGTTTTGTTTGTTTATAAAACCGGTAATTCTCTTCTCAACCAGTCTTTCAAAGACCTTCGAAACATTTAATATCAGCGCTATGGGTCTATAGCTTTTAAAATCCTTTTTGTCTCCAGACTTATATATCGACTTTATAACAGTCTGTTTTAATCCATCCGGGAATATACCGGACAGGAATGAATTATTTATCACGTGAGTCAAAAGAACAGCGACACTCTTTGTGCATTTCTTTAGCAAAGCCGTCGGTACCTCGTCAAACCCCACTGAGCTTGTTCCCCTCAGGCCAATTGTTATATGTCTGTTGGGAAGAACGAGACGGTTACCAGTACAACCGTCTCCATGTTGTCCCTTTCGGACACCCCAAAAGGGACACCTTTCGGGGTGGATTGTTTTTGATGTATTAATGAAGTATTCGTTTATCCGCGTCAGTATATCTTTGTTGGAGACTCCATTGGTTTTGAATATTTGTAAATCAAAATCTGGTTTTGTTGATTTCCCTTGAAGACTGTGTTCGACATTCCACATTCTTTTCGTAACGTTTCTCGACTAATGAATGTGCTTTGAATACATTCGTTTCTTAGATATCTGGATTTCTGGCTTCAAATTTTTGCAATATGATTTGTAATCCTCTTGAGATATTCTAGAGCTCATCATCGCTTCATATAGTTGTATTTTTATTCTTGTTTTCATTTTTATATCCTCGGTTAGCCAATTTTGTTTAACTGAACCTGAACCAACTGAATATTGATGACTATTTTTTTGTGTTTCACTATTTATTACAGCTGTTAATATTTTTTGAAAAACCCGTTGCATTTTGGAATTCCCTGTATAAGCAACGCTTTGTGTTTGATAATGGTACCTTCAAAATATAAAGCCGCTTCTCTGGTTATAATATACAATTATTTCCTCTGAAATAATCATATACAGATTTACAAAAAAAGGAAACGAAAACCGTTTTCAGGGTCATTTTCGCCTATTGAATCATTAGAACTTTGAAACTACTAAGTTTAGTTAAAATTGATACAAAGTCGATTAAAATAAAAAAAGATCGAAGGACCGTAGAAGCGTCCTCGTAAGTGAATTCTTCATTAATTAATTATTCCTTAACTTTATTTTAATTTAGATGTAAATTTTTTAATAAAATTGCCATATTCGGAAAAAAAATGTTTTTAAAAACTTAGCAGTTGTCTTAATATCTAATCCAAGATTAAGAGACAATCCAAGAGACAATTTCCAAAATAAGCGGTATTTTGAAAATGAAGAAAAACGTTTATTGAACATAGCAATCCCGGACATCAGTTCACACATCATTTAATGCAAACGTTAATAAGTAAAGTTAGTAGGCGTAAGTTAATCGATTGCGTTGTCAATCACAGGACACGTCAAATATGTAATCATTTCATCGTATGGCGCGCGCCGGTGCACACAAAGTGGCCCGGTTCACCGCACACTGCTTTGACTAAACTATTACGTTGGTAAATGTTTATATATATATCTACATACGTATATATTGACAGGGTTATTTTGAAGTGGAAATTTCAATTATTAACTTATGCCTTTGTGATAAACGTGACTTGTTTTAATTATGAAGGAGTTACCAATTAACCTGTTAAAATAAAAATCTTTTTGATTCTACTGTTATCTTAGGTTGTATATCTACCTGTTTGCGACGACTGCGGTTTGTGAAGGATCAATGTTATGGTTGTATTCAGTTATTATAATCACGACTCCGATGTTGCTCGCCATGCACAGGTTGTAAGGCTGTATACACCCTCCTTTTTAAATCTTCGATGACTGTTTGTTAAATAAATAAATGTAATTGCATCTAAATATATTTATTTACACTGTATACATTTACTTTATTTATTTCCAACGACCTATACTAACATAAAAATGCCGTTGACACTAGTGTCTCTTATTAACGTATGATTGTTATGCTGATGTTTAAAGTAAGATCGTGTGTCCTGTGCTGTTACTTGTTATGATGTTAAAATGTGAGATTGTTTTAAGACTGTGTGTTTTGTACTGATGTTGAGTTGATACTGTGTGTAATAACTCTGTACCAATACCATGTGTATGTACTACTTTACCAAGGAGATGGCCCCGGCACCAATATATTGTATCATAACGATACGGAGCGTATTATATCAATACGGCCTCGGTCCATTTGATTGCATACACAAGGCTACGGATCAGGGTTACACACTTGCAAATATTGACAGTGTTTAAGTAAGACATGGTCGAAAGAGGGATATATAAGACAATAGATTGAAGAGATAAGATAGTCACAATTAGACAGTCAGAACGAACAGTAAGTAAGTTATAGAACTCTCTTTCGACCACTGTCATATATTAATTTATTATCATGTATATATTCTGTTAAACTCGTTGTAAGTGTTGAATTAATTATAGTATGTTAAAACTACTCCGAACTCGTGTTATTTAATTACACACTCATTCTCGTACCTGCACCACAATGTGGCCGTAAGGCACAGCCACATTAAATGGCGATCCTTGCTAGACACTAAGGCACATTACCTGCCTTAGTTAACCAAGCCACATTACATGGCGGTTCTTGCCAGCCACTTAGGACATAGGACATTACTGATTTGAGTTCATACTGATCTATTGTGTACTGCTTTACAAGTAGGTAAAAATATACCATTGCCCCTAACTATTACATATTAATTAACATACACTGATTGGTTGTACAGTGCATTGTTTGACGTCATAACGGGAAATTTTTGTGTTATTACTTCGTGCAAATTGTGCCTAGAAGCAATAATACCCAAGGTGTACGATAGTTTCTTAAAGATCTTACTAATAAATAAATATATAAATATCGTTACTAATTAAGCGTTGGTAGGTGTCATAAACCTAAGTATGTAGTTCCGGTTAATTCCTTTGTGCAGTAATGGAACCCTATTATACATATTTAGTTAACAATGGGTAGTCAGATTAAATATCGTCTCTCAAATGCTTTCACTGATACCCTAGGTAATAAAACAAGCAGTCTGAAGTAGAATATTGAATTATTTCTGGTGCTTTTGAAGAACAAAACTTGAAATTTTGGGTGGTTATTCAGGAAATAGGGGGACAATGAACAGTATATTTTATACCGCCCTATAGGGTCACACGCCGCCCCTAGCTACCCCCACCCCAAGATTTTAAATGACACCCTGTACTTTTTTGGTTGATTTTGAAGGAAAGCAATATTCTTGATTTTTTATGTGAAAAAAATAGTTACGTAGATCATGAAATTTATAAGATATTTAAAGTTAAAAGCTTCAGATATCAGAAATTATTTACTTCAAAAAATCATAAGTTAATCATGGTTGATTTTGAAACAACACAATTTTCTTGATATTCCTATGTGAAAAAACTAGTTACTTACATTATGAAATTTATGAGATATTTAAAGTAAAAAGTTTCAGATATCAGAAATCATTTACTCCGAAAAATTATAAGTTAGTCATTGAAATATTTAAAACAAAATTTATTCACAATATTTCAGTTAAATTAAATACTCAAATTGTTCGCCGTTTACATTTAAACAAGAATAAAGTCTATTTTCAAAAGCATTTCTAATATTTTCGAACACTTGTGGCGTTAAATTTCGACATTCCTATGTTATTCTATTATGTAAATCAGCTATTAATTGTGGCGGTGTATAAACAACAGACTTCAAATGTCTCCACAAAAGAAAATCTAGGGGAGTTAAATCGTGGGAGCGAGCTGTCCATTCAATACAGCCCCTACGTCCTATCCAATGTCCATCTTGTTGGAAGTATAATTGCTCCTCATCTATTTAAAGTTTTCTTCTAGACACTGTATGATAAGAGGGTGTATTAGCTCTTCAAAAAACTGTAGGTACTTAGGTTCAGTTACATTTTCCTGGAAGAATATTGGGCAAATTATTTGGTTATTAAGAATTCCTGCCCGTACATTAATTTTCATACTAAATTCACAAAACCTATTCCTATTCGTAACCCTCGTCATATTTCAACAAAAGCACCAAACTTGGGAATAGTTAAGACAATATGTTCCAGTCGAATTTGGAAATTTGCTCCAAAGAAGATAAAACTATTTCCATCAGCTGCAAAAACGATGGCCAAATTTTCCGACATGTCCGCGGCATATAATGACTTTCTGGAGAAGCGTGAAATGACAATTGGGCAATATTATGTAAGAAATAATCGCATTTTGAGAAAAATGAACTTTTTCTCCGAGTTTGCAATTGTTACAGAAAAATAGGATTGCACCAGGTTTAGCCTAATTAAACCATAATTTGTCTTCAAATTTTCGAATATGAAGCAAGAGTTTGCGGGAAAGAGAGATTTGCATTAAACAATGAAGTTATTGGTGAAAAAGTAGTTAAGGAAATAGCGATTCTAAATGACCTAGTGCACAATATTTGATATCAATCATGTTAGGGTCGGTGCCGTGTTTATTTACAATTTAAGAAAAACGCCAAGGATGAATTTCTAATTCGTTTTACAAGAGTAGATTACATTTGGATATATTGCCGTTGACGTAAAATCGAAGAATAGTCAAAACAATAGGTTAAACTTAGGGAATCTGTATCAAGGAATATGGAAACCGATCAATCAGTTGGAGAGATGATAGCTACTGTTTACTAGAATGAACATGCTATTATCTTTATTGACTTTCTGGAGAGGAGTAAAACGATAACTGGTCAATATTATGCAATCTTGATATGTCATTTCAGTTAAGAAATTAAGAAAAAAAAAAACGATCACTTTTTGCAAAAAGTTAAATTCGTCAAACGCGATCACTAAATATACTAGCCCACTCTTCTTCTGTTTTTATAGAAAAAACAACGAAATTGCAATGCTAAGTTTTGCGGTATCTATTTTCTATGCACTACACTTGGCATAGTCAGATTGCATTTGTTTCCGAATGCAGAAATCATTTTCGAGATAAAAATCTGTATCGCACAATGAGATTATTGACGAAATATCTCCTTATTTCAAAGACCTGAATCGTACTATATGGATCGGATTAAACAACTACAGAATTGCTAAAAAAGGCGAATAGTCTTCGAAGGAGTTAGTTTAGAGCAGGGTGCTCAGACTTTTAGGGATTCCAATCTACCACAAAACATTTAGGTGATAAACGATCGACACGTACGACCACCGACTACTAGGAGTAGCCTGGTTACAATAAAAAAAAAACAGAGTTGAAAATGATTTATTACAATTACTTATAATATATAAATACAAAGTATATTATACTTGCGTAAGTTAAACATCTAATAAAATTGCAACGTCTGAAATTTTCTTTAGTCACTGCTCTCATTTGGTAATTAGATGTTGATGCATGGCACTGCATACCATCCACAAACTTATTGAAGGACTGTTCGTAATTACTGAGTGCCAGCCGTAGGCATGCTGAGAGATGTGCGTCAGTTAGTCGATTGCGATATTTCGTTTTAGCAATTTTCATTTCCTAAGAATCAATCGTGTTAACCGAAGAGCTATTTGTTTTAAACAAGGATATTTGTTTTCGGATATGAAAGACCAAAACTTAGCATCAGTTGTTCTGGCTTTGAGATGTATATCTGAAATTATCTGAAATACCTCATTTCATGATATTTCAGTAGCAATTTTTTCAAGGCCTTCACCAGAAAATAGATAAGCCATGAAACTTACAATATCCGTCAGTTGCTTCAGTCTTTCAAATTCACTCTGAATGTTTCTTAGTTGTGTCTCGTCGTCATAATTTGAGTGGGAACTTACCCTTCTTTTCAAAGCTGAAAAATGTGTATAGTCCTTTTTGTTTAGCTGATTAATCAACAGCTTCAATTTATTTATAAAAGCGCTAGTTACGCTAACCATATCGATAATGGTTTTATTTTTTCCCTGTAGTTCTAAATTAAATAATATTCAAATGATTTGTCACATCCGATAGGAAAGCTAAATCACGAAGCCATTTTTCATTTTCAGTATCTCAGTATCGTCACCTTGTTCGCGAAGAAAATAAATGATTTCAGGTAATAGTTCTTGAAATCTTTATAAAAATTTTCCGCGGCTCAACGATCTTATGTTTGTATAAAGAAGTAAATCAGTGTGCTCGGCTAGCTAGCTTCCAATCGTACTTTCAAGAGGCGCCGTTGCAAACTTCGCGCACGGATTGAATTGCCATCGGTAGACATTCATCCCTCGGGCCAGAGGCCCTCGGGCTAAATTAACGTAGACTTCGGAGCAATATAATACCCATAACGCCCTTGGAGCATAAATAACTATTTCGCCACACTCATTTTATCTTTCAAATTTTACGTGTGGTTCAGATACTGGCCAGATGTCTGGCATAGTGTCGCGTCATCGCGGATTTTGAAACGAATCTGACTAATTCGAGAAGAATCAGGTAGTGTCGTGGAACGTTGCGCAGTTGCATTGCCTCGGGATTCTCGCAAATTCCAATGAGAGACAGAGACGGCCTAGAGTTGATGTTTGAGAGAACTCGAATTTGTGGAAGCATTATTTTTTGATTATTTTTTCGCGATTGATTACAAAAGCTCTCGCGATAGACCGGTCGATCGCGATAGACCGTTTAGGCACCCCTGCTTTAGAGAAATAAAAAGGTTTTGCCTTAAAATTGAGCCATCTTGATTTTTGCACGAGTTTATCGCGTGTGGGTTTGTAAGTAAATTTTTGAATAATGTTAGTGTACTTCCACATCAAAATAATACCTTGGACTGAACTAATGATAAGATATTCACTGTATTATACAAGTGAAGTTTCTTATGTTATTTGCCTAGCTATGAAAACAATAAGCTATTGTAACCATTTTATTACATCAAGTTTCTGTGACATTTTATAGTGTCATTTCCAAGTTTGGCTTGAATCGCTTAATATTTCTTACTTTTACATTCGTTTAAAAAGAGAAAACGAGTGATTTAAAAGTTGAACACAGAAGCGTCATCAAGTTTTTATCAAAAGAAGGCAGAAGCCCGAAGAATATTCATGAGAGAATGGTGGCGGTGTATGGAGAAAATAGCCCGTCCTATTTCCAAGTCAAATTTTGGTGTAAGCTGTTGAAAGTTCCCCTTTGAAGGCGGGCGTGATTGTTTTTCACAACAGGAGTGTTGATGCAAGTGCTGCTGATGTATAAACAATACCGCCCTCCCTATAATGGAATCCTAAAGGAATTTGGGACTTTATATAGATAATAGGCTTAAATTTAAACTACATATTTCCAAGTGTCTGCAGCGTGCTTACGGTGTTTTAAAACATATATCCACACATATTCTGAATACAGAAATTCAGACTCAGCTATGTGAATTTCCAGTTCTTTTTCAACTGTTGTTTGCGGATATTATGTACGGTGCTTCTCTTTATCAGGTCGACAGGAGACGCGCGCAGAAGCTGCAAAACTCGTGTCTTCGGCTGATATTTGGTCTTCGAAGATTTGAACGGATCAGTCACAAATTTGGAGATGTTGAATAGCTTAATATGGAGCAGCGAATTATATTTTGTAGCCCTAGTTACGGCCTTTTAAAAAAAGGTTTATTTTCTTTATTATTAAGGTAAATTAAAACATTAACGTAGATTTAAAATATTTGTTTATTTAAAAGTAAAACGTGAAGCGAACAATATATTAAGAACAGTACTGGATTCCTCGTAAAGCGATGTAATGAATAATAATGTTTCTTGTATTTGGTTTTTAATACCTCGTCTCTTTATCGTAATACTAAGAAACACTAGCGTGATGCTGCCTTCCATTCCTCACATTAACGTTAGTGCACAAGGACGGTTCTATAACAAGCGTCTGTTTCTTCATAGTGCTTATACATTATAAAACTCCGACGTATTTGCACAATCAAATTTCTTTTAGAACGGACATACATCACTTTAACCTAAGATTCAGAGGTTTATTGACTACACCGATATATAAACTCTCCTTATTGCAAAGATCAGTTTACATACCAAATAACTAAAGTATATAACTCTCTTTCTACTTGTCTTAAGCTTCTGTATCTAATTGCTTTCGAAATGGTATTGCATAAGCATTTGCTTCAGGAATGTTGCATGGGACGACTTTTACCAATTCTCCTTTACGGTTGCTTTGTACTTTCAATTCCGTTACTAAATCAATCTTTTCTTTTGGTTTGATGGAGATGGTGTAGCAGAGTATATATATCGGGTATAAAAGCGATTCGTATCTTACTTGTATCTTACTTACATACTAATGTAATTCTTTTCTCTCTTTTTTTGTGCGCATGGGTTAAGTTGATCAGGGTTGCTGGACTTCGCCTTTTGTTTATTTCAATAAAGATTTATTATTATTATTAAATGGGACAAAGAATCCATTCATTATAACCCAAAATGTGGAAGACCTATGGATGTACGAACTGAAGAACTGACCGCCGAGTAAAAGTTTCAATTATTGATAGAGAAATAGGAATGTCAGAAACAAGCTTTTTAAAAATTTTACAAAGAAATTAGTGTCAGTACTATGGATTCCCAGGCTGCTCAGTCCGAACAAAAATTCTGTAGACGACAAATTTGTGAAGAGATATTAACAGTTTTATGGCAAGATGAAACTTCTTAAATATAATTTTGACAGGGGATGAAACTTGAATACAATACTGGAATCCTCTCATGAAACAACAGTCCATGCAATGTGTTCGTGAGGGCTCTCTACCGCTCAAGAAGGCAAAAACGTAATTTTCTGCAGGAAAAGTGCCTAATTTTTCTGAGTCGCGGATGGTATTCTCTTGATTATGTCAAAATGGACTACAATAACAGAAAATGTCAACAAAGACAAAATTAAGAACTTGAAACTGGCTATAAGCGAAAAATGACCCCATAAATTTTCTCAGAAAATTCTGCATGTGCACGACTACTGCAGGGTGCATAGGCGGGGCACGAATTGTTCAAGCAGTAATCAACGAATGCAGCTTTGAGGACTTACAACGTCCCAACCTCGTTCCTAGTGACTATTATCTCTTTCCAAAACTTTGAGAGGGCGTCGATTTTTATCGAATGGAAAAAGCTGTGAGGTCGTATTTTGCGCAATTACCAAAAGAATTCTTTTTCGAAGGCACAGCGTTTTTAAAGAAACGTTGGAATAAGTGTGTTAGTGTTAATTGTTCTTACCTTGAAAAATAGTTTTTGTTTTCTAACTCGTTTTTTTTTATAACATAAAAAACTGCCCTCGTACATTTAATGTATTTTAAATTAATTTATTGCATTTATATAGCAAGTTTAATGAAATACATCGCATGTTTACAACTAGATATATATACCGTGCATAGATATTCCAATACATACACCTATGCAATTAGGAAATGCTTGAATGTGTTATACATGGAAATGCTTGCTGCAAGGTATGTAACAATAATTTGCATTTCAATAACCACCGTGCACTCACACTGTGGATGCATTTGTTATTTGATCTCTTGTGTTTATCCTGGTTCAAATGATACACAGCTTTCAACCGCATTCTAGAATCCTATTAGGAAATGATAAGCACTGTCAAAACTAATTATTCATGTTAATATATGCATTAGCTGTATACATACTTATATGTATATGCCTCTGTACATATGGATATTTCTATGTGTACGTGTATTAGATTGCATTATAAAAATATTTAGGCCAAATATTTCATTTAAACTATCAACGGATATACATGTAAAAAACATAATACCGGGTGGCCATAAAGGAATGTCCAAGTTTCAATGGTATATTATAATAGTTTAATTTAGACTATGTACAACAGATCATATCTCAAATTGAAGGTAAACTAACCTAGTTCTTCTTACAAATGTTCAATATGTGCAACTTTAGTTATACAGCACACATCCAATCTAAAGTCTAATTCTTTATGAGACACCAAAAGAAAAAAATGCATGGCGCGTCATGCGAGCGTGAGCGTGGAGGTCAGCGAAGAACAGCTCTATCGTTTCGACCATTACGACCAATCCAACCGTTAGGAACTTCGACGTTCAACCACTCTCATACAAAGAGATTCCAATGGAGTGTTGCCAGATAAAGTTTACAGATTCACCCTCTACTAATTCGGAAAAGAGCCATTCTTTTAACATATCCAAATAATCCACCTTTGTAACGGTAGCTTCAGCGAAATAAAATGGTACATTTGACGTCGGGGTACAACACAGAAAACGTTTAATTTTGGAGAATTTCTTTCGTATTCTAAAAGTTCATGAGGATGTTCTGCCCCCGGATATGAACGTTATGGGTTTACCTTCCCGCTTAGATGAAAAGTTGACTCATCGCTGAACACCACACGATCAAGAGAGTCATCTTCCCGCGCAAAAACTTCACTTGCATAGTTAAAACGTACACCATAGTTATCTGGCTTTAAAGTATGTACCGACTGTAACCGGTTGGATACATGTGTAAATGTGTTCTTAAAACCTTCCACACTATCGTCTTTGGCAAGTAAAGTTGAAGATTTGCTTTCCAAGCACATTTTTTAGGACGACGCTGGTAAGATACTCTGACTAGTCCAACATCATGTACTTTTTTTTGAGGTCGTCCCATGCCTTTCCTTTTACAAACGCATCTGGTCCTTTCAAATTTCCTATACGGATATTTTTTCCACACACAATTAAACTTTAAACGAAATGCACCTTGAACTGAAATTACAGATTCACTCTTAGCAAATTACAGAACACAAAACGCTTTGCGCTTAGGAGTCATCATTTTCCTTACGTGGCACTGTAAGCGAGAAAACAACAAAGCGGTATTTGCGCATGCGGTTTGAGTTTGAATTACTCTTTAACTGTGACCTTGAACCAGCACTATACAATTGTTGATACTATTAAAATTTATAACTGAGACATTCTTTTATGAACATCCAGTACCTATACCTACCTACAGTGTTATTTGCGTATTAGAAATCTCTAGATAACGAAACTGTTACATTTGAATGTTGCCACCAACGCGGCGCGTAAAATTAAATGTGTGACGAGTGATAAGGAGTGAACGCTCGCTGATCCTCTCTGGTCTGAACCTACCTGTTGATGTTATGTCCCCAGGAAGGTCTCTGCCGGCTAACTCTCTTGTTTCGGAGAACGTCGCGGATTCAAGGCCGCGAGTTGGAAAATGGACGCCACCGTTATATCCACCTGCAGAGATTCAGCTATAACGGGAGCAGGCGGGACCTGGTAGCTCCAACTAACACCAGAGGGTCAGCCTCTTATCACTCGTTGCAGAGCAAGAAACTTTGTTATACTCATAAAACTAGTGGAAGGGTAGGGATCAAGACACAATCAACAATTCTACAATTTATTAAAGGCTACAAATGGGCCAACATCAATCCACAATTCGGCGTTGTCAATTCTCACAAAATATAAAACTAGACACAGTCGTACATCAAAAATTCAAAGTCAAAACGCTAAACTAATATAGTAACAGACACTTAAAATGTTTCGAAGCAATTAAAAGGTGAAGCCCTGTTCAACCAAACAAAAGTGATAGCAACTTGATATTTGAGTTAATAATACTGAGTACGGAAAAGTTAGCAACTCTCTCCCCCTGTATATTTGAACCGGGAGGCGAGTGGGGTTATTCCAAAATTGTCTCGTCAGGTTAATAAAATCTTGAAACCACGAACGAGTTATCAAAAGAAGTCTCAATAGACGTCAACGCGAACAATTACAAGAATGGCAAAATCACAAGCGAACCGGAAGGTTACCTCATGAAAGTAATCAAAGTTATGCCTTAATTACAGCAAAATAATAAAGGTAAGAAAAGTTACAAAATTATGAGATCTAATATTCCTGGCAGAACTTTTGGAGTACCCCCTGTATATCAGGTGTGCAAATATTTAATATAATTTAAATCAGAAAAACCTGTAGGAAATTAATTAACAAAAGTAATTATTAGAATACCAATTCCGTATACGTAATCTAGATTCTGTACAGTTTTTTACAAAATAAGTACATTAAACTACAGAAAGTTCTTCGATTTTAAGGTATCGAAACAAACCATTAAGGGAACGATCTGAAGGATCTGACCTCGAAAAAGACACTAAATCTAAACAGGTGACAAACAGTGAAGCTGTCGGTCTTCTGGAGCTAATATTAAGTTTCTGTACCAGTACCCGGGGATATTTATGACTATCAACGGGTTTATTACAAAATCAGACTCGAATGACACAGTAAAACAAACTTGAAATAGGGAAAAGATCCCTTCTAAATAAACTGAATTAACAGTTTGAACTAACACACAAGGTGTGCGTCTCTTAAGGAGAGTAACAGCTTGATTATAATATTAATTTAGAAAATACTAAACACTATTCGATATTTAAATGATCTTCTATAAGTTTAGGACTGCAAGAATTAAAAGGCAACACCTACTTTTTCTAGGATACAATAACAGAATTCGTTCCTTCCAAGTACAATATATCGCTTACTAGGGCAATTCAATTCTTTTATTCACGAGCAGGTTTCACAGCGACGCCATTACGGGAATCCAATTTGGATGAACCGCGTCCCTTTCTCCTGATCCTAAAAGGTCTTGCAGAATAAATGTGCCCCAAAATTCACAGGTTGCGGACGGCTTAAGGGAGTTTCAAATCTGCGTCGAAGTATTTCGATCAGCAAAATTATGCCCCAAAACACAGGTTAAAATTACCGGTGAGACGCCTTACGCTTCACAATAGATATCCAAATATTTCTCAGAAATTCAGAGAAAACCTCGTTTTATAAAACGTTTATAAGAATCCTGAAAGTTCAAAATGCGATATGGTAAAAATTATTAAGGGGATTTCCAAAACTCACCGCAGAAATCTAGTTTTAAATAACACGTGACACAAACACAACACAGCGCTTATGAAGCTTAAGTCTCAATGGCTGCCGTATCGATATAGAAGTAAAATGCCGGATACGCGTCATCGTAATTGCCGGAAGTAAAGAAAGAAGAGGATATAGTTTTCAAAATCGCGAGGATGATCTCAATTCGCAAAAGTGTCTAACCAAACTTAAAACGTTAAATAATTTAATGACCAGAGACGAAAGTTTCTAATAGGAGTCGGCAAGTGAGTTTCCTGTCGCAGAGGGCGAACAACGAAAAGGAGATGGCGCAATAAGCGTTGTAATTAAAAATTAAACTAGAATTAATTATAGAAAGGCAATATTTCACAAAACAGATGCGTCTAGAAGATCTATATTTCAAAGCAAAAATTCCTTCATAATTGGTTTGAAATTCGGTGTGACTTTTAGCGAGTTAGCAGTGAAAATCTTGCGAGCATTTCGGATAGGGAATTTAAGAAGATGGCCGCTTGCTAATATACAAAGGCTTTCAAGATGAATAGAACGAATGAAATGGGTTGAGAATATTGTAGTTGAAGGGTCTAAACTGTTCGTTAAATGGAGTTTGAAGCAAATTAAAAATCATTAGTAGAAATTTATTTAAATGTTAAAGCTACGAGGGTTTTAAGAGAAATAATAGAGAAAACTTGCACTTACATAGGCCGTATGCAGGAAAGTGTATTTGTATGCGTAACAATGTCCGAATTCAAAAGCGAATAACTACTATAATAACCTGAATAGTGTGCATAGAGCAAAAAAAAGTAAAGTAGCTGCGGAATAACGCCATGGTCCGACCGAGTGTCGTGGGGCGAATCGTTTCCTCCTTTCGATCTCGTCTAGACACGCCTGTGTTTGCGCTTGGCTTTACTCGAGTTTAGTGCCTCGATGCCGATGTACGTGTCTATGCAAGTGCCACTTGTGTTTATCGTAAGAAGTAGCGTGAGTTTTAGAAAAAAATACACCACAATAGGTGGACTATGTGGCTGCACTTTTTGCTTAATTCACCCCAAGATATATTTGGATCCTCGCACGTCATCTAGGTCGTATTTTATTGTGCCCTTGATCATCTAAAGTTAGCGAAGTGACACCATTTTCTACGTGGCGTTCACATTCAACGTTCCCGTGTTCCGCTTTTGCTAATGCACCACATATTATCTTATCCAGCTCCTCTTGTTAGCTAGTAATAGCCGGGGTTGCTGAGGAGCAAATTAATCAACGTGGTATCCAAGAAAGAGATGGAAGAGACACCATCATCGTCATCTAATTACACCGTCTCGAGTGACAAGATAAATATCTTATTACTCGAATTGGTGTTGTTAGATGACGATAACGGCGTCTCTTCCACCTCTTACATTTTTATTTAGTTCACATCTATTAATGTTGTCATCCAAAAAAAGTAAACGACAAGAAACTAAGATAATACAGGTAAGCTTAATCAAACGGTTTCACTATACCAGACAATTCAAATATTTATATTAGCGCAGAACTAAAAATAACGTACCACCATATCTGCTTCATTTCTATTTATATTGAATTCAATACCCGATAATATGTGATATAGCTGTAACACATATAAACTTAGCGATACAAATAAACATCTATTTTCAAAATTAAAACCTAAAATAGACAAAAATCAGGAAACACATGTTGTCTATAAAATATCATGTCGCGACTACGACAGTTACAACATGGGTCGAACCAAACAATATTTATACAAAAGAATACAAGGTCGCAAATACTCCAAAACTGACAAAACTGCTTTATTTACACACAAACTGCAACGCGAACACCATTTCGAATTTGAAAACATACAAATAATTGATAGAGAGCAAAACCCAATGAAAAGAGAAATTAAAGAAATGATTAATATTAAACAGGAAAAAAATTCAATTAACAACAGAAGTGGTATAAAAAATCTAAGCAGTATATATTATAACCTAATAATATAACGATCTGCAATTTACTATCATAATATGTGTTGCAGTTATATAATTATGTATCATATTGCTATGGATTTTTCCCTAAATAATATTTAAAATGTTTAACATAGATGTACAATTTTTTTGAATCGAAGTGTATATTCAAATGTATTTTAATCTGCGTGAGCAAAAACTTGTATTTTTGAAGGTCGGCTTTATGTGAAAGCGATTGCGGGTGATGTTGAGGGGCAGACTAAGTTAAACCTAGACACAAGAACGTTGTATTTCACTGAAAAATATATAGATTTATATATTTAATTAAATTCGGGTTTTGATTGTGTTAATTAGTTGTTGTATCTTTTATTCAATTCCCGTATATTGTTTGAGAGTTGTTATTCTCGAAATTTGTTGGTTTTTAAGATTTAACGTGTCTTGTGAGTCTCCTTAAAAAACTGTAAGTTTTTTTGATATTTTTATGAATTCATAAAATTTTGATTAATATTATAAGAGATTTATATTGCATTCAATATTGTTATTAAGAGATTTATTATTAGAAGAATTAAATGATAAAGAATATTTTTTAAATTTCTATGTAAAAAAATTATTACTGTGAAATTTTATTTCGTTTGGAAATCAAGGGATTTTTTTGTTACATATGAGCGCGCATGTGGTAGATTTAGAACGTGTTTTCAAGTTTTTACAGTTTGGTTCTCTGGGGAGAAACTAAAAATAAACTTTATTATTTTTTTTAAATTAAGTTTGATCGGAAGTTATTAGAGGAAGTTTAATTCACGTAGCGGTCATATTCAGTGGATTGTTTTACCTCTTTGTAATTTGTATATTACACAATATTTATACTCTATAAAGATAGTTTTTTTTCTTTTTTTGATTTTTTTTGTATTAAATATTCATTTAAATTTTATCCTGTGTTTTATTCTTGATATAACTTTGCTACTGAATTAATTAAAAAAGTAACTCAGAAAATATAAACGTACGTAAAGTGAATTCTTTTACTGGCGCCTAAATAATATTACAGTTCCACGTTTTTCCGATTGGAACCCTGAGAAGAAAGCAGTCCCATATTTGGAAATCAACCGGCTGAGTATCCTAGTTGGGTAGATTAGTTATGGATGGTGGTGCAGTAAATATATAAACCACAACTCATAGCATATTTTGTTATTTAAATATCTGTACATTTGCTTATCATGTTGTCAGTTCCGTGTTTAGATACCTAACTGACTGTCCGAGTAGGTTTTCGTGGTTTTCCTTCTCGTCCTAGGCGAAAGCCGACAGCTTTATATCTTAACTCGCTCCATGGGCGCAAGTGTAATAATAACTCATGACTTACCATTCTCTCTATATCATTGATATCAAACTTTTGCTATGTCTCGAATTATTATTAATTGAATTGAATGTATGTATGAATTTGTATCTCTCACCATGACTACATCGCTTATATAACTTTGACATTAATATGTCATTTATAATTTTTTGATATAGGAAATACTCACCGTATCTTATCTTATAAAAGCATCGAGTTAGTAGTAGTAGTAAATCAACTATATTGTACAAAGGTCAAGAAATAATTATCTTTATATATATATATATATATATATATATATATATATATATCTAAATATAATATTAACTTACGAAACGTTAATAAAAATTTTAATTTGAACAGATAAAAATTAGAACTCGAATGTCGAGTCCACGTGTCCTTGTTTCGAGTATGGGATATTGCCAAGGAAGCTGGTGATACGATTAGTCCGCTGGGAGTATCGTGGTTGAAATCGATTAAATGTGTTGGGACGTCCAGAGGGTTTTCAATATTGCGCCGCCGTTCGTATCAGAAATGCCGCCAAACTCAAGAGCAAATGGAAGGGTTTTCTTTCCTTTACTTCTATATCCAAACGGAACGGTACCAGTGATTTCAAACCTATTTACGTTCAACGTTTTTATCCACAATATGCGATTTCTTATCAAACTATGTAGAGTTACGTAAGACTTTATTCCCTCAGGAATGTAAAATGCACTAGCACAATTCAACCGATCTTACGCGGGGATGGGGAGATATCGTGAGAAACATCCACTCAAATGGTGACAACGTATTCGCGAAATTGAAAATTGAAGTAAACGATAAACGATAACTCGCGATAAAACGATAAAATGATGAAATTCAAAACATAGCAACTAATTACATATATAGCATGAAATGTAAAGCGAACCTCTATATAATATAAGGAATGGAATTTAAAGCATAGCAGCACATATTAGCATTAATAACTAATGTATTTTTGTTTGTATAAATCTGAATAAATCTTATAAAAATTGTAGTCCAGTAAAGTATTTTAATTCTGTAAAATTTTATTTTCCGGACTGAAATGAGTCCGGGAAATCAAAGAATGTGCCAGAGGATGAAATAAAGATATAAAACCTTTGGTTTTTATCTACAGCGGCCGCGGCGGCTGTGGAAATCCAGGGGAAGTGGGGCAGGGGGGGGGGCAATTATGATCATGACGGACGTCGATTTGATTTGATCTATTTTGGACACCGCAGATATAAATATTATCGATAGTAGAAGTGTAAGCAAAATCTTTAAATTTCAGAAGCAGTTTTGAAAATAAGGTTGTAATCTAAAAACTGTCATTAAAATTTTCCGTAATTATTTTTGGTATCCTTATCAACACGCCAAGCAAACGATAACTTCACGCGTAATATATAAATAATTACGTGGTATTGTACTCACTTAATGTTCCACGGTATTATATATATTGGCCTTTTGTAATGACGCATATGTGTGTGAATATATATATGCATATGATTAAATAAAGGAAGCAAATACACTTATAGTTGTTTAAGTGCATTACTATTGAAGAGAACGTGTCTCTAGATCTACAAACAGGTGCGTATATACATAGAAGTTTAAGAGATTTTTCTGTAAATTAGATTTGAAATATTTATACAAAAATCGGCTTGCTATTTTATTTTTTATAACTAGGATTAATTGACAGAAAATTTGAATAAAAAAATACAATACAATACTTTCAGAATATATATATATATATATATATATATATATATATATATATATATATAGTATTTTCGTGACCTTGGTATGATAAGGTAAACTTAATTAGTCGGCGATTAAAGGTCTGGTTATTACTTCAAAGTGTATATATTTAAAATAATCCTACATGTTTCGGCAATGATGCCTTTGTCAAGGATATAAAAAATATAAATGACAGAATATAAATGTCAAGTAATTGAGTTGCTATGGTTTAAATTATTCAAAGATACATTCAAATAGTAATACTAAGGCATGATTTATTATTACTATTTGAATGTATCTTTGAATAATTTAAACCATAGCAACTCAATTACTTGACATTTATATTCGGTCATTTATATTTTTTATATCCTTGACAAAGGCATCATTGCCGAAACATGTAGGATTATTTTAAATATATACACTTTGAAGTAATAACCAGACCTTTAATCGCCGACTAATTAAGTTTACCTTATATATATATATATATATATATATATAATTATTTCTTGACCTTTGTAGGTTATAGTAGATTAACTTAGTCGGCGATTTAAGGTCTGGTTTACTTTGATATGTATACATTTAATATAATCTCTTACATGTTTCGGCAATTATTGCATTTTTCAAAGAATATTAAATGACATAAAGAAATTAAATGACAGTATATTCATGTCATATTTATATATCTGTAGTTGTCATGGATAAAATTAAAATATCCAAAGATACATTCAAGTTTAATAATAATTATAATTCATGCCTCAGAACTTTCGACAGCAAAACATAAATTACGGGGGATTGGCTATTCATGAGTTATTATTATATCTGCGTCCGTGGAGCGACTTAAGATTTTAAGCTGTGGGAATTCGCCTTGAACGAGAAGGAAAACCACGTGGTTTTCCTTCTCGTTCGAGGCGAATATTTTAAATTTCTTTGAAAAAGAAACTATGTGTCAAAACATGTAAGATTGTTTTAAATATACATATCAATGTAAAGCAGACCTTAAATCGCCGACTAATTTAATCTACTATATATATATATATATATATATATATATATATATATAAATAAATAAAGAACAGAAAATGTAAAATAATTTGATATATTACGTATCTTATAAAAAGTCTTTTTTTGGAGACTGTGGTTAAGTAAAAACTCAAAAAAGATATAAAAGCCTTACCACAATTAACAATCGTATCCTAAATACGTATTTCAACAATTAAGTTGTCATCATCGGTAGGTAAAACCACAAATCAAAATTTCGAACGTGGGGCACAGTAAACCTAACACATAGAATCGAACACAACTTTACATGGTGTCCACGTATACACTGAATTTAAAGCAAATGCACAAACTAAAATTACGTCAACTTACCCCTCTTAAGAAAACGGCAACACCATGTGTTTATTCTCACGTTCTCAACTTTTTCTACCTCTTTTCTAAGAATGAAAAAGGAAACTGTATGGGATACGACCGTTGTTCGAGTTGAACGTATTAATTTTGTTTTAAACGATACCAATGCTTTCGTATGCGTCGAAATCTCTAGGGTTGTTGATATTTCTGACAAGTTTTAATTCTTTTACCGAGACGTTGTGATCCGTGGCCAATGCATGGTTGGCGACGTTCGATTTTTCTGGTCTATTAAATTTAATATATGATATGTGTTCTTTAAAACGGGTTATTGTTGAGCGTTTCGTTTGACCTATATATCTAAAATTGTAATCACCGCAATTAATTTCGTATATACCTGATTCCAAATTTAAATTAGCATTATCTTTGGTATTGCCTAGGTGACTTTTGATGGTGTTTTCGGACCGAAAAACAACATGGAGTCCTTGTTCTTTAACAACTCTATTAATGTTTTTCGTGATTGGCTGGTATGGTAAATACATATACTTTTTCTCCTCGTTACGTTGAGATATGAAACTTGTGGCTTAGCGGATATAGGCGTTAATTGTTAAAATAGAGGAAAATATAAAAGGCAATAATTAAGAAACAAATCAAGTTCCAATACATTTCTTTGTTAAAATGTTTTGAAGTCCAATATGTGATTAAAGTATACTCTTAAAATTCCTGTTCTTCCTGCGCTATATATTTAATGCAACAAATTATAGCGACAATCGCATGTAAAATGGGATTTAATGATTATTAATTCTCATACACATGAAGTTCATCACAGTTCGTATATATACACGTAGTATAGAAGTGAATATCATGTCTGTTTCGGTAAGGTGCACTGATGATCTATAAAAACAGTGAAATGTCGATATATGCACATTCCGCGCAGATAAGTTTTTCACAAATTTTTCATATATATATATATACATACATATATATATATATATATATATATATATATATATATATATAATATCTTCGTGACCTTGGTATGATAAGGTAAACTTAATAAGTTGGCGATTAAAGGTCTGGTTTACAAGAGAATACAAAATATAAAATTTTATATTTTGTATTCTCTTGATAAAGGCGTTCTGCCGAAACATGTAGAGTTCTTTTAAATATATATACTTTGAAGTAAACCAGACCTTTAATCGCCAACTTATTAAGTTTACCTTATATATATATATATATATATATATATATATATATATTAAAAATAATAGATTTTTATTGGTTTTAGCGACCTTTATTGAATTTTGATGTTGTTTACGACGTTTCGACTTTTATCAATTCAGTCTTTTTCAAGCATCTGGAAACAAGAATCATTACAATGAACATGAGAACTGTGTTTGTTTCATGTGATAGATATAACAATTATATTACCAATATTAAATTTAAAATTATATTAAGAAATGAATTACGAATTAGGTTAGCATTTTACGTTGAAAATTAAATAACATTAAATTAAAATAGCTTAAAAGAATGGTCGGGGGACATTAAAGTGATTAATATCAGTATGAATTAATTGGAGACTTAACAATTATTAACAATTTTAAGTTTAAAATTAGATTAAAAAATGATTACAAATTGAGTTAACATTTAACGTTGAAAATTACGTAAAATAAAAAAAAAATAAAAAATAGCTTAAATGAATAGGTAGGGAGACATTAAAGTGATTAACATCTGTATGAATGAATTGGAAAGTTGAATTACATTACAATAGGTAAAGAGAACAAAGAAAAGACAAATAAAAGACAAATAAACTCACATTTGTTGTTTCGTTTGGTTTTGCAAGGGTACGCTTCTGTGTGACACATGTGTTTTGGACATCCGAGACCAAATTTCTTAATAGAACGACCGTGCTGTGCGGATATTGTAAGAGAACTAATACTTTAGTTTGTGGGGGTTTTAATTTCTGTTCATTGGAATGAGCATGGTGGTCAGGACCGTATTTAGAGGTATATGATAACGTTGTTTTTTCTAATGGGAGCTATTTTTTCCCGTTTTGTCTTGTGCGTGCAGGGGGGGGGGTTGATTTTTTTCTATTGTTTTATGAGAGGGTAATAGAGTTTTGAAAGCCCATCAATTTCGTTTCTGTCGTTGATTATTTTGCTATTTTTGAAAATGTGTATCATTTCTAAGATTTCTCTAGCTTTTGTGTTCTTTTTTTGTGTTATTACTTTGGTGTTATCAAAATCAAAATTGTGTTTAAGTGTCAATTGGTGTTTTTTAAAGCGGTTTGATTTTTTGCGTATTTGTGACCTTTCAATCTTTCTTGTAGTAACTGTTTTGTTTGGCCTATGTATATTTTGTCACAGTCTTTGCAGGGTATGTTGTATATTGTGTGTGATTGTTTTAGTGTAGGTGTTGAGTCTTTAAGTTTGGTGTGTAGGAATTTTAGGTTTTTACCGCTTTGGTGTGCTATTTTAAAATTAAATGGTTTGAATATGTTGTCTAATTTTTCGGATAATCCAGTTATATAGGGTGTGGGGATATATGTGAATTCATTGGTTTTTTCGTTATTGTTTTTGTTGTTTGTTTTGTTATAAATTTTATTGAGTCTAAGTTTTATAATTTTTTTGTATGAATTGTGGTGGATAGTTGTTTTCTGACAAAATTGTTTTAACTTTATTTAGTACTGTTGGTCTGAAAATTGGGTTAGTGAGATTTAAGGCTCTGTCTACTAACGCTGCTACTACATTTTTTTGTGGGCTAGGGGTTGGTTAGAAAAAAAGTTTACATATCTGCGGGATGCGGTTGGTTTAGTGTACCATTTTGTTTGTATGTTGTTGTTTTTTCTTATCAGTGTTAGGTCTAGGTAGTTTATGGAGTTGTTTTTTTCTATTTCAATGGTAAACTTTAAATTTGGGTGGAAATTGTTGAAACTATTTTGTACATTGTTTATTTCATTTTCTGGTAGTAACATTATGCAATCATCGACATATCTTTTGAAAAAGGTTGGTTTTGTTTTCAGGGATTTTATAACATTTTCTTCGATGTGCTCTAGTACTAATTGGGCTACTACGCTGGATATAGGTGCTCCCATTGCTAGTCCTTCGATTTGTTTGAAAAATTTGTTGTCGAATTGAAAATATGTGGAAGTTAAAGTTAGTTCTATTGCTTCTAGGAAATCTATTAGTGGTAAGTCTGTGAAATTTTTGATGGAGTTCTATTTTTCTGTGATTACTTTTTTGGCCAGTGTTAAAGGTATTTTCAAAAGATATGTCGATGATTGCATAATGTTACTACCAGAAAATGAAATAAACAATGTACAAAATAGTTTCAACAATTTCCACCCAAATTTAAATTTTACCATTGAAATAGAAAAAAACAACTCCATAAACTACCTAGACCTAACACTGATAAGAAAAAACAACAACATACAAACAAAATGGTACACTAAACCAACCGCATCCGGCAGATATGTAAACTTTTTTTCTAACCAACCCCTAGCCCACAAAAAAAATGTAGTAACAGCGTTAGTAGACAGAGTCTTAAATCTCACTAACCCAATTTTCAGACCAACAGTACTAAATAAAGTTAAAACAATTTTGTCAGAAAACAACTATCCACCACAATTCATACAAAAAGTTATAAAACTTAGACTCAATAAAATTTATAACAAAACAAACAACCAAAACAATAACGAAAAAACCAATGAATTCACATATATCCCCACACCCTATATAACTGGATTATCCCAAAAATTAGACAACATATTCAAACCATTTAATTTTAAAATAGCACACCAAAGCGGTAAAAACCTAAAATTCCTACACACCAAACTTAAAGACTCAACACCTACACTAAAACAATCACACACAATATACAACATACCCTGCAAAGACTGTGACAAAATATACATAGGCCAAACAAAACAGTTACTACAAGAAAGATTGAAAGGTCACAAATACGCAAAAAATCAAACCGCTTTAAAAAAACACCAATTGACATTTAAACACAATTTTGATTTTGAAAACACCAAAGTAATAACACAAAAAAGAACACAAAAGCTAGAGAAATCTTAGAAATGATACACATTTTCAAAAATAGCAAAACAATCAACGACAGAAACGAAATTGATGGGCTTTCAAAACTCTATTACCCTCTCATAAAACAATAGAAAAAAATCAAAAAACCCCCCCTGCACGCACAAGACAAAACGGGAAAAATAGCTCCCATTAGAAAAAACAACGTTAACATATACACCTAAATACGGTCCTGACCACCATGCTCATTTCAAAGAACAGAAATTAAAACCCCCGCAAACTAAAGTATTAGTTCTCTTACAATATCCGCACAGCACGGTCGTTCTATTAAGAAATTTGGTCTCGGATGTCCAAAACACATGTGTCACACAGAAGCGTACCCTTGTAAAACCAAACGATACAACAAATGTGAGTTTATTTGTCTTTTCTTTGTTCTCTTTACCTATTGTAATGTAATTCAACTTTCCAATTCATTCATACAGATGTTAATCACTTTAATATCTCCCTACCTATTCATTTAAGCTATTTTTTATTTTTTTTTAATTTTACGTAATTTTCAACGTTAAATGTTAACTCAATATGTAATCATTTTTAAATATAATTTTAAACTTAAAATTGTTAATAATTGTTAAGTCTCCAATTAATTCATACTGATATTAATCACTTTAATGTCCCCCGACCATTCTTTTAAGCTATTTTAATTTAATGTTATTTAATTTTCAACGTAAAATGCTAACCTAATTCGTAATTCATTTCTTAATATAATTTTAAATTTAATATTGGTAATATAATTGTTATATCTATCACATGAAACAAACACAGTTCTCATGTTCATTGTAATGATTCTTGTTTCCAGATGCTTGAAAAAGACTGAATTGATAAAAGTCGAAACGTCGTAAACAACATTAAAATTCAATAAAGGTCGCTAAACCAATAAAAATTTATTATTTTTAATATTAAGACACGGCCAATAAAATAAAAAAGAAAAATAAAATTCTTTAAACACTAAATATATATATATATATATATATATATATATATATATATATATATATATATATATATTATATCGATTGATAAATTCTTGGAGTTTTTTGACTTTTATATGAAATATTTACAAATACTATCATATTAGTATGTGATTGCGAAGTAAATGTGGATGTAAACATTGCGGTCTACAAATTACAATGCAAACCATACGAAATTTTAATTGAAAAATTTTGTCTACGTTTGGACTTGAACCCAAGTCTACGGTTTGCCGGACCGTTGCTTTACCACTTAACCCACGATAGACCTTGGTTCAAGCTATTTTGAAATGCATTATAAAGTAACCGTGTTAATGATTCATTAACACTGTTACTTCATAATGATTATTTATAGTGTTAATGATTCATTAATACTGTTACTTTATAATGCATTTCTAAAGAGCTTGAACCAAGGTCTATCGTGGCTTAAGTGGTAAAGCAACGAACAAAATTTTTCAATTAAAAATTTCGTCTGGTTTGCTTTGTAATTTATAGATAGCAATGTTTACTAATTTGATAATATTTGTAAATATTTCATATAAAAGCCGAAAAACTTCAAGAATGTATCAATTGATATATTTAATGAACGGCTAAGAAATTATATTTTAAAGAATATATATATATATATATATATATATATATATATATATATATATATATATGAAGCGTTGTTCTTCGGGATATTTCGCCGCGTTTGGATGATTTCGTCCTGAGAAGGACAACTTTCTTCCTGACGTTTCGGTGACATCACTTTCACCTTTTTCTAGAGGATCTTCTCGTTGCAATGGTAACTTCAAGAGTGCGTTGATTTCCTGTGCCGCTCGTATTATATGGTCCCGTCGTAGTGGGGACGCGTGTCTGACTTCTCGTGATTGGTCCGTCGGTTGTTCTGTCGCTTTCGACTATTGGTCGATCGGTTTGCGTTCGGTCCGAGTTAGTATGACTGGGCTGTGGCAAGTTGTTCTCATTACGTCGCTTGTGTGTAATCTGCCTGTTGAGCAAGGCCGACTTCCATGTGTCAGGCAAACGCTGTCCGTCGTCACGTTTGTTCATACAGTTTTGCCGTTTCTCAATTTCTATTGGTTCTCTTATAATCCTGTACGTTAACCTCGTACTGCGTGCTATAGTTTTTGTACCGTCAAAATCGATTGTGTGTCCTGTATGTAGCACATGCTTAGCTAGGGATGATGTTGATTCTTTTTTAGCTACCGCATTTCTGTGTTCTTCCCTCCGTACGCTGGTTTTACGGTTAGTATGCCCTATGTATGTTTGATCGCATTCATAGCACGGTATTTCGTAGACCCCTTGGTTTTCTAGTTCTATCTTGTCCTTTGTATTAGGCAAAATGTCTTTTATTTTCCTGTCTGTCGTATAAATGGTGTCTATGTCGTGTCGGCGTAATATTCTACCTATTTTCTCAGTCGTACCTTTCACGTAAGGGAGAAATGCTGTCCGTGTAGATCTTTCTTTCTTTTTTGGTTGATTCTTGTTAATTCGTGTCGCTCTGTTAATGGTATGTTGTGAATATCCGTTCGCTTGTAATATGTTTTTTATTGTTCCCATTTCTTCGTTTCGATGTTCTGCGTCTGACAAAGTTTGAGATCTGTGGATTAATGTTTTTACTACAGAGTTTAACTGTGCTGGGTGATGATGTGAAGATGCGTTGAGATATCTGTTCGTATGTGTAGGTTTCCTGTACACTGTGTATCCTAGTGAGCCATCCGGTTTTCTGATTATCATCAAGTCTAAGAACGGTAGCCGATTTCTTTCCTCCATTTCGACAGTAAACTTTATTTTCGGATGTCTGGTGTTCAGATGTTGTAAAAACTCGCTTAGTTTCTCTCTTCCATGCGGCCAAATCACCAGGGTGTCGTGTACGTATCGCAGCCAGAGTTTTGGTTTGTCTGTAGCGTTTTCCAGTGCTCTTTGTTCGAAGTCTGCCATAAACAAATTTGCCAGTATAGGTGACAGCGGTGATCCCATCGGCGCTCCATCGGTTTGCTTAAAAAATTGTCCGTTGTATATAAAATACGTGTTTGACAGGCAGTGTTTCGTTAGATCTATGTCGTAGTCGGAGAGTTGGTGTTTCTTTATTAGTAAATCTATTACCTCATTAATGGGGATCTGTGTGAAGAGCGAAACTACATCGAAGCTCACCAACATGTCATCTTGATCCATGATGATATCCTTGAGTATTTCAGTTAGGTGAGTCGAGTTTTTAACATATGATGGTATTTCTTCGGCAAGGGGTTGTAGTTTTTTTGCTAAGAAGCGCGAAAGCGCTTGAGTCGGTGAGCTAACGGAACTTACTATCGGTCTCAGCGGCACATCCGGCTTGTGTATTTTTGGTAGGCCGTAGAATTTCGGACATCTTGACGATTCCTCTCTAGGAATCAGTCGTTTCTTAATACCTTCTTCGAGAGGTGCGTTCTTGATCTTGCTTTTTGTCGTCTTTTCTAAGTATGTGGTCGGGTCGTTATGTGTCGGTTTATACATCGAGTCTTCTAGAAGTGTTCGTATTTTTCGGTCATAGTCGCTCTTTTCCATTATTACTGTGGCGTTTCCCTTGTCAGCCGGCATTATG
Organism: Melolontha melolontha; assembly: GCA_935421215.2. Lineage (NCBI taxonomy): Eukaryota > Metazoa > Arthropoda > Insecta > Coleoptera > Scarabaeidae > Melolontha > Melolontha melolontha. Next base: position 85,346,807 of record OW285236.1, on the reverse strand, counting down.
ACAATATCTTTGTTTTTCTGCAGTCGTCGTAGGGCGTCTCTTTCTTCTTTCGATATATTTGGCTTTGGTGGTTTTGTTGTTCCTATTATTTGGCATATATCTTGTCTGACACTTTCTGCTGTTTCTCGACGACGGACAGCGTTTGCCTGACACATGGAAGTCGGCCTTGCTCAACAGGCAGATTACACACAAGCGACGTAATGAGAACAACTTGCCACAGCCCAGTCATACTAACTCGGACCGAACGCAAACCGATCGACCAATAGTCGAAAGCGACAGAACAACCGACGGACCAGTCACGAGGAGTCAGACACGCGTCCCCACTACGACGGGACCATATAATACGAGCGGCACAGGAAATCAACGCACTCTTGAAGTTACCATTGCAACGAGAAGATCCTCTAGAAAAAGGTGAAAGTGATGTCACCGAAACGTCAGGAAGAAAGTTGTCCTTCTCAGGACGAAATCATCCAAACGCGGCGAAATATCCCGAAGAACAACGCTTCAACAAACGACCGCGAAAACATTCGACGAAATTTATATATATATATATATATATATATATATATATATATATATGTATATATCTACTATAGTATACACAGGTCAGGAAATAATTATGTATATATATATAGTTACTTCTTTCTTTTATAGACCTCTGTATATTATAGAAGATTTTCTTTATTCGACGATTTAAGGTCTGGTTTAATTAAATATTTATTTATTTAAACTACACTCTTAGATGTTTCGCCAATTATTGCCTTATCAAGCAGTTTCTTCAAAATGTAAATATACAATTATACAAATATAAAAAATGACAGTATATTACTGTCATATTTATATATGTGATATTGTCATGGTTTTCGAACGATTAGTTAAAATTAATTATTAAATTTATACATTCAAATCTAGATTTCTATATACACACATGTACATATTTATGAAGGTAAATTGCAGTTCGCTACTTAAATTAGAATATATATTGCTTAGATTTTTTATGTCACTCCTGTTGTAAATTGAATTTTTTTCTTCCTTAATATTAATTATTTAATTAATTTCTCTTTTCATTGTGTGTTGTTCTCTACCGACTATCTGTTTGTTTTAAAAATCTAAATGGTGATTGTGCTGCAATTTGTGTGTAAATAAAGCAGTTTAGTCTGACCTTTGTAGTAACTATCGCAGTTGCGACTTGGAATTTTATAAATAACATGTGTTTCTCGATTTTTTGCTATTTTAGGTTTTAGCTTTGAGAACAAATGTTTAGTTTGTATTGTTATGTAGCTTTGTATTGTAGTATGTCATATTTTTTTAAAGTATATTTGATTTATTCTGATAGTTGTGGAACATATGGAACCATGATATATGTTGTTTCATTGCTCAAATTTTTATTGGTGCCTGTAGTCTTGTATATTTTGTGGATTCTTTTTTTAATTGTTTGTTCTATAAGTAGTGGTGGATAGTTATTGCCTGTTAAGATCGTTTGAATTTTTTTGATATTATCTTTTCTGTATTGAGTATGTGACAGTTTTACTGTTCTATCAGTCAGATTAATTATAATCATTTTATTGAATATTGTAGGTGCACTTGACTAGTAATTCATATACCGAAAAGAAGCTGGGGAGTTGTTATACCAATTTGTGCAAATAGTACCCTGTGTGTATCATAGGTTAATGTAATATCAAGAAAATTGATACTTTGAAAACACACAGATAATCGATAGAGGATAACACACAATGAAAAGAGAAATTAAGGAAATGATAAATAGTATGCAAGAAAAAAAATTCAATTACCAACAGATGTGACATAAAAATCTAAGCAGTTTATATAATAATTTAATAATGTAGAGCAGTGATTTGCAATTTACTTTCATGAATATGTACATATTGCTATGAATAGTGGTTTGTAGGTTTACTGCGCCACCATCCACAACTAGTTTACCCAACTAGGTTACTCAGCCGGTGGATTTCCAAATATGAGACTTCTAACTTCACGGGTTCCAATAAGGAAAGTCGTGACTGTGAGATATACTAGGCGCCAGTGAAAAGTTCACAATATGTTTTATATTTATATTATATAAGTTACTTATTTTTAATTCATTAACGGTAATGGCCAGAACACAAAAATTAAACAGGATAAAATCAAACTGAATCTTTAATACAAAAAAATCAAAAAAAGAAAAAATTTATCTTTATAAAATATAAAGATTATGTGTTTTACAATAATACATGAGGTAAAATATATTCACTGTAAAATTGACAGCTGAGTGAATGAAAAAACTTCCTCTTTATTAACTCCGATCAAACTTACCTAAAAATAATAAAGTTTATTTTTAATTTCTCCCCAGAGAACCACACTGTATAATCAAAATCTGAAACACGTTCAAAATTTACACATTCGCAAATAACATGTAGAAAAAATAACCTTGAATTCCGTCGAACAAACTTTTCAATTTATAATTATTACAAAGAAATGTTAATAATAATCTTTATTATTTATTAGAACAATTACCTACTTGTTCCAAAACAATAGAACTACAATTAATATAATCTGATTTTCAAATTTATGTCCACATAAAAAAATTATTCTACTTACAATTTGGAGACATACGAGAACAGTTGTTTAATCTTTTAGAATCATCAAATTACGAGAATTAAAATCTCTAAAACATATCGGGAATGGAATATCAAAATACAAACAACTAATTAACACATTCAAATCAAACCGAACTAATTTAAATATAATATATATCTCTCAATGAACACAACGTTCTCGTGCTACAGCAAATCTTCGTCTCCCCCTCAATAGGCCTCACTTTCACATCCTATCGACCTCGGTAACACAAGTTTTTTATCTTTGCACATTTAAATACATTTTAAAACATATCGGATATACACATATCTCCAAAAATAATGTACATTTATATTAAATAATATTAACTTATTATTTTAGGAAAAATCCATAGCAATATGTATTATAAAGATCTAGACTTGAATGTATAAATTTAATGGTGTAATTTTAAATGATCTTTCGAAAACCCTAATAATATCACATATATAAATATGAGCCTAATATACTGTCATTTTTTATCATTTTATAATTGTAAATTTACATTTTTAAGAAACTCTGATAAAAGCAATAATTTGCCGAAAGAGGGAAATTGGTTTAAATAAATAAATAGTTAATTAAAACAGACTTTAAACCGCCGAATAAAGAAAATCTCCTACATATATATATAGTAAATTCAATCAGTTGGCGATTAAAGGTCTGGTTTACTTCAAAGTATATATATTTAAAACAACCATACATGTTTCGGCAATGATGCCTTTATCAAGGATATAAAATATAAACGACAGTATACAAATGTCAAATAATTGAGTTGCTATGGATAAAATTATTCAAAGATACATTCCAATTGCATAATAATAAATCATGGCTTAGTATTCCAAAAACAGATAGCAAGGTGTGAACATATGTGTTGTCCGCTGCTAGCAGCTTGTGTCTCTTTCTGGGTATGAACTTGTGTGTTGGTTGCTGCTGGCAGCTTGCGTCTCTCTCTGGGTGTGTGGTTTTGTGTTTGTGGGAGCGCGTAAGTGTAGGGTTTTGTATGTTGGCGCACTCGTTCGTGTGTTTAGTGACCGGTCGCGTAAATTGAGAGAGATCGGATAACCAGCCGTTTCGCAGGGCCGCCAACCCTTTCCCGGCAACTTCTTTACTTTTCCATGCAGTACTTCGACGGCCCGACCCCCGCCCCATCGAGGCAAGGCGCAGACCAGCGAAGCGCACCCTGCACGGGGTTGCTCATCGCCAACCGAGAAAACACTCTTAGCGGCTATTTCGGTCGACGACGGTCACACTATGTGCCATCTTAACATTTTCCGCCAAGCGGGGGCACTGCACACATGTCGAACGTGTGTGTGTTCTTAACGGCAGCCTAGCCAGGTTGCCGCCCAGGACCGGTCCTAGAGGTGTGTGAATTGCGCGGCGCCGTGTTTTGCGCCGCGTAACTTGGTTCTTCTCTCATGCTGGAAAGGCGGAATGGCACCTGTCTGCCCATCGGGCAGACCCCCCCTAGAGTTTGGTAGCGCATATGCTAGGCTACAACCCAGTAGAGGACCACATCAGCACAAAACAATAACAGAGAAAAACAGGGAAAAGCAAGACATGAGTTATTATTATGTATGCGCCAGTGGAGCGTCTTAAGATGCAAAGTTGTCGGCATTCGCCTTAAACGACAAGGAAAACCACGAAAACCTACGCGGACAACTGATAAGCAAATGTATATGATATTTAAATGTAATTGATATTTAAATATCTTACGATATATAACAGAAAAATATATTATGATGGTAAATTGTATATCGTTACATAATTAACAATCATTCTTAAAGAGGAATATGAACAGAAAATAGAAAAACTATTAGACGATAAATTCACCTATAAAAAAGAAAGAAATAATCCAACAGAGAAAACTCAAAAAGAAAATAATAACTTAATAAATAAATGGCATAGACTAAACCTAATAGATTTCAACACTAAAAACAAACTTCGCATTTTTAATTCCCACCCTCCTTCAATATATGGTTTACCTAAAATTCACAAAAATAATATCCCTTTAAGACCAATAGTATCTAACATGCAAGCCCCTACTTATAGTATGGCAAAATTCCTGGGTGATAGCATATCTAAGATGTTAGGAAAAGCTGAATATCATACCAAAGGCTCATGGCAATTTCAAAATTTCATCAAGGAACAAAAAGTACCAACTAATCACAAAATTATATCACTTGATGTAGAATCTTTATATACTAACATTTCTACAGATCTAGCTATAAACATAATAGAATTCAAATGGGATGAAATTAGTCCACACACATCACTAAATAAAAGCGAATTTATTAGAGGTATACACTTCTGTCTCGATAACACATATTTTCAATACAAAAATTCTTTTTATAGTCAAACATTTGGTATTGCCATGGGCTCTCCTTTAGCTGCTCCTATTGCAAATCTAGTAATGGAACATTTAGAACAAAACGTTATCAATTCATTAGACTTCCACCCCACTTTTTTCAAAAGATATGTTGATGATATCATAACATGTATTCCGACTTACAAAATAAACTATCTCTTAAATAAATTCAACAATTTTCACAACAAATTAAAATTCACTATTGAAGAAGAATTTAATAACAGTATTAATTTTCTTGATATTTCTTTGAGCTATGATAGACAGGGTACTATTTATACAAATTGGTATAATAAACCCACAGCTTCTTTTCGATATATGAATTACCACTCAAATGCTCCTACAGTATTCAATAAAATGATTATAAATAATCTGAGTGATAGGGCAGTAAAACTATCACATACTCAATACAGAAAAGATAACATCCAAAAAATTAAAACAATCTTAACTGATAATAATTATCCACCACAACTTATAGACCAAACTATTAAAAAAAGAGTACACCAAATATACAACACTGCAGACACCAACAAAAATTTGAACAATGACACAACATATATCACGATTCCATATGTTCCACAACTATCAGAAAAAATTAAATACACTTTAAAAAATATGATATAGCTACAACATATAAACTTAGTAATAATAATAAACATTTATTTTCAAAACTTAAACCTAAAATAGAAAAAAATCGAGAAACACATGTCATATATAAAATACCATGTCGCAATTGCGATAGTTACTACATAGGCCAAACGAAACAATATTTATACAAAAGAATACAAGCCCACAAATACTCTAAAACAGACAAAACTGCTTTATCTACACACAAACTACAACGCGATCACCATTTCGATTTTGAAAACACACAGATAATTGATAAAGAACAACACACAATGAAAAGACAAATTAAAGAAATGATTAGTATTAAACAGGAAAAAAATTCAATTAACAACAGAAATGATATAAAAAATTTAAGCAGTATATACTATAACTTAATTATGTAACGATCTACAATTTACCATCATAATATATTTTTTTGTTATATATCTTAAGTTATTTAAATATCAATTACATTTAAATATCATATACATTTGCTTATCATGCTGACTGTTCCGTGTTTTGATTCCTGTCTAGTTGTCCGAGTAGGTTTTCGTGGTTTTCCTTCTCGTTTAAGGCGAATGCCTCTTAAGACGCTCCACGGGCGCATACATAATAATAACTCATGTCTTGCTTTTCCCTGTCTTTCTCTGTTTTTGTTTTGTGCTGATGTGGTCCTCTACTGGGTTGTAGCCTAGCATATGCGCTACCAAACTCTAGGGGGGGTCTGCTCGATGGGCAGACAGGTGCCATTCCGCCTTTCCAGCATGAGAGAGGAACCAAGCTACGCGGCGCAAAACACGGCGCCGCGCAATTCACACACCACTAGGACCGGTCCTGGGCGGCAACCTGGCTAGGCTGCCGTTAACAGCACACACACGTTCGACGTGTGTGCAGTGTCCCCGCTTGGCGGAAAATGTTAAGATGGCACAAAGTGTGACTGTCGTCAACCGAAGTAGCCGCTAAGAGTGTTTTCTCGGTTGGCGATGAACAACCCCGTGCAGGGTGCGCTTCGCTGATCTGCGCCTTGCCTCGATGGGGCGGGGGTCGAGCCATCGAAGTACTGCACGGAAAAGTAAAGAAGTTGCCGGGAAAGGGTTGGCGGCCCTGCGCAACGGCTGGTTATCCGATCTCTCTAAATTTACGCGACCGATCACTAAACACACGCACGAGCGCGCCAACATACAAAACCCTACACTTACGCGCTCACACAAACACAAAACTACACACCCAGAAAGAGACGCAAGCTGCCAGCAGCAACCAACACACAAGTTCATACCCAGAAAGAGACACAAGCTGCTAGCAGCGGACAACACATATGTTCACACCTTGCTATCTGTTTTTGGAATACTAGGGCATGATTTATTATTATGCCATTGGAATGTATCTTTGAATAATTTTATCCATAGCAACTTAATTATTTGACATTTGTATACTGTCATTTATATTTTATATCCTTGATAAAGGCATCATTGCCGAAACATGTAGGGTTGTTTTAAATATATATACTTTGAAGTAAACCAGACCTTTAATCGCCAACTGATTGAATTTACCATATCATACCAAGGTCACGAAAATATTATATATATATATAATCAAGACCTTTTCTACCATAAGGTGTAAAGGTTTACTTTCTCTAATGTATGAATTTCCTCCACTACTCCCGGTCACTGGCTTCCTTCATAGCTTCTCCAAATTCTTTGTTTCTCCCCTTCAGTATTTCTGCTATCGCCATATACCACGTTTTCCTTGGCCCGCCTCTGTCTCTTTTCCCGTTTGTTCTAGCTTGCCAAATGTTTTTTGTTGGTCTTTTCTCGTTCATTCTTACTAGGTGTCCGAACCATCTCAGTTGATTTTGTTCAATTGTTTCAATGATTGATTTTACATTTAATTCCTGTCTTATTAACTCATTTCTTATTTTATCCTTTCTTGTTACTCCCTTAATTCGTCTTAGATACTTCATTTCCATGGATTGGACTCTGCTTGTCATCCTTTTGTTTAGGACCCAACTTTCGCTGCCATAGGTGAGTATTGGTCTATATATACTTTGGTACACTGTAATTTTTGTTTTCCGACTAATTTCTTTCTTTCCTATGAAGGCTTTACTCAGGGTGTGATACACTTTTGATGCATTATTTATTCTTTCTGTTATTTCCTCATCCACTTTTCCATCACTTTGTATCATTATTCCTAAATATTTGTAACTTGTTCCAATTTATTTGTTCCTATCCTTACATTTATTCTTTGTTGCTTTCCTATGCTCATTATTTTTGACTTTTGTGTGTTAATTTTCATTTTTCTCTTATTTAATTCTTCTTCCCACATTTTCAAATTATCTTGTAACTGCTTTTCTCCTTCTGCACAGATCATAATGTCGTCTGCAAAGGCGTCTGTCGTCTGCAAAGGCACATTCTCCCAGCTTTACAGGTCTTAAATTTCTATATCCAATATTCACTTTCTTGGTTTTAGTGCTTATTTCTTTTAGTATGTCATCCATTATTACTATAAATAGTGTGGGACTGAGGACACCTCCTTGTTTTAACCCTTCTTCTACCCGAAATTCCTCTGACTCCATATTATCTGTTCTGACATAATTTCTATTTCCTCTATACAGGCTTTCAATTGCTACTAGCAATTTTTTGCTCACTCCTCTTTTCCTAAGACTTTCCCATACCATTTTTCTCGGTATTCTATAAAATGCTTTATCCAAGTCCAGAAACGCCGAGCAAACTTCTCTCCTTCTGTTGATCTTCTCCATTAATTGCTTAATTGCAAATATATGGTCTTGTGTGCTTCTGCCTTGCGAAATCCACTCTGAGGTTCTTCTAGTTGTTGTTCGATTTCGTCCCTTAACTTTTCATCTAAAATTCTTTCATATAATTTTGCTACGACACTGACTAGAGTTATACCTCTATAATTGGCACAATTCATAGAGTCTCCTTTCTTAAATATTGGCACAATAACCCCCACCTTCCAATCCTCCGGTACTTCCCCAGTATTCCATGCCATATTAATTATTCTAGTTAATATCTCTATTCCTTTTTCTCCAAGCCCTATAACCATTTCATTCGTGATTTGGTCCTATCCGGCTGCTTTTCCTCTTTTTAATTTCTTTAACATTTCGTCTACTTTCTTCTTTCCTATTTCCCACTCCTCGTATTCTTTACATTCTTCGTCTTCTGTTGGTTCCAGTTCTGACATTTTGCTCTCATTTCCTGGATTTAATAATTCCTGGAAGTGTTCTCGCCACCTCCTCATAACATCTTCTTCTTCTGTCAGTATTTTATTACTTTTGTCCTTTACTTGCTTCATTCTGTACTTCTTATCTGTTCTTAAGTTTTTTATTGCTTTATAAAATAGCTTTTGATTTTCTTTACTATCCATCTCCATTTTCTTTCCAAAATCTTCCCACGCTATCTGCTTTGCCTGCTTTATCATTTCCTTTATTTTTGTCCTTTGCTCTTTGTATATTGCATAGTTTTCTTCGGATTTATTCTTAAGGTATTTCTGCCATTGAATCTTCTTTATTTTTACTTGCTCTTTTATCTCAACACTCCACCATTTCGTTTGCCTTTTATTTCTGTTGACTAAATTTGTTCCACATACACTTCTGGCTGCGCTCGTTAACAAGTTTCTGAATCTCTGCCACTCTTCATCTATATTAATTACCCTCCACTCCATATCATTTAAATTGATTCTTGTTTCTATATATTTCTTATATTTTTCTGCTATTTCTTTTTCTGCCAACTTGTAGTATTTTATAGTCTCTTTGTTTCTTGTTGTCCCCTTTTTAACTGTTCTTGTTTTCACTTTCATTTTTCCCAGCACCAGGTAGTGATCACTGAATATTTCATAACCTCTTCTAACCCTTACATCTATGATTTCTGCTCTGTAATTTCTATATATTATGATGTAGTCTATTATGGATCTTTCATTTCGGCTCTCTACTTCCCTGGTATACATACGTATTTTTTTGTGCTGGAAGAATATGTTCATAACTAGCATATTGTTTTCCATACATTAATCAATAATTCTCTGTCCATTATCATTCCTAAAATTACATTTTCAAATTCGTTTCTACCTTTTCCTACCCTGCCATTTAAGTCTCCCAAAATTATTCTTCTTCCTTTCAGGTGCTCTAATATTCCATTAAGATCCTCCCAATATGAGTCTTTGTTTGTTATTCTTTCATCTTCATTGGGTCCATATGTTATTATTATACTTGTCTTTCTTGTTCTTCTAGTTGCAGTTCCAGCGTCATTATTCTCTCAGAAATACATTCCCACTTATGCACGTATCCAACATTTTCTCTTTTTATTATGCATCCCACTCCCAGTTTTCCCCTTTCACTATGTTCAACACCGCTATATATAATGAGGTGTCCTTCTTCCGTTTCAAATTCTGCTTTTCCTTTTTTCTTAGTTTCACATATGGCTAATATATCAATCTTTGCTTTCTCGAATTCTTGTATTAACTCAGTTTCTTTTCCTTGTATTCCGCTTATATTCCACGTTGCCATGTTCCATATTTTATTACTTTCTTGTTTTAGCTTTCTTGCCAATTGATTGTTAAAGTCCCCCTTCTTCAGTGTGCGTTTCGCCCTATTCGCTTTTTCGATTAATCTCGGTATCCTATTCATAGCCTTGTCCGCTTCTGTTTGTTCTATTTTCCCTTGTTTTTCATTTAGTTTTTTAACTTTACCTTCCTTAGTTTTAATGTTTACTTCTTCATTTACTACCTCCACATATTTTCTATTTCCCTGATTATTTGTTCTTTCATTCCATTCCAATTCCATTTCCTCTCCATTGCCAATATTTCCTTCTATGTATCCGTCCTGTTTATTCTGTATTAGTTTTTTGGTATTTGCTTTTCCATTCTCTCCGTTCCTTTATTCCTTCGCCATTCCACTCCATTTACTTTTCCTTTTTCTTTTTCCGTCTTAACAAATGTTCTCAGATGTTTCTGTTTTTCTCTTACCTTCGGTTTCATATCCTCATTTATAAAGATTCGCTTTTCTTTCATATTTTTCTTTACATGCATTACGTGCATTTGCAAAGTCAATCTAGGTTACTTTGAAATTTTGATAGAATAAGACGCATATATATTAGTATGTGTTGTTCCGTAAATGTAAATCCAAATGATATTTGATAATGTCAATTACATTTGTTATTTATTTGTATGTATGAAACTGTCAAAATATACGACTTCGTAGGTTAAGTAGTAAATTTGAATTTACGACATACTTCAAAATGTTCTCAGTAAATCACATGCTACTAGATTGACTTTTCAAATGAACACCCGTTATATATATATAAAGATAATTATTTCGTGACCTTTGTATATTATGGTAAATTCAATTTGTTGGCGATTTAAGGTGTGGTTTTACTTCAACAAATTGAATTTACTATATATATATATATATATATATATATATATATATATATATCTGAATAAATGAAACATACATGAGTGGGTAAAACCCCACCAGTTTTGTTAGTCCGTAGTATGAGTGAAGACACAGACAAAATGCAGTTTCTAGAGACACGGCTGCGCCATCTTTAGAAGGGCGTCGTTGGTTCGCATTGGTTATGTGGACAGGGCGAGGTACTTCAGCTATCTGACAACAGGCAGCGCTGAATTTACTTCTACGCTCGGTCTGGAAAATTTCTGTGATATGGCGGTGTGGTTCCTTTTGGTGAATGTGTCTGAAGATATCCTTTCTCCTGCAGGGGCGTACCGATGAGCATGTAGAAAGGCGAAATACGTATCTGCGTCTCTGGGGAGGGATATGTTCGGACACGTTCACTAAAAATATTAATAGTGAGCCTGTATTTGTGTTCTTAACACCAGATTTTTAATAATATTTTATATTATTAAAAATACCTTTGTGTTATACAAAACTGGTGGGGTTTACCCACTCATGTATGTTTCAATTATTCTAATACATTACACATGCGGTTAGTCCGTAGTATGGGTGAATGAAGACACAGACAAATTGCAGTTTCTAGAGACACGGCTGCGCCATCTTTAGAAGGGCGTCGTTGGTTCGCATTGATTATGTGGACAGGGCGAGGTACATCGGCTGTCTGACAACAAGCAGCACTGAATTTACTTCTACGGTCGGTCTGGATAATTTCTGTGATACGGCGATGTGATTCTTTTTTGTGAATGTGTCTGAAGATATCCTTTCTCCAGCAGGGGCGTGCAGACGAGCCTGTAGAAAGGCGAAAAACGCAGCTGCGTCTCTGGGGAGGGATATGTTCGGACACGTTCACAAAAAATATTAATAGTGAACCTGTATTTGTGTTCTTCGCATCAGATTTTTAATAATATTTTATATTATTAAAAAAAATATTTATATATGTATATATATAGTAAATTCAATCAGTTGGCGATTAAAGATCTGGCTTTACTTCAAAGTATATATATTTGAAACAACCCAACATGTTTCGGCAATGATACCTTTATCAAGGATATAAAATATAAATGACAGTATACAAATGTCAAATAATTGAGTTGCTATGGATAAAATTATTCAAAGATACATTCCAATTGCATAATAATAAATCATGCTTTAGTATTCCAAAAACAGATAGCAAGGTGTGAACATATGTGTTGTCCGCTGCTAGCATCTTGTGTCTCTTTCTGTGTATGAACTTGTGTGTTGGTTGCTGCTGGCAGCTTTCGTCTCTCTCTGGGTGTGTGGTTTTGTGTTTGTGTGAGCGCGTAAGTGTAGGGTTTTGTATGTTGGCGCGCTTGTGCGTGTCTTTAGTGACCGGTCGCGTAGATTTAGAGAGATCGGATAACCAGCCGTTACGCAGGGCCGCCAACCCTTTCCCGGCAACTTCTTTTACTTTTCCGTGCAGTACTTCGACGGCCCGACCCCCGCCCCATCGAGGCAAGGCGCAGACCAAAGAAGCGCACCCTGCACGGGGTCGCTCATCGCCAAACGAGGGAACACTCTTAGTGGCTACTTCGGTCGACGACGGTCACACTTTGTGCCAACTTAACATTTTCCGCCAATGCGGGGGCACTGCACACACGTCGAACGTGTGTGTACTGTTAACGGCAGCCTAGCCAGGTTGCCGCCCAGGACCGGTCCTAGTGGTGTGTGCATTGCGCGGCGCCGTGATTTGCGCCGCGCAGCTTGGTTCCTCTCTCCTGCTGGAAAGGCGGAATGGCACCTGTCTGCCCATCGGGCAGACCCCCCTAGAGCTTGGTAGCGCATATGCTAGGCTATGAGCGATGAGCAACCCCGTGCAGGATGCGCTTCGCTGGTCTGCGTCTTGCCGCGATGGGACTGGTGTCGGGCCGTCGAAGTACTGCACGGAAAAGTTAAGAAGTTGCCAGGAAAGGATTGGCGGCCCTGGGCAACGGCTGGTTATCCGATCTCTCTAATTTTACGCGACCGGTCACTAAACATACGCACGAGCGCGCCAACATACAAAACCCTACACTTACGCGCTCACACAAACACAAAACCACACACCCAGAGAGAGACGCAAGCTGCCAGCAGCAACCAACACACAAGTCCATACCCAGAAAGAGAATTTTATCCATAGCAACTCAATTATTTGACATTTGTATACTATCATTTATATTTTATAACCTTGATAAAGGCATCATTGCCGATACATGTAGGGTTGTTTTAAATATATATACTTTGAAGTAAGCCAGACCTTTAATCGCCAACTGATTGAATTTACCATATCATACCAAGATCACGAAAATATTATATTTATATATATATATATATATATATATATATATATATATATATATATATTGTTACGCTCGAAAAATGATCCTGAGACCTTTTGGGAATTTTTAATGAGTTAATTACATTATTTGCTATTGTTAAGTCATCATAGGCTATTCAAAATTCAGTATTTTCATTATCGATCATCTTAGGCCATTTCAAACTTTGATATTTTCATATAATTTTCGTATTTTCAAATATTTTGGATGTCACTATATCCATATTCTTAACCGGCTATTTTTCCATACTTCGGCGCAGTCCGATCTTTTGGATATTTTATGCTAAGTCATGCTTCGTTTATTTGAATTGCTATTTTCAATTTTTATTTCTCCTTAAACAATTCTAATATTGTGGTATTTTTTTTATTAGAATTTTGTAAATCTATTAGTATTAGGGTGCTTTATTTGATTGTTTAACCTTTTTTTTTAACTTAATTTTGCGTACTCCTTTTCTTTCGCTTGTAGCGCCATCTTCGCGATATTTAGTTTTCTTCCGATTTCAGATCCCTTGACGATTGGGGCCAATCGTATATTGTCTTTTTACCCGTTATTGTTGTTAATTAATTTCCGAATTGTAGTTTGATAGCTTCCGCAATCACTCTTTAACCTCGTAAGGGTTTTTGGGTAATTATTTTCTTTTCTTTCAAATATTCCGTTGGGAATAGTGTTAGTGTGACGTATGACCGATCGATTTCGGTTAAGCGATTCTTCAATCGCTCGCCCTTGGTCCGAGATCTTTGTCAGCGCTAGTTGTGTGTTATTTTTAGTGTGAGAACCTTGTCTTGCGGTAAGAAGTATTTCAAATCTTTGTGTGACGTATGACCGATCGATTTCGGTTAAGCGATTCTTCAATCGCTCGCACTTGGTCCAAGATCTTTGTCAGCGCTAGTTGTGTGTTATTTTTAGTGTGAGAACCTTGTCTTGCGGTAAGAAGTATTTTAAATCTTTTGTACATTGTCTAATGTGTGTCCTTATCCTTTGTAGGATATATTTTTATTTTACCGTCTATTGGTTTGAGAATTTTCCTGTTTTACTGCTATATTCCTACGAAGTTAAAACCTCGTGAAAGACTTTGCAAGCGGACACGTTTTCCATTATTAGCTCATCTTTTTTATATTGAATTCTTGGAGGAAAACCCGGAGGAAATAACCACTTTTCACCCACAGTAGCAATTATTAATTTCGGCGTGGCCTACACAAAGAAGATTCTAGAACGATTTTTTTTGGACGCGTCCAAGATGGCGTGTTAAAATCGAAATGGCGGCGTGAATTAGCGGCAATTGTACGATATAATCTACTGAATTGATTATCCCGTGCAACCCTTTGGAAGGCTATGTCAATAAAGATTGAATATTGGACGTTATTAGGGACAATTTAAAGTAGGTGTAGAAATTTCTTTTCCTTGTATTTGGTTATTAATTAGACATGTGCAAACCAATTAAATTTAACTAATTATCAGTTTGCTTACACTTATGTAAGGCTCTAGAGAAGCCATTCACTTATTATTTGAGCAGACGTTGTAAAGTAAACTCTTCATATGTAATAGTATCGTAAGATTTAGATTGTAGTATTCACGTTAGTTTTTTATAGGGCTCGATTATTGCAAGAACTTGATAATTGATAGAATTCAATAATAATTTGCAGACAGTTTTTAACTTTACAACATTTGTTTACTTCTCTGTGTCACTTATTATGTTTTACCGTAAAACTTTGATAGCGAACAAGGCATTATTCCATTAATTTTAGGAGTTAGGTGTTTGTATATCTGGATACAAGCATTTGACTGGATTATTATTTAAAACTGGATGTCTAGCTTCTCTGGCAACCAGGTGTGGTTAGTTTAGTTCTATTGTACGAGGCTAGGAACCTTCAGACGGGCCTCCGTACAGTTTATTCAATAACTTGGGATACGATGTAGATTTGTATTACTTGTGATTAAAACATTATAACCTTATTGTAAAGAACCTATGATTACGTATACTTAATTGTGTTATGCTAACCTCTTGTTTGGACTGTTATTCAAATATATCATAATTGATCACAATAATTCTTCCTGATTATAAAGGGTGTTGTTCTGATATGTGATTCTGTTTTATAGAATTCACTGTATTGCGCCTGGAGCGTTTCTATTGAATTTTGGGGTTACTGTTTGCTAAATTTAAAAGTTATAAAAGCTTAATTATTGCCTTGGCGCTTTTGATTTGTATTGTCATTTCTTTAATTTTTGAAATTACTAACTATATACATTCTTACTACCTATTGTTAATTGCTCATTCGTCGACTGATTATTGTGTCATTATAAATTTTCTGAACTTACTTTGATTTGTTATTAAATTTTACTATTGTTGATGACATGTGTTTATTTGATATCTTTCCCTCAAG
The DNA here is from genome assembly GCA_935421215.2 of Melolontha melolontha. NCBI lineage: Eukaryota > Metazoa > Arthropoda > Insecta > Coleoptera > Scarabaeidae > Melolontha > Melolontha melolontha. The sequence goes on along the minus strand of OW285236.1, from coordinate 85,331,099 downwards.
TGTTTGAGATAAGCAAAAGTATATATTGATTTGGTAACAAGTAGTAAAGGGGCATACTGTTTTGCTTTTGGAGCTACCAGAGTCCCACCCGCTTCCGTGTTTACGGGTGATACTTTGCAGGAAAATACGGTGGCGCTACATACACCACCTCGCGACCATGGACTCGCGACACTCTCCGACAAACGTTGGAGCTGGCCGGCAGAGTATTTTCCTCGGGACATCCACCAACAGGTAGGTTCGGGCAAGAGAGGGTGGACCGGTTGAACATCTCGCAGCCACATAGTTACTTGTTTTATTTTGCTTTGGTCGCGAAAAGCGTAGCAATATATATATATATATATGAAAGTTAATAATATATTGAAAACGGACAACCTGTCAATTAAAATTTATTTTTTTATTTATTATTTATTTATTTTTTATCTCTTTACATTTTGCAACAAATTCGTTGTTTCAATAAATTAATATATACATCAATAACAAAATAATACGTGGAGTTAAGAAATGAAAATGACCTGCATAAAGACATTAAGATGTAAATGTTTCATTGTGACACTTCAACCTATGATCTTCATGGTTTTCATGTCAAATATTAAAGTTTTACACCTGCAACAAGTCAAATTTAAAACCAGATGTAAAAGCCAAATAGTTCAAATAAAATGTATTGTCTTTAGTATCTCATATTTTATTTCGTAAATACAGTTATATAAATAAGAGATTTAAAAAATCTACAAGTTGATTTTTATATTTAAATAAATATAACCATTCAAGGCAAGTCTAATTCAATAAAGTACACATGAAATCAAGTTGATTTTTTTTTATTTTGAATAGTAGCGTATTGGGGAGGGTATGGGGGAGCGTATGGGGGAGCGTATGGGGGAGCGTATGGGGGAGCGTATGCTACATAATAATAATAATAATTATAGTCGTGGACAAAAAATTTCGGACATTGAAGTAAGTATGAAGTGGATGTATTACCTATGAAATAAGAATTGGAAGTTAAAGAAGATACAAAACATTTAATTTATGTAAACAGCCAAAAGAAAAACAAAAATAATGACGAAACCAAAAAATCCAACACTACCCAAAAAATCTTGGTGTGCTCTTGATTGAGATTTCATCTTGAAAGCTGAATTGCATTGAAACAGCTTTGTATTGAAAGGTCATTTGAACTGTTAGTACTTAAACTTATTGGTTGACAAAATACAAGCAGAAAATGTAGCCCGAGCAGTATCTTTGAACAAAGATGAATGCAGTATTCAATACATCGCTACTGTCATTCCCAGGAGTGCCGTCCAGACCCAGTACATCGACATCGTCCAGCAAGGGAATACACGAGAAAACCAGGATCGGGCAGATTTCGCACCACAAACCGGCGAGAAGACCGTTTTATGGTGTTATCAACATATTGCGGTCGTGGTTTACTATCAACAATTCTTTCTCGCCAAGTTGAAGACGTTTACGGTACTGCAGTTTCTGCACGAACCATTCGCCGAAGATTGAAGGAATATGGATTGAATCCGTATTGTTCACGAATGAGTCTCGTTTTTGTCTGCGTTCACCAGATGGACGAGAACGTGTATGGAGAAGGCGTATTGAACAATTTTCAGCGTGTAATATATCTCCAAGAATAGTATTTGCGGGAGGCAGTATAATGGCTTGGGCTGAGCTTGCTCTTATTGAAAATGATGCCATGGTGGCTGTTAGGTACATTAACGAGTGTTTAGCTGATCACGTAGTACCAATAGCTCCAATCGTAGGTCAGAACTTTACTCTAAAGTACATTAACGCGCGACCTCACACCGTACGGGCGGTTGAGCAATATTTGAATGCAGTTAGCTTTCGCTGTTTTTGTTTTCAATAGCCAGCTCGAAGCCCGGACTTGAATCCTATCGAAAATCTTTGATATTCATTAGGGCGACGTGTTCGGCACCGACAACCCATACCGCTAATCATTCGAGATCTTCGAATTCTTTTCCGTGAGGAATGGGAAAATATTACACAAGAAGAGGTCGCTAACTCCATTCAGGGCTTACCACGCCGTATGGCAGAAGTCATTAGAGTTTGTGGTGGTAGTACGTCCTATTAATCGCTTAAATTGTTTGAAAACATAGATGCAAAACCTAGCTGATAAGAGCAATGAATTAGTTAATTTTGCACAATTTACCGTTTCGTGATTTTTTCTTATTGAATTAAATATTAAGTACCTTTTTTATTGCTAGTTCTTACTTTGTACATAATGTTCCATGTCTTATTAACACAAAAAAAACTAAATTTTTCTTGTACTAACAGACATTTACTTCGGTGTCCAGAATTTTTAGTCCACGAGTTGTGCGATTGTGCATCCTCTAAGAGATCAACGAATTAAAATATTAAATAAATAAATATATAAATACTAGAAAATGATTCCATAAAACAATAGATTTCAACTACAAAATATAATAACTAAGAACGTATATAGTGAACTCCTACATTCCATAAAGATAATAGTAAACTTTTTTGCGTAGAAACTATTTAAATACTTACTTTTTTCTTATTTCTATAAATCTGTACTATTCGCCAATTTATTTAAAGTAATGATTAGAGATAGCATATTGATGCCACATACATAGCGGAATATATTTCACACGTTATCGGTAAACTAGCGTGCGAATCAAAGGAATCTTGAATTGAAAATTAGTATGCTGTCGTGTCGTGTATAAATATGCCACGATCAGGGAGCTCACTTAACCGTCTAATGTGGAATACAGTACGTAAATTCGTTAACAATTTCCCGGATCTAGAATACGATGGATGTAGAATAAAATGCAATAGATTTTTGATGTGTCGTTGGAGAAGAGATTGCGAAATATACGTAAACAGCATAACAATAGCAAGAAAAAAGGGTTTGCCAGAAAAATATAGATTTTATTTTGATTTATGTTTAACTCTTATTGCACGAAATGTACCGTTTGCTGTACTAGACCGCTATGCATTCATCTCCTTTTGGAATAAATAGTGCTAATTGCCAAGAGGGGCAACTGTACGAAATGTTCTATTTTCTGCTAGCAAAGATATTGAAAAAAGAATTAAATCGGAATTGAAAGATAAAATACTGTGGTTGTGCGCGGATGAAACGACGAATCGAAAAAAAACAATTAATGATTAATGTTATGGTACATGCAACAGAACCTCATCAACGGTCATCTGCTATGTTACTTGCTTCCAGACGAGTTGAAAAGTGTACTGCCAATAAGATTTTGAAGGTGGTGTTGAAGTCACTGGACAAAGTTAAAGTTTCACTAAACAAAATATTAATGCCGTAAACATGCTGTCTTTAGGTCGATCTCTCAAAGAATAAAGTGCCAGGCCTCTTACATGGAACCTGTAAAATCCAATCTTTCAATCTTGTGGCACAAACGATTCGTGAATGTTATCCACGAGTAAATGATTTAATAGCTGGTACAAAGGCTAAAGTCCCCGAAACGTACTCGACTATTTCACAGACTGTGTCCCGAAATACATGAACTACTAGAACCGATAATTACACGTTGAACAACATGGTCGAAGGCTGAGTTTTACAATCACCAATATTTTGATCATGTTAAGAAGATTGTTTTAAAAGTCAATCCGACAGAAGCTGCAGGTATCAAGAAAAGCCAGGAATTATTTAAAGATCCTCAGGTTAAAGAAAATTTACTATACACAACAATTACTTTGGACTAGCCGAGGGAATAGAAAAATTATAAAATGTTTCGATGTAGTTTGTGAATTCTGTTCAAATTCTGAATGATGTTCACGCACAGCTATGCCATGTGGAAGGCGAAAGAAATAAGCGCGTGATAGAAAAATTTGAGAGTGTTCTAGACAAAAATTCCGATTTTCACATATTCAAACTAATTTGTGAAGGTGCGTCTCAAGTTATTTCCAAGATTATTTTGAATATGCAAATATAACATCATTAGATGTGGAACGGTTGTTTTCGACATTAAAACACGTTTATTCCGCACGTTGCATGCGGTAAGTGTTTGTGCACGTTTTATCATTTTTTCTTATAATTTAAATTAAATGTAATATTGCATGCGCACGCTGCTGGCATGTGTGTCGAATTTGCCATCTCTAGTAATAATAGAACGCTATTTTTTTGTATATTGTGGTTAGCAACATTCATTCTTGCATACCGCTACTACAAGCCATAAGATATAACAATTAATTTTGCTGTTTCCCAAAAACTAGTTCTTTACGTTGAAGGTGTGTATTATAAATAGGGACCGGACACGAGCGGCCCATGACTTATCGCCCACGAGCGTACTATTAAAAATTTGTATTTTTAAATAGTTTTTAATTTTATTTATATAATTGGAAAACAAACGGGTGGTGATCTATAAAATACGAAATATACTTTTGTTTGTTAATTTTGTTGATCAAGTTGAGTAAAGTAGTAATAATATTAACCAGCAATACTTTCTCAAGTTTCTGTTCTCTAAAATTTGTTCTCTTTGAATGAAATACATCCTCGTAGATAAAAAACGTCCTTTCTGCATCGTAACTGGTTATAGGCGCATACTGGAAATATGATTTTATTTCAGCGTATTTAGCAGTAGATTTTGAGGCATTGTTTCCATACAATTTCCGCAATATTATTAAATATGGATTATCTATTAAAAACTGCGTCTAACTATTGCCGAAGGCCACAGCCTAAGTCACTTGGAATACTTTTCAAATTATTAATAGCCACATCTAATGTGGTTAATCCATCATTTAATTTAAGATTTTGATTTTAAAAATAAGTGATTCGTTTTGGCAAATTTCCAAAGTGTTCCTGAAGAAGTACAACTGATTTTTTAAATTTGGAATTTGTATTAGTTCTTTGCAATCAGAAATGCTTTGATCATCGTCATTTAAACATGTAACAAAATTTTGTAAACTATCGAAATTCTCTGCCTAAAAACTAGTAGCTTCCAACCATGATCCCCAACTAATTATTACTAGAGCGGGAGGCAGTGACAAAATGGAACTTTTTCCCTGTAAAGAGCTACTCTTAATGGCGCTTTTCTGAAAACTTTTTAAAAGCGGATACAAGTCTATCAACTTCCGGAAAGGTGTCTGATATATTCACAGATTCTGTGAAGCGCATGTGCTACACAAGTAATATGCAGGATATTAGCATATGTTTTCTTTAATAGTCTGCCTGTTTTTAACATATATGCACCACTGTCGCTGACAAATAAAAGTATTTTTCTTTCCAAATAAAGCATTTGGTGAATATTCTCTAATTGGTTTTAGCTACTGTTTCCGCATCAATTGTATTTATAACTTTCGTTACATATTCATTATACGGAATAGTTGGATGTAGCACACCAGCTACAACATTTACCACATAACGTCCTAATATATCGACAGCACTTAGAAATATAATATTTGCGTAAGGTGGATTCATCAGGAACATTTCGATCAGTATATTTTTGGAGAAATGTTTTGAAGGTGGGATTGTTAGGTATATTTAATGGAATATTTTTCGTAAAAATTATCAGATTCCAACGGGTCTAATTTCTGTGTGTGTTTGCGATGCTAAGTTACGTTTTACGTGCGATTTCTTGGAATTGTTTAACGATATTTTACAGACTTTGCAATAAATTTAGGAATCACTGGCAATGGAGTAACAATCGGTTCGACCCTTAATCCAACCCGCCATTGTTTCGCGATGCCATTCTCGACCTTGTTTCATATCATAACTGAAAAAATAACTTAAACAATGTTCTAGATGTAAATAAATGAAAATTAAAAATGTATGCGTAAGTTATTGAAATTTAACGAAATTCACTGCGACACGTCAAAATAATTGGGAGAAGTAAAAAAGAAACTATCTCACCGTACTTTATTTATCTTACGAAATATAAACTAATAAATAAAACAAATTATACTCTCACGTTTCTATCTACGTCCTTGAAGAAAGGAATTTAAGTGTAAAATTGAAGTAATTGCGTCACAATTTAATGACGAAAAACAGATGCACGGTTAGCTGAATAAATAGTGCTATTGAGTAACTGCGTGTTGTACTTAGCGATGTTATAGACTATTTATCTGCTCCATCACAATTTCGACCTGATGCGTCTGGTCTCTAATTATAAAACTGTATTTCTAGGTATGAGAAAGGAATAGTATATTTTCACAAACATCATCACCCTAAATATAAAGGAAATCTCCATGAGATTAATGTATAAATATGTATCAAATTGTTTAGAATTCTACGGAAGTATATCGACAATCTAGTCCAATGTCCCTAGCAGAGCTCTATAGTTCATGTTTGTTTAGATATATATTTAAACAGAAAAGGGGTACACAGACAAAAATGTAGTGGTACGTGAAACAAAATATGTGTAAACAAAGACGAGCATTAAATTCAAATAAATTAGAAGTATTTCAAACTATTTTTTGAGGTTCGATATTATAGTAGGTTTATTAGAGTAGATTTTATAAACGTTTGATGATGGAAATGAAACAATGCTTTCTAAGTTAACATGACATAGTAATACGCAACACAATTAAGATTCAACTAGAGAAATGTAAATGTCCAATTATCCTAAAAGTAAGATAACCATTATTTGTTATAGGACGAACAATGCGCATTCGATCCTTTTAAAGGAGATTGTTAAAATCGAAACAATTGTATTGTTTGCTAGAAATGCTCAATACGATGCTGTAATAATAAAATTATTCATTTTGAATTATTACAGGTGCTACTATTTGGCACTATAAGGATTCGCACGCCGATCGATAAATTAGGGGTAATATATGTGTAATAATGTTATGCAATAGGCATAAGCCGATACGGTGGTGTAGTTAATGTACCCTTACTATAATTAACATAGTCAAACAGACATTACCGTGGTGGTCAGTTGCTGGATGGGTCATCAGTAAAAAAAATGATATTATGACACTGTGTCTTCGGCCAATAGATATTTTTATTGTATAAGGTACTATTTCTGTACATCAACTCTAAAATAACTACTTTAACAATCCACAATAACGAAGTATTTTTATTACAACTCAATCGCTTTTAATATCGCATGTTACAATTGTAGTAACCTATGCTATAAATTTATCTCATTCTATTAGACGGAAAATTCAATGAACCATATTATATTTTCGACAATTATTTGCGCTAACGAAACATAATTGTAATTAATGCATAAAATACTATTACGAGCATAACAATTATTTACAAGTAAATAAAGTGTTTTCATACATAGCGCAGTTTTATCTTTGCAGCATGAAACTTTATGCACTGCTTGGAATTATATTAATGTGGACGTTAGCAGTTCCTGCCGAACATACTTTAGATGATTGCATATGTTGGACTGGATATAAGCCTGGAATCTATGACGGGCAAGTACAGTGTGTCGGAATCACGGTGAAGCATGTCACAACATGTGAACCCACCCCAATAGAACCACCCAAATGCTTGTGTTCCGGTGACGAGTACGTGGGGGTATCATATGATAAGGATGGTCCATTCTGTATATTGTCTTCTAAGGGGGAAGAATTTAAAAGATGGAATTGTGTAAACCATGCCGAAATTCAAGAATATTACGACAAATATTTTAGAGGACACAATTAAGAAATACCATTTTTTTAAAATTTTAATCTAGTTCTACAATATGTTTTGAATTAAATAAACAAAATATTAAAATGTATTACGTTTGTTCCTTTAGCTGTTAAGCTTAATACAGGGAAGATAATTTCTTTAAATTTTTTATAACAGGTGCCCTTTCCTTTGAAGAAATCAGTTTTAAAGCATTTTTCCCGTGTTTATGAGAATACTTAAATAATTTATCTCTCTTTGGAATGCATTTATTGATTAAAGAAAACTGTAAGTTTATCACATAAGATTAACAAGATTATTGAAATTTAGATTGAAATTAATGGTGGGTGATTCTTAATTCAAAGTTTTGCTTGCTTAATAGTCTATTGTTCGAACGGTGGTTTTGGACGAGCATTATCATGATAAAAAAGTATAACTCTTCCTTTGACGACAGTTTTTTTTTATGGATTTTCGACAAGTACATCAAAGTGCAGTATTCAAAGTCAATCATATAATAATTACTAAGACTACAGTTATAATTAAAGGCCGGATTATATGCAGTTTGCATAATACATGCGTTGTGTATATTATTTGCATATTTTGTAGTAATTCAGCATTTTTGTACATTTTTATTATATATTACATTTTATATTTAGTTTTATTTATTTATATAGTTATCGGTGAAAAAATAGTTAAGGAAATAGCGATTCTAAATGGCCCTGTTCATAATATTTGATATGAATCATATTATGATCGGTGCCGAGTTTATTTACAATTGAACAAAAATGCGAATGATGAATTTCTAATTCGTTTTACAAGAGTAGATTAGATTTGGATAAATTACCGCTGATGTAAAAACAAAGAATAGTCAAAACAATAGGTTAAACTTAGGGAATCTGCATCAAGGAATATGGAAACCGATCAATCAGTTGGATAGATGATAGTTACTGTTTACTAGGATGAACATGGTATAATCTTTATTGACCTTCTGGAGAGGAGTAAAACGATAACTGGTCAATATTATGCATTCTTCATATGTCATTTCAGTTAAGAAATTAAGAAAAAAAAAACCGATCACTTTTTGCAAAAAATTGAATTCGCCAAACTCGATCACTAAATATACTAGCCCACTCTTCTTCTGTTTTTATAGAAAAAACAACGAAACTGCAATGCTAAGTTTTGCGGTATCTATTCTCTACGTACTACACTTGGCATAGTCAGACTGGCATCTGTTTTCGAATGTAGAAATCGTTTTTGGGAAAAAAAATCTGCTTGTTTTAAAGACCTGGATCGGACTAGATGGATCGGATTAAACAACTACAGAATTGTTAAAAAAACGAATAGTCTTGGAAGGAGTTAGTTTAGAGCAGGGGTGCTCAGACTTCTAGGGATTCCGATCTACCACAAAACATTTAGGTGATAAACGATCGACACGTACGGCGACCGACTACTAGAAGTAGCCTGGTTACAATAAGAAAAACATATTTTTGAAAATGATTTATTGCAATTACATATAATGTATAAATATAAAGTATATTATATTTGCATAATTTAAACATCTAATAAAATTGCAACTTTAGAAATTTTCTTTAGTCACTGCTTTCATTGGTATTTAGATATTGATGCATGGCACTGCATATCATCTACAAACTTATTGAAGAACTGTTCGTAATTACTGAGTGCCAGACGTAAACATGCTGAGAGATGTACGTCAGTTCGTCGATTGAGATATTCGTCTCAACAATTTTCATTTCTGAAGATGTAGACTCGCACAACTAAGTTGATCCGAAGAATCCTGTTAACCGAAGAGCTATTAGTTTTAAACAAGGGTATTTGTTTTCGTATATGAAAGACCAAAACTTAGCATCAGTTGTTCTGGTTTTGAGATGTATATCTGAAATTATCTGAAATACTTCATTTCATGATATTTCAGTAGCAATTTTTTCAACGTCTTCACCAGAAAACAGATAAGCCATGAAACTTACAATATCCGTCAGTTGCTTCAGTCTTTCAAATTCACTCTGAATATTTCTTAGTTGTGTCTCGTAGTTGTCATAATTTGAGTAAGAACTTACCCTTCTTTTCAAAGCTGAAAAATGTGTATAGTCCTTTTTGTTTATCTGATTAATCAACAGCTTCAATTTATTTATGAAAGCGTTAGTTACGCTAATCATATCGATAATGGTTTTATTTTTTCCATGTAGTTCCAAATTAATGATATTCAAATGATTTGTCACATCCGATAGGAAAGCTAAATCACGAAGTCATTTTTCATTTTCAGTATCTCAGTATCGTCACCTCGTTCGTGAAGAAAAGAAATGATTCCAGGTAATAGTTCTTGAAAGCTTTATAAACATTCTCCGCGGCTCTACGATCTTATGTTTGTATAAAGAAGTAAATCAGTGTGCTCGGCTAGCTAGCTTCCAATTGTACTTTCAAGAGGCGCCGTTGCAAACTTCGCGCACGGATTGAATTGCCCTCGATAAACATTCATCCCTCGGGCATGAGGCCCTCAGGCTGAATTAACGTCGACTTCGCAGCAATATAATACCCATAACGCCCTTGGAGCGTTGGAGGATAACTATTTCGCCGCACTCATTTTACCTTTCAAATTTTATTTGTGGTTCAGGTACTGGCCAGATATATGGCATAGTGTCGCGTCATCACGGATTTTTAAATGAATCTGACTAATTCGAGAAGAATCAGGTAGAGTCTCGGAACGTTTCGCAGTTGCATTGCCTCGGGAATCTCGCAAATTTCAATGAGAGACACAGACGGCTTAGAGTTGATGTTTGAGAGCTCGAATTTGTGGAATGATTATTTTTTTGTTTCGCGACTGATTACAAAAGCTCTCGCGATAGACCGGTCGATCGCGATAGACCGTTTAGGCCCCTCTGATTTAGAGATATAAAAATGTTTTGCCTTAAAATTAATTTTTGATGATCATCTTGATTTTTGCACGAGTTTATCGCATGTGGGTTTGTAAGTAAATTTTTGAATAATGTTACTGTACTTGCACATGAAAATAATACCTTGGACTGAACTAATAAGATATTCACTATATTATACAAGTGAAGTTTCTTATGTTATTTACCTAGCTATGAAAACAATATGCTATCGTGACAATTTTTTTACGTCAAGTTTCTGTGACATTTTATAGTGTCATTTCCAAGTTTGGTTTGAATCGCTTAATATTTCTTACTTTTTCATTCGTTTAAAAAGAGAAAACGAGTGATTTAAAAGTTTAATACAGAAGCGTCTTGAAGTTTTTATCAGAAGAAGGCATTAGCCCGATGACTATTCATGAGAGAAAGGTGGCGGTGTATGGGTGATTGTTTTTCATAACAGGAGTATTGATGCAAGTACTATTGATGTAAGTATAAACAATACCGTCCTCCCTATAATGGAATCCTCAAGGAATTTGGGAGTTTATATAGATAATAGGCTTAAATTTAAACTCCATATTTCCAAGTGTCTACAGCGTGCTTATGGTGTTATAAATAGAGCTGAGGATGTTTGCGGTATAACCATGGTTATATCATGTAACCATAGTAAATTACTATGGTTACATGATATAACCATGGTTATACCGCAAACATCCTCAGCTCTAGTTATAAAACATATATCCACAGGTATTTTGAATACAGAAATTAAGACTCAACTATGTGAATCTCCAGTTCTTTTTCATCTGTTGTTTGCGGATATTATGTACGGTGCTTCTCTTGATCAGGTCGACATGAGACGCGTGCAGAAGCTTCAAAACTCGTGTCTTCGGCTGATATTTGGTCTTCGAAGATTTGAACGTATCAGTCCCAAATTGAGAGAAGTTGATTGAGAGAATAGCTTAATATGGAGCAGCGAATTATATTTTGTAGCCCTCGTTACGGCTTTTTAAAAAAGGTTTATTTTGTTTATTATTAAGGTAAATTAAAACATTAACGTAGATTTAAAATATTTGTTATTTAAAAGTAAAACGTGAAGCGAACAATATATTAAGAATAGTACTGGATTTCTCGTAAAGCGATATAATGAATAATAATGTTTCTTGCATTTGGTTTTTAATACCTCGTCTCTTATCGTAATACTAAGAATCACTGGCGTGATGCTGGCGTGATACATCACTTTAACCTAAGATTCAGAAGTTTATTAACTACACCGATACATAAACTCTCCTTGTATCAGAATAATTGAAACATACATGAGTAGGTAAGCCCCACCAGTTTTGTATAATACAAAGGTATTTTTAATAATATAAAATATTATTATTATTGTTCTTCACACCAGATTTATAATAATACATATTTTATATTATTAAAAATACCTTTGCATTAAACTCTCCTTAATGCAAAGATCAGTTTACATACCAAATAACTAAAGTATATAACTCTCTTCCTACTTGTCTTAAGTTTCTGTATCTAATTGCTTTCGAAATGGTATTGTATAAGCATTTGGTTCAGGAATGTTGCATAGGATGACTTTTACTAATTCTCCAATACGGTTGCTTTGGACTTTCAATTACGTTACTAAAGCAATCTCTTCTTTTAGTTTGATGGAGATGGTGTGGAAGAGTATATATGTATATCGGGCATAAAAGCGATTCGTGTCTTTCTTGTATCTTACTTACATACTAATGTAATTCTTTTCTCTCTTTTTTGTGCGCACGAGTTAAGTTGATTTGATCAGGGTTGCTGGACTTCGCCTTTTGTTTATTTCAATAAAGATTTATTAAAAAAAGGTATTTAGATTTACTGAATATAAAACTGGCATTTAAAAAAAAATAACTTACTTGGATAAAATTGAAAGTATTTAAGATAACCATGGCAATTGAAAAAAAAGAAGGAAGAATTTTTTTGACCTGTAAAAAAGATAGACAGAAATTTGGAAGATGAATTTAAAAATAGCAATTTTATAATTTTAAAATACCTGGATAGGGACCCAGAAGGCTGAATCACCATTAATTTAAATATCAGACAATATTTTGATACATATGGTGTATTTTGGAAAATAATTTCCTGGCTACGGAAGAATTATTGTTAACTGGTCTAGGAACGAAGGAGTTGGAAACATATTAGCTGTTCAATCAAGTTTATCCATTTATAACGTTAAGGATTGGTTGCTTTCAAATTACTACTAGATTCGTCAATAGCTAGGATACCAATTGGAAATTTTCTTCATAGTAGAAGCAGTATTGCAGTTGATCCCAGCGTATCTAAATTTCTCTAACTATTGTTACGATAAATCAAATCATGTAAGTGATAAACTGAAAATATTTAAAACTAAGAAATCATCATTTAAGTGTTCAATAATTCATTTATTCTTAATTCTTGGATTCAAAGCTTTTGCATAGGTTTTATTTCTCTTCATAAATTTTGTTATATCTGAAATATCAAAATAAAATTTGTTTTTAATAATATTAGAAATAGCCACAATTGTAAATAACTATATCAGACCTAATTTCATATAGAAAATAAATATTTTATGTTATTTGAAAAGATTCTTTTTACCTATTAAAATTGACAAAATTATAGAGAAAAACACCCTCAGAAAGAAAATAATCTCTATCTCTTCGACTAAGTTAGTTTCGGAAGACATTTTTATTGATCTGTTTATTGACCGTATTGTTGGTAGTACCGACCTCGATATCATTATAAATATTATATCATATTATTATCGACATAAATTTATAGACAATATTTATAATTATTTATTTTCATTCTTTAATCCACATTGTTTTTACGATTCAACGAGAAGCAAGTATCGATTTCATATTTTGACGTCCAACGTGGGGCTGTTAAATTATTATTACAATATATATATATATATATATATATATATATATGGAAAGGATAATGGTGTTTTTGGATGGAATCCAGCAAAATTAAAATCTATTACTTGAGTCAGTTCTTTATTTTTGAGTCCAATATTTCGTATCGAATTCGTATGCTTCCTCAGGGGATCACTTTAAGAGTAGATGGTCATAAATTTAGTACTTATTAACAAAAGAAAGTCGTTAATACTTACAAATGTGAACCTGTTTTTTTTTTCTTTTGGAGAAATTACTCATGTTTTTGTAATATTCTAAATTAATACAACTAATGTGAACGGACGTACACTTAGTTATTTCGAAATTTCATTTTAAAAACAGGACAACCACATCTAAAAGAAAGCCACATGTGGAATATTGACGAACAAAAGAAATAATCGTACACACACATGTTCTTGTCACAAAGTTAATACTTATAATTAGAGCTGAGGATGTTTGCGGTATAACCATGGTTATATCATGTAACCATAGTAAATTACTATGGTTATATGATATAACCATGGTTATACCGCAAACATCCTCAGCTCTACTTATAATGCTAGAGGATGATAGTGTAAAAGATCCTGTAAAGTTTCTTTTGGATTCCAGGTGTGTAACATCGAATTGGAAAAGTTACTATTCATAATCAACACCTTGATTATTTGACGAAATATTGAGTTAGGAACCATTGAGTTTTAATTAAAACACACCGATAACCCAAATAGTTGTGAATTTATATATATATATATATATATATATATATATATATATATATATATCCGGCTCGAAGGACCACATTAAATGTTGACTCCTCCTAGTTTGAAGGAACCTTTGATGTATTCTTCAAGCTGGTGTTATCGTAGAATACACTTGTGCACGGGTGTAAGACCGTATACACTTTTTTCGTTCACTCGTTGATTAGTAAGTAAAACTAATAAAATGCAATATGGTAGAATCTGTTTATTTACACATATATACATTTATTATAATACGATTGGTTGTACACTAGTACCTTGTTTGTTGACTTATATACTAAATTGTTATGTTGATGTATTGAGTTTCGCTAGTAAGAGCTATAGGAACTCTTCCCTAGGAGAAAACTATCGAAGTTAAACTGTCATATCTTTTGGACTGATGTCCTGAAGTAAACCTCACCCACATCCCCACTGCTTATACAAGTGGTGGGAATTACAAAAGGTTATTTTAGATTCATGACGTATAGCAAAGTAATATAAACTTTCCCAATCATTTAAGGTATGGTAAACCAGTGTACAATGACGGGCATACAACCTGATCTAATACCTTTTACGATCACTTTGTTGTATACCGTTAAATCCCTTCGGGAAGGTTTATACTTAAAATAATTCATGAATTGGTCTTGACCGTCATAAAACTAATTACCTAAATGGCAGGGTTACTTGGTAAATGCAATTAGGCTTGCTCTATGCTTTTGGAAATGATATTATTCAAGAAATTATATTTACCGGGTTATTGTTCTAATTTGCATGACCTGTAAACTGTTACTGGGAATCGGACCTAACTGCCCAGAATATTCATAAGCGCCTTAAAACGGCTAATGAAATGTACACAATATAAATTAAATAACGAGTCACAAAATAATAAAATATACAATGTGAAAAATAGATGAAATGACGTTTTAACATATACTATAACTTAATTATGTAACGATCTACAATTTACCATCATAATATATTTTTTTGTTATATATCTTAAGTTATTTAAATATCAATTACATTTAAATATCATATACATTTGCTTATCATGCTGACTGTTCCGTGTTTTGATTCCTGTCTAGTTGTCCGAGTAGGTTTTCGTGGTTTTCCTTCTCGTTTAAGGCGAATGCCTCTTAAGACGCTCCACGGGCGCATACATAATAATAACTCATGTCTTGCTTTTCCCTGTCTTTCTCTGTTTTTGTTTTGTGCTGATGTGGTCCTCTACTGGGTTGTAGCCTAGCATATGCGCTACCAAACTCTAGGGGGGTCTGCTCGATGGGCAGACAGGTGCCATTCCGCCTTTCCAGCATGAGAGAGGAACCAAGCTACGCGGCGCAAAACACGGCGCCGCGCAATTCACACACCACTAGGACCGGTCCTGGGCGGCAACCTGGCTAGGTTGCCGTTAACAGCACACACACGTTCGACGTGTGTGCAGTGTCCCCGCTTGGCGGAAAATGTTAAGATGGCACAAAGTGTGACCGTCGTCAACCGAAGTAGCCGCTAAGAGTGTTTTCTCGGTTGGCGATGAACAACCCCGTGCAGGGTGCGCTTCGCTGATCTGCGCCTTGCCTCGATGGTGCGGGGGTCGAGCCGTCAAAGTACTGCACGGAAAAGTAAAGAAGTTGCCGGGAAAGGGTTGGCGGCCCTGCGCAACGGCTGGTTATCCGATCTCTCTAAATTTACGCGACCGATCACTAAACACACGCACGAGCGCGCCAACATACAAAAACCTACACTTACGCGCTCACACAAACACAAAACTACACACCCAGAAAGAGACGCAAGCTGCCAGCTGCAACCAACACACAAGTTCATACCCAGAAAGAGACACAAGCTGCTAGCAGCGGACAACACATATGTTCACACCTTGCTATCTGTTTTTGGAATACTAGGGCATGATTTATTATTATGCAATTGGAATGTATCATTGAATAATTTTATCCATAGCAACTTAATTATTTGACATTTGTATACTGTCATTTATATTTTATATCCTTGATAAAGGCATCATTGCCGAAACATGTAGGGTTGTTTTAAATATATATACTTTGAAGTAAACCAGACCTTTAATCGCCAACTGATTGAATTTACCATATCATACCAAGGTCACGAAAATATTATATATATATATAATCAAGACCTTTTCTACCATAAGGTGTAAAGGTTTACTTTCTCTAATGTATGAATTTCTTCCACTACTCCCGGTCACTGGCTTCCTTCATAGCTTCTCCAAATTCTTTGTTTCTCCCCTTCAGTATTTCTGCTATCGCCATATACCACGTTTTCCTTGGCCTGCCTCTGTCTCTTTTCCAGTTTGTTCTAGCTTGCCAAATGTTTTTTGTTGGTCTTTTCTCGTTCATTCTTACTAGGTGTCCGAACCATCTCAGTTGATTTTGTTCAATTGTTTCAATGATTGATTTTACATTTAATTCCTGTCTTATTAACTCATTTCTTATTTTAACCTTTCTTGTTACTCCCTTAATTCGTCTTAGATACTTCATTTCCATGGATTGGACTCTGCTTGTCATCCTTTTGTTTAGGACCCAACTTTCGCTGCCATAGGTGAGTATTGGTCTATATATACTTTGGTACACTGTAATTTTTGTTTTCCGACTAATTTCTTTCTTTCCTATGAAGGCTTTACTCAGGGTGTGATACACTTTTGATGCATTATTTATTCTTTCTGTTATTTCCTCATCCACTTTTCCATCACTTTGTATCATTATTCCTAAATATTTGTAACTTGTTCCAATTTATTTGTTCCTATCCTTACATTTATTCTTTGTTGCTTTCCTATGCTCATTATTTTTGACTTTTGTGTGTTAATTTTCATTTTTCTCTTATTTAATTCTTCTTCCCACATTTTCAAATTATCTTGTAACTGCTTTTCTCCTTCTGCACAGATCATAATGTCGTCTGCAAAGGCGTCTGTCGTCTGCAAAGGCACATTCTCTCAGCTTTACAGGTCTTAAATTTCTATATCCAATATTCACTTTCTTGGTTTTAGTGCTTCTTTCTTTTAGTATGTCATCCATTATTACTATAAATAGTGTGGGACTGAGGACACCTCCTTGTTTTAACCCTTCTTCTACCCGAAATTCCTCTGACTACATATTATCTGTTCTGACATAATTTCTATTTCCTCTATACAGGCTTTCAATTGCTACTCGCAATTTTTTGCTCACTCCTCTTTTCCTAAGACTTTCCCATACCATTTTTCTCGGTATTCTATAAAATGCTTTATCCAAGTCCAGAAACGCCGAGCAAACTTCTCTCCTTCTGTTGATCTTCTCCATTAATTGCTTAATTGCAAATATATGGTCTTGTGTGCTTGTGCCTTTGCGAAATCCACTCTGAGGTTCTTCTAGTTGTTGTTCGATTTCGTCCCTTAACTTTTCATCTAAAATTCTTTTATATAATTTTGCTACGACACTGACTAGAGTTATACCTCTATAATTGGCACAATTCATAGAGTCTCCTTTCTTAAATATTGGCACAATAACCCCCACCTTCCAATCCTCCGGTACTTCCCCAGTATTCCATGCCATATTAATTATTCTAGTTAATATCTCTATTCCTTTTTCTCCAAGCCCTATAACCATTTCATTCGTGATTTGGTCATATCCGGCTGCTTTTCCTCTTTTTAATTTCTTTAACATTTCATCTACTTTCTTCTTTCCTATTTCCCACTCCTCGTATTCTTTACATTCTTCGTCTTCTGTTGGTTCCAGTTCTGACATTTTGCTCTCATTTCCTGGATTTAATAATTCCTGGAAGTGTTCTCGCCACCTCCTCATAACATCTTCTTCTTCTGTCAGTATTTTATTACTTTTGTCCTTTACTTGCTTCATTCTGTACTTCTTATCTGTTCTTAAGTTTTTTATTGCTTTATAAAATAGCTTTTGATTTTCTTTACTATCCATCTCCATTTTCTTTCCAAAATCTTCCCACGCTATCTGCTTTGCCTGCTTTATCATTTCCTTTATTTTTGTCCTTTGCTCTTTGTATATTGCATAGTTTTCTTCGGATTTATTCTTAAGGTATTTCTGCCATTGAATCTTCTTTATTTTTACTTGCTCTTTTATCTCAACACTCCACCATTTCGTTTGCCTTTTATTTCTGTTGACTAAATTTGTTCCACATACACTTCTGGCTGCGCTCGTTAACAAGTTTCTGAATCTCTGCCACTCTTCATCTATATTAATTACCCTCCACTCCATATCATATAAATTGATTCTTGTTTCTATATATTTCTTATATTTTTCTGCTATTTCTTTTTCTGCCAACTTGTAGTATTTTATAATCACTTTGTTTCTTGTTGTCCCCTTTTTAACTGTTCTTGTTTTCACTTTCATTTTTCCCAGCACCAGGTAGTGATCACTGAATATTTCATAACCTCTTCTAACCCTTACATCTATGATTTCTGCTCTGTAATTTCTATCTATTATGATGTAGTCTATTATGGATCTTTCATTTCGGCTCTCTACTTCCCTGGTATACATACGTATTTTTTTGTGCTGGAAGATTGTGTTCATAACTAGCATATTGTTTTCCATACATAAATCAATAATTCTCTGTCCATTATCATTCCTAAAATTACATTTTCAAATTCGTTTCTACCTTTTCCTACCCTGCCATTTAAGTCTCCCAAAATTATTCTTCTTCCTTTCATGTGCTCTAATATTCCATTAAGATCCTCCCAATATGAGTCTTTGTTTGTAATTCTTTCATCTTCATTGGGTCCATATGTTATTATTATACTTGTCTTTCTTGTTCTTCTAGTTGCAGTTCCAGCGTCATTATTCTCTCAGAAATACATTCCCACTTATGCACGTATCCAACATTTTCTCTTTTTATTATGCATCCCACTCCCAGTTTTCCCCTTTCACTATGTTCAACTCCGCTATATATAATGAGGTGTCTTTCTTCTGTTTCAAATTCTGCTTTTCCTTTTTTCTTAGTTTCACATATGGCTAATATATCAATCTTTGCTTTCTCGAATTCTTGTATTAACTCAGTTTCTTTTCCTTGTATTCCGCTTATATTCCACGTTGCCATGTTCCATATTTTATTACTTTCTTGTTTTAGCTTTCTTGCCAATTGATTGTTAAATTCCCCCTTCTTCAGTGTGCGTTTCGCCCTATTCGCCTTTTCGATTAATCTCGGTATCCTATTCATAGCCTTGTCCGCTTCTATTTGTTCTATTTTCCCTTGTTTTTCATTTAGTTTTTTAACTTTACCTTCCTTAGTTTTAATGTTTACTTCTTCATTTACTACCTCCACATATTTTCTATTTCCCTGATTATTTGTTCTTTCATTCCATTCCAATTCCATTTCCTCTCCATTGCCAATATTTCCTTCTATGTATCCGTCCTGTTTATTCTGTATTAGTTTTTTGGTATTTGCTTTTCCATTCTCTCCGTTCCTTTATTCCTTCGCCATTCCACTCCATTTACTTTTCCTTTTTCTTTTTCCGTCTTAACAAATGTTCTCAGACGTTTCTGTTTTTCTCTTTCCTTCGGTTTCATATCCTCATTTATAAAGATTCGCTCTTCTTTCATATTTTTCTTTACATGCATTACGTGCATTTGCAAAGTCAATCTAGGTTACTTTGAAATTTTGATAGAATAAGACGCATATATATTAGTATGTGTTGTTCCGTAAATGTAAATCCAAATGATATTTGATAATGTCAATTACATTTGTTATTTATTTGTATGTATGAAACTGTCAAAATATACGACTTCGTAGGTTAAGTAGTAAATTTGAATTTACGACATACTTCAAAATGTTCTCAGTAAATCACATGCTACTAGATTGACTTTTCAAATGAACACCCGTTATATATATATAAAGATAATTATTTCGTGACCTTTGTATATTATGGTAAATTCAATTTGTTGGCGATTTAAGGTGTGGTTTCACTTCAACAAATTGAATTTACTATATATATATATATATATATATATATGGTAAACCTAATCAGTAGGCGATTAAAGGCGATTAATTCATGCGACCGATCACTAAACACACGCACGAACGCACCGACATACAAAACCCTACACTTATGCTCTCACACAAAACCACACACCCATAGAGAGACGCAAGCTGCCAGCAGCAACCAACACACAAGTTCATACCCAGAAGGAGACACAAATTGCTAGCAGCGAACAACACACATTTTCACACCTTGTTATCTATTTTTTGGAATACTAAGGCATGATTTATTATTATTACTAGAATGTATCTTTGAATAATTTAAACCATAGCAACTTAATTACTTGACATTTATATCCTGTCATTCATATTTTGTATTCTCTTGATAAAGGCGTATACAGCCGAAACATGTAGAGTTTTTTAAATACATATATTTTGAAGTAATATACAGACCTTTAATCGCCTACTGATTAGGTTTACCATATCATACCAAGGTCACGAAGTTATTATATATATATATATATATATATATATATATATATCTGAATAAATGAAACATACATGAGTGGGTAAAACCCCACCAGATTTGTTAGTCCGTAGTATGAGTGAAGACACAGACAAAATGCAGTTTCTAGAGACACTGCTGCGCCATCTTTAGAAGGGCGTCGTTGGTTCGCATTGGTTATGTGGACAGGGCGAGGTACTTCAGCTGTCTGACAACAGGCAGCGCTGAATTTACTTCTACGCTCGGTCTGGAAAATTTCTGTGATATGGCGGTGTATTTCCTTTTGGTGAATGTGTCTGAAGATATCCTTTCTCCAGCAGGGGCGTACCGATGAGCATGTAGAAAGGCGAAATACGTATCTGCGTCTCTGGGGAGGGATATGTTCGGACACGTTCACTAAAAATATTAATAGTGAGCCTGTATTTGTGTTCTTAACACCAGATTTTTAATAATATTTTATATTATTAAAAATACCTTTGTGTTATACAAAACTGGTGGGGTTTACCCACTCATGTATGTTTCAATTATTCTGATACATTACACATGCGGTTAGTCCGTAGTATGAGTGAATGAAGACACAGACAAATTGCAGTTTCTAGAGACACGGCTGCGCCATCTTTAGAAGGGCGTCGTTGGTTCGCATTGATTATGTGGACAGGGCGAGGTACTTCGGCTGTCTGACAACAAGCAGCACTGAATTTACTTCTACGGTCGGTCTGGATAATTTCTGTGATACGGCGATGTGATTCTTTTTTGTGAATGTGTCTGAAGATATCCTTTCTCCAGCAGGGGCGTGCAGACGAGGCTGTAGAAAGGCGAAAAACGCAGCTGCGTCTCTGGGGAGGGATATGTTCGGACACGTTCACAAAAAATATTAATAGTGAACCTGTATTTGTGTTCTTCGCATCAGATTTTTAATAATATTTTATATTATTAAAAAAAAATATTTATATATGTATATATATAGTAAATTCAATCAGTTGGCGATTAAAGATCTGGCTTTACTTCAAAGTATATATATTTGAAACAACCCTACATGTTTCGGCAATGATACCTTTATCAAGAATATAAAATATAAATGGCAGTATACAAATGTCAAATAATTGAGTTGCTATGGATAAAATTATTCAAAGATACATTCCAATTGCATAATAATAAATCATGCTTTAGTATTCCAAAAACAGATAGCAAGGTGTGAACATATGTGTTGTCCGCTGCTAGCATCTTGTGTCTCTTTCTGTGTATGAACTTGTGTGTTGGTTGCTGCTGGCAGCTTGCGCCTCTCTCTGGGTGTGTGGTTTTGTGTTTGTGTGAGCGCGTAAGTGTAGGGTTTTGTATGTTGGCGCGCTTGTGCGTGTCTTTAGTGACCGGTCGCGTAGATTTAGAGAGATCGGATAACCAGTCGTTGCGCAGGGCCGCCAACCCTTTCCCGGCAACTTCTTTACTTTTCCGTGCAGTACTTCGACGGCCCGACCCCCGCCCCATCGAGGCAAGGCGCAGACCAAAGAAGCGCACCCTGCACGGGGTCGCTCATCGCCAACCGAGGGAACACTCTTAGTGGCTACTTCGGTCGACGACGGTCACACTTTGTGCCAACTTAACATTTTCCGCCAATGCGGGGGCACTGCACACACGTCGAACGTGTGTGTACTGTTAACGGCAGCCTAGCCAGGTTGCCGCCCAGGACCGGTCCTAGTGGTGTGTGCATTGCGCGGCGCCGTGATTTGCGCCGCGCAGCTTGGTTCCTCTCTCCTGCTGGAAAGGCGGAATGGCACCTGTCTGCCAATCGGGCAGACCCCCCTAGAGCTTGGTAGCGCATATGCTAGGCTATGAGCGATGAGCAACCCCGTGCAGGATGCGCTTCGCTGGTCTGCGCCTTGCCTCGATGGGACGGGTGTCGGGCCGTCGAAGTACTGCACGGAAAAGTTAAGAAGTTGTCAGGAAAGGATTGGCGGCCCTGGGCAACGGCTGGTTATCCGATCTCTCTAATTTTACGCGACCGGTCACTAAACATACGCACGAGCGCGCCAACATACAAAACCCTACACTTACGCGCTCACACAAACACAAAACCACACACCCAGAGAGAGACGCAAGCTGCCAGCAGCAACCAACACACAAGTTCATACCTAGAAAGAGGCACGAGATGCTAGTAGCCGACAACACATATATTCACACCTTGCTATCTGTTTTTTGAATACTAAGGCATGATTTATTATTATGCAATTGGAATGTATCTTTGAATAATTTTATCCATAGCAACTCAATTATTTGACATTTGTATACTGTCATTTATATTTTATAACCTTGATAAAGGCATCATTGCCGAAACATGTAGGGTTGTTTTAAATATATATACTTTGAAGTAAGCCAGACCTTTAATCGCCAACTGATTGAATTTACCATATCATACCAAGATCACGAAAATATTATATTTATATATATATATATATATATATATATATTGTTACGCTCGAAAAATGATCCTGAGACCTTTTGGGAATTTTTAATGAGTTAATTACATTATTTGCTATTGTTAAGTCATCATAGGCTATTCAAAATTCAGTATTTTCATTATCGATCATCTTAGGCCATTTCAAACTTTGATATTTTCATATAATTTTCGTATTTTCAAATATTTTGGATGTCACTATATCCATATTCTTAACCGGCTATTTTTCCATACTTCGGCGAAGTCCGAACTTTTGGATATTTTATGTTAAGTCATGCTTCGTTTATTTGAATTGCTATTTTCAATTTTTGTTTCTCCTTAAACAATTCTAATATTGTGGTATTTTTTTTATTAAAATTTTGTAAATCTATTAGTATTAGGGTGCTTTATTTGATTGTTTAACCTTTTTTTTTAACTTAATTTTGCGTACTCCTTTTCTTTCGCTTGTAGCGCCATCTTCGCGATATTTAGTTTTCTTCCGATTACAGATCCCTTGACGATTGGGGCCAATCGTATATTGTCTTTTTACCCGTTATTGTTGTTAATTAATTTCCGAATTGTAGTTTGATAGCTTCCGCAATCACTCTTTAACCTCGTAAGGGTTTTTGGGTAATTATTTTCTTTTCTTTCAAATATTCCGTTGGGAATAGTGTTAGTGTGACGTATGACCGATCGATTTCGGTTAAGCGATTCTTCAATCGCTCGCATTTGGTCCGAGATCTTTGTCAGCGCTAGTTGTGTGTTATTTTTAGTGTGAGAACCTTGTCTTGCGGTAAGAAGTATTTCAAATCTTTGTGTGACGTATGACCGATCGATTTCGGTTAAGCGATTCTTCAATCGCTCGCACTTGGTCCAAGATCTTTGTCAGCGCTAGTTGTGTGTTATTTTTGTGCGAGAACCTTGTCTTGCGGTAAGAAGTATTTTAAATCTTTTGTACATTGTCTAATGTGTGTCCTTATCCTTTGTAGGATATATTTTTATTTTACCGTCTATAGGTTTGAGAATTTTTCTGTTTTACTGCTATATTCCTACGAAGTTAAAACCTCGTGAAAGACTTTGCAAGCGGACACGTTTTCCATTATTAGCTCATCTTTTTTATATTGAATTCTTGGAGGAAAACCCGGAGGAAATAACCACTTTTCACCCACAGTAGCAATTATTAATTTCGGCGTGGCCTACACAAAGAAGATTCTAGAACGATTTTTTTTGGACGCGTCCAAGGTGGCGTGTTAAAATCGAAATGGCGGCGTGAATTAGCGGCAATTGTACGATATAATCTACTGAATTGATTATCCCGTGCAACCCTTTGGAAGGTTATGTCAATAAAGTTTGAATATTGGACGTTATTAGGGACAATTTAAAGTAGGTGTAGAAATTTCTTTTCCTTGTATTTGGTTATTAATTAGACATGTGCAAACCAATTAAATTTAACTAATTATCAGTTTGTTTACACTTATGTAAGGCTCTAGAGAAGCCATTCACTTATTATTTGGGCAGACGTTGTAAAGTAAACTATTCATATGTAATAGTATCGTAAGATTTAGATTGTAGTATTCAGGTTAGTTTTTTATAGGGCTCGATTATTGCAAGAACTTGATAATTGATAGAATTCAATAATAATTTGCAGACAGTTTTTAACTTTACAACATTTGTTTACTTCTCTGTGTCACTTATTATGTTTTACCGTAAAACTTTGATAGCGAACAAGGCATTATTCCATTAATTTTAGAAGTTAGGTGTTTGTATATCTGGATACAAGCATTTGACTGGATTATTATTTAAAACTGGATGTCTAGCTTCTCTGGCAACCAGGTGTGGTTAGTTTAGTTCTATTGTACGAGGCTAGGAACCTTCAGACGGGCCTCCGTACAGTTTATTCAATAACTTGGGATACGATGTAGATTTGTATTACTTGTGATTAAAACATTATAACCTTATTGTAAAGAACCTATGATTACGTATACTTAATTGTGTTATGCTAACCTCTTGTTTGGACTGTTATTCAAATATATCATAATTGATCACAATAATTCTTCCTGATTATAAAGGGTGTTGTTCTGATATGTGATTCTGTTTTATAGAATTCACTGTATTGCGCCTGGAGCGCTTATATTGAATTTTGGGGTTTACTTTTTGCTAAATTTAAAATTTATCAAAGCTTAATTATTGCCTTGGCGCTTTGATTTGTATTGTCATTTCTTTAATTTTTGAAATTACTAACTATATACATTCTTACTACCTATTGTTAATTGCTCATTCGTCGACTGATTATTTTGTCATTATAAATTTTCTGAACCTACTTTGATTTGTTATTAAATTTTACTATTGTTGATGATATGTGTTTATTTGATATCTTACCCTCAAGTGTTTGAGATAAGCAAAAGTATATATTGATTTGGTAACAAGTAGTAAAGGGGCATACTGTTTTGCTTTTGTAGCTACCAGAGTCCCACCCGCTTCCCTGTTTACGGGTGATATTTTGCAGGAAAATACGGTGGCGCTACATACACCACCTCACGACCTTGGACTCGCGACACTCTCCGAAAAACGTTGGAGCTGGCCGGCAGAATATTTTCCTCGGTACGTCCACCAACAGGTAGGTTCGGGCAAGAGAGGGTGGCCAGGTTGAACATCTCGCAGCCACATAGTTACTTGTTTTATTTTGCTTTGGTCGCGAAAAGCGTAGCAATATATATATATATATATATATATATATATATATATGAAAGTTAATAATATATTGAAAACAGACAACCTGTCAATTAAAACTTTATTTTTTTATTTATTATTTATTTATTTTTTATCTCTTTACATTTTGCAACAAATTCGTTGCTTCAATAAATTAATATATACATCAATAACAAAATAATACGTGGAGTTAAGAAATGAAAATGATCTGCATAAAAATATTAAAATGTAAATGTTTCATTGTGACACTTCTTCATGGTTGTCATGTCAAATATTAAAGTTTTACACCTGCAACAAGTCAAATTTAAAACCAGATATAAAAGCCAAATAGTTCACATAAAATGTATTGTCTTTAGTATCTCATATTTTATTTCGTAAAAACAGTTATATAAATAAGAGATTTAAAAAATCTACAAGTTGATTTTTATATTTAAATAAATATAATTTACTAAATAAAACACTTGGTATATTTGTTTCACAAAATGTATTTAAAATATCTCTGACATATGTTTCGACCTATACAGTCATTCTCAAAGAGTCGTGTAAACTAAGTGAAAAGAATACTCCTACCAATATTTATGGCTTATTTTTTAAAAGGTTTATTACAGCATCGATTGTGGGGGTATTTGAAAAATCCAATTGCGTGTTTGTGACCTGTCTGTTGAGATTTATGGCTTTTTTTTATTTCTATAATTTCTAAGAAGTCAAGCCTTTTACCCTTATTACAAGATTGTAAAAGTTTGAAATTATTAGCATTAAACAGATGAGAATTTTGAATACAGTGTTCCGCGAATCCCGTGGTCATATTGCCATGTAGAATAGAACTTCTATGCTCTTTGATACGTTCTTTTATAGATCGTCCTGATTGGCCAATGTATACCGCGTCACAATCACGGCAAGTTAATTCATACACTCCTGACTTATCACGCAATTCTGTTTTTCGTTTATTGTTAACTAGAATATTTCCTAAAAAACAGAATTGTATGAATTAACTTGCAGTGATTGTGACGCGGTATACATTGGCCAATCAAGACGATCTATAAAAGAACGTATCAAAGAGCATAGAAGTTCTATTCTACATGGCAATATGACCACGGGATTCGCGGAACACTGTATTCAAAATTCTCATCTGTTTAATGCTAATAATTTCAAACTTTTACACTCTTGTAATAAGGGTAAAAGGCTTGACTTCTTAGAAATTTTAGAAATAAAAAAAGCCATAAATCTCAACAGACAGGTCACAAACACGCAATTGGATTTTTCAAATACCCCCACAATAGATGCTGTAATAAACCTTTTAAAAAATAAGCCACAAGTGTTGGTAGGAGTATTCTTTTCACTTAGTTTACATGACTCTTTGAGAATGACTGTATAAGTCGAAACGTATGTCAGAGATATTTTAAATACATTTTGTGAAACAAATATACCAAGTGGTTTATTTAGTAAATTATTAATCATGTTTCACCAAGAGCCAACCCTGAATTCTATACATTATATTAAATAAATATAACCATTCAAGGCAAGTCTAATTCAATAAAGTACACATGGAATCAGGTTGATTTTTTTTATTTTGAATAGTAGCGTATTGGGGAGCGTATGCTACATAATAATAATAATAATTATAGTCGTGGACAAAAAATTTCGGACATTGAAGTAAGTGTGAAGTGGATGAATTACCTGTGAAATAAGAATTGGAAGTTAAAGAAGATACAAAACATTTAATTTATGTAAGCAGCCAAAAGAAAAACAAAAATAATGACGAAACCAAAAAATCCAACACAACCCAAAAAATCTTGGTGTGCTCTTGATTGAGCTTTCATCTTGAAAGCTGAATTGCATTGAAACAGTTTTGTATTGAAAGGTCATTTGAACTGTCAGTACTGAAACTTATTGGTTGACAAAATACAAGCAGAAAATGTAGCCCGAGCAGTATCTTTGAACAAAGATGAACGCAGTATTCAATACATCGCTACTGTCTTTAATATTCCCAGGAGTGCCGTCCAGACCCAGTACATCGACATCGTCCAGCTGGGGAATACACGAGAAAACCAGGATCGGGCAGATCTCGCACCACAAACCGGCGAGAAGACCGTTTTATGGTGTTATCAACACATTGCGATCGTGGTTTACTATCAACAATTCTTTCTCGCCAAGTCGAAGACGTTTACGGTACTGCAGTTTCTGCACGAACCATTCGCCGAAGATTGAAGGAATATGGATTGAATTCGTATTGTTCACGAATGAGTCTCGTTTTTGTCTGCGTTCACCAGATGGACGAGAACGTGCATGGAGAAGGCGTAGTGAACGATTTTCAGCGTGTAATATATCTCCAAGAATAGTATTTGTGGGAGGCAGTATAATGGTTTGGGCTGAGCTAGCTCTTATTGAAAATGATGCCATGGTGGCTGTTAGGTACATTAACGAGTGTTTAGCTGATTACGTAGTACCAATAGCTCCAGTCGTAGGTCAGAACTTTACTCTAAAGTACATTAACGCGCGACCTCACACCGCACGGGCGGTTGAGCAATATTTGAATGCAGTTAGCTTTCGCTGTTTTTGTTTTCAATAGCCAGCTCGAAGCCCGGACTTGAATCCTATCGAAAATCTTTGGTATTCATTAGGGCGACGTGTTCGGCACCGACAACCCATACCGCTAATCATTCGAGATCTTCGAATTCTTTTCCGTGAGAAATGGGAAAATATTACAGAAGAAGAGGTCGCTAACTCCATTCAGGGCTTACCACGCCGTATGGCAGAAGTCATTAGAGTTTGTGGTGGTAGTACGTCCTATTAATCGCTTAAATTGTTTGAAAACATAGATGCAAAACCTAGCTGATAAGAGCAATGAATTAGTTAATTTTGCACAATTTACCGTTTCGTGATTTTTTCTTATTGAATTAAATATTAAGTACCTTTTTTATTGCTAGTTCTTACTTTGTAAATAATGTTCCATGTCTTATTAACACAAAAAAAACTAAATTTTTCTTGTACTAACAGACATTTACTTCGGTGTCCAGAATTTTTAGTCCACGAGTTGTGCGATTGTGCATCCTCTAAGAGATCAACGAATTAAAATATTAAATAAATAAATATATAAATACTAGAAAATGATTCCATAAAACAATAGATTTCAACTACAAAATATAATAACTAAGAACGTATATAGTGAACTCCTACATTCCATAAAGATAATAGTAAACTTTTTTGCGTAGAAACTATTTAAATACTTACTTTTTTCTTATTTCTATAAATCTGTATTATTCGCCAATTTATTTAAAGTAATGATTAGAGATAGCATATTGATGCCACATACATAGCGGAATATATTTCACACGTTATCGGTAAACTAGCGTGCGAATCAAAGGAATCTTGAATTGAAAATTAGTATGCTGTCGTGTCGTGTATAAATATGCCACGATCAGGGAGCTCACTTAACCGTCTAATGTGGAATACAGTACGTAAATTCGTTAACAATTTCCCGGATCTAGAATACGATGGATGTAGAATAAAATGCAATAGATTTTTGATGTGTCGTTGGAGAAGAGATTGCGAAATATACGTAAACAGCATAACAATAGCAAGAAAAAAGGGTTTGCCAGAAAAATATAGATTTTATTTTGATTTATGTTTAACTCTTATTGCACGAAATGTACCGTTTGCTGTACTAGACCGCTATGCATTCATCTCCTTTTGGAATAAATAGTGCTAATTGCCAAGAGGGGCAACTGTACGAAATGTTCTATTTTCTGCTAGCAAAGATATTGAAAAAAGAATTAAATCGGAATTGAAAGATAAAATACTGTGGTTGTGCGCGGATGAAACGACGAATCGAAAAAAAACAATTAATGATTAATGTTATGGTACATGCAACAGAACCTCATCAACGGTCATCTGCTATGTTACTTGCTTCCAGACGAGTTGAAAAGTGTACTGCCAATAAGATTTTGAAGGTGGTGTTGAAGTCACTGGACAAAGTTAAAGTTTCACTAAACAAAATATTAATGCCGTAAACATGCTGTCTTTAGGTCGATCTCTCAAAGAATAAAGTGCCAGGCCTCTTACATGGAACCTGTAAAATCCAATCTTTCAATCTTGTGGCACAAACGATTCGTGAATGTTATCCACGAGTAAATGATTTAATAGCTGGTACAAAGGCTAAAGTCCCCGAAACGTACTCGACTATTTCACAGACTGTGTCCCGAAATACATGAACTACTAGAACCGATAATTACACGTTGAACAACATGGTCGAAGGCTGAGTTTTACAATCACCAATATTTTGATCATGTTAAGAAGATTGTTTTAAAAGTCAATCCGACAGAAGCTGCAGGTATCAAGAAAAGCCAGGAATTATTTAAAGATCCTCAGGTTAAAGAAAATTTACTATACACAACAATTACTTTGGACTAGCCGAGGGAATAGAAAAATTATAAAATGTTTCGATGTAGTTTGTGAATTCTGTTCAAATTCTGAATGATGTTCACGCACAGCTATGCCATGTGGAAGGCGAAAGAAATAAGCGCGTGATAGAAAAATTTGAGAGTGTTCTAGACAAAAATTCCGATTTTCACATATTCAAACTAATTTGTGAAGGTGCGTCTCAAGTTATTTCCAAGATTATTTTGAATATGCAAATATAACATCATTAGATGTGGAACGGTTGTTTTCGACATTAAAACACGTTTATTCCGCACGTTGCATGCGGTAAGTGTTTGTGCACGTTTTATCATTTTTTCTTATAATTTAAATTAAATGTAATATTGCATGCGCACGCTGCTGGCATGTGTGTCGAATTTGCCATCTCTAGTAATAATAGAACGCTATTTTTTTGTATATTGTGGTTAGCAACATTCATTCTTGCATACCGCTACTACAAGCCATAAGATATAACAATTAATTTTGCTGTTTCCCAAAAACTAGTTCTTTACGTTGAAGGTGTGTATTATAAATAGGGACCGGACACGAGCGGCCCATGACTTATCGCCCACGAGCGTACTATTAAAAATTTGTATTTTTAAATAGTTTTTAATTTTATTTATATAATTGGAAAACAAACGGGTGGTGATCTATAAAATACGAAATATACTTTTGTTTGTTAATTTTGTTGATCAAGTTGAGTAAAGTAGTAATAATATTAACCAGCAATACTTTCTCAAGTTTCTGTTCTCTAAAATTTGTTCTCTTTGAATGAAATACATCCTCGTAGATAAAAAACGTCCTTTCTGCATCGTAACTGGTTATAGGCGCATACTGGAAATATGATTTTATTTCAGCGTATTTAGCAGTAGATTTTGAGGCATTGTTTCCATACAATTTCCGCAATATTATTAAATATGGATTATCTATTAAAAACTGCGTCTAACTATTGCCGAAGGCCACAGCCTAAGTCACTTGGAATACTTTTCAAATTATTAATAGCCACATCTAATGTGGTTAATCCATCATTTAATTTAAGATTTTGATTTTAAAAATAAGTGATTCGTTTTGGCAAATTTCCAAAGTGTTCCTGAAGAAGTACAACTGATTTTTTAAATTTGGAATTTGTATTAGTTCTTTGCAATCAGAAATGCTTTGATCATCGTCATTTAAACATGTAACAAAATTTTGTAAACTATCGAAATTCTCTGCCTAAAAACTAGTAGCTTCCAACCATGATCCCCAACTAATTATTACTAGAGCGGGAGGCAGTGACAAAATGGAACTTTTTCCCTGTAAAGAGCTACTCTTAATGGCGCTTTTCTGAAAACTTTTTAAAAGCGGATACAAGTCTATCAACTTCCGGAAAGGTGTCTGATATATTCACAGATTCTGTGAAGCGCATGTGCTACACAAGTAATATGCAGGATATTAGCATATGTTTTCTTTAATAGTCTGCCTGTTTTTAACATATATGCACCACTGTCGCTGACAAATAAAAGTATTTTTCTTTCCAAATAAAGCATTTGGTGAATATTCTCTAATTGGTTTTAGCTACTGTTTCCGCATCAATTGTATTTATAACTTTCGTTACATATTCATTATACGGAATAGTTGGATGTAGCACACCAGCTACAACATTTACCACATAACGTCCTAATATATCGACAGCACTTAGAAATATAATATTTGCGTAAGGTGGATTCATCAGGAACATTTCGATCAGTATATTTTTGGAGAAATGTTTTGAAGGTGGGATTGTTAGGTATATTTAATGGAATATTTTCCGCCCTTAAATTTTCACAGAGTTTTTCGTAAAAATTATCAGATTCCAACGGGTCTAATTTCTGTGTGTGTTTGCGATGCTAAGTTACGTTTTACGTGCGATTTCTTGGAATTGTTTAACGATATTTTACAGACTTTGCAATAAATTTAGGAATCACTGGCAATGGAGTAACAATCAAACTTACAAAAGTAAGTTATTGAAATTTAACGAAATTCACTGCGACACGTCAAAATAATTGGGAGAAGTAAAAAAGAAACTATCTCACCGTACTTTATTTATCTTACGAAATATAAACTAATAAATAAAACAAATTATACTCTCACGTTTCTATCTACGTCCTTGAAGAAAGGAATTTAAGTGTAAAATTGAAGTAATTGCGTCACAATTTAATGACGAAAAACAGATGCACGGTTAGCCGAATAAATAGTGCTATTGAGTAACTGCGTGTTGTACTTAGCGATGTTATAGACTATTTATCTGCTCCATCACAATTTCGACCTGATGCGTCTGGTCTCTAATTACAAAACTGTATTTCTAGGTATGAGAAAGGAATAGTATATTTTCACAAACATCATCACCCTAAATATAAAGGAAATCTCCATGAGATTAATGTATAAATATGTATCAAATTGTTTAGAATTCTACGGAAGTATATCGACAATCTAGTCCAATGTCCCTAGCAGAGCTCTATAGTTCATGTTTGTTTAGATATATATTTAAACAGAAAAGGGGTACACAGACAAAAATGTAGTGGTACGTGAAACAAAATATGTGTAAACAAAGACGAGCATTAAATTCAAATAAATTAGAAGTATTTCAAACTATTTTTTGAGGTTCGATATTATAGTAGGTTTATTAGAGTAGATTTTATAAACGTTTGATGATGGAAATGAAACAATGCTTTCTAAGTTAACATGACATAGTAATACGCAACACAATTAAGATTCAACTAGAGAAATGTAAATGTCCAATTATCCTAAAAGTAAGATAACCATTATTTGTTATAGGACGAACAATGCGCATTCGATCCTTTCAAAGGAGATTGTTAAAATCGAAAAAATTGTATTGTTTGCTAGAAATGCTCAATACGATGCTGTAATAATAAAATTATTCATTTTGAATTATTACAGGTGCTACTATTTGGCACTATAAGGATTCGCACGCCGATCGATAAATTAGGGGTAATATATGTGTAATAATGTTATGCAATAGACATAAGCCGATACGGTGGTGTAGTTAATGTAACCTTACTATAATTAACATAGTCAAACAGACATTACCGTGGTGATCAGTTGCTGGATGGGTTATCAGTTAAAAATGATATTATGACTCTGTGCCTTCGGCCAATAGATATTTTTATTGTATAAGGTACTATTTCGGTACATCAACTCTAAAATAACTACCTTAACAATCCACAATAACGTCACAATTTTATTACAACTCAATCGCTTTTAATATCGCATGTTACAATTGTAGTAACCTATGCTATAAATTTATCTCATTCTATTAGACGGAAAATTCAATAAACCATATTATATTTTCGACAATTATTTGCGCTAACGAAACATAATTGTAATTAATGCATAAAATACTATTACGAGCATAACAATTATTTACAAGAAATAAAGTGTTTTCATACATAGCGCAGTTTTATCTTTGCAGCATGAAACTTTATGCACTGCTTGGAATTATATTAATGTGGACGTTAGCAGTTCCTGCCGAACATACTTTAGATGATTGCATATGTTGGACTGGATTTAAGCCTGGAATCTTTGACGGGCAAGTACAGTGTGTCGGAATCCTGTTGAAGCATGTCACAACATGTGAACCCACCCCAATAGAACCACCCAGATGCTTGTGTTCCGGTGACGAGCACGTGGGGGTATCATATGATAAGGATGGTCCATTCTGTATATTGTCTTCTAAGGGGGAAGAATTTAAAAGATGGAATTGTGTAAACCATGCCGAAATTCGAGAATATTACGACAAATATTTTAGAGGACACAATTAAGAAATACCATTTTTTTTAAATTTTAATCTAGTTGTACAATATGTTTTGAATTAAATAAACAAAATATTAAAATGTATTACGTTTGTTCCTTTAACTGTTAAGCTTAATACAGGGAAGATAATTTCTTTAAATTTTTTATAACAGGTGCCCTTTCCTTTGAAGAAATCAGTTTTAAAGCATTTTTCCCGTGTTTATGAGAATACTTAAATAATTTATCTCTCTTTGGAATGCATTTATTGATTAAAGAAAACTGTAAGTTTATCACATAAGATTAACAAGATTATTGAAATTTAGATTGAAATTAATGGTGGGTGATTCTTAATTCAAAGTTTTGCTTGCTTAATAGTCTATTGTTCGAACGGTGGTTTTGGACGAGCATTATCATGATAAAAAAGTATAACTCTTCCTTTGACGACAGTTTTTTTTTATGGATTTTCGACAAGTACATCAAAGTGCAGTATTCAAAGTCAATCATATAATAATTACTAAGACTACAGTTATAATTAAAGGCCGGATTATATGCAGTTTGCATAATACATGCGTTGTGTATATTATTTGCATATTTTGTAGTAATTCAGCATTTTTGTACATTTTTATTATATATTACATTTTATATTTAGTTTTATTTATTTATATAGTTATCGGTGAAAAAATAGTTAAGGAAATAGCGATTCTAAATGGCCCTGTTCATAATATTTGATATGAATCATATTATGATCGGTGCCGAGTTTATTTACAATTGAACAAAAATGCGAATGATGAATTTCTAATTCGTTTTACAAGAGTAGATTAGATTTGGATAAATTACCGCTGATGTAAAAACAAAGAATAGTCAAAACAATAGGTTAAACTTAGGGAATCTGCATCAAGGAATATGGAAACCGATCAATCAGTTGGATAGATGATAGTTACTGTTTACTAGGATGAACATGGTATAATCTTTATTGACCTTCTGGAGAGGAGTAAAACGATAACTGGTCAATATTATGCAATCTTCATATGTCATTTCAGTTAAGAAATTAAGAAAAAAAAAACCGATCACTTTTTGCAAAAAATTAAATTCGCCAAACTCGATCACTAAATATACTAGCCCACTCTTCTTCTGTTTTTATAGAAAAAACAACGAAACTGCAATGCTAAGTTTTGCGGTATCTATTCTCTACGTACTACACTTGGCATAGTCAGACTGGCATCTGTTTTCGAATGTAGAAATCGTTTTTGGGAAAAAAAATCTGCTTGTTTTAAAGACCTGGATCGGACTAGATGGATCGGATTAAACAACTACAGAATTGTTAAAAAAGCGAATAGTCTTGGAAGGAGTTAGTTTAGAGCAGGGGTGCTCAGACTTCTAGGGATTCCGATCTACCACAAAACATTTAGGTGATAAACGATCGACACGTACGGCGACCGACTACTAGAAGTAGCCTGGTTACAATAAGAAAAACATATTTTTGAAAATGATTTATTGCAATTACATATAATGTATAAATATAAAGTATATTATATTTGCATAATTTAAACATCTAATAAAATTGCAACTTTAGAAATTTTCTTTAGTCACTGCTTTCATTGGTATTTAGATATTGATGCATGGCACTGCATATCATCTACAAACTTATTGAAGAACTGTTCGTAATTACTGAGTGCCAGACGTAAACATGCTGAGAGATGTACGTCAGTTCGTCGATTGAGATATTCGTCTCAACAATTTTCATTTCTGAAGATGTAGACTCGCACAACTAAGTTGATCCGAAGAATCCTGTTAACCGAAGAGCTATTAGTTTTAAACAAGGGTATTTGTTTTCGTATATGAAAGACCAAAACTTAGCATCAGTTGTTCTGGTTTTGAGATGTATATCTGAAATTATCTGAAATACTTCATTTCATAATATTTCAGTAGCAATTTTTTCAACGTCTTCACCAGAAAACAGATAAGCCATGAAACTTACAATATCCGTCAGTTGCTTCAGTCTTTCAAATTCACTCTGAATATTTCTTAGTTGTGTCTCGTAGTTGTCATAATTTGAGTAAGAACTTACCCTTCTTTTCAAAGCTGAAAAATGTGTATAGTCCTTTTTGTTTATCTGATTAATCAACAGCTTCAATTTATTTATGAAAGCGTTAGTTACGCTAATCATATCGATAATGGTTTTATTTTTTCCATGTAGTTCCAAATTAATGATATTCAAATGATTTGTCACATCCGATAGGAAAGCTAAATCACGAAGTCATTTTTCATTTTCAGTATCTCAGTATCGTCACCTCGTTCGTGAAGAAAAGAAATGATTCCAGGTAATAGTTCTTGAAAGCTTTATAAACATTCTCCGCGGCTCTACGATCTTATGTTTGTATAAAGAAGTAAATCAGTGTGCTCGGCTAGCTAGCTTCCAATTGTACTTTCAAGAGGCGCCGTTGCAAACTTCGCGCACGGATTGAATTGCCCTCGATAAACATTCATCCCTCGGGCATGAGGCCCTCAGGCTGAATTAACGTCGACTTCGCAGCAATATAATACCCATAACGCCCTTGGAGCGTTGGAGGATAACTATTTCGCCGCACTCATTTTACCTTTCAAATTTTATTTGTGGTTCAGGTACTGGCCAGATATATGGCATAGTGTCGCGTCATCACGGATTTTTAAATGAATCTGACTAATTCGAGAAGAATCAGGTAGAGTCTCGGAACGTTTCGCAGTTGCATTGCCTCGGGAATCTCGCAAATTTCAATGAGAGACAGAGACGGCTTAGAGTTGATGTTTGAGAGCTCGAATTTGTGGAATGATTATTTTTTTGTTTCGCGACTGATTACAAAAGCTCTCGCGATAGACCGGTCGATCGCGATAGACCGTTTAGGCCCCTCTGATTTAGAGATATAAAAATGTTTTGCCTTAAAATTAATTTTTGATGATCATCTTGATTTTTGCACGAGTTTATCGCATGTGGGTTTGTAAGTAAATTTTTGAATAATGTTACTGTACTTGCACATGAAAATAATACCTTGGACTGAACTAATAAGATATTCACTATATTATACAAGTGAAGTTTCTTATGTTATTTACCTAGCTATGAAAACAATATGCTATCGTGACAATTTTTTTACGTCAAGTTTCTGTGACATTTTATAGTGTCATTTCCAAGTTTGGTTTGGTTTGAATCGCTTAATATTTCTTACTTTTTCATTCGTTTAAAAAGAGAAAACGAGTGATTTAAAAGTTTAATACAGAAGCGTCTTGAAGTTTTTATCAGAAGAAGGCATTAGCCCGATGACTATTCATGAGAGAAAGGTGGCGGTGTATGGGTGATTGTTTTTCATAACAGGAGTATTGATGCAAGTACTATTGATGTAAGTATAAACAATACCGTCCTCCCTATAATGGAATCCTCAAGGAATTTGGGAGTTTATATAGATAATAGGCTTAAATTTAAACTCCATATTTCCAAGTGTCTACAGCGTGCTTATGGTGTTATAAATAGAGCTGAGGATGTTTGCGGTATAACCATGGTTATATCATGTAACCATAGTAAATTACTATGGTTACATGATATAACCATGGTTATACCGCAAACATCCTCAGCTCTAGTTATAAAACATATATCCACAGGTATTTTGAATACAGAAATTAAGACTCAACTATGTGAATCTCCAGTTCTTTTTCATCTGTTGTTTGCGGATATTATGTACGGTGCTTCTCTTGATCAGGTCGACATGAGACGCGTGCAGAAGCTTCAAAACTCGTGTCTTCGGCTGATATTTGGTCTTCGAAGATTTGAACGTATCAGTCCCAAATTGAGAGAAGTTGATTGAGAGAATAGCTTAATATGGAGCAGCGAATTATATTTTGTAGCCCTCGTTACGGCTTTTTAAAAAAGGTTTATTTTGTTTATTATTAAGGTAAATTAAAACATTAACGTAGATTTAAAATATTTGTTATTTAAAAGTAAAACGTGAAGCGAACAATATATTAAGAATAGTACTGGATTTCTCGTAAAGCGATATAATGAATAATAATGTTTCTTGCATTTGGTTTTTAATACCTCGTCTCTTATCGTAATACTAAGAATCACTGGCGTGATGCTGGCGTGATACATCACTTTAACCTAAGATTCAGAAGTTTATTAACTACACCGATACATAAACTCTCCTTGTATCAGAATAATTGAAACATACATGAGTAGGTAAGCCCCACCAGTTTTGTATAATACAAAGGTATTTTTAATAATATAAAATATTATTATTATTGTTCTTCACACCAGATTTATAATAATACATATTTTATATTATTAAAAATACCTTTGCATTAAACTCTCCTTAATGCAAAGATCAGTTTACATACCAAATAACTAAAGTATATAACTCTCTTCCTACTTGTCTTAAGTTTCTGTATCTAATTGCTTTCGAAATGGTATTGTATAAGCATTTGGTTCAGGAATGTTGCATAGGATGACTTTTACTAATTCTCCAATACGGTTGCTTTGGACTTTCAATTACGTTACTAAAGCAATCTCTTCTTTTAGTTTGATGGAGATGGTGTGGAAGAGTATATATGTATATCGGGCATAAAAGCGATTCGTGTCTTTCTTGTATCTTACTTACATACTAATGTAATTCTTTTCTCTCTTTTTTTGTGCGCACGAGTTAAGTTGATTTGATCAGGGTTGCTGGACTTCGCCTTTTGTTTATTTCAATAAAGATTTATTAAAAAAAGGTATTTAGATTTACTGAATATAAAACTGGCATTTAAAAAAAAATAACTTACTTGGATAAAATTGAAAGTATTTAAGATAACCATGGCAATTGAAAAAAAAGAAGGAAGAATTTTTTTGACCTGTAAAAAAGATAGACAGAAATTTGGAAGATGAATTTAAAAATAGCAATTTTATAATTTTAAAATACCTGGATAGGGACCCAGAAGGCTGAATCACCATTAATTTAAATATCAGACAATATTTTGATACATATGGTGTATTTTGGAAAATAATTTCCTGGCTACGGAAGAATTATTGTTAACTGGTCTAGGAACGAAGGAGTTGGAAACATATTAGCTGTTCAATCAAGTTTATCCATTTATAACGTTAAGGATTGGTTGCTTTCAAATTACTACTAGATTCGTCAATAGCTAGGATACCAATTGGAAATTTTCTTCATAGTAGAAGCAGTATTGCAGTTGATCCCAGCGTATCTAAATTTCTCTAACTATTGTTACGATAAATCAAATCATGTAAGTGATAAACTGAAAATATTTAAAACTAAGAAATCATCATTTAAGTGTTCAATAATTCATTTATTCTTAATTCTTGGATTCAAAGCTTTTGCATAGGTTTTATTTCTCTTCATAAATTTTGTTATATCTGAAATATCAAAATAAAATTTGTTTTTAATAATATTAGAAATAGCCACAATTGTAAATAACTATATCAGACCTAATTTCATATAGAAAATAAATATTTTATGTTATTTGAAAAGATTCTTTTTACCTATTAAAATTGACAAAATTATAGAGAAAAACACCCTCAGAAAGAAAATAATCTCTATCTCTTCGACTAAGTTAGTTTCGGAAGACATTTTTATTGATCTGTTTATTGACCGTATTGTTGGTAGTACCGACCTCGATATCATTATAAATATTATATCATATTATTATCGACATAAATTTATAGACAATATTTATAATTATTTATTTTCATTCTTTAATCCACATTGTTTTTACGATTCAACGAGAAGCAAGTATCGATTTCATATTTTGACGTCCAACGTGGGGCTGTTAAATTATTATTACAATATATATATATATATATATATATATATATATATATATGGAAAGGATAATGGTTTTTTTGGATGGAATCCAGCAAAATTAAAATCTATTACTTGAGTCAGTTCTTTATTTTTGAGTCCAATATTTCGTATCGAATTCGTATGCTTCCTCAGGGGATCACTTTAAGAGTAGATGGACATAAATTTAGTACTTATTAACAAAAGAAAGTCGTTAATACTTACAAATGTGAACCTGTTTTTTTTTTCTTTTGGAGAAATTACTCATGTTTTTGTAATATTCCAAATTAATACAACTAATGTGAACGGACGTACACTTAGTTATTTCGAAATTTCATTTTAAAAACAGGACAACCACATCTAAAAGAAAGCCACATGTGGAATATTGACGAACAAAAGAAATAATCGTACACACACATGTTCTTGTCACAAAGTTAATACTTATAATTAGAGCTGAGGATGTTTGCGGTATAACCATGGTTATATCATGTAACCATAGTAAATTACTATGGTTATATGATATAACCATGGTTATACCGCAAACATCCTCAGCTCTACTTATAATGCTAGAGGATGATAGTGTAAAAGATCCTGTAAAGTTTCTTTTGGATTCCAGGTGTGTAACATCGAATTGGAAAAGTTACTATTCATAATCAACACCTTGATTATTTGACGAAATATTGAGTTAGGAACCATTGAGTTTTAATTAAAACACACCGATAACCCAAATAGTTGTGAATTTATATATATATATATATATATATATATATCCGGCTCGAAGGACCACATTAAATGTTGACTCCTCCTAGTTTGAAGGAACCTTTGATGTATTCTTCAAGCTGGTGTTATCGTAGAATACACTTGTGCACGGGTGTAAGACCGTATACACTTTTTTCGTTCACTCGTTGATTAGTAAGTAAAACTAATAAAATGCAATATGGTAGAATCTGTTTATTTACACATATATACATTTATTATAATACGATTGGTTGTACACTAGTACCTTGTTTGTTGACTTATATACTAAATTGTTATGTTGATGTATTGAGTTTCGCTAGTAAGAGCTATAGGAACTCTTCCCTAGGAGAAAACTATCGAAGTTAAACTGTCATATCTTTTGGACTGATGTCCTGAAGTAAACCTCACCCACATCCCCACTGCTTATACAAGTGGTGGGAATTACAAGAGGTTATTTTAGATTCATGACGTATAGCAAAGTAATATAAACTTTCCCAATCATTTAAGGTATGGTAAACCAGTGTACAATGACGGGCATACAACCTGATCTAATACCTTTTACGATCACTTTGTTGTATACCGTTA
Source organism: Melolontha melolontha (assembly GCA_935421215.2). Classification (NCBI taxonomy): domain Eukaryota; kingdom Metazoa; phylum Arthropoda; class Insecta; order Coleoptera; family Scarabaeidae; genus Melolontha; species Melolontha melolontha. Next base: position 85,290,105 of record OW285236.1, on the reverse strand, counting down.
AATCCCTTCGGGAAGGTTTATACTTAAAATAATTCATGAATTGGTCTTGACCGTCATAAAACTAATTACCTAAATGGCAGGGTTACTTGGTAAATGCAATTAGGCTTGCTCTATGCTTTTGGAAATGATATTATTCAAGAAATTATATTTACCGGGTTATTGTTCTAATTTGCATGACCTGTAAACTGTTACTGGGAATCGGACCTAACTGCCCAGAATATTCATAAGCGCCTTAAAACGGCTAATGAAATGTACACAATATAAATTAAATAACGAGTCACAAAATAATAAAATATACAATGTGAAAAATAGATGAATTGACGTTTTAACATATACTATAACTTAATTATGTAACGATCTACAATTTACCATCATAATATATTTTTTTGTTATATATCTTAAGTTATTTAAATATCAATTACATTTAAATATCATATACATTTGCTTATCATGCTGACTGTTCCGTGTTTTGATTCCTGTCTAGTTGTCCGAGTAGGTTTTCGTGGTTTTCCTTCTCGTTTAAGGCGAATGCCTCTTAAGACGCTCCACGGGCGCATACATAATAATAACTCATGTCTTGCTTTTCCCTGTCTTTCTCTGTTCTTGTTTTGTGCTGATGTGGTCCTCTACTGGGTTGTAGCCTAGCATATGCGCTACCAAACTCTAGGGGGGTCTGCTCGATGGGCAGACAGGTGCCATTCCGCCTTTCCAGCATGAGAGAGGAACCAAGCTACGCGGCGCAAAACACGGCGCCGCGCAATTCACACACCACTAGGACCGGTCCTGGGCGGCAACCTGGCTAGGTTGCCGTTAACAGCACACACACGTTCGACGTGTGTGCAGTGTCCCCGCTTGGCGGAAAATGTTAAGATGGCACAAAGTGTGACCGTCGTCAACCGAAGTAGCCGCTAAGAGTGTTTTCTCGGTTGGCGATGAACAACCCCGTGCAGGGTGCGCTTCGCTGATCGGCGCCTTGCCTCGATGGTGCGGGGGTCGAGCCGTCAAAGTACTGCACGGAAAAGTAAAGAAGTTGCCGGGAAAGGGTTGGCGGCCCTGCGCAACGGCTGGTTATCCGATCTCTCTAAATTTACGCGACCGATCACTAAACACACGCACGAGCGCGCCAACATACAAAACCCTACACTTACGCGCTCACACAAACACAAAACTACACACCCAGAAAGAGACGCAAGCTGCCAGCTGCAACCAACACACAAGTTCATACCCAGAAAGAGACACAAGCTGCTAGCAGCGGACAACACATATGTTCACACCTTGCTATCTGTTTTTGGAATACTAGGGCATGATTTATTATTATGCAATTGGAATGTATCATTGAATAATTTTATCCATAGCAACTTAATTATTTGACATTTGTATACTGTCATTTATATTTTATATCCTTGATAAAGGCATCATTGCCGAAACATGTAGGGTTGTTTTAAATATATATACTTTGAAGTAAACCAGACCTTTAATCGCCAACTGATTGAATTTACCATATCATACCAAGGTCACGAAAATATTATATATATATATAATCAAGACCTTTTCTACCATAAGGTGTAAAGGTTTACTTTCTCTAATGTATGAATTTCTTCCACTACTCCCGGTCACTGGCTTCCTTCATAGCTTCTCCAAATTCTTTGTTTCTCCCCTTCAGTATTTCTGCTATCGCCATATACCACGTTTTCCTTGGCCTGCCTCTGTCTCTTTTCCAGTTTGTTCTAGCTTGCCAAATGTTTTTTGTTGGTCTTTTCTCGTTCATTCTTACTAGGTGTCCGAACCATCTCAGTTGATTTTGTTCAATTGTTTCAATGATTGATTTTACATTTAATTCCTGTCTTATTAACTCATTTCTTATTTTAACCTTTCTTGTTACTCCCTTAATTCGTCTTAGATACTTCATTTCCATGGATTGGACTCTGCTTGTCATCCTTTTGTTTAGGACCCAACTTTCGCTGCCATAGGTGAGTATTGGTCTATATATACTTTGGTACACTGTAATTTTTGTTTTCCGACTAATTTCTTTCTTTCCTATGAAGGCTTTACTCAGGGTGTGATACACTTTTTATGCATTATTTATTCTTTCTGTTATTTCCTCATCCACTTTTCCATCACTTTGTATCATTATTCCTAAATATTTGTAACGTTCCACTTGTTCCAATTTCTTTGTTCCTATCCTTACATTTATTCTTTGTTGCTTTCCTATGCTCATTATTTTTGACTTTTGTGTGTTAATTTTCATTTTTCTCTTATTTAATTCTTCTTCCCACATTTTCAAATTATCTTGTAACTGCTTTTCTCCTTCTGCACAGATCATAATGTCGTCTGCAAAGGCGTCTGTCGTCTGCAAAGGCACATTCTCTCAGCTTTACAGGTCTTAAATTTCTATATCCAATATTCACTTTCTTGGTTTTAGTGCTTCTTTCTTTTAGTATGTCATCCATTATTACTATAAATAGTGTGGGACTGAGGACACCTCCTTGTTTTAACCCTTCTTCTACCCGAAATTCCTCTGACTCCATATTATCTGTTCTGACATAATTTCTATTTCCTCTATACAGGCTTTCAATTGCTACTCGCAATTTTTTGCTCAGTCCTCTTTTCCTAAGACTTTCCCATACCATTTTTCTCGGTATTCTATAAAATGCTTTATCCAAGTCCAGAAACGCCGAGCAAACTTCTCTCCTTCTGTTGATCTTCTCCATTAATTGCTTAATTGCAAATATATGGTCTTGTGTGCTTGTGCCTTTGCGAAATCCACTCTGAGGTTCTTCTAGTTGTTGTTCGATTTCGTCCCTTAACTTTTCATCTAAAATTCTTTTATATAATTTTGCTACGACACTGACTAGAGTTATACCTCTATAATTGGCACAATTCATAGAGTCTCCTTTCTTAAATATTGGCACAATAACCCCCACCTTCCAATCCTCCGGTACTTCCCCAGTATTCCATGCCATATTAATTATTCTAGTTAATATCTCTATTCCTTTTTCTCCAAGCCCTATAACCATTTCATTCGTGATTTGGTCATATCCGGCTGCTTTTCCTCTTTTTAATTTCTTTAACATTTCATCTACTTTCTTCTTTCCTATTTCCCACTCCTCGTATTCTTTACATTCTTCGTCTTCTGTTGGTTCCAGTTCTGACATTTTGCTCTCATTTCCTGGATTTAATAATTCCTGGAAGTGTTCTCGCCACCTCCTCATAACATCTTCTTCTTCTGTCAGTATTTTATTACTTTTGTCCTTTACTTGCTTCATTCTGTACTTCTTATCTGTTCTTAAGTTTTTTATTGCTTTATAAAATAGCTTTTGATTTTCTTTACTATCCATCTCCATTTTCTTTCCAAAATCTTCCCACGCTATCTGCTTTGCCTGCTTTATCATTTCCTTTATTTTTGTCCTTTGCTCTTTGTATATTGCATAGTTTTCTTCGGATTTATTCTTAAGGTATTTCTGCCATTGAATCTTCTTTATTTTTACTTGCTCTTTTATCTCAACACTCCACCATTTCGTTTGCCTTTTATTTCTGTTGACTAAATTTGTTCCACATACACTTCTGGCTGCGCTCGTTAACAAGTTTCTGAATCTCTGCCACTCTTCATCTATATTAATTACCCTCCACTCCATATCATATAAATTGATTCTTGTTTCTATATATTTCTTATATTTTTCTGCTATTTCTTTTTCTGCCAACTTGTAGTATTTTATAATCACTTTGTTTCTTGTTGTCCCCTTTTTAACTGTTCTTGTTTTCACTTTCATTTTTCCCAGCACCAGGTAGTGATCACTGAATATTTCATAACCTCTTCTAACCCTTACATCTATGATTTCTGCTCTGTAATTTCTATCTATTATGATGTAGTCTATTATGGATCTTTCATTTCGGCTCTCTACTTCCCTGGTATACATACGTATTTTTTTGTGCTGGAAGATTGTGTTCATAACTAGCATATTGTTTTCCATACATAAATCAATAATTCTCTGTCCATTATCATTCCTAAAATTACATTTTCAAATTCGTTTCTACCTTTTCCTACCCTGCCATTTAAGTCTCCCAAAATTATTCTTCTTCCTTTCATGTGCTCTAATATTCCATTAAGATCCTCCCAATATGAGTCTTTGTTTGTAATTCTTTCATCTTCATTGGGTCCATATGTTATTATTATACTTGTCTTTCTTGTTCTTCTAGTTGCAGTTCCAGCGTCATTATTCTCTCAGAAATACATTCCCACTTATGCACGTATCCAACATTTTCTCTTTTTATTATGCATCCCACTCCCAGTTTTCCCCTTTCACTATGTTCAACTCCGCTATATATAATGAGGTGTCTTTCTTCTGTTTCAAATTCTGCTTTTCCTTTTTTCTTAGTTTCACATATGGCTAATATATCAATCTTTGCTTTCTCGAATTCTTGTATTAACTCAGTTTCTTTTCCTTGTATTCCGCTTATATTCCACGTTGCCATGTTCCATATTTTATTACTTTCTTGTTTTAGCTTTCTTGCCAATTGATTGTTAAATTCCCCCTTCTTCAGTGTGCGTTTCGCCCTATTCGCCTTTTCGATTAATCTCGGTATCCTATTCATAGCCTTGTCCGCTTCTATTTGTTCTATTTTCCCTTGTTTTTCATTTAGTTTTTTAACTTTACCTTCCTTAGTTTTAATGTTTACTTCTTCATTTACTACCTCCACATATTTTCTATTTCCCTGATTATTTGTTCTTTCATTCCATTCCAATTCCATTTCCTCTCCATTGCCAATATTTCCTTCTATGTATCCGTCCTGTTTATTCTGTATTAGTTTTTTGGTATTTGCTTTCCATTCTCTCCGTTCCTTTATTCCTTCGCCATTCCACTCCATTTACTTTTCCTTTTTCTTTTTCCGTCTTAACAAATGTTCTCAGATGTTTCTGTTTTTCTCTTTCCTTCGGTTTCATATCCTCATTTATAAAGATTCGCTCTTCTTTCATATTTTTCTTTACATGCATTACGTGCATTTGCAAAGTCAATCTAGGTTACTTTGAAATTTTGATAGAATAAGACGCATATATATTAGTATGTGTTGTTCCGTAAATGTAAATCCAAATGATATTTGATAATGTCAATTACATTTGTTATTTATTTGTATGTATGAAACTGTCAAAATATACGACTTCGTAGGTTAAGTAGTAAATTTGAATTTACGACATACTTCAAAATGTTCTCAGTAAATCACATGCTACTAGATTGACTTTTCAAATGAACACCCGTTATATATATATAAAGATAATTATTTCGTGACCTTTGTATATTATGGTAAATTCAATTTGTTGGCGATTTAAGGTGTGGTTTTACTTCAACAAATTGAATTTACTATATATATATATATATATATATATATATATATATATATATATATATATATATATATGGTAAACCTAATCAGTAGGCGATTAAAGGCGATTAATTCATGCGACCGATCACTAAACACACGCACGAACGCACCGACATACAAAACCCTACACTTATGCTCTCACACAAAACCACACACCCATAGAGAGACGCAAGCTGCCAGCAGCAACCAACACACAAGTTCATACCCAGAAGGAGACACAAATTGCTAGCAGCGAACAACACACATTTTCACACCTTGTTATCTATTTTTTGGAATACTAAGGCATGATTTATTATTATTACTAGAATGTATCTTTGAATAATTTAAACCATAGCAACTTAATTACTTGACATTTATATCCTGTCATTCATATTTTGTATTCTCTTGATAAAGGCGTATACAGCCGAAACATGTAGAGTTTTTTAAATACATATATTTTGAAGTAATATACAGACCTTTAATCGCCTACTGATTAGGTTTACCATATCATACCAAGGTCACGAAGTTATTATATATATATATATATATATATATATATATATCTGAATAAATGAAACATACATGAGTGGGTAAAACCCCACCAGATTTGTTAGTCCGTAGTATGAGTGAAGACACAGACAAAATGCAGTTTCTAGAGACACTGCTGCGCCATCTTTAGAAGGGCGTCGTTGGTTCGCATTGGTTATGTGGACAGGGCGAGGTACTTCAGCTGTCTGACAACAGGCAGCGCTGAATTTACTTCTACGCTCGGTCTGGAAAATTTCTGTGATATGGCGGTGTATTTCCTTTTGGTGAATGTGTCTGAAGATATCCTTTCTCCAGCAGGGGCGTACCGATGAGCATGTAGAAAGGCGAAATACGTATCTGCGTCTCTGGGGAGGGATATGTTCGGACACGTTCACTAAAAATATTAATAGTGAGCCTGTATTTGTGTTCTTAACACCAGATTTTTAATAATATTTTATATTATTAAAAATACCTTTGTGTTATACAAAACTGGTGGGGTTTACCCACTCATGTATGTTTCAATTATTCTGATACATTACACATGCGGTTAGTCCGTAGTATGAGTGAATGAAGACACAGACAAATTGCAGTTTCTAGAGACACGGCTGCGCCATCTTTAGAAGGGCGTCGTTGGTTCGCATTGATTATGTGGACAGGGCGAGGTACTTCGGCTGTCTGACAACAAGCAGCACTGAATTTACTTCTACGGTCGGTCTGGATAATTTCTGTGATACGGCGATGTGATTCTTTTTTGTGAATGTGTCTGAAGATATCCTTTCTCCAGCAGGGGCGTGCAGACGAGGCTGTAGAAAGGCGAAAAACGCAGCTGCGTCTCTGGGGAGGGATATGTTCGGACACGTTCACAAAAAATATTAATAGTGAACCTGTATTTGTGTTCTTCGCATCAGATTTTTAATAATATTTTATATTATTAAAAAAAAATATTTATATATGTATATATATAGTAAATTCAATCAGTTGGCGATTAAAGATCTGGCTTTACTTCAAAGTATATATATTTGAAACAACCCTACATGTTTCGGCAATGATACCTTTATCAAGAATATAAAATATAAATGGCAGTATACAAATGTCAAATAATTGAGTTGCTATGGATAAAATTATTCAAAGATACATTCCAATTGCATAATAATAAATCATGCTTTAGTATTCCAAAAACAGATAGCAAGGTGTGAACATATGTGTTGTCCGCTGCTAGCATCTTGTGTCTCTTTCTGTGTATGAACTTGTGTGTTGGTTGCTGCTGGCAGCTTGCGCCTCTCTCTGGGTGTGTGGTTTTGTGTTTGTGTGAGCGCGTAAGTGTAGGGTTTTGTATGTTGGCGCGCTTGTGCGTGTCTTTAGTGACCGGTCGCGTAGATTTAGAGAGATCGGATAACCAGTCGTTGTGCAGGGCCGCCAACCCTTTCCCGGCAACTTCTTTACTTTTCCGTGCAGTACTTCGACGGCCCGACCCCCGCCCCATCGAGGCAAGGCGCAGACCAAAGAAGCGCACCCTGCACGGGGTCGCTCATCGCCAACCGAGGGAACACTCTTAGTGGCTACTTCGGTCGACGACGGTCACACTTTGTGCCAACTTAACATTTTCCACCAATGCGGGGGCACTGCACACACGTCGAACGTGTGTGTACTGTTAACGGCAGCCTAGCCAGGTTGCCGCCCAGGACCGGTCCTAGTGGTGTGGGCATTGCGCGGCGCCGTGATTTGCGCCGCGCAGCTTGGTTCCTCTCTCCTGCTGGAAAGGCGGAATGGCACCTGTCTGCCAATCGGGCAGACCCCCCTAGAGCTTGGTAGCGCATATGCTAGGTTATGAGCGATGAGCAACCCCGTGCAGGATGCGCTTCGCTGGTCTGCGCCTTGCCTCGATGGGACGGGTGTCGGGCCGTCGAAGTACTGCACGGAAAAGTTAAGAAGTTGTCAGGAAAGGATTGGCGGCCCTGGGCAACGGCTGGTTATCCGATCTCTCTAATTTTACGCGACCGGTCACTAAACATACGCACGAGCGCGCCAACATACAAAACCCTACACTTACGCGCTCACACAAACACAAAACCACACACCCAGAGAGAGACGCAAGCTGCCAGCAGCAACCAACACACAAGTTCATACCTAGAAAGAGGCACGAGATGCTAGTAGCCGACAACACATATGTTCACACCTTGCTATCTGTTTTTTGAATACTAAGGCATGATTTATTATTATGCAATTGGAATGTATCTTTGAATAATTTTATCCATAGCAACTCAATTATTTGACATTTGTATACTGTCATTTATATTTTATAACCTTGATAAAGGCATCATTGCCGAAACATGTAGGGTTGTTTTAAATATATATACTTTGAAGTAAGCCAGACCTTTAATCGCCAACTGATTGAATTTACCATATCATACCAAGATCACGAAAATATTATATTTATATATATATATATATATATATATTGTTACGCTCGAAAAATGATCCTGAGACCTTTTGGGAATTTTTAATGAGTTAATTACATTATTTGCTATTGTTAAGTCATCATAGGCTATTCAAAATTCAGTATTTTCATTATCGATCATCTTAGGCCATTTCAAACTTTGATATTTTCATATAATTTTCGTATTTTCAAATATTTTGGATGTCACTATATCCATATTCTTAACCGGCTATTTTTCCATACTTCGGCGCAGTCCGAACTTTTGGATATTTTATGTTAAGTCATGCTTCGTTTATTTGAATTGCTATTTTCAATTTTTGTTTCTCCTTAAACAATTCTAATATTGTGGTATTTTTTTTATTAAAATTTTGTAAATCTATTAGTATTAGGGTGCTTTATTTGATTGTTTAACCTTTTTTTTTAACTTAATTTTGCGTACTCCTTTTCTTTCGCTTGTAGCGCCATCTTCGCGATATTTAGTTTTCTTCCGATTACAGATCCCTTGACGATTGGGGCCAATCGTATATTGTCTTTTTACCCGTTATTGTTGTTAATTAATTTCCGAATTGTAGTTTGATAGCTTCCGCAATCACTCTTTAACCTCGTAAGGGTTTTTGGGTAATTATTTTCTTTTCTTTCAAATATTCCGTTGGGAATAGTGTTAGTGTGACGTATGACCGATCGATTTCGGTTAAGCGATTCTTCAATCGCTCGCACTTGGTCCGAGATCTTTGTCAGCGCTAGTTGTGTGTTATTTTTAGTGTGAGAACCTTGTCTTGCGGTAAGAAGTATTTCAAATCTTTGTGTGACGTATGACCGATCGATTTCGGTTAAGCGATTCTTCAATCGCTCGCACTTGGTCCAAGATCTTTGTCAGCGCTAGTTGTGTGTTATTTTTGTGCGAGAACCTTGTCTTGCGGTAAGAAGTATTTTAAATCTTTTGTACATTGTCTAATGTGTGTCCTTATCCTTTGTAGGATATATTTTTATTTTACCGTCTATAGGTTTGAGAATTTTTCTGTTTTACTGCTATATTCCTACGAAGTTAAAACCTCGTGAAAGACTTTGCAAGCGGACACGTTTTCCATTATTAGCTCATCTTTTTTATATTGAATTCTTGGAGGAAAACCCGGAGGAAATAACCACTTTTCACCCACAGTAGCAATTATTAATTTCGGCGTGGCCTACACAAAGAAGATTCTAGAACGATTTTTTTTGGACGCGTCCAAGGTGGCGTGTTAAAATCGAAATGGCGGCGTGAATTAGCGGCAATTGTACGATATAATCTACTGAATTGATTATCCCGTGCAACCCTTTGGAAGGTTATGTCAATAAAGTTTGAATATTGGACGTTATTAGGGACAATTTAAAGTAGGTGTAGAAATTTCTTTTCCTTGTATTTGGTTATTAATTAGACATGTGCAAACCAATTAAATTTAACTAATTATCAGTTTGTTTACACTTATGTAAGGCTCTAGAGAAGCCATTCACTTATTATTTGGGCAGACGTTGTAAAGTAAACTCTTCATATGTAATAGTATCGTAAGATTTAGATTGTAGTATTCAGGTTAGTTTTTTATAGGGCTCGATTATTGCAAGAACTTGATAATTGATAGAATTCAATAATAATTTGCAGACAGTTTTTAACTTTACAACATTTGTTTACTTCTCTGTGTCACTTATTATGTTTTACCGTAAAACTTTGATAGCGAACAAGGCATTATTCCATTAATTTTAGAAGTTAGGTGTTTGTATATCTGGATACAAGCATTTGACTGGATTATTATTTAAAACTGGATGTCTAGCTTCTCTGGCAACCAGGTGTGGTTAGTTTAGTTCTATTGTACGAGGCTAGGAACCTTCAGACGGGCCTCCGTACAGTTTATTCAATAACTTGGGATACGATGTAGATTTGTATTACTTGTGATTAAAACATTATAACCTTATTGTAAAGAACCTATGATTACGTATACTTAATTGTGTTATGCTAACCTCTTGTTTGGACTGTTATTCAAATATATCATAATTGATCACAATAATTCTTCCTGATTATAAAGGGTGTTGTTCTGATATGTGATTCTGTTTTATAGAATTCACTGTATTGCGCCTGGAGCGCTTATATTGAATTTTGGGGTTTACTTTTTGCTAAATTTAAAATTTATCAAAGCTTAATTATTGCCTTGGCGCTTTGATTTGTATTGTCATTTCTTTAATTTTTGAAATTACTAACTATATACATTCTTACTACCTATTGTTAATTGCTCATTCGTCGACTGATTATTTTGTCATTATAAATTTTCTGAACCTACTTTGATTTGTTATTAAATTTTACTATTGTTGATGATATGTGTTTATTTGATATCTTACCCTCAAGTGTTTGAGATAAGCAAAAGTATATATTGATTTGGTAACAAGTAGTAAAGGGGCATACTGTTTTGCTTTTGTAGCTACCAGAGTCCCACCCGCTTCCCTGTTTACGGGTGATATTTTGCAGGAAAATACGGTGGCGCTACATACACCACCTCACGACCTTGGACTCGCGACACTCTCCGAAAAACGTTGGAGCTGGCCGGCAGAATATTTTCCTCGGTACGTCCACCAACAGGTAGGTTCGGGCAAGAGAGGGTGGCCAGGTTGAACATCTCGCAGCCACATAGTTACTTGTTTTATTTTGCTTTGGTCGCGAAAAGCGTAGCAATATATATATATATATATATATATATATATATATATATATATATGAAAGTTAATAATATATTGAAAACAGACAACCTGTCAATTAAAACTTTATTTTTTTATTTATTATTTATTTATTTTTTATCTCTTTACATTTTGCAACAAATTCGTTGCTTCAATAAATTAATATATACATCAATAACAAAATAATACGTGGAGTTAAGAAATGAAAATGATCTGCATAAAAATATTAAAATGTAAATGTTTCATTGTGACACTTCTTCATGGTTGTCATGTCAAATATTAAAGTTTTACACCTGCAACAAGTCAAATTTAAAACCAGATATAAAAGCCAAATAGTTCACATAAAATGTATTGTCTTTAGTATCTCATATTTTATTTCGTAAAAACAGTTATATAAATAAGAGATTTAAAAAATCTACAAGTTGATTTTTATATTTAAATAAATATAATTTACTAAATAAAACACTTGGTATATTTGTTTCACAAAATGTATTTAAAATATCTCTGACATATGTTTCGACCTATACAGTCATTCTCAAAGAGTCGTGTAAACTAAGTGAAAAGAATACTCCTACCAATATTTATGGCTTATTTTTTAAAAGGTTTATTACAGCATCGATTGTGGGGGTATTTGAAAAATCCAATTGCGTGTTTGTGACCTGTCTGTTGAGATTTATGGCTTTTTTTTATTTCTATAATTTCTAAGAAGTCAAGCCTTTTACCCTTATTACAAGATTTTAAAAGTTTGAAATTATTAGCATTAAACAGATGAGAATTTTGAATACAGTGTTCCGCGAATCCCGTGGTCATATTGCCATGTAGAATAGAACTTCTATGCTCTTTGATACGTTCTTTTATAGATCGTCCTGATTGGCCAATGTATACCGCGTCACAATCACGGCAAGTTAATTCATACACTCCTGACTTATCACGCAATTCTGTTTTTCGTTTATTGTTAACTAGAATATTTCCTAAAAAACAGAATTGTATGAATTAACTTGCAGTGATTGTGACGCGGTATACATTGGCCAATCAAGACGATCTATAAAAGAACGTATCAAAGAGCATAGAAGTTCTATTCTACATGGCAATATGACCACGGGATTCGCGGAACACTGTATTCAAAATTCTCATCTGTTTAATGCTAATAATTTCAAACTTTTACACTCTTGTAATAAGGGTAAAAGGCTTGACTTCTTAGAAATTTTAGAAATAAAAAAAGCCATAAATCTCAACAGACAGGTCACAAACACGCAATTGGATTTTTCAAATACCCCCACAATAGATGCTGTAATAAACCTTTTAAAAAATAAGCCATAAGTGTTGGTAGGAGTATTCTTTTCACTTAGTTTACATGACTCTTTGAGAATGACTGTATAAGTCGAAACGTATGTCAGAGATATTTTAAATACATTTTGTGAAACAAATATACCAAGTGGTTTATTTAGTAAATTATTAATCATGTTTCACCAAGAGCCAACCGTGAATTCTATACATTATATTAAATAAATATAACCATTCAAGGCAAGTCTAATTCAATAAAGTACACATGGAATCAGGTTGATTTTTTTTATTTTGAATAGTAGCGTATTGGGGAGCGTATGCTACATAATAATAATAATAATTATAGTCGTGGACAAAAAATTTCGGACATTGAAGTAAGTGTGAAGTGGATGAATTACCTGTGAAATAAGAATTGGAAGTTAAAGAAGATACAAAACATTTAATTTATGTAAGCAGCCAAAAGAAAAACAAAAATAATGACGAAACCAAAAAATCCAACACAACCCAAAAAATCTTGGTGTGCTCTTGATTGAGCTTTCATCTTGAAAGCTGAATTGCATTGAAACAGTTTTGTATTGAAAGGTCATTTGAACTGTCAGTACTGAAACTTATTGGTTGACAAAATACAAGCAGAAAATGTAGCCCGAGCAGTATCTTTGAACAAAGATGAACGCAGTATTCAATACATCGCTACTGTCTTTAATATTCCCAGGAGTGCCGTCCAGACCCAGTACATCGACATCGTCCAGCTGGGGAATACACGAGAAAACCAGGATCGGGCAGATCTCGCACCACAAACCGGCGAGAAGACCGTTTTATGGTGTTATCAACACATTGCGATCGTGGTTTACTATCAACAATTCTTTCTCGCCAAGTCGAAGACGTTTACGGTACTGCAGTTTCTGCACGAACCATTCGCCGAAGATTGAAGGAATATGGATTGAATTCGTATTGTTCACGAATGAGTCTCGTTTTTGTCTGCGTTCACCAGATGGACGAGAACGTGCATGGAGAAGGCGTAGTGAACGATTTTCAGCGTGTAATATATCTCCAAGAATAGTATTTGTGGGAGGCAGTATAATGGTTTGGGCTGAGCTAGCTCTTATTGAAAATGATGCCATGGTGGCTGTTAGGTACATTAACGAGTGTTTAGCTGATTACGTAGTACCAATAGCTCCAGTCGTAGGTCAGAACTTTACTCTAAAGTACATTAACGCGCGACCTCACACCGCACGGGCGGTTGAGCAATATTTGAATGCAGTTAGCTTTCGCTGTTTTCAATAGCCAGCTCGAAGCCCGGACTTGAATCCTATCGAAAATCTTTGGTATTCATTAGGGCGACGTGTTCGGCACCGACAACCCATACCGCTAATCATTCGAGATCTTCGAATTCTTTTCCGTGAGAAATGGGAAAATATTACAGAAGAAGAGGTCGCTAACTCCATTCAGGGCTTACCACGCCGTATGGCAGAAGTCATTAGAGTTTGTGGTGGTAGTACGTCCTATTAATCGCTTAAATTGTTTGAAAACGTAGATGTAAAACCTAGCTGATAAGAGCAATGAATTAGTTAATTTTGCACAATTTACCGTTTCGTGATTTTTTCTTATTGAATTAAATCTTAAGTACCTCTTTTATTGCTAGTTCTTACTTTGTACATAATGTTCCATGTCTTATTAACAAAAAAAACTAAATTTTTCTTGTATGTACTAACAGACATTTACTTCGGTGTCCAGAATTTTTAGTCCACGAGTTGTGCGATTGTGCATCCTCTAAGAGATCAACGAATTAAAATATTAAATAAATAAATATATAAATACTAGAAAATGATTCCATAAAACAATAGATTTCAACTACAAAATATAATAACTAAGAACGTATATAGTGAACTCCTACATTCCATAAAGATAATAGTAAACTTTTTGGCGTAGAAACTATTTAAATACTTACTTTTTTCTTATTTTTATAAATCTGTACTATTCGCCAATTTATGTAAAGTAATGATTAGAGATAGCATATTGATGCCACATACATAGCGGAATATATTTCACGCGTTATCGGTAAACTAGCGTGCGAATCAAAGGAATCTTGAATTGAAAATTAGTATGCTGTCGTGTCGTGTATAAATATGCCACGATCGGTGAGCTCACTTAACCGTCTAATGTGGAATACAGTACGTAAATTCGTTAATAATTTCCCGGATCTAGAATACGATGGATGTAGCATAAAATGCAATAGACTTTTGATGTGTCGTTGGAGAAGGGATTGCGAAATATACGTAAACAGCATAACAATAGCAAGAAAAAAAGGGTTTGCCAGAAAAAAATAGATTTTATTTTGATTTATGTTTAACTCTTATTGAACGAAATGTACCGTTTGCTGTACTAGACCGCTATGCATTCATCTCCTTTTGGAATAAATAGTGCGAATTGCCAAGAGGCGCAACTTTACGAAATGTTCTATTTTCTGCTAGCAAAGATATTGAAAAAAGAATTAAATCGGAATTGAAAGATAAAATACTGTTGTTGTGCGCGGATGAAACGACGAATCGAAAAAAAAACAATTAATGGTTAATGTTATGGTACATGCAATAGAACCTCATCAACGGTCACCTGCTATGTTACTTGCTTCCAGACGAGTTGAAAAGTGTACTGCCAATAAGATTTTGAAGGTGGTGTTGAAGTCACTGGATAAAGTTAAAATTTCACTAAACCAAATATTAATGCCGCAGACGTGCTGTCTTTAGGTCGATCTCTCAAAGAATAAAGTGCCAGGCCTCTTACATGGAACCTGTAAAATCCAAGCTTTCAATCTTGTGGCACAAACGATTCGTGAATGTTATCCACGAGTAAATGATTTAATAGCTGGTACAAAGGCAGTGTTTCTAAAGTCCCCGAAACGTACTCGACCATTTCACAGACTGTGTCCCGAAATACATGAACTACTAGAACCGATAATTAGACGTCGAACAACATGGTCGAAGGCTGAGTTTTACTATCACCAATATTTTGATCATGTTAAGAAGATTGTTTTAAAAGTCAATCCGACAGAAGCTGCAGGTATCAAGAAAAGCCAGGAATTATTTAAAGATCCTCAGGTTAAAGAAAATTTACTATACACAACAATTACTTCGGACTAGCCGAGGGAATAGAAAAATTATAAAATGTTTCGATGTAGTTTGTGAATTCTGTTCAAATTGTGAATGATGTTCACGCGCAGCTATTCCATGTGGAAGGCGAAAGAAATAAGGGCGTGATAGAAAAATTTGAGAGTGTTCTAGACAAAAATTCCGATTTTCACATATTCAAACTAATTTGTGAAGGTGCGTCTCAAGTTATTTCCAAGATTATTTTGAATATGCAAATATAACATCATTAGATGTGGAACGGTTGTTTTCGACATTAAAACACGTTTATTCCGCACGTTGCATGCGGTAAGTGTTTGTGCACGTTTTATAATTTTTTCTTATAATTTAAATTAAATGTAATATTGCATGCGCACGCTGCTGGCATGTGTGTCGAATTTGCCATCTCTAGTAATAATAGAACGCTATTTTTTTGTATATTGTGGTTAGCAACATTCATTCTTGCATACCGCTACTACAAGCCACAAGATATAACAATTAATTTTGCTGTTTCCCAAAAACTAGTTCTTTACGTTGAAGGTGTGTATTATAAATAGGGACCGGACACGAGCGGCCCATGACTCATCGCCCACGAGCGTACTATTAAAAATTTGTATTTTTAAAGAGTTTTTAATTTTATTTATATAATTGGAAAACAAACGGGTGGGGATCTATAAAATACGAAATACACTTTTGTTTGTTAATTTTGTTGTTCAAGTTGAGTAAAGTAGTAATAATATTAACTAGCAATACTTTCTCAAGTTTCTGTTCTCTAAAATTTGTTCTCTTTGAATGAAATACATCCTCGTGGATAGAAAACGTCCTTTCTGCATCGCAACTGGTTATAGGCGCATACTGGAAATATGATTTTATTTCAGCGTATTTAGCAGTTAGATTTTGAGGCATTGTTTCCATACACAATTGTCCAAATATTATTAAATATGGATTATCTATTAAAAACTGCGTCTAACTTTTGCCGATGGCCACAGCCTAAGTCACTTGGAATACTTTTCAAATTATTAATAGCCACATCTAATGTGGTTAATCCATAATTTAATTTAAGATTTTGATTTTCAAAATAAGTGATTGGTTTTGGCAGATTTCCAAAGTGTTCCTGAAGAAGTACAACTGATTTTTTAAATTTGGAATTTGTATTAGTTCTTTGCAATCAGAAATGCTTCGATCATCGTCATTTAAACATGTAACGAAATTTTGTAAACTATCGAAATTCTCTGCCTAAAAACTAGTAGCTTCCAACCATGATCCCCAACTAGTTATTACTGGAGCGGGAGGCAGTGACAAAATGGAACTTTTTCCCTGTAAAGAGCTACTCTTAATGGCGCTTTTCTGAAAACTTTTTAAAAGCGGATACAAGTCTATCAACTTCCGGAAAGGTGTCTGATATATTCACAGATTCTGTGAAGCGCATGTGCTACACAAGTAATATGCAGGATATTAGCATATGTTTCCTTTAATAGTCTGCCTGTTTTTAACATATATGGACCACTGTTGCTGACAAATAAAAGTATTTTTCTTTCCAAATAAAGCATTTGGTGAATATTCTCTAATTGGTTTTAGCTACTGTTTCCGCATCAATTGTATTTATAACTTTCGTTGCTATTACATATTCATTATACGGAATAGTTGGATGTAGCACACCAGCTACATTTACCACATAGCGTCCTAATATATCGACAGTTTCGTCGGCACTTATCCAGAGGTACTGATTTGAAGGATGTCTTCTAATGCGTTCTACTGCTTTCGTCCAGCACTTAGAAATATAATATTTGCGTAAGGTGGATTCATCAGGAACATTTCGATCAGTATATTTTTGGAGAAATGTTTTGAAGGTGGGCTTGTTAGGTATATTTAATGGATATTTTCCGCCATTAAAGTTTTACAGAGTTCTTCGTTAAAATTATCAGATTCCAACGGGTCTAATTTCTGTGTGTGTTTGCGATTTACGTGCGATTTCTTGGAATTGTTTAACGATATTTTACAGACTTTGCAATAAATTTAGGAATCACTGGCAATGGACTCACAATCAGTTTGACCCTTAATCCAACCTGCTATTGTTTCGCTATGCCATTCTCGACCTTGCTTCATATCATAACTGAAAAAATAACTTAAACAATGTTCTAGATGTAAATAAATGAAACTTAAAAATGTATGCGTAAGGTATTGAAATTTAACCAAATTCACTGCGACACGTCAAAATAATTGGGAGAAGTAAAAAAGAAACTAACTCACCGTACTTTATTTATCTTACGAAATATAAACTAATAAATAAAACAAATTATAGAAACTCTCACGTTTCTATCTACGTCCTTGAAGAAAGGAATTTAACTGTAAAATTGAAGTAATTGCGTCACAATTTAACGACGAAAAACAGATGCACGGTTAGCTGAATAAATGGTGCTATTGAGTAACTACGTGTTGTACTTAGCGCTGTTATAGACTATTTATCTGGTCCATCACAATTTCGACCTGATGCGTCTGGTCTCTAATTATAAAACTGTATTTCTAGGTATGAGAAAGGAATAGTATATTTTCACAAACATCATCACCCTAAATATAAAGGAAATCTCCATGAGATTAATGTATAAATATGTATCAAATTGTTTAGAATTCTACGGAAGTATATCGACAATCTAGTCCAATGTCCCTAGCAGAGCTCTATAGTTCATGTTTGTTTAGATATATATTTAAACAGAAAAGGGGTACACAGACAAAAATGTAGTGGTACGTGAAACAAAATATGTGTAAACAAAGACGAGCATTAAATTCAAATAAATTAGAAGTATTTCAAACTATTTATTGAGGTTCGATATTATAGTAGGTTTATTACAGTAGATTTTATAAACGTTTTATGATGGAAATAAAACAATGCTTTCTACGTTAACATGACATAGTAATACGCAACACAATTAAGATTCAAATAGAGAAATGTAAATGTCCAATTATCCTAAAAGTAAGATAACCATTATTTGTTATATGACGAACAATGCGCATTCGATCCTTTTAAAGGAGATTGTTAAAATCGAAACAATTGTATTGTTTGCTAGAAATGCTCAATACGATGCTGTAATAATAAAATTATTCATTTTGAATTATTATAGGTGCTACTAGTTGGCACTATAACGATTAGTACGCCGATGGGTAAATTAGGGGTAATATATGTGTAATAATGTTATGCAATAGACATAAGCCGATACGGTGGTGTAGTTAATGTAACCTTACTATAAATTAACATAGTCAAACAGACATTACCGTGGTGATCAGTTGCTGGATGGGTTATCAGTTAAAAATGATATTATGACTCTGTGCCTTCGGCCAATAGATATTTTTATTGTATAAGGTACTATTTCGGTACATCAACTCTAAAATAACTACCTTAACGTCACAATTTTATTACAACTCAATCGCTTTTAATATCGCATGTTACAATTGTAGTAACCTATGCTATAAATTTATCTCATTCTAGTAGACGGAAAATTCAATAAACCATATTATATTTTCGACAATTGTTTGCGCTAACGAAACATAATTGTAATTAATGCATAAAATACTATTACGAGCATAACAATTATTTACAAGAAATAAAGACAGAAAATTTCATTTAAATATGTACATCTTTTCATACTTAGCGCAGTTTTATCTTTGCAGCATGAAACTTTATGCACTGCTTGGAATTATATTAATGTGGACGTTAGCAGTTCCTGCCGAACACACTTTAGATGATTGCATATGCTGGACTGGATATAAGCCTGGAATCGTTAACGGGCAAGTAATGTGTGTCGGAATCTGGTGGAAGAGTATCACAACATGTAAACCCACCCCAATAGAACCACCCAAATGCTTGTGTTCCGGTGAGGAGGGCGTGTTTGTAGCAAGTGATAAGGATGGTCCATTCTGTTTATTGTCTTCTAAGGGGGAAGAATTAAAAAGATGGAATTGTGTAAACCAAGCCGAAATTGTAGAATATTACGACAAATATTTTAGAGGACACAATTAAGAAATACCATTTTTTTTAAATTTTAATCTAGTTATACAATATGTTTTGAATTAAATAAACAAAATATTAAAATTACTACGTTTGTTCCTTTAACTGTTAAGCCTAATATAGGGAAGATACTTTTTTTAAATTTTTTATAACATGTGCTTTTCCCTTTGAAGAAATCAGTTTTAAAGCATTTTTCCCGTGTTTCTGAGAATACTTAAATAATTTATCTCTCTTTGGAAAGCATTCATTGATTAAAGAAAACTGGAAGATTATCACATAAAATTAACAAGATTATTGAAATTTAGATTGAAATTAATGGTGGGTGATTCCTAATTCAAAGTTTTGCTTGCTTAATAGTCTATTGTTCGAACGGTGGTATTGGACGAGCATTATCATGATAAAAAAGTATAACTCTTCCTTTCTCGACAGTTTTTTTTATGGATTTTCGACAAGTACATCAAAGTGCAGTATTCAAAGTCAATCAGATAATAATTACCAAGACTACAGTTATGATTAAAGGCCGGATTATATGCAGTTTTCATAATATATGCATTTTGTATATTATTTTCATATTTTGTAGTAATTCAGCATTTTTATATATTTTAAGTATCCGAGTTTTATTTATTTAATAAATCAAATTTATTATAGGCATTGCTAAAAAGACGTCGTGAATGTAACAAACAAACAAAAATTAAACATTTGTCGGATTGTAGTTATTAATGCATCACATAAGGCGACATTGACATGTAAAAATGGGATTTAATATTCATTAATTCTCATTTGCAGTAAGTTCAGAATGCTAACTATATATACACAAAGTAGAGAATTGAAAAGCCATATCTGTCTTCGAGATACCGTACATTGATAAGCTTCAATTAGAGCGAAACGCGTCTGTACGTTCCCGTTTTTAGTAATTCTCAGTAATTTTTAATTATCCTAACATCCCTCTTTAAATTAAAAATAGCATTTTATTAAGCCTATTCGCGTTACTTTTCCGATAAGCGTCTCCAAGAATTTAATAATGCTTTTCCCATATATCCAGGTCGAGACAAAGTTCCAGGAAAAGCTAATACCTTAAAACTTCTAAATAAATACAAAAATACATTTTACCAGAAAATTAGGAGTATATGTGTTTCTTTGCTATTCGGAAAAATGTAAAATTGTAAGTTGTAATATATAATAGCAAAAGTGCCGAAAATAGTGACTGTGCCTGGATGGATTGCACCTTATTCAGAATTGCGTATGGATGGAGAAAAAGTATTTTGTGTAGCATGCTGCAAGATTGTGAGTAAAATTTTAAATTTATTTCCTCTTATTGATTAATTAGGTTTTTAATTATTCCTTTATCTTTAACTAATATTTATTTTATAAGACAACCAATGATGTGATATTTTTTTTCCAGATTACAAGTGAGAGAAAGTTCTAAGTCGACCAACATATGGAAATCTCATGCCACAAAACTAACAAAGATGAAATTGGCGAAGAAGAGTCAGCAAACATTACCGCAATGTTTGTCGCCAGCTTCCAAAAAATGGGAACAAGGACAATTAGTGAATATTTGTGTCAAATGTTTGTGTCGGCAGATATTCCACTGTATAAATTAAACAATTTAAATATCAAGTTATTTTTGCAAAAGTACATCAGCAAATATAACATTCCCGACGAGAGCATGTTAAGAAAATAATATATTCGCTGTATCTATGCAGAAAAATTGAGTAGCATTAAGAAGGTTGTTGCAAACAATTATCTTTATATAAGCGTAGATGAAACTACTGATAGTGTGGGTCGGCACATAGTTATGATTGGTATCCTTAACGTATCGGTTCCAGCAAAATCTTATTTAATTTCATCCAAACAGTTGGAAAAGGCAAATAATTTGACAATAACAAGGTTTACAGGGGAAGAACTGGAAACTTTTTTCTTACCGGAATCGATTCCAACAGAGAAAATTCTATTGTTTTTGACGGATGCTGTACCATACATGGTGAAGGCAGCTTTCAACTTGAAAATCTTTTACCCAAATTTAATTCACACAACTTGCTTGGCGCACGGACTAAATCGTGTTGCAGAAGAGTCAGAAATCATTTTCTCTTAGTAAATACTTTAATTAGTAGTGTTAAGAAAGTATTTTTAAAGGCACCATTACGAATTCAGTTTTACAAACAACACCCGGTGTTCTGCTTCCTCCTCAACCAGTAATCACACGATGGGGAACGTGGTTGGAGGCTGCTATTTTTTATGCAAATCATTATGAAGGAATAAAGACAATTATTATGGATCTTGATAGGGATGCCCAATCTTTGATAGACGCACAAATGGTGTATTCGAGTAACAATTGGCGTTTATTAAAGCCAATTACAGTTTTATTTCCACTTCTATATTTCAGTTGGAAAAACAATTTCGCTAATCGAGAGCGTTGAAATAATAAACAACAATGAAAAGTCAATTCTTTGATGTTAAAGGAAGAGTGGGACAGTCCATGTATGAAAAATTTTTAAGTGTAATAGGGCAAAATGAGTATTTTAAAAAGCTAAAGGACATTGCTAAAATCTTGTGTCGTGATTCAGTAGAAAATATTGAGTTGACAATAGATGATATTTATAATTTGAAATATGCTCCTATAACAAGCGTCGACGTAGAACGAACCTTTTCAATATATAAATACATGTTTTCAGACATGCGTCACAATTTTTCTGTTGAAACCTTTGAGAAATATGTGATTGTAAAGTGCTTTCATAATTAATTATGTTGCAAAATGTTCTAAATAAACTTGTAGTAAACATAATAGAATATTTTTTCTACAGTATTCCATTTTCTAACATTCCTCGTATTTTTTTACCTGCATATTTTTCATAAGAAAGTATTTAAGCTAAAACATCGGCATAATTATGTGCATATTTTCAGTTTCTTTTTGCATATATTCCGGCCTTTAGTTATAATGTATTCATGAATATACAATAAATTAGAGATTCTCTTCTTGTTATGACTTTTTCATTGAAAAAACTAGCCACTTCTACAGCCGATTTCGGTTTTTCTTCCTTTTTAAGTAGAAGTCATATTAATTGCATATATATATATATATATATATATATATATATATATATATATATATATATATATATATATATATATGTTTTCTTTCAGGTTTCCGCGGGTAGTAGTATGTGTTGTAACTGGATTCCGGGTTTTTCTTCCGCGTTTCTATTGTTTGGTCTTTGTAAAGACCGGTGCTGGTTTCTGGACGGCGTTTCGGCAAAATCACATTTGCCATCTTCACGTCTGCGATAACTGTCTGCTTCTGCTTCTGGTTACTCGTAAACTGACGTAGTCGAGTTTAAGATGGTTGTTATATACCTGCTTAGCGTTCTGGTTGGTTACACTTGGTTGAGTATGTGCGCGACTCCGTGTCGTTGGGCCTGTAGCTGGTGTGAGCTGGCTGGGTTGCGGTGTTTTTGTTTGTTGTTTCTTGTTGACAACTCCTTTGCTTAATACTGGTTTCCATGCTGTTGGTAGCCTCTGGGGATCATCTCGCGAATTCAAATTGTCCGGACGTTTCTGAATTTCGATAGCTTCCCTGATAATTCTGGTTTTCATATGTTCTACGTTCGCCAATAATTTGGTATTGCTGAAGTCTATCGTGTGGGACGTTTCCTTTACATGCTGAGCCAAAGATGAAGTTTTCTCGTCTTTTCTTACGCAGTTTTGGTGTTCGTCTCTTCTTACGTTTACCCTTCTGTTTGTTTGGCCTATGTACGTCTTCTCACAATCAAGGCATGGAATTTCATATACTCCCTGGTTTTCTAAAGGTATTCTTGTTTTTGGATTCCGAAGGACTGTGCTGATTTTTCTGTCTGCCTTGAATGTGGTTTCAATGTTGTGTCTTCGTAGGATTCTCGATATTCTGTCGGTGGTACCTTTGACATAGGGTAAGTAGGTTTTGGCTATTGATTCCTCTTTTTTCTCTTATGGTGTGGCTCGTTTAGGTTTTAATGCTTTGTTGATTGTCCGTTTGCTAAAGCCATTCTGCTGGAGTGCAGTGTGGAGTTTATTCATTTCTTGAATGACATTGTCTTCATCTGCTAATCTCTGTGATCTTGTTACTAGGCTCTTCACTACTGCTTGTAACTGAGCTGGGTGGTGGTGAGACTGTGCGTTGAGGTACTGGTCTGTATGTGTGGGTTTCCGGTACACTGTATGGCTTAATTCTCCATTTTCTTTCTTCTTAACCAAAACGTCGAGGAATGGTAGTTGGTTGTTTGATTCTACTTCCATTGTGAACTTTATTTGTGGATGGATATTATTCAGATGTTCCAGGAAGCTCTTAAGGTGATCTTCTCCATGTGTCCAGGTCATCTGAACCTAAGTAACACCATCCACCCGATAATTTGGAGAGTACTGGACCAGCTCAGTGAATTCCGTTCGGATACAAACACCAGCCTGACAACAGCGAAACAAATAAAGAAATTCAACCGCCTGCAAGCAGAACAGAAGCCCATAAACACCAGAGAGGAGAAGAAACCGCTCAAAGTTGTATACAACCTATCCACCCACACATTGGATGCAGTATCACACAAGGTATTGGAGAAGGGGTTTAACTACGCAATAGCTCCGGCCCGTATACCAGTAGAAGAGATCATTTGTGGGGTAGAGGCCACTATATCGGGGATTGATAAGAATACGGCCGAAGCAATCCGCCAAGATGTATCGCAAATACTGCGGACAGCCAAACCACCAACGAAGAACTTATCGCACGAAGAATTACTGGCACTTAAACAATTAAGGAACAACGAAGATATTATTATACTACCAGCGGACAAAGGAAATGCTACGGTGGTAATGAACACAACCGACTACGACACCAAGATAAAAAGTCTCTTAGAAGATCCAGCATACCAACCAATCACTACGGATCCAACAACATATCTGGAGAAAACAACTAAAACTAAAATCAAGGAGAGTTCCATCGACAAGGAAATCCAAAAACAACTCATTCCAAGGGAGAAGTCATCGAGATGTCCAAAATTCTACGGCTTACCAAAGGTCCACAAGGAAGGCGCACCATTAAGACCCATAGTCAGCTCCATTGGGTCACCTCTTCAACAGTTGGCAAGATACCTAGCCCAACAACTACAACCACATGCCGAAGAAGCCGAGTCTTACGTCAAGAATGCAAGTCACTTCATCGAGATATTGAAGAAAGAGAAAGTGGAAACAGATTGGTTACTAGTAAGCTTCGATGTAGTGTCACTGTTTACCAATATACCAGTAACCGAAGCTCTAGGGACCATCGAAAGAAAATACCAACCTCCACCATACATAATGAACCTGGTGAAACACTGCCTGGCAAACACCTACTTTATCTATGGCGATCAACGTTACAAACAAATAGAAGGCGCACCGATGGGCTCCCCACTGTTACCAGTAATAGCGAACCTCTTCATGGAAGACTTGGAAAACACAGCACTAAGGACGGCCACCCATAAACCCAAACTTTGGCTACGATATGTTGATGACACGTTCGTGATTTGGACACATGAAGAAGATCACCTTAAGAGCTTCCTGGAACATCTGAATAATATCCATCCACAAATAAAGTTCACAATGGAAGTAGAATCAAACAACCAACTACCATTCCTCGACGTTTTGGTTAAGAAGAAATAAAATGGAGAATTAAGCCATACAGTGTACCGGAAACCCACACATACAGACCGGTACCTCAACGCACAGTCTCACCACCACCCAGCTCAGTTACAAGCAGTAGTGAAGAGCCTAGTAACAAGATCACAGAGATTAGCAGATGAAGACAACGTCATTCAAGAAATGAATAAACTCCACACTGCACTCCAGCAGAATGGCTTTAGCAAACGGGCAATCAACAAAGCATTAAAACCTAAACGAGCCACACCACAAGAGAAAAAAGAAATCAATAGCCAAAACCTACTTACCCTATGTCAAAGGTACCACCGGGAGAATATCGAGAATCCTACGAAGACACAACATTGAAACCACATTCAAGGCAGACAGAAAAATCAGCACAGTCCTTCGGAATCCAAAAACAAGAATACTTTTAGAAAACCAGGGTGTATATGAAATTCCATGCCTTGATTGTGAGAAGACGTACATCGGCCAAACAAACAGAAGGGTAAACGTAAGAAGAGACGAACACCAAAACTCCGTAAGAAAAGACGAGAAAACTTCATCTTTGGCTCAGCATGTAAAGGAAACGTCCCACACGATAGACTTCAGCAATACCAAATTATTGGCGAACGTAGAACATATGAAAACCAGAATTATCAGGGAAGCTATCGAAATTGAGAAACGTCCGGACAATTTGAATTCGCGAGATGATACCCAGAGGCTACCAACAGCATGGAAACCAGTATTAAGCAAAGGAGTTGTCAACAAGAAACAACAAACAAAAACACCGCAACCCAGCCAGCCCACACCAGCTACAGGCCCAACGACACGGAGTCGCGCACATACTCAACCAAGTGTAACCAACCAGAACGCTAAGCAGGTATATAACAACCATCTTAAACTCGACTACGTCAGTTTACGAGTAACCAGAAGCAGAAGCAGACAGTTATCGCAGACCTGAAGATGGCAAATGTGATTTTGCCGAAACGTCGTCCAGAAACCAGCACCGGTCTTTACAAAGACCAAACAATGGAAACGCGGAAGAAAACCCGGAATCCAGTTAAAACATATATATATATATATATATATATATACAGGGTGAGTAGTGAGGAATCGACCAAACTCAAGGAGTGTATTCTGCTGGTGAAAGTAATGTAAAAAAACTCAAATGTTGTTATCCGGTTTTTATTTGTTTTCGTGTTATAGCGTAATTAAAAATGTAGATTTAGTATACCATGTTTATGTATGTATTCGTAAAAACAGTGAAACCCTGGTAGCAATTCATTATAGGGAAGTCTTCCTAGCTGAAGCGCTACCTGTTCGTGGTTTTCCGAACTAGCGGCAGTGACATTGAAAGCAGTCGAGAAATAGTGTAGAGTGGTTTGTATGCCTAATGCGTCTAATGTCACTACCTCTAGTTCATCGTTGATATAGTGAGGGCTCTGCCATCATATAAAATGTTCCCTATACCTTGGAGTAAATTATAACATTGTGTTCGGGTATTGTGACATTGACTTGACGTTTGTACGACTATAGTGTAACAAACTAAAATATCACATACTTATTCTAATTTAGAATATGCTAATATGGGGCTTGTTTATGGATTTTGTGATGGGAATGCTACAGCTGCTGCTAATGAATATCGTCAACGGTTTCCACATCACAGACATCCTAATAAAACTGTATTTATTAGTGCATTCAACACATTGTGCGCTACCGGAAAGCTTCCCAGTGTAGACATAATATCTGAACGAGGCAGTCGACAACATTTACAAGAAGTAGAAGATATTCTGGATGTAGTAGAAGAAGACGCAACTACCAGCTTACGGAGAATTAGTATTCAATTGGGCATTCCACAAACAAGGGTGATAAAAACACTCCACGAGCATGGCTTACGTCCGTACCATGTACAAAGAGTACAGCACCTACAACGAGATGATAATCGTAGACGTATGGAATTTTGTCGATGGATAAATGATAATCCTCGTTTTGTATCGCGTATACTGTTTACGGATGAAGCGACATTCACCCGTGACGGTATTAATAATTGTCATAACCAGCATGTATGGTCCGACGAAAATCCACACGCAACAGTCGAAAGTAACTTTCAACATAAATTTTCGGTAAACGTGTGGTGTGGTATGATCGATGGTTTTTTAATTGGTCCTTACATTTTTGAGAATCGCCTCACGGGAGACACCTATTTAACATTTTTTAGAAAATGAACTGCACGGACTGCTAGAGGATGTTCCCATAAACATCAGAATCCAAATCTTCTACCAGCACGATGGAGCGCCTGCACATTACGCTCGTGCAGTCAGGCAACAGTTGGCTGAAAGGTTTCCAGAGAGTTGGATTGGACGTGGTAGTCACATTGGTTGGCCTCCTAGGTCTCCAGACCTCACGCCAATCGATTATTGCTTATGGGGTTGGTTAAAAAATGAAGTGTATCAAGTAAAAGTGGACACTCGTGATGCACTAATTCAACGGATTATGAATGCTGCTGACAATATCAAACATCAACCTGACGCAATCAGGAACGCAACCAGCGCCCTTGGTAGACGATGTAAAAAATGTTTTGAAATGAATGGCGGTATTTTTGAAAATATATTATAAAGAGCGATAATACCAATAAAATACAAAAACTTCAATGTATGAAATTTTGTTTATATTTAATTACGCTATAACTCTAAAACAAATAAAAATCGGATAGCAACATTAGATTTTTTTTACATTACTTTCACCTGTAGAATACACTCCTACAGTTTGGTCGATTCCTCACGACTCACCCTGTATATATATATATAAGGTAAACTTAATAAGTCGGCGATTAAAGGTCTGGTTCATTACTTCAAAGTATATATATTTAAAACAACCCTACATGTTTCGGCAATGATGCCTTTGTCAAGGGAATAAAAAATATAAAATCTTTTTGTTGAAGTAATGAACCAGACCTTTAATCGCCGACTTATTAAGTTTACCTTATCATACCAAGGTCACGAAAATATTATATTTATATATATATATATATATATATATATATATATATATATATAAAACGTGCCATCGAAAAAATTCATAATTGGAGTAGACTGTGAAATTGGGTTGGTACTTTAACCACTTCCACATAATGACACATTACTTGCTGCTTGACAGTTTCATTTGGTTTCATTGTAAAAAAAGGTTATGGCATTGAAATGATACTACAACAAAAAAGAAAACAAATAATTTATTTATTATCGAAATCATAATCAAAATTTACATATAGCTACAGAAGTTGTTGAAAATGTTGTCCATTTACATCTAAACACAAACAATTTTCTTAATAAGAGTTTTGAAAAATTTGACACAAACTTATAGTTTCAATGTCAAATAATAAATGTCATTATGTGGAAGTGGTTAAAGTACCAACCCAATTTCACAGTCTACTTCAATTATGAATTTTGTCGATGCCTCGTTATATATATATATATATATATATATATATATATACAGGCTGATTCATTTTCGGCCCTCGCCATGGGGATCTCGCTTATTATTGGAGATAGAGTATAGTTTTAAATTTGCCAAAGTTGTTAAATTTTGTGTTTGTTATAAATCCGTAAAGAAAATAGACCTGTGACAAATGACCAAAAATGGTACGATGAGGCTGTTGTCGTTCTGGATATAATTGTAGATATCTTGTACTCGCTACTGTTGAATTTCGGTTCGAAGAATAAAAAATACTTATCATATCTCGTTTCTCTTCGTTAGTGTATGACATTTTTGTATTATTAATGAACAATAAATGAAATGTTTGACAGATTGAAATTCCAAAATCTACCTTATTTAATCTTATAATTTATTCTTTCAAATAAAACGTAATGTCAAAAACTATAGTCAGCATGTGGTACATGGTTAAAATCAGAAAAAAATCTCTTTCTGAAGATGTCTAAATCCAATATGGCGCCTATAAGAAATTAGATAGTTGATGATGGCCAGAAAGAAACGAAAGGTCGCATAAAAATTTAGAATACACCACTGGATAGAGGTTTAGAAATGGCCACAAGGATGTGTTTTTATTTTTTCTCTATAAGGCCAAATGTCGGTTCTACAGGTAAAAGAAGAAAATGGGGTTTTCGCGTTTTTTTTTTAAATAACGAAGGTCATTTGTCACAGGTCTATTTTCTTTACGGATTTATAACAAACGCAAAATTTAACAACTTTGCCAAATTTAAACCTATACTCTATCTCCAATAATGAGAGAGATCCCCATGGTGAGGGCCGAAAATGAATCAGCCTTTATATATCGTCGCTAAATTCTCGTAATTTCGGCTTTTATTGTTAAATAAATAAAGGAGTTTCTTAACATTTCGACAACTGTTTTGCTCCATATATGTAACTGTGTCTTCATGAGAACATTTTTATATATCTGTAATAGTAATTATACTTGAACTTGACTATAAAAGACAAGGTCACATGCACTACTTATAATTAAATTTCATTTGCGTTAAAAAATTACGGTTACATACATATTAAAAATTATTATCAACATATAAATTATGTGTGACAATTGTACTGTAAAAACTTATTTTATTAAAATGAACATTACTACTTCGGTCATTTGTCTATATAAATGCAACTATTCCGTATTCGTCTTTAGTATACTATTTTCTTGTATTTGCAATATATAAATTTAGTATGAGCGATATACAGGTGGATTTCTTTGGTTTTTAAGACTTGTATAATGAACGATACTATAAAATTGAATAATAAAATCTGGACAAACCAGCCACTTTGCTTCTATCATTCACAGCCACTTGTTAATTTTTTTTTGTAATTTGTATCATTTCGAGAATTGAACAGGCTTTAGATTTTTTTAATTTAATTTAAAAGCCCGATCAATCCTCGAAATGATACAAATTAGAAAACATGAACAAGTGGCTGTGAATGATAGAAGAGAAGTGGCTGGGTTGTCCGAACTTTATTATTCAATTTTGTAGTATCGTGTCGTTCATTATACAAGTCTTAAAGACTAAAGAAATCCACCTATATATCGTTCAGAATAAACTTATATACGGCAAATACAATAAAATACTATAAAACAAAAAAACCTGCCTATTTCTTGCTTACACTAAAGACGAATACGGAATAGTTGCATTTATATAGACAATAGGCAGAAGTAGTAATGTTCATTTTAACAAAATAAGTTTTTACAGTAAAATTGTGACACATAATTTATATGTTGATAATAATTTTTAATATTATGTAACCGTAATTTTTTAACGGAAATGAAATTTAATTGTAAGTAGTGCATGTGACCTTGTCTTTTATACGCAAGTTCAAGTATAACTACTATTACAGATATATAAAAATGTTCTCATGAAGACACAGTTGCCTATATGGAACAAACAGTTGTCGAAACGTTAACAAACTCCGTTATTTATTTAACAAAAAAGCCGAAATTCCAAAAATTTAACGTCGATATATTAATTAAACGGCTAAGAAAATAGATCTTCTCTCTATATTATATATATATATATATATATATATATATATATATATATATATATATATATATATATATACCGTGAGTTTTTCTTATCTCTATACATAGCCTATGTTCAGTTTCAAAAGGAACGCCTCAATGCATAGGAATGTTATGCAACCAATATCGATCGATTATGTGTTACGACAAATGTCAATATCATTGTCAGTACGAGGGATACTGCTAAAATTTGCGGAATAAAGTACTCCTTGAATTGCCAGAATTCCACAATTATCATATTCGTAAAATTTGAAATTTTTAACTTATAATACAGTTGACGGTTCGATTTAAAACCGAACAGTTTTGTCTCAACAGAATTTAACAAAGTAATAGTTATGTCAATAGTTATGGAAATTTTGAATCGTGATTTCCGAATGATTATTTTTTACGATTTTCGATACGGTTTGACACCAAAGCAATGTGTGGAAAAGCTTAGTTCGGTATTTGGGAAGGAAGCACCATCGAAAACTATGGTTTACAAATGGTTCGCAGAATTCAAGCGTGGAAGACCAACGTTTTGTGACGATTTTCTACTACGATACTACATATTTAGCAACTCTATTTTTGACATGGCAAAATTCGGTAACAGGTATCACCTGTTTATACTCAGATTGTATATCTTTACTTGGATATTTTCCCCATTCTTGCTCTAATTCAGTTTTTGAAAGATTTTCTAATTCGTGCCTGCAATAAAATGCATTTTTAAAATAATTTATTTATTCTTGATAGTCTACAGTTAAGTACCTACTATACATACTTGTTAGCATATAATAACACAGCAACAATATGTTTGCAAAAGCCGCCCGCACCTGCTTTATAAGTGCAAAAGCAATCCCAAACTTTGATATCTTCTATCTTTATAGTAATCATGTGTGGTTCAGAATGTATTTGCGAAGTTTTCAAACAGTATCCTATTATACTTGAATTTAAAAAACCGCACAAAACAATATGTCCAGCTTTGATAACAGCTTCTCCTTCTTCTATCACCCCCATATACAAACATATCACTAATTTGTTTAGACAAGTTAATATACATATGTAATCATTTAACAAAATTGCCTTATTATTTGTTTAATAATAAAATTATCATTTAACCATTTTTAAACATTTCTCCATTCATTTCACCTTGATAATCTTCTATTTGTGATTTGCTTGAAAACAATAAAGAAGCATTTGACACAAAACATAATTTTGAACCACAATGTAATACAACATATCGCTTGCCCTTGTAACCCTCAGGTTTACGCACACTCTGCAGATTATTATCTTGCCGGGTCTCATCAAGCAATTCCACTTCTCTCTGAACAGAACAACTCAAATTCTTTATGTAATTCCTATGAAATGTCAATCTTATCTCTGCAATGTTGGATCATTCCACTAATGCTCTATGATTATTATCCTTTTATATTTAAATCCAATATTGTGAAGTACACGATTTAAACTGCTGCTACACAGCTTTAATGCGGTTTACTGTAACTAATCTCAAGCACAATGCATCTGCCACTCGCTAAACAAAAGGTTTATTAAAATCTAAATATATTATGTGCACATTAACACCACCATGGTTTTTCTCTCGTTCAAAATATTGCAACGAATTCAAAACAAGTTGTCGTGATTGCTGCCATTATAGTTTTGATAAAATAAATTTCAAAAAATATGTATTTATAAAACGAAAATAAATAACAATTCCATCAAATATCAACGAATGTATATTGTCAAATGTCAACGAGTAACGACAGAAATCAGAACTACTAAGCGGAAATGTGTGTATTTATCACGGAGTAGGTAATAATCCCGTCTTTGTCTTACTCAAATAAATTGCTTGAGCCGTATGTCTTTGCTAGAAAACACATACTTTTGTTCAAGCTATCCTTGTCATACAAGTAGTTACTGTTTGTTATTCGGATGTCGAGATTATTCTTTGAATGTCGTTGATAGAACTATAGATCAATGACGCAGGGATCATCTTTCGTGATTTGGAGTGTATGTAAATCGTTTTACTGTTTCTCAAAATACTCTCCTTTAAGATGTATACACTCTTGCATCCTATAGAACCAATCTCCAAACACTTTTTTCCATTCTGAGCGAGGTATCTCCAAAACCAGTGATTTAAACGCTTCAACAGCCTCTTCAGGCGATGAAAACCGCTTTCCACGCATTTTATTTTTAATATTTCGGAATAAGAAGAAGTCATTGTGCACTAAATCGGGCGAACATGGGTAATAAGTCATTAATTAGATGTTCCTGTTGGTCAAAAACTCGACAGTTTGTCGTGCTGCATTGTCCTGATGAACAATAATTCGCCGGTTTATGTTGTTTTTTCTGACTTCATAACTTTCGGCAAACAAATTGACGTATACCAGTCAGCATTACCAGTTCGTCGCTTCTCTAATGCATCTCTAATCATTCTTTTAGAAACGCTTCGTAACCGCACCACTTTTGTTGGTTTAGGTTCATTTTGAAACATCCATACAGTCGATTGGTGTTTAGTTTGAGGCTTATATGAATATATCCAGGATTCGTCACCTGTTACAATGTTACATACAGAATTTGGATGACACCATCAAATTTTCCTTGCACCACTTGACACATGCTTGTTTTTGCTCGTCTTTTAAATTTTGAGGGATCCAACGACTGGAAAGCTTCCTGACATGTAAATGATTGTGCAAAATCGTATGTATTTTGTTTCGCCGTAATGCCTAAGAACGCCTCTATCTCACTGTATGTCACATGTCGATCTGATAAAATCATTTCACGCAGCATCCATATTTTTCGCAACAGAGGTGAATGACCGCCCTTCACGAAAATCGTCACAAAACGTTGGTCTTCCACGCTTGAATTCTGCGAACCATTTGTAAACCATAGTTTTCGATGGTGCTTCCTTCCCAAATACCGAACTAAGCTTTTCCACACATTGCTTTGGTGTCAAACCGTATCGAAAATCGTAAAAAATAATCATTCGGAAATCACGATTCAAAATTTCCATAACTATTGACATAACTATTACTTTGTTAAATTCTGTTGAGACAAAACTGTTCGGTTTTAAATCGAACCGTCAACTGTATTATAAGTTAAAAATTTCAAATTTTACGAATATGATAATTGTGGAATTCTGGCAATTCAAGGAGTACTTTATTCCGCAAATTTTAGCAGTATCCCTCGTACTGACAATGATATTGACATTTGTCGTAACACATAATCGATCGATATTGGTTGCATAACATTCCTATGCATTGAGGCGTTCCTTTTGAAACTGAACATAGGCTATGTATAGAGATAAGAAAAACTCACGGTATATATATATATATATATATATATATATATATATATATATATACCGTGAGTTTTTCTTATCTCTATACATAGCCTATGTTCAGTTTCAAAAGGAACGCCTCAATGCATAGGAATGTTATGCAACCAATATCGATCGATTATGTGTTACGACAAATGTCAATATCATTGTCAGTACGAGGGATACTGCTAAAATTTGCGGAATAAAGTACTCCTTGAATTGCCAGAATTCCACAATTATCATATTCGTAAAATTTGAAATTTTTAACTTATAATACAGTTGACGGTTCGATTTAAAACCGAACAGTTTTGTCTCAACAGAATTTAACAAAGTAATAGTTATGTCAATAGTTATGGAAATTTTGAATCGTGATTTCCGAATGATTATTTTTTACGATTTTCGATACGGTTTGACACCAAAGCAATGTGTGGAAAAGCTTAGTTCGGTATTTGGGAAGGAAGCACCATCGAAAACTATGGTTTACAAATGGTTCGCAGAATTCAAGCGTGGAAGACCAACGTTTTGTGACGATTTTCGTGAAGGGCGGTCATTCACCTCTGTTGCGAAAAATATGGATGCTGCGTGAAATGATTTTATCAGATCGACATGTGACATACAGTGAGATAGAGGCGTTCTTAGGCATTACGGCGAAACAAAATACATACGATTTTGCACAATCATTTACATGTCAGGAAGCTTTCCAGTCGTTGGATCCCTCAAAATTTAAAAGACGAGCAAAAACAAGCATGTGTCAAGTGGTGCAAGGAAAATTTGATGGTGTCATCCAAATTCTGTATGTAACATTGTAACAGGTGACGAATCCTGGATATATTCATATAAGCCTCAAACTAAACACCAATCGACTGTATGGATGTTTCAAAATGAACCTAAACCAACAAAAGTGGTGCGGTTACGAAGCGTTTCTAAAAGAATGATTAGAGATGCATTAGAGAAGCGACGAACTGGTAATGCTGACTGGTATACGTCAATTTGTTTGCCGAAAGTTATGAAGTCAGAAAAAACAACATAAACCGGCGAATTATTGTTCATCAGGACAATGCAGCACGACAAACTGTCGAGTTTTTGACCAACAGGAACATCTAATTAATGACTTATTACCCATGTTCGCCCGATTTAGTGCACAATGACTTCTTCTTATTCCGAAATATTAAAAATAAAATGCGTGGAAAGCGGTTTTCATCGCCTGAAGAGGCTGTTGAAGCGTTTAAATCACTGGTTTTGGAGATACCTCGCTCAGAATGGAAAAAAGTGTTTGGAGATTGGTTCTATAGGATGCAAGAGTGTATACATCTTAAAGGAGAGTATTTTGAGAAACAGTAAAACGATTTACATACACTCCAAATCACGAAAGATGATCCCTGCGTCATTGATCTATAGTTCTATCAACGACATTCAAAGAATAATCTCGACATCCGAATAACAAACAGTAACTACTTGTATGACAAGGATAGCTTGAACAAAAGTATGTGTTTTCTAGCAAAGACATACGGCTCAAGCAATTTATTTGAGTAAGACAAAGACGGGATTATTACCTACTCCGTGATAAATACACACATTTCCGCTTAGTAGTTCTGATTTCTGTCGTTACTCGTTGACATTTGACAATATACATTCGTTGATATTTGATGGAATTGTTATTTATTTTCGTTTTATAAATACATATTTTTTGAAATTTATTTTATCAAAACTATAATGGCAGCAATCACGACAACTTGTTTTGAATTCGTTGCAATATTTTGAACGAGAGAAAAACCATGGTGGTGTTAATGTGCACATAATATATTTAGATTTTAATAAACCTTTTGTTTAGCGAGTGGCAGATGCATTGTGCTTGAGATTAGTTACAGTAAACCGCATTAAAGCTGTGTAGCAGCAGTTTAAATCGTGTACTTCACAATATTGGATTTAAATATAAAAGGATAATAATCATAGAGCATTAGTGGAATGATCCAACATTGCAGAGATAAGATTGACATTTCATAGGAATTACATAAAGAATTTGAGTTGTTCTGTTCAGAGAGAAGTGGAATTGCTTGATGAGACCCGGCAAGATAATAATCTGCAGAGTGTGCGTAAACCTGAGGGTTACAAGGGCAAGCGATATGTTGTATTACATTGTGGTTCAAAATTATGTTTTGTGTCAAATGCTTCTTTATTGTTTTCAAGCAAATCACAAATAGAAGATTATCAAGGTGAAATGAATGGAGAAATGTTTAAAAATGGTTAAATGATAATTTTATTATTAAACAAATAATAAGGCAATTTTGTTAAATGATTACATATGTATATTAACTTGTCTAAACAAATTAGTGATATGTTTGTATATGGGGGTGATAGAAGAAGGAGAAGCTGTTATCAAAGCTGGACATATTGTTTTGTGCGGTTTTTTAAATTCAAGTATAATAGGATACTGTTTGAAAACTTCGCAAATACATTCTGAACCACACATGATTACTATAAAGATAGAAGATATCAAAGTTTGGGATTGCTTTTGCACTTATAAAGCAGGTGCGGGCGGCTTTTGCAAACATATTGTTGCTGTGTTATTATATGCTAACAAGTATGTATAGTAGGTACTTAACTGTAGACTATCAAGAATAAATAAATTATTTTAAAAATGCATTTTATTGCAGGCACGAATTAGAAAATCTTTCAAAAACTGAATTAGAGCAAGAATGGGGAAAATATCCAAGTAAAGATATACAATCTGAGTATAAACAGGTGATACCTGTTACCGAATTTTGCCATGTCAAAAATAGAGTTGCTAAATATGTAGTATTGCCAAAGACGGAAGAAACAAATTTGCAATTACTTCTAAATTATAAAAAGAAGTATTTTAAGTATAGCCGTTTGCATTAATTATTTATATTATAGGTTCCCAGGAATCGATGCTTTTTAGATTAAAAAATAGGCAACGCAAATCTAATGATTGTATTGAAGAATTACTTGGAAACAGGTATACTAGAAGTGAGTATTTATGTATTATATAAATAACACTTTATCGTTTTAGGAATCATAAGTTAAAAGCAATTTTTGAAAACAGCAATAGATCTTTAATTGGATTGGGAATATCTTTAATTGCAACACGTTTTCTGCATGCTTGCTGTGAGAAAACATATAAAAGAATTATCGAAACTGACGGCAGATTCAAATCATTTTATGAATCAAATATAAAAGTACAATGCAGGAAAGAAAGAGTTTCGAATAACAGGATCGCGTTGTTATGAGATATATACATATTCAAGAGGTGATTGGGAAAGTAAAAGTAAAAAGTATTTCTGGCCAAAATCATTTACTAATAAGTATGTAGAGCATGGACAAAAACATGAACCAATTGCTCGTGCATTATTTAGCTGAATCTTTAAGTTAGACGTGTTAGAAGTAAGATTCCTAATACCACAAGATAACTGTTGGGCAGGTTATTCTGCAGATGGCGTCATTTTAAGTGAAGGAAAATATGAATTACTGGAAGTAAAATGTCCATTTCCAGGTACAGAAAATATATACCTGCATACTGTACTATTAATGAAAGTTTTGTTTTAGGGAAGGATGTATCTGCAACAGAATTGATTACTAGGTGTGATTTTTTAAAAATAGACGAAAATGGTGTAAGAAAATTAATACTGGTAGCCGTAACTTTGTGGTAATTCATTTTGAAAATAAAATAAAATAAAACAATAACTTTGTTATATATACCACTTTATTCACATCTAATCGTGACCGCGGTTTCGACATACAATGTATTATCAAACTGCAAAAGTTACAGGCCTACATAGAACTTATAAATGACACAAAAATATTTTTGTGGTAGATATTCCAGGATTATTTCTAGGAGACAATGTTTATACGTGCAGACATAACCTTCCAACTCCAGTGTTACAAACAGGTATTGTGATACCCACAGAATATTAATTGAAAATTAATTCAATTTCTACATTATAGATTCTGGTCAATTGAATGTAACACAATAC
The DNA here is from genome assembly GCA_935421215.2 of Melolontha melolontha. NCBI lineage: Eukaryota > Metazoa > Arthropoda > Insecta > Coleoptera > Scarabaeidae > Melolontha > Melolontha melolontha. Next base: position 85,252,225 of record OW285236.1, on the reverse strand, counting down.
ACATGAGAACTTCATTCAACAATATTTTAAACAATCAGTAGAAAATGAGTATGTAATTCTATTAAGTAATGTAATCTGATGTAAGTCTAGGTATAAGATTTTGTTATATTGCTTCTGTATATTACGCTAATAAAAGAGGGTTTAACACTCATTCTGTTCAGACATCTCTGAAAGAGAGTGTTTTTACTGAACACATGGAGTTTCCCCCTATCAAAACAATTTTATGGTATTTATTCTTTTTGTTTTTTTATGAATAAAAAATTTAATATTTAATTTGTATTGTTTATTTAAAATACATTAAAAACACATAAATAACAAGGTGTATTTGCCAGTAAAGTTATTCCATTGAGAAAAATATAATTCTGAAAACTTAATCAAGCTACATTTCCGCTAAAAGCACAAAATTTCAATGTACTTGTCATACATAAGCAAATAAGTAAGTATCCATTCACCAAGAGATATTAAAATTAAATAAAAATACATTAATCACCTGCTATAAATAGGAATAAATTATCACAAGTAATATTACTAATATCATAACTGGTATTAATAAAATTCAAATTCTCTTAAAATATAATATCCTATTACTGATATTCAGATCGCACCTATAAAATTACAAATTAATGAAGTGTTACTAAATATATTTTAAGAAAAATTAAATATATTTATCGTCTCTCAATTGCTCAAGCTAAAATAAAGCTGCTTTATCTGCAGGTTTCTAAAGATCCAGTCTTGCCAGTTCTTCCATTTTTTCTTTTTAACAAGGTGAAGTTCTTTCTGCTGAAGAATGGATTCTGTTCTTACCTTAGCCACAGTTTAAAGATATAGCATTTGGGACACTTAACGTATTTATGAATGAAATTTGTTAGCCAATATCGGTAACCTTTGTCTATTGCGACCCTACCACACGCAGACATAATAGCGCGATACATAAATCCTTTAGACATTTTTAAATATTAATACATATTTTTATTTTAATTGACCAAATATTCTAAATACAAATTAAGTACATTCTCATTAAACAAGTTAGTAACAAAATAATGTATTTGGCGACGATAAACAAATAAAACTACATTGTTAAGTTTACTATTCAACGAATTTAAAAAACAAAACTTAGTAAATTATTGCTTAATACAGAATACTTAAAACAATTATTATGCACATTAGTATATTTGAAGAAATAATCTCTTTAAATTATTCCTCATTATCTATAATGGCTCATAATTTAAGGATTTTTCGAAAATAGTATGCAAACGATTTTTCTAGATCGCCAACATCCAATGTTATTATCCTTAATAAAACATATTCCAGAATTACAAAATTTGAAAATATATCACATTTATTGTCGTTATTATGGAAGAAGCAATATATACGTCATTGTTCTTGGTTGATAACGAAAGTGGATTAAAATTGAGTGAAATCACTACAAGTAGTCAATATTACCAATATATAATTACGTTAAATTAATATCATTGAAGTAAGTATCATATTATATTATAGATTAGGTTCGCCTATCAGACTAATTTTATAATAATTTAATTAACTTAATAATAAAAACAAATGTTTTAATTGTATAATAGTTTATTAAAAAAAAAAAAGTATGCTTCCATACAATGGTTTTCCTTTTGATTATATCAGCATTAATTTTAAAATTCCTGTTAGTAAATTTTAATGTATAATACAGTCTCATTCTTGAATATAAATGTAGTAGGTAAATGGAAGGAAATTTGTCACATGGATGAGTAAATTTAGCAGACATACATAAGTCTCTATAAAATTGGAAGCAGTTTTTCTGTACAGAAAATACTCAAATTTATCAAGAAATACCCAATAGGTTGCTTCCAATTGTGGTATAAACCTCTAAGCATAAATACACACACATTGTAAGAAGGTTTAAAGTATCTTATGTTTCCATCATCCTCAAAACCTATTAGAGCATCAGTAGTAATATTATAAAATAGATGAGCTTTCGGTGCCATTTCATCAATAGTTAATATGCACACCTTGTCGATATCTTTGAAGTTATTAATTTTATCTTTTATCAAATGATTCTTTGTTATTGCCAGGTGAAAATTTATTCATTTCAGTGAAACGACTCAATGTTCTTTTTTTCGGCAATACAAATAATTCAGATATCGCTCTGTATGCTTTTGGTCCTCGAAAATAAAGGCACAATCTTTTGAAATCATCTGTATATCGATGACCTTTATCTTGTCGATTTGCCAAATCAGCTTGTAATTTAACAAATGCAGATAATTTTGGCAGTAGGAAATTGTCAGTTAGTTGGTAAAATATTTTCCTTGATGAATCCACCACTCGAGGTTTGGCTGCAATTATGTTTGTTTAGCTTGTTTTCAAGATAGTTATTTCTATTTTTTTAAATTTTTACTCTGCGTTTGAATTTTTCACATTTCACATTTGTTTCACATTTGTTGCTACTGGGGTTTGAGTACTGACGGGCGACGACATGATTCTAGAGTGACCCCATTGAATGTTTTCATCTAATGTGTCTAAAACAAATAGCATAAATTAGAAACATTTGTCAACGATGTATTTCAGTACAACAAAGCATGTTTTATCAAAAAAAGCACATATTCATGGTAATTACATGTAATCGCAATACGCTAATAAAAAAAAAACTATGGACATCAATAAAATTTTGCTTATAATTATGGCTATTTCCTTCTTCCGAAGTCTCAAATTCAAATTTTCCATCAGTAGATGGAGACAGGGTTTTGTTGGTTTCTAGAAAACAGTTTTTAAAATATTAATTATTTTAAAAGTACTATAATTATGTAAACAATTAAGTATATAGAGCAAAAAGAATTTTATTAACGTACTTAAAAATACTTAGGGCCGTATTCACAAAGGCTCGTAATATGATATAACGTACCATTATGCTATAACGAAGACTTATATACACGTTTTTGTATTCATAATACTTCGTTACGTTAAATCGCCTGTTAAATGCATCGTTAAAATAACGTGAAGTTTTTGGCCAATTAAACGAATCTTTATATTTCTTGTAGATAATAGTGCTTTCTGTTTACTGTTTGTTTAATTTATATAAAGATAAAAGTTTAACATATATTCTATGTAGTGCATTATTTTACTGTAATATACCAATACTCTATATTTTTGTGATAGCATGATTCACTGTCAAAGTTATTGGCATCACATTTGAAATGCTTCTTCAACATGCTTTGGAGACGTTCTCCATTTTCTCCTAGAGTCTTTCTAAACGTCCCTCCACCTGTGAGGTACAGATTAGCCTACATTTAATTTATTAAGTAATGAACTTATATTGTGTAATTTACAAAAATTCACCTTATCATCCGCCTGTTCTTTCCTACTTTTTCGTTTAAAATGATCATAGAACACTTTCAATTGTTGTATTGTCTTATGTGAACCGCTATTAGAGCTATTGAAATTACGTGTGATTTCTTCCCATGCTGTTGTTTTACCCTTCGATATGATGGCATCGGTCCTTTTATTCTCAATAACCCCGATATGTGATTCTACAATATCCAGCAAGAGACAAATCTCTCTGTCCGAAAAGTGCTTACCTTTTACACGTTTTGACATCTCCATTTTTGCGATTTGATTACAGTGAAGTATGTTTTCCCCAAATAATTTTGTTAAAATTCCCTAGATCGATAATTTCGTAATGATCTGTTAAAAAATTCTTTCTAACGTTTATGAATGTGCTATTTCATTTAATGACCATTATAATTAAAACGACCATTTCATATGGAACTATTATTCCGTTTTCTGTGAATACGGGCCTTAATGTAACATAAACCCATGTAGCTTGGAGCTATACTTTAATATAATAAAAGGACTTACTCCATGGTTAACATACCTGTTACACATGTTTCATGAGAAAATGTAATACAGCTGCTACTTATATTTTCTTCTGGTATGCCGCAGAGTGGCTCTAATAAAAAAATTTTGATCAATGTACTATTTTTCAATAACCATTAATATTACAAACCTATTTCAAATTATTTTGGAATTGCGTCCCTCTTCAAACGGTTCTTTGACGTGCCCGAAAACATTCTGTCTTCAAAATGGACACTACACAGCCTAAAATGGTCATAACAATATTGTGGTGTGACTTGTTTAAAAAATTCATGAAAATGACCAATTTTGCATCCAAATCTTACATCTACAATAAAATATGATTCAACAATGTTCTATTCAAAATGTATTATACCTATATAAGTAAACATACCGTGTCAAATCCTTTGGAAATCGAAAAAAGCTAATGCCGTAATTATCTCTTCCATTATTTTTGCAGCCAGAAGCACAACAACGACTATAGCTAGTCATGTTTACTGATAAAACTAAAGTAATTTCTACAGAATGTCTGAAAACAATACGCGATACTAATTAATATATTGTGTACAGCATATATTATACGGAAAACTTACGGTTCCTTGTAATTTTTAATGATACACACAAGACCAAATACGAAACCCAATTCACTGTTAACGATTTAAATATGAGATAATGTTAGTTCGCACGACGTTAAGTTCACTAGGTTCTGTATTACTGTTCACTAAGTCATGTTTCCACTTAATTTCATGTAACAATGAATATAGGTATATAATTTTAATTTCATTCCATATTTTCATGTGGTGTTATAGTTTAATTTGATTTGCTGTTTACGCAGCTTTGTTCAATTTATAGTAATTTTAATATAACTTAAGATGTAATTCGTTTATATTTGTTCATATAACCTACAAATTAGACCGACTGTGTCAAATATATTTGGCCCGGAAACGAAGTTAAGTTCCATATTCATTTTTCAATTTACAGTATTTAATATGACGCCGAAGTACTGATTTGAATCATACAATGATTATTGATGACGCAGGGATCATCTTTCGTGATTTGGAGTGTAGCTTAATTTGTTTTATTTCACTATTTTCCGCGAATTTTAACAGTGGCCCTCGTAATGTGCATAAACAAAATAACATCTTAAATATTTTAGCATTTGACATTTGTATTCACCTAATTTAATATATATATATATATATATATATATATATATATATATATATATATATATATATATATTGTTATGGTTCATGTAGCACCCATAAATCAGCTTCTGAATTAGAGGAACAGATAGAACAATACTTATAACTAATTACAAAAAGGGTGAAATTGACGAATTTTGCTTGTAAAATTAGTATCAACATGTAAATAAATTAATACAACGAAAACAGTAATACAAATCAATTTATTTTTACTTTTATAACTTATTATTATATTTCTAATTCAAATTTCATAATTCAAATTATTCGCGCGTAAATAACGGTATCTAATTTATCTACATTGAAGTATTGTATTGATACCGATTAGACACGCCCTCTTTTAAAATTTAGATTGAACAAAAAGGAATACATCTAGAAACTCATAACAACAACATAACCTGCATTCACCCGAAGACAAACCGTATTTGAAAATTATTAATAAAATGTTATGATTAAGTTAAGAATGTAATATCAATTAAAATATAAACACAAAGCGATGTTGGGATAATTAAATTTCGAGGCTATTTGTATACATTAAAATAGGCGGTGAGAATAAAAGAATAACGAGGGACGCGGAGAGATATTGAATTTTACAACCGATGGCTGTATTTTTTTACGTAATGTCCAAGTTTTAATTTCAATTATTTTAACAAATCTTTAAATACAACATCCAAAGTGCACAAAATAGAAGCATAATTAAACGGCCAACCTGCTGACGTATAAGCGAGTCTGCTATCATCGAAGATACACTGACAATCGTCCATAGCATCATCACCAGTGTTCCAGCGGTGAAGCGTGGGTCAATTGGGAGAACTATCAGAGGCAACCCGAGACCAAGCTTTAGTACACCGGACTTGGAAATACATAGCTACGAGCCCAGCCAGATCCAACGCCGTATATCCAGTGAAACACAGGTTCTTGACGTCCATCTTATTCTATCAATACGTATTAAAATCACATTATAATAAGCCAATTCAGTATAAGAGAATCTAACTTGCTTTAACTTCGATTTTTAATATTTAAACATCGTTTTTACTAAGATTTATTGCTATAAGTATAGTTTACCGTGTAAAATAAGTCAGTCGTACTCACCAGATTCATATAAGCAATACATTTATTTGTTAGGTAACGTAGTTTTGTCCACAAATATATTATTCAATACAACATATTAGATTCACGTAGGTTAAGTTCATTATTTTTACTATAAACACTAGTTCATATCATATGTTTGTTACATATTTCTATTTTTAGCTCAATATATTTTTTTTTAATCATTTCATACTGTCGTATTATTTGTTAACGTTTAATTGATGAGTTTAGCATTTTATTTATACCAAATTACCAAAAAGGAGATAGTTCAAGACCGACTTAGAACCCTGAAAGGAGTAATTATTTTATTTACTTAATTATGTTGCTCTTCGACTGCAGTTAGTGCCTTTTTATGTGTACAGAGGACGCAGTTTAATAATAGTGATTAATTTAATCACTGGCGCACAATATAAGTTATCTATTAAAACACAATCACACCACAGCTAGCATCTTATCAATATATATATATATATATATATATATATATATATATATATATATATATATATATATATATATATATATATATATACAAAAGATTAAAAAATAGAAATTTTGAACTAGAATAAAGCTGAAAACCGTTTAAGGAAGGTGCTGGATCTATTTTCTATCAAATATCTTGACAGGCCCATACCATCTATAGGAAAACATACAGAAAGAAAATTAAAACCCCCACATTTTTTCAGAAGACCTAAAATTAAATGTCTTACGTTATATTGAAGAATGCCTCATAATACTATTAAGTAAAATAGAACAACAATTTAATATTTTGAAGACGTCTTTATTTAAAATTCTCAAACAGTACAAATACAAATCCTACAAGTTTTCTAATTACCAACAATTATTTCATGAAGATAGAATAGATTAAGAAGTGTTGATTTTTGAGAAACACTGTTTAATTTATTAAATGAAAATCATATGTTGAAGAAAATACTTTTCACTGATGAAGCGTCTTTTTCTTCGAACACGTATTGTTCCTAGATTTGAAAATTTATCCATTAAAGGTTCCTTGTTTCAAATGGATCGAGCCCCAATTCATTCAACTGGAGCAATTACAAATTTTCTAAATTCAAGTCTTCCTGATCGATGGATAGGGAGGTTTGATCCGATAGTTTGGTCTGTTCGCCAGATTTATCGCTAAATGACTTTTCTTTGGGGATACCTTAAATCTAAAGTTTATGATAATGTAATTTTCACTAACATTGACGATTTAGAAGCACAGCCTGCGACGAATTACGAACCAAACCGGATTTTTTAACACACTCTTTGCAGGAATTTCATAATCGTCTCGCATATTGTATGGAATGTGAAGCTGGATATTTCGAACATCTATGAAAAAGTTAAAGAATTATAAATAAAAACAAACTTTTTTTCAATTTACCATAAAATTTATTTTAATATTGCTTGTGTAAGTTAAAAGTTAAATAAATTATTTTCACACTTTGTTGACACTGACAACTAAAATGCCATATAACGACAAGTGATGACACTCGCATTGTTGGTTGCATAACTGAACATAGGTGTATTCATCTGTTATGTTCAGTGATATACAAAAATCACGATATATATATATATATATATATATATATATATATATATATATATATATATAATATAATATAATATATATATAAAATATATTCATCAATTAAGTTAAAAATCTTCGGTAAAATAACAATGTTGATGAAAATGACTTAAGCAAATATATATATATATATATATATATATATATATATATATATATATATATTGAGGCATTGCAAGAAGGATTCTTTCTCTGAAAGAAACAAAGAATATATGTAACCTTAATATTTATACCATAATGTTTATATCTACTTTGTACTTTAATATTAAGAAGGGGAAAGATCGATTCAAAGAATAAATACGTTATTTTGACGACAAATTTACCTAGAAATTATTAACTTATTTTTCTAATTTTTTTATTATAATGTTTATATTCATTTTTCTTTCAAATACATATTTAACGCGTGTTTATTCAAACAAATGTAACGTATTTATTTTCAAATGCATTTGAACGAGTAAGCCCCGCCCACAATTTCAACGGTGCAATAACCCGAGAATAAACTGATATTGACGGAGTGTTTGTAAACACATAAAACATATGTTATTCAACCAAAATTATTTTATAAATCAAATTGTAATTTTTTTAAACTATTTTATACTGTAAAATTGTCTAATTTAATAATATTAACAAATTTAATGCAAGTAAAGAATGGGGCGATTTAGCGGAAAGTTATGCAATTAAAAACAAATGAAAAAGCAAGCGTCGGTAATTAGTCGTCACAGTGAGAGGTCACGTTTTTTTGTGCTCCGTAATAATTAAAATAATTAAGCGAAATTATTAAGTGCAAGAGATTTTTAATATTACAAAACGTTACACCTACCTACCAACCACCTGTGGACAAAATGTAACAGCCGCCGACCAAATAGTCCGAGATTTACGAATTTTTAAAGTTTTTACCGCCACAAAAATCTCACCGTAGCTTGACAAACATCGTTGAACGATCGAAATCGGTCATTCGCTCAAGACGCAGTCGGACTTGGAGATTTCAACAAATTTCAAGTGATCCCCAGGGACCGTAGCAGAAACATTCTCCCGCTTCCCGTTGTGAAGACGTCTCCAGAACACAGGCGCAGGAAGCAACGGAGGTTATATACGAAGATCCAGGTTTTTGCTAATTTTAACAAAATTTCCCGCGCCATTTTTTTCTTGCGCATGTACATTTCTAGAACTTTACTTTGTTATTCCATAACTAACTATTTATATTACTTTCACCGATATTTTACCACTGTAATCTTTAGTCAACTTATTTAAATATTGGCATCTACTATTTGTATTTGTAAAACTTGATGCCATGTCACTGTTATAAACTATTTTACTAAGACAACACATTATTGCACCTGTCTTACACCATATTATTATACTGTACGAATACCAACCGTCGAGTGTGTTTCACTTAATATTACTTGTGTGTCACGAAATTATTAATATAAATTTCTCAAACTTTGCAAAATCTTTTATCCCTAATAAAGTTAATTGTCAATATTTTACTTTGTTTTTTTGTAATATACTTGAGATATTGTTCCGTTCCCAACTTAATAAATTACGTAAAGAAAGTAAAAGTGGAAGGAAGTGAACCTACCTTAGCCCTGAAGAGAAAAAGAAGCTAGCCGAAGATAATAAAACAGATAAGTATTGAATGAGCCCAATTTGAATTTTACATGACTTTTTTTTTATGACATTCATTCATTTTATTATACCGTACGTAGAAACAATTTTATTTATCAACATATTCGTAACATATCATTTAGAGCCCAACGTTTTGGGGCAGTTATAACAGTAATTAACATTTTATTCAATATATTAAAGCGCGTAATATAACAATATATATATATATATATATATATATATATATATATATATATATATATATATTGTAGTAGGTCATACTCATATACAAAACGGGCCCTAGAATTAAAAATACAGAACAATTTTTAGATTTGCAATGTTAATTTAGAACATAAGATATGGTTGGAACTGCATTTTTCATATGTCATATCAATAAAGTTAATTCCGTGTTTTTAATTGCTCAAATTTGAATCACGTGCTTATTTATTTTCTTGTAGTCATTTGCTTAAGTCATTTTCATCAACATTATTATTTCACCGAAGATTTTTAACTTAATTGATTGAATATATTTTTGGCGCATACTATGGATATAGCGGTACCTTGTTTGAATTGTATACGGCGGGAAATATCCGAATTGTAAACAGGTATCAAGCGAAATATTGAACATTTCAAAAACAGTTTTGTCTATCATAAAATTAAAACTATAATTTCTGTAAAACATCCAAACGATTAGTTATAGTAAATTATTTCATTCATAAACATTAACAACGAGATTAAATAAATACAAACAAGAATTACGAATAAGATGCCTGGATAAAAAAACAACCGAGAGTTAGCGTGGGCAATTAAAAATTTTGCACGCTTCGACATATTTTAAATAGTGTGTTCCTGAAATTTAGTTAAAAGTAGTAAATAAAGTATTATAATCTCACCACAAAATATATCATACGTATCTCATACCTACAAAGCAACGATCGACGAAATTTCCACAACCTAAAACCTTCCTGGTCGTTTTAAAACGAAATTCCATTCACCGGGGGACGCTACCTGCATATTTACCCATATCAAGAGACGATACCTGAATAATTCCACAACCAGAGCCCTTATCCTGAGTATAGGAATCCAAAACACCCTCCGAACATCCTGTATCCTCCGTCAAACCAACTTGAGTATTTATTTATTTACATTTCCTAAAATATTGAAATTTTTATTTTAATTTGAACATAATCGTTGATATTATTATATGTATACCAACTATCTTAATACTTAATTAGTATACCTCTAAAACTGAAAGATACAGTTCCCTTGCGTCATAATTTTAGTAACTATAATTAAATTTAAATGCATTATCTCATTAAAATTAGTAAACCTAACTATAATGAACATAATTGATCACGTGACTATTCATAGGTTAATGCATCATACTATCATGTTAAAAACTTACCTTATTGAATAGAATTTTTCTATTAAACCATTTATTTATGCTTCTCACTCTCTTGTTTTATTTATTAAATTATACATCCAGAATCACCATATATTTAATAACTTGTTTTTAACATACATCTATATTCTATTGGGCACCGAACTCGCACATCGACTATTATTATTAAAGTATAATTTCACTAGTATCAACACAGCTAGCCGGCATTTAGATTAAGATACACATAAGGTACTAAACAATAAGTTTTGCACTTGGAAGAGGCCTTTTAAAGTTAAGTATAAATGGTTTATATACATTTATTTATGTTCTGAATTTTATGCAAGTGACAACTGTAATATTTAAACTTAACTCCATCTTTAGGTCATATTTGTAACTACACTTGTGAAATTTTAAATTATCTTTATATCACTAAATCAATTAATTCATAACCTTTCATTAATATTTAACGTAAATTCTCAAGCTCATTAATCACACCTATAAGGCCGTTTAACATTTTGACGAACCAACGTGAGGCCTATTTAACATACCAGCTTCACTGTAGTTTAACAATATATATATATATATATATATATATATATATATATATATATATATATATATATATGTATATATATATATATACACGGTGTGGTTATAAAGTTTGGAACAAAATTCATATAAGCTTTCTATAATGTTTTTAAGAAAATCACTCGGACAGGTCAATTTTTCTTTTTAAAATGCCGTCTTTTGGGTGTATTTTTTTAAAGACATTGGTTTTAACGCAATGCCGTCATCATTTTTTTTAAATGACAACCTTCAATTTTTTTCTATTTTTGTTAAACTTTCTTACTGTTTAAATGGTGATGTAAAAATTGGTACTTTTCATAACAATTTTTGTGAATAAACGACACATTTACTAATTAAAAAATAATTTAACAAAAATATTAATTCAAATCAACTCGACTGAGAAAGGTTTGACAGTTTCCTAAATTGTAAAAAGGCAATCTAAATTTACAAGTTAAGAACAAAAAATGGCACATTTCACTGAACCGGAAAGAATAGAGGTTTTAATAATGCTGGATACGGCGATATGCTAAGAACTCATGCGAAAGCTTGTGAGTTATTCAATCAAGCACATTCTGATAGGCCTCCAATTGTAAGATCTATAGTAAGTAAATTGGTCGCCAAATTTACGGATACTGGAAGTGTAAAAGATTTATCTCGAGAAGGTCGACTAAAAATAAGCGATGAAACAAAATTAAAATTGTTACTTGAAGCGGAGGAACATCATCAAGTTTCTCCAAGGCAACTTGCTCTAGACATCAAAGTGGACCACAGTTTTGTTCTAAAATTATTTAAACAAGGGAAAATATCATCCGTACAAGTGCACCTAATTCACGAGTTAAACGATGATGATAAAGACCGTCGATTTGCAATTTTATGAAGAATTAATGTTACGATGTGATTTTTTAAAAAAACGTTATTTTTTCTGATGAAGTTACTTTTTACATCAACGGATCAGTACATCGCCATAACTGTAGATATTGGTCGCGGGACAATCCTCACTGGATACAGAAATCACACAGTCAACGCCGAGACAGATTAAATGTATGGATGGGATGGCCTTACTTTTTTGAAGAAAACCTGACCACTGCCCAATATTTACATTTTTTGCAATTTCATTTGGTGCCAGTAGTGGCAACGCTTTTTCCTAATAATGAAGAAGGCGACATACCTCATCAGAATATTTGGTTTTCAACAAGAAGGGATGTGCCTCCTCATTTTGGCATAGAGGTCCGTCAATACCTTGATGCTACATTTACATAAAGATGGATAGGCCGACGGAGACCAGTTGAGAGGCAAGCGTGTTCCTCCGACACAATGCCTTTAACTTATAATCAAAAGTATATTTCAATAGATCCAACAACTTGGAAGATTTTAAACAGAGAATACGTGATGCAATGTAACAAATTAGGCCAGATATTATTGAGCGCCTGCTTGGAGGGGGACACTTTGGACATTTGTGTTAAGTTTTGTTAGTTAATTTGTGTAATATTTTTTGTAGGTTTTTTTTAATTATTATTTTAACTAAATTATAACCATTGCAGTTTTGAAGAAAATTTATTAAAAAAAAATTGTTATGTAAAGTACCAATTCTTTAGATTAACGTTTAAACAGTAAGAAGGTCTAACCTGACCTAAAGAAGAGGGCATTTTAACCCTGCAGAACTCGCGCCATTCTGTGGAACGTGAGCCCTCGCGCGTGAGCATTTTTCTCACGCTTCATATTTTTTTTTATATAACGTCAGAATGCAAATAAAACTAGTATTTTTTAAGTCAAAATCAATACTTATTGTTTTTTTAAACATGTTATTTGCTTATAAAAGTTTAAAATCTCTAACATTTGCTAATAAAATAAAAATAATAAAATTGTAATCGAAAATAAATTGCAAAAAATCATGTATTCTCTAAAATGCTAATCACTCTGATCTGAGGAACTATTGACGTTGGAACATGAGGGACAGACATATTTAACATGTTCTGTACAAATCACTTTATTGCACCTCTCGCAATGTTTCTTGCTTTTTCGATTTTTTCGCCTAGGACAAAACGCACAAAAACCTGAGGCAACCTCTCGTACAACTGTTGATTCCTTCATGTTACAAATTTTTCGAATTCGCGTACGTAAACTCACCGGCAAATTCTGTTTTGAAGATCGATTTATCAAATGTCGTTTGATCAATTCTTGAGCCAACTCTTTCAAATATAATCTGCGGTCTTGAATAATTTCGGTATTATTTTTATATATTATTTGAGAGTTGATACCGCCTATATCCAAAATTGAGAAAAATAATCTTAGAGGCCATCTACAACAGAACCTAGAGATAGAGTAAGTTGACTTCAGCTCATCTACAACATCGACTCCGCCTTTTGTCAAATTATAAAACGTGATTATCTCCGGTTTTGAAGCATCTCCAGATTCTTCATCGATTTTATTACCACTGTGAAATGTAGATAACATAGAAACAATTTTGTTTGGTTTCGGTTTGTATGAAACTAAAACCATAGGTTTGCAAAATGCAAATATGTTGCTATTTAGTGGTCTAATTTTAGTATTCAACATCAAAGGCGGTATCTCTTTTTTATTTTTTCTTAACGTTCCGACAATAGTTGTTTTCATTTGAATCATATCTTTGGCTAGTGGTATAGATGTGAAATAGTTATCCATCGTAACATTTCGGCCTGTGTTCAAAATTGTGCGTTATTCGTTTTACTACAGAGCTTGCCGAGTTATCCAATTTAAATGGGCCTTCAGGCTGTTTACCTGTATAAACTTCTAAGTTACATGTATAAAACATTCTAGAATCTACTAAGGCCCATATCTTAAAGCCATATTTTGCTGGTTTATTCGCGATGTACTGCCTGAATTTGCACCGGCCACGAAAATTTTCCAACATTTCATCGACTGTGGAGTATTCACCAACTTGATAGTTGTTTAGGTATTTCTCTACAAATTGCTCGAATACTTGCCGAAATGGAGCTAAATTGTCATATTTCTTTCTTTCCACTCTGACAGTTACGTTATAAAATCTAAGAGAGCATAATAAAAGGTGAAATCTCTCTCTAGATATTGTAAGCTTGAAGCATTCTGGAGCCGTGCCATCGTCCGACCAGAGTTCCCGAGTGTTCAAGTATTGAGCCTTTTTTTATCCCAGCCATATATAATAGTCCAATGAGAGCATATATTTCTGTCTCATTTGTTGCACGACAATCCCTATCTCGCGTATAATTTGGGCGTAACTTGAAAAATATTTGTACAGTTCACAATATGTCGAATCATATCAGGCGGAAAAAATAACTCCCAGCATTCTCTTATAGATTTTGCATTTTTTGCAATGGAGGTGACACCGGGTAAATGACTAACAATATTATGTCTCGGAGTGCGAGTGCTAGGATAAGGCGAGTGGGCCAACCAGCGAGTTGTGCCATCTTTACCAATGTAATGATGTTCTCCATAAAATTTAGGCTCTGTGTCAACTATCATATCATCATTTTCGTTATCATGAGCATTCTTCGGTGTCTGTATTATGGTCACTGTGTTCACTGACATTGTCACTCTCCACTTCATAATGATCTCCATCATCAAATAAATTTTCTGATTGATGGTCAAGGGCTGGTTGAGTAGCCATCCATGTTGGTTGTGGATTTAATTCTGCATATTGTTGTCTTTCTAATTCGACAATTTTCTGAGTTCTACTCATTGCCATTATACTAAAAAAATAACATCGTCATATAAATATGTCATTTTCACTAATATAAAACATTTAGTACACGACTAAATACTAATATATGCAATACTTACATAAACAAGGTTTGAAAAACACGTCAATGCTATAACTCGCGTAGTGAGAGAAACGTCAATAGGCAAAACAAAACACCAATGCCGGAACTAGCGCCGTGAGCGAAATGCTCACGCAGTCTGCAAGTGATTAACAAGTTCTTCCTAGAAATTGCTACAGACGACTAATTGGTGTTTAGGTTGCATTTATAAACAGAAGTGATACGTAAACTCAGCTAGAGGGCGCCTCGTTCCTATATCTCAACCCTCTTTAAAAATACAGCAATTCTGGCTTAAGCATGAGCGAAATGCTTATAGGCGCGAGTTCTGCAGGGTTAAAAACAAAAATTGACAAAAAAAACATTATAAAACTCTTTTATGAATTTTGTTAGATAATTATTTCGTGAGCTTTGTATGTTATGGTATATTCAATTTGTTGGCGATTTAAGGTCTTGTTTTACTTCTAAATATATATATTTACAACAAACAATCCTACATGTTGGAAAATGATGCCTTTTTCAAGGAATATAAAATATAAATAACAGTATATTAATGTCATACATTTGTAGTTGCTATGGATAAAATTATTCAAAGATACATTCCAATTGAATAATAATAAATCATGCCTTAGTATTCTAAAATAGATGAACGACAAAAACAGGGAACACAAGACATGAGTTATTATTATGTATGCGCCCTTGGAGCGTATTAAGATGTAAAGCTGTCGGCATTCGCCTTAAACGAGAAGGAAAACCACGAAAACCTACTCGGACAGCCAGACAGGAATCAAAACACGGAACTGTCAGCATGATAAGTAAATGTATAGATATTTAAATAACATAAGATATATAATTAAATAACAGCAACATATATTATCATGGTAAATTGCAGATCGTTACATAATTAAGTTATGGTATATACTGCTTAAATTTTTTATATCACTTCTGTTGTTAATTGATTTTTTTCCTGTTTAATACTAATCATTTCTTTAATTTCACTTTTCATTGTGTGTTGTTCTTTATCAATTATCTGTGTGTTTTCAAAATCGAAATGGTGATCGCGTTGTAGTTTATGTGTAGATAAAGCAGTTTTGTCTGTTTTAGAGTATTTGTGTGCTTGTATTCTTTTGTATAAATATTGTTTAGTTTGGCCTATGTAGTAACTATCGCAATCGCGACATGTTTATTAGTATTACTAAGTTTAAATGTTGTAGCTATATCATATTTTTTTAAAGTGTTTTTAATTTTTTCTGATAGTTGTGGAACATATGGAATCGTGACATATGTTGTGTCATTGCTTAAATTGTTATTGGTGTCTGCAGTGTATATTTGGCGTATTCTTTTTTAATTGTTTGGTCTATAAGTTGTGGTGGATAATTATTATCTGTTAAGATTGTTTTAATTTTCTTGATGTTATCTTTTCTGTATTGAGTATGTGATAGTTTTACTATCAATAATTTTATCCATAGCAACTACAAATGTATGACATTAATATACTGTCATTTATATTTTATATTCCTTGAGAAAGGCATCATTTGCCGAAACATGTAGGATTGTTTTAAATATATATAGTTTGAAGTAAAACCAGACCTTAAATCGCCAACAAATTGAATTTATTATATATATATATATATAGTTACTGTTAATAGTAAGTAGTAAGTTACTGTTACTGTTAATAAAAACATAATTTGGGTCAATGTATAATAAAATAAATCAATTTATTGCTATGTAACTTTATTCGTTTTTTCATCAGACCTAATAAAATATTTACAAGTTAGCCATACAAAATAAAATATAAAAATGTACTTGCATTAGCAATTTTAATCCTACGTTACTCAGGCGGTCTACGATCGTAGACCACACCCCTATCAACACCTGCATTTCTTAAATAAATAAACATACGACGCGCTGTTTTCTAATAGCTGTATTAGAATTAGTATGGTTTGTGCCATCAATCCGTTTGTAAGTCAAAGTTATTAGACGAAATATACGACTTATGTGTGAATTTTTTTGATTTCTGTTTTTTATAATTTATGGTAAGTATTATTTGGTTCTTTTAGTTATATCTATAGTATATGGATTTATTATTGATACTAACATGTCTGACGCCAAAGGTGTGTAGAGGCTAGTAGAGATCCCGAAGTATGGGAAAGATGGTATGAAGAATTATCGAGTGGCGAGGAAAGTCCGATTGACACGGAAGATCCGAATGATATAGAAAATGACATGAAAGCAACCACAATACTTTCTCTAAACAAAATGCATCAGCAGAGGAAGATGAATTCATTGAAGAGTCTGGGAATTTTTATATTGGCAAAGACAAGTAACAAAATGTAGAAAGAATGTGCCTAATATGAATGTACAACTTCGTTCCCATAATATTATAAAAATTGCCAGGAACAAAAGATAATGCACTCAACACCACAACAGAACTTGAATGTTTGAAATTGTTTGTAACTGACACCATTATAAGGATGATAACTTCTGCAACAAATATATATATATATATATATATATATATATATATATATATATATATATATATACAAATATATATATATATATATATATATATATATATATATATATATATATGGAAGGGATGGTCTTTTTTTTGGGGGAATTCAGGAAAATTAAACTCTATAAATTAAGTCAGTTCTTTATTTTTTAGCCAAATATTTCACATCGAATTCGAATGCTTCCTCAGGGGATCAAAATGTGAACTTGTTTTTTCTGGAGAAATTACTCATATGTTTGTAATATTGTAAATTAATAAAACTAATGTCAACGGACGTACACTTAGTTGTTTCGAAATTACATTTTAAAAAGCACAGGTCAGACACATCTAAAAGGAAAGCCAGATGTGCAAATATGACGAACAAAAGAATTAATCGTACGCACACATGTTCTTGTCACAAAGTTAATACTTAAAAAAATTTTTAAGTATTAACGTTCGTCAATATTACACATGTGGCTTTCCTTTTAGATGTGTCTGTCCTGTGTTTTTTAAAATGTAATTTCGAAACAACTAAGTGTACGTTCGTTGACATTAGTTTTATTAATTTACAATATTACAAACATATGAGTAATTTCTCCAGAACAAAACAAGTTCACATTTTGATCCCCTGAGGAAGCATTCGAATTCGATGCGAAATAAATCGCCTTAAATCGCCAACTAATTAAATCTACCATAACATACAAAGGTCACGAAATAATTATCTGTATATATATATATATATATATATATATATGGTAAACTTAATAAGTCGGCGATTAAAGGTCTGGTTTATTACTTCAAAGTATATATATTTAAAACAACCCTACATGTTTCGGCAATAATACCTTTGTCAAGGATATAAAAAATATAAATGACAGAATATAAATGTCAAATAATTTAGTTGCTATGGTTTAAATTATTCAAAGATACATTCCAATAATAATAATAAATCATGCCTTAGTATTCCAAAAAATAGATAGCAAGGTGTGAACATATGTGTTGTTCGCTGCTAGCAGCTTGTATCTCTTTCTGGGCATGAACTTGTGTGTTGGTTGCTGCTGGCAGCTTGCGTCTCTCTCTGGGTGTGTGGTTTTGTATTTGTGTAAGCGCGTAAGTGTAGGGGTTTTATATGTTGGTGCGTTCGTGCGTGACTTTAGTGACCGGTCGCGCAAATTTAGAGAGATCGGATAACCAGCCGTTGCGTAGGGCCGCTAACCCTTTCCCGGCAACTTCTTTACTTTTACGTGCAGTACTTCGTCGGCCCGACCCCCGCCCCAACGAGGCCAGGCGCAGACCAGCGAAGCGCACCCTGCACGGGGTTGCTCATCGCCAACCGGGGGAACACTCTTAGTGGCTACCTCAGTCGACGACGGTCACACTTTGTGCCATCTTAACGATTTCCGCAAAAGCGGGGGCAATGCACACACGTCGAACGTGTGTGTGCTGTTAACGGCAGCCTAGCCAGGTTGCCGCCCAGGACCGGTCCTAGTGGTGTGTGCATTGCGCGGCGCCGTGGTTTGCGCCGCGTAGCATGGTTCCATACTCCTGCTGGAAAGGCGGAATGGCACCTGACTGCCCAACGTGCACACCCCCCTAGAGTTTAGTAGCGCATATGCTAGGCTACAACCCAGTAGATGACCACATCAGCACAAAACAGAAAACAGGGAAAGGCAAGACATGAGTTATTATTACGTATGCGCCCGTGGAGCGACTTAAGATGCAAAGTTGTCGGCATTCGCTCAAAACGAGAAGGAAAACCTCGAAAACCTGCTCGAACAACTAGACAGGGATCAAAATACGGAACAGTCAGCATGATAAGCAAAAGTATATGATATTTAAATGTAATTGATATTTAAATAACATAAGGTATATAACAAAAAAAAATATATATATATATATATATATATTATGATGGTAAATTGTAGATCGTTACAAAATTAAGTTGTAGTATATACTGCTTAAATTTTTTATATCATTTCTGTTGTTAATTGAATTTTTTTCCTGTTTAATACTAATCATTTCTTTAATTTGTCTTTTCATTGTGTGTTGTTCTTTATCAATTATCTGTGTGTTCTCAAAATCGAAATGGTGATCGCGTTGTAGTTTGTGTTTAGACAAAGCAGTTTTGTCTGTTCTAGAGTATTTGTGGGCTTGTATTCTTTTGTATAAATATTGTTTCGTTTGGCCTATGTAGTAACTATCGCAATCGCGACATGGTATTTTATATATGACATGTGTTTCTCGATTTTTTGCTATTTTATGTTTAAGTTTTGAAAATAAATGTTTATTAGTATTACTAAGTTTATATGTTGCAGCTATATCATATTTTTTTAAAGTGTATTTAATTTTTTCAGATAGTTGTGGAACATATGGAATTGTGATATATGTTGTGTCATTGTTCAAATTTTTATTGGTGTCTGCAGTGTTGTATATTTGGTGTACTCTTTTTTTAATAGTTTGGTCTATAAGTTGTGGTGGATAATTATTATCAGTTAAGATTGTTTTAATTTTTTTTATGTTATCTTTTCTGTATTGGGTATGTGATAGTTTTACTGTCCTATCAGTCAGATTATTTATAATCATTTTATTGAATACTGTAGGAGCATTTGAGTGGTAATTCATATATCGAAAAGAAGCTGTGGGTTTATTATACCAATTTGTATAAATAGTACCCTGTCTATCATAGCTCAAAGAAATATCAAGAAAATTAATACTGTTATTAAATTCTTCTTCAATAGTGAATTTTAATTTGTTATGAAAATTGTTGAATTTATTTAAGAGATAGTTTATTTTGTTGGCCGAAATACATGTTATGATATCATCAACATATCTTTTGAAAAAAATGGGGTGGAAGTCTAATGAATTGATAACGTTTTGTTGTAAATGTTCCATTACTAGATTTGCAATAGGAGCAGCTAAAGGAGAGCCCATGGCAATACCAAATGTTTGACTAACACAATTGACAAATACGGAAACACATTTGACAAATAAGGAATTTCATTGACAAAACAAGCCTACTAGTACAGAATCATTGGAAAAGCATTAGACACATTTTGAAAAGCAATTGACAAAAGCGGAAAAGCAAAAGAATAAGACTGTAATTTATATGCTGAAAGGAAAAAGTAAAACCTAACCATTTGTATAAAGCAAAAAGAAAAACAGCAATTTTCATACAAATATGATCTAGTATTGTGTTTTTCACACTCGATTTTTAATAATTTTTTCGATATTATTAAAAATGTTTTTGGTGAAAATCAAGTTGAAGAGATTGAAGTTGTATCGTGTCACGAACAACAACAACGTGAACATTTGATTAGTTAACACATTAACAAAACTAGACCTCCAGAATACATTTTTGTTGTGGCCGAGGCGCTGGAATCGTTGTTCGCACTCTTAATGGAACTACAGTAGAGTCAATTTATATTCTGTCATTTATATTTTGTATTCTCTTGACAAAGGCGTATTGCCGAAACATGTAGAGTTGTTTTAAATATATATACTCTAAAGTAAACCAGACCTTTAATCGCCTACTTATTAAGTTTACCTTATATATACCAAGAGTTTATCTTATTGTGAAACATGCAAAACATACATATGCGATTGTTGCTAGAGTAACGTTATAATTAAATGACAGCAATGTATTAAAGCGTGTATTTTATTTTGAAACATAGGTTGTCACAATAATTAATAATTTCAGTTTTTTGACTTAAGATAATTACTGCAATAAAGTGTAACCTACAATTATACCTAGAATGTATAGTGTACAAGAGAAATTGTCGTTAATAAACTGGTATTATTCACATTGCAGATTTATTTCACCTTACGGATCCCGAACGTCCGAAACCCAGTCCAGCTACAATAAGTAGATTTGTACAGAAGAATAAAAATAGTGGATGTCTCGTTCATAACCACAAGAAAAAGAATAGACGCAGATATGTTATTACGGATGAAAAAAAAACTGAAATATTACAAGCTATCGCTAACAACAACATGCTCTCTACAAAAGCTTTAGCACAAGCTTCAAATGTGAGCAAATCTGCCGTGCATAAGTTATTGAAACGCGAAAAATTTAAATCATATCATTTTCAAAACCACCAAGAGCTAATTGCGAATTATGCTGAAAGAAGAGTCAGCTTTTGCACAATAATGATGGAAAAACTTAATAATGACGATACGTTACTACCCAGAATTTGCTTTACGGATGAAGCAACATTTTATTTACACGGTGAAGTTAATTCACAGAACTGCCGTTACTGGAGCAGACAAAATTGGCACAGATACCGTTCTACTAGGACTCAACGACCACAAAAAGTCAATGGTCAGGGTTGATGGGCGAGCATGTCATAGGACCGTTTTTTATTGAGGGTACTCTTACAGGATACAGATATTTAGAATTGCTTGCGCAGAGAGTTTTACCGGCCCTTAACGCCTTAAATATTCCTGGTGAGATTTGGTACCAACATGATGGTGCACCAGCGCACAATTCCCAAATAGTCCGAACCTTTCTAAACAACAGATTTCCAAACCGCTGGATAGGACGTGGGGGAGAAGTGGATTGGTCCGCAAGGTCACCAGACCTGTCTCCAAATGATTTTTTTCTTTGGGGTTACATCAAAAATAAAGTTTTTGATGGAGAACATCTAACTAATATTGACCAATTACAAAATAAGATACGAGTGGCTGCAAGGGTAATAACTCCTGCACAAATACAAAATGCGTTTAATGAATTTTATCATCGCTTAGGACACTGTTTGGCCGTCAACGGCGATATTTTTGAAAATCTGCTAAATTAATTTATTAAATTTGCTTCATTTATGTTAATAAAATAAATTGAATTTCGATTAATTCTTGTTTCATTCAACCTAAAAGTAGTAAGAAACTGTTATTGAAGGATTTATATGAAAATAAAATGTTTTCTATGTCTGTATTTGATTTGTTTACACTTAAGTCAAAAAAATGAAATTATTAATTATTTTGACAACCTATGTTTCAAAATAAAATACACGCTTTAATACATTGCTGTCATTTAATTATTACGTTACTCTAGCAACAATCGTAAATGCATGTTTTGCATGTTTCACAATAAGATATACTCTCGGTATATATATATATATATATATATATATATATATATATATATATATATATATATAAATATATATATATATATATATATATATATATATATATATATATATATATATATATATATATATATATATATATATATATATATATATATATATATATATATATATATATATATATATATATATATATATATATATATATATATATATATAGAGAGAGAGATAGAGAAAGAGAAAATTATAAACAACTTTCAAAGGGATCAAGGCGCTAGACGTACTGATGAGAGAGAAATTACAGCTTCTATAGGAATCTTTTCTTGATTGGTATACTTAGAAGCTCCAGAAAAATTCTAAAAATTTGGGCAATTCCAAAGGCAGTGGAGTCGAATCATGCTATTTGGCAATGAGTGAGACAAGGTTTCGTTTTCTCATACGATGTTTGAGATTTGACGATATTGTGACGTGAAATAAAAGAAGGCAAATTAATAAGTTGGTGCCTATTAGGGAACTTTTCGAGATATTTTTGGAAAATTTTATTGCTAGTGAATACCTGACTGTAGATGAACAGTTATTAGCTTCCAGAGGACGCTGTGTCTTTAGGCAGTATATACCAAGCAAGCTAGCTAGATATGACATAAAAATGTTCGCATTAGTAGATGAAAAGACAATTTACACTTTTAATTTAGAAGGCAACGTTGAAACTCAATCAGAGGGTCCATATAAATTAAGTAATTCTGCGGAAGACATTGCTCTCCGATTAATACATCCAGTTACAGGTACCAATCGCAATATAACTGCCGGTAATTGGTTTAGTAGCTTATTACTAACGAAGAAATTGTTGCATGACCATAAACTACCGTACCTCGGTACTTTGTGAAAAATAAATCAGAGATCTCCTTAGACTTCCAACCGAACAGGAATCGGGAGAGAAGATTCGCTTTTCGGATTTCAAGAACATTGCACTTTGGTGTCATATTACCCCCCAAAAAAATAAGGCAGTAATATTAAAATCATCTATGCACTAATGACAACGAAATTGATGCAGAGACAGGAGAACACAAGACCAGTTACAATAACAGATTATAACTACACTAAAATCGGACTAAATCCGTTGGATCAAATGTGTGGGAAATACGATGTTGCGAGAAATACCTGTCGTTGGCCAATGGTAATATTTTACAATCTACCAAATATTTTAGCTATAAGTGCTATTTGTATATACAAAAGCAACCATCCTCAACAAAAGGTGGTACGAAATTATTTTCTTGAGAAATGTGTGTTTGACCTAATACGTCCTCAAACTGAATATAGAGCAACGATTCAACAATTGCCAGTGGAAATCGGATGGAGAGCACGATCTCTACTAGAAATTTCGACAGAAGCGCCAGTTTCTCCAACCCCAGAGAGACCGCAAAATTATGTCGGACGTTGCTATATATGCCCCAGAAACCGCAACAAATCCACAAGAAAATGTTGTACCAAATGTAGACGATATGCGTGCAAAGATCAAATAAGAGACTGCTGTACTGCATGTTTGACAGATAAGGTAGTCAATTTTCGTCTTTGAATAACAGAGTAACTTTTCCTTTTCAAAATTTCTTTCTTCTTTCTTTTTAGTTCAACTAATTGTAAGTAGTATGGAGAATTTTAAACTATAATGATTTATTTACAAAATCGTAAAATTTTGTAAATAGTGTAATTTTACAAATAAATCGTTCAAAATGCATATAATGAGTGCTTTATTATCCTCACAAAATAATTCAAGTATCAGTATAAAACTTCATGTATACACTGTACGAGGTCTAGTAATTATAATTGGCTAGGTATTAAATTGAAAAAGCATCAAACTAGTTATTTTACATAAATATTTAGTTGGTCTACAACTGTAGACCGCGTGAGTAAGTATGTAACAAACATTAAGGTGACTAAGGTAGGGTTAAATTCATACGTGATCTTATAGAATGGAAATACGAAATAACAATCATATTTTATTGTATTTGCAATGGACTAAAACAAAACTATTGCGAAAAGTGCGAAACATTTGACAAGAATTAAAACAACCAAAGTTTAACATGTAATGGTTCAAATATCAGTGCATTAGACAAAGGCAGAACGGCAATGCATAACTCCGAAAAAGGACTTGTGAAGCGATAAGGGATACAAAAACCAGATGTAGCAAAAATATATAATTAAATATGTAACAGTTTGAAATAAAGTAAAATTGAAATACGGGGATTGGACAGAACATCAGACTAGAAGATATAAAACAATCAATTTAATTTAATTTTAATATATTTCATGAGACCACTGTAAGCATTTGTAAATGTGGATGTGCGTTATTTGGTATTGAGATTATTAGTGATTTTTCTGATAGCTAAATTTTCTAAGGTAATTCTTTCGTAATAATTATTTTCGTTGAATAAGCAAATTACACTATTAAAATTGACATTGTGTTTGTAGGTACTGATATGAGATCCTAAAGCACATATTTTGGGGTTTACCTTCGAAACACTGCGATGTTGGGTGCTACGTTCACGCCATCTCTGGGCTATCTGACCTAATAATATCTGAAGCTGTATGATTTTGTTCAAGCGAAGGTTTTGGGTTCTTTAGTTTAGATAGAAATCTGCTTCCTGGAATAGCAGACGTGTAGCAAATTATAATCCACATTAATTCTCAAAGATTTAGACGTTAACGAACATTTCAATGAGCTGTTTTTAAAATTTACAATCAGCGTTTAAACATTTCTATTATATAACTTATGATTGAATAGAATAAATTAAATTTTTCCAAATTAATTATTACTTTTTTTTAGCGCCAGCGATAAAAATAATTTAAATCCCTCTGTCAATTGACGCGCGACTTAAAAATATTAGCAGCATATTAGAAAACTTTTCCACGAAAGGTGTAATTCGGAAAATCAGTGATAAATAACATAAAAAGTTCATAATAGTTGCAGCACTGAACGTTATTACTCGCCAGTATCTTGAAAATTAGCCTGTGAAAATAGGTTCTTAATCTTAACTTGGAACTTTCTATTAGAAATATAAGTCGTTAGCTATTTGCTAATTTAACCTTTAAAACCCAGATTACATAGTACGAGTATGTCAATCAAAAGAGAGCAGTCGACAGAGTCGAATGCTTTGGAAAGATAAAAGAAAGATGTAACTGTCTTCACTTTTTATGGAACGAATGACTTATGCACTGTTCAAAATAAGTATATGTTGTTTATGTAGAAAAACATTGTCTATAAGCATGCTAGCTGCTAGAAAATATGTCAAGTTTTGAGCAATAACTCGTTAAGCATAAAGCGATCATTTTCACAACTTTGGTAATTACAAAAGAGAACCCTAGAGAAACTGGAAACTGACAAATTTCCTCGGAGTAATTTATGAAATCTGTAAAATGGTATACTATTAATACCTACTGATTTCTCATTTGATATCCTATTAATTACTTTCACCCTACACGATATGGTAATTGGGGATTTGGTAATATATATATATATTGTTTATAGTTATGGTTCAGACCTCGTAAGGCATTCTAGGAGCAAGAAATGTGATATTAAAAACCTCTAGAGTAAGTTAGAATTAAAACGGCCAGAAGAACCGTATATTTCACAAGTCGGTTATTAAATAAGTTAAATTCGCGTATTAATTGTTTGTATTCATGTCATTATTTATGTAAAAATTCTTCTTTTCACTTTTTTGTAGTCATTCTCTTTAATACTTTTGTATGTCCGAAGTTATTTAACTTATTTAATAGCATTAATTATGTTCAATGTATTTATGGATAAGCTGTCCAGATTTGAACAATCCAAGGAGGGAAAATGTTTAATAGTATTTAATGCGGAATATTTGAAATTCAAACCTATACACATGTAAATTAAATTTAGTAATTTTCCAATTTATCTTAACGGTTATTTCATTATTCATTATTATTATTATTCATTTAATATAGCTCGTCTAAGAAATTTTGAAATATATTAAATTTCACTAATTCTAAAGTCAAATAAGAAGCCATGAAAGAAGACAATTGAGAGTTCTTTCAATGGAGACTGTGGTTAAATAATAATTTAAAAAAGGTATATAACCCCTTACCACAATTATTAGTCGTATCCTAAATACGTATTTCGACAACTAAGTTGTCATCATCAGTAGGTAAAAACTACTAATTAAAAGTCACACATGGGGCACAGTAAAGTAACATAAACGCTTCCGCACAACTACTATACACTGCAACCCTGTAAAGACTAAATTTACCATGCCAATCTCAAACTACGAGACAAAACACTTGCCTCTTAGAAAAGGTTTTAAACATGTGTTAAATTATCGGACAAAGGAACGGCAGAAATTCTTCTCTAAAGAAGGCGCCTACTAAAAACGATTTTTAAAGTTACGGTGACCTACTATTAAACTAAATGAAATACCTTATATTTTCACAAAAACACTAGTATATTTAACTATATGAATATTTCATGTGCATTGTACACATTAGTAGTTATTATTTAAACGTATTATTTCGAGTACACAGGTAGTGACAAAATCTATATTGGGTAGGGGTGTAAAAATTTTCCATTACAAATGGTTAAAAAGTCGTATATTGGATATTGTACAAGCCGAACTCTCATTGCAAATTCTGAGAAAGACAAAATTAAGAAGGGGCGTTACCTGTGAAGAAACAAGACATCCGGCTGTGTTGAGTTATATTAGATGAGAATCAATTCACGTGAAAAGGGTCTATGAATAATTAGATATTGTAGGTATATAATTTAAAAGTTAATTATAAATAGGTGACAATGTCCTAGTTAAGGAGTTAAGCAATTTAATATAATGTATAGAATTCACGGTAGGCTCTGGGTGTGTTAAGGAGGTAATTTTTGCATATTAAATGAGAATCAGTTCACGTGAAAAGGGTCTATGAATAATTGGATAATGTAGGTATATAATTTAAAAGTTAATTATAAATAGGTGACATGTCCTAGTTAAGGAGTTAAGCAATTTAATATAATGTATAGAATTCACGGTAGGCTCTGGGTTTGTTAACATTATACATTATATTAAATTGCTTAACTCCTTAACTAGGACATGTCACCTATTTATAATTAACTTTTAAATTATATACCTACATTATCCAATTATTCATAGACCCTTTTCACGTGAACTGATTCTCATTTAATATGCAAAAATTACCTCCTTAACACACCCAGAGCCTACCGTGAATTCTATACATTATATTAAATTGCTTAACTCCTTAACTAGGACATTGTCACCTATTTATAATTAACTTTTAAATTATATACCTACAATATCTAATTATTCATAGACCCTTTTCACGTGAATTGATTCTCATCTAATATAACTCAACACAGCCGGATGTCTTGTTTCTTCACAGGTAACGCCCCTTCTTAATTTTGTCTTTCTCAGAATTTGCAATGAGAGTTCGGCTTGTACAATATACAATATACGACTTTTTAACCATTTGTAATGGAAAATTTTTGCACCCCTACCCAATATAGATTTTGTCACTACCTGTGTACTCGAAATAATACGTTTAAATAATAACTACTAATGTGTACAATGCACATGAAATATTCATATAGTTAAATATATTAGTATTTTTGTGAAAATATAAGGTGTTTCATTTAGTTTAATAGTAGGTCACCGTAACTTTAAAAATCGTTTTTAGTAGGCGCCTTCTTTAGAGAAGAATTTCTGCCGTTCCTTTGTCCGATAACTTAACACATGTTTAAAACCTTTTCTAAGAGGCAAGTGTTTTGTCTCGTAGTTTGAGATTGGCATGGTAAATTTAGTCTTTACAGGGTTGCAGTGTATAGTAGTTGTGCGGAAGCGTTTATGTTACTTTACTGTGCACCATGTGTGACTTTTAATTAGTAGTTTTTACCTACTGATGATGACAACTTAGTTGTCGAAATACGTATTTAGGATACGACTAATAATTGTGGTAAGGGGTTATATACCTTTTTTAAATTGAGAGTTAGCTTCAATTTTGGTAAAAATTCCAAATTAAGTCGCGTCCTTTTTGTAAGCTCCAGAAAATCAATTAAAGTAATTAGAAAAACTGCATTTACATACCCAGAGTTAATAAAAATCCAAATCGCCAGGCGAAAACGCTTCAAAAGAAGGTATCTTAATATACCTGCTACGGTCATAGAGGTTAGAATTCCTATTTCAAGTTTTCGCCGACCGAAGTACGAGCTCTCCATAGGCCCTAACCCGATAGAAACGCTCCAGACTCTATCCTGAACTTCCAGCTTCCTGAGCAAACAACCATTGGGTATTTTTAATCTGTATTTGTAATGTAAAATTGATTTAAAATTTTTAAGAACATAATTGTTTTGATCATTTAAAACATGAATACGTTCTCAAATATTTTAAATAAGTATAAAACTCGAAATATACAGTTCATTCTGAGGTAATACTTACGTGATTTGTTAATTTTAAGTATATGAATTCGATAAACACGTAACTCTGATTCTATAAACTTTTTACATCGACATTTGTGACATTACTCACTCCTATATTTACTAATTAACATATATGTTTTAACTTCATTATATAGATATAATAAAACACAGTAGAAGAAAATAAATCCATAAACTTTCTAGACCTCACTATAACACACACAACTAAAAAACATGAATTTTCTATCTACCACAAGCTTACACATACAGACACAACTATACACGCAAATTCGTTTCACCCCATTACACACAAATTATCTGCTTATCAATCAATGCTTCACAGACTAATTAACGTCCCGTTGAGTAAAGAAAACTTCGATATAGAATTAAATAGAATACACGTTATAGCGCTAAATAACGGTTTCACCATAAATTTAATTAATAATATTCTAAAAAAACTACAGAAATCTAAAACGATATCTTCAATTTACCCCACAGTAAAAAACAATAAAATATTCAGTTATAATTCTATCACATACATCGGTACAATTTCAAAAAAAGTAGGAAACTTAATAAAAACAAGTAAAGAAGAGACCATTTCATTCAAAACCAGCAATTCCTTACAAAACGCTATAAAAAACAACAAAGATAAAACGTACAATAGATTAAACTCAGGGGTTTACAAGTTGACATGCGAAGATTGTAAAAAAGTGTATGTCAGACAAACAGGACGGACATTTGATATTAGAATGAAAGAACATGAAAGAAGCCACAGAGACAAGAAGACAGACTCAACTTTTGCCAATCATTGCCTAGAACATAATCACAAATTCAACACTAATTTTAAAACTTTGCATGTTCTAGATAAAAGTAAAAAACTTAATATGTTAGAAAGTTTAGAAATTAACAAATATAATAAATTAGGTATACATAAATAACTCCCCCCTACTAAACTTAAAACTCATACATGTCCACCCCCTCTTAGAATAAGATTAGTTCTGTACTTTGTATTGATATATATAAGATCTAATTGATATTTTGAATTAGTATATTCATCCACCTGATGAAGCCACAGTGTGGTGAAACATATGTAGTGCATATATATATGTTTTAAATAAGAACTAGTCGGGACACACACAGTAGTAAACTATCCCACAATATCTAGGCACGACCCTTTGTTCCAGAGATAAGCAAATAAAGATAAGTACAATTTATATTAAATAATATCAATTTGTGTATCTGGCAAATGTATACATAATTAGCAGCGACCGTTGTGTATGAATCGACTAGCCCACATATGTAAAAAGATAACTATTAAAACCCGTGGTGATGTGCACAGTTACAATACTAGGAATAAATATCAACTGTATGGTCAGTCAAGTATTGTTGGCGTTATTGGCGAAGTGTGCAACAGCACGTCTTCCAAAATACCATATCCATGCTTTTCATGCAATTCTACAGACTGGCCCAAAATGCCCGAAGGGCTCTTAATTCCTTATAACTTTTTTATTATAATTTTTTTTTGTTTTCAGTATTTTGTAAAGAAGACTTGGGGAATTTAAAATGGAACAGTACACAATTGAACAACATGCCAAAATCGTTGAACTTTATTTCTCAAATCAACGATCGTTATTTTAATGTGCGGGTTGGACCCTCAGAGTCAACAATAAACCGTCTGGTTCTCTTTTCGAGAACAAGGGGCAGTAAGGAACCTTCCTAGTGCCGGCAGACGACGAACGGTGCACACAGATGACAATATTGAACGGGTACAGGACAGTATTCGGGAAGCTGGAGAATCATCAACCAGGAGACGTTCGACACAACTTGGCCTCTCAAGAGGGTCGCTGCAGAGAATTTTGCATACAATAAGAATGTTTCCACACAAAATTCAGCTTGTCCAACAATTGAAACCGACAAATTACCAGCAACGACTTGATTATGCAATTTATTTTCGTCAAAAAGCAGAAGAAAATCATGATTTTATTCATAATTTTGTTGGATTCTGCTGTTGTCCCTCGGAGATTGTATAAGGACCACGCTACTAATCCTTGCTGCACAACAACTTCGCGACGGATAACGTACTACTTGTATTTCGTTTAAGCGTTGAGAAATAATACTATTTCTTCTTTACAACTAACTTTATTTGAAATTAAATAGTTAATAGAGTTTTACTTAGATTGACTAAGGAGTTAGAGAAATTACGACTTAAGCGTTTTACGGACATTCCATAACTGACTTTTTGGTTTCAGATTTTCAAGAGGGTAAGTTACAATTATACACCCACCACTAGTTGGTAGGGTAGGGTGTTATCGTGAAAATATGATTGGTTAGAAGCATCGTACGATTCCACATTTTGCATTTCTTAGAACAATATCATCTACTGTAAGGAGCAGGAAGTTGAGAATTGGAAACATCGATACATTGCTTCTAACACCAAAACTAAAATGTGTGTAACATAGATTAGAGTTATCGAAAATACAATATTAAAGTACGACGGTCAACTACGACCATCAGGGTGTCTGCAATGATAGATAACGCTTACGCTACCATTAGAGTATGGTAATCTATAGAACGTTAACACAGACAGAAAATACTAGTGACACATTCTAAGAGCCGGTCAGGCTGCTTTCTTTTCATGATAACATTATAAAGATTTACATACTAACAATTCACGCATTATATATATATATATATATATATATATGGTAAACCTAATCAGTAGGCGATTAAAGGTCTGTATATTACTTCAAAATACATGCATTTAAAAAACTCTACATGTTTCGGCTGTATACGCCTTTTTCAAGAGAATACAAAATATGAATGAGAGTATGTAGAGTTTTTTAAATGCATGTATTTTGAAGTAATATACAGACCTTTAATCGCCTACTGATTAGGTTTACCATATCATACCAAGGTCACGAAGTTATTATATATATATATATATATATATATATATATATATATTGATCTTAATTTATATTAACAAGGTTTAAAATATATCAAGCGATACATAGCTTCTTATACTACTAGAACCTTAAATAAAATGTGTAAATAGAGATACGTACATATAATACTTAAGTTATATTAATCAATGTCTAATTGTGCACTAAATTACATATGTGTGAGTATACAACAATTTAATTATGAGCGACGAAGCCAATTTCCAATTAAATGGGTTCGTTAATAGGCAAAACTGCAGGAAATGGGCTACGGAAAATCCAAGAGTAGTTCAACTGCGAGAATTACACCCACTTAAGTGTACCGTTTGGTGCGGTGTTTCGTCGGAAAGGATAATTGGCCCATATTTTTTTGAAAATGAACACGGTGTCGCCGTTTCCATCACTGGTGTTAGATATCGGACAATGTTGGAAAATTTTTTAAGGCCAGCCGTGGAAAACCATCCGCAAGTATGGTTCCAACAGGATGGAGCCACAGCGCACACTGCGAGGGACACAATGGCTCTTTTACGCGACATCTTTGGTGAACGAATTATTTCCCGTACAAGCGATTTTAAGTGGCCTCCGCGTTCACCGGATTTAACCGCTTCAGACTGTTTCCTTTGGAGTTATTTGAAAGTCTATATTAATAAGCCTCGAACCATACAGCAATTAAAAAATAATATACGCGACGAAACCAACAACATAACACCTGAAGTTTTGCGAAAGGTTATGGAAAATGTTTTGGAAAGAGTACGAATATGCGAAGCAGAAAATGGCCACCACTTGCGAGATATAATTTTTCATAATTAAATTAAAAATATTCTCCATTAATATACTGTATTTAAAATTTAAAAAAATTAATAATTATGTCTTAAATAAGAAGTTATAATGAACTCAAATCCCTTCGGTCATCTTGGCCACCATGTACATCATTTTGATGTATCGGTCGCTTCGTCGACAATTGTTATCGAGTGGCAAATAAATAATGTAGCTCCACCGTTGGGACGCTAATTGTATTTGAACCCTCTCTGTCCGTAGACAATAATATATATAATAATAATAATTAATTGTTATAAATGTTGTAACCAAAGTGAATAGCTGAATATATATTTTTTAATTAAAATTATCTATGTGTTTATGTATATACAGGACAGTATGATATATAAATGTAGACTAAAATGACATGATTCTATTATTTATAAAATATTGTTTACAATGTTCATTATATTTCAACTGGAATACCTTACGGATTGCTCTTTTTTGAAGCAAAAAAATTTTACCCCACGCAACCATGGCATTGGACATATGTGAATGAAAAAGTGAATGGTATATATATGTATATGGAAAGGATGATCGTTTTTTTGGGGGGGAATCCAGCAAAATTAAAATCTATTACTTAAGTCAGTTCTTTATTTTTTAGCCCAATATTTCGTATCGAATTCGTATGCTTCCTCAGGGGATCACTTTAAGAGTAGATGGACATAAATTTAGTACTTATTAACAAAAGAAAGTCGTTAATACTTACAAATGTGAACCTGTTTTTTTTTTTTGAGAAATTACTCATGTTTTTGTAATATTCAAAATTAATACAACTAATGTCAACGGACGTACACTTAGTTATTTCGAAATTACATTTTAAAAAGAGGACAACCACATCTAAAAGAAAGCCACATGTGCAATATTGACGAACAAAAGAAATAATCGTACACACACATGTTCTTGTCACAAAGTTAATACTTATAATGTTAGAGGATGATAGTGTAAAAGATCCGGTAAAGTTTTTTTTTGGATTCCAGGTGTGTAACATCGAATTGGAAAAGTTACTATTCATAATCAACACCAAGGTGTTGATTATGAATAGTAACTTTTCCAAATAATCAAGATTATTTGACGAAATATTGAGTTCGGAACCATTGAGTTTCAATTAAACACACCGATAACTCAAATAGTTGTGAATTTATATATATTGTAACGGAACGGAAGAGCTACCTATTTGTCAAAGGTAAATAAATACAAAATTCAAAGTTATCAATTAATATTAACTTGGTAATTTATATATTAAATTAAGTGAATTATCAATTTCAAAATTAAAAAAAGGTTACTTAAATAGCATGTAGATGGAGTTGCACAATATTGAACTATATGCGCATGATACAAAGGTACATGCTTGTAAATAACTCCATAAATTTAACCTTAAACAGCTGTTCGGATATAAAAATTTCTTATAAGTATTAATTAGTGTGCGTATGTTGTAATTAAGGTCCGGCTAACCTCAAGAACAATGTTGACTCTTGTGATAGGGCATTGAGATATGTCCAAATTAAATAGTGCAAGTTCGGTGTCTCCAATCAAACTCTCATAAAGATTCTAAAGTGATAGACTGATGGTATTGTTTATTTTAAACTACAAAATAAAACGTCAGAGATCGAATTAATGTATATCAACTTTAATTAAATTACTATCCAAACAAATAGGTAAGTGAAAAATATACTTATAATGAATTATTTATAATATACATGTCACGTGTTGAAACAAATATGGTGGTGAATTTAAGATTAATATAACTAACGAACTAAAAGTAATATAGATACATAAACGAGTATAAAATTTGACTAATCCTAAATTTAATATATTATTGAGATCAAAACAGACACAAAGCAAATCTAATATTTAAAACTATATTATATTAAAATCTGTATTCTTCTTTATCTTTCAAATAGAATATCTAAATCTTATATTACGACATATATTATTATCATTTAATCAATTAAAGAAAAATATGATGTACTATTTATAAATATGTCAATAAATTTGTCGTTTTCAATATGTGTAGGAGATAATTGGAATACTTAAGTTATCTGGACTAGGATATTCGGTGTATGGGATCAATCTGTAGGTCTGTGGAGACAGGATCTTTCAGCGGCAATTGAACGGCGTCACCCCGGTTTGTTGCCCAGTCCAACGGTCGTCTTCCCGGCAAACTGCAATCTGTGATTTCTTTAACACTGGTGATCGTCTAGTCTTGAAAAATATGTCAAACAGGAACTGGGAATACTTGTAGGTATTGACTAGAACGGACGTATGATTTTATTTTAATTATTAATGCTTTTTCTTATTATTTTCAGAGAGACACACAAATTCGTCTATGGTCTTTAAAATGGCGACATTTCTAGTGACGCTAACTTTCTTTTTTTTTCGTATCCCAATTTTGATTCGTCCATAGGTATGTATTCAATTAATCTTGACATATTATTATTATGAAAATGACAATTAAATAATTTTAAATATATTTATAATTAGCAACAAATATCTAATTCATTTTGATGAGTAAATGTTTGTTGTTTGAATGTCAAATATAGTACATAATGCTGTTTTTATTGTGGAAAACTTTCCCGCGGTAAACAATTCAAATAATATACAGTTATGCCTAAATAAATGGCGTCATTAATGATTAATCAATTAAGTTGATATTTTTTTGTAAAAACAAATTATCGAAATGAAAATACTGATACAAATGAAATGATATAAATAATAAATGTGTGTATGACTTTTAAAAATAATTTAAATACGCGAAATCAACTTTATTGATTTAGCACGTGAAGAATTCAGTTTTTACATATTTAAATAACTCTAGAACTTATATATATATACATTTTAAAATTCTGCCTTTTGCTTACTGAGGCATTCCTGGGTGTAGGCTTGACCTATCTCAATATATATATATATATATATATATATATATATATACACATATAGATAATTATTTCGTGAAACGTCATCGTTAAACGTGTGTACACGCATGAAGTGTTGCGCTGTTATTAAACTAGTTTTTGGGGACTAAAAATATTCCTACTGTACCAGGTTTTGCATCTGATTATTCACCAAAACTTGGTGAGAAACAATATGTGACTCTTGTGGAAATGTGAATTCTAAGACGTGAGTAAATGGCAGATAAAATTACATATATATAATAATAATATTCGTACATATGAGTGATATTGCCGACAAAGCGGAATAAAAAGTGGGTCGCAAAAACACGCGTTTGTTTTGGTTACGATTAATGCTAGAGTGCGTTATTTATAAATGCAAGAAAAATGAGTAAAAAATATAGGGCATGCAGAAACGATTTTAAAAGAAACGAAAAAACTATAATCTGTTTTGAATGTGAAGATGAATTTCATATTAAATGTTTGGGAATAAATACAATCACAGAAGAAAAACTGCAAACAATATTTCAAGTAGAAAGCATTAAGCTTGTGTGTTTTCGATGTCGAAATAGTAGTATGCGTTTACAAATAAAAGAATTAACAAATAAATTTGATTCCTGTATGGAGATGATTAATGATCAAAACAATGTTATTAGCAAAATGAGCTTAATGCTAGAATCTTTAACCAAAGGAGAAAATATCAATACTAATAGACTGTATAGTGACATAACAAAAAAGAACTCTGAAGTACTTGTTGTGAAACCTAAGAATGATAAACAAAAAAGCGAAATAACTAAAAATGATGTAAACAGTAAAATAAATCCAGGTGAATTGGCGGTCTGAGTCGAAACGGTAACAAGTACCAGTAGTGGAGGAATTGTTATAAATTTTAGCAATAGCGAATCGAAAGAAAAAATAAAAGATATAGTAAGAAAAGAATTGGGTAATAAATACGAGGTTATTGAGCCAAAGCTTAAGAATCCAAAAATAATTGTAGTAGGAATAGGGAGTGAAATAATAGATCAGGAAGATAAGAAAATTCTAGATAGTATACTCAAGCCGAATGCATTAAGAGAGTTTGATGATGATGCAGATGATAAAATAAAAATTATAAGAAAATATAAACCAAAAGCTAAGAAAGATTACGGTAACATTGTTATGGAGGTAGAGACTAATTTATATAAGAAGTTGATAGATATAAGAAAAATAAACATAGGATGGAGAAAATGCTCTTTATACGAATATGATGATGTAATCAGATGTTTTAAATGCGCGGGATTTAACCATTTTGCCAAAGATTGCAGAAATGAAGTAGCGTGCAGCAAATGTGGTGGTAATCATGTAAGCGCAAGCTGTAATAATCTTACATAGAAATATAGATATAATAAAACACAGTTGTATAGTTTCAAAATAATATATATGCACTACATATGTTTCACCACACTGTGGCTTCATCAGGTGGATGAATATACTAATTCAAAATATCAATTAGATCTTATATATATCAATACAAAGTACAGAACTAATCTTATTCTAAGAGGGGGTGGACATGTATGAGTTTTAAGTTTAGTAGGGGGGAGTTATTTATGTCTAGTTGGTCATTTAAAATTATACCTAATTTATTATATTTGTTAATTTCTAAACTTTCTAACATATTAAGTTTTTTACTTTTATCTAGGACATGCAAAGTTTTAAAATTAGTGTTGAATTTGTGATTATGTTCTAGGCAATGATTGGCAAAAGTTGAGTCTGTCTTCTTGTCTCTGTGGCTTCTTTCATGTTCCTTCATTCTAATATCAAATGTCCGTCCTGTTTGTCCGACATACACTTTTTTACAATCTTCGCATGTCAACTTGTAAACACATGAATTTTCTATCTACCACAAGCCTACACATACAGACACAACTATACACGCAAATTCGTTTCACCCCATTACACACAAATTATCTGCTTATCAATCAATGCTTCACAGACTAATTAACGTCCCGTTGAGTAAAGAAAACTTCGATATAGAATTAAATAGAATACACGTTATAGCGCTAAATAACGGTTTCACCATAAATTTAATTAATAATATTCTAAAAAAACTACAGAAATCTAAAACGATATCTTCAATTTACCCCACAGTAAAAAACAATAAAACATTTATTTATAATTCTATAACATACATCGGTACAATTTCAAACAAAGTAGGAAACTTAATAAAAACAAGTAAAGAAGAGACCATTTCATTCAAAACCAACAATTCCTTACAAAAAAATTTTTAAATTTTTTTAAAATTTTAAGTCAAAGTATTAAATCATATAAATTTTTAAATCGCAATATATGCGCATGCATGACAGTTTCTTTTTTGTTTAGCCCAAGCGAGTGCAGATGGTGCATACGAAAAGGAAAAGAAAAAATACAAACAAGAAATTTCTCACGTCAAAAATAAATACATAAATTATGATACAAACGCAGTAAATGAATAGACAATTTTACGTTCAAACTTATCATTACGAAGCTCCAAAGCAAATAAAAATTGAAACAAAAATTGACAATAGATTACAAGTAATTGCAAAAAAGTATCTAAATATGGATATTATCTTACGAAACGCTACTTACAAATGTTAAATTGAACAGAATATTTAATTAATAATTCAAACGTTGAATTAATTTATGTATAAGAAACTTCACCACGGTAATTAGAGCAAGAAAGTCAAAATACGATACCAAAAAACATATAACTCCACGAGTTGTCCTAATTTCGAGTACGGGATATACCGGGGGATGTCGGTTCGTCCGCCGGAAATTTTGTGAGTTAGGTCAATCAAAGGTACCAGTGTCTAGCTTACGACTTCTAAGGGGTTCTCGAAAGGGTCCGCAATGTGTTCCAGAAATGCCGCTCAAAACACTAACGGAAGAAGGGTTTTTTCTGCTTTCCCTTGCAAACCTCACAGTGAGCGGTATCGGCAATTTCAAAATTTACTTGCGTTCTACGCTATTATCCGCTCTATTTCATATTGCATATCTCGTAAATTTCGCAAATACAAAATTTACTTGCGTTCTACTCTATTATCCGCTCTAGGCGATATTCCATATCACGTAAATTTCACAAACTGGAGCCCCCCAAGAAGGTACTCGAACTACCCAGCTAACTTTATTCACCGCAGGTGAACGACTCTCACTCTCCGCACAACCATTCGTCGAGAAGCTGTGCAGGAATGATACGATTAACTAAATTCACACAAAAAGGGCGATAACGTACACGTGAAAATGAAAATTAAACCAACATGCGACCAAACAGTATACCGGGAGATAAAGCGTTAAATGTATATTACGAAATTCAAAGTGTAGCAACTAATATAAGAATACAATTTA
This sequence comes from Melolontha melolontha, assembly GCA_935421215.2. Classification (NCBI taxonomy): domain Eukaryota; kingdom Metazoa; phylum Arthropoda; class Insecta; order Coleoptera; family Scarabaeidae; genus Melolontha; species Melolontha melolontha. The sequence continues at coordinate 85,213,169 of OW285236.1, read as the reverse complement.
AAGCGTAACAAACTGCCCAAAAAATAACATAATAATCACCTTGATACCCTTACTGAGTAGATTACGCGAGAGTAATTTTATCGCAGTATGTAAATAAAATCGTCGTGTGGAAAACCATTGCAAAAGTGCTTTGGTTGCGCCGGTAGTAGCATTGGTGGAATGTCCTATTTACAGACGTAGTAGAGTAGTTTCTAGGCCTACATGCTGAATTCTTTCTGAGCATCCAGGTACGGAACGGTTGCTAAGATGCACAGTAGAACATGAATTGAAAGTACACGTGTCGGCGTCTTTGGAGCCTTTGGATCATTGTATGTGTTGATGGTTATTAATTTATGCCAAAACGGATTATTAACCCTTTATCAGTTTTGATTACCATATGGTAACATACTTTTCTTTATCCCTTATCGGTCAAGGCTATAAATTTCTCTTTAAAATTACTATATTAATACGTTGTGAATAAAATATATTCCTGATACTATTTTTAGTAAATTTATATTCACAGTTGCATAAAAAAACAAATTTAGAAGTCGTTACCGTATGGTCACACGGGCCATTAAAACCACCCCAACTTCGAATAAGAATTTATATTTATTTTTAAAATTTATAAGAAATATATATCTTTTGATTATTTATGAAAAGCTTTAAAACAGTTTTTGGAATCGGTAAGGCAAAGTCTGAGTTACATTTCTCGCACAATAGAATAGAATAGATTTATTGTCAATAAGCACATACAGAGAATAAACACATAATAATAAATGATTAGGTTGCCAAAACAAACAAATACATGTCACCTAATAAAAAATACATGATCAAAGCAATATTTAAAATAAAAACAATATACAAATAAAAGCAAGGGATTCCAACGTCAACCCGCAAGGAACCCATCCAGCGAGTACAAAACCTGCCCGAGGAGCAGCACCTTTAATTTTCTCTGAAACTGTTTTAAGCTTGAAGACTGCCTAATGTTCAGTGGCAGTCTGTTGAAATACTGCAAGCCCAAATAAACTATTGAGTCGCGACTCGCACTAGTCGCGTGCTTTGGTAAATTTAGAAGTTGGTTGCCGCGTGTATCATACGAATGAATATCAGACCTATGCTGGATATTACTTTGCTTTTTAAAGATGATAGACAATAATTCGTATAATAACAATGAATAAACCGTCATGATTCCACTATCCGCATACAACGGCCGACAGTGGGCGTCCGCTGCCGCCCCGCACAAGAGCCGCACCGCCCCCTTCTGCAACCTAAAAATCGAAAGAAGATTCCCAGCGGTCGTGAATCCCCAAAATGCTCTACAATACCGTAGACGAGACTCAAACAATGAAAAATATACAGTCCTAGCCGTGGACTCTCCCAGGTTACGACGCACCACTCCAATCGCATAACAAGTAGATGAGAGCTTACCAGAAAGGCGACGAACATGCCCGGTCCAACAAGGGCCTGGCTCCACAATCAGACCAAGGAACTTCACGGAGTTCACAGGCTCTAAAGTGATGCCACCAATCTCAATATTCACACTTACACAATTGTGTTTGTGAATTAAAAGTTGTGTTTTACTCAAATTTAGGGTAATTCCATTAGCATTAAACCAATTCTGAAAAATCGGAATCTCGTCGCTCATCAGGCCCTCCAGAGATCGCGGGTCCGCAGCCTGCCAAGTTAATGATGTATCATCGGCAAACAATGCAATGTGAGCCCTGATGTCCAACAGTGCAAGATCGTTAATAAACAATAGAAAAAGCGTCGGACCCAAAACCGAACCCTGCGGCACACCACATATAACATCCCTGACCCCAGACTCCACACAACCCGTCCCAAAGCCCAGACAAACATATTGTGTACGCCCAAGCAAATAAGATCTCAACCAGTCATTCGCTCCTCCCTGGAACCCATAATATTCGAGCTTCCGGAGAAGAAGCGAGTGCGGAACGCAGTCAAATGCCTTCGCCAAATCACAAAACATGGTCGCGACGACCTGTTTTTCGTTAATGAAATTGTACGCATTCTCGAGATAATAATAAATAGCATCGGACGTAGATGTGTGGGGCCTGAAGCCAAACTGACAATTAACCAACAAATCCTCCCCCCCAATAAAGTTACGAATTCTTCTGTTCGCAATCTTTTCAACTATTTTAGATAATACAGGCAATATGGAAATGGGCCTGTAGCTGGACGGCGCAAATCCACATCCTCCCTTATGGACAGGAACTATTTTTGCAATTTTGAAACAAGTAGGAAATACAGAGCTCTGAAATGACAAGTTTATTAAATCAGCGAATGCCATAAGGGCCGGAGGAGGCAGCCACCGGACAATATTCATGGGAACACCATCCGACCCACCCGAATTCTCTTTCCTAATTTCCCGAATCGTATGTTCAATTTCAGTTGTATCTGTAGGGAAGAAGAAGAAATTTTTAGCCCTGTTAATTTTCATATAAGATAGAGGATCAATTGCGTGATTAATTTTTTGGGCTAAGTCTGCAGCAATTGTTGTAAAATAATTATTAAGTGTCTCGGAGACACCCTTAGCGACGCCCTCCAATATGCCATCTACTTCGACACATGTGACTTTATCGTTTTTTTGGAGGTATTGGTCAATTCCCGAACCGTTCTCCACGCTTCCCTCGGTACATTATTGGAAGAACATATCCTGGCAGCATAAATGTTCTTCTTAGATAATCTAATTATCCCCTTAAGAATTTTTTTTATAATTTTTAAAGTAAGCGACGAAATGTGGACTACTGAAAAATTTAGATATATAGCACAAACTTTTTTTATTGCTAATTGAAATTTTTATTCCTGTTGTCAGCCAATGCTTGGACATTCGCGGCTTGATCCTAACAACAGGAAAAGAAGCCCCAAAATTCTCTACGATACTATTTACGAACGACAGAAAGTTATTATCCACCGACACGTCACCGTTCACCGACCAATCAGTGTCAACGCAGAAATTGTAAAACTTGGAGAAGTTACTGCTACTATAAATACGGCCCTCGCGTCGGCCTTCAGGCGACTCGTACCTGTTGCACAGTACCTGCACCTTCCTTTATTGGTATGTACTGGCCAATGGCCATAACAGTCAGTTCTTGATGACAAATCTGGCCGCTCAACAATGGGACGCTGAATGGTTGGTGTTTCGATGTTATTAGAACTAGGTCGCCGCTTTCTGGTTTCTTTACAGCATCTAGCCAAACCTGCTACTATTTCCAATCTAAAGTTCTTCAGAGGCATATATTTAGTTTTCTTGGCGTTACAATCCATTCGGTATAAAAGCCAAGCATTTACAACGGATATATCCAAAAGCTAAATATTGCAAAATACCATCTTTTTGATTTATGTGAAGTCTTATAATATCCCATCAACCCATTAGCAGTATCAACACCACCCATATGTTTATTGTATTGCTTTATTATAGCTGGACATGGAACATCAACTTTTGCCTTTGCAGCCTTATTGTATCTTTTGACATTGTCCACAGGTTCTATTCCAAAGTGGGTACTACTAAAGAGCACAACTTTATTGTCCACCCATTTGACAATTATAACACCTTTTTTTGTATCCGATTTATAATCAAAAGTTCCTCTCCCTTGTTTTTGTAGAACCTTATCAGTTTCGATGGACAACCGGCAATTCTATTACTGCGCATGGTTCCAAGACTATATATACCTAACTTCTCCTTGAGATATATGAAAAGTGGGAGTCCCGAAAAATAATTATCAAAAAATAGTGTTGCCTTATTAGCTTCGTGAAGAGATTTTGACAATGCTATGACAATCCCGGCACCAAAACCAATGTCAATTTCTTCTTGGCTGAGTTCATTTATACTGCCTTGAAGCGTTTCGAATGTAGTTCCCCTTGGTAAGGCACAAAATCCAAAATATAGCCAGATACACCAGCGATGACAAAAAATTTGTACCCCCATTTATGGGGCTTATTTTTGATATATTGCCGAAGACTTCCTGCACGCGTACCTTTGTAAGCGACCATGGTTTCGTCGACAGAATAACCATTTTCAGTATGACATTTTCGGAAATTTTGGAAACTGTCAATCATGGGTCGAATCTTGAAATACATGTCTTTGGTGCCTTCGGTTACGTTCTCATTATTATTGAAATGAATATTACGCCTCAACGCTTTGAATCGTTTCACAGTCATAAGAGAGGCTATCTGTTCAATCCGAGTTCCACTGGCCCAATAATCTTCGTACGAAGGAAGATTTATTATACCCATCAATAGCATAATAGATATAAAATACGTAATTTCTTTGGCATTAGTGGCTATGCAAGTACCGGTTTGTTGGGTATTGTATAAATTTGTTTGCTCAATTATGGTCGTCATTATTTCAAAGGAAAACAAATTGGTGAAATATTGCAAGGGCGTAAGAACTTCTTCATTGTGGTTAGGATAAAAGTGTTCGTTTCTATTGGGCTTACTGATATCATCTTTGGTCCAACTAAATTGAATATCTGTAAGAATTTTCTTTTTCTTTGTAGGAGGTTCATCCCGGCTAGTTTCCATATCCTTTGAAACTAGAAAAGAGTTATAATTATAATAATAAATTACAAAAAAACATACTCTATTAGTTTTTTACCTTAAGGTTCACCTGTCGTAAGTAATAATTTATCCTGGAACCTTTTCAGCGGCATATTATATTCATCGTCTCCGTCATCCGATTCGTCGTTCTCTGGAAGTACATGGTTTTTGTAAAGTTTGTTTTACTTGAGATTTTTCAAAATTGTACCATAAGTGTGGGTTCTAGATTTCCTTTGAGGCAATGCCAAATTTTCTTCATCGTCGGAATAGTCTGATCCATCCGAGACCTGGGGAAGAGGTGGCAGTCTGTCTTTCTTGTTGCTGTAAAATAAATTAGGAGATATTGTATCAAACAGTCCCGATTCGTCCATATTTGTAGCGAGAAATAGTATACTGCAATGGGCAATGTAACCATATAGTTACACACAATCAAAGTCAAAAATAATGGTATATGGATACACATTCACTTAGTACAGAAACAAACTATTTTACCTTATATATCCAAGAAACTAATATCAAAATTTCTAGCACAATCACACAAATCCACAATATAAACTGTCAGTGGCGGCTCTTGATGACGTACGATGTGCGCTGCTGCACGAATGAGACTGCTTCGTTTAAGCTTTCATATATACAGAGAAGCAAGTAACCGTACCGAGATCTTCCGAAATAGTTCGAAGTAGTCTCATCCGTGCAGCAGCGCACATCGTACGTCATCAAGAGCCGCCACTGTAAACTGTCAATAATGGTACCGGTACTTCTTACAAACCTAATAATAACACGCAAGTGGCCTAAACAGTAACCATAAAAATGAACTGCTGCGCACTTTCGACTAGATCCGCATTTCCCCCCTAGGCATATTTGTAACCATATGGTATTGCCACCCAAGGATCGTCAACATATAGAGTATCTGAGAAAAAGACTTTAGAATACTTTGTATCCATATGGTTACATGGTTCATAAATTGACAGATAGTTTGATATAGTGCGAACTGATAAAGGGTTAACGTCTGTACCAAAATAGTTTTATAGTAACACGAAGGAATGGTTACGGTAAGAGGACAATGATTCGAAACATCGCAGAAGATTGCGTGTCGAATGGAAAATAGCAAATTCTATTCAAACGACTGAGTGAAATATGGAATCGCTGAACGAAAATCCAATTGAAAATGTGTGAACGTTATGAAGCGAAAGCTTCGCTGAAAGTGTTCTCAATAGAGAATGCTTTCCGCTTTAGACTAGTTACGCTGAAAATTTCATAGCAAGAAGTATGAAGAAGCGATGTGATGCAATAATTAATAACAATGGAAATGGATTTTTCAAATAGTGAGTTAATTAAGAATTGCTGAAAAAAAACAAGTCAATCAACGGGAGGAAACGTACAGACGCGTTTCGTTCTAGTTGGAACTTTTCAATGCACGGCATTCCTCGAAGACGGACATTGCTTTTCATTTCTATACTTTCTGTATATATAGTTAACATTTGGAACTTACTGCAAGTGAGAATTAATGAATATTAAATCTCATTCTTACATGTAAATGTCGACTTATTTGATGGGTTCATAATTACAATCCGACAAACTAAGTTTGTACCAATATGCAGAACACACCCTTTCGCGACAACGAACTTCCTGGTAATTAGGTTAATTAAGAATTGCTGAAAAAAACAAGTCAATCAACGGGAGGAAACGTACAGACGCGTTTCGTTCTAGTTGGAACTTTTCAATGCACGGCATTCCTCGAAGACGGACATTGCTTTTCATTTCTATACTTTCTGTATATATAGTTAACATTTGGAACTTACTGCAAGTGAGAATTAATGAATATTAAATCTCATTCTTACATGTAAATGTCGACTTATGTGATGCGTTCAAAATTACAATCCGACAAACTAAGTTTGTACCAATATGCAGAACACACCCTTTCGCGACAACGAACTTCCTGGTAATTAGGTTAATTAAGAATTGCTGAAAAAAACAAGTCAATCAACGGGAGGAAACGTACAGACGCGTTTCGTTCTAGTTGGAACTTTTCAATGCACGGCATTCCTCGAAGACGGACATTGCTTTTCATTTCTATACTTTCTGTATATACAGTTAACATTTGGAACTTACTGCAAGTGAGAATTAATGAATATTAAATCTCATTCTTACATGTAAATGTCGACTTATGTGATGCGTTCATAATTACAATCTGACAAACTAAGTTTGTACCAATATGCAGAACACACCCTTTCGCGACAACGAACTTCCTGGTAATTAGGTTAATTAAGAATTGCTGAAAAAAACAAGTCAATCAACGGGAGGAAACGTACAGACGCGTTTCGCTCTAGTTGGAACTTTTCAATGCACGGCATTCCTCGAAGACGGACATTGCTTTTCATTTCTATACTTTCTGTATATATAATTAACATTTGGAACTTACTGCAAGTGAGAATTAATGAATATTAAATCTCATTCTTACATGTAAATGTCGACTTATGTGATGCGTTCATAATTACAATCCGACAAACTAAGTTTGTACCAATATGCAGAACACACCCTTTCGCGACAACGAACGTACAGACGCGTCTGTACGTTTCCTCCCGTTGATTGACTTGTTTTTTTCAGCAATTCTTAATTAACCTAATTACCAGGAAGTTCGTTGTCGCGAAAGGGTGTGTTCTGCATATTGGTACAAACTTAGTTTGTCGGATTGTAATTATGAACGCATCACATAAGTCGACATTTACATGTAAGAATGAGATTTAATATTCATTAATTCTCACTTGCAGTAAGTTCCAAATGTTAACTATATATACAGAAAGTATAGAAATGAAAAGAAATGTCCGTCTTCGAGGAATGCCGTGCATTGAAAAGTTCCAACTAGAACGAAACGCGTCTGTACGTTTCCTCCCGTTGATTGACTTGTTTTTTTCAGCAATTCTTAATTAACCTAATTACCAGGAAGTTCGTTGTCGCGAAAGGGTGTGTTCTGCATATTGGTACAAACTTAGTTTGTCGGATTGTAATTATGAACGCATCACATAAGTCGACATTTACATGTAAGAATGAGATTTAATATTCATTAATTCTCACTTGCAGTAAGTTCCAAATGTTAACTATATATACAGAAAGTATAGAAATGAAAAGCAATGTCCGTCTTCGAGGAATGCCGTGCATTGAAAAGTTCCAACTAGAACGAAACGCGTCTGTACGTTTCCTCCCGTTGATTGACTTGTTTTTTTCAGCAATTCTTAGTTAACCTAATTACCAGGAAGTTCGTTGTCACGAAAGGGTGTGTTCTGCATATTGGTACAAACTTAGTTTGTCGGATTGTAATTATGAACGCATCACATAAGTCGACATTTACATGTAAGAATGAGATTTAATATTCATTAATTCTCACTTGCAGTAAGTTCCAAATAGTGAGTAATAAAAAAGTATAAGAAGTATGTGAGTGACCAAAAAGTCACACATTTGTATCAACAAGTCTGAATTTATATTGAAATACATCTTCGTTTAGCAATTTACAGTTTTCTGTTAATTCCATCCGTTCTTTTAATTTCACAATTCGAAACAATTACTACTGTAAATCCTTTGCGAGCATCTATTTATTGTAATTAATCAGTATTGAATGCTCCTAATCGATTCGCAACATTTGACCCGTATAGATCGTTTGTTTGTGTGTTTCTGTATACATTCAAAGCCAGAAATGGATTTATCGAGGCTAGAACAAAACGATAACCGATGGATGTCACGAGCCATGTATGTGTATACGTATATGTGTGTGAATGGAAAACCCATGGAATTAATCTTCGACACCCGAAGGGCGGTGGTCGGGACTGAATGGGTGGAAAGAAGTGAAATAAAAAGAGAACTCGGTTTCGGTGAAATGGGCGGGATGAATGAGAAACGAGAATTGGGGGAGAGATAAATATAGACGCCTTTCTCTCTAAATAAATTTGTTTTTGTATCCGGTTTGGTGTCGAGATGCAGCGTTATACGCGAAATCGAACTGGCATTTTTCATTTTGGGAATTGATTTGTATGATGGGCGCGAGAAGGAAAAACTACGACGAAACAATCTGTCGAATGTAATTCTATCGATTTAGTCAGTCTATCTTCGAATATAGATAATGAATGAATAAATACCTTAAGAGATTTTATTAGTTTTGCAAGAACTTATTTACTTTTCCGAAATTATGTATAAATAACTGTCTATACCAGCTGGTAATCAAATTCCGTACACCTACTTTTGCCTATGTTAAGCCGATTCCTTTTATGGTATTTCTAATTTAACGTTAGTAAGTTTAAAATAAAAAATCATGCCAGTTACTTAATATAATATGATCTTAACTAAATTTACTTAAAAAATACGGCGGCATAGAACTTCTAGCAAAACTGACATTATTGTTTAATAAAATTCTGATCACAGTAGAAACACCAAAGGACTGACAGCGTTACAATTTCCGTTAACAAGAAGGTGAAAGAAAACACCTGATAACTACAAAGGAATACTTTACTATACTCAGTAATGCAGCTGTTTGCAAGTCTGCTCTAGAACAAATTAGAGGAGTTAATAAAAAACAGAGAGGTATACTTAGGGTTCAAAAAAATCGATCGACAAGTCATGCCATATTCATTATCAAACGACTTAAAGAAAAAGATATAGAGTTCAATACACCAGCATTTATCTGATTTGTTGACTTCACTTAAGCATTTGATAGAGTCCGCCTAGCAGATGTAACCAAAATTCTAAAAGATAAGAAGGAGATTCTTGCTAATATAGTAACAGCGATACACAACCTCAATACGGCGAACAGAACACAGATCAAAGATGCAGCTAGTCCCAACACCAGGAGGAATTAGACAAGGTAATAGCCTTAGCCCATTTTTCTTCAACCATATAATCGACAAAATAATAACAGAAGTGACATCTTTAAATTCAGGATACAGAGTGAAAAGAAAGACAAAGACCATGGTATGTTACACTGACGATCCAGTAATACTTGGAGAAAATAAGAACGACCAGCAGAGACTGCTATTTAGATTCCATGAAATAAGTCAGCAACTTGATATCGACATATCAATTGAAAAAACGAAAAGCATGCCCATCACAGGGAACCACTCAGATGCAAACTCGTAATAGAGAACAAACCGGTAGAGAAAGTTATATAATTTAAATGCCTCGACATGGACTTGTCTACTTAAGGAGCCAGATTAACAAATCAGCTATAATATCAGGCTGCCTGAGAGACTGTCTGGGCCAACCCTTACATGCGAAGGGACAGTAAGATTAAAATATACAAGCGTAAGGCCGATAACGACGTATGGAATAGAAGTAGGATAAAATACCAGCAAAACCAAGAGTATGCTGCTGTGATGTCAGAAGTGGTTGGTAGGATTGCCATGTGATATCCTCTGGTCCTGGTTGTAGCTTCGTTCCCTAGGCGGACTCATTAGAGGCCGGTTTTTTGGTTTGAATAAATGATACATACAGAAACAATATTAATAACGTTTAATTAAATAAATAACAATAACAATTACATTACTAGTCCGATGCTCACTTGTATAACAATGTTATGGTCAGATACACAAGACTGACAGACAAGACTTCTCGGTGTTTAGTATACCGTGTGTCCCAATTTCGATGCTCACCATTGGTATCTCGGTTATTAGAAGATATAGAACAACGGTTAAATGGGGAATGTTTTGCAGAATTCAATACTCGCGGCAAATCTCATTTCAAATTTGACCTAACTTTTTAAATTTTTAAAATATTTTGAAAAATCAAAAATTTGCCGATTTCGTTATTCCTCAATAACTCGATAACGCTTAGTCTGACCTCTTTTAAAGTTTTACATTGTTGAGACACTTTTTTAAAACAAATTATTTGATACAAACAGAAACCCCCGATTGTCATTCGTTTTTAAGTTATTACCACTATCTTTTGTTTTTCATATGGCGGCCATATTGGATTTTGAGTTTGTCAGGTAGTCCTCAAAATGTGCTTTTCAACGATGTATAACATGCCTGAAAAATTTTTATTTATAAGGAAAATATTAATAAAAACGTAAATTAATCTTTAATATGAAATTAGTAGGCTGAAAAATTAAACACCAATGTCAAATGAAAGTGAAAAGATATTCTAAGTAATACTGTAAACAAACGAAACGATAAAAAAATTAAAGAAATAAAAAGTAAAGATACAGAACTTAAAGTTCACATTCACTTAAAGAAATTGTTCAATATGACGACCATTCTGTTCCACACAATTTTGACACCTTGTTCGAGTAGAGTTACAAACTCTACGTAGCGTGTTTCCGTTTACTGATCGTAGCACATCTAGTACTCTTTGTTCTAAAATTTCCCGAGTTTCTGGCGGTTCAAAATCAAATACTTCGTTTTTAGTGGTACCCCATAAATAAAAGTCAAGCGGGGTAAGGTCGGGTGATCTCGCAGGCCATTGCACGGGTCCATTATTTGAAATCACTCTCTCAATAAAGTTTTCTCACAAAAAATGTTGCACGTTACGAGTGTTATGGGCCGGGCAACCATCTTGCTGGAACCAGATGTTTTGCATGTTCTCGGGATTAATAATTTGCCTCAAAACAGGAATTATCTCGTTTGTTAGTAGCTCCAAATATCTGTTACCAGTTAAATTGTAATAAAAGATGAAAGGACCTATTAACTGATTATCTAAAACGAAAAAAAGAGTTTAAAAAACAAAAAAAAATGTAAACAAAATGTCATATCAATTAAACCGCACCAGACATTAAAACCAAATCGAACTTGAAATCTTCTTTGATTTACCAAATGTGGATTTTCGGTAGACCAATGATGATAGTTATTCCTATTGAACACTCCACAATTGGTAAATCGTGTTTCATCTGTCCATAGTATTTTCCTAGGAAAATTAGCGTCATATTCACATTTTTGAAGGTACCACCTGCTAAACTGTAATCGGCGGAGATTGTCATTATCACTTAAACCTTGTATAATTGTAGGTTTGCAAGGGTGATACTTGTTTTTCGTCAAGGTTCTGTGAACAGTAGATTTTGAAATCCCTGTTTCTCGTATCACACGACGAACTGATGTGCTGGGATTGTTCCTAACGTTCTGAAAAATATTATTTAGACGTGTATCAGCATCATCAACTTCATAGTTAGCTCGTTTTTGTTCGAAGCTTCCAAAGTTTTTTAATTTGCTAACTAGTCTTCTAAAAATTGTCCTGTGTGGCTGTTGTCTTTCTGGAAAACGCTCTGCATAACTCGTGCACGCATTTTTAGTGTTTCTATTTGCTTTGAAATACACTTCCAACATATCTACTTTTTCTTCGTTTGAATATGTATGTGCCATTATCAATACTTATAAATCTTAATACTTGACACTAATTACTTATCACTAACTACAAGTAGTTTTAATTAACTTATCTCTGCAGCACTAATTGTACTTTGATAGGTTATCGTTTTGTTTCATTGTCAGAATACATTTGTCATTGACGTTTGACGGAACATAATGTTTTTGCTAGTGATACACGCTCAGAGGTTAGAATTATCTGACATTTTATGTAGAACCAAATACAAATCTCCCCACTACTTTTAATCCTGCGCGAACTTACCCCTCCTCGCGTCAACTTAATTGGCGTTTGCTATACTTAGAATATCTTTTCACTTTCATTTGACTTTGGTGTTTAATTTTTCAGCCTACTAATTTCATATTAAAGATTAATTTACGTTTTTATTAATATTTTCCTTATAAATAAAAATTTTTCAGGCATGTTATACATCGTTGAAAAGCACATTTTGAGGACTACCTAACAAACCCAAAATCCAATATGGCCGCCATATGGAAAACAAAAGATAGTGGTAATAACTTAAAAACAAATGACAATCGGGGGTTTCTGTTTGTATCAAATAATTTGTTTTAAAAAAGTGTCTCAACAATGTAAAACTTTAAAAGAGGTCAGACTAAGCGTTATCGAGATATTGAGGAATAACGAAATCGGCAAATTTTTGATTTTTCAAAATATTTTAAAAATTTAAAAAGTTAGATCAAATTTGAAATGAGATTTGCCGCGAGTATTGAATTCTGCAAAACATTCCCCATTTAACCGTTGTTCTATATCTTGTAATACCAATGGTGAGCATCGAAATTGGGACACACGGTATATATCGTCTCTAATTACTACTAACCTAGTTAATGTGACCTGGTTACATACATAAACTACAATGTCGAAATATGTAATAATTAAGAAGGACGTGTTCCGTTGAACAAGTATTACATTGAATGTGTGGAATTACGTGTCCTACTTTAGTTATCACACTGTACGTCGCAGAAATTACAGTACTAAGAAGGATAGTCGGGAAAACATGAAGAGATTGCGTAAAAACCATTGAAGTCAGAGAATAGTGAGATGGGAAAGGTAGGGGAGATGAGAGTGATATAACCACGTGAAAGGGATGGCAGACAACGGAGTACCACGCGTCGTATTAGAAGCTGAACCAGCTGGAAGCGGTCCACCTGGAAACTACCAAAGAGATGGAGGGACAGCTGGCAATCTCATCCCAGGAAATTTTGCAGAGGAAAGCTCGGAATTAACAGATCAACCAGATCTCAATAAGTAGAAGAAGAACTAAATTTAAAATTTGGTTATTTGTTAATATAAGGATGATTTAGAGTTACTTTTCAAAAGTTGGCAACCTGTTTGTCATGATGAGTATATTGTTTAATTTCAGCTTTTAGAAGCCTGCTGCCCAAACTTTGTCAAAATCAGTTAGATAGATAAATTGGAGAGATAAGAGGAAGAGAAGCGTAATATTTACTTGCGGAAAAATATTAATATTTCAGATAGAGGTAAACGTTTTTCTTTAAAATTTGGGGATCGATATAGTGTTCTGGTATGTTACATTTCTACATATTTCAACCTGAAAAAATCGCATCTCGAAATCTCGTAAAACAACCAACTTGTTTCGGAAAAATAATATTAATGTTCTTGATTGAGGTAATCAGTCTTGATCTTAATCATATTGAAAATGTTCATTGGTTAACAGAATTAGAAACAGAAACGTTCGTCTCAGAAACTAGTAAACGTGAAATGTTGAAGAACTTGGAAACGTGATTCAGAATACATGGGAGAACCTTCCTGAAGATTTATAGCTTAATATGTATAATTTAATATCCTGCAGAATAACTGAAGATGACACTGTAACCAAATTTTAGTAATAATTCGTTGCATGTTTCGGGCACGTGTTTCGGGTGGCCATTACACTCGTCAGCGTACGGCATATGAAAATTAGCAATACTTTAAACCTGTTAACCGTATATGCCAAATTTGGTTGGCAAATGTCTATAAGAAAGAGAGAGGGATATCTCGCGACATTTACCGACCAAAAGCGCCAACACCAGATGACCATTTTCGTAGGCACACATGGAGTGACAGAAGGAAATTTATGCGTTTTATATGTACTGGGCTGTTTGTTAACCTCGACAACTGTTTAAATCGCATGGTTTTTGTTATCCATGAACATCCGGTCTAATTCGCTAAATAATCGAAATGTATTTAAAACAGTAAAGTCACTCGAGGACACCAGTCTAGTCGACTAACGGCGTATATATGTAGATAGAATTAATTACGTACGTGGACGACCAAAATTAGATTAGTGGGTAATTGTTGTTTTACATTCAAAATAATTAACTGTAACAAATTATTTTGGCTGTTATACTTTATATTATTTCAGAAATGAATTCGAAGGAATTGACCAAATAACCTAATTGAGAAGCCATCATTGCTAGCTAGGCTATAGAAGTATAAGAAATATTACTGACGGTTCGCAAGGGTTTCATATATTTACATTATTTTTTTTGCACTATAAATAAGTCTGTAATAATAATATTATGAATTTTACGAAAAAGTAATTTTCACTATCTTTATTATCGTCATAGGTGTCGTGTTGTTGGGTTCATGAAGGGCCAACGTTATGTTTGATGTTGGCTCGTGGACCAAATGTTTGCAACGGCTCTGGCTTCTGGTGGTGATACATTCACGTCGGTTGCCAGAATCACGACCCTGATGCTGCTTCACCGTGGACAGATTATCGGGCTGTATACACTTTACTATTTAAATATTCGGTGACTGTTTGTTAAATGAATAAATGTTTTTTCATATAAATAGACTTATTTACACTACAAACATTTATTTTTGGGTCTACGACTTGTACTAGCATAAAAGTGCTATTAAGACTGGTGTCTCTTGTTAAAGTATGATTGTTATGATGTTACGAAGAAGACTGTTGTGACGAGACTGTTGTTTGTTATAATGTTAATATTAGGCTATTGTGTTAAGACTGTGTTACAAGTAGGTAAGAATATATCACTACCCCTGCAAACTATTATGTAGTTAAAAGCATAATGGTTGAACGTGTACTGTTTGACGTTATAACGGGAAATTTCTGCGTTCATAATTCGTGGAATTGTGCCTACTAGCAACAATACCAGGTTTATTACGGTACGAGTATGTCGTTCAGTTTCGTTCTTTGTTAATTTTATTGGCATATTTCCTATATTGCATTTGTATATTGTATTCATATTGTCAGTAATAAAAAATTTTATTCATATGTATGAACCCTGATTTCAAGACTGAATATACAAGTTAAATACTTTGTTCACTGTAATCCAAGGTAATAAAACAAGTGGTCTAAGGTATAAAGCAATAAATAAATTTGGAAAAGGATGTCTATTATTAATAACCCTAGGAATAAAACGAGTGGTCTAATATTTAAATAATAAAAATAAATTTTCAAATATACCTAAAGAATGCCGCCTCTTATCAATTTTACAATTTTTTTACAATTACAATTTAAATATGCTAATAAAAGTACGTTATACAGTGGTTAAAATTCGAAAACGAACGTTAAATATTTATATAATTGGAAATGTTATGTTTAAATTTTATATCCGACATTTACTTATATTTAACAATAAAAAATGTTTGAAATTAAAATAATTCAAAAGTATATGGATTGTATTCTCAACAATAGGCAATAAATCCTCGTTTACAATTATTTTAAAATTTTCATTTAGTTGGATGTTAGTTATTAGGGAAATTACTGCCAATATAATATATAACAATGCGAGACCCAAAAGTACTTTAACAATTTCTTTTTTGTAATCAATATGATTCTTAAGTAGAGTTTTCTGTATTTCACAATCACAACTGTTTCAGAAAAACAATCACGATCTTTCCGCTTCATCTACGGAGTATTATATATCTTTTTCTAGTAAACTGGACAGTAAAATAAATTTTGTATGTGACGTTCGGTCCAGTAAGAATATAAAGTGACTATTAGTAACGGTGGAAAAGCCCCACGCGCTAGCTGGAGACGCACAAGCTTTCTCAACGTCACTAGACGAGATCAGAATAAATATGGAGTTGCTCATGTTGAGACTCCATATACTCTTATACTTTCCTATGACAAACATGTCGATCGAGGAGATTTTGTTAATGCAGTACTGCTTACAAGATGTGTGCTTTTGATTACGTTCTTCGTTTTCTTACAGGAATGTATAATATATTTTTTACAGTTACTTAATATTGTATATTGATTGCATATTTTAGTGCATGAGTTACATATTTTGTATATTGTATTACTTGACGGCTAATGTGGTGTCTGTAATAGACAAGATGAAATTAATATGCTTTTAAAGGTTATCGGAACCATTTTCTTGAAACTGCATTGTATACCGGGTGTTCCACAAAAATTTCCAAACACTATTGCGTCTTTATTTATAATCTGATTTTAATGGTCTATTCATCAAATTAAACGGTTTCGGAAAGACTACATACAGCAGCGCGAATTATCTTTGTGTCGCATATAATTTACCAGAGACGTGAGTCATTTATCACTTTCAAATTTAATTTTTTTTTACAAAATAAATTTTTTTACAGATTCTAGTGACGTAATAAAATCACATATTTGGATAAAGAAAAATGCAAGAAAGTCAGAGTTTTTTGGAAATTTTTGTCACTCCTAGTGGGCCATGAGTTGGTGTGAGCAGTTGCACACTGACAACGTCTAGGTATTAATCACAAGGTGCGGATATTAAGGTGTTAATTATTAAAAAGCCGATAAACGTAAAGTATGATTTTTAATGAATTCAAATGAGAGTCATTAATAATTAAGTTACACTATTATGATAGTAATAGTACTGCTTTATTATACATTTTTTGCCATTTGACATTTGACATAAAATAAAAAATCAGGTAAAACAAAAAACATACTCTCACATAAATGTTATGTATAAACACTTAAAATCACTTCTCTCTAGCTTTAGCAGCTGTAAAGTCGAAAATCACATCTTCAAAATTTATATTTTGTATTGCCTGGTGCCTGGTTAATTTGCTGAAACTCCTTTCACAAGAAGCAGTTGATATTCAAATTGTTACAAATAACTTTAGTGCGATCATTAGATTCGGAAGAGATTGTGTAAAATCCCATTCCACAAGGAATTTCAAAAAATCTAGAGGCACCCAATTAGAAACTGTAACATTGGCCGCTTTTAAATGTCTTCTCAACTTTGGTATCTCTAAGAGAAAGTTTTGTTTCTGATACCTAGTCATTAGAGACCGGAGGCATCGGGCTGAAATGGACGTCATTACGACGGACGAGATAAATAGTCTACAACATCTGTAAGTACATCACGCAGTTGAATAGCACTATTCATTAGGTTAACTGCACACCTATTTTTTGTGTGTGCTTAACCGAATGAATAGTGCTATTCAATAACTGCGTGATGTACTTACAGATGTTGTAGACTATTTATATCGTCCGTCGTAATGACGTCATTTCAGCCCGATGTGTCCGGTCTCTACTCATTATAAAAACAAATTTTGATACAGCAAATTTCATCTCTTGAATATTTGCCAAAAACAAAGTATTTGTCTGCACAACCACAAACAATAAAACCACATCTTGAATGGTCTTTGATCTAGTTCAAAGTTCAATACTGAATCTGTCAAGACATTCCAACATATTCTTTTGAAGTTCAGCTCTCAATATCAGACCTGGATCGGTGGCCAACTCACCGGCCATTCGTTTTTTAGGACGAATTCATCTTTCCATTGGAATGTTATAGTCCTTAGATTTTTTTTACAGCAAGATCTATTGCCTTTTTTACAATGTGACTCTGTTTTTCTTCAATATAAAGACGAAGAAAAGATAGCAAAGAGATTACACACATCAGGCATAAAGTTCTGTGCAGCACCTCTGCTGTCTAAATTTTTATTGTTTATCACATAATTCTTCAATTGCACTCATAATCCCATCGAAATTTCCAGCCAACACATTAACAGCGGCACAGTGAAGCACTCCAACGCGTTGTTGAGAGTATTTTAACTAATGCTTTGCTGTGTTTAAGAAGCACTTCCTAGCAGTGGACGTAGAAAAAAATATGATTTATGTCTACTGTTCCGAAAAATATTACACATGATACATTTTGTGCAAATGAGTGTTGACCACATAAATTATTTGAGTGCCCTATACATTTTTGAGCTTCTCGAAAATTTCATCGCATAAATCAGGGGCTTTTTCCATGTAAAGGAAAAAATCAACTTTGACTCCACAATTGACTTTCACTTATCCATTATCAATTTTCACATAACGAATCACTTCCGACATTTGACTAATATGTGAAATGTTAGGTGTACTATCAAACATAATTCCAAAATACCTAGCAGATTTAATTTCATTAAGCTAAAATTTTACGTAGTTCACTAAAGCATTTATAAATTCATTTTGTATATCTGGTGATAAATATCATACTTTCGGTGATTTAACATGCTCCAATTTCAAGATGTGTTCTTTTAACACTACATCATAAGTGGACTAGTTCTAAGAAGTTACGTTTATTTGAAGAGTCTTGTCCTTCATCATGTCCACGAAATGCTAGGTTCTATTTAGCCAGAAACAAGGTTTATCCAATAATCTAAATAAAAGATTGTGAACATTTAAATCTGGAGTAAATAATTATTTCATTCATAGCTTACGTGCATTTACAAGTTATCACAATTGATAAACTAGTTTATCTTGTATGGATAACTTGGTTAAAATGGCTTCAAACCTAAGTGATTTATCGTTTAAAAACATTGTGATAGTATACACCGTGGTTTGTGATTTTTATATAGTTCACATTTGCGCATGTGAAGACCTTTGATTTCGCATTAAATATAATAGGGTTGGTCTAGTGTAGGTAATCATTTTATTAATTGGGGTTAATTGGTACAGGTTTTAATGCGGATTTTTATCTTAAAATTCATTAGAATATTTTTTACGGCTTGTTTGTAGCAAATTTAGTGAGAATGGTCCTTAGTATTGTTCATTTAAGACCTCCTCGGGTATTCAAACAGCGTCATCCCGTGGTCGTTCTTTTAAATAATAAGTTTTCGATTGTTAACTTTTTAATTAATTACGTAATTATTAATTAATAATAATAATTTTCTAAATTATATTTCATTCTTAATTTCTTTATACAGTGTCTTCCCTATCGGTTAATTCTTTAAGGACTACATAGCTTGTCCTATATAAGGGCGAGTTGTGGAATTCTGGCTCTCTCTTTTGCTGTTGAGTTTCGTCAATTAACACGTCGTATTGCAGACGTATTTTGTAATTTTTAGCTATGCGGATTTTGGAGTTATTATTATTTAATTTAAACGTCTGATGGTCCTTCGAAATTAAAAAGACCATTTCTGTTGAATTTTGAAAAAGATTGGTATTTTATGGAGCACGTGGTTTTAATTCTGTATCTTTAGGTAAGTTTTTTTTACACAATGTCCTTGTGTAAAGGCATTGTTTTATTTATTATGATTTTGTTTCATTGCATTGTTTTTTTTCTTTTTGGAACTTAACAGGGTGACAGTAGAAGCTACATTTGTCATTGTTGAGGATACTTTTCCTAGTAAGATGTTAAATGAAGCACGTGGTTAGTACAAGTATAGGGTACTTTTTCTAGTATGAATTTAAGGTTTGAATTGTGCATATGCTTTACCTCGGAAGCCTACAGACAGTCAAAAGTAACTTTCTCCGAAAGAATTATTAGTGTTTATTGTATAAGACTATTGTAAATTCGAGACATTTATTTTTTTCTGTATGTATTTCATTTTGTAAAATTTAAGTAATTGGTACCCCTAATTTTGGTGAATACAGGGTAATCGATATTTTATTATGTACTAGGATCATGGCAAATTTATTTATTTTATTAAATTAATTGTTGATAACGTAAGAAACTTTCTAAATTTTAAATATTAATCATTCTTGTAAAAGTCATTTAACACGTTTTTTTAAATTCAAATTCATTTTGCAGAAAGGTATAAACCAACACATGTCGTAAAAATAATAGTATATTTGCATTGTGCTATTTTCTTTATTAAAATTGAAACTGTCGATCATTTAGTTTTTGTATTATATTTAATAATTTACGAATATGCTGTGTGTACAAGAATCTCGATGTGAGATTTATCCAAGATCTTAGATAAATTATCTATAAAATTATTTGGGTTGAGCCTGCTTTTTAAGTGTTTATTATTATTTTAAATCTTATTAACATTTTAATTTGTCTAAAATTCAGTTATATTCTTTGTTTATTAATCAATTTAGCGTCAGTAGTCATTTATTGCTAATAAGGCATATTTTATTGTGAATGATTTAGTTTTTTATACAACTCACTATACTGGGTGAGTCTTTAACTTATGTCCAGTTATTTCTTTTGAGTCAATTATATTTA
Organism: Melolontha melolontha; assembly: GCA_935421215.2. Lineage (NCBI taxonomy): Eukaryota > Metazoa > Arthropoda > Insecta > Coleoptera > Scarabaeidae > Melolontha > Melolontha melolontha. Next base: position 85,192,878 of record OW285236.1, on the reverse strand, counting down.
TATACCTATTTTGCTTTTAATTATCAAGTTGGTAATTGATATATTGATTTGTTTTTTTTTCATTAATTTTTATGGCTCGTAAGTCTTATGTAGATTTTTTGCAACATTTGTGTCTTGTGAATTTTGTTTAAATATTTCAGCAATGGTCTTATATGCTAATGATTATTCTTGATTTGTTCGTTGTTAATAAACTCTTACTTATTATTATTATACCTTGCCATTTTATCGTACAGCAAGTTTGCCATATATGTTTATGATTTCTCTTGTTTTGTTTTGGGTATTTGTTAATAAACTCTATCTTGTTATTGTTGTATTTGTTATTTTATTGTTATGGTAACAACTGTCATGTATATACGTATGATTTCGTCAAGTTTTACCGTGAGCAGTGTCTGTGTTCACTGTAACAGCTCAGAGTTTCAACACGGTGGCGCCTATCTTATAAGAACTCTCCCTTCGCTCGCACCTTAACTGAGCTGGTCTCTCAGCCAAAGATCTCTTGGGCAATTGTGTAATGTAAGTTGATAGTTGATAAATCGTAAGTAGGTATTACGTTGAGTACGGAGGCGCAGAACTATTGCTCATGAGGGCACATAGCAATAAATAAAGACGTAATAGCCTTTGGAAATTTTTTTTGTAATAATATAAAAGAACCCGGAATACCGGATTATTTTTTATTATTACACATACAGTTTTTTTATGTGTAATTTTCAAAAAGAAATTGTTAATAGAGAGAAAAAAAGCATTTATTTATGTCAAATACGTCTGAATTTTTATTCATTCATAAATCTTAAATTAAATACATTTTATTTAAATCATGAATGAGTACAAAAAGATGAAAATGTGATAGCAGAAAAATAATAGTTTAAAAGGAGTTATAATTTATCAAAACACATTAAAAACAATGAAGATAGAACAGATAAAAATAAGAAATCCGGAGTTCATAACTTAGGTGTGAATGCGGTAAGACATATGTTGGTCAAACAGGAAGATTGTTTGAAAAACGTGTTGCTATTTCGTTTAGAAATAAGAAACAAGATTCCACTGTTTCCAATCATCTACTAGAAGAAAACCACACATTCAATAAGGATTTTCCAATTTTACATTTAGAAACTAAAGTCTCTAAATTAGATTTACTAGAAAGTTTAGAAATTAATAAACTAAAACAATCATAAATTTTACTTAACGATCAATTGGATTTAATAACTCGGCTCTGTTAAATTTCATTTAAAGCATTCATTTAAAGCAACTGTTAAGACAATAATAGAAATTCACATTTAGGTTATTACAATAAATTAATTTGTAACAACGTTTAGACCCTAAAATACAAAAGTAAGGACCGACCAGATGGACCATATATTTTCACTACAATATTTGTATAAATTCTCAGATTTTAAAGGTGTCAAATAATTTTAACCTTGTTCAAGAAAATTAATACTGGTAGCCGTAACTTTGTGGTAATTCATTTTGAAAATAAAATAAAATAAAACAATAACTTTGTTATATATACCACTTTATTCACATATAACCGTGACCGCGGTTTCGACATACAATGTCATTATCAAACTGCAAAAGTTACAGGCCTACATAGAACTTATAAATGACACAAAAATATATGGGGGTGGTTTATGATGTTATTTAAAATTACTACTATATACTTAACTATTATATACAACATTGGAAAAGAGGTGTATATATAAGGTCCAACTGTTCGTTTAAAACGATATCTATTGTGTTGTGTCTGCTTTTGTAAACCTCTAGGGACTCTAAAATATTTAATTTACGACCTTTCTCGGCCAAATGCAATATTTTACGGTGACCAAATGTATGTCTTTCTGTAATAAGATGGTTTGCAAATGTTGAATCTGTCTTCTTTAGTTTATATGACCTCCTGTGTTCTTTTTCTCGTATAATAAAACTTCGACCAGTCTGACCTATATATACACTTTTACAATCGTTACAATATAATTTGTACACTCCTGATTTATTATTAATATCTGTTTTAGGGTTTGCGTTAAAAATGAAATTACTTGTTTTTACATATGGTTTGTAAGCTATACTAACATTACTATTATTTTTTGAAATTATATTTCCAATTTGCTCGCTTATTTTACCGAAGTAAGTTAACGAGACAAATTGTTTCAAATTAGCACTATCTTTAGGATATACTAAACTAAGGGCCACTTGTAACTGTTTTTTCTTTAGTATACTGTCAATTACGCTACTTTTATAACTATTGTTTACCGCTACTTGTTTTATAGTATTGATTTCACGAACAAAAGATTCATTAGACAAAGGAATATTTAATGCTCTATGTATCATAGAATTAAAAAATGAATGTTTGTGTGTCTTAGGGTGTAGTGAATTGCATTATTTCCAAAGATTCACTACACCCTAAGACACACAAACATTCATTTTTTAATTCTATGATACATAGAGCATTAAATATTCCTTTGTCTAATGAATCTTTTGTTCGTGAAATCAATACTATAAAACAAATAGCGGTAAACAATAGTTATAAAAGTAGCGTAATTGACAGTATACTAAAGAAAAAACAGTTACAAGTGGCCCTTAGTTTAGTATATCCTAAAGATAGTGCTAATTTGAAACAATTTGTCTTGTTAACTTACTTCGGTAAAATAAGCGAGCAAATTGGAAATATAATTTCAAAAAATAATAGTAATGTTAGTATAGCTTACAAGCCATATGTAAAAACAAGTAATTTCATTTTTAACGCAAAACCTAAAACAGATATTAATAATAAATCAGGAGTGTACAAATTATATTGTAACGATTGTAAAAGTGTATATATAGGTCAGACTGGTCGAAGTTTTATTATACGGGAAAAAGAACACAGGAGGTCATATAAACTAAAGAAGACAGATTCAACATTTGCAAACCATCTTATTACAGAAGGACATACATTTGGTCACCGTAAAATATTGCATTTGGCCGAGAAAGGTCGTAAATTAAATATTTTAGAGGCCCTAGAGGTTTTCAAAAGCAGACACAACACAATAGATATCGTTTTAAACGAACAGTTGGACCATATATATACACCTCTTTTCCAATGTTGTATATAATAGTTAAGTATATAGTAGTAATTTTAAATAACATCATAAACCACCCCCATATATTTTTGTGTCATTTATAAGTTCTATGAGGCCTGTAACTTTTGCAGTTTGATAATGACATTGTATGTCGAAACTGCGGTCACGATTATATGTGAATAAAGTGGTATATATAACAAATTTATTGTTTTATTTTATTTTATTTTAACCTTGTTCATTTTATATTTTTTTAAAGTATTTCGATTTTAATTCGTAAGGTGCTCTTGTAAGTAGCTGGTGAAGCCGCTGTGCTGGTGAAACAATTGCGATCACATATTAATAAAGTGAAGATTTTAACTATTAGTTTTATTTCTATTTTATGCCATTTATTTTATACGAGTTCGATGTTAATCCGTTTAGCAAGACAAACCGAAACCGTTTGTTTACTTTTTAACTGTTGAGTAAAACGCCCTCATAAAAGTTTTTAAACACTGTGTTACACATATCTTCGATGCTCTAAGGTTTTCTTTGAACGTTGTAATGCCCGCGCTTGTAATTCCACCAGTAGAGTCCAAGATCATGGAACTTTTTTAAACTGAAAACTTTTATTATGAAGCTCGTTGAACTACTACTTCTGTACAGCGAAGTATTGCTGTGATGGCATCTACTTTTTTGTTCGTTTCTTTTAGCGACGAAAACCACACAAGCTTTGTAGAAACTTTACTAACTGAAATGCATACTATGAACTTTCTTTCCTCATTCTTTTTGTGGCATGCAATAGCCACTATAAGAAATTGTCCGATATGGTTCTGAAGCAGATTATCCCTTTTGGAAATATAGCGTCCATCCCTGTCGTATTTATCTTTTCATCTTTTATGTGAAATTTATATTTTCAAGCGAGATAAAGGACGTATATTATTTTTTTTTCGGTTGTTTTGTATGTTGTATTTTATGTACTATTCATCATCGAAGGTGCACGGTTTTTCCTTACTAAGGCAATTTCTTAATTTTTTCCATATATTATAACTGCCTATTGTCAATGGCATTCCTTTTTTCCATATCACTTAAAAATGAATAATATAATTATTAACTAGAAGATATATTTATCAGAATTTTAGAAACCTATATAAAGTATAGATATAGATATAGGATTGTTTCAGCATTTACTTGATGAAATTCCATTATAACTATTATCGGGATAAAGTAAAACAAATTTTAATGAATTTTACTACTTTTTACTTTCCACAGTAACAATTGTTTCGCTCCAACCTGAGCTTCGTCAGACATATAACTAACTTATCGATACATATTTACACAAATGTACCGTAACAAACATATGTTTTGTTTTGAATAGTTGAAGGAATGGGTACTTTTTATTACTTAAATGTCTATGAACAAAAGTTTCACAAAAATATTGAACTACGGTTTATACAATACTGTTCTTAAAGTGATAAAACTGAGGGTAAATTTATTTATTTGATATTCAGACAGTCATATATTTATTTTTCCATAGCGCTTCTCTACCTCCCTTTAACATAATGTAGACCTTCAGTTTTATCACTTTAAGAACAGTATTGTATAAACCGTAGTTCAATATTTTTGTGAAAGTTTTGTTCATAAACATTTAAGTAATAAAAAGTACTCATTCCTTCAACTATTCAAAACAAAGCATGTGTTTGTTACGGTACATTTGTGTAAAGATATATCCATAAGTTAGTTATATGTCTGACGAAGCTCAGGTTGGAGCGAAACGATCGTTACAGTGTAAAATAAAACTAAATATTTTTTGACCATTTGGTTATAAATAAATATGCATTTATGATTGTAACACCATTATATAAGTTTAGTCCCTAGATCAGAGCAATAGTTTTTTGAATGTGGCAATTGGGAAGTCACGTTGGACGTGGTAGTTGGGTACATATCTTGAGGCGTCAAGTAAGGCAGCTATCACTTTATTTTGGAACTTCTGTAGAATCTCGGTGTTCGAATTACTGCCGGTCCCCCAGAACTGGATACCGTAATTCCATATTGGCTTTAGAACGAATTCGTATAGTAACAGCTTATTTTCGGGAGATAGCTGTGATCCGCGATCGATTAGCCCCCTTTAATGCCCAACTGCTTGCGTTTGCTAAAGATATGTGTCTGCCATGTGAGACGCCTATCGAGATGCTTCCTAAGTATTTTGTAGTATCGGCCTGTGGGAGTAACGTAAAAGTGACATGTATAGATTTGGATTCGTTGGTCCTCATACGCCATTTCGTAATTCAATCTTGGATTTTATCTAAGTTTTCCTGAAGATTTCTTGGAGTCATAGCAGGATCAACATGAAATGCAAGAATTGCTATCGTCAGCATATGTTGCTATGGTTGCCAGCTTAGTAGATAGTATGTCAGTCGTATATAGTAAAAAAGGATTGGGCCTAATACGCTTCCTTGTGGGATACCAGATTAAATAGGATAGAGATCGGTGTAGGTGTTGTCTTTTTTCAGAAGGAAGTTGATAGTGAGAATAAGGCAGTATGTTTTCAGTTTATAGAATAATCCGTCGTACCACACCTCAGCGAAGGCGTGAGACATGTCTACAAAGGCCGCGGAGCAGTATTTTTTTGCTTTAAAATCTCTGTAAATTTTCTTTACCAGTCTATGGATCTGTTCTATAGTTCCATGTTTATTTCTGAATCCGTGCTGATGTTCTGATATGATGTTCCTTTCCTGTAAGATTTATAATATTTTTTAACATATATTTTTTTCAAATATCTTGGAAAATATTGGTAGAAGACTTATTGATCTGTAAGATGAATCTGCTTCTGGCTTTTTGCCTGGTTTCAGGATCATGACTGTCTGTGCTACTTTCCAGATATTTGGAAAATGACAAAGTCAAAGAAGACATATCGTAATTATTTTGTAAATTTTGCCATGTCTGTTGCATACCCACAAATTTTCTGCATTTCTTGGCCAGAAATTTCGATTATTAATTTTTTTTAGCAAGATACCCGCAAATGTTTTCAATTGAATTCAAATCAGGACTTTTTCACACAATGGTAAGAGCTCAATATCATTCTCGGCCATCCATTCTTTTACAACACGTGGAGTGTGTACACGAAAATTATCCTGGATGTTATAAAATAAGGCATAGTTGTTATACTCCAACAATGAATAATTAGTAACTTGTTGAAAAATAAAATGAATAGGATAAACTTAACGAACTAATGGCAAAATTTCGTTCTCTAATATTTGTCTACAGTTTTGGAATTAAATTTCCAGTTAATTCTGTAAGATAAACCAGGACTATTTACACATGCACATGCATTAACGAAAACCGACCACTTCGCATGACAGGCTGAATATCGCAGATTTCTTGATCAATATACTCGTAACTTACCATTATTGCAAGATTCAAAAGTGTTTTCTTCCGAAAAAATTACAGATTCCCAATATTCGTCGTTTTAATTTAACATTAAATTTGCATATTCTATCCGACTTTGTTTGTTTTTGTTCCGCAAAAAGGTTTTCTTGTTGCGGAACAATTTCTTAGTTCTGACGTTCTCACCTAAGACGAGCAGTGGGAAAATTTTAATCTTCTTGGCTCTTATTGTCGTATCGAAGGAATTTTCCTGTACATAATTTACAAGGCGCCATCCTGTGCACCTTAACAACATTTTGTCTTGGAGGACGCTTCAGCCGCCTCTGCCTCCCGTAAAGACCACCATTCTTCTAATTTGTCGATTTCAATTGTCGATCCATCTTATAAGTTAATTTTTTTTTAATTTAAAATAATGACAGTGACATTAAAAAAAATTGTAATTTTTTACTACAACTACGATTAAAAGGCAAAGTTATAAAAAAAAATATCGAGCACCTTTCGATGATCGTAACCTTAGTAAAGTTGTTACTAAAAAGCAATTAGTTACAAGAACAGTTGAGAGCTTATTATGTAAAGTAATGCCGAGATATCAAAACTTATCTTGGTCAACGGAGGTCATGGAGTGAAAAACGTCGTCTGTCTTAATTTATTATTAATATTATTAATCATTCTTTTGAGAAAATTCTGATCAAATTTTCAGGTTAAGTGACTGACATTAAGGTTAATATATTGACAGCATCACCATAAAACAGAGAGAAGGGTTTCGGCACTAAACTTTATGAGACGTTACGATATTGATATTGAAAATTTCCTCGGGAGGTTGCTCTAAGTCACGTATGAGGAAACTTTAGAAGTGCCGTCAAACATTTTCTGCGTGAAAAGTCATGGTCACTGTCTTTTGGGACAAGAAAAGCATACATACTGACATTAAGGTTAATATATTGACAGCATCACCATAAAACAGAGAGAAGGGTTTCGGCACTAAACTTTATGAGACGTTACGATATTGATATTGAAGATTTCCTCGGGAGGTTGCTCTAAGTCACGTATGAGGAAACTTTTGAAGTGCCGTCAAACATTTTCTGCGTGAAAAGTCATGGTCACTGTCTTTTGGGACAAGAAAAGCGTTCTTTTTGTAGACTCTATAGAAGGAGGGGTCACAATTAACATTCAAGTTTACTGTGAAACAGTGTTAGATCATGGCTTAATTACAAGCGGCAGAGTTCTATCAAGAGGGCATTAAAAAGCTGGTTTTTCGCTGCCGATAAATTTCTCAATCTTAATGGAAACTATGTAGAAATATAGCTGAAAGTAATTGCTTTAAATTTTATATATATATATATATATATATATATATATATATATATATATATAATTATTTCTTGACCTTTGTATATTATAGTAGATTCAATTAGTCGGCGATTTAAGGTCTGTTTTACTTTAATATGTATATATATAATAATGTCTTTGTCAAAAGCATTATGTGCCGAAGCATGTAGCATTATTTTAAATATATACATAGTAAAGTAAAACAGACCTTAAATCGCCCTAATTGAATCTACTGTACATATTTATATATATATATATATATATATATATATATACCATGTGGCCGCGTGCGTCTGCATTATAGCGATACCTGTAGTGTAAGCAAAACACACAGAGGTGTCCGTGTGTTAGAACGGTAAAGAAGTAGACGCAATGTTCCAATGGATTACAAGAGAGCCTAGTATTTCGCATATCCCTATGATGCACTCGTATTTGTCCAATAAATTCACATTTCTACGGTGTAGTCGCGCAAGCGCATTAGCTGTCGCTCCCGCATATGGGTGTTAGTTGCAATGTTTATATCGTCGGGGGAACTACTCGCTCACAATATTTAATAAACAGCGTTGTTGTTGTACGTAACCGTCATTTAAAAAATGGAGTATTATACACCGGAGCAAAAACTCTTTATGATTAAACAATTTTACGGTGGTAATTCCGCGGAAATAACTCGAGCTTTATTTGCAGCTAATTACCCTGAAGGTCAAATTCCCAATGCAAGCACCATTTGTAGGACAGTTAATCGATTCGAAACTACATTTTCTTTAGTAACTAATAAAAATAAAGTTCTTCCGGATAAGAATATAAGTGATATAGAAATTCGAGTATGTGCTTTAGTCGAAGTAAATCCCACTATGTCGTCTCGACAAATTGCACGCGAATTAGGTATCTGTAAAACAACGGCTCAAAAGATTTTATGTACTAATAAATATCGTTCATACAAATTTACAAGTTCACAAATACTTTTTCCCGATGATTATTATCGCCGTATGCAATTTTGCGAAAGAATGATAAATAAATATCACGAAAATGAAATCTTTCTTAATAACGTATTGTTCACAGATGAAAAAACATTTCGGCTACACGGACATCATAACCGCGCAGTTTGTCGTTACTGGTCGCGTAAAAATCTACATTTGAATATACCAACGCGAACGCAGTATCCAGAGAAGCTAAACGTATGGGCAGGTATAATTGGGGATCATATAATTGGGCCTTTTTTTATTGACGGTAATTTAAACGGAAATAGATATCTACAGTTACTTGAAAATAGTATTATCCCCGCAGTACGGGAGCGGTTCAATATTAATGAAGTTTGGTTCCAGCAAGATGGTTGCCCAGCGCACAATACCCGTTATGTAACAAACTTTTTAAACGCGGTTTTTGAAAACAGATGGATCGGTAACTCGGGTCCTATTAAATGGCCAGCGCGATCTCCTGATCTAGCCCCTAACGATTTCTTTTTATGGCCCTTTTTACATAATTCGATCTACGGATACGGTGATGAACGTCCATCAAATCTAGAGGAACTTCGCGCGAGAATTACCGAAGTCACTAATACTGTCATAGAAGATATGTTAACAAATGTGCGTCGGAATTTTTATAATCGGTTGGGTTACAGTTCGTGTCAAGAAGGAGGTTTATTTGAACACTTAACTAATTAATTTATTTAGAATTTAATTATTGCTTAAGAATAACATTTTCTTTTAGCTAATTGCAGGTTTATTGCAATGTTGAATTACAATTCTGTTTTAAGAAGTAAATATTTTATTTTTAAGTATTTTATTATTGTTAAGTTTTTAGAGTGTAATACTACTATAATACTAAATATTATTTTCGTTAAGAAGTTTTTTTATGTAAAAGTCTAGTAGTTCTGTTTATGTATGTTTGTTTTTTTATGTTGTTTATGAAGCTGTGATGAGTTACTTCACTGAGATGTTATCAGTGATTATCTGATGCTTCAAACAACTGCAAATATTTACTTATATCGGGAACACAATACCTCCTACACTGCTTTTCACTTGCTTTGCCTACGAATACATTTATACGTATAACTTAATAATACGCCCGCTGTCAGTGTGGCAATTCAAGTTGACACGCCCATTATAGTCGACCAGTAGTTACTAATACATGCATCGCGCTATGGATGGCGGCCACACTGTATATATATATATATATATATATATATATATATATATTGTGATGGTTCAGCTCATTCCTATAGTATATAAAGAAATTAATTAATTTATGTTGTCAAAAGAAAGTAATATCAATTAAAGAATAGTAATTAAAACGTAAATAATTTGGTAAATTCTATGTAAACATAATGTAAGATCTAAATTAGCTTTTTAGTTATGATACCGAACTTAATTGAATATTTTAATTTGCTTATTTATTTTATTTTAGTCATTTTCTAATTTATTATAACTTAATATCGCGTTAAATCAAGTATTTTAAAACTAATTATCATTAAAATATTAATGTACACATAATTTTGAACGTTACTGTTAGTTTAACTTTTGATTATCCCCTGTTAAAGTATGCAACTTTGATTACGTGACGGTAATATATTAATATTGATATAGGTTTATATAGAAATAATTATTATAGGAATTTGAACGAAAAGAACGTAGTAATATTCAGAAAAATAATTTGATAAGATGGATAAAATTACTTTATTTTTTACAAAAATATAAATAAAAATAAATATCACTAGCTTCCTTTGGTAGTTATGACAAAAAAACATAAGTTGATTCGGGAGAATTTTTGCACTACTTATAAATAAAAACGACGCTTTTTCGACGCATCAATTTGAAAATTCAAAAATACTTAATAAATAAACATAATTTAATTAGAAAGATTGTTTTAAATAAATAATAAATATCAAGAAATACTCCGCTTCAAAGCTAGTTAATTCCAGAAGTATTTGCTAAAACGATAATGATTTAAAAGTGCTAAATTAATTAAAATTGGTACATTTACCTAGGAACTTATGCAGAAACTGGACCTTGGTAAAGAAAACGTTCCTCTATAGGCAAACCCAAGCAATTCTAACTCAATTTATGACCTGAACACCGCTGAGCCTTAAATATCCTACCAGAAAACTTCACACTCTCCATAAAACAACAGGTATTCTCAGGTGGGACTATATATGCATAAACTCTAAAATTGCATTTGTTTAACCATCTAATTTAATAAACCATATTAAAATCACGTCATCTTGGGGTAAAATATATTTTTTAATCACTATATATTAAAGTAATGTCATTGTAATTATAATTAATAGTAGTATAATATCCATTTTTCTTTACAAAACACTTTTTTAATTAATATAAGAAACATAGTATAGGCAACTATTAATATCATTTGTTAAGGGGTTAAAAGAGCAACCCAATACTTTTTTTAATTTATTTGTGTATTTCTGTATCTTGTGAAAAATTAATTGGGAAATAAATTTATTGATTTATAATTATTTTGTTTATTTTATGCATGCTTGCTACAATGTCTGTTATCTAAGAACCGACTTAAAACCCGAGATTCAGGAGTACTTTTACTTAAAAATTATTATCATATTTACAGTTTACATAGTTGGGCAATTCACACATCTTCAAAAGTATTAATTATTCACTATTTACATTCTACAGGGTGTTAATTTATTTACAATGTATATATATATATATATATATATATATATAATATTTTCGTGACCTTGGTATGATATGGTAAACTCAATCAGTCGGCGATTAAAGGTCTGTTTTACTTCAAAGTATATATATTTAAAAAACCCTATGGCAATGATGCCTTTATCCTTCGATAAAGGCATCATTGCCGAAACATGTAGGGTTTTTTAAATATATATACTTTGAAGTAAAACAGACCTTTAATCGCCGACTGATTGAGTTTACCATATCATACCAAGGTCACGAAAATATTATATATATATATATATATATAAATATAATATTTTCGTGACCTTGGTATGATATGGTAAACTTAATAAGTCGGCGATTAAAGGTCTGGTTTATTACTTCAAAGTATATATATTTAAAACAACCCTACATGTTTCGGCAATGATGCCTTTGTCAAAGATATAAAAAATATAAATGACAGAATATAAATGTCAAATTTGACATTTATATTTTTTATATAAATATATATACTTTGAAGTAATAAACCAGACCTTTAATCGCCGACTTATTAAGTTTACTATATATATATATATATATATATATATATATATATATATATATATATATATATAGTGTTTTAGATAATATCTTAGCCGTTTATTAAATATAACAATTGATAAATTACGGTATATATATATATATATATATATATATATATATATATATATATACCGTATGAACGCCGGGGAGTGATTGATCTACCACAATGTAGTAAGACGAAGACGAATAGCGAGTTTATGTGGTTAGGGTTGAGAGAGTATATTCAATCTGTTCTACTGTCTAACTGTACGGGCGTTCCATTTCTTTATCCAACACATTCTACATACGATCTAAGTACGAATCAAATAATCTCTCTCTAACACATTGAATATTCCTATCAGTCGCTCATTGTGTTCAAGCAAGGCGAATATACTTGCAGTTGGTCAGTCATTACTTATATATCCATCGATCGCACGACGTTGTGCACACGGTATATATATATATATATATATATATATATATATATGTATATATATAAACCCTACATCTTTCGGCAATGATGCCTTTATCCTTGGATAAAGGCATCATTGCCGAAATATGTAGGGTTTTTTAAATATATATATACTTTGAAGTAAAACAGACCTTTAAGCGCCGACTGATTGAGTTTACCATATATATATATATATATATATATATATATATATATATATATATATATATAATTTAAACAAAATTATCGACCGTAATATATTGATAAAATAAATTAAAATCGGGTAAGCGGTCTGTCAATTAAAAAACTCCTTTATTAAATAACCCTGTATTTCGCAACAAATTTGTTGCTTCTTCTGGGGATACTACAAGATTAATGTATTAATGTATTAACTATTACTCATTAATCTTGTAGTATCCCCAGAAGAAGCAACAAATTTGTTGCGAAATATAGGGTTATTTAATAAAGCAGTTTTTTAATTGACAGACCGCTTACCAGATTTTAATTTATTTTATCTATATATATATTAAAAACCTCTTCATTTATTGTTGTTTTTTTAATAATCAAACAGTACTTACTTTACGTATCGCCCTCGTATATTTTTATTTATTTTTTTTATACGACTATTTCCTAATCAATTTTGTTTGAAATAAGCAATACTCCGACAAAATTTGGTAGATTTTAATAATTAAATTGTCTCCTCTGCTATTCCTAATTATTATTACTTCTTTATTAGTCATCACTTTTGCTTCTTCTTGTTTCAGGGCTATTCACATATGTATGTATATTTATCTAAACTAATTGATAAAAAAATATGGAATATTTATGTATTTATTTATGTTTACGTCAAAGTATATTTTTGTTTTTCGAGAAACCCTTCCAAAGCATACCAAGTAGCTGCAAAGAAGGGGAACATGCGGGCAAAAGAAACCAACTTGAAACTCAATCACCATCGATTATACCTCTGACCCAATTCAACATGGAGAAAATTCGCAAGTTTTCGGACCGTAGTGCGCACGGGATATTTTGCTTTATCACATATCGGTCGCTGGGAGAGAAAATTGACGGGATAATGTGGGGAAGGATGACGAATTAGCCCTGCTTGATTATACCGCTCTATATTTCTCTTGGGAATATATTTTCCTCTTACAAAGTTGTTAAACTAACATACATTGTTTACGGTAATAACTTGATATATGTAATTACTTGTATACGGACTTCGTCTTTTCCATAAACAGTCATTTTAATTCGATATTATCGTGGCAATTATATTTAATGCCCTCTTCGAAGTATCGAGAATATAACAGAAATTCCGAAAATCTATTTCAGGAGACATTTCAAAATGTAAACAGTAGATTAAAACATTCATCTATGGCAGCATATGTTCAAGTAATATTATACAACGTGTTTCAAAAAGAACTTCATCTCAGTAGGTACTGAGTAATTGATACTTGTAAATTATTATAAGCCACTTGCCTTATATTTATAACTACTTATCTAATGTCATTTTGTTAATTTTCTTATTTAATAAAAATACTACTAAATAGTGTATACATCACAATTTCTTAACGGAGGATGGTAATATTCTTACGGGGAATGTAAGCGACAGTTTCACTTGCAGCTTTCTAATAGAGTTGTGGATAATACCGCTTTACATCATCACATTAGTCTAGTGGTGTAGATATTTCGAGCTACAGGATTAAATTAAGCGCTTTTAGAAGATTACACCCTCATCGTGTTATAAGCAGAGGTGTTTGGCCAGCGTCGTCACCAGATCTTACTCCGTTAGATTTTTCTATTTTAGGATTGCTAAAAATTGAAGTATATAAGACAAGAATGAAGAACTTAGATGATTTGCTGAATACAATTACAACTAAATGTAATAAAATAACACCAAATGTATAGCAGAATATTTTTGACAACCTGAAACACCGTATTCAACAGAATGGTGACCATTTTGAACATTTGTTATAAATAATAATAATTAAAATTTCTACAAATTAGTTATTTACCTTGGTTGTTTGATTAATATCCCATCTTTAAGTTTTTTTAAGTTTTCTTATTAAATACATTAATGATTTAACCATATCTCTCGATAATAAATTTTAACAGTGACAGTAACCTTCATACCATTTAATATATTTCCGCATTTCAAGAATGCAGAACATCATAATTTATAACTATTAAGATAAAATAAAACAAATTTTATGAATTTCACTTTTTAATTATCACTGTAACGAGTCGTTTCGCACCAACCTGGGCTTCGTCAGACATATAACTAACTTATTTACAAAATATTTTTTATATTAAACACAAGTAAACAGTAACAAGCAAAAACACATGTTTTATTTTAAAAAATAGTCAGAGGGATGGGTGCTTTTTATTACGGGATGTCTATACAAAACTTTCGCTACGGTTTATAAAAAAATGTACAGTTCTTAAGTAATAAAACTAAAGGTTTACATTATATTACAGGGATAAAGAATTCTATGGAAAAATACAAAAATACTATACACTATGTAACTGTCAGCAAATCAAATAAATAGATTAAGTAAGGGTGAATTATTTGTTTCTAATTGATCATTTAAGATCTTGTCCGTTCTCTTTATTTTATTGATTTCCAGTGACTCTAATAAATTAAGTTTTTTGCCCTTATTTTCTATATGTAATATTTTAAATTCTTTGTTAAAAATGTGGTTCGTTGAATTGATATGAGACGCATATGAAGAGTCACTTTTATTATTTCTAAATGAAGAAAAATGTTCTTTGACGCGTACTTCAAACGATCTGCCTGTCTGTCCGATATAAGTCATAGGGCAACTACCGCAGGTTAACTCATAGACCCCTGACTTTTTATTGTTGTTTGTTAAATCCTTATTGTTTTTTATAAATTTGGATAAATTGTTATTAGTTTTAAACGCTGTATTAATGTCAAACTTTCTTAAATATTTACAAATGCTCTTCAAGCACAAAAATTTGTAAATATTTAAGAAAGTTTGACATTAATACAGCGTTTAAAACTAATAACAATTTATCCAAATTTATAAAAAACAATAAGGATTTAACAAACAACAATAAAAAGTCAGGGGTCTATGAGTTAACCTGCGGTAGTTGCCCTATGACTTATATCGGACAGACAGGCAGATCGTTTGAAGTACGCGTCAAAGAACATTTTTCTTCATTTAGAAATAATAAAAGTGACTCTTCATATGCGTCTCATATCAATTCAACGAACCACATTTTTAACAAAGAATTTAAAATATTACATATAGAAAATAAGGGCAAAAAACTTAATTTATTAGAGTCACTGGAAATCAATAAAATAAAGAGAACGGACAAGATCTTAAATGATCAATTAGAAACAAATAATTCACCCTTACTTAATCTATTTATTTGATTTGCTGACAGTTACATAGTGTATAGTATTTTTGTATTTTTCCATAGAATTCTTTATCCCTGTAATATAATGTAAACCTTTAGTTTTATTACTTAAGAACTGTACATTTTTTTATAAACCGTAGCGAAAGTTTTGTATAGACATCCCGTAATAAAAAGCACCCATCCCTCTGACTATTTTTTAAAATAAAACATGTGTTTTTGCTTGTTACTGTTTACTTGTGTTTAATATAAAAAATATTTTGTAAATAAGTTAGTTATATGTCTGACGAAGCCCAGGTTGGTGCGAAACGACTCGTTACAGTGATAATTAAAAAGTGAAATTCATAAAATTTGTTTTATTTTATCTTAATAGTTATAATGGAATTTCATCAAGTAAAGGCCGAAACAATCATATATCATAATTTATAGCAGAAATTCATGGACAACTAGATGTAATTTTTTTTGGAACAGGTTGTACAAAAGGTGTCTGTACAAGGTTACAGGTGTCTGTAAAAGGTCTTCACAAAAACCTACTACATATTACTTACACCCAAATAAGTAAATAAGCTAACTCAACTTTAGTTCGACCGCTATATGGCGGTGGAGTTACAATTGGTATTTTTATTATAAATATGAAACGGCTTATGCGATTTTGCTAAAATTTGGTACATTAACGTAAATATATGAGACAAAAAAACCCATATCCAAATTTTGGATAACATCATTCCATAGGTGTAGAACTTAGGTTCTTCTTATAATTGCGCGTTTCAAATTTCTACGCCACTGGAAGAAGAGGGATTTAAGTGTAAAATTTAGATTGCGTAACTTATTAACTACAGAAAAGGTACTTGTTGTATTGTCAGATTACTGTCATGGTTTTTGTGAAACTTAAATATTAACAATACCAGGCATCAAAAAAAAATTAAGTTGCTAAAAGGTATACGATATTCTTAGATAGACTTTTTTACAAACGTGTTTATTTGTATCGGCGCATTCCAATTTTGTTTTCGGGTTTTACCTATTTTTTTTTGTCCACACAATGTTTTTAAGGTATGTAGTATTTAATACATTATTTGCCTTTACACGAACAATTTTTATTGACCGTTTCCATAGTTTCCAAATAAAACAACTGTTAAATTTAAAGCATCTAAATTCTTATCAAGATTTAGAAGCATTTTATCTCCTTTAGGGCCGGTTGTACAATTAGATTTTAGGAAGGGCTTAACCTCTAGCGGCCCTTAGCATCAGTTTAGTGACAGTTGTGCATTGTACATTCAAGGTTTATAGTAGTGATGTGTCGATCCGGATGGATTCGTTCCAAAGGAACGACTCCATCCGTGGAACGAATTGGAACGAAACCGAAATTGTAACTGTATGTCGTTCCTTTGTTTCGTTCCATCCGTGGAACAAATTGGAATGAAACCGAAATTGTAACTGTATGTCGTTCCTTTGTTTCGTTCCATCGAGATCATTCAATCTATAACCACGATAGAATGGCATGTCGTCAAGCATTTGTCGATCTTTTCACATACTTGCTTACTAGGATATAAATTATAAATGTATATATTGTCCATGTATTTTTTCATAATGGAAACAAATCATTAATACATAAGTCTCCCTATTTATGTTTATTTTAACTTTTGGCTCTTATCTACTCCATCAATTATCGCTTGTTTTAATAATATATATATATATTCGATGTTAATAAGAATCTAAGGTTTCTAATTTATTTTATTGGCCGGATAAGAGCCGCTTTAATTGAAAAGAAAAATGCAAACCGCAGTGAGCCTATTGCAATAGAAAAAGTGTAGATACAGCAGACCATAACATATGGGGTAACTTTGATAATGAGATTTCGGAAATAAAAACAACATTAAACCCTACTGCAGAAGCAATTATAAATATGTTCAAGAATCCTTATTAACTAGGAATCAAAATCCTCTTAAATGGTGGGAAGACAGGTATAAATTTGTATACCTTTATGAAAAAATTATATTTCTAAATTATAATCATAACTTAATGTAATTTTTGTACACCAGTACTATAGGTTTATATTTATTGTTTTGTATTTATTGTAAGATTTACATGAAAACATGTCAGTGTACATGTAAATATAAAATATAAAATGAGTACTTATACATTCTTTTCCTACATAAATACGATATTATACAAATAATACTCATGCAGCTCTTAAATAAATAAATTAAACAAACAGGTAATTACTCCGATACAATAAAGCTTGATCGAAATTAATGTGTCACTTGTCGGACTTTACTACTCCGATCGGCATTTAACATCGAGGTTGTTATAATCGTTCCAAGGAACGAATCCTCTGGACTCGTTCCATCTGCAGAATGGAACGAGAAGGAACGAGTCCGAGGAACGATTTCGCCCATCTCTAGTTTATAGTTTAACCCTTTCAAGACGAAGTTTTAATTTTTTCGAAAATAGTTTTTTTTTCTTCGGTTTTAATACAAGCATGGTTATAAATGGCAAAAATAAAGACAAACCAAAGTTATTTTATTTTAAATAAACCAAAAAATAGTGATTCCCTTTGGAACCACTAGGAAGTTACAGGTCAATCGAAACGATAACATTATTTCTCATGGAATTTAATGAAACAATTATTTTTATCTTGGGGTACAACCCCACTTTACAATTAGTACAGTGCTATCTTCTACATCTTAGTTGCGCTTTTGAGCTGCAGTTTGCGCACCTGAGTTTTCAGGCATGTGAGCAGCCTTAACCATTCTCCTTTCCAAAGGTATTTGTTTTCTAAATTTTGAGGTGGGTTTTTCAGCACTTCGCCTTCCCATTTGCAACATTGTAGGAATCGCGCATATAGGTCCAGTAACAACAGCAATTTTGAACTCTTTTAAAGATAAGCTGGACCCTATTGTTTGTGCCTTGAATAGAATAAAGGCATTGACAACTGTTAAATCCCCAAAATGCCAAAAAATTATATTACACTATTTCCGTGATTTACGATCCAGTTCATAATAAGTAGAGAACAGATGCAATTTCCATAAAACGCAATCGGCAATTGGAATTGTGTATAACGTCGCTCAGTACATCCCGGCGTAATTCAATGAAGTATTTGTTTGACTTACTCGGACACCTGGTCTCGCTGCGATAACAATGGAAAAGCCAGCTATTGTATTCGGAGAATATAGTGTTTTTTAAAGTGTTATCATGGCCGTAGATAGAAGCGGGGTTTTTATCATGTATTTTATTTATTAGTTTATATTTCGTAAGATAAATAAAGTGGTGTGAGTAAGTTTCTTGTTTTCATAGTTTTAACTGTTAATTACATGTAATTTTTGTGATAGATCCTGTTTAATATCGTTTGATTGAATCTACTTCTCCCAATTATTTAGACGTAAGTGTGCATTGAATTTCGTTCAATTTCAATAACTTACGCGTACATTAGTTTTCATTTATTTAGACCTAGAGCATTGTTTAAGTTACTTTTTCAGATATGATACGGAAGAACGTCGAGAACGGCACCGTAAAACAATGGCGAGTTGGATTGATGGTCATACTGATTGTATGTCCATTGTCAGTGATTCCGCAATTAATTACAAAATCCGTAAAATATCGTCAAAAATTCACTTAGGATCGCAAACACATCTGAACTCTTTAAAACTTTTATGGCGGCTAATATTCCATTAAATAAACTTAGCAATCCCACTTTAAAAATATTTCTGAAAAAATATACTGGTCGAAATGTTCCTGATGAATCAACTTTACGCAAATATTATGTTTCTAGGTGCTATACGAGAACAGTAGAACGCATTAGAAGCCATCTTTTAAATCAATACATATGGATAAGCGCCGACGAAACGGTGGATATGTTAGGACGCTGTGTGGTAAATGTTGTAGCTGGTGTACTACATCCAACTATTCCATATAACGCATATGTAATAGCAACAAAAGTTATAAATACAGTTGATGCGGAAACAGTTGCTAAAACGATTAATGAGAATATTCAAAATAAACTTCATTCCGACGACAGGTACAAAGAAAATGTACTTTTATTTGTAAGTGACGGAGCTGCATATACTCGTATATTAAAGGAAACATATCCTAATTTGCTGCATATTACTTGTGTAGCTCATGTTCTCCGCAGAATCTGTGAATATATCAGAGCACCTTTCCAGAAGTTGATAGACTTGTATCCGCTTTTAAAAAATTTTCAGAAAAGCACCATTGAAAGTAGCTCCTTTCAGGGAAAAATTTCCATCTCTGTCACTGCCTCCCACTCCAGTAATAACTAGATGGGGAACATGGCTGGAAGCTACTAGTTATTATGCTGAGAATTTCGATAGTCTAAAACATTTCGTAACACTGCTAAAGGAGGATGCTAGAAGTATTGGTGAGTGCAAGGAGCTCAAATAAATCCCAAATTTAAAAAATCAGTTGTACTTTCTTCACGAACACTTTGGAAAATTGCCAAAACTAATCACTTATTTTGAAAATCGAAATCTCAATCTTAAATGACGGATTAACCACATTAGATGTGGCTGTTAATAATTTGAAAAGTATTCCAAGTGACTTCGGATGTGGCCTTCGGCAAAAGTTTGAAGCAATTCTTAATAGAAATCCAGATTTAATTACATTGCAGCAATTATGTATGTAGACAATTCAACAAAATCTAACGGCTAAATATGAAGAAATGATAGAATATTTCCAGTATGCACCTATAACCAGTTGCGATGTAGAAAGGACGTTTTCTATTTATAAGGATGTACTTAATTCAAAGAGAACAAAATTGACAGAAGAAAACCTCGAGAAACTATTGCTAGTCAATATTAATACTCCTTTACTCAACTTGAACGACAAAATGAACAAATAAAAATGTTCCAATTATAGAAATAAAATTAAAAACTTTTCAACAAATACATATGTATTTCGTAATTTTATAGATCACCACCCGTTTGTTTTCCAATTATATAAATAAAATTAATTAATAAATATGTATTTCGTAATTTTAGATAGATAGATCACCACCCGTATGTTTTCCAATTATATAAATAAAATTAAAAACTTTATAAATACAACTTTTCAACAAATAAATATGTATTTCGTAATTTTATAGTTTCCAATTATATAAATAAAATTAAAGATTTTAGAAATACAGCCTTTCGCCAGTACTGCACTGGGTGGTAAGCGTGTCCGTTCTCTAATAATAAGATTTGAGCATATCGGATTTATCCACGTACTCCATATGATGATTATAATCCTTGACGAATGTTTTGCCTCATATTTCTTCTACAGTACCACATTTTTGTTTTCTGCGTACGGTCTTTTCATATTCCGGGTGATGAAAGTTGCTGAGGAACAATATTGGTTTTTTTATCTATTCATCGCAAAGCAAAAATACCGTCTCCACTTATTCTACATTTTGAGTCACCCTCTTTCATTTTTCTATTTGCTTAGAAATCTTCAGATAAAGTGCATTTTTTTAGAAGCAATGAGCTAGGATTTTGGCAGAATCTCGTCGCTAGGAACACCAATCGACAAATTAGTAATACAACGTCCTCTTGAATCGGTGGTTTCAATCAATACATATGTAAAAATGTTTGTTCCGAATTTTACCTTTAATTTCCTCAACTATCTCCGAATACAAGGAACTTGAGTCATTTCTTCGTAGTGTTGTTTCACCTGCTCCGTTGAATTTGCAATACTTCCGAAGAAAAGTAGTGAAGTTTTGATTACGTAGCTTTGATAAGGGAATATTTGACGTCGTCATTACACGTTGCATTACATAGGTCTCGATTAAAGATGTCTTGTTCGTTTAGCTTTTTGGACATTGATTGGAAACATTACGTTAATGTGGGTTGTGACACGTCTTCAGATTTCATTTTACCCAATTTAGTAATATGAACAGAAGTTTTCACGTGTTGGTCTATTTGATATTTTTTATCGCATGGTATCTGCAATGAAAAAAAACAAAAACTGAAATATCAAATTTAAAAGCAATAATATCAATACTTAGATCTAAATCCCTAACAAATAAGTTCAAAATATTAAACCAAAGCGCCCCGAGTGTCCAAATGGTGCGAAATCGGTTAATACACCTAGGGTTCCGTATAAAAAATTAAGTTAATACTGACAGGGAAAAACTGAAACGCCCTGTACATTTCTCTGAATGTACTTGCTTTTAACTTTTTTTTGTATCGCAAAAAATAACAGATGTCGACCGATTTCGTACCGCTCTTTATATTGAAAATTTAAAAATTATTATAATTTTAGCACATGCAGAACAGTAGACTTTTGCCATATGTATACGTAGTTCTTTGTATGGCTTAATCCACACTGATGCTCTACTGACGATCTACTGGCTTTGGGTATTTTATTACCAAAAATAAATAAAATACCACAATGAAGTTAGAAGTTATAACTTCTAACTTCATTCACCTAGTTCAAGTAGGTAGTATATATAAAATATATGCAAAATATGTGCTGCCAGGCTTTGAAAGGCTGTGTGACAAGATTTTAATAAATCGAGGTTTCTTTTGTTTTCGTAGCTTTTATTGCATTTGGTTATAAAAATAATATAATAAATAGTAATAAACACAGCTTCTAATCTAGTAATATATTATCAGAATGTGTTTTTCTGGATTTTAGTTAAATTTACACCTTGTTTTAGAATATTGTGAATGAACACTTTACAATTGACTACTTACAACATGGAAATTCAATGAAACTAAAACTTCAACACTAATAAAAGGCCTTTGTTGTTTATAATAATAGTTCTTAACGACAGTAATAAAATTTTCTAAGAATAGGGGCTTTACTTCAGCTCCAAAATGTCCATTTTCGATCAATTATGGAAGTTATTCGTAGAGTTGCACACTTTGTCTCGAATGCATGTATTGTAAGGACGGCTTGTCGTTAAAATATTACGATTCGTTTTAAGTTTAAATTGAATTCACAACCAAATACAAATACATGCGTATTATTATTTATGATCCATAAATACAAATGGCTATTATGATTGTGTATAATAACAATATCCAGTGCATACTAAAATATCACTCTATTAATTTATGAGATCCGGCAAATCATTTCAGAGAATATTTAGATAAATAGTTAAATGTGGGATGCACTACATACGGTCCTGCCGTACCGCAAACATCCTCAGCTCTACACATAAGTATCAATGCCACTGGTCTTTTTTCTGAGAATTTGTCGACATTGTGATATTTACTGTTCAGTTTTTTAGTTTGTTTTATTCAAATAGTTTTTATTTATATAAAGTTATCATTAGAGCTGAGGATGTTTGCGGTACGGCAGGACCGTATGTAGTGCATCCCACCAGCGTATAAACACGATGCAGCGAAACACTTTAGTTAGTCGTGAACTGGCAACGTGATCGTGTGTTGTCTTGAGCTCTATTTAATAAGTATGACGGACGTGCCCAAGCCAAGAAAGCGCCCATTGTATAACGACGTGAAGAAATTTATCCGAGACTTTCCCGATTTGTATTATAATGGAGCAAAAGTGGTTTGTAAATTATGCGATAAACAGTTACTTTGCTGGGACAAATACGACTGTAAAAGACATGTTGAAAGTGTACACCACAAAGACAAAAAAAATAATGTGCTGTCTAAAACGCAATTCATTTTCGATTTATTGACAATGCTACTCGTCTGCGATGTGCCAGTTCACCTGCTAGATAAAAAAGCCTTTCACGACTTTTGGAATAAATACAATTCCAACAAAAAGCTACCGTCACGGAGAACGTTACTCACCTATTTACCAATTGTGCGTGAGGACATTGAAAACAGAATGAAAGCAGTAGTAAATGATAAACAGTTATGGGTGTGTCGACGAAACGACAGATCGAAAAAAACATTCTATTGTGAATATTATAGTGCGTGTACTAGATCCTGTCAAATCAACATTTCCCATTTTATTAGCCAGCAAAAGATTGAAAAAGTGCACTAGCGAAGTAATTACGAAGGTAGTGCTGGATACGCTACAAAAATTTCAAGTTTCAACTAATCAACTCCTGATGTTTATGAGCGATGGTGCTGCGACAATGCGTTCTGTAGGCCGTTCTCTTAAAGCAGATTGTGAGAGACTTTTGCATGTGACATGTAAAGTTCATGCTTTACACCTTGTGGCACAAACTATTCGGCAATGTTATCCAGAGGTGGATGCATTAATAGCAACCACAAAAAAAGTGTTTCTAAAATCTCCCAAACGAATTCGAGAGTTTCACAGTCGGTGCCCTGGTATTCCCGAACCACCAGAGCCAATCCTTACACGTTGGGGAAGTTGGTTAAAGGCGGCATTTTATTATGCCAAGTATTTCCAACAAATAAAATCTGTGGTTCTACAATTTAATCCTGCCGAAGCTGTAGCCATTAAGGAAAGCCAGAGACTCTTTCAAAACCCTTCCCTTGATGCAGATTTACAAACTATTTATAACAATCATATAGGATTGTTTAACGCAATCGAGAAATTTCAAAATACTGCATTATCGTTAGCGGAGTCACTGCAAATACTGGACGATGTACACACCCAGCTATACGCAGTAAATGACAACAAAAATGTTAATGTAATAGAAAAGTTCGAGAGTGTGATAAACAATGATTTTGATTTTACCAGATTAAAACAAATTAGTAATGGTGCAAGTGTAGATTCGGTTTCTATCTATAAAGATAATTTTAATTGTGCGTGTGTTACATCCGTAGATGTCGAGCGGTCTTTCTCAAAATATAAAAAAATTTATTCATCACGGCGTACATCGCTCACCGCTACAAATATGGAAACGTATCTAATGCTACAAACTTACTGCAAGTCTTATCCACTTGGCGCTATGCTATAATAATCGTAAATAAGGTAAGTGTGTTATTTATATACAGTACACATAACTGACATACCTAAGTGATATAAATAGCGAATGCATGTAAAGCAATAAAATCACGCATACATCACCGATCGAAACAAGGTTATTATATTCGTGCGTTTAACTGAATACTATCCTGGCACACCGCAAACATCCCCAGCTCTAGTTATCATGTTATCAATCACTGTTCATATTCATTTAATTTCATAATTTTGTTCTATTATTGGTGTAAAACTGTTGGACAATAAAGACTATTTATTATTATTATTTTTATATTCGATAAGGTAGCATACTAATCTTGTTTATTTATATTCAGTTAATACAAAGTAGCTTCCGTAACTCCTTCTGGAATATATGTATATAAGTATATAGGAAATAAAGTTCAGGATGTCAATATTCTTTTATAAAAAACAGGAAATAAGATTACAGATGCGTGATATGATATACCGATAGCAGTGATGTTGCCTTATTCATCTACGTTCATAAACACTTTATTAAATGAAGAAAATGACTTCCGTATGTCCCGTTTACAGTTTCATGAAAATTTTCAGTAAGCTATATTACTTTTACTTTTCAACCTACTTAAAATATATGAAAATACTTTGTGATACTGTCGTTCATAAAAAAAAATTCTTTTCATTTTAGTAGTACTTGATATATATATTCAGTGATATAATTATTATGCCATTAGCATTACGGCATGTATTAATACTGTTGAATAATATAGTTAATTTTTAGAAATTTTATAGTCTCAAAAGTCTAAAACACAAAATAGTTAGGCGATGTTACATTTTACAAATTAATAAGAATTGTAATAGTAACATTTCTGGTTGTTTAGTTAATTAACTTTATTTACAAGTTTTATTAGAAAATTTAACTTGTTAATTCTAGATTACAAAATTTAAACAAATATATGTTACTAACCTACCATACCATCACAGCAGAGGTGATCAACCAATGGAGAGACTTCATCAAGTTTCATTTCATTGACGAAAGATCAATTCCTCAAAATAGTAATGCTCAGCCACATGCAGCACGGATCAGTGCTGCAAGATTGTTCCTGCGGTGATGGAAAGTATCCTCCAGACATTGCCCCTCAAGTATCACTTGTAGGGACGTCGTTGAAAAACATCGATGTTTATGATATTCAGCGTTAATAAACATGAATATCGATGTTCAAAAACTATTGAAAAAGGACCATGAATGTACCGATATTATCGAGTCTAATTATACTGTGACATCACCTACTGCTATTTACATGTAAGATATAAATTTGTTTATTATTAAGGAACAATAATGATTATTGACTAATGAATAAGAAATTAAGTAGAATTAGTAATTCTTTTTTCCATATTTTTAATTTAAATTTTAGGTAAGTTAACAATAGGCAGTAGTTTAGTTTATTCCAGTTATTATTCAAGAGCAGGAGGGAGGGCTATGACACACTGAATCTCGCGAAGGTGGAACTTACAATTTTTTATTTATACAACTTATAATGTATTATTTAAAGATAACTTAATATTGGGAAGTTGCTAAAAATAGCTGGGGGCATTTGCAAAGTGGTACCTGGGATATGTTTCTTAAATGGCCCTTAATCATTTATATATTTTATTTAAAACTTGGCGTTTAAAGAAGTATGAATAATAAGAAATAATAAAAATCCGATAAATTTTGAATTACATGTAGTTCCAACATAAAGATATAATATCATAAAAAAATATAAATACAAAAATCACTGTAAATCCAAATATACTTCGTCCATAGGAATAGGAACCGACGTTTTCTCTAAAACATCGATATTATCGATATTTTGATGAGCAAGCATCGATGTTAAAACATTGATATTTTAAGATCGATACATCGATGTTTTCAAAACATCAAAGTCGATGTCCCAATCGTTTGATTCGTTCAAACGCTTGATTCGTTTCCTTGCAGAAGTGGAAATAGAACTGATAAGGAAGGATGTAAATGATGCCAAAAAAATATACTTTATGCTTTTTTGGAATCATTTTAGCAATTTATTTTATTATTAATACGAATTACGTATTATTTATTTCTTTACTAATACGAAATGCGTATTATTTTATCGGCGTCAAAACAATCAGTCCCTCAATTCTGGCCTGGTCTCTGGCTTTTATAACATTAGCATTTAGACAAAAGCCAAAGGCATTTTTCAGCACCTCTTCTTCTTAATTCTTGAATGCCTTTTTGGAATTTGATGTTATTAATATTAAAAATTAGCCCTATTTTTTCTATTACTATTCACGTATTTATTTTGATTAATATTTGTAATATTAAATATTTTCATTTATCTGTCAAAATTTTTCTAATTTTACGAAATTTCAGTTATGCTTTATTTTACAAATTTCAAGATTTCTAGTTATATTTTCCAAAGCCTCAACTAATCCTGTTTATGTTTTGTTATTCTACTTGTTTTTGTAAATTGAGCCCGTATTAAATAATTTAAGCCTGTTATTTTATTTGCTTCAGTCGGTTTGTAGAGTCTATAAATTCTTTTCGGATGCTATTCTTATTGGCTGGTTAGTAATGTATTTTGGTTCATTCCTTGACTTTTAACTGTTTGTTCTCCTTTCAGTTATAGATATGGATATTATTTTATTTAAATGAAGTTGGAATTATTATATTACGATGGTTTTTTTTTATAAAATGTAATTTTGTTATCTTTGATGTATCCTTTTTTAGTAGTATTTTAGTTTTAATATTAAGTAAAGCGGATTTTGCTAACCAAAATCCTGAAATGTCCTATCCTAAGGTAACCCCTGGCCAATTTTTCTCTCATCTCGAAGAATTTCGTCTCGATTTCACCGTCTTTAGGTTTAAAAATTTTATAATACGTTTATTTATTATCCAGAACATGTCAATATACATGAATATATTACATTCTCGAATAGATCTTAATAGATCTTCACTTAGTACATTGTTTTAATTATGAGATTTTAATTTCTGAATCGGGGAGTATAGTATTAATCTTATGATGGAATTTAAACTGTAAATTTAATAAAATATTTAATTAAAATATAGCGCATAAGGAAGTAGTATGTCACTAGCTTATTATGCTGAGATCGAATCCAGAACTTACTCACTCAGAGAAAGTTTTTCTAGTTATCTAGTTTAAGGTGTGTTTTGTTCTATCTTGACCTACCGATCCCTAGGCGTAACTACCCATATAAGCTTTCCTTAAGTTATTCCGCGGCAGTTATACTGAAACTTCGGTGCGTTTTCACTATTCTATTTATTTAATAAAACACTTACGCCTATTTCACAAAGCAAGCCTGACCGTTTTTAATACAAAACTTTTTTAATTCTTTTGCTGCTAATACCGTGGCGAACTTAAATTGTTATATGTTAATAATCTATCTATTAATACTATTATGTTTGAAATGATGTGTTCTGATGTTAGAATGATACTCTGTATCTTGCTATAATAAGACTAATGCATCGATATTGATCTACAGTTCATAAAGTATTTCTCTGCAGTTCATACTGCCCAAAGTGCGAACCGCAAACCGCTGTAATACTACACACTTTAATTATTTTAAGGTACTCTTATGTCTTAAATTTAGTCATGTGACTGCAAAAAAATACTTTATCAACTGTATGCTGATGTTTAAAAATAGAGAAAGTAACCACATTACAAATAAAACAGACATGCAATATACATATCTGTAACTGTACACATGGACAATACACCTCGTATTTTCAGTATTTACTTCTGCTTAAGACACGTGTTTCTGCCATCTATAGGCGTCATCATTCAAGCTAGTGAAGCAATGTAATACAAATAATACAAATCTTTTTTAAAAAACAGATTTGTATCTGTATATACATTTACGCTGAAATCGCCTACAAGATATAGCAAATATCGTCCTGTAAGGTGGCACTATTTAATAAGTGACATCTGCCGGACGAAAGAGACTATGCCGAAAAGGGCGACCTTTCGCTTGACCAGCTAAGCTGGTACATAAGCGAAAAAATACGTACATCGGTGTAGTCCATTAACACGAGCCATATGTAGGCAATTTCAGCGTAAATGTATATACAGATACAAATCTGCTTTTTAAAAAGGATTTGTATTATTTGTATTACATTGCTTCACTAGCTTGACTGATGACGCCTATAGATGGCAGAAACACGTGTCTTAAGCAGAAGTAAATGCTGAAAATACGAGGTGTATTGTCCATGTGTACAGTTACAGATATGTATATTGCATGTCTGTTTCATTTGTAACAAATGCGTTATACGTGCATAACGTATTGATATACTTAAAACCTTTTTGTATATTTACTGCCATCTGGCTCGTGTTAATGGACTACACCGATATACGTATTTTTTCGCTTATGTACCAGCTTAGCTGGTCAAGCGAAAGGTCACCTTTTTCGGCATAGTCTCTTTCGTCCGTCAGATGTCACTTATTAAATAGTGCCACCTTATAGGACGAAATTTGCTATATCTTGTAGGCGATTTCAGCGTAAATGTATATACAGATACAAATCTGTTTTTTAAAAAAGATTTGTATTATGTGTATTACATTGCTTCACTAGCTTGACTGATGACGCCTATAGATGGCAGAAACACGTGTCTTAAGCAGAAGTAAATGCTGAAAATACGAGGTGTATTGTCCATGTGTACAGTTACAGATATGTATATCGCATGCCTGTTTCATTTGTAACAAATGCGTTATACGTGCATAACGTATTCCAACAAAACTATTGAATATTTTAGAAAAGTAGACCCTACCACCAGTACGACTAGATGATGACAACACTTGGCGTTTTCCCAAATTTACTGATTCCTGGTAAATTTTCCCTGATGCAATAATAAATGTAGCAACGGCTTAACAATACACTTTTAATATATATTATTTAAATACTATTTTGAAATCCTAAGTAGAGGGTTTAGAATTGAAACATTGTCCCTAATGAAATTTATTGAGGGATATACAGTAAACGTGTAAAGATAGACAGCTTATAGATTATGTATTGAACTCATTTTCTAATAAAGCAAAGTATCAACACAAATAATCTAATAAATGAAACAATAATATAAGCTTTTTATTGTTTGAACACTGTTGAAGGTACGATATAATCTACTTACAAATCCAAGAATTTTGATACAAAGAAATAGAGCGACGATATATAATTTACAAAGGATCAAAGATTTTAATATAAAAGGTGTGTATAAATTGGCGTACTAACCATGGATGACGACGTTCTTGGTCTAATTTGGAGTTCTAATACTAAAACAGTATATACATTTAGCAACATTTTTACTTGGATGCCTCCGGTTTGAAAAAGGCACTAGATATTCCCGTTTTGCCATACTAGCATTTCCACAACGGAAACCGTATATCATGTACATATCGGAATATTCATTGAACGTAAAAGTCATAATGAACAAACAAAACAACAAGTAAACACGGAAGCACGAAAACTATACAAATAAACACGAAAAAGATACAGAGATTACAGAAAAATACGCAAGTCGAATAAAGTAAGTAGGTACATAAGTGTGAAAATTGATAGTAGTAATGCATTTAATTAGAACAACATTAGGCTATCTACTTGCGGCTACTTATTGTTTTAAATCGTTGTCAGATGTGTTTTTCGTGAAAATAAGTTAATAAACAAATATTAAAAACAAATTTTAAAATCAAAAAGAAGACTTTAACGAAAAAATAATAATAATAACAATTCTTCTTTATTCTAAATTGTAACTCTTTCCGTCAACAAATATCAATTAATAACGCTTATTTAAAGAGTCCAAACTTTAGGAACCTCGAGCAGAGGTATAAAGCATGGTATAAAATTTTGGTTTTAGGATTTTACACTCCGAACTTAACTAAGAACATCGCCAAGTGTAGTTAATACGTCAAATTACACACACCTTGTATAGCAAGAATAGCAAAGCAGGAATCCATACTCAACCAAACAACGTATAGCAAACGCCAATTAAGTTGGCGCGAGGAGGGGGTGCGCAGAAGCCGTTTTTAAAAACGTCGACCCCACTACTCAAGTAATTGTCAGAATACATTTGTCATTGACGTTTGACAGAACATATTTTGTAATGTCTTTGCTAGGGGATCATACACGCTCAGAGGTTAGAATTATCTGACATTTGATGTAAAACCAAATACAAATCTCCCCACTACTTCTAATCCTGCGCGAACTTACCCCTTCTCGCGCCAACCTAATTGGCGTTTGCTATACTAGTGTAACGCACCACGCAACAGTTTTATTGTTTGAAGACTATTGACGGTACGACACATCTGGACGATGTGTCCAGATCTTTAAGCAAATAAGATTCGTGGACAAGAAGGTATCAAGCTGATAAAAGATGTAGATTCCAGACCCCAAAAAACTCCCAAAAAATCTTATAAATGATTCCAAAAAAGCATAAAGTATATTTTTTTGGAATCATTTATAAGATTTTTTGGGAGTTTTTTGGGGTCTGGAATCTACATCTTTTATCAGCTTGATACCTTCTTGTCCACGAATCTTATTTGCTTAAAGATCTGGACACATCGTCCAGATGTGTCGTAACGTCAATAGTCTTCAAACAATAAAACTGTTGCGTGGTGCGTTACACTAGTATAGCAAACGCCAATTAGGTTGGCGCGAGAAGGGGTAAGTTCGCGCAGGATTAGAAGTAGTGGGGAGATTTGTATTTGGTTTTACATCAAATGTCAGATAATTCTAACCTCTGAGCGTGTATGATCCCCTAGCAAAGACATTACAAAATATGTTCTGTCAAACGTCAATGACAAATGTATTCTGACAATTACTTGAGTAGTGGGGTGGACGTTTTTAAAAACGGCTTCTGCGCACCCCTCCTCGCGCCAACTTAATTGGCGTTTGCTATACGTTGTTTGGTTGAGTATGGATTCCTGCTTTGCTATTCTTGCTATACAAGGTGTGTGTAATTTGACGTATTAACTACACTTGGCGATGTTCTTAGTTAAGTTCGGAGTGTAAAATCCTAAAACCAAAATTTTATACCATGCTTTATACCTCTGCTCGAGGTTCCTAAAGTTTGGACTCTTTAAATAAGCGTTATTAATTGATATTTGTTGACGGAAAGAGTTACAATTTAGAATAAAGAAGAATTGTTATTATTATTATTTTTTCGTTAAAGTCTTCTTTTTGATTTTAAAATTTGTTTTTAATATTTGTTTATTAACTTATTTTCACGAAAAACACATCTGACAACGATTTAAAACAATAAGTAGCCGCAAGTAGATAGCCTAATGTTGTTCTAATTAAATGCATTACTACTATCAATTTTCACACTTATGTACCTACTTACTTTATTCGACTTGCGTATTTTTCTGTAATCTCTGTATCTTTTTCGTGTTTATTTGTATAGTTTTCGTGCTTCCGTGTTTACTTGTTGTTTTGTTTGTTCATTATGACTTTTACGTTCAATGAATATTCCGATATGTACATGATA
The DNA here is from genome assembly GCA_935421215.2 of Melolontha melolontha. NCBI lineage: Eukaryota > Metazoa > Arthropoda > Insecta > Coleoptera > Scarabaeidae > Melolontha > Melolontha melolontha. Next base: position 85,160,778 of record OW285236.1, on the reverse strand, counting down.
TACGGTTTCCGTTGTGGAAATGCTAGTATGGCAAAACGGGAATATCTAGTGCCTTTTTCAAACCGGAGGCATCCAAGTAAAAATGTTGCTAAATGTATATACTGTTTTAGTATTAGAACTCCAAATTAGACCAAGAACGTCGTCATCCATGGTTAGTACGCCAATTTATACACACCTTTTATATTAAAATCTTTGATCCTTTGTAAATTATATATCGTCGCTCTATTTCTTTGTATCAAAATTCTTGGATTTGTAAGTAGATTATATCGTACCTTCAACAGTGTTCAAACAATAAAAAGCTTATATTATTGTTTCATTTATTAGATTATTTGTGTTGATACTTTGCTTTATTAGAAAATGAGTTCAATACATAATCTATAAGCTGTCTATCTTTACACGTTTACTGTATATCCCTCAATAAATTTCATTAGGGACAATGTTTCAATTCTAAACCCTCTACTTAGGATTTCAAAATAGTATTTAAATAATATATATTAAAAGTGTATTGTTAAGCCGTTGCTACATTTATTATTGCATCAGGGAAAATTTACCAGGAATCAGTAAATTTGGGAAAACGCCAAGTGTTGTCATCATCTAGTCGTACTGGTGGTAGGGTCTACTTTTCGAAAATATTCAATAGTTTTGTTGGAATACGTTATGCACGTATAACGCATTTGTTACAAATGAAACAGACATGCAATATACATATCTGTAACTGTACACATGGACAATACACCTCGTATTTTCAGCATTTACTTCTGCTTAAGACACGTGTTTCTGCCATCTATAGGCGTCATCAGTCAAGCTAGTGAAGCAATGTAATACACATAATACAAATCTTTTTTAAAAAACAGATTTGTATCTGTATATACATTTACGCTGAAATCGCCTACAAGATATAGCAAATTTCGTCCTATAAGGTGGCACTATTTAATAAGTGACATCTGACGGACGAAAGAGACTATGCCGAAAAAGGTGACCTTTCGCTTGACCAGCTAAGCTGGTACATAAGCGAAAAAATACGTATATCGGTGTAGTCCATTAACACGAGCCAGATGGCAGTAAATATACAAAAAGGTTTTAAGTATATCAATACGTTATGCACGTATAACGCATTTGTTACAAATGAAACAGACATGCAATATACATATCTGTAACTGTACACATGGACAATACACCTCGTATTTTCAGCATTTACTTCTGCTTAAGACACGTGTTTCTGCCATCTATAGGCGTCATCAGTCAAGCTAGTGAAGCAATGTAATACAAATAATACAAATCCTTTTTAAAAAGCAGATTTGTATCTGTATATACATTTACGCTGAAATTGCCTACATATGGCTCGTGTTAATGGACTACACCGATGTACGTATTTTTTCGCTTATGTACCAGCTTAGCTGGTCAAGCGAAAGGTCGCCCTTTTCGGCATAGTCTCTTTCGTCCGGCAGATGTCACTTATTAAATAGTGCCACCTTACAGGACGATATTTGCTATATCTTGTAGGCGATTTCAGCGTAAATGTATATACAGATACAAATCTGTTTTTTAAAAAAGATTTGTATTATTTGTATTACATTGCTTCACTAGCTTGAATGATGACGCCTATAGATGGCAGAAACACGTGTCTTAAGCAAAAGTAAATGCTGAAAATACGAGGTGTATTGTCCATGTGTACAGTTACAGATATGTATATTGCATGTCAGTTTTATTTGTAATGTGGTTACTTTCTCTATTTTTAAACATCAGCATACAGTTGATAAAGTATTTTTTTGCCGTCACATGACTAAATTTAAGACATAAGAGTACCTTAAAATAATTAAAGTTTGTAGTATTACAGCGGTTTGCGGTTCGCACTTTGGGCAGTATGAACTGCAGAGAAATACTTTATGAACTGTAGATCAATATCGATGCATTAGTCTTATTATAGCAAGATACAGAGTATCATTCTAACATCAGAACACATCATTTAAAACATAATAGTATTAATAGATAAATTATTAACATATAACAATTTAAGTTCGCCACGGTATTAGCAGCAAAAGAATTAAAAAAGTTTGTATTAAAAATGGTCAGGCTTCCTTTGTGAAATACGCCTAAGTGTTTTATTAAATAAATAGAATAGTGAAAACGCGCCTAAGTTTCAGTATAACTGCCACGGAATAACTTAAGGAAAGCTTATATGGTAGTTACGCCTAGGGATCGGTAGGTCAAGATAGAACAAAACACACCTTAAACTAGATAACTAGAAAAACTTTCTCTGGTATAGTAAGTTCTGGATTCGATCTCAGCATAATAAGCTACTGCCTTATGCGCTATATTTTAATTAATATATTTTATTAAATTTACAGTTTAAATTCCATCATAAGATTAATACTATACTCCCCGATTCACAAATTAAAATCTCATAATTAAAACAATGTACTAAGTGAAGATCTATTAAGATCTATTCGAGAATGTAATATATTCATGTATATTGACATGTTATGGATAATAAATAAACGTATTATAAAATTTTTAAACCTAAAGATGGTCAAATCGAGACGAAATTCTTCGAGATGAGAGAAAAATTGGCCAGAGGTTACCTTAGGATAGGACATTTCAGGATTTTGGTTAGCAAAATCCGCTTTACTTAATATTAAAACTAAAATACTACTAAAAAAGGATACATCAAAGATAACAAAATTACATTTTATAAAAAAACCATCGTAATATAATAATTCCAACTTCATTTAAATAAAATAATATCCATATCTATAACTGAAAGGAGAACAAACAGTTAAAAGTCAAGGAATGAACCAAAATACATTACTAACCAGCCAATAAGAATAGCATCCGAAAAGAATTTATAGACTCTACAAATCGACTGAAGCAAATAAAATAACAGGCTTAAATTATTTAATACGGGCTCAATTTACAAAAACAAGTAGAATAACAAAACATAAACAGGATTAGTTGAGGCTTTGGAAAATATAACTAGAAATTTTGAAATTTGTAAAATAAAGCATAACTGAAATTTCGTAAAATTAGAAAAATTTTGACAGATAAATGAAAATATTTAATATTACAAATATTAATCAAAATAATTACGTGAATAGTAATAGAAAAAATAGGGCTAATTTTTAATATTAATAACATCAAATTCCAAAAAGGCATTCAAGAATTAAGAAGAAGAGGTGCTGAAAAATGCGTTTGGCTTTTGTCTAAATGCTAATGTTATAAAAGCCAGAGACCAGGCCAGAATTGAGGGACTGATTGTTTTGACGCCGATAAAATAATACGCATTTCGAATTAGTAAAGAAATAAATAATACGTAATTCGTATTAATAATAAAATAAATAAAATAGTGTCAATCAAGTCGAAGAGGCTAAATAAATACAAATGGCAGTTTAAGAAGTTAGGTACTACGTAAGTATGAAAATCACAGATATTAATTAAAAAAGAAAATTACCATAAGAAGAGTGTGCCATCTGTCATCAAGTAAAATAAGGTCAGACAAATGTTAATACTAAAAACACCTATTTTGTAAATATCAAATCCTTAATATAAAAAACAAGTTTTCAATTGAAAATAAAAAATTAAATAAAACAATAACTTTGTTTTACCACTTTATTCACATATAATCGTGACCGCGGTTTCGACATACAATGTCATTATCAAACTGCAAAAGTTACAGGCCTACATAGAACTTATAAATGACACAAAATATATGGGGGTGGTTTATGATGTTTTTTAAAATTACTACTATATACTTAACTATTATATACAACATTGGAAAAGAGGTGTATATATAAGATCCAACTGGTCGTTTAAAACGATATCTATTGTGTTCTTCTGGCTTTTAAGAATCTCTAGGGCCTCTAAAAGACTTCATTTACGACCTTTCTCGGCCAAATGCAATATTTTACGGTGACCAAATGTATGCCTTTCTGTAATAAGATGGTTTGCGAATGTTGAATCTGTCTTCTTTAGTTTATATGACCTCCTGTGTTCTTTTTCCTGTATAATAAAACTTCGACCAGTGTGACCTATATATACACTTTTACAATCATTACAATATAATTTATAAACTCCTGATTTGTTATTGATATCTGTTTTAGGTTTTGCGTTAAAAATGAAATTACTTGTTTTTACATATGGTTTGTAAGCTATACTAACATTACTATTATTTTTTGAAATTATATTTCCAATTTGCTCGCTTATTTTACCGAAGGAAGTTAACGAGACAAATTGTTTCAAATTAGCACTATCTTTAGGATATACTAAACTAAGGGCCACTTATAACTGTTTTTTCTTTAGTATACTGTCAATTACGCTACTTTTATAACTATTGTTTACCGCTATTTGTTTTATAGTATTGATTTCACCAACAAAAGATTTATTAGACAAAGGAATATTTAATACTCTATGTAACATAGAATTAAAAAATGAAAGTTTGTGTGTCTTAGGGTGTAGTGAATCTTTGGGAATAACGCAATCAGTGGAAGTAGGTTTACGATATATATCAAATTTTAAGCTCCGATCTAATTTGTTTAATTTTAAATCCAGGAAGTTATTCTCTTCTATTTCTACTGTAAAATTGATATTAGAATGGATTGAATTTATGTAGTTCCGAAATGTTTGTAGTTGTCTATGAGTACCCTTAAAGCAAGCTATGATGTCGTCTACATACCGATACCAAAATTTAATATGTTTTTTACCTAGTTGTAATGAAAGAATTTTTTCTGTAATATGCTTCATGAAAATTTCAGCTAATAGAGGACTTAGAGGTGAGCCCATTGCCAGACCTTCTGTTTGTTTGTAGAATTTGTTGTTAAATGTAAAGTAACTTTGGTTGGTGACTAACTCCGTTAGAGATATGATTTCGTGTATAACAACCGGGTTTGTATTTTTCTTTACTAATATGTTTTCTATTAACCTTAAGCATTCCTTATGTGGTATTTTTGAAAACATGTTGGAAACATCAAATGATACCAGGAATTCGGTCTTTTATATATTACAATCTTTTAATTTAGCTGTTAACTTTATTGCGTTTTTTATGGAAGAGCTATCTGTAAATTCGGTATATTGTCTAATTATTATGTTTAATTTTTCGGCTAATTTTTTATTGGGGCAAAAAATAAACGAAACAACTGGTCTGATGGGTGCTTCCTCTTTGTAAATTTTTACTAAACCTTATAATTTAGGGGGGGGAAGGATTCATATGGAAAAGTTTGTACTTATCTGTGTTTGAGATTACTGCATTACAAGTATTAATCACAAAGTCATAGAAAACAACCTCACGATAACAAAAGCAGATAAAGGAAATTCGTCTGTAATATTAACTAAAGGTGATTATGAAAATAAAGTTAAGAAATTTATATATATAAACTTTCATTTTTTAATTCTATGATACATAGAGCATTAAATATTCCTTTGTCTAATGAATCTTTTGTTCGTGAAATCAATACTATAAATCAAATAGCGGTAAACAATAGTTATAAAAGTAGCGTAATTGACAGTATACTAAAGAAAAAACAGTTACAAGTGGCCCTTAGTTTAGTATATCCTAAAGATAGTGCTAATTTGAAACAATTTGTCTCGTTAACTTACTTCGGTAAAATAAGCGAGCAAATTGGAAATATAATTTCAAAAAATAATAGTAATGTTAGTATAGCTTACAAACCATATGTAAAAACAAGTAATTTCATTGTTAACGCAAAACCTAAAACAGATATCGATAACAAATCAGGAGTATATAAATTATATTGTAATGATTGTAAAAGTGTATATATAGGTCACACTGGTCGAAGTTTTATTATACGGGAAAAAGAACACAGGAGGTCATATAAACTAAAGAAGACAGATTCAACATTCGCAAACCATCTTATTACAGAAAGCCATACATTTGGTCACTGTAAAATATTGCATTTGGCCGAGAAAGGTCGTAAATGAAGTCTTTTAGAGGCCCTAGAGATTTTTAAAAGCCGGAAGAACACAATAGATATCGTTTTAAACGACCAGTTGGATCTTATATATACACCTCTTTTCCAATGTTGTATATAATAGTTAAGTATATAGTAGTAATTTTAAATAACATCATAAACCACCCCCATATATTTTTGTGTCATTTATAAGTTCTATGTAGGCCTGTAACTTTTGCAGTTTGATAATGACATTGTATGTCGAAACCGCGGTTACGATTATATGTGGATAAAGTGGTAAAACAAAGTTATTGTTTTATTTTATTTTATTATTTTCAAAATAAATTACCACAAAGTTGCGGCTACCAGTATTAATTTTCTTAAAGTTTTCAATTCGTGAATCAAATTCAAAATAAAACATCATAGGGCAAAGAGTCACTAAATTTGAAATATATTATCTGTTCTTGGTTCTCGTTAATTAGGGAGCCATGTACCAAATTTAACCAAATTTAATAAAATAACGATTAAAAAAAATATATTTAAAAGTAATAAATAATCCCCTGAGAAGAACGAGTCCATGTGCGCACAATGAAGAGCTAGTCGAGGAACAAATTCAAGAACACGTCCACTTCTAATTATCTTATCTGAATTCTAATGATATAATTTATAATATATTTTGTAAGAAATAAAGACGTTTATAAAAAGGTATTAAAGTTTTATTTATTGCAGATTAGAAATAAGAGATAAGAGTAAATAAAAAGGATTACGATTCGCATTCATAATAATAAATAATAATATTAAACTATCGATCTCATCATATCAACACGAACTTGTTCGAGATAGATCAACTAACCTTGTAAGTCTTATACGATACATTTTCAAGGAATTGGATCAGCAAGGTCAAGTAGACGTTCTTTATACTGATTTTAGTAGCGCATTCGATAGTATTGATCACGGTATACCTTTATCTGTTGCAATTACTTTGGTCCTATTTGAACAGGTGTAACTATGTATTTTATAATTGGTTTATATCTTCTATTTTTATTCCAACTTCTGGTGTGCCACAGGGCTCTAATCTAGGGCCACTGCTTTTCGTACTGTATATTAATGACCTACTTGCTTCCTAATCGTGCTCAATCTTGTCTTATGCAGATTATTTAAAAATCCCCATTAGTGTCCATTCTCTGGACGATGTACTTCAACTACAACGCGATTTAGGCACAGTAAGTGCATGGTTTTCGAAATTTAGTTTAAATCTAAATATAAGCAAATGTTGTCATGTTATATATTGTAGAAAAGTGAATCCAGTTAAGTCGGCGCATACATTACGTGGCAGAAATTTACAGAGAGTTGAAATAGTGAAAGATCCTTAGGTGTATTTCGATAGTTGCTGCTTTTTTCTTATCATATCCTAAATTTTTGTATGACTGCTTCTCGTAGTCTGGGTTTTGTTCTGCGTTCCTGTAAATTATTCAATGATATCCGTGTTTTTAGAAGTATTTTCTGTAGTCTAGTCCTGAGTAAATTGGAGTACGCGTCACAAGTATGGTCGCCATACTATATTTATCTCCAGATTTCGGTAGAGAAGATTCAGCAACTCTTCCTCAAGTTTTTATCCTTTAGGAATAATGGTGTGTACCTTCTCGGCGGCATTGATTATACGACCATTCTGAACAAGCAACGCATGGATGCCTTAAGTTATCGCCGGGAAAAACATTGAGACCATTTTAAATGGAAACTGGTTAATGGTGTCATTGATTGCCCTTTTCTCCTATCTTCTCTTAATTTAATGTTTCTTAGATTATGTTCCCGTTATTCATTTACTTTTTCCATCCCATTTTTGAGAAATAACATGCTGCAGTCATCGCCAATAATAACGATGTGTCGATTCATGTAACTTGCGTCTTTTTCTATTTTATGTATGTATGTTTTTAACTTATAATTTTGTCCTGTAATTATTTTATGCTGCTGGACAATTAAAGCTTATTATTCTTATTATTCCAATCTATTCGTTTAACTTACTTTCATTCTGAAAAGATAAATTGATGTTATGGATGTTTTAATAAGAGTGTAAGATTTGAATTACCCGCTACGTTTGATAGTCATAATGACACGTGATTATGATGTGACAGATCGAAAACTTACAGATGGGGACGTGGAGCATTACACGATAGATATATTAGAGATAGAGAGATAGAATATTCAGTCGACAGAATGTTCCTAATTCAGCTATAAAGAAAAGAATAATCGAAAAATTCGAAAGGACAGGTGCTGTTAGTGATGTGAAACACATGACACGAGCTCGTAGAGGTCGTTCAGAACAAAATATCACGGCAGTTCGCGAGAGTGTGGTCGAAAGTCCGGAGACGTCTATCCGTCATCGTGTATAAGAATTGGACATTACAACAGCCACTCTTCAGCGTATTCTGACTCAAGATTTGCATCTTCACTCCTACAAAGTCCAATTGACTCAACAACAGATCGTGCACAGCGAAGAGATTTCACCAATTGAATATTTGAGCAAACAGAAGTGAATGCCGATTTTGCGGACAAAATCATTTTCAGTGATGAGGCCCATTTTCTCGATGGTTTCGAATATCGTCAAAACTGCCGAATTTGGGGCTCAGAAGATCCACGAATGATTCATCAGAAAGCATTGCATCCGAAACATGTTACTCTTTGGTGTGCATTGTGGTCTGGTGGAATAATTGGACCGTATTTCTTTGAAGATGTCCGCATAGGTAATGCAGTAACGGTGAATGGACAACGATATCGTAATATGATAACGCAGTTTTTTTGTGCCTCAATTGGAAGATATTACTTTTGACGACATGTGGTTTCAGCAGGACGGGGTCACATGTAATACCGCCCGTGAAACATTCACTGTCTTGCACGAGTTTGCTCTTGGTCGTGTCATTTCCCGGTTTGGTGCGCCACGTTCTTGTGATTTGACACCTTTGGATTTCTGGCTGTGGGGCTGAAGTCACGGGTTTATGCTGATAAGCCCGCAACCACCGAAGCATTGAAGGCCGAAATTAGACGCTCTATCAATGAAATACCGCCACATGTATACAATAATGTTATTGAGAATTTTGTCAAAACAGTACGCGTATGCCAGCAAACCCATGGCGGTCATTTACAAGATATTTTGTTTCATACATATTTCCTAAATGCATACATTATAAATTAATAAATATTTAAATACTTTACTACAGAAAGCCATGTTTCATTGAAACTTAAATCTTGTGCTCCTATTGAAACAACCTTTAGAAAGTCAATTTTGAAAGTATAAATTTTTCTCTGCGATCTCATACTTTTATAAGTAAAAGTAAGCACGAAGTTATTGCCCGTTATTTCATCAATATATTCACATTTACTTGTTCATAATATGAAAGTTAGTAATTATTTACCGAGTCAAATAACACAGGCCTACAATAATAAAATTTTTTTTGGTGCATCTCTGTTTGTTTGAATTGTCGATAAAGTAGGTAATGTACAGTATATTGACATACGTCATTTTAACTCATCAGCTCTAGTTTACCTACTACCCTCATTGTGAATTGTTGTCGGTCTTGTTATGGTCTTGTTCGTTACTAGTCATTATTACAATATCATCGATAAAGTTTGTGTTACTATTTCATTATGGCTATTACGTCCAGACGTTGTGTTAACGATCCTGATATATTTTGTTATGTTTGTGGTGAATACATACTGAAAAATCAGCGTAAATCGATTACAAACACAGTGCGTCGTTTGTATTTTGCTTACTTCGGTATTGAAATTCTACACCAAAATAAAGTGTGGGTGCCTCATAGTGTTTGTAAAATATGCGTTGAACATTTGCGATAATGGGAGAGAGGGAAACGTAAGTCTTTGAAGTTTGGAGTGCCTATGATATGGCGAGAACAAAAAAATCATTATGACGACTGTTACTTTTGTATGATTAATATAGTGGGCATCAACAAAAACAATCGCCATAAATGGAAATACCCCAATATTTCTTCAGTACAAAGACCTGTTCCTCATTCAGAAAATGTTCCAATACCAACTTTTCACCAGGTAGTTCAGCAATCTCAGGAGGATGAAGCTGAAATACCTATATCTTCTCAAGTAGATGATGACTTTCAATACTGCGGAAACAGATCAGATCCTAAGCCATTTTCGCAGAACGAGCTTAGTGACCTCATCAGAGACTTAGATCTTTCGAAGGAACGTGCTAAGTTACTAGCGTCAAGATTAAAAGAAAAAAAATGTCTTTCCTCAGATGTTCCAGTGTCTACATATCGCACGAGAGAGGGAAAGTTATTGAAGTTTTTTTCATCTGATGAAAATATTGTGTATTGCTGTAATGTGAGTGGTTTGCTGGCTTTCATGGGTTTAACGATCTATCAGCCCAATGAATGGCGTCTCTTTATTGACAGTAGTAAACAAATTCTAAAAGCAGTTCTTCTACATAATGGAAATAAAAATGCTCCCGTTCTAATTGCTCACACAACATGTGTAAAAGAAGAATATGAGGTAATTTCAAATCTTTTACAAAAAATAAAATATATTGAACATAACTGGGTGATCTGCGTCGACTTGAAGATGGTTAATTTTTTATCGGGTCAACAGAGTGGTTATACTAAATACCCATGTTTTATTTGTCTCTGGGATAGTCGAGCTAAATCACGTCATTGGACTGCAAAAAATTGGCCTGTGAGAGATGCTCTTGTTGTTGGGGAAAGAAATGTTATAAATGAACCCTTAGTTTCAAGAGAAAAAAATTATTCTTCCGCCATTGCATATAAAATTAGGGCTAATTAAGCAATTTGTTAAGGCTCTCGATAGAAATGGTCAATGTTTCCAGTTTATTTCTCACAAATTTCCTGGTTTAAGTACTGAAAAACTAAAAGCAGGTATCTTTGATGGACCTCAATACGTAAATTGATGAAAGACACAACTAATTTTGAGATTTGTATGAATGATGTGGAGAGGCTTGCCTGGCAATCTTTTGTAGCAGTTGCACAAAATTTCCTCAGAAATCATAAGGCTGACAACTATGTAGAACTAGTAGAGGAAATGCTGGTGCGATTCAAAGATTTAGGCTGTAATATGAGTATAAAATTACACTATCTCAATAGTCATCTACATCATTTCCAACACAATTTAGGAGATCTAAGCGAAGAACAAGGGGAACGTTTCCACCAAGACCTAAAAACAATGGAGAATAGATACCAAGGAAGGTGGGACAGTCATATGATGGCTGACTATTGCTGGGGAATCATGCGAGATTGCCCGAGTCAGTTTCATTCTAGAAAATCACTCAAAAGACAATTTCTTGATGTTTAATGTCAATAAAATATATATTTTTTCGTGAATTGTGTTTTTTTTTTCTCGGGATCTAGAGCTGACAGAAGACAACGGGTAACATTTTTGATATCGCCATGTAAGACATACTTAAAATCGGGTCTAAAATCTCCAGCACCAAAATGGTTGTAGGCCAGTGTAATCATATATCAGGCAATTGTAATCAAATTATTTAATAAATGTTTTATTTCATGGAGGTTTCGAAATAATTTTTTCAAATAATTTTTATCAAATATCTGAATTTGATTAATAACGAATATGCAATAAAAATTTTAATCAAAACTGTTTATGAGTTATTCACCATTATAATTGTTTCCAATCATTTTCCGTTATAAAAGGGCTTACGAGTGCGTTGCTGCTTTGAATTTTACTCGGAAAATGTACACACTTATTTTCCCATTTGAAACACCCGCGCGCATTATCTCAGAGACTATTAATTCCGATCCTTTGTTGGGAATGTTTTTTGGTGGGCGTCCCCATAGTAACGACTTCCTGTTGCCTGGTAACCGTAATGCTGGTTCTACTGGTTACCGTTTTCTCGCATCGCCTCATCATCGTCAACTCTTGACAAGAAGAGGTACGCGGATAGGTGTCTGTCTGTATTTGTGATGTTTACTTTCGCGAACGCAAAAATACACATAAAATCTCATGACGAATTGCTTAGAGGAGAGTGAGCGACGAAGGCCAGGAGAAGACAGAGCGTGATTGTGTATTGTAGGCGATCGTTGTTAGGGAAGTATAGGGTCTTTTTTGGTGCTTTTCTTCAGCGCTTTGTATGAAGGTCCATCGAAAAAATTCCTTTTTCCGTTGTTGTGAACGACGACGGCTTCACTCAAGGGCTCGAAAAAGTTTTATAAGATTGGAAAAAATGGGAATGTGAGCGAACAAATAGTTTTTATTTTGTTTCCACTACTAACAAAAATGTAAAATATAATTAAGGAAAGATTATATACAATAATCTGTAACCTAATATTTACATACTTTTTCCACCATTCAATTAGTAATCATGATTCCATTTTCTATGCATGAAATATTTTTATATTAATTTATTTCACGATTCGAAGATGTTCACGTCTTCAACAGTACTTTCGGAATCACCATCAAAAATACAATAAACAAAATATAATATTTATTTATCAACATCATTGAATGCATATTTATGTTGATGCGAATGTCCAGAGTTGATACATATCGTTCTGCAATATTTTACGTAATATAATTGTGGTATAATTGTAGAACATCATATTAACTTAACATCCTTAAATACTATACTTGCTGGAAGGGATATTTTTAGTTGTGGTAAAACATCTTTATGGAATATGTTGCGGAACAGTGGGTTCCATTATAAAAAGGGTGATCCAAGAAGAGCGCTAGTGGAATTACCACATATTGCTCTAAAATAAGTAACTTTTCACGCAGAATATACCCGTTTGAAAAAAAACCAAATGCTACGAATTAGTGTTTATGTATGGAACATGGTGGAACTGTGACACATTCTTGGCAGAACGATGATTATCGTAGTGTTCGCAGAACTAAAGTTGAAAGAAAAGGTAAATGCTATAACTCATTCTTTTATTGGTAGTTTTATTATTTAATTTTATACTTATTGATAGCACGCTCGCAATGGTATAGGCTTTATTGATGGAGCTGAATTGGCATTTCTGTCTGGAAATGATTGTGTGGTGACTACCATGGAGAAATAAATATAGTTAATTATTTACACTGATTTGAGTACCACTTGTTACGTAAATTAGAGACATCTTCTGCAATTATTGCAGACAATGCAAGCTACCACAGGACTATGTTAAATAAGCCACCAACTACACCCTCGATTAAAGCAGATATATAGCAATGGTTAAATAATAATAATGTTCAGTACTATGTGAATTTATTAAAAATACAACTTCTAGAATTAGTTGAAAGGTACTTACTCTATTGGAGGCATGGTGTTTTTCATATTTGTGTTTATAATTCTCTTTAGGAATAAATATGCACTGGTTTATGAAATTGATAATCTGGTCCATGAGTATGGACACATAGTTCTTCGTCTGCCAATACCATTGCATATTTAATGCGATTGAACGAATCTGGGTAATTTTAAAAACCTAGTATGCATGACGTGTAGAAGAATCTGTTGGATTTATTACTGATTCTTAGAGGGTATGGAGTAATGCAATAAAGACTGTTAGGCCAGATATTTGGAACAACACTGTGCGACATACAGAGGCAAAAATTCAAAAATGTGGGAAAGAGAAGTTGGAATCTTGGCGAAGACTGTGAGAATGACGACAATTTATTTTCAGATTCACGTGTCTCTTATTTTTAAGTTGTTTTATAATTAGGGATAGGCAAAACATATTTTCACATCATTATTCCATAACTGTAGAATATACAAAACGCTTCGGTACCGGTATATACCCCCGCTACATATAATATTTGCCGTTTGCAAAATACAATCGTTGTCTTAGTGCTGAAAATACTGTTGTTGGGAGTGCACTTTATTTCTACTTTGCGTTCGCTATTTACTTGCATTTTTTGTTTCTTTCTAAAATGTCTATTTGACTATATTTATATTTAATTCAAATGATTTCTTGCTATATGACGCCTATGTCGGTGCTTCTAATAGGCAAAGTAAGACAAGTTTGCGCCGGCGTACGGTTACATCTAATGGTGTTGTCCAGCATTTTTCGAGCGGCATTGATATTCATTTGCTATTAACGAATGCGAGAGTGAGATACCATACTCGTACTATACTGTTTTAGTGAGCCGGACAAAATATATTTTGCCGATCCCTAGTTATCCCCTGGTGCCTTTCATTTTCTTTCAACATATATATACTGATGTATAGACTGTGGAACCGGCGCTATCCCGTATCGGGTGTGATTCATCGGTTCCAACAATGTACAGTCGATCAACTGAACAGTATATATGATTGTTATAGCGCGATGGTGTTGATAAAAGTTGTCTGTTTGGACGTCTTTCAATGCAAACAGACGGAGTGTAAAATATATTTCGCCAAAGTTGTAATAAAACCAATAAAATGTATATACGGAGATTTATTTTTAGGAAAATGAATAAAACATTGAAGTTTAAATTAACTTGAATTGAAATTAATTCAAGATATATATATATATATATATATATATATATATATATATACATATATATATATATATATATATATATATATATATATATATATATATATATATATATATTGTGAATTCAATTTGTTGGCGATTCAAGTTCCGGTTTTATTTCAAAATGTATATATTTAAAACAATCCTACACGTTTAGGCAAATGATGCCTTTTTCAAGGAATATAAAATATAAATGACAGTACTTATTAATGTCATACTTATACATTTGTAGTTGCTATGGATAAAATTATTCAAAGATACATTCCAATATAATAATAATAAATCATGCCTTAGTATTCTAAAATAAATAAACAACAAAAACAGGGAAACGCAAGACATGAGCTATTATTACGTATGCGCCCGTGGAGCGACCTAAGATGTTAAGCTGTCGGCATTCGCCTTAAACGGGAGGGAAAGCCACAAAAGCCTACTCGGACAGCCAGATAGGAATCAAAATAAGGAACTGTCAGCATGATATGCAAATGTATAGATATTTAAATAACATAAGATATATAATTATATAACAGCAACATATATTATGATGGTAAATTGCAGATCGTTACATAATTACGTTATATACTGCTTAAATTTTGTAAATCACTTCTGTTGTTAATTGAATTTTTTCCCTGTTTAATACTAATCATTTCTTTAATTTCCCTTTTCATTGTGTGTTGTTCTTTATCAATTATCTGTGTTTTCAAAATCGAAATGGTGATCGCGTTGTAGTTTGTGTTTAGAAAAAGCAGTTTTGTCTGTTTTAGAGTATTTGTGGGCTTGTATTCTTTTGTATAAATATTGTTTAGTTTGGCCTATGTAGTAACTATCGGAATCGCGACAAGGTATTTTATAGATGACGTGTGTTTCTCGATTTTTTTCTATTTTAGGTTTAAGTTTTGAAAATAAATGTTGATTAGTATTACTAAGTTTATATGTTGAAGCTATATCATATTTTTTTAAAGTGTATTTAATTTTTTCTGATAATTGTGGAACATATGGAATCGTGATATATGTTGTGTCATTGTTTAAATTGTTATTGGTGCCTGCAGTGTTGTATATTTTGGTGAATCCACCAAATATACAACACTGCAACTTTTGTGATAGCAAGATTGCAGGCTGTACGTGGTGTTGCAATTAATCGACGTCTTTTTGATTGTGTATTTACCGTTATCGTTTTGGTATTTTTTTGCGTTAAAGAAGCACTCTTAGTGGAACTGACGTCGAGCTAATTACATGTTTAAGTTTTTGTTTTTGGTTGATTGATTTAACGGTAGCGACAATCGAATCAAAAGACTTCCACTTGGGTGTCAAGAATACCCCCATTTAATTAGTGAGTGATACAAGCCTGCAAAGCCACGCTGATAGACTAGTTTAAACGTCCGACATCTTGACCACGTGTTCGAATCCGTAGTCTTGAAGTAGAAGGCACATGTGCTGTTAAAAGATCTACATGTCTTGGGTAGTAGATAAATGTAGTCCGTATTTTTTGTGTTTCGGAAAATATCGCATTTCATTAATCTCGAACACTTTTTAATTACTAAGTCAAGTAACTCAAAGAAAGATATTTTACGACGACCATTTTGCGTAGTAAAACGTTCCCTCTTTGTGTACCAGTCGTATGGACTGAATTTGTTATAGAATCGTTAATTGAATCTATTAATTTTCCTTTTGTAATTTCATGTACCAATTGAGTAATTAGAGTTATATTTTTTTTTATAGATTTTGTTATATAAAATCGTTAATTAGATTAATTAATTTTGCTTTTGTAATTTTCACGTACCGATTTGGTAATTAGAGTTATATGATTTTCATATTTTCTGATATATTAGATGAATAAGAAATTAGTTATTCCTTTTCGAGCTAAAATTTTGATTGCTACTTTACTTTATTTTGTTTGTGCCATGTAATTAAATTTACCTAAGTCAAATCTAGTTACCTTTTTTTAAGATCGTTAGTTAATCGTAATAGCTGCGATTCCAATGCTTTCCTGTGAAGTAATTCACTTTTGCGTATAATATTTTAATTTAGATTAGGCATTGCGATCAATTAGCTTGCTTATAATATGTAACTTATTTTTATTTTTACTATACACTATGATAAATTGATATTGCTTTTTATATTTAACTTTGTACTATACCCAATGGTAATTTAAATTTAGTTTGATTTCTGGTTTATGTTTTACCAAATAATAATTTAGTTGACGCATTGTAGCCGATGGCGTTTGTTACACCGTACGTTATTATAGTTAACGTCAATTAGATAACTTGCCTTTTGTTACACCATATGCTATTAGTTAGTCTAATTAGATAAGTTACTTTAGTTAATGTTAAGGCGAAGCGAAAGAAATCTCGGCAGCTTTATTTATTTTTAAAGTAAAGGCTGTACCAAAGATTTATTTTCCTTTGCTTGTTTTGATTGTAGAACACTATTTAAAGAATTTACTTATGAAATTCATAGATGTTTTGTTTACTAGCTTGTCATATTTTAATTAATTAGTTGTTTTTTATGTTAATTTTGTTTATAAAAGCAACCACAATAAATTTAATAGCTTCCTTTTCAAACCATTTATCTTTTAATATCACCCGGCAAGTTTTTATATCCTCTACGGCCTCCTATCCTCAAACAAAGTTATAAACTACACGGTGGCGCCTTTTTTCTCATTTTTGAGCTGGATAAATTTTTGACAATGTTTCGAAAGGAACCGCACGGCCGTCTTCACTGACTAGTCTGCGTCTGGATCATTGATTCTGTATTTGGCTACAACATCTTGCTGAGTCACTTTCGTGTTAATCATTTAGTGTTACGTTTCCGGTAGCAGGATTGATATATATATATATATAGTTTACAACTATAAAATATATCAAAATAATGAAACCAATCTCAAAACGAAAGTAAATTTATTGTTCAATGAATGCGCATAATTATTTGCACACGTAATCACCATTTAGTGAAACACATTTCTCCAAACTCGGAATAAATTTCTATATTCCGTCCATGAAAAAACTTGAAAATAATTGCAAATAGCAGATCGAACTTTAGTGTCTGTTGTTAATATCCGTTCGCTTGTAATATGTTTTTATCGTTTTTATTTCTGCGTTTCGGTGTTTTGCGTCTGAAAAACTTTTAGATCTGTGGATTAGTGTTTTTACTACAGGGTTTAACTGTGCCGGGTGATGCGTTGAGATATCTGTTCGTGTGTGTCGGTTTTCTGTAAACTATTTTGCTATCTATCTACTATTATTTTAGTCATCACGTCTAAGAACGATAGCCGATTTCTTTCTTCCTGAACTGGAAAACCAAGATGTCTACGAAATACCGTGCTATGAGTGCAACCAAACATGCATAGGGCATACAAACCGAAAAACTAGCGTACGGAGGGAAGAGCACGTAAAGGCGGTAGCTAAAAAACATCATCCCTAGCTAAGCATTTACTACATACAGGACACACCATCGCCTTCGACGGTACAAGGACAATAGCCTGCAGTACGAATTTAACATATAGGATAATAAGAGAGGCTATAGAAATTGAGAACGACAAACTTATATGAACAAACTTGACGATGGACAACGTTTGTCTGGGAAACCAATCTTATTTAATAGACAGATTGCACATAAGCGACGTAACGAAAATAGCTTACGACAGACCAGTTACATCAATATGGACCGAACACAAACCGATCCACCAATAACCGAAACTGACGAACCAATCACAAGGAGCCAGACACGCGTCCCTACTACTACGGGACCATATACAAAGTGGTCGCTTTCAGGATGAAATCATCCAAACGCTGCGAAATATCCCGTAGAACGACCGCAAAAACATTCGGCGAAATATATATATATATATATATATATATATATATATATATATATTCTTTACGGAGGGGGGGTTTGTTATTTATACTAGTTTTATTAATACAATAAATATATATATTTTTAGAATATACTATACCAGGTGATTCAGTTTGGTATTCGCCACCTGTAACTTTTTTACCTTTAGAAAAAAGTATGATAAACCATATATATTCGTAAATCCGATGGTAAAACCTATCGGATAGGATGATTAATTTATCTTTACGATGACATCTGTCAAAAAAGTGACTGTCAACTTTTTTTTTTTCAAATGACACCCTGTATATTTTTTGCAACATTTAATAGGTATTTTATTTCTAATTCCAAATATGTGTCACACTCTTTACTTTTGGATAGAGTAACAGAATTAATCACTAAAATCGTGGAGATATTGTAAGTTCCAGAAAAAAAATATTTACCCATGAAAATAATTTCAAATCACTTTTAACTGTCAACAACAAATATCACGACGCGTCACTTAGTTGTAATTTCTTTAGAAAATGGCTGTGTATTCAAACCAAGAGAAGTTAGATATTATTTTAATCTATGGGGAATGCCAAAAAAATATTAAGGTCGCTAGACGAATATACCAACAACGGTATCCAAAGAGATCATTGCCATGTGACAAATTATTTGCAAAACTAGCAAGAAGTTTGGGTGCATTTGGGAGTTTCAAGAAGAAGAGAAGTGCTTTTAGACCAAGGAATACAAGAAATGAAGACAATGCAATTGCAGTTTTAGCTCGAGTAAGTGTTGATCCCCACATATCCATTCGGCAAATAGCCGATGAAACTGATATTTCTTTTTCGTCAATTCAACGGATTTTGAAAGATAATAAACTGCTTTGCTTCCTCGAGATTACGACGAACGGGTAAACTTTATAGCCTGGCTGAACTATGCCCACGAAGTTGGGATTTTACATCTTATCATGTGGTCAGACGAATCTCGATTTCATAACAATGGAAAAGTGAATCGCCACAATTGCCACTATTGGTCAGAACATAATCCTTACTGGCTTCGGGAAACCAATTTTCAAAATGATTGGGGAATAAATGTGTGGTGTGGCATCCTTAATGGAAAAATTATTGGACTAAAATTTTATGAAGGCATATTCACGGCGGAAAGGTATCTACAATTTTTAAGGGAGGAATTATACGAATATATGGACGATGTTCCGTTACAAATACGGTCAAATCTGATATTACAACAAGACGGCGCACCAACTGATGGCGGTAGAATTGTCACCAATTATTTAAATGGGAGATGGATTGGAAATCGTAGTGTGGAAGTAAAGTGGCCCCCCAGATCTCCGGATCTCACGCCACTTGATTTCTTTCTGTGGCCATATCTTAAGGGGAGGGTTTATACAACACCTCTAGTTGATTTGGAAGATCTGCAGAATAGAATATAACATGAATGTCGTCAATTGACTCAAGAAGTTCTTTTGCGTGTCTGTACTCAGGAGGTATTACATAGGACTGAAATGTGTCTTGAGATGAACGGTGCACATTTCGAGCATTTGATGAACTAAGTTTTTTTGCTAAAATTATTAAATAAATTTTCCTAACAATTGTTTTCATCGTCATCTACTTGTTACGCATCTGAATAAACTTTTATTATTTTTGTGATTGTTTTTTATTATTTTATCATAGTGATACATATTTGGAATTAGAAATAAAATACCTATTAAATGGTGCAAAAAAATATACAGGGTAACATTTGAAAAAAAAAAGTTGACAGTCACTTTTTTGACAGATGTCATTGTAAAGATAAATTGTTGATGCCATCCAATAGGCTTTGCCAGCGGATTTACGAATATATATGGTTTATTATACTTTTTTCTAAAGGTAAAAAAGTTACAGGTGGGCGAATACCAAACTGAATCACCTGGTATATGTGTATAGGGAGATATTAGCGTTATCGCAATTAAGAGGCTCATAAAGTGGTGCTGCCCGATTGAAGATGTAGCTGGTGGGCGAATAAACGTTAGATAATAATAAGTTGATAGAATCTTTAGATATATTTTCCTCAAACACTATTTTGATAACAATCTGTACAATTACCTTTTGAATTTAACTAATATAATAGGCATTTTTAATAAAGCTAAATTTTTAATTTTTGCACACATGTTGGTGACATATAACGTGTGTTCATTTGAAAAGTCAATCTAGGTTACTTTGAAATTTTGATAGAATAAGACGCATATATATTAGTATGTGTTTGTTGTTCCGTAAACGTAAATCCAAATGACATTTGATAATGTCAATCACATTTGTTATTTATTTGTATGTATGAAACTGTCAAAATATACGACTTCGTAGGCTAAGTAGTAAATTTTAATTTACGACATACTTCAAAATGTTCTCAGTAAATCACATGCTACTAGATTGACTTTTCAAATGAACACCCGTTAAACTGTCAAAGTGATTAGTGCGTGTATGCACTCTTTCCAACTGTTATCAAAAAGCATGGCATCTCTAATCAGGAAAGATTTTAAGGCATGAAATATGTATGTATATAATATTCTGAGTTAAAGGAACAGGCCTAGAGAAAGTACTTTAGCAGGACATAAGGATCATAATAGATCTAGAAAAATTGCAATGGAATAGGTTGTGTGGCCACTTTAAGAAATTTAATCGAATTTAATTTAAGATATTATTTGTACACATATCTTAATTTTTATAGTGTAGATGTGTATATATTTTTCAAATAATTAACTTTTCTAGTTGTGTCACATATATATATTTTTGCACGATGTGTGTTAATGAAAAAGTTTTTGTTTTAGTTATGTTTATTTCAGATTAATCGCATTAAAATACTCAACTTTATAAATAGGAAATTATCTAGATATTGGGGTAATTGCACACGCTAAGTTACCCTTCCATTTGTTTTAATTTTAAACAATAATTATATGCACATGTATGATTATAATTTAAAGCGAGTTGCATTTTCTATAGTAATGATATATTTTAAATTAACAATGTTATGACAAGCGATACATATGGAAATATGTATTGGATATATTACGAATTATTTGTTTAATATACTGAAAAAATAATAGAGACATCTTGAATAAATTGTGACTTGATGTTCATATTAGATCCTTAATTAGCATCTCGGGAAAATTTGCAAGTTACGTTTTTATAAAAAGTATGCTTCTCCGAAACTACGCTGACGTATATATATTTCAAGAAAAGTTTACGTTTTCTAATTATTCTCGTCAGTCAGAGTCGCGTTCTTAATGCTACGAAATAAGATTAGAGGGATAAATGAAGCGTGGAAAGACGAAATGAGCCGTAAAATTTTTCTTGTTATGTACATTTCGTTTTATTTTTTGTTTTCTTAAAAGGTGAGTTTTACTTTACGAAGAAAGTGGAATTGCAAAAGAACTTTCTTTTTTTTTTTTGATAATTTGTAGTGAACCAACGAAGTGGTCCTGCAAATACGTGCAAATAAAGTACGAAATTGAAGTTATAATTAATATATGAAAAGCGTGTTCTACAATTTAGGGGATCTTATATATTTTAATTAGCCTGCCAACAACTTTCGAATTGTAGTTTTAAAGAGGAAAAGCAAAACTAACGCAAAATAATAATTTTATACTTTAGAAAATCATTAAATTTTTTATTCAAAAATATTACATACATACAGCTGTCATTGTATGTATTGAGTGAGTCACAAAAAAAGTTTTCAGAGTATGCCATGGTTTAAATCAATTATGTCCTAGATTGATTAACGGCCGTATTCACCATGCTAAAATTAACAGCTAGTTAACTAACAGTCCAATAAGCTTAGCCGCGCTGTTAAGGTTAGCTGAAATTCACCAATGTAAAATAACTGCTGGTTCATTAACTGATTATTTAGACTAATTCATAGCAACATCGGCGCATTTCCCCCTACATTTACCGTTGTAAACTATATGCATATATATATTAATGTGTCATGCCATGACATATTGCAGTGATTTTTTCCCCGAAGAAAAAGAAGAATTATATTGAATTTATGTTGTTTGTATGACATTGATTTAAAATGTATTTTGATTTTATAATGCATATTTAAATGTGTATATTTTTGAATTTAATTGTTGTTTAGGATGTAGTCCGTCTGACGGTTATATTTGGCAGCTTTTTCGCCTGATGCCGGATGATGTATCCGTTTGAATTTAGAGATACCAGAGTTGCTGTAGCAGATGGTCGGGATTAAAAACATAATTTTTTTTTCTTACGAGAGTGGTGATCTCGTTCGTTTAAATTTAATTATATTTTTGGTATCTCTCGCCTTAGTTCTTGTGTAAAAGTGTTTATATCGATGTAAGTACGACACGCATTTGATTTATATAATTGCTATTTCGATAATTTGTTGATGATTTGTATTTATAGATATTAATTTTCATATTTTTGATAGTAAAGTAGTATATGGATATTTAAGAAAATTATCATCTTTTGTGAGAGAGTTTTTTTTATGTCAAGGTATTCTAAAACATATTTTTAGTCAGGATTTTGGAGGGAATATTTATCATGTTTATGTTGCGCATGATCTCATCATTGACACGCGTGGTTAACAGTTGGTCTCTGTTGACATTTGAAATTTTGGGTCATAATTTAGAGGTTGAATTTGACAATTTTCTTAATTATTTATTAGTTTTATTATTGCTCGCGATTCATAGGAGGTTTTTCTCTATGTGCGTATTATTATCACACAGACTGTTTCCTCCTAGCTTTAGTTAATTACGCTTTAGCTCCTTTTTCATTCTGAAGAGGGATTTTTCCTTTTTTTTTCTTTTAAATAAAATAAAATAATTAAGTGTTAATGTGACCTTTTATTTGACTTATTTTATTTGTACACATCTTTTGCTGGAGAGAAATCAGCGAAAGCTCGAGAGAAGGAAGTTTCCTGCTAGAAGAAGTGACGACTGAGTTTTTCCGGACATTTGTGGTGAGCTGCAATTATAAGCAAAGCCACAGTTCAGTGCAATATGTCACATGGTCAAAACCCAAAGTAAGAGGCTGAATAATGAAATCAAAGTGATACAAAAAAGCTGCTGAGTTAGAATTTGAATTAAAAAAATCTCCGTTAGAGAAGATACTGAATTTGAATAAATAATTCTTGTTTTGTATAATATGTAATATCATTCTTCTATATATTATTTATATAATTGTAATTCAATAAAAATGTATAGGAGATGTGTCTTTTGTGTATATGTAAGTAATAAAGTGGACAGAATAGTGTCTAAAAATACTTTATTTTTTACAACATTTCAAAATAATTTTTAATATGAATATGAACAAAGAATGTAATCTCCAGTTTCAACAACTGCATTCCGGACAGCAATATTTTCATTTTGTATTATATTTATTTACTTTATCATACAAGCTGACATCTACCTCAGGCTAGAAAGAACTCACTGTATGAAATCAGGAAGATCGTTATCTACTCTAAAACAGGTAGACAAAAAAGAAACCTTTTAACATATACCTGAGGTAAGTAAAAATAATAACACTTCCTTTTCAAACAAAACAATATAAAAACATTTATTTTAAATCCAAGAATACTAAAAAGGTAACAAATATAGAAGTTGGATATGGAATACCTTAACAGGTCGGTATTTGTTTTAAAACTGTTACTAAAAATAATAATTATACAACAATAACCTAAGATAATTTATTCCTGCAGGAAATGTAAAAGAAAAAAAACCTTAGATTGTTTGCTTCAAAGGAAATATAAACTTTAAAAGCACTAAATACATGAATCAAAAACTTTATAATGCAACGGTGTACTGATAGCAGTGATAACCGAAGTGTTCGAAGAAGGAATAACCTTGACGAGGTAATTCAAATCTAAATTGAACCAAATTATTGAAAGTTAGTTCTTGAATGAACTGTAAACTTTTAATTAGTATTAAGAACAACCCAATTGACATATGGGATGACGTTTTCTGAATAGTTTACTGGAATCATACAGTTACGATTATTTGTATATTTATATCGATCTATTTTAGAATAATTATCAATTGATTTTTCTTTGATGAATCTAATTTAAGGTACCTTCTAAATCAAAATACGAAGTTAAGTCAGGATAAAAGGGAAGGATGTCAGTGTATATCTTCAGAAATTTCTGGAAACTGGAAAAATCTCTCGTATCTTCTAAAATCAGGTCCAGGAATCACTGTGGAAGGTCAGGTGATAATTCAGGTACAAAATGTGATTATTTCCTCAGTTGATGTGATTTTTCTTCACTATTCACTTAGATACGCCATTAATATTTGAACTTTGAAAATGATGCTTTTGATGATAATTAATTAACGCTGTTCAAATGATTTTCTATTGATAAATTAAACTTTCCACTATCTTTTGGATATATTTATAGGTACTTTTAGTCTTTCTAATAATTTTTAATTTTTATTCTTAGAAAATGCGGACTAAGAAAAATGTTATAATTTTACGGAATATGGCGTCCGTATCTTATGGGCTCTATACCACTACTCTCCAAATAGACGCCGATAACAAAACAAGAACGTCCCCTTGAAATCTGTTCACAACATCTCATTGGTTTGTTTAGAATCAACGGAAATGATGCGGAAATTTATAATTTGAATTAATATTCAAATTTATATCAATTACAATTTCCTTGAGAATTAATTAGATACAACTAATTACATATTTAAAATTAGATATTAAAACTATTCAAAATACTGTATTTATATTTCCTTTGATTTTCTTTTAATTATATGTAGTGTTAATTAAATATTTAATAATAATATTTTTAATTTTTCCAAATTTGATTTAGTTTTAAATTAACTAAATTCAAATATATGGTTTGAGGTAATTTGCCGCACAAAAATATATATATATATATATATATATATATATATATATATATATACGTTTTTAAACCTAGATGAGATCCGAATAAAACTGGGACTACCAGAGATCCCGCATAATCATGAAAATTGTTAGAATATATTCTTCTTAATAGTCTGTAAACAGTTAATCTTAACATAACTTGCACGGAGGGGAAATAAATTTTACGTTTGAATATTTTAAGTTAAAAATTAAATGACCCGAGATCCACAGACGAAAACGGACATGTTGAGATCTTTTTGTATATAAATTTATATGTATCGACCAGGTGAGATCATGCATTGCTGCCAAATGTAAGAGAGTCTGGATGCGTCGTACGATGAATCGATAAATTGCATCAAGGCCAGCCGATTTTTTCTCGACCATGTGTTACGGATTATGTATGTTTTAGAGACATATGTACGTATATTAGTTTTTAAGGCCCGTAAAAAGAAACGAGAATATCTAAGACGGTACTTTTTATTCCTCCCATACAATACCTTCATATAAAATAACCCAACAGAATTGCGGGTAAATTTAAAGTAGACGTACTTTTTACCCCAGCTGCTACACTTTTTAAATTATTTAAACCGATTTCTTTAAATTCACGAAAATACACATATGACGAGAAATCCAGAAAAGAAACTAATCATGAATTGTTATTTTTTGATATGACGAGTTGTTTGTCACCGTTATCGTAGTCACACCTATACCGCTTTGACTTTCATGGAAGAACTTAGGAATAGAGAATTCTATTTCAGTGACAATTTAAGTATGAAGAAAACGGAAACCCTGGAATTTGTAACTATACAATCCCCAAACATCTATGAAGTGATTTTCATTGTTCCTCTTGATTTGTTTTAAATATTCAATTTTCAATGAAAATAAAAATTGGTTAAAATTCTTAGAGCTTGAATGTTTAACCAAATCAAAGAATTAGATCGAAGATTACGATTTCAAGTTTCTAGTTTTACTTAATTCAATTCTTACTGAAATTAAGCCTTTATTTATAATAATCACTGTTATTGTTATACATACATCGAAATCTTATAATCAAATGCCTTGTATTCATTCCTTTTTTATACTTATATGTTGGTTAAACACATAATAATATTAGTTTTAATACTTGATAAAACTCTATTCAATAGTCTAACATGGTCATAAGAAGATTTTGTATTTTATACTGCCCATTTTAAGCTTTGCTTCATTATTTATATTTAAATGTAAATAATATAAAAGTATGAGCAATGATAGTAAACTATTTGTAGAATTAGCACTATTAAGTGCGAAAAGAAGTGAGAGTATAGAAAAAGAAGAAACAGAAAAAATGGTGACTATTTTTGATTTTATTCTTGTTACTTAATGGAAAAGTGTAGGTAATGTAGATAATATTATATTATGTGAAACTTGATTAATAGAGCTGAGGATGTTTGCGGTACGGCAGGACCGTATGTAGTGCATCCCCACATTTAACTATTTATCTAAATATTCTCTGAAATGATTTGCCGGATCTCATAAATTAATAGAGTGATATTTTAGTATGCACTGGATATTGTTATTATACAAAATCATAATAGCCATTTGTATTTATGGATCATAAATAATAATACGCATGTATTTGTATTTGGTTGTGAATTCAATTTAAACTTAAAACGAATCGTAATATTTTAACGACAAGCCGTCCTTACAATACATGCATTCGAGGCAAAGTGTGCAACTCTACGAATAACTTCCATAATTGATCGAAAATGGACATTTTGGAGCTGAAGTAAAGCCCCTATTCTTAGAAAATTTTATTACTGTCGTTAAGAACTATTATTATAAATAAAGACGGCAGACTATGTGCCCGAACACTAAGTAAACTAAGTGCCTCGGTATATGTATTTATATGATCGTCTCTTTGTTCTTTTCTGCGTATTTTTTATATTTAACAATCAATAAAAACATCCATACATATATGTGTGTTTATTTAGGTTGTCTAACGTAAACGAATTTCAAACGCATGATGTTATTGTTTATGATTAATCAAATAAACCAAAATATATATAAAATTGTGCCAAATTTTTTTTTAATAATGCTTAATAATGCTGCATAAATGATTGATACGAAAACAAATGAACATTGTTAACAAGTTCTTTCTTTTTGATATAGTGGGAGTATTATGTTCATATTTTAAAAAAGAGCTCAAAGTTATCTATGTAATGATACCACACAAGTTATAATTTATTTGTAAATTAAAGGTATAGTAATTTTTTTAAATAATAATCTTTAATGTCACAAGTTAAATAAAAATAATACTGACTAATGACAATAATGACATATACGAATGTCAGATGATATAAATAACAACAGCCGGCTATCTGAAAAATATTATATCTCCAATTTAAATAAATGATAACTTTTGTGATATCCATGTAAAGGAAATTTCAAGTGTTTCATGAAAATTTAAGTATAATACTACCGTTGAATTTTAAAAAATAACTTATTCAACAACGTTCTTTTGTTTTTGCCTTCTTCGTTTTTCGAACATAGAGGTATTATTAATTAAGCATCAGAGTAGAATATTTTTATTGCGTAGATTCCTTTTTATCCTTTATAATTAATGGAATCTATATGGTGACACCAAGACCAATCTTTCTTCAAAATTTCTATCTATTGACATTCTACGAGTATTCATGTCACATAAAGCAGCACACAAGGACACTGGTGTCAAATAATAAAGAACGGAGATTTCCAATATGAATAGGTACTTTTGTTCTAAATCTAAATACTGTAATTCATTATGAATAGTTTGCAAAACAACTAAATTATTATTTGGACAAGCTTCAACAAAAAAAAAAGACCACATCGCCTATTATGCACTATGAATACGAAAATTCTTATATTAGCTCTCAATCTAATGAAGCTAGATTATTTATATAATTAAGAATATTAGCCGAAATTTTATTCTTTTTTATGTAAAACAGTAATTTTGAACTGAAAAAGAAAACGACCGCGTGAAATATTGAATAATACACAAAAATCGTGAAGAAATAGTGAAGAAGTTAAAAAAAATAAATGACAGTGAAGAAAATACACAGACAGTGGAGAATTTTGAAAATGAAAGTCGTGATTTTAGTTCATAATTTAATGAAGGCAGACTATAAACAGTAGCTATGAACCGAAGGAAAATTGAAGAGAAAAAAGAAAGCCACACCACGCATCATGAAATAATTCACAAAAGTCAGTTATGAAGAACTTTTTCAAAAAACATTAATGTCAAGATCACTAAAAAATAAGAATTCCTTTAGTTTCAAAATAATCACAAAAATACATTTGAAGACAAAAAATAAAAGGATTTATTGTGTAATATATTTAAAGATAAACAGCGATAAAAAAAGCAAACGTTTTATATTGTTTGATTTCGAAATTACTTTCTATTGAATATATTTTAACAGTATTGTTAGTTACTCTTTATTCCTTGCCCGACAATATCTTCATATAAAACATGATTTAACTTTTTAAATTTAAAGTAGAAGCGCTTTTACCTCAATTTCTACATCTCTTATATTATTTACAAAACATGGATTTTTTACACCACCTCATTCATTGCAAACAATAATAAATATTTCATTTTTTAATAAATAGAAGAAATTAAAAGTTCTCTGAAAATTATATATTCTGGTTTCCTCAAATGCTATTACTCATTCCGAGCGAATAAAAAGAAACGGCAAAAAAAAGAGTTCAAACATATATCGGCATCAAAATGCAAATAAATATATGTATGTATAAATGCATAAAACAGTCATACCCATAAGTCCATCACGTGTGTTATTATTACATAATACACACACAGCGTGGGTCATAGAGTAATTCACAAAAATCAGTTATAATAATCACAAAAATATGTAGACAAAAAATAAAAGATAAACAGCAATAAGACAAACAATTGTTTAATAATGCTTAGAATTTATTGCTTCCCTGACAAATCTTCATATAAAACAACCAAATTGAATTCTGATAATAACATCATTTAACTTTTTAAATTTAAAGTAGAAGTGCTTTTACCTCAACTTCATCTATCTATTAAATTATCTACGCCATTTTGTGTAAACCCCAGAAATTACATATAAATAAACACAGTAACCACTAATTCTTGCTCATGTTTCAATATATTTTCTTGGCGTTCGTACTATATTAATACAAGTAGATATGTATATTCCTATACGATACATGTATTAAAATTATCTATATTTTAAAAGTAGAATTGCGTTCTATCTCAACTTCTCTATCTCTTAAACAATATAGGCTATTTGTTTTGCATTCAAGAAAAACCATATTATTATTATTAAATTGAAGTACTTATTAATAATTCCATTTTTTTCGGTTCAAAACAAGTATTTGCTATTGGCATTGTATTCACGCAAATCGAACATTCGAATAATTCATATCCGTGAGATGTATATATAATTGCGCATTATCTAAGCCTAGGCGAGCTCTGCTATGTTGTCAAATATTCGGATCTCTTTTCGGTCAGAACCTGTTTACATGTATATGTATATACATTACCGTCGTGGACGCGCTCTGTCTGAATACTTGCGAACTAATTGTGTATAAAATTCGAAAAACAATTTAAAGTTGAGTTCCAGGATAAAATTTAAATTCGAACTCTCTATTGCCCATACGATAGAATAAAACTCGATATACACACTAAGAAGGCTGAGATCCAAAAACGGATCTCGCTCATCCAAAAGGATCTCATCTAGGGAAAGATTCAACTCGAAATGATCTCAACTTTTCCGTTTATAAATATCCGTTTATAAATATATATATATATATATATATATATATATATATATATATATATAGTAAACCTAATCAGTAGGCGATTAAAGGTCTGTATATTACTTCAAAATATATGTATTTAAAAAACTCTACATGTTTCGGCAGTTCGCCTTTATCAAGAGAATACAAAATATAAATGACAGGATATAAATGACATTTATATCCTGTCATTTATATTTTGTATTCTCTTGATAATGGCGAACTGCCGAAACATGTAGAGTTTTTTAAATACATATATTTTGAAGTAATATACAGACCTTTAATCGCCTACTGATTAGGTTTACCATATCATACCAAGGTCACGAAGTTATTATATTTATATATATATATATATAAAAAGCGTTCAAATAAATTTTACCTCTAGTAGTCCATGACAATAAAAATGTTTGTCGTAACTTGTACTATTTACATTTGCATCAGTTGTCAATTTGACAGACTATTTATTCTGATGTATACTTAGTTGGAGCTTTTTGAAATTGCTTTGTAATTTAAAATTGATTTAAAATGGTTTTCACTGTTCAACACAAATCATTCATTGTTGAATCTTATTTCTGGAACGGACGTAATATTAACGGACAATGGCACTATTTTCTTGAAGAATGCTTAGAGGAATTTAGAAATATGTTTCCAAACTTCGTCTTTGATTTTGATAGTTTTTGGTACACAGTTAAATATTGCACTAAGGTTTTCAGAGAAACAGAGAGTGTTATACGGAAAGAAGACAGTGGCCGTCCGAAAAAATGTACGGAAGAGCTAGTTGACGATGTAACGCAAATTATGAATGATACACCAGGAACATCCATACGAGTATTCTCTCCACGAGTGGGTGTTTCAATTGGCACTTGTCATACAATTTTGAAAAAAGACTTACATTTATTTCCATATCGCATGGCCTATTATCAAGAAATCAAAGAAATTGACTATCCTAGAAGAACAACATTTTGTCAGTGGTTCTTAAATAATTTTGATAATGACATTCTTGACAAAATTTTTCTCAGATGAATCATGGTTTTATCTGAATGGATATGTTAACTCACAAAATATAAGGTTGTGGAATACTAAGAAACCGCATGACTGTTATGTTGTTCATCCACAGAAAATTGGTGTATGGTGTGCGATTAGTCGAAGGAAAATCATTGGCCGTATTTTCTTTAAAGGAGAAAAGGAGGATCGACGATATGCTACTACAAAACGTTTTCTCCTTCATTAGAAGAAGATGTTAGAAATGTCTCGAACAAGGTGGTGGCCACTTTCAACAATTTTTATAAAATGTTACTTGTTTGTTGCAAATAAACGTATCTCATTTAGTTAAATATTTTAATTTTATTATTTTAACATTTATCATGTCATTCAAATAGTTCATAACCAACAAAATTCATATTAAGAACTTAAGTAAAAAGCTAAGATATACGTATAATTTCCATGGGCAACTTCGAGGTAAAATTTAGTTGAACGCTCGTTATATATATATATATATATATATATATATATATATAAATATAATATTTCGTGACCTTGGTATGATAAGGTAAACTTAATAAGTCGGCGATTAAAGGTCTGGTTCATTACTTCAAAGTATATATATTTAAAACAACCCTACATGTTTCGGCAATGATGCCTTTGTCAAGGGAATAAAAAATATAAATTATATTTTTATTCCCTTGACAAAGGCACCATTGCCGAAACATGTAGGGTTGTTTTAAATATATATACTTTGGAGTATTAAGTTTACCATATCATATCAAGGTCACGAAAATATTATATATATATATGTATAAATATATATATATATATATAATTTCTTAGCCGTTCATTAAATGTATCAATTGATAAATGCAGTTGATTTAAAAAGAGCGCCATGAACTCTCTCCTCCTGCGCCTCTCGACGTTGTACTAATGGTACTAATTCACACCTGCTATCAGCACAAGAACAATGACTGAGCGACTGTATGTATATAACGGTGTTCATTTGAAAAGTCAATCTAGTAGCATGTGATTAACTGAGAACATTTTGAAGTATGTCGTAAATTAAAATTTACTACTTAACCTACGAAGTCGTATATTTTGACAGTTTCATACATACAAATAAATAACAAATGTGATTGACATTATCAAATGTCATTTGGATTTACTTTTACGGAACAACAAACACATACTAATATATGTATATGCGTCTTATTCTTCTTCGTCTTATTCAAAATTTCAAAGTAACCTAGATTGACTTTTCAAATGAACACACGTTATATTATTATGAAGGTATTATTTATTATGCGTTTTACAATAAAAAAACTTTGATTTTGTAAATATTTTTACAGTAATAATAAATGTTATAGCAAATGTATTTGAAATTTCTTGAAAGGTGGATGTAATCTTCTTCCTAATTTTCTCCCTCAGCTAGCTCTTTCTGTCATGGGCGGATGGATTGGTATTGGATTATTCCAGGTGTTTTTAAATTTTAAAGTTTATTTTAGAATCTGTTAATTTAAAATCAGGTTCGTCGATTCTCGAAAAACAAGAACAAAGAACTGCTAATGTGAAAATTTTTGAATTTAATTTATTATTCTTGAATTAAGTTTTTGAATTATTTTTTTTATATTTATAATTTGACGTTTATGAAAAGGTGTTATGTAATATTTTTTTATCTCTCGCTATTTAAATTGGCATTTATCTGACCTTATGTTGGTGGATGATAGATGGCTCTTTTTTTTCTGTGAATCTTCTTTCTTTCTGATTCTCGTATATATGTTTAGGGAGTACCTAACTTCTTTGATTGTTATCTTAATTTTATTTGTATCACACTTAATTGACACTATTTATGTGTTCGCCTATTTTTTTAAGGTGCGACCCAAAATAAATTTTGACAACACGAAGTACGTGTTTACGCCTCAAGTTTTTCGGTATCCGGCTTTTATGCCATTTTCAATATAAACAAAAGTGATACGTTTTTTGGAATACGTCTTATTTCTTAATTCTCAAATGCCTTTTTGGAATTTGATGAAACTATCATTGAAAATTAGCCCTATTTTTCTTATAACTGTTCAGGTAATTATTTCAATTAATATTTTTATATTAAATATTTTAGTTAATATATCCAAATTTTTATATTTTTCCAAAATTTCATTTAATTCTTGAATTAATATTGTTTTTGATGTTATAATATTGTTATTTATGATTTATGCCCTTTCAGCAAATGTTAATAATATTTTACTTTATTTTTCGAATTTCAAAACTTTTTGTAATTTTTTACAAAATTTCAAATAAATTCTTATTACGTTTAGTTATTCCTCTTGTTTTTGTAAATTGAACCCCTCTTGAGTAATTTAAGCCTATTATTGTTTCATTTTATTTGCTTTATAAGTGAAAATCTTCCTTCAGTTGGTGTGGAAAAACCGGATGTCTATGGACATCGTTGGCTTTGTTGGCTGGTTAGTGTGTATTTTGGTTCCTTTTTTTTAGTTTTAATAGTAAGCAGGAGGATTTTGCTAATTAAAATCCTAAAATATCCCATGTTAAGGTAACCCCTGTCCAATTTTTTTGTATGCTGAAGAATTCTCTCTCGGTTTCACCTTTTCTGGGTTTAAAATCTTCATAATAAGCTTTTATACTATCCATAACATGTCAATATATATATATATATATATATATATATATATATATATATATATATATATATATATAATATATATATATATATATATATATATAACAAATGATAAATTATTGGAGTTTTTCGGCTTTTATATGAAATATTTACAAATATCAAATTAGAATGTATGTAATTGCAGAGTAAGTGGGGATGTAAACATTGCTGTCTACAAATTACAAAGCAAATCATACGAAATTTTTTTTTTATTTGAAAAATATGGTCTACGTTGGAACTCGAACCCAAGTCTACAGCTTGCCGGGCTGTCGTTTTTACCACTAAACCACAATAGACCCAGGTTCAAGCTATTTAGAAATGCATTATAAAGTAACAGTGTTAATGAATCAGATGTCAGTTATTGAATGTAGATGTCAAGTTGAAAGCAGAAGTCAGTTTTGAAAGCTCATGTCAGTTTTGATAGCAGATGTCAGATAGTGAAAGCAAATGTCAGTTAATGAAAGCTGATGTCTGATTTGAAAGCAGGTGTCAGTTATGAAAGCAAACGTCAGATTAGAAAGCAGATGCCTATTTTGAACGTAGATGTGAGTTATTGAAAGCAGATGTCAGTATTTTGAGAGCAGATGTCAGATTTGAATGTTGGAAATTCTAATTATTACTCCATAGCTACATGAGTGTTTAGATAATTTCTTAGCCGTTTATTAAATAAAAAAAATGATAAATGATTGGAGTTTTATATGTTATATATATATATATCTATATATATATATATATATATATATATATATATATGTACATCAGTCACCTAGTTCCAAAAGCCACTAAACCCACCTGAGCATATTTTTCAGGAAACGCGAGCGAAAGTTTGCTACTAGTCACAAAATAAGAATTTTAGCATTCTTACTATAGAAATTGATAGGCAGTGACATAACACTTAAATCCGACTTTAATATATTTTTTGAAAAACTATGAAAACTTCTCGTTTTTTTAGCGGTTTTTTGAAACTAATCTGGAATTAGGGGATGTTAGTTCTCCGGGTTCTCCGCGAACCAGTATTGTTCTTTTTTTACTTCTACATATAAATATTTTCTCACAGGAATTAATTTTAAAATGAAGAGAAGATGTTGGCTTGATTACATCAAGAATCGTTTTTCGCCAGTATAAACTTCCCAGTGAATTCCTAATTTTTTGAGAGGCCCAAAGTTTTCAAATATCTCATAGTAGTCGTGGACATCCATGATTTTATTTTTAATTTTTTTTTCAACTTGTCAAAAATTTCGGAAGAAATGAATGAACGGTCACCGGAAAAATTAAATTTTCTTTCTGGGTACATTAGGGTACATCATCTGCTAGCCATTTGGCACACATTGCAATCATTGTGCTGCTCTTATTTTGTACGGAACACCCATCAGATACAAGTTTTACCTCACAAACCTCGTCAGAAATTTCCAAATTTTGTACAGTACTGTAAACCGCCGAAGCAATTTCGTTGGAACCTTTAGAACTTTCTGACTTCAACCAAATATACATCAAGACATTATTTTTTTCAATTTCGTTTTAGAGGAACCAAACACGATTATAAAATTATATAAGTAGAGCTGCCTTTTATAATGATTTAGTCTTGGATTTTTGGCAACACTAAATTTCTTTTACAATCATATGAAAGAGTGATTATATGGTGAAAAAGGTCAAGTTGAAATTTTACAGATTTAGTTGTTTAAAAATGTATGTTCATGTTTTATTTGTGAGTTGCTAGTGACAATTATGTGTAAATTAATTAATAAGACTGCCAATGCTTAACTCTAGCTTTTCTCCTGATGAAGTCATTCATAAATTGATGAAATATTGGGAAAGAACATTTGAGTTTTAATGTAAACAGACCGATAACCCAAATATTAGTGAATTTATATTAGTACGGTCAAGAAATTTTCTAGATATATATATATATATATATATATATATATATATATATATATATATATATATATATATACATATATGAAAAAATGTGTGTGAAAGCCGTATCCATCCAGGATGTGCAGACGTCGACGTTTCATAGTTATTACTAATTGTCAATACACCTTACCCAGAAATAGATACGACTTTCATTTCTATACTCATTACTATTTCTGGGTAAGGTGTATTGACAATTAGTAATAACTATGAAACGTCGACGTCTGCACATCCCGGATGGATACGGCTTTCACACAAATTTTTTCATTTTCCGGACAACCTGGACGGTTGGCGCCGTGACACGTTGCGGCTACATTCTTAGACAAATGCGATTTTGTCATGTGTAAAGATTGATGCAACGATTATAGCGGCAATGGCATGTAATATGAGAATTCAATAATTATGAATTCTCATTAACAGTACGTTTATCATCATTAGTATATATACACGCAGTATAGAAATGAAAGTCGTATCTATTTCTGGGTAAGGTGTATTGACAATTAGTAATAACTATGAAACGTCGACGTTTGCACATCCCGGATGGATACGGCTTTCACACACATTTTTTCATTTTCCTGGACAACCTGGACGGTTGGCGCCGTGACACGTTGCAGCTACATTCTTAGACAAATGCGATTTTGTCATGTGTAGAGATTGATGCAACGATTAGAGCGGCAATGGCATGTAATATGAGAATTCAATAATTATGAATTCTCATTAACAGTACGTTTATCATATATATATATATATATATATATATATATATATATATATATATATATATTGTAATAATTGCAGCCACACGTTGGACCGTCAAAAATGTGATAAACCCCTTACGTTCCAATTAAACGATAATAATATAATAAGGATAAATTAAGTATTGAATAAAATTTAATAAAAATTCAAATCTCGCGCTTAGTAAGAGAGAAACAAATTCCTTGTATTATAACCTCTACACAATAACAATTAGATTTTGATTGCCATCGGTTAACTCAGAGGTATTTGCAAGAATCTAATCCTCACTCTCAAATCAGGTTCATAAGATAACCTTTCTTAACACCCAATTAACATGTAAGATATTGTTCTTTATAATAACTATTATTTATGTAAGGTAAGCTAATAAAAACTAAGGTTATGTATATGGTTTTATATATTTCAAAAAACAACTTATTTCCTCACAGTTTAAAAGAAAATGTTTTAAATTTTATTTTAGATACAAATAGCCAATTAAGAAATTATGCCAAGCTAGTAATATGTTGAGATTTGGATCAAATTCCCCATAAACGAATAGATGTCAAATAATTTTATAAGTATGAAAAGTAATAAAAATATGAGTTTAAATTGACTGAGTATTCAGATTTTTAGTAAATTACAAAGAAAGATCATTCTAAAATTTTGACAACTCAGAAAAAACTATTTAAACAAATTGGTTATTATAACAGAGTAATTACTAATATAAATAAATGGGTAAGCCAATAAATGAAATTCCAAGATTATGTCCACTATTTGTCTCCTTATATATATTCAAAGTTCTTGCAAGATATATTCAGTTGACTGCTTGAAGAATAGACAGGAAAATCTTTCGGTAGATGAACGAAATGGCTATCAATGGTCACGAACTTCCCTTATACAAGGTCCTTCTGGATATTCTGGGTAAAGAATCTCCTTTAACATTTATTGTTCTTGATTATGCCTAATATTCATTTCACAAATTAGGGACGGCTTTTAGTAGATGTTCATTATGGGTCCTTCCATGTAATATCAGCTATAAGCTTCAACATCAATATTATTACTAGATTATAATTTTTACATGGTTTTATTTGCACAAGTTGCTGGGCACAAGTACGTGGATTTTCAATTAACTATACTATAAATCTTTTAATTTGTTGGCTTTTCAAATCACAATTACCAATTTTAAATCTGTTTTCTTCGAAAACTCAAAACCAATCTCACTTTTTCAAAAATCAGCAACCAAAACCATAGCGATGCTAGTATAAATTCCTAAATTAAAAAATATCAGTATGCCTTTCAATATACAGAATTTTCATAGATAATTTAACTTTTTAGTTTAATCCTAACGTAATATATATAATTTAAAAATAAACGTCAAATGTCTTAATTGTTACTGGGCATAATTTCCTTTACAGAGATAACATAAGATATTTTATTATTAATGTATAAAACAATTCTGTGTGTCTGTCCAGTTTTGACTGACATATACAAAAAATGTGAATACTCTCCAATAAATATGTCATATCTATCTATGAACATACTTGACAATAACAAATAAAATAACTTTTTAAAATTTCAAAATAAATAATATATTAAAATTCAAGTATATATATATATATATATATATATATATATATATTATTAAGCCACACACGTTAAGAACACACGTTATATATATATATATATATATATATATATATATATATATAGTATATTCGTGACCTTGGTATGATAAGGTAAACTTAATTAGTCGGCGATTAAAGGTCTGGTTATTACTTCAAAGTGTATATATTTAAAATAATCCTACATGTTTCGGCAATGATGCCTTTGTCAAGGATATAAAAAATATAAATCTATTTATATTTTTTATATGCTTGACAAAGGCATCATTGCCGAAACATGTAGGATTATTTTAAATATATACACTTTGAAGTAATATCCAGACCTTTAATCGCCGACTAATTAAGTTTACCTTATATATATATATATATATATATATATATATATATATATATATATATATATATAACGTGTGTTCATTTGAAAAGTCAATCTAGGTTACTTTGAAATTTTGATTGAATAAAGCGCATATATATTAGTATGTGTTTGTTGTTCCGTAAACGTAAATCCAAATGACATTTGATAATGTCAATCACATTTGTTATTTATTTGTATGTATGAAACTGTCAAAATATACGACTTCGTAGGTTAAGTAGTAAATTTTAATTTACGATTTACTTCAAAATATTCTCAGTAAATCACATGCTACTAGATTGACTTTTCAAATGAACACCCGTTATTTACTTAATAGTCTTATTAATCCACAAGAATCTTAATGTATTTTGCTTAATACTATATATCTACCTCCGCAGTTATTACGTCGGAAATTCCTCACAGCACTTAATTACCTGTTAATTATATGTTCAGGCTGGAATTATTTTTGGTTATAGCTTATATATATCTACATATTTGCTCTTTTCTTTCTCATACGTATTGTTAATTTCGTTTGAGCATAACGTGTTTTTAAAATGATAAAAAAATTATAATTTTTTTTTGTGTATCGATATGATTAACTATCGCGAAGTAGCGGATTATACAATCAATTTTTCAAATAAATAAAGCTATTTGTAAAGGAAAGATATTTCAATTCTGAATCTTTGCGGTTCGATATTTTGAAAACGGCTGACAAAACAACGAAATAGTATTGTATCCTTCCCTTTTCCCCATAAAGGGAAACGATAAAAGTAACCAAAACAATGCACAAATCCGTCCACAGATCGCTACATGTGCGACTATATTGAGTTATATGGGGCAATTATACCGTCGACACCTTTGAATGAATGGAGCGAAGGGAATTAATTTTAGTTCGTTGCATATAATCACAAAATTTTGTGTTGGAAATAGCATATATAGGAAATACTAACTTTCAAAAAAACCCGAACACCCAGTAGGCGTTGATCAATTTTAATAAAATTTATACGTAATGTTTGCTTAATAAAACTTAAGAAATGATTACATTTTTAAACTAAAATATTAAAAAATATCAATGTTATTTAATAATGAATGAGTCCGCCGCGGTTTCTTATGCATTTGATAACTCTTCGAGGCATGGTTGAAATAAAGTGATTTATGGTATCCTGGGGAATGTCATCCCAGGCTTCTTGAATTCAATGATGAAGATCAAGTAGGTTATTTGGTGGTTGGAGTAAATTGCCCAGTCGAATACCAATCATATCCCACACATGTTCGATTGATGACAAGTCTAGGGAGCGAGAAAGCCATGATAGCAGGGTCACGTTACTTTCTTGTAAGAACCTTGTAATAACACTTGCTGTATAAGGATGTGAGTTGTTTTGTTGGAAAAGGGGTTGAATTAATCTTCGTAAAGCATTCAAATTTTTGTCAATAAAAACTAGAGGTGACCTGCTACCGTATGTTATAGCACCCCATACCATCACCTCCAGTGTAAGGTCCGTATGTCGTTCTACAGCAAATTCTAAATTTCTACGTTCTCCACAAAATCGTCTTACACTTCTGCGACAGTCGTGGACCCAAAGACTCACACGGGTATTGGTGTTACTACATGATATTAATTCATGTCGTAACACCAATACCCGGGTTAACACTTTTTCTCGATCTAACTTCTGTATGGAAAAGAAGAGATTTTTTATTTTCGCCAATTTCATCGCATTGTTTAGCAAATAGCCTGTTCTGTAACGTTTCCATTTTAATAAAATTATCCATTTTTACAGCTTTATAAAGAATTTAATTGAGATTTTCCGGCATGTTTTTTTGCGACAGGAGCATGTCTGTAAAGGAAGCAGTGCGTACATTCCGCCCTTGATATAAGACGATATTTTAATATATTCATTACTCCACTGTTTTTTCCTGTTATCGCCTTTGCACTGCATATTGTAATACACTTTGTCCAAACTATGTTAGTATAGTTTCTAGTAGCTTCATAAAGAACATCAAAAAGATATTGTCCTGTGGTATGACCCGGTACTGTTTAGCAAAACAACATATTTTCTTTTATTGCTGTGC
The DNA here is from genome assembly GCA_935421215.2 of Melolontha melolontha. NCBI lineage: Eukaryota > Metazoa > Arthropoda > Insecta > Coleoptera > Scarabaeidae > Melolontha > Melolontha melolontha. The sequence continues at coordinate 85,120,547 of OW285236.1, read as the reverse complement.
CCCTAACACATTCACACCTCACAAAACATAAGCATTGAGACTTCTGTTGTTTCATCAAATTGAATATTAGAAATTCCCTTGAACATCGGCAGCTAGGTCATTGTTTCGCATTGATATTTTGCCGTTAGAAAGTGAATTGAATTTCCACGTCTATTAAAACACTGATAATATCAATTACAACAAACAATATGAGGTTTTCGGCGATAGTATGGGGTTTGGTCATTTTAGTTACTCTTAATACTACGAGATAAGATGCTTCAAGTACACTTTTATCAGTATGGCGTGACTTACAAATAAAAGTTTGTTGATTTCTCAAGGTATGCAATTTTCTTTCGAAATATTCCAAGGTTTTATGAGTTCGATGTTTAGTTTCAAAGTGTCTAACTAATTTTGATGGCTTCATGCTTCATCGGTGAGAACTTGAAAGCAAACAACTCACTGTGGCTTTCTATTCAATGAGGTAAAACCATAATTTAAATAACTGTCATTGTACAACCTTGTCTTTTTACCAACCGATTCACTAGATATAGATGGCTTACTTCGTTTCTTCACAAATTTATCCATTTCGCATAAGAAATTTAAAAAAAGACAATTCAGTTTCACGGATGACCGCACACTAAAATTAAAGCACCAGACGCCCGCTTCACATTCGAAACTTAACTGAAGTTGTGTAATAGCAAGCGCCTCTTTTATACTGGTGATCGCACGACTTGTTTAAAACGCATCCACATGCATGTTCAAACATGCTCTCACAGTGAGTATTATAGAAGGAGACCAAATTACAAAGAGCACTTACATACGAAGGATAAACTACAATTATTGAGATTAGAAAAATCTAGTTTCCTATGAAAAACAAATTGCTATTTATTAAATAGTGCATTATTTTATCTGTCAAATACAGTTTAGTTTGTGCAATTCGGTTGAATAGTGTCTGAGAAATAACCTATAGAATACGCTTCTGTTATCGAAATTATCACGAGAGAACTTTCGGATAATGATTTACTATGATTTCAAAAAAGGCTTGAGCGCATATGAGTATGAGGAAAGTTTAAAATCGGCATTTGGGGATCTCGCACAATCATTAGCTACTGTTTATAGATGGTATAAAGAATTTGTACGAGATTGTAACTCTTTCAACTGTTGTTAATCCCAAAAATATTGCTGCAGTGAAGAAGATGGTGGAAGAGGACAATCGTATTACCTATGTATTGATAGAGTCCAAACTGAAGATTGGATCCTTGCAAGTGAGATCAATATTGTACGAACATTTACATTTGAAAAATGTTTGTAGCTCGGTTTGTACCCCATCATCTGACAGATTTACAAAAGGCAGAACGTGTTAGAATTTGTCAACAAACTTTAGATATATTTAATGCTGGAGGCCATCAAATTATTTCTAAAATTGTAATTGGCGATGAAACGTACATACCGTTTTTTGATGTTCCACTCGCCAAGGAAGTCGAATCTGGATAGTTGAAGATGAGGAAACCCCTACGATGGTGAAAAAATAGCGAGCAATTTAAAAAGTAATGTACGCAGTATTTTTTAGAAGTACGAGTTTGGTGGCCTCAATTAAATTGGAACATCAGAAGACAGTTAACGCTAAATGGTATGTTGTAAATTGTTTGCCTACTGTGTTCAGTAAAGTGCCAAGGAAGGGAATTATGTTAAGGGAGAGTGGGGGAATCGTGCGCATCGGGTAATCGAACGCATCAAAATATTTCATATTCCGCGAGCTTTTAAGCGCAATCTACAAGTGCTGCACTCCCTTCTGCCTACTGTGGATCACTGACGTCATTATTCATATTAGTTGTATGCGTTTGCAAGGAACGCGCACTGTTTATGTGAAATCGAGCCAGTTTTTGTAATTTTTTGATAACGGAAAATAAGACGGTGAGTCAATTTTTTTCTCCTAATCGATCAGATATATTTTTTTTATGAAAAAGTACGATTTTGTGTATCTGTTGATGCTTGTTTTACATTGTTGGGTTAAGTAATTTGCTAACTGTATTAAAGATTGTCATTTAATATCTAAAGGGGTAATGATGCGCGCTGATGCGCACCATTCCCCCGTAATTTAATTTTAAATAAATATTTTTTTCAGATGCCGAGAAATTATACAAGAAAAACCACAATTCTTTCATATACGGCAGGAGAGTTAAAAAACGCATTATTTTCGATAAGAAATTATGGCAAAAAAATAAGGGATGCAGGAAGGGCCTTCAATATTCCTGAATCGACACTCGGAAAAAAATTGTCAGAAAATCAGCCGAAGCTACCTCGTTTGGCTTGCAAGCCTATTCTTTCAGAGGAAATAGAATCTGAGTTAAGAGAGTACATTTTAACGCTAGCAAAGCTATTTTATGGCCTAACACCCAGGTGTCTTAGGCGATTAACTTTTCGGTACGCTGAGCAATATCACGTTGTCCATAAATTCGACAAGGAAAAGGGATTAGCTGGGAAGGACTGGCTGTATGGATTTTTAAAGAGATCACCTGATATAAAACTACGGCAGCCTGAAGGAACTAGTTTGAAGAGGATTGCATCTTTTAATAAAGACTCAACCAAATAATTTTTTTCAAACCTTCAAACGCTTATGGAAAGGTTTAAGTTTGAACTTAAGAGTGTTTACAACCTGGATGAGACAGGCAGCACCAGGGTGCAGAATAAGTGCCCTAAAGTTTATGGTCGTAAGGGATCTAAGAAAGTAGGAGCTGCAATTTCCGGTGAAAGAGGAAGAACAATAACTGCTGTAGTTTGTATGAATGCGGCTGGGAACTACATCCCTCCCATGATGATATATCCTAGAAAAAGGATGCCTAAAACTCTCGAGAAAAATAGACCAAGTGGGGCGTTATACAAATGTTCTAAGAACGGTTGAATAAATTCCGATCTTTTTCTTCAGTGGCTGGGCCACTTTCAGAGGCATACTAAGCTTACCGTTACTGATCCTGTCCTTCTCGTTCTGGATAATCATTCCAGCCACATATCAATTGGAGCTTATAATTTCTGCAAAGAAAATAACATCCACGTGGTTTCGCTTCCTCCACATACATCTGATCACCTTCAGCATCTGGACCTGACATTTTTTAGTCCTCTGAAAATTGCACTATTCAGGGAATATGATCTTTACTTGTCAAATATCGGTCATTTCAAAATAACAGAATACGATGTAGCCGAACTTTTAAACAAGGCCTTCATGAAAGTAGCTACGATGGAAAAAGCAGTTTCAGGTTTTCGGACGTCTGGAATATTTCCATTGAATTCCGACAAATTTACCGATGCTGATTTTGAACCTAGTCACCATGTAGAAGAACTTATAGTAGAAGCTACAACTAAAGTTGAAACTTCATCCAGCCAAAATGGTGCAGCCACTATACTAGATAATTACCCAAATTTACAACATCAGAGAGACCTGAGCGCTCAGCCATCTACGTCTAACGATAATTCTTTCTTTGCTATGGCTCCAATACCAAAAACAAACTTTAGTCAGGCAACGAAAAGAAAATCTAGGAACAAACAGAAATCGGAAATTCTTACGAGCACTCCCATTAAAATAAAACTAGAAGAAGCTGAAGAAAAAAAAAGGCAACGAGAAGAAGCAATCTAAACCAAAAAGAAACTGAAAGATAAGAATAATAAAGGATTCATTCGTAAAGGCTTGGACGGTGAATAATCCATTCCGTCGTCTTCAAAGAAATTCGAAAGCAAACAAAAGAGACCACCAGAGCCTGAATCGTCTGATTCATCAGAAGATGATGTTTCGGTATTTGTGGCGACGATGAGCTGGATGACATCGAAGATGATGTCGGGCTGAGCTTCATACCGCCACCTTTGAATCAGCCAGCGAAACCGAACGAAGTTTGTGGTATTTGCGGAGAATTTGGCAAGCAACGAGAATTATGATACAGATGTGTCCTTTGCTCAACTTGGAATCACGCCGAGTGTACTGGCTCAGATACCCCAAAAAATTATACATGTGACCTATGCTCAAATTAAGAGTTATTATAATGTCTTTTTCATGTTCTACAACTTCAATAAGTAATTGTTTTTAAAATTAGTGTTCATTTTATCTAATATTACGTTTAATGCGCACCATTCCCCAACATGTGCGCATAATTACCCGCAAGGGCGGGGGATGGTGCGCAAGAGCACTTTTGTACTTTCAGCAATATTGTGCTTTAAGTAATTTATTTTTTACTAAAATTGATTTACATGCTGAGAGTAAACAAAATAGCGCTCCCATTACGGTATTTACATTTAAATTATCTACAATGCTATCAGTGCTCTAACGATTTCCGCTTAAGTGCGCACGATTCCCCCACTCTCCTTTACATCATGATAGCGCGTCGTCCCATACAGCAGGGATAACTGTTCAGTATTTAGCTGAAAACAAAATCAAATTTATAGAACATCCTCCTTAGTCACCGGATTTGGCGATGTATGACTTCTAGTTATTTTTTAAGTTCAAAAAACATTTGAGAGGGAAAAGGCTCCAGTCAGAAGAAGAGATTGATATCGCTGTTAAGTGTTTTTTTGATAGTACCCATAAAGACAGCTGGCCGAACGCTTTTGAACTATGGCAGGAAAGAATGGTTAAGTGTATTATTGTTGATGGCAATTACTTCGAAAATATTTAAAATAAAAATTCTGAAAACTTGTATCAATCTTTCTATTCTCAATAACTTTAGCTTGCCTTCGTATTAAGTTCGAACTTGTAAATTGCTCATGTGTGTACACGTCATACATGCATGTTCATACCCGTCGCTATAAACGCAACGACATAAAATAATAGGAATAGTCGCATTATATTTTTATATTGTCGGTATTTTCGTAATGAATGAAATTAGTATAATGTGGTTATATAATATTAAGTAATATTTACATTTAGAATTACACTCAAAATTAAATTAGTAATAGTAAGACTTAATGTTATTATTGCTTTGGGGAGGAGGGGGGCTCGAAGTATTAATTTTATTTACATTTACAATTTAGGGGTCTAAGAAATTTGAGAATCGCTGATCTAGGATATTTCTTCTTAAATTTCTAGTCCAAAATTTCATAATTTTTTAAATATTTGTATAAATTCATTTGGTTAAATATTTTTGAATTTTGAGTAAGTAATTCGTGCTCGCTTTGATGAATGTAAATATTTAGTTCTGGTAATTTGTTAAGAACGTACCTATTTCTGAATGTTGTTTTCCATCGTCGCCTTTATCCTCGTTCGTCACATCGACTCCATTAAGATGAAATATTTATGCACAGTGGGTGAAAAATTTAATGGAAAGTATACGCGTTCTCTGAAAGTTTTATCATACCGCACGTTAGTTTACCTGTCATAAAACCTCGTGCTCGTGAAAATTATTAATTAAAGGAAGACCCTGTAATCTCTTTCCCAATAACACGCCATGCTGTGCTACCGTTCGTTTCTCTCCATTCACTTACTCTTGTCGTCGGCGTAAGGACAATATGGAGAACGGAGGGATGTTAAGAGCAGGACAGGGAATGAGGCGACGATGGTGTTATATTGGAGGGGACATAAACAAGAAGTTAGCACGTAAAAACTTGGAAATCATTTTGTGACGACTCATCACGTATAATGTGTTTTCCAGGAAAGCCTCGCGATAATAAATTGCCTCCCCCATCGAATACTGAAGGGATAGATGGATACTTTTGCGTTTTTTCTTTTTCGCTTCGACTGTCGTACCAATTTTTTTCGTTTGCCGCTTGTGAATCCCTCGCGTTCGCTTTAATTTTCAGGGAAAATTGGAATAATAATTTATCGGTCCATAAAAACAATGAATCTATTCCTGGAGAAATGATATGACACGGAAAATGGAAACTATTGGCTCTAACGTATTGTCTAAATCTGGAAGATTTCGATGATGGACGTCAAAATGTGAAGAATTTGTCAAAAAAGTTATTCCATATAAATTGGACACTTTTAAATTTATATTATCTTCTCATATTTGCTAAAGTCCTTCGTGCTTTGAATAATGTTTTAGTAAAACAATGCAATGGAAACTCAGATTGTATACACATTTATTTTAAACCTAATTCTAAAATATACGCACATCTTCAATAAAGAAGATCTAAAAGAAATTACTTTAAATACAAAACAAAATTTTGAGAAATGTGTTGGGATATTGAGGATTATTTTTACAGTTCAAACAATTTTTACAGCTAGGTGTCTCTAATTTCTGCTAGAAATATTAATTAGTGTTTGTATTTATAAGTTCACTAATATACAGTCACTTCCGACAAAAAATACTTAATCTGACGCGTATAAATTTTACAAGAGGAAAATGAGAAATTAACTATTTTACTTTGGCAACTTGTTACCTACACAATGTGCAAGCAACAAAACTCGCGAAAACTGGCTTTACTCAATTTCCGAAATCTAATAGCCCTCCTCGGGCTTACGTTTCGTGGGCGGGTTGCTGTTAAACCTACAAGTCGACCGGCCAGTACCACGGATCTAGCTCGACTGAAGACGGTGTGTGTTTCTTAACGAAACGTTGTTAACCTAGTTGATCTATATTTAAAAAGGGCGCCTTAGTGATTTGAAGGCTGCTTGTATAAGTGAATATATGTTAGGCAGAGGACCTACATGCGATAACTTACTCACGTAAGTTCTAACCTAAGGAGCTAAAGGAATTAAAAGAAAACGAACGGTAATCCAAATAACATGTAGTAAGGTTTATTTTTAACGTTTGTAACACAGAATGCATAAACAGTAAATAAAGGTTGGAACCTCTCTATATATAAATGTAAAATAATGACAATATATCAAATTGGCGGAGTAGCACAGTGGGTGAAGCCCTTGTATATAAATATTTAACTTAAAATATATACTATAATAAAACACAAAATATGTAAGTAAATACATCAATACCAAGATACTGAATATGGATCCATTTATACAAAACATTAAATATATAAAAACTTTGGGCGTGTCTGTATATTTGAAACAAACAGTTTATGCAATATGAACAAAAGGGACAAGACGTCCTTCGAAATATTTCGTAAACGTTAACAATAAAGTACAAATATATTCATGAAATACATGATACATAGATTCAACGCTCGGTAATTACGACAGCGGTCGCTAACTAAGTGCCCTACAGATATATTAGCAAAAGAGAAATGCATAGATACTGAAATAGAAATTTCACAAAGAAAACGGAGTTCACTCACATTATAGTTGTTTCAAGGGCGTTATAAATGTCGATGTTGGTAGAGGCATAAATCCCAATATGTGGTGCTGAAAACTAAGGTAAAATGCAACCAAATATTCCACCAATGGTGTGTTTTCCGAAAAATTCTCACGATACACAACTAAATTAAAAACGGCATACACTTTTCACCCAACTGACTTAACGACAATCCAAATGACAAATGTCTCAGTAGAAGCGACGCGCTCTCTAAACGTGCATAGACACAATCGGAAAGAAGGGCGGTGACGTAATCCCCACTTATGCTAACTCACGATGCACACAAGATGGCATTGATCTCGGGACACTTGGAATAAAATATACGTTATAAGTAGAGAACGGATGCAATTTCCATAGAACGCAATCGGCAATTGGAATTGTGTATAACGTCGCTCAGTACATCCCGGCGTAATTCAATGAAGTATTTGTTTGACCTTCTCGGCCACCTGGCCTCGCAGCGATAACAATGGACAACCCAGCTATTGTATTCGGAGAATATAGTGTTTTCAGTGGTGTCGTGTACGTAGATAAAATAAATAAGTTTATCGTATTTCGTAAGAGAAATAGCACGTACATTCCTTTTCTTTTCATTTTAGCAACATGTTCCAATTATTTTCACGTAAGTGTGCACAAAATTTCGTTATTTAATTTCGTTTATTTGGATCTAGAATATTCTTACTTTTTCAGACAATGGAAGAGCGTCGAGAATGGCATTGTGAAACAATGGCGAGTTGGATTGAGGGCCATACTGATTGTATGTACATTGCCAGTGATTCCGAAATTTATTGTGAAGTGTGTGAAACGTTATTGAAAAATTGCAATAAATCAACCGTAAAACGTCACGTAGGATTGTTAAAGCACGAAAAAAAATTGAACCCGTTGGAATCTGACAATTTTAATGAAGAACTCTGTGAAACTTTTATGGCAGCTAATATTCCATTATTTAAATTGAACAATCCAATTTTGAAGACATTTCTGAAAAAATATACTGGTCGAAATGTTCCTGATGAATCAACTTTACGCAAATATTATGTTTCTAGGTGCTATACAAGAACAGTAGAACGCAGTAGAAGCCATCTTTTAAATCAATACATATGGATACGCGCCGACGAAACGGTGGATATGTTAGGACGCTGTGTGGTAAATGTTGTAGCTGGTGTACTACATCCAACTATTCCCTATAACTCATATGTAATAGCAACAAGTGTTATAAATAGAGTTGATGCGGAAACAGTTGCTGAAACCATTAAGGAGAATATGCAAAAAATGCTTCATTCGGACGACACGTACAAAGAAAAAATGCTTTTATTTGTCAGTGATAGTGCTGCGTATATGTTAAAAACAGGCAGACTATTGAAGAAAACATATCCTAATATGCTGCATATTACTTGTGTAGCACAGGCTCTCCACAGAATCTGTGAATATATCAGAGACACTTTTCCGGAAGTTGATAGACTTGTATCAGCTTTTAAAAAAATTTTCAGAAAAGCACCATTGAGAGTAGCTCTTTTCAGGGAATAATTTCCATCTCTGTCACTGCCTCCCACTCCAGTAATAACTAGATGGGGAACATGGCTGAAAGTTACTAGTTATTATGCTGAGAATTTCGATAGTCTAAAACATTTCGTAACACTGCTAAAGGAGGATGCTAGAAGTATTCGTGAGTGCAAGGAGCTCACACAAATTCCAAATTTAAAAAATCAGTTGTACTTTCTTCACGAACATTTTGGAAAATTGCCAAAACTAATCACTTATTTTGAAAATCTAAATCTCAAATTAAATGACGGATTAACCACATTAGATGTGGCTGTTAATAATTTGAAAAGTATTCCAAGTGACTTCGGATGTGGCCTTCGGCAAAAGTTTGAAGCAATTCTTAATATAAATCCAGATTTAATTACATTGCAGCAATTATGTATGGAGACAATTCCACAAAATCTAACTGCTAAATATGAATAAATAAAAGAATATTTCCAGTATGCACCTATAACCAGTTGCGATGTAGAAAGGACGTTTTCTATTTATAAGGATGTACTTAATTCAAAGTGAACAAAATTGACAGAAAAAAACCTTGAGAAACTATTGCTAGTCAATACTAAAACTCCTTTACTCAACTTGAACGACAAAATGAACAAATAAAAATGTTCCAATTATAGAAATAAAATTAAAAACTTTTAAAATATAACTTTTCAACAAATACATATTGTCATGGATTTTTCCATGGACAAGAAAGGAAAATAATTGAACTATATATTAAACTTTTTTGTGTAGTACATGTATTAAACGTATCTATTTCATTTTGATGTTTATTTTATTTCAGACGGGGATCGTTATAAATATATTTAATTTTAAGTGATGAATTTTATTATGTTTGAAATTTTGATCCATCCTCGTAAATTTAGGTTGGTCAGATGTTTAAAGCAGTCGCTACTCCGGATATCATATTGTTATTAGATGTGTATTTTTCTGTATATTTTTGATTTTGTAGTTGGTGGGGATATCCGTGCGGAAGTTGGAACTTCATTTTGGGAGAGAAATCGTAACTTCTGAAGTGACAGGGTTGTTCGAGAATAAGAAATTCATTTTTATTCTCTGGTTTAGTAAATTCGGGTTTTATTTTTGTTTATGCATTTTATTCAGGTGCATGTAATGTTACTTCGATTTTTGCGTGAGTTTGTGATCTTGGTGTGATCTAATAAGTATGATATCTCTCACGTAGCTTTTTTTTGTGTTATCAGTGCATAGATCTATGTAAGTTTGATAAAAATATTTAATTTATATAATTGATACTACGTTTATTTTTATTATTATATTTTATGTATTATTTGTTATAACTTTGATATTTAAAATCGTATATGAGTATTAGAGAAAAATTGTCATATTTTTTGTTAGTGGAGTTTTTTCTTAAGGATAATATTTTACAACGTTTTAAATTCAGGTTGGATTTTTTTTTAAGTTGTGGGTTGAATTGTGTCGTGTTTTATTTTGCGCATGACTGTAAGCCAATTTACGCGCGTTTTGAAAACTTTGTTGTTTTTGACATTTGATATTATAGGGGTTAAAGTAGAGGTCAAACTTGACAAATTTCTCCAGTATTTATTAGTTTTATATTTGTTCGAGAGTCACAGGGGGTTTTTCTCTGTGTGCGAGTCATATTCACAAAGAGTGTTTCCTCCAAATGCTACTGTTAATGTTGCTTTAGCACCCTATACATTCGGTAGAGGGATTTTTTTTTATTTTTTTTTATTAAAAATTTGTAAATTAACTAATTGTGACTTTTATTGACATTTATTGTTTTACTTCTAAAATAACCTGGACCTATTCTGAGAAGAACGATCCGTGAGATGAGAGTTTGTGGAATCTACTAGACTGTACAGCCGGCATCATAAGTTGTAGTGTGAATAAAAGATTAATTAATAAGCAATCAAAAGCACATTCCACTGCAATATGTATTTCGTAATTTTATAGATCACCACCCGTTCGTTTTCCAATTATATAAATAAAATTAAATATTTTAGAAATACAGCCTTTCGCCAGTACTGCACTGGGCTTTGCGTCATGTGGTAAGCGTGTCCGTTCTCTAGTTATAAGATATTTCAAATAATAAAAGGTAACAAACTTAATGCTCGGACGACTACGATTCTGAATTAATTTTCATTAGAATAGCCATGACAGTATGTAAAATTTTACAGTACCATTAAAAGTACCTATATGTTTGTTTATACATAATAAACAATCCACTTGTCAAAATTATGTATGAAACTTGAAGGTTATGTTTGTATCCCATCACGATCGGATGAAAGACAGGAGAAGCTAGTAAATTAGTAAGAAATGAAAGATACGGGCCGTGGGCGTGAGCCTTCGGACGTTAAAGATAGGGAAGGCACATAGAACTGGACATATAAGATAAGGATGGAATGGGTAAAATTTATAATACATATTATGAAAATTTTTATTTCGTTAGAAAAACATTAAGAATTGAAATACGAATAAGTTTTAAAATATAGAACATAATTAAAAAATTAAAAAAGGACTAAGAGGACTTACTTTACATTTGAAAAAAGATGACGTCACTAGCCGCATATATATATAGAAAATTGTTTCAAAAAAGGAAGACTTCCTTGAAGTCCATTGAAAGCGTGGTCAGATATTTTGGTATGATATATATTATGTGTTTAAGATTTTGAAGCTCATGAATTGAAAATTTCAAGATTAATAATCTCATATCGATTATTGATTAAATGCGAAATTAATTCTAATTCCTGTTATAAAAACAGAAGAAATAACACAGATATCATTTAAATCGCAAGTAGGGAAAGGTATCACGAGCATTTAAAGATATCTGGGTTTTGACAATTAAAAATCTTCATTAAGTGATTTCAAATAAAACCAATTGCGTGAAATTAAGTATCTCATGTGGTAGAGTATATTCTCGTCATATGAATATGTAATAGCACATTTCTCTTTTAACGTATTACCATTTTGGAAGAACTACCAATAAATCCGTATGCTTCGCTGATTTATAAATTTTAAATAGAAACACTGTGTCATACCTTAGTATTTTGTAGAGAATTATACTCACTGGTTTAAGGTGGATACACAGGTGTGTTTACAAGATTTATTAAAATCAAACAAAGACCTTCAAAGTTATATTTTTAGTTATGTGTATAGTTTAATTAGACATGCCATGTTTCGTTTTGAAAGAAAAATATAGTTGATAATGTTTATGACGTTAAAAATTCATGTAATTTTACATGTTGTGAACAGTAATTGTATTAAGTTTGATACCTTATTATATTATTTCTCTCCTTATTACATTGGATGCTAGGCCTAGTTACAAAAAACCCCTTTTGAAAAGAAAAATCCTGAGAACAATTTTTAAGAGTCTAAACAATAAATGACGATTCACGTTTGATAATTGGAGCCCATTTTTAGAATCAAACTGCACAGCAATATGTATTTGTAGAAGATTCTTATCATTAACGTCCAAATAGATTTTAAATCTATTTCATATAAAATCTATTAAAATCGAGTAATTGTCTTTAATAAACATCGTTTGAGTTTAATAAATGAAAAATGCATTAGAGATATTCTCCAGGCGATCTTTCTTTAAATAGAGGAGAGAAGTGCGCGAATACCCTTATAATAATAGGGAACAGGGAAAAATAAACCTGAAAAAAAGGAAGAACGATTGTATAGGATGTCAGAAATTGACGTATTCTCGAATACTTTACCTCTTTCCTCATCTCGCTCCATCTCTAGTCAAATTCCCTTCACGCTGTTGTATTAAGATAAACGTCTATTTTGACGCCTCCACGACGGCATGACGTAATTGGCTCAAGCGTGAGATTAAAGCGTTCGTTGTTCCTTTTATCTCGCTGTTATTGGTACTAACGGGGAGAGAAGAGTTGTCGAGATGCCCTCTTGCTCCAGATATATATTTTGAAGTGAAGTGATAGATTCAAGAATACAGATAGTGTCGATGTAACTCGACAGATATACTGAAATTAAATAATCCATTTTTTTTTTATAGTACGCGTATGAGGATGTATTATTGGAGTAATTATCTTTTGCAGAACTGGGTGTTAAATACTCATATTAATGAAATCTAAACATTTTAAGTACTTTGTTATTAAAAATACTATATTTGTTCATCTTATAACCATTGAATAAATAGAGATATTTTAGATACATGCAAGCACGCCATTGGGAAAATATTTAATCTAATAAATAAGAATTCATAAGAAGAATATTATGCCCTTACTTTATAACTATTTGTTGAACGTTTTGAATTGAAAATACTCCAGGAGTCTATGTTGAATTACCTCCAAAAATTATACCACATTGTATTTTTGATTGTACGTAACTATAGTAGGTAATAAAGTTTTGAAAACTTTCAAATTTGTGACTACCTATAAGACGTTTTAAGAAATGAATTTGGTATTTTCTAATCAATTTTTGCCCTAAAGAATCACAAAGATGTCTTTATGAAAAGATATCAGCAAAGCTAATACTTAAAATTTGTAATGGTAGGTACATTTATTTAAAAAAAAAGTAAAAAGTCTGTCTTTGTAGGCTGTGGTTAAATAAAAACTTAAAAGAGGTATAAAACATCTTACTATAATTAATAATCGTATCCTAAATACGTATTTTGTGTATAAGTGGACGCCGTGTAAAGTTGTTGCGATATTATATGTGTCAGCTTTACTGTGCCTCATGTAGTTTTACCTACTGATGATGACAACTTAGTTGTCGAAATACATATTTACGATACGATTATTAATTGTGGCAAGGGATTTTATACCGTTTTTGAGTATATACCGGGTGTCTCAGTTATGCGGTTCCAATGGCGTACCTCCGTTATCTAATAAAATAAAAATTTGAAATTCAGTGCATCTGATATACATCTAATGTTTTTTAAACTGAGTCTAATATTAATATTTTTTCACTTCCAGTTTAACCGGAAACGACCCTAACTTTTTTATTTTAAATAGTACCTTGTATATTTTCCTCAAAATTTAAATTCTACGGAAAATTCTCTTTACAATGAAGTATACACTTTGTATTTAGACTTCAAAACAGAGGTGAAATTGCATTTTAAATATTCAAAATTTGGGATCGTAGAAACCAAAGTAATCTATGGAAACTAATGCAAAATTTGACATAATTTGTTTGTTAACTTTGACAGTTCATAAAGTGTTATTAAAATTTGTTTCAAAGTTGCTTGGAACAAATTTGTATTTAAAATGATTAACGATTTTATAAATGAGGAAAAATTGAATATGATTCTCATTTATGGGGAATGTAGAAAAAACAGCCGTGATGCCCTCCGTGTTTACGGAGATTGGTATTCTGACAGACATATGTCAAGCGCTATGTATTCTACACGTCAGCCTTGAAATTTGGAGACATGTGGTACCTTTTTAAAGAAAAAAACCGTTTTTAAAAGAAAGACTGATGAAGAGCAGTGTTGTTGTTTTGGGAAGTATGCTTAATAATCCGTTTATTTCAATTCTAGAAATTGAAGGAGAATGCGATATCTCTCGTTCTTCTATTCAACGAATCCTAAAATCTTCAATATTCACCTGCATCAAGGATTAGAACCATGAGTTTATGACAGAACGCTGGTGTTTGCGTTTCTTGCATGACTAGCGAATGCCCGTGAAGATGGTGTTATTAGCTCAATATTAGGGACAGATAAGAGCCGCTTTACCGCAAATCGACACAATTGCCACTATTGGTCTATAGAAAATCCTCATTGAATGAGAGAGACCAACTTTCAGAGAATTTGAAGAATTAATGTATGGTGCGGCATTATTGATGGGTACATTGTTGGACCAAAGTTTTAGGAAGGAACATTAACTGGTGAGGCATATTTAAAATTCCTTCAGGGCGAATTTCCAGGTTTCCAGGAAAATGTTCTGCTGAATATACGTGCCAACATGTATTTCCAGCATGATAGGGCACCCCCTCACAATTTTAGAGATTCTAACTGATTATGTTAATCAGATTTTCCCTAATAAGTGCATAGGCACACATGGACCAATAAGATGGTCTGCAAGATCACCCGATCTAACGTCGTTAGATTATTTTCTATGGGGATATTTGTAGGATAGGGTATACCACACGCCTCTTTCAGATTTGTAGGATTTAAAAAATAGAATTAGGAATGAGTGCGAAGCTCTTAATGTCGAGTTCTTAAGAACCTCTGGTGAACTTTTGCATCGAGTCGAATATTACATAGAAGCAAATGGACAACATTTTGATCATTTTCTTAAGCATATTTTCTAGCGCTCATGGTTCAAATTTGGTGCCACTAAGAGATTCTTTTAACATTATTATTCTGTTATTTTACTTTCAATAAAATATTTGTATATCACTCTTGTCTAAGTGAATATTTCTTTCTAACAGAGATCTTAAAAATGTATTTTTAGGAAGTATATTTTTGCTGCTTTAAATTCCAATACGAATTAATAAACATGTTTTTCATAATTTTTTACAATCCCAATTTTTTCATATTTAAAATGCAATTTCACCTCTGTTTTGTAGTAGGAATACAAAGTGCAAACGGCGAAAGTTAACCGCATCCAAATATTGTTCGACCACCCGTGCAGTGTGAGGTCGCGTATTATCGTGTGTAAAGTTATCACATACGAATGGAGCAAATGGTACGACGTGATCAGCTAAACACTCCTTGATGTACCTAATAACCGTCATGGTACCATTGTTCACGAGAACAAGCTCAGTTTTCGCATACAGTCAAATGCTACCCCAAACCATTATACTGCCTCCCACAAATGCCATTCTTCGAGATATAAAACACACTAAATATCGTTCATCAGGTCTTCTCCATACACGTTCTCGTCCATCTGGTCAAAGCAGACAAAAACGAGACTTATCTGTGAACAATACGGAGCTCCATTAATCCATTAATCCATTAATTATGTCTAATGACTATTTGCACCAAATCTTTGTATATATAAAACGCGATGCTCGTATGTGCGTCCGTTATAAACTAAAAAGCTATTGGACCGATTTTGCCCGGAGGAGGTCAACAAACAGTCAGGATTTGCAAAAATTGATGGTTGTTAAGTGGTCATAATAATGTGTACTTCTATATGTTTTTCTAATTTTCTTGCTATATATAGCCATGCTAAGATTAAAACATCGAAAGCCATGTTTTTATAATCTATAAATTATAAACGTACTGTCTAATGAAATTTAGATTCTTGGAAGTGGTCAATGAAAATTTTATAGCAAATTTATACATAAAAAATGTAATGTAGAATGGTTAAATGTAAATGTAGTCAGCTCAATATCAAATAATCACTAATAAAGCTGTGTCATTTTGTAATATCCTGTGATATTATTGAGCTTCTTAATTGGTATGAGAATTGACGTATGAACTTTTCCAACCTCATGGCTATCTGATTGTTTCCGTTTTACTTCTGCATTCCTTCTTGGGGACCGCTCTTATTTGTTATATATTATATTTTTTAATGGTATTACGAAGAGAACATCGTGCTTTATGCAAACTTTATCGAGAAACATAAAAAACTGAAGCTCGAGCGTAGTTTTGAAACGACTGAGGAGATCTAGAACGAATCGCGGCAGTTTTGATCGTGTCAACACGCGAAGACGTCCAGACTTCCAGCTATGAATAAGACACTTGGATCGGTGTATTCATGCGGAAGCAGAGTACTTCGAAGGAAATGGTGCTGAATAAGTTGTAAGAATAATTTATTATGTTTTTTTCACATTCCGGGATTTTTAGGAGAGCACCTCGTATATATAGGTTTATTTTTATTCTTATCTGCCGTAAAAGTATTAAATCTTTATAGGCAAGTAAATTTTGCGGGGAATTACGAAGAATTTAATTGAATGTAGTGGTGATTGTGGTTATCTATTAACTAATAACTAATTTTTGTTGGCGCAATGTAAAATGTATAAAACTAGTTTTTTATTTTTGAATCATGACAACCAGTGTATATGTAAACGTAAATTAAAAGGTTATATCGACAAAAACAGATGATTTCTAATTTAACTACAATTCTAGAAGAAAATTTATATTATTATATCACAGGATTTGACGTTAGGACTATTGGTCCCACAGGGCCATATAACTTTAGAAGTTCTTTATCTTTTAGTGCAGGTTCATCAGTGCAGCGAATCACGTCTATTCTTTCATCCATGGCTTAAACTTTAAATTACTTAACACTTCTAACGTTTTCGTTGGCACGATGCCAACATAAAAAGTGATAAATAGATGTTTATGTTGGAATTATATATCGTTATAGTTATAAGACTTGTATTATATATATGCAAATACAATATGATCATTAATATTTACCCTCTAGCAAGCCATGAAATTATTTCTTGAAAATATCGTGTTGGTAGTGACAAATAAAATACATCTGTCATTATGTGTATGTTCTGATAAATAAAACTCATCTGTCATTAATGTATTTATTAATTGACACTTAAAAATGATTACAATAAATCATAAAGTTTTTCTGATCGAATCATACTTTAGGAATGGTGTAAAATTAGAAAATGGAGAATGGTCGTACTCCTTGCAGCCTTGTATAGAAGAATTTCGGGCAGAATTTCCAAATTTT
This sequence comes from Melolontha melolontha, assembly GCA_935421215.2. Taxonomy (NCBI): domain Eukaryota; kingdom Metazoa; phylum Arthropoda; class Insecta; order Coleoptera; family Scarabaeidae; genus Melolontha; species Melolontha melolontha. The sequence goes on along the minus strand of OW285236.1, from coordinate 85,103,215 downwards.
CCAACAACATATGACAGTTTGCGGCAATTAATTCAAAAGTCAGTGGTTAAATTCCGTGAAACAGGGTCTGTGTCTCGAAAACCAGCTGTTGGTAGACCACTAAAGCGGACAGTTGAAAATATAGCAGATGTTGAGGGACGAATAAATCAATCACCTAAGAAATCGATCCGTAAGCTTTCACAACAAACACAACTGTCATATGGGACCTGCCAGAGAATCCTTAAAAAAGACCGCGTAGCTTGGTTCCTCACTCCTGCTGGAAAGGCGGAATGGCACCTGACTGTCCATTGGGCAGACGCCCCTAGAGTTTGGTAGCGCATATGCTAGGCTACAACCCAGTAGAAGACCACATCAGCACAAAACAGAAAACAGTTTTCTGTTTTGTACTGATGTGGTCCTCTACTGGGTTGTAGCATATGCGCTACCATATGCTACATATGCGCTACCAAACTCTAGCGGGGTCTGCCCAATGGGCAGTCAGGTGCCATTCCGCCTTTCCAGCAGGAGTGAGGAACCAAGCTACGCGGCGCAAATCACGGCGCCGCGCAATACACACACCACTAGGACCGGTCCTGGGTGGCAACCTGGCTAGGCTGCTGTTAACAGCACACACACGTTCGACGTGTGTGCATTGCCCCCGCTTTCGCGGAAATCGTTAAGTTGGCACAAAGTGTGACCGTCGTCGACTGAGGTAGCCACTAAGAGTGTTCCCTCGGTTGCCGATGAGCAACCCCGTGCAGGGTGCGCTTCGCTGGTCTGCGCCTTGCCTCGCTGGGGCGGGGGTCGGGCCGTCGAAGTACTGCTCGGAAAAGTAAAGAAGTTGCCGGGAAAGGGTTAGCGGCCCTACGCAACGGCTGGTTATCCGATCTCTCTAAATTTACGCGACCTGTCACTAAACACACGCACGAGCGCACTAACATACAAAACCCTACACTTACGCGGTCACACAAATACAAAATCACACACTCAGAGAGAGACGCAAGCTGCCAGCAGCAACCAACACACAGGTTCATACCCAGAAAGAGACACAAGCTGCTGGCAGCGAACAACACATATGTTCACACCTTGCTATCTATTTTTTGGAATACTAAGGCATGACTTATTATTATTATTGGAATGTATCTTTGAATAATTTAAACCATAGCAACTAAATTATTTGACATTTATATTCTGTCATTTATATTTTTTATTCCCTTGACAAAGGCATCATTGCCGAAACATGTAGGGTTGTTTTAAATATATATACTTTGAAGTAATGAACCAGACCTTTAATCGCCGACTTATTAAGTTTACCTTATATATATATATATATATATATATATATATATATATATATACATACTTATATTGAAATATAACGTTGATAATAAATGGCACCTACGTTATATATTATTTGAAATGTAATGTAAGATTATGTAATTTAAATATTGAATATGTTAATAAATACATTAGTTCAAAAAACGACCTATAGATGTTGCTACTACTTATGTTCACAGATGTCGCTTGAACTAAGGGCATAAACATTAATAGTACGTAAAGATAAATAAAGTTTGTACTTAACTTAATCTGTCTCTTCAGGGTACATAATTTTCTAGTTTTTATCTTAATTAGTATGATTTAATGGGCACCAGCTAGCTCAGATTGATAAAGTGAATTTGTAATTTAATAATAACAATAGAGTGGGTATGGTACTTAGTGTAGATATACGTGAGTGAATTAGCAAGTTAAAATATGATAAAAACCTGGATATGTAATCTAATAAAAAAACGAGAGAGTTAGGAAGATAAGTAAATGGTTTAATTAAAACTTTTTGCAAGGTAAGTGTTTACATTAATATTCAAGTACATTAACCTATATACGGTCACGTGTTCATATTATTATTTCAAAATTAGGTTATCTTGTGATTCATGAAATGATACATAAATTAAATAACTAAATTTACTTGAATTAAACACAAGGGAACTGTATTTTTCGATATAAAGGTATACTTAGTGGTAATCAAAGGGACTAGCATAAAATAATTAATATCAAACGATTGTATTCAAACAATTATATAAATAATTTTGGTGTTTTGGAAAATAGATTAAAAATACTCAAGTTTTGGTTGATTGAGACTTCTGGATGTTCTAACGGCTTCAGGAACCTTTTCAACAGGATGAATATTCTGGTCAAGGTGATAGGTAGGGTAGCGTCCCTCGGAAAAGGAAAATTCGTTTTTATATCTTCTAAACAGGAATTGGTATCGGATTTGCGTCTATCGATGTTTTAAATGTTGGTGATTCGATGGATAGGACTTCAGGTAAGGATATTGTACTTTTTGATAAACTTTTTACTTAATTTTTGGAGCTCTATTAAAATATTTGTCGACGCTTGAAATTAATTTTCACCAACTACCCACGCTAACTAGCGATTGTTTCTATCCTTGCTTCTGATTCGTTGATTAATGTTTGTAATTTTTAATCTAATATTAATAATTCGAAATGAGTTAATTTATATCAACAAATCGTTTAGATATCTCACATAATTAATAAATTTAATTTTAAAATACAAGAATCTAACCTAGCAATATACAAAATTTCGCGATGCGCCTGTACACAATTGGGATATTTCCCGCCGTGAATAATTTAAATAGGTACAATTAGTTCTAAAGAAAATCGATATAAAGTAATCAATCAACCAAGTTAAATCTTCGGAATAACAACAATATTAATGAAAATTACAAAAGAAAATGAAAAATGGAAAAATATAAGATAAATGACACAAATTTAAGCAATTAATACGCGGAATTAACTTCGTTGATTTGACATATGAAATATACAGTTCCGTAAAAATTCTTATTTGCTATAACTTATTATTATATGATTAAAATTATCTGATATTTTTGTTCTAGGGCTTCTCATGGGAATGGGAATGCACTACGACAATATATATATATATATATATATATATATATATATATATATAGTAAACCTAATCAGTAGGCGATTAAAGGTCTGTATATTATTTCAAAATATATGTATTTAAAAAACTCTACATGTTTCGGCTGTATACGCCTTTTTCAAGAGAATACAAAATATGAATGACAGGATATTTTGTATTCTCTTGAAAAAGGCGTATACAGCCGAAACATGTAGAGTTTTTTAAATACATATATTTTGAAATAATATACAGACCTTTAATCGCCTACTGATTAGGTTTACCATATCATACCAAGGTCACGAAGTTATTATATATATATATATATATATATATGATAATTTTGATGTTCTCGCGGTTGTATGATGAAATGACGGTTTCTCGGGTTCTTGTCCGCGTGTGAGATGTATCCTGAGAAGGATTGTTGTCTCGACGTTTCGACGGGATCGCACTCGTCATTTTCTAGAGTTGTTCTTTCACTTGACGCTGAAGAGTAACTGCCGATCGTGTCCTCGGGTGTCTGCTATTATGTTACACAATGGGAGGTGGGGGTTGCGCTGCTGCCGTCGTGCGTACACGGCTTCGAGTGATTGGTCCGGGTGTCTGTGATTCCTGTGTGGTGGCGTGTACCTGTCTCGATGTGTTGTGTTTCGCATGAGTCTTGATTTGCATGCCGGCTAGGAGTGGCTTCCAGGTGTACGGTAAACGTTGGCCGTCGTCGCGTTTGTTTCAATTGTGCCGGATGATGATGCGCACAAATAGGTACTTAAAAGCACAATCGCATCATCATCCGGCACAATTGAACTCAGTAGTGAAAAGCCTAGTTCTACGATCCGAACGACTAACAGACGATGAACATAAAAACGAAGAAAGAAGAAATATTAGAAACGCTCTTCTTGATAACGGGTATTCACAAAGAACAATAGACAAAGCCAGACACAATAGAGCAGAAAAACGGGAAAAAGAGGAATTTACATCAAAGGCCTTTCTACCATATATAAAGGGTACCACAGACAAAATCGGTAGAATACTAAGAAAACACAACATAGACACCATCTTTACAGCACAGGGAAAAATAGCCGATAAAATAGTCAACGCGAAAGATAAAATTCCACTTGAAGACCAAGGCGTTTACGAAGTGCCGTGCTTAGAATGCGAACAATCCTATGTAGGCCAGACGAACAGGCGAATAAGCGTGAGAAAAGAGGAACACATAAACGCAGTCTTCAAGAATCAAACAACATCATCTCTAGCACAACGCCGCCTCCTAACGGGGCACACTATTGACTTCGAGAATACGAAGATCCTAGCGAAGAGCGAAAGTCTATCTACTAGAATTACTAGAGAAGCGATTGAAATAGAAAAGAGACCCAAAAGTCTAAACAAACGCGACGACGGCCAACGTTTACCGTACACCTGGAAGCCACTCCTAGCCGGCATGCAAATCAAGACTCATGCGAAACACAACACATCGAGACAGGTACACGCCACCACACAGGAATCACAGACACCCGGACCAATCACTCGAAGCCGTGTACGCACGACGGCAGCAGCGCAACCACCACCTCCCATTGTGCAACATAATAGCAGACACCCGAGGACACGATCGGCAGTTACTCTTCAGCGTCAAGTGAAAAAACAACTCTAGAAAATGACGAGTGCGATCCCGTCGAAACGTCGAGACAACAATCCTTCTCAGGATACATCTCACACGCGGACAAGAACCCGAGAAACCATCATTTCATATATATATATATATATATATATATATATATCTTAACGTATTATTTCTTTGGCTGTTAGATTTTTGTCGTAATAGGAAAGCCTTATTTTTTTTTTAATCACAGCTGTATTGCGAATCTCGTATAGAGAAAAAAAATTAACGATAAATAAACAATTTCTGATTTACACCCATAATTATTTATTTATTTGTACGATTATTTTTATGGATCCTTAGAAAAGGCTTAGTTTTTTTCTAAACCTATAATCTAGATTATTATCGCAATATTTCCTTTGCTTGTGAAATTATAAATTAATTGTATATCTAATTTCTCTATTTTTTTAAGCTTATTTATTTCTTTTGTGAATACAAAGTCACTCTTGTTTTTGAAATTATAAATTTTTCCTAAATTTTATATATACAAAGTGTCCATAATTTCTGAACAAGGTATTTTATTTTCATATATATTCACTGATGTGTTCTTTTTTTTGTTTTATTTCGTGAATATATGAGTTAAATGGTTTCTAACTTTTCCCTTACCATATTTTTTCTCTTCTTAGCAAGTTGGCTGCTTCGAACTTTTATTTTCAGATTGCAGGTATCCTATGGAGCATTTCGCCGTTTTGGATTTCGCTTTGGTTTTTTGTAGTCTGTATGCACGTGCGCCTACCATCGCGTGATCCCTTTTCTTCATTTTCAGATATGAGCTTCCATAAGCAAAAACCCAGTGGCGCTGCCTACCATCTTATATTTTAATCACCCGCGCCGTTTCAGCTGACTAAGTGTGTAAATAATAAATAGAAGCTCACATGTGCGATACGACAGGTTTCGATCTGTTCTCGATCATCTGCTGGACGCTATCGCTGTGCCTGCGCGTCGTAGGTAGCGCAGGTAATATATTTAAACGGATAATGGATTGGTAAACCTGCCGAAATTGATAAGTGTGTCAAATTTATGAGATTTTGATCCAGTATTCTCTTTCCGTGAAATAAAAACCTCGTAAAGATGTAGCTCAAGAATACCATATTGCTCACTGTATCGCGTATCAAGCCTGTTCTTGTATTTTTTGTGACTTCTAAATTTTCGATATCCTAGACGATCTAAGATCATTTAATGAGAATCAGTCTATGATAGCTTAGAAAACTATAAATGGCCCTTCTTTAATTTTGAATCAATTTTCTTAATTTATTTAAAAGGTAAAAAATTTTTCGTTATCCAATTGTTTAAAAATGACCCTCGTAACTGTACATTGGTCAAAGGCATTAAATATACATCTGCAACACAGTTTTTGGTTATAGCTTGTATGTATGACTTTTTGTCGGAGAGCATGTAAGTTCATATATTTAAGTGTCCTAAATGCGCTAGTTGAAACTAATTTCTATTTTAGAAAAATGTTGTAGTGTTTTTTTGCTTAATATAAACAAAAAATAAAATATGTATGTTACGTTTAAATTTTAGTTAATGTATTTGAAAAATTTGTCCTTCCAAGCTAATAGTAATTATGAACTTCCCATATATCTTTCTATATATTAAGAACTAGCTTTCCCTAAAAAATTCTGTTTCTTTATTAAATTGCGCATTCGCAACGTGACAGCAGTAAATAGGAATTCGACTTGATTGGTATGCATTGCTTTTCACTCAAGTTCACTTTTTGTTTTTATTTTATTTTATTCTTTGATATATCATCTATTTTGCAACGACAAAATCTGGTGGGTGGACGCTTCTATCATTAATATATCACAATTGGCAAAACGTATTGACTGCTTCCTACGCGCTGACTTGAATTGGGCGGGGTTCGACACGTCGACCCATTCATTACGGCTTTGTGTCGATTACTCAGATTCAATGGTATACGCGTATAGTTTAGTATTTAGTTCGGACAGTCGAATTGTGTGTAACCATTAACAGTAATTGATTAAACACTCGCTATACAATCTGGCTTTATAATTTTTTGCTTTATTTTTATTTAGGCAAAATTAGAGAACAATTGATATATTTTCTGATTTAATTATTAATTACCAGATTAGAGCTCCTTTAATAAAATTATGATTAATCATATATATAGCAGTAGTTAGAGAGTAAACTTAACATTCCCTAAGAACTGTTAAAAACTCAAATTAACTTGCACTAAAGAAGTAAAAAATAGGGCAATAACTTCTAACATTAGAACTAGATTAATGTGTTTAGAGAATATTGTAATTGATGATGTAATGGGCTAGCCAAAAAAAGGTTTTCAGCGTATGCCATGAATAAAATCACTTGTCTTAATTTGATTCGACTTAGAACTACCTGTCACTTTGTTTAAGTTAATGATAGTTCAAACTAAATAATCTATTTTATAAATATATTTTTCAATTTAATTATATCAGCAGATGTAATATTTTCCATAATAAAATAAATAATAAACAGTTTTAAAGCTAAATATGATTTATTATTATGTTGAACAATAAATATAGAACGACAAAGTAAAAGGAAAAACTATATTAAGCTACCCGCATCACTGCAGAGAGTAATTCTTTTTTTAAGCGAATTAACGTTTTGAGGAATTTCTGGCGTATTATCGATTTCTTCATTCATGTTAGCCATGCTTTGTTTTAAACCATCAAGATCAACAAAGGGTGTTTCAAAAATCGAATTCTTTAAATGTGTCCATAAAAAGAAGTCACACGGCCAGGTAGTATCTGTATTCTGGTTAATGATTCCAAAAAATTCCTGGATGAAAGCAATTTTTGCATTGGCAGTATGTGCACGAGCTCCAGCTTGCTGAAAATCGCCTTAATGTAGCTGATACCGTTCAGCTTTTATTGTTCCTAAAAGTTAAAGAAATGACATAGTGTTGGCAAAAAATATTAGTCCAATAATACTTCTCTGACCAATAACAGCGCAAACTCCAATTTTTTGAGAATGTAATGGAGTCTGCAAAAAAATGTGAATTATCTGTACTCCACTTTCTCATATTTTGGGAGTTGTCATACCCAGAGATTTGGAATCACGATTCGTCTGTAAACATAACTTTCGACAATGTTTCGTCGCTGTTATTGAGTTGTTCAATAAATCGTTAGCAAAATTTTTGTATTCGTGGCCTATCAACAGGATGTATCTCATGTGTTACTTGTATATGGTAAGGATTCACATATAGGTCATTTTCAAGGATACGCCGACAGGTACCGTAAGAAAGATTTAATTCTTGCTGTAAGTGTCGTACAGACGTCTGTGGGCCGTTTTTGGACTAGTTACTTTTCCGCTTCGACAGTAATTTCATTTCTGACCATTGGTCTTTCCACCGCTTTCCATTTTACGATTCGCACTTCCTGTTCGTTTGAATAAATTCGCGAAATGACGAATGGAAACACAGAAATGGTCATATGGGACAGTTTCATTTACAAATTCGTTTAAAAAATCACCATTAATTTTTCTGCCATTTCTTAAATAAATCTAAACCATATATCGTCTTTGGAGCTGATTAAATACATAAGCTATTGTTTAGTGATAAATTTATAAGAATTATTAAATATAATCGCAGAGTATCAATTTAATCAATGAGTGACAGATAACATTTCACCAACTAGGTATGAATTATACTCCGACATGACTGCTGTAGTTGCTAGTGTGCTTCAAAATTTCTTTTTTCTGAAGTAGGCCAAGATTGCTTACTTTCTTGGCGCAATTTCAGATCCCGAAATAAGTAATTTTAGTATTTTAGTCCGTTGTTAAGTAATCAGCAGAAAACAGTCTGGGTAGGTTTTTTCGTCCTAAACCGGGAAATTCGGTAGCTTTTCCGTACAAGTGGATTTTTATATACATATTAGACAGTAAATAAAGACACACAGACAACATTTTCAGCAGCTTTTACTAACTCCGGTCCACACCATCAAATTCAATGCATTTTCTTGTTCGTTTATTATTTGCTCGAGTTGCATGTTTAATTGATCGAACAAAACGAAAAATTTACAAATCGATTTTTCTCGAAAACGGTGTATCCTATCGACTTAAAGTGAGAGTACATTTTAGTACTGGAATACCTGAAAATTTAATAATCTAGTGTCACAAATGCTTAAAAGTTAAAGACAAAAAAGTTATGCCTTAAAATAAGTGTTGACCTACCCAAAACGGACGCCTATGACCGGTACTAGAAATTCGCAATTGATGGAATCGATTCATCTCTGGAGGATAAATAAGCATACCAGTTTTTGTTTTTCTAAATAGAAGCGTTCTGGAGGAATTTAAAAAAAAATAAATATAAGGCGCCATCTTCAAAGAACCCTAGCTCCCTTAGGAAGCATTTTCGGACTAGGTGAATTTGGGTTTAATTGTCTTAAAATTATCAGAGGAATCTCCGGTCTTCGTTTATCAGGAGAGTTTCTGGACAGCCTGTATAATTGCAGTACTAAATATCTAAACATGATCCTCTACAGAGCTTTAACATAAAAAATATCTTAAAACAACAACAAAAACTGAAAACAAGACACAATATGATAAGGGAACTTTCAGAAATTAGTTAAGGTGGGGATTTGTAAATACATACCAAAGTTACTGGTTGTTCAAACTGGCTTGCTTTGGCATAAATGTATTCATTTTGATTCCAACTATATGTAAATATATTGGTGTATATATTCTTAAGCCGAAGGTTGATTATCGATAAGTGATTGTAATTTTAAATCCATTCAGTATAATTCGTCTTCCGTGTTATATTCGTAGAGCTCCAGCTGTTTGTGATGCAGCGATTACTACCATTTTGTTATGCACATACGAAGTGCTATCCAGAAATTCCCGGAATTCGAGTGTGTCGCGAGAAGGGATGGTAGTACAGGTCTATAGTGCTAGATGATGTAAGCTACGTCTATACTAAGTTGGTCTGTCAAACGGTACTTTGTTAGATGGTGACAAACAGCATTTGTGTTTATATTTGTTGAGTTGTGTTTGAGTTATTCGGCGACACTACAATGTCTGATGTGAAAGAGAAAAGAATGTGCATCAAATTCTGCTTCAAACTTAGTAAAACGGCAGTGGAAACTGAAAATGTTTAAACAAGCGTTTGGTGAGGATGCTTTAGGCAAGACGCAAACTTTATGAGTGTTACAACCGTTTTAAAAATGGATGTGCGTCGGTTAATAATGATGAGCGTTCCCGTCGTCCATCGGCGAAAAACACGCCACAAAATATGGCAAAAGTGCGTAATGCTATCCAGCAAAACCGAAGGAAAACAATCCATGACACTTGTGACATTGTCGGCTTGGTGTGCGGTGCTTTTCAGTCTATTATATCTGGTGAACTGAACACCCGGCGAATTGCTGCGCCAAGGTTATTCAGCATTGAACAAAAACGGCATCGTGTTCGTATGCACAGAGTCGAAAGAAACTACCGAAAGGAATGTGAACTTGAGTATCAGAATCATTACTGGCGACGAATAATGGGTGTACGAGTATGATACCGAAGCAAAGTAGTGAACGACCGAAAGCACGACAAGTTCGAAGCAACGTCAAATCGATATTGATTTCCTTCTTTGACGCTGATGGCATTGTGCAAAAGGAATTTCGCCCACCAGGTGAAACAGTTAATGCATCATTTATTGCGATGTTCTTTGAAGACTAAAAGAAATAATTCGACACAGGCGGCCTACCAAATGGCGCAACAATTCGTGGATCCTCCTCTACGATAATATACTAGCCCACACTTCACGTGTTGTGGCATTAGTTTTTAGCCACAGCGAAGACTGCAGTACTGTCCCACCCTTCCTACTCGCCAGATCTTGCCCCTTGTGACATCTTCCTGTCTCCCAAGGTAAAAATTTAAACTCCAGAGGCGCCGTTTTGTGACAATTAAGGATATCCAGACCGAATCGTAGATACTGTTAAACACGTTAATACGCGAAGACTTCCAGCCCTCCTTTCAGTCGTGGTCAAGCCGCTGATATCAGTATATTCATGCAGAAGGAGAGTACTTTGAAGGGGGGTGGTAGTGAATAAGTTGTAAAAACAATGTATCGTATTTTTATTTCACATTCTGAGAATGTATGGGTAGCACCTCGTATATTATATAAATAAACATTCACTTTTTCCGCCTTGTTTCTATCTACCTGATTCATATTTTCTTTGAATAAATTTAAATAATTTTGTTTTAAAATATTATTAACATTGCGTATTCGTATGTGTAGATACGTACTCTGGTACACACAGTACACACTATACAGGGTGGTCCTTAATTTCTTCGAGAAATTTTAGGGTGCGATTCCTTGGGTAATCTCGAGAGAAATAGTTCCTATAAACATTTGTCCTAAAGTTTTCCGTTGTAGAGATAGAGGCTGATTAATTTTTCCCCCAAAAAATTTTTATTTCAAAAATTTAGAAATCGATTTAGGGAACTGTTGTGTTGGTTGTCATGTTTACAGCATTTATTTGTACTTACGTAACTGTCATAAGTGTTGTCAAACAATAATTCATTTGAAAGTTTGTACCTACAAATATTTTTTTGTAATTATGGTGAATTATACAAATGCTGAAATGGAAGACATGCATTTTGTGTACGGTCTTGCTAATGGAAATAGTTATGAAGCAAGGCGTATTTACCAACAAAAATATCCTCGGCGACTTGTACCTTGTGCGGAAACCTTCAGTAATATTCACCGTCGTCTAGCAGAAACTGGTACATTTGAGAGAAATAAAAATACTCCGGGAAGACCTCAAACTAAAAGAACACCCGATTTAGAGGAAGCTGTTCTGCAGATAATCGATGAACATCCAGAAACGAGAACAATAAAGATTGGTGTAAACGGTAAACGCAAGCCATCAAACCATCTTAAGGATATTACACGATCAACAATTATATCCTTTCCATATTCAGAGAGTACAGGCTCTTCTTCCGCGTGACTTTCCGCAACGCTTAGTCCTTTGTGATTGGTTCCGACAAAAAATTGCCCAAAATGCACAATTTCTAACCTACATTCTATTTACTGACGAGGCGAACTTCTCCAGAAATGGTATTAGGAATTTCCACAACAACCATTTATGGTCAGATGAAAATCCGCATGCCATAAGGGAGATGCACTTTCAAGAGCAATTTTCCTTATATGTATGGGCGGGGATAATTAATAATTATTTAATCGGTCCCTTTTTCCTTTCTATACGACTTAATGGTGCATCATATCGGCTATTTCTTGAAAACGAGTTGCCTGGCCTTTTAGAAGATATTCCACTTTTGATCCGAAATGAACTTTTGTTTATGCATTACGGCGCTCCAGCACACTTTAGTTTACAAGCTAGGCAATTTTTAAATAGGACATATCAGAATAGATGGATAGGTCGAGGAGTGGAAGTTCCGAATCAGCCGTGGCCTCCAAGGTCACCTGATTTGAACCCTCTAGACTTCTTTCTGTGGGGACATTTAAAATCCCTTGTTTATACTTCGCCAATTCAAGATCTCGATGACCTAAGAAATCGCATAATTGTTGGATGCGAAACAATTCGATACACTCCCGGACTTCTTCAGCGTGTGAATATGCAATTGAATAGGAGGATAGAAGCCTGCATATTAGCTGTTGGTGGTCATTTTCAACAGTACCTTTAGGGTTTATTGTAACCGTTTCTTAAATTTTTGAAATAAAAATTTTTTTTTGAAAAATTAAACAGCCTGTATCTCTACAACGGAAAGTTTAGGACAAATGTTTATAGGAACTATTTCTCTCGAGATAACCCAAGGAATCGCACCCTAAAATTTGTCGACGAACTTAAGGACCACCCTGTATATTATTTTGTTGACATAAGTTCATTTACTTTAAATATATTATGCATATATTTTGCAGCATTTTTGCATTTGCATTCGACCAAACTTTGGAATAATTTAATGTTAAAAACTGAAAAACCTTTTAACTTTGAATGCTGCTTTCGCCCTCTTAAAACGTTTATCGTCCCGAAGAAATAGTTTCGAGCATATCCTAGAGTAGACTGCTCACGCGCAAAGTTTCAAGTTTTTTTTTTGTTTTTAATGTTCGGATTAAGAACCTTCTTTTGTAAGATGTCGTTCGAGTCATTTCTTAAATTCGAAGTGTAGAAGATTTTTAAAGTAAAATATTCAGCAAGATCGCTAGATGCTTTTCACATCGGTAATATATTGGTGATCCTATATACTGTTTGCGACATGTCGTATTAGCACTCCTTCACAATGGATTATTAATGGTCTAATCTTAGCAAACCACTAGTTTAGGGCACTATTCATTTATCTTATCCTAACTACAGATTTCTTCAAAAGCTCCTGCGCTATTTCATAATCTTCTTCTGTTGGTTCCCTCTGTAGTTCAAAGTGTATGCTGAACATGAGTTTTTTCTGTAGTCAGTATATTGACACTAATTTGTAAATTGTTACATTTTATTATTTCATAATTTTTTTAATAATTTAGCTATTATATTTCAGACATTCTTCATAAATCCAACAAATACGACACTTGTATTTGTATATTATATATAGGGTGTTTCGGAATTGTATTGTAAGTATGTGTTCACTAATACAAAATAAACAAAAAAGTTCATATAAACATATGCCACAAATTAATTTATTACCAATATATTGGAGTATAAATATACTTATTTAACAATACAACATTTAGAGTAGCTGTTCAAAGTGCCACCGTCTTGTTAAGTGCAGCATTCAGCACCACGAGTCCATGATTCTTTGATATTTCGTATAGCGTCAGGACGATTCTTTATAGTTGCTGCGGCTTTCATGATTCGATTCCTAAGCTCTGCATGTGTGTCAATAGACGTAGAATAAACCCTATACTTCATTCAGTCCAACAAGAAAATTCTTACGGTGTTAGATCGGGAGATCGTGGTGGCCATTCCACAAGCCCCAACCAACCCATCGGTTACCATATGTCGTGTTTAAATATTCAACGACAATATGAGAATAGTGAGGTTGAGCACCAATGCCCCTGCAAATTGGCAAGAGGAATATCTTCTAGAATCTCATGAAGATTATTTTCCAAAATATGCAAGTAAGATATTCCTCAAAGCCTAGGTGACAAAAAGAAGGGGCCAACAAGAGTGTCGCCAAGGAGATCACACCAGACATTTAATAGAAAAGTATGTTGGTAATATGTATTAGTGTAATCGTATAACGGTTTTCTTCGACTAAGTATGAGTGTTTAGAAAATTATTAATACCATTTCTTTTAAAGCAAGATTCATCGGTAACCAGTTTCAGGAAGTTAGGATATCTTGTGCATTGTGTAGTTAACCACTGCTTTTGTTATAGTCTTGCACAGATGTAACGTAAACTTTTGTTTCTCACGCAATATTCGCCATACACTGGTCTGGAGGAATTCTTCTCTGAAGCATGTCCTAAACATGCTCGATGGGATTCAGGTCCGGAGATTCTGCTGGCGATGGCAATACATAAATTTCCTCGTTAGTTAACCAGTCCATCACAACATGCGCGACATGTGGACAAGCGTTGTCGTGCATCAGATGGAAATTTTGACCAACGGCACCGGCAAATGGACGCACAATGAGCTGAAGAATATTATCCAAATATTGCTGAGCTGTCACAAAACTATTAGGAAAAATGAGCTCGGTTCGACTGCCATCATTATTCCGCTCCATACCATAACAGTACCACCTCTGTAACTACGAGGGTATATCAGATATAAAAGAGACTGATTTTTTTAAACTATAAATGCTTTATTGAACAAGGTTAATACAAATGTACTATTTTTCTACATAATCTCCCGCCCGCGCAATACATTTTTCCCAACGGATTGGAAGCCTTTTAATCCCGTTATCGTAAAAACTTTTAGGCCGGTCACACAGCCACTGGAGCACAAATGTCTCTACCGCTTGGTCGCTGTCGAAACGCTGGCCTCCAAGAGCTTCTTTTAGAGGTCCAAACAAATGGTAGTCACAGGGTGACAAGTCTGGACTGTAAGCAGGATGTTCCAAGATTTCCCAGCCGAATTGTTCCACTTTTTGCCTCGTAATGTTTGCCGAATGTGGTCTGGCGTTGTCGTGAAGGAGAATGACATTTTTAACGGATTGCGTCTTTCTTTTTCGTCGTACAGACAATTTTGCGGCATCCAAAACGTCGCAATAATATTGGGCATTAATTGTGCGGCGATCATGAAGAAAATCAAGCCTCAATGCTGGCTTCGGTAACGCTCGTCCGTGGGCGTCGAACGTGGCTCTGGTTTTCAACTTTCTCCCGGCCTCCAGAAAATTGTTTATGCCATGCAAACACGCGAGGTCGTGAAAGGGTGTTCTCCCCGAACTGTGCGTGCAATCTGCGTAAAATGTCTGTTGGATTCACTCCCTCATTGGTCAAAAACTTAATAATTATCCGCTGCTCCACGGAAACGTGCACTGCTTGCTCACTCATGGTCACTGCACTACTGAACGGTCTCGACGGAATTTCAGACGTTGCTCTCCCCACCCTAAGTGCTTTGTCAACATAGCCACCTACTTCGCCGATTCAAAAAACTTTTGTACGAGTCATTAAAAAATCAGTCTCGTTTATATCTGATATACCCTCGTATATCCACACATTCCATATTTTCAGATCGTCTCCATATCCTTGTAAGACGAGAATCAGGATGAAATCCACATCTGGATTCATCTGTAAACAAAACTGTAACCCAAGCATTTTCATTCTAGTTTATAAATTCTTGACAGCAGTCTAATCTTGTTCCGCGATTACCTCTTGAGAGAGGTGGACATCTGATTGCTCGTCGAAGTGCTGTTATTGTAGGTTGTCTTCTAGCATTTAAAACCAAAAATCTTCTCTGAGCTGCCGTTGTACAGCGTCCACGACCTAGATGTTGTTCAGCTGGACTACAAGCTTCCCTAAAATGCCTTCACAATCTACTGATGACACTTTAGAAAACTCCTATCCGTTCAGCTACTTCGACTTGCCCCACGCGACCTTCAAGATGACCTATTGCTCGATTCATTTCATCTAAAGTCAAATTTCGTCGTTCCATTGTTAAACATAATAATTTGCAATGCAGTTAAAAAAAAAGCGACTTATAATGAATAAAATTACAATCTGTCATTCAATTAAATAAGCACACTAAGTTAATTTATTGGAACTATCGTTTTCATGGAGTTGTTTTTTTTGTTTCCTTATGACGTTCTCAAGCAAAATCTATTCCCCATTTAGCATTGGATCTGATATATAGTATGTTAAATGTACAATTTAAAATATATCCAAGTTTTTATTCTAACTTAAATCAAATATCCTTAGACTATTCTTGTGTACAAAAATGAACAAAAATTTAAATCTAATGAGGATACGGTAAAAAAGCTGAATATTACGTTTAAATAATTTAATAATCACCAAAGCCGAATCTAAATTGAAATATGTAATAAATTCAAATTGAAATGAGATTCCAAATATTTTGCTAAAATATATTACGTTACAAAACAAAATCATTAATAGGTAATTAAGAGAAAATAAATTTTCAAAACGTTAAATTAGGTTTAACATACAAGATACTCAGGAATTGCCACAAGTTGGTATGCTCGTCCAATCAAGAGAAAGCTAGTTAATTTCTGATAGTCACAGCTGTGGAAATAAAGTGTCTAAGGGCCGGTTCTACAATATACTTTAGCCCATCAATTATATTGTTAGATAACCTGAATATGGATAAAATTTAGTTAATCTCTGGTTAAACGTTCTACAGTACCTAATTTTAATTAAAATTTGGAAAATATTGCTGCATAACTTAACAGTTGTGCCAAAGCGTACATAAGTTGAGTTTTGTATAAATGTCGGTGTAAATATTTGAAATCGCTGTACGCATGGACGGTTTGTAAACATAACCTATGGCTATAATACAAACAAACATATTTTTTGTGAAATAGGTTTATTTTTGTGTCTAAATTATTTACATTACGCGGGCAAACAATGAAACAAATACGAGTTTGTTGCTAGTAAATTAGAACTTGTACAATTACATAAAAAAATTTTGGGAAATTTACATGAAATGGAGCAAGAAAAAAAAGTTTAGAAATTGAACATTTAAAAATTGAATTAGAGCGAAAAAAATGGTACTTGCAATAAATTATAGATTTATTTATAACAAACGTATAATATGTACAGATTTTGTGATGTACAAATTATTTTATTTATTATCTTTACCAAAGAGTATGAATTTATTTTGTGTAAAGATACGAAATTTTCGACGTCAAAAAGTATTTAAAGCAAGGTTTGTGTCGCTTATTTATCAAAAAATGTATATGAGATATTACATATTTATAATAACTAATTGAAATAACAGAAATAGACTTAATTTAATAAATATGCATTTCGCAAATTTAAAATTGTTATGCTTTTTATTTGTTTTCTGTTATGTAAAGCATTATACCGGTCGCTCTTATGTATGGAAACTGTTAAATATCTCGAGAATAGTTGAAGATGTCTAAATTAAATTTTGTATACGGATATAAGGAAATGCTTGGATCTTTTTTGCTATATTTTCATTTTTTTTTCTTATCACCTATTTGAAATCCAAGTCTTGCTCGACTTTTTTAAATGGCAACAGTCTTTTTTCCAAAATAGTTAAAAAAATGGATAAATTGTGTTTCGGTTTCATTTGGGGTAAATGCATTTTTCGTTTAGTTGGCTATGAAACTACGGATGAGCGGAGTATTTAGTTACACTTGACAACTGTTAACGTCTATCTGTGAATTTTAGATTTGTTTCAATTTTCATACGGAATTAGGATGAATTTAACTGAAAGAGAAAGAATTCTAATAATAGCAATGATTGGATACGAGGGCAGAAAACGCACATAAGCTTGATTATTTGACGAAGTACATCCGATAAATCAAAAGTTTCAAAAACGGTGAAAAAATACGTACAGGCAGCGTTAACAATCGTTAGTTAGGAAGACAAAAAACAAAAACTAGTTACGAAAATTCAGTTAACGTCTATTGATCTAATAAAGCATGGTAAGGTTTCTGTTAAATAATTAGCTTTAAACCATAACATGGGTAGACGCTCTGTTTAAAAAATAATAAAAAAAAAAAATTTTTATCTTACAATACAAAAGTATTTTTAATAATATAAAAAAATATTATTAAAAATGGGGTGTGAAGAACACAATACAAGTTCATTTATGTATTTTTGAATGTATCTTCTCCAAAGACGTAGATACGTATTTCACATTTCTACATGTTCGTCGGTACGCCCCTGTTGGAGAAGAGACACATTCAAAACAAACATAACTACGTTAATATCTAGCCGAAATTATTCAGACAGAGCGTGAAGCAATATTCAGCGCTGTCTACATAATAACAGCCGAACTAGACGTGTTTTTTATAGTCGGTAACCACCGTATCTATAAAAAAAAACCGTATTCTCGTGTCTTCACTATTTGTCGGCGTGAGCCGAATGTGTATATAACAACATAATTTGAAACATACTTGAGTGCGTAAAACCTCACTAAATTTGTATAATACAAAAGTATTTTTAATAATATAAAAAAATATTATTAAAAATGGGGTGTGAAGAACACAATACAAGTTCATTTATGTATTTTTGAATGTATCTTCTCCAAAGACGTAGATACGTATTTCACATTTGTACATGCTCGTCGGTACGCCCCTGTTGGAGAAGAGACACATTCAAAACAAACATAACTACGTTAATATCTAGCCGAAATTATTCAGACAGAGCGTGAAGGAATATTCAGCGCTGTCTACATAATAACAGCAGAACTAGACGTGTTTTTTATAGTCGGTAAGCATATCTTTATCTTTACCATTTATCTTTATAAAATATAATCTGCAAGAGTTAAGTGAAGATAATTTTGATCGTAGGATTGAATTTTGCGAAGTTATATTGGAAAAAAATGAATAGCAATCCAAATTTTGTTTCAAATATAATTTTCACGAAAGAAGCAACATTTTCTTTAAATGGTCATATTAAAAGTCACAACTGTAGATACTGGGCTCATACAATCCGCACTGAATGGATCAGGCTAAATGTTTGGATGGGATTTAGTAGCGATAATACTGTAGGACCTTTCTACATTTATAGCAGCTTTCCAACAGATAAGTATTTAAAGCTTAAAGCAAAACCAGGAAATATAGTTACAGCAAAATGGTGCACCAGCATACTATGCCATTGACGTTAGAAATTTTCTTACCGCTACTTTCTCAAAACTAATGGATCAGCCGATGAGGAACTATCGAATGGTCGGTAAGGTCACCAGACATAGCATTACACGATTTTTTTTGTGGGAGTATTTAAAAAGTCGGGTTTACGTTAATAGGCCAAAAAATGTCGAAGATCTCGAATTACAAATTGGGCACGAAGTTTCTGATATACCTTCAATTAGGTGGGACAACGCAATTCAAGGCTCCATTACACGTATCTATTACTGCCAGGAAGTTAATGGTGGACACTTTGAACAACTTTTTCAAATTTTCTTATTTTTCTTATTTAATAAATGTTTTTAATTGTTACCCCAAAAGAGACAGAAACATTTCTTTATCCGTGTTTTTAAACTATTTTGGAAAACAGACATACTATATTTACATCGCTGAATTCGAATAAAAATAATCTTTCTAACGATGCCAAATTCAAGCACTGTTGTCATTAAAAAAGAAATCAAGTTAGCCTTGAATTGGAAATATGCGATAAGAAAAAGCTGAAAATATAGCCAAAAAGATAAGATCCAAACATTTCCTTATGTTCGTATACAAAATATCGTTCTCGAGATACTTGACCATTTCCATACATAATAGCGATCCTGGAATATATAAAAAAGTGATTAATTTGTAGTAGAGATCCAAGGTTAGTAAATGTATAAGGTTGCCTCGTAACTAATGGCAATCGCCATATTGCACGTCGTCGGGCGCAGTTAGTATTTGCATTTGTGATCCCATTTTTTTAGACATACAAAACCTTTAAGTAACTCCGCAATAACAGTTTATTGAAACAGTTTAGTGAAAGGTGTTTCACTGTGTCAACCACCTTCATTTCTTTTAAATTTTATAAGCGCATTTTTAGGCAAAAATATTTAAAATAAAAATTTTTTACTCCCATGAGTACCCATAACTAGCAGTCACTAACCATTACTTAAAGCAATATTTTTAAATAAAGGATGACATGCATAAACCAATCGTTTTGTCTAAAGAAAACAGTGATTTACATTACGCGATTTATACCTATTTAACTAATGATAAAATTGAGTGACGCTTTCCTGCGTAAGAATATTATTGGTGGAGAGTTACGAAGCAACCTTATACATTTACTAACCTTGGTAGAGATCATGAAAAATAATACAAATTAACCTTTTTATATTTCCTAGTACAGATTGGGTCATATTTTTAGCATGCATGGGTCTTTAAATACATTGGCTTTTCTGAACCGTTCCCACTTCTAATAACATAATTCATTATCCCTAAAACATCTGTCATGTTTATGTCAAGGCTTTGGCATTTAAAAATTACGTAAGGTGAGCAATAGTAAAATTAAATAAAATGCCTCATATAGAGTATGCAGTAGCAGAGAAAATACAACTTTTAAAGTGGTACTTTCAGGGTAATTCCGTAAACGAAACAATAAATTTATTTATTGTTGCCTACCAAAATAGACCACTACCAAGCACGAAAACAGTTAGTTTCATCCCCGGCCCGAAGAACCACGGGTGAGATCAGTCGCTGAGGAGCGCCGAAATGGTGATATTGATATTTGTGCATTTCTTGAAGCTTGCAGTACAAAAATTTCTGCGGAAATTAACGTGAATGCTAGAACTGTTAGGCCTTTTCTCAAGAGGAATGGGTTTCACTGTTTTAAAGTGCAAACGATGCAAGAACTGTTTTCTGAGTATAATTTTAGGCGAATGGAGTTTTGTGAAATTATGCAAAATAAACAAAATGAAAATAAACACTTTTAGAAAATATTGTATTTTCTGATAAGTCTTCATTTTCATTATACAAAAAATATAATCCATCTGTTACTAGATATTATTCTAAAAAAATAAACATTTTAGTGTTGCAGTGCGTACCCAGTGTCCGCAAAAGCTAAATATTTGGATCGGGATATTAGGTGACAACATCATAGGCCCATTTTTCATTGATGTTAACTTGAACGGTCCAAAATATTTACAACTTTTGCAAAATGAGATCATTCCGGCAATTCGACGCATTCCCATTAATTTTCATGGGATTGGGTTCCAACAGGATGGATGTTCATCTCGCAACTCCAGAGCGGCTATCGATTTTCTGAAACAAACGTTCCCTGATCGACTCTTTGGCACACAGGGTAGAATTAAATGGCCAGCAAGGACTTGTGGTTTATCACCTAATGACTTCTTTCTTTGGAGTTTTATGAAACAAAAAATTTATGAGCATGATTTTGAAATGGCTAACAATCTAGCTGAGTTAAGGGTAGACTTAAGAGCAACTAAGAAGTATGAGAAATCTGTATGATAGATTTGGTTACTGTTTAGTACAAGGAGTCAAGTAATCCACTTATTTGACCCTTTAATTCATTAAATTAGCAATGATTAACATTAAAATGTTTGATTGGCTTTTTGCTGTTTTTACATTTTTTAAGGTTTAGGTGTTTAAGAATTGTAATTAAATTGATTATTTTTGTACAAATGCGTTTTATTTTCTATTTTTATTAAGCTACTATTAAGTTGGAAAGTAGATGTGGGTTCAAAAAGCCAAGGCGTGCTAAAAATATGACGCGATTTGTATAAAAAATATAATGCTTTACATAACAGAACGAATTATTTATTAAATTCGGTTTGCTTATTTCTGTTATTTCCATTATTTATTATAAATATATATTATTTAATATACATTCTTTGAGACAAACCTTTCTTTAAATACTTTTTGACGTCGAAAATTACGATAACGAATTTCTTCGTCACTAGCTGAATTAAACACATCAACATTTATATTACCATGCATATTTATTATTTTTCAATGATTTATAATTAGAGCTGAGGATGTTTGCGGTATAACCATGGTTATATCATGTAACCATAGTAAATTACTATGGTTATATGATATAACCATAGTAATTTACTGGTTATACCGCAAACATCCTCAGCTCTATTTATAATGCACAAATTGACATTAATCTGTCAATTATATCACCAACATAAAATATGTTTGTGTATTTTGCGGTATAGTTAAATAAAAGTTAATAAATACGCATAAATCGGTAATAAGTGTAAATCATGGAATAAGGCAAGAACTAAGTTAAAGTATTGGATAACTAGTTATAGAGTTTTTTCTTGAGTGATGTAGAACCGGCCCTAAATGACAAATTCTAAAATAAACAAACTCTGAATTCGCTATGCAATCCAATGTTTTTTAAAGGATTAAACATATTCAGAATTTTGGATTATATGAACTTTTGGTGACAATGCTTCTTTAAATCTCTAAATTTCCTTGATTGCATAATGATATAAAAAGATAAGAAGAAGCATCGTGAGTATATTGACTGAAAGCGTATATTGTATTTTACACGTAAAATTGGTCACGTCCAAAGTAGATGCCGAAAATAGTGAATTGTAGGGTAATGACTCCGATTTTATGGGATTCGAAGCGGATAATATTCATAGACTAGCTGGCACAGGACCAAAACTTCAACGGATCACATTATGCCACTCTACTAGATAAATTAAATATAGAAATTTATTCTGGATGGCTCACAAAAAAGTCTCTGCCATCATGATAACTCGCCTTCTCGCACCAGTAAAGTTTGCGAAAAATTGTATCAATTGAAACTTCAGTTGTACCTTGCACATTAGGGGTATGACTTTTTTGTAACATATATTGTGCATGGCCGTACATGATGAGAAATGGCAAAAATATAATAATTGCGTTTTTAGTTTTTCATTTTATTAAAAAAACATCCCGCACCGACCAAGATGAAAAATTGTGGATTTTACACTGGATGAAGAATACAACTCAATTGAAAAGGCCTAACATTTTTTGTTATGTAAAAATATGCTGTTTATTTAAGCGTTCTGTTTTAGTTTTTTATTTTCAAAACAAACTAAAAATCACAAAAATAGCTTGCAAAAAGTTTTATTTTTTAATTTTTTCATTAGATGCAATAAATTTTAAGTTTAAAGTGCGTTCAGTTTTACAATAATTAAAGATTTCTTGTGTTACTTTAATGGCTCGTTCTGCACAAATATTGGTTCGTTTTAAATTTCTAATAGCGGAATCTTCCTCCACCCAGTGTTTAAGAAAACATTTATGAGCATTTTTGAAGGGCTTTACAGATGTTTTCAAATTTTCAAAGTTATTGTGGCGAAAACGTTGATCTGAAAACCAGATATCGTACCATGCGCTGCATATAAATTTACAAATTGGTAAAAGTTCTGTCCTGTGTTCGGGTTTGAGTATAAAAGTTAAAAGTGCCAGTATGGCTCTGGAATTCCAGCGGGCATTACTGAGTGATGGTAATACACGGAATTTGATAAATGGAAACAAGTTATTTTTCTCAAAATATTTGAATGCTTGTCCCAATTCGTACAAATACTGCATGTCATCACGCCACTTGATATTGTGTATTTCCAATATTATATCGCTTTGTTTGAAGTTTTGTTTAAGATTTTCGTACTTTGTTATCAATTCTGTAAAAATATCATACGAAATATTTGGTGATGTAGATTTTTCAACAAGCATTTCATTCATGACATGCTTTAAAATCAAATCTAACACATGGTGTTGACAACCAATATATTGCGGAGGTGAAAAGGATTTTTCCTGAAACGACGTCTTCAGTAAATGAACAATTCCATTTTTTTTCCCTGTATTGACATTTGTAGTATCACAAATAATCATTTTAATGGAATTCCATAGTTGAAATTTGTTTAAAATGTTTTTGATGCCTGCAATATAATATTATAGTAAGCTATCTAGTTATTTATAACTTTTAATTTAATTAGCACCTTCAAATATTGTCAAACTTTTTCCATTATTAAGCTCCATGACCGCCAACCTGACTTCTTCAAGCTCGTTTGTCAACACCACTACCTGAACTTCTTTTTTACCATATTTCTTCCCATCAAAATGCATACACCATTTTTCTTCTTTTAATGTAGCCATATACTTTTCTTCCAAACGTTCTGCTGCTTTTATTGAGGCCTTATAAATACCAGATTGTGAGGGTGTTGGAATATCAATACCCGATTTCACCAATTCCTTACATATTTTTGCTGCATTTTTTGTGCTCACGTTGGAAGTCTGAACAATTTTCACTGCCGCCTTAGTTGAACAGGCCACGTTTTTAACACTTGGTTCAAATTTATCATCGTCTGATGATGCATAGAATTCTGTGTTTTCTTCCGATGATGCGTATAATTCTGTGTCTTCTTCTGATGATGCGTATAATTCTGTGTCTTCTTCTAGGGACATAATTGTTCTGTCAGATACATTTATGTCTGAGACCAAGGCGGTCGTGACTTTTCTTTTTAATATAGCAGCTTTTGATGGATGAATATTAATTTCCTTTGCTGTTGTGTATCCAACATCTCCTTTCGTGCTTGTTTGAACTGCGTACAACTTTTTATCTTCCATGCTTAGCCAAATGCCTTGTGGATCTGTTACATCAAATAATTCTCCAAACACTATTGTTGGGTTTCTATTTGGTCGCTTTAAATATTTACAGAAACGATCTAAAAGCTTTTCTACTTTTCTTTTTATTGAAGATTCAAGTATACATGGAAAATTTAATTTCGACCATAAATCAAGCAATTCCTTGGCTATAATCTGACACCTTATTTTTCTATTTTTTTCGGTTTTTGCCAATGCGTTGTACCGTCCTATTATCACCATCTGCTTTTGTATTCTGCACATTTCATTTAAATTTTTATCTATGTTAATTATTTCTCGTCTTTTAGTTGTACTTTTTTCAAAATGAGTCAAATTGTTTTTCCATACCGCCGAATTTTTCAAAACAGCACTTGCACTTTTTCGAGAACTCATTACTTTGATTGAATATATAAATATTTCTTAATAAATATAACCACACTTGTAGAAAGCACGCACCAAACTATGAGCTCAAACCAATAGTAGACAGCATCAGTTTGTTTACATTCGATTTCGGGGATTTACCGTACTTTGCAGTCACACAGCAACACAAAATACAAAACAAATCAGAGAACGTAAGCGAGAACGTACGCTTGTCTTTGAGAATTTACATGTAAACTTTCTACATGGACGGTGCGGGACTTTTTTCCAACAAAATGAAAAACTAAAAACGCAGTTATTATTTTTTTGGCTTTTTTCATCATGTATGGCCATGCAAATTTTTTTTTGTTAAAAAAATTGAAAAAGTCATACCCCTATTGCACATACAATTTGTCAGTTTTAGCTCTAAATGAGCTTAACTTAATTTGTTAACCCAATCGTGGAAATTTTCATTGATATTTGTTTTACCTGCATCAGAGATTAATTTAATACTTTAATTTAGTCTCTTGAACATCTATTTGAACTGTATTTGTATAGGCATTTAGATTTCACTATCTGTAATATTTGAAATGTCATAAACTAGAGCTATTGTTTTCTATTTTATTCAGTACCTACTAAACCTAGATTGTTATTTACATCATCGGACACTAAGAACTCGGTTTATTGTATTGTTCTACTTTTGGTTAGATTTGAATTATGTATTTTCTGCAGCGCAAAAATCACTGGAAGTAATCGTAGAAAATCCAAATGTCAATTTTCTATAGTTTAATGTATAGTTAAGTTAAATAATTTAGAATATAACAAAGAAATAAATAAAATTAAAATAATAGCAAAAAACAACAGTTATAACTAGAGAACGGACGAAATTTCCATAAAACGCAATCGGCAATTGGAATTGTGTATAACGTCGCTCAGTACATCCCGGCGTAATTCAATGAAGTATTTGTTTGACTTACTCGGACACCTGGTCTCGCCGCGATAACAATGGACAAGCCAGCTATTGTATTCGGAGAATATAGTGTTTTTAAAGTGTTTTCATGAGCGTAGATAGAAGCGGGGTTTTTATAATGTATTTTATTTATTAGTTTATATTTCGTAAGATAAATAAAGTGCTGTGAGTAAGTTTCTTGTTTTCACAGTTTTAACTGTTAATTACATCGTAATTTTTGTGATAGATCCTGTTAATATCGTTTGATTGAATCTACTTCTCCCAATTATTTAGACGTAAGTGTGCATTGAATTTCTTCAATTTCAATAACTTACGCGTACATTAGTTTTCATTTATTTAGACCTAGAGCATTGTTTAAGTTACTTTTTCAGATATGATACGGAAGAACGTCGAGAACGGCATCGTAAAACAATGGCGAGTTGGATTGACGGTCATACTGATTGTATGTCCATTGTCAGCGATTCCGAAATTTATTACAAAATCCGTAAAATATCGTCAAAAATTCGTCACTTAGGATCGCAAATACATCTGAACTCTGTAAAACTTTTATGGCGGCTAATATTCCATTAAATAAACTTAGCAATCCCACTTTAAAAATATTTCTGAAAAAATATACTGGTCGAAATGTTCCTGATGAATCAACTTTACGCAAATATTATGTTTCTAGGTGCTATACGAGAACAGTAGAACGCATTAGAAGCCATCTTTTAAATCAATACATATGGATAAGCGCCGACGAAACGGTGGATATGTTAGGACGCTGTGTGGTAAATGTTGTAGCTGGTGTACTACATCCAACTATTCCCTATAACTCATATGTAATAGCAACAAGTGTTATAAATAGAGTTGATGCGGAAACAGTTGCTGAAACCATTAAGGAGAATATGCAAAAAATGCTTCATTCGGACGCCACGTACAAAGAAAAAATAGTTTTATTTGTCAGTGATAGTGCTGCGTATATGTTAAAAACAGGCAGACTATTGAAGAAAACATATCCTAATATGCTGCATATTACTTGTGTAGCACATGCTCTCCACAGAATCTGTGAATATATCAGAGACACTTTTCCGGAAGTTGATAGACTTGTATCAGCTTTTAAAAAAGTTTTCA
Source organism: Melolontha melolontha (assembly GCA_935421215.2). Classification (NCBI taxonomy): domain Eukaryota; kingdom Metazoa; phylum Arthropoda; class Insecta; order Coleoptera; family Scarabaeidae; genus Melolontha; species Melolontha melolontha. Next base: position 85,076,587 of record OW285236.1, on the reverse strand, counting down.
GAAAAGCACCATTGAGAGTAGCTCTTTTCAGGGAAAAATTTCCATCTCTGTCACTGCCTCCTACTCCAGTAATAACTAGATGGGGAACATGGCTGGAAGTTACTAGTTATTATGCTGAGAATTTCGATAGTCTAAAACATTTCGTAACACTGCTAAAGGAGGATGCTAGAAGTATTGGTGAGTGCAAGGAGCTCACACAAATCCTAAATTTAAAAAATCAGTTGTACTTTCTTCACGAACACTTTGGAAAATTGCCAAAACTAATCACTTATTTTGAAAATCGAAATCTCAAATTAAATGACGGATTAACCACATTAGATGTGGCTGTTAATAATTTGAAAAGTATTCCAAGTGACTTCGGATGTGGCCTTCGGCAAAAGTCTGAAGCAATTCTTAATAGAAATCCAGATTTAATTACATTGCAGCAATTATGTATGGAGACAATTCCACAAAATCTAACGGTTAAATATGAAGAAATAAAAGAATATTTCCAGTATGCACCTATAACCAGTTGCGATGTAGAAAGGACGTTTTCTATTTATAAGGATGTACTTAATTCAAAGAGAACAAAATTGACAGAAGAAAACCTTGAGAAACTATTGCTAGTCAATATTAATACTCCTTTACTCAACTTGAACGACAAAATGAACAAATAAAAATGTTCCAATTATAGAAATAAAATTAAAAACTTTAAAAATACAACTTTTCAACAAATACATATGTATTTCGTAATTTTATAGATCACCACCCGTTCGTTTTCCAATTATATAAATAAAATTAAATATTTTAGAAATACAGCCTTTCGCCAGTACTGCACTGGGCTTTGCGTCATGTGGTAAGCGTGCCGTTCTCTAGTTATAAGATATTTCAAATAATAAAAGGTAACAAACTTAATGCTCGGACGACTACGATTCTGAATTAATACTTCGAGCATCGTCATTTAAAATATGTAACAAAATTTTGTAAACTATCGAAATTCCCTTCATAAAAACTAGTGGCTTCCAACCATGTTGCCCATCTAGATATTACTGGAGTGGGAGACAGTGACAAAGATGGAAGTTTTTCCCTGTAAAGAGCTACTCCCAATCGTTATTTTCTGAAAACTTTTTTAAAAGCCTGTGCAAGTCTATCAACTCCCGGAAAGGTGTCGCTGATATATTTACAGATTCTGTGGAGAGCATTTGCTACACAAGTAATATGCAACATATTAGGATATGTTTCCTTTAATAGTCTGCCTGTTTTTAACATATATGCAGTACTGTGACTGACAAATAAAAGTATTTTTTCTTTGTACATGTCATCCGAATGAAGCTTTTGGTGCATATTCTCGTAAATGGTTTTAGTTACTGTTTCCGCATCAACTGTTATTTATAACTTTTGTTGCTATTACATATGCGTTATATGGAATAGTTGGATGTAGTACACCAGCTACGACATTTACCACACGACGTCCTAATATATCGACAGTTTCGTCGGTACTTATCTATAGGTATTGATTTGAAGGATGGCTTCTAATGCGTTCTACTGCTTTCGTGAAGCACTTAGGAACATAATATTTGCGTAAGGTGGGTTCATCAGGAACATTTCGACCAGTATATTTTTGGAGAAATGTTTTGAAGGTGGGATTGTTAAGTTTAGTTAGTGGAATATTTGCCATTCTCGACGTTGTTCCATATCATATATGAAAAAGTAACTTAAACAATGTTTTAGATATAAATTAATGAAAATTAGAAATGTATGCGTAAGTTATTGAAACTTAACGAAATTCACTGGACATCTACATCAAAATAATTGGGAGAAGCAGATTCGATGAAACGATATTAAACAGGATCTATTACAAAAATTATGTAAAAAATTAAGTATGTAATTAACAGTTAAAACAATGAAGAAAAGAAACTAACTCACCGTACTTTATTTATCTTGCGAAATATAAACTAATAAATAAAATAAATTATAAAAACTCTTTACGCTTCTATCTACGCCCATGAAGAAAGGAATTTAACTGTAATATTGAAGTAATTGCGTCACAATTCAACGGCAAAAAACAGATGAAAACGAATGAATAGATCTATTCAATAACTGCGTGTTGTACTTAGCAATGTTATAGATTATTTACATGGTCCATGGTAATTTCGGCCTGATGCGTCGGGTCTCGAATTATATCGTATTTAAATTGTAACGAAAAACTGATAATATCAATGCAATATTAGATCCTTTTTAACTATTAAAAGAAATGACCGAAAATTCAATTATGATTTTATTAAATATATTCGTACCATATTAGTTCATAGAATTTCACCATATATGATTCAGAATTGATTCGGCTTTTACTTGATGAAGATATATATGTATCAGAATAATTGAAACATACATGAGTAGGTAAACCCCACCAGTTTTGTATAATACAAAGGTATTTTTAATAATATAAAATATTATTAAAAATCAGTTGTGAAGAACACAAATACAGGTTCACTACTAATATTTTTGTGAACGTGTCCGAACATATCCCTCCCCAGAGACGTAGATACGTATTTCGCCTTTCTACAGGCTCATCGGTAAGCCCCTGCTGGAGAAAGGATATCTTCAGACACATTCACAAAAAAGAACCACATCGCCACATCACAGAAATTATCCAGACCGAGCGTAGAAGTAAATTCAGCGCTGCCTGTTGTCAGACAGCCGAAGTACCTCGCCCCGTCCACATAACCAATGTGAAGTAACGACGCCCTTCCAAGCAGGGGCGTACCGATGGGCCTGTAGAAAAGCGAAATACGTATCCACGTCTCTGGGAGGGATATGTTCTGACACGTTCACAAAAATATTTTATATTATTAAAAATACCATTGTATTATACAGATGTATTTTTATTTCTATTTTAATATATGATTCTGCAGTGAATTTAGTGTTTTGACACTTATATGTATGAGATTCAGATATATTTTTCAACAATAAATATATGTGGTCTATATTAAAAGGTATGTAAGTAGATTAAATAAAATATATTTGTAGATACGATGTGAAATGTGATTTTCAAAGGAGCTTTTCAGTTGTACATTATGAATTGTATTGGTAGGTAAGCCGATTAAGTGCCGAAGCTAATGTGTACCAGTTAATGGACTTGTGGAGAGAATTATAAATAAAATACGCAGTACTCTAAAGTATGTACGTATTTTGAAAACGCCAAAACAAACAGAAATCATTTATCTTTAACAATTTTAATCTAAAAATAATGTTTCGAAATTGTAACAGTTAGTTCGTGACTATAAATGTAACTATTATTCTGTGTTTATTATGGCCGATCATATATTTTTCTAAATAATAATATTCCCAAATTGAATGAAGCATAGCATTTACTATTTTTAAAACCTCATATTATACATTACACTAAAAACAAAGAATTTCGAAACAGGCAAATAGCTTGAAGTAATTGCCGAAAACGCCGGATTATATACATTTTTGAGGAAGTAAAAATATCCCATAAAGCAACTTAAGGTGTAATTGCTTTTTCAACGCTTTATATGGGGAGGGGCATTCGTCAAAATTTTTTTAATTTTTCGTTTTGAGAAAATTATTAAAAAACCGATTATATAAGGTGAGCAAGAAAGTTTATTTCTCCTTCGAAGGAATTAATGGCTTTATTGGCCGAAGCGAAAGGGAATCCTCGCAATATTTTTCTGACATGTGGGAATAAAGAAGAATCATTAAATCTGGGTCGGAGCTTTAAGCTTTATGGCATATGATCTAGAGATTTTATAGTTTATTTGCCTAGAAATTACAAGATGTCCGACTATACTGGAGAACTAGTGATCATCTCTTTGCTACATTTTTCACGAACAACTTTTTTTTGTTGAAGGAAGAGATTTTTGATCGTCTATTACAAAGTGATAACACCGTCTTTTGAATAGATGTTTAGCTACATGGTACCTAGCCAGTACATAACTTCCGTGCACTCAAACTATTGTGCAACATAGTTTCTGTAACTTTGATATCAATATCCATGATTGTTGAATACAGCAAGGAATAACAAGATGATCTAACTTTTGGAATGCAACATCCCATCATCCAACAAGCCCATCGTATGGCCACCAAAATATGATACGACTTAAAAACTAAACGGTATTACTTTGCTGAATTGCAGGCCTTTGATAGAGTTTGCTATACTGGAATCTTGTACAAGTTGAAACTGTATCTTCCATAAAAGTGTTATCAGATACTAAGTTCTGATCTGAAAGGCAGTTTTTTCGTTATAAGATACCTGGAAGTTTATACTCCGTTATATCAAATCAATTCTGGAGTTCTACAGGGAAGCGTCTTTGGTTCATTATTTTATTTTTTCCTTTATGCACAGCCGACATGCTTACTGCCATCTTCTTCTTCTTCTGTTTTGGGTTGGACGCCAGCACGTCCAGGCACTTGAGCACACTGCTCTTTGTAATATCCCCAATAGATCTCTCAGTTTCACTCTGTTAGTTTTGTGTCGTCGACAAAAGCCACTATCCTCCTCGGAGGAAGTTTGAGTACCCTTGTACGAACCAATAGATCTCTTTAGAAATGTTTCTGTCTTCAGTTCCTCACACGTGCATATTACATGAAGGCTACTTTCCTCCTGTTTTTCACATCTCCTACACAAAGGCTCGCTAACCAAGTTCATGCTGTACAGATGCTTCCTTAAAGGACAATGTCCGGTTACTAAGTCGGTAATTATTTTAATTTTTTTTTCTTTACTACGAATTATGTTGGCTGAGAACCAATCAAAAATTTCAAGAAGTCAACACAATTTGGCAATGTACATTAAGTGTTTACACGTAAAACTTAATTCTAACTAATAAAGAGGAGGAAATCTGCTTTTCTATGTTACTAGAAAATGAAAAACAACAAAAACAAAAGTTATGGTCGACGCCTTTTCGACTTATTACGTCTTGGATGCGTCTCATAATACTGCATACTACAATACTATATAATAACTTTTGGGTTTGACATTCATGAGATGAAATTTGAATTTCAAGAGGAGCAGAACTATTTGTTTATTTAAGATATCGTTTGTATTTATTTTCGTAATCAGATTTCAAAATGTGCGGATTTAATAGTGTTTTTCTTAGTTGATCTACTGCTAACTTTCAGTCTTCTTATTATTGTACTACGCTAGAGATTTTCCCTGAAACATGTTCTATATTTTTTGTTTTTATATTTAGTCTTGTGCGAAATAAAGATTTACACATATCCGTTACATCGAATTGCTTCTCATATCTGCTGAAAGCAATAAATATATGAAAGTATTTAGTTTTAGTAACATGTATATTGTATATAGTATAACTTGCACATGCGATAGAATATAAAATAAATGAATGTAATTTGCTATAATTGAAGATATTTATATAATAAAAGCCATTATATATAAACAAAATATATAAAATAGCTTAATATATATCTAATACAAGGTGCATTTTCGCCTAGATGTGTTATAGTTTTAACTCATACAATGTTTTAGGTGTCTGTAGAGTAATTATAAACACTATAAACCACATTTTCTATGTGCGACAATGAATGCTAATTTTCAGTTTTACTGGTATTAAGTTCTTATGTTGAAATCCAGAACTCGGGAAATAAGAGCAGTAAAATGGACAGTAACATTTTGATCAATTTTTTTATTGGCCTCTGACCGTCCCATTCTAAAACCACGAGCGAGATGTGCGATGTCTGATACTGTTGTAAAATCGTGCAAAAACCGGCCACCGCATGCATATTTCATGTAGACATTGCGGTAAATTTTCCACGTATGAAACGAAAATGTTTAGAGTTACTACATTGTGGCGCAGTAGAATATGGAAATTTAATATTATTTGGGCAACCTTTTTACGTGACGTTGTAGTTAGAGTACAACTGAGAGAAAAGTTATATATGGTTATATTCCTCTATATGTAGGTAGGTACTTGCCGATTTACATAAAGATATAGTATTATTCATATATATATATATATATATATATATATATATATATATATATATATATATATAAGTTGAAACTAATCGAGAACTAGGTAGCACATGTCAGACAAAATGTACATGTATTATAAGAAGCTGCATACTTGAAACCACTTATCTTACAATTAATTGCTTAATGCTGCATATTAGAAACACCGAAATATTGGGTTGCATCAAGTTTAAAATCAATTTATTATTACAAGTTTTTCTTTTTTCAGAATCTTTCGTGCTAATTTTATTTTGCTTCTATTCTTCTAGTATTTCAGAAAGAGATCTCAAGTCGAACACCCGGTTTTAAATATTCACGCAAGATACTATATATATATATATATATATATATATATATATATATATATATAGATAATTATTTAGTGACCTTTGTATCTTATGGTATATTCAATTAGTTGGCGATTTAAGGTCTGGCTTTACTTAAAAATGAATATATTTAGAACAATCTTACATGTTTCAGCATATGATGCCTTTTTCAAAGAATTTAAAATATAAATAACAGTATAATAATATACTGTTATCTATATTATATATATATATATATATATATATATATATATATATATAAGTTAAATTTCGAGAGCGTTGAAATTTAAAAAAAAATATTTGTTTAGCGGTTTTGACAATACGTTACAATATAGATTTAAACTAGATTACACTGAGGTTTACTAGCGCTCTGTGTCGCGTAGTTACACAAATAAATCTATCTACTAATGCATTGCCCATCTTTATATATTAAATATTATCTTATCTTACTCCACGTGTATCCGGCTAAATGAATGAAATTGCTGAGTGAACGTCTGGTAATTAATAAATGGTTTGTATTATATACGGACACGTAACTTATATATATATATATATATATATATATATATATATATATATTAATATGGAGTAATTGAATTCTAAATGTTATTATACTTTAACAATTAATATAAAAGTTACAATTACCTAGATTTCTTTTACGTAGCAGCATCTGCAAAAATAAACTTCTCAGGGAGCATTAATTTAAAAAACGTTTGAGCATGAAATTAACGAGTCGGTTCAGGCCACTTGTTACGCACGCCATTCCAACATAGCATAAACCCTATCAAATTATCACCTACCAAACACCAATGGCCCGGAGATTTTAGGTTGAAATGCTAGCCAGTTAAGAGGCGAGCTAGGGAGATGTTCTTTTTTGAAATAGACGCCACCGTGTTTGTGATCTCAACCGGTACAGCTAACACTGGCGACGGTACAGCTAACACTGGCGACGGTAAGCTAAATAAATTTACAGGAATCAAGCAGACAGTACCAGCAGAAACAAAACCCAAGGTTGGATAAAAATAAGAAAATTTGGTTTATATATCTGAACAACTCAGTATGTCGTACAAAAAAATTAAATAACTGCTTAGGTTTATTGAAAGAACACAAAAAAATATATAAAGCAATTCAATATTTAAATAATGACCCACAAGCCGCAATTAATACCCATAATAATTTACAAGGGACCAATTTGCTTAAAAGTATGCATAAGCTAATAAACTATGTTGAAAATGATATAGAGAAAATTGATACTGGATTATGAATCACACGGTATGGTAAATCATTAAATAATTGAACAATATACAAGAAAAGAAAATAAATTTACTAGAGTTTAAATTGAATTAAATTAAAATTCTAAAAAGCAGATGAATTTAAATTATACAGCAAGACAACAAGAATGTAGTGATTAAGTAATTGGTCGTAATATTAATTTATTAATATTAATTAAATTATAATTCCTTTATCTAGATATATAAAAAAATGTAATTCACCACAAATTTGTAGAGAATTTTACATATAGTTTTACACAATCAGTAAAATACTAATAAACTATTTCAAAAAAATATTCAGAAAAATTACAGTTTAACGTCTTATAAAAAAATAGTGAACATGGGAACATGGTAAAATATAAAAATAGAACTAGTGCAATCATTGATCTGTATAGTACATACAGTGTATATATATATATATATATACTAGGTGTATATAAATTGGCTGACCCACTACACGCGGCGATGTTCTTCGTTAAATTCGGAGTCCAAAATCCTAATACGAAAATATTGTACCATGCTCCATATCTTTGCACGAGGTTCCTAAAGTTCGGACTTTCAGTCTTGAAATAAGCATTATTACTCGATATTTGTTGACAGAAAGAGCTACAATTTAGAAGAAAGAAGAATTGTTGTTGTTATCCTTTCGTTAAGGTTTTCTTTTTGATTTTAAAGTTTGTTTTTAATATTTGTTTATTAACTTATTTTGACGAAAAACACATCTGACAACGTTGTAAAACAATAAGTAGGCAGACTAATGTTGTTCTAGTCAAATACATTACTACTGTCAAATTCATTCTGAAGACAAAGGAAGCCTGATACATCGTTTTAGGATTAGGACTTTTAACTCAAAATTTGACCAAGAATGTCGCCACATGTAGTGGGTCCGCTAATTTATACACACCTTGTATATATATTGAAGAGATGCTGAATGATCTAAAGGATACAATAATAATAGTTTGATAATAAAAGATAATATTAGTTAATTGTATAGTATAAGAATAATACTTTTGAATTGGGCGCCTTTATTGAATACACAATGTAGATCATCCGCGACTTACATGTATTATCTCTGGATACGGCTAGGTGTCGGTGAGCATGAATATTTATAGCAAAGTTGACTGTCTACAGGCTCCTCGTCGATATGTTTCCCCTAAGTGAATGGTAGTGAAATGTAAAACAAAATAATTTAGTTCTCATCAGCTAAACATAGATAAATAGAAGATTTGATTTAAATAAATGTATACAAAAGTTTATTATAAATAAGTTTTCTGTACACAATAACATGTAACGTACCTAACGACAAATAATAGTATATAATTGCGTACACATGTGAATCAAGAAGTTATATAGGGTTATGTTTTAATGGTTATAATGTTATCAAGTGAGTTACGTTATGAATTAAATAATAACTATATCTAGGTATGTACTACAGTTTCTTTATATCCAATCAAAGTTCTTTCACAATAATCAATAATATTGAAATGTAATTTTCAAGTAAGATTATGAGGACTTCTATTTGGTTTAAAGAAAAATATTTTAAATGTAAATTGTTTTCAAAGAGTCTTTATTCGAAATAATTTTTATTAATAAGACCTTTTTTTATCGTCTAAGGCAGGAATCTTGATAGTATGGATGAAGATTGGTCGATTCGTCGTGCTTTCAGAGTGCGGAGATTTCAAGTTTCCTTGACCGGCTATGAGCGTACTGCTACGGCGTGGGATCTTTCCTCGGACGGGTGTTCAATCGAAAGATGCTAAGTTCGATTTCTAACCGTACTTCGCTGGTATCGCCTTTAAATATATCACAAAAGTAGCACCAAATTATTGTTTACCTTTTGTGGTCACTTATAAATTTTTGACTCAGGTATTTCTTCTTTAATTTAATTTTAAATTTGGAGTCACACTTTTTTAATCACTTTTAATCAAAATTTTATAACCGACGCTCGATGGCAATTATTTCACACAAAGCCTATTTTACTTTTGGAAATAGCCTCGAATTTTACTTCAAATTACGTATTATAATAATATAAATTTAAATAATGTATTGTTTCCAACTTATGAACAAAATTAAAATAATAATTTTCAAATGGTTGACCATGATATTTAAATGTAGGGTTATGCGTTATGAGTGACAGGAAAATAACCATTTCGCGGGTTAGTTTACATTTGAAATGTGGGCGTGTCTAACTAATATCGATACAAATTTTTAATGTAGATAAATTAGATATCTGTAATTTCGCGCTAATAATTTAAATTATAAAAATGACAATTAAATAAATATTAAAAACTAAATTTTGAAATAAATGTAAATTAATTTGAAATATACAAAATTATCGTAATATTAATTTATTCACACTTCGATACTAATTTTACAAACTATTTTCGCCAATTTTAACCACTCTATTTCTTGTTATTTCTGTCTTTCCTTTCGCAGTTAGCTGGAATGAAGGAGTAATTCTGCATCACAACAATATATATATATATATATATATATATATATATATATATATATATAATAACTTCGGGACCTTGGTATGATATGGTAAACCTAATCAGTAGGCGATTAAAGGTCTGTATATTACTTCAAAATATATGTATTTAAAAAACTCTACATGTTTCGGCTGTATACGCCTTTTTCAAGAGAATACAAAATATGAATCTTCATTCATATTTTGTATTCTCTTGAAAAAGGCGTATACAGCCGAAACATGTAGAGTTTTTTAAATACATATATTTTGAAGTAATATACAGACCTTTAATCGCCTACTGATTAGGTTTACCATATATATATATATATATATATATATATATATATATAAGATTTTGAAATTTGTGAACGATAGCTACTAATTAACAAAACTTTGGACATAAGCCTAGTCCAATAAGTTCGATCACCCTGCGTACAACAAAATCGGGGGTTATCGATAGACTTTGATTATAGTGATAAAACTTTGATATTTGACACAAGATTAATTATGATATAATGTTTTGATCAATAAATATATACTTAAAGAGATGAATTCGGGCGGTTACAATTCCCGATAGAACGAAAATGTTGCAATCCTACATTGGTTGTTGATCACATTAATAAAATAAAGGAAATAAATTTGCAATTCCAGGTCAGATGTTTCTTTTGGCAAGTTCAGTTTACGATTCCACTCAGTAGAAATATCTATCTTTCCAACTAGATTCTTAAAAATTGGTGTTCTCCAAATAGAAACCAGTAAGGTATACATACAGCAGTGCAAGCTTCACCCTCCTTACAAAAGAAATACTCGGGGTACGGTTTAACCTTATACGAAGACCCATACGAAGGCCCCTTCAATAGAAGGAAGAAAAAACAATATTGTAACCATTGTGCTAAATAAGAAATGCTGAAGATGACACAAAAGGAAAAAACTTACCAAACAATAGGGCATACGCTCTTGCTCCAAAGTGAAAGAAAAATGAGAGTACGTGATCAACAAGTTTAAATATTCGCTAAGCGTAAACGACCGTACTGGTATTACACAACCCAAATTCTGTCGTTCAATACAATTAATATGACTTGTACATTAGCTCTTTTCTATAACCGTAAAAATTAACTTCGTCCACGAACGTGACCAGCCCACGCCTTTGGCTTCGGTGGTTGTTGTACCACGAAGAACGAACAATCGCAATTTGAAACTGAATTAACCTCGAGAGTCGTGGTTCTCAAAACATCCGTAAGACAGGCTTGACAAACAGAAGACGAACTGCACACCCAGAAATATATTTCACTAAATTACAATAAAGCTGATTAATAAAGATAACTACGAAAAAAAAGAATTACTTACATCGTCGTCGATATTTCTAAAATAAGGTGTCGTTCCAAAATTCGACACAAGACTAAATGTAGGTATAATTAGGATACTAAAAATATGCTATGAAAGAGAAGCGCAAGAAAATTAAAAGGAGAGTCTATAACTGTACACTAATTAGAAGCTAGTAGAAAGGATATACTCGAAGAAAAGATCTAAATTACCCATTTATTGTCCATTAAAACTTAGCCACCCCTCCTAAGAGATTACGTACATATACACGAGCGTATATGTAAATGCAGCTGTCAGATATGTAAACAAAAATGGCATAACCTCTTACAATGACACACATGTAATGCAAGTATAAATAGCTGTAAAAGCCTTGTACGATAACAATACAATATCAAGGTAAAAGCTACAATGGTAAAACCTTTAAGTAATAAATATAACATTTCAGAAGAAGAGAAGGTTAGGGACGTAGAAATCATTCGAACATTGATCAAGATGAAGTTGTTTTCAATTATTTAAGTGAAAATCCATTTGAAACGACGAGGGATACATTAATTACAACAAACTTTCCGGCTTCCCAGTCAACGGTACGTCAAAGTGTTAAAAGTTCCAATTTGAAAAACTAGGCAAGTGATAGGAAAATTATATTGACAGAAAGACAGAAGCAATCACGTATTCTATTTTGCTTAAATTATGTTTATCGCTTTAATTTTGGAACAAAGTAATTTCTTCTGATGAGAAGTCTATTCATGACGGTCGTATCTGTGTATACTGTCCACCCAATTCACGATACAATGAAAGATATGTGCGTTCACGGAACAGATCTGGACGATTTGCCGTTAATGTTTGGGCATGGATATGTGCGTATGGTCCGGGTATAGCGTGGCGTGTTGGCGGTTGCTTGAACGGGTTTATCTTGATATACTTGAAAACGTTATGCTTCTTTCAGTGGACCAAATATTTCCCAACAATAACTTCATCTTCCAACAAGATAGCCGCCGTTCATACAGTTAGGATGATAATGCAGTGGCTTGGGATGAATAATATCGCGTTATTGCCTTGGTCTTTATGCAGTTCTAATCTAGACCCGATAGAGAACATTTGGGGTTTATTAGTCAAAAAAAAAAAATTATAAACGAAACTTACGACCTCAAAACGACAAAAAATTGTGGACGGCTATCGAAAACACTTGGGAAGAATTGAGCCTGGATGAAAATTATTGGAGGAATCTTACTTAATCAATGCCTGCAAGGTTAAATCCGGTTTGGGAAGCTAATGGAGCAATAACAAAATATTATATAATTTATAATAATAATTATTTATAAAATATATTAAATCAAAATTGTTGGTTGTTATGTTTTGTTACCCTAGTAACGATTTTATAAATTGGTTTCAATAAATAATAAGTAATAATTGTAATAAATAAGTTTATCTACGACCATCCTATAATTAACAATTTATTTAATAAGTTTTTATGTGTAAAGAGCTACATTAAATAAATCGTGCGTAAATGAATGAAATCATGCGTAAAAACCCAATGTAAATTAAATGGGACTATTATTATTAAATGATTTCTGTTGACAACGACACCAAGCGACAACAAACAAAACAAAAGTGATTTTGTCTATTGTGCAGTCTGTAAATTACAATTTTTCAGTCCTAACGGTGGTATTTAAACACACATCTTGATTATTTAGAGACATCATTATGGATGAGGAAGAAACATCGAGAAAAATCTTTGGAATAGGAAATTAACAACTTCAGCCATCGACATCTCAAACACACACTATTACAAGAGAAGTAGTAGTGCACCAAGAAAGAAAAGCAAATATTCCAAATGTAATAATTAGTAACATTAATAACTGTACAAATTTGACAATTAATGTAAATTTGAAAAAGTTGACTGAATAAATTTTTTTTTTAACTAGGTCGTAGATAAAATATTTTATGACACACATGTGTGAAAAGCTTTTATGCACTCCTTGCGATTAAAACACTCGCCTTCGGCTCGTGCTTTAAACTTCGCAATTCGTGCATAAAAGCCTTACTTCACACACTTCTATCATAAATAACTATTTCGTCACACCTACTGCGTAAGTAAACAATTATGACACCTTTTTTTGAAACGTAAGTGACACTTTACATACCGTATTGGCAGTTGCTATGGTAGCGGGCTGTAATATTTATTACGACCCTAAGGAAATAATAGCAATATTGGAAAATTTATGACAAATTTATTTCAAACATGATTAATTAACATAACTAGGAAAAATAGAATCTTGTACAAAAACTTATGATTTTGTAATATTAAATGTAAACGAACAATTAGAATAATTAGCTATCTGAACAATAGAGTCTTCTTTCTCACTAGGCAAGTTTATATTTCTATTCCTAATATATATTCCTAATGGAATCATCAACTTTCTTCTCATTTTTCTGTATCACAGTTGAGCAAACAGCCTCTGTAATATTTTGTTTATATAAAATTCGGTAGCTATCTGTACTTTATTTATAATTGAATCGGAAACATAGCTTTCTGCCACGGTAGAAGATTTCCATCCGCCGTGTCTTTTCAGACCAAGAACATCAATTTCTGAATCGGCTAATAATGTTGCCGAGGTCCTTCGAAAGGAATGTCCGGTGTAGGTAGTGGGGTTCTCCAACGACAAGTATTTTGCTATTTGGCTAGGAATTTTTGCGAGTGTTTTTTCCTACAGGCTGATTTCGACATTTACCAAAACTGTACTTTAAGAAAAATCTATCATTGGTAATATTTTCTAATCTCAGACCAATGTATTTTTTAATAATTAGCATAAAATTAATTGGATATGCTTCCTTCGCAATAATTGTAAAAGAACGTTTTAATCCATTTTTAGTATTCGGTATTTTAATTATTATTACATCATTTTTATTTTCCACATCTTGAATTTTCATTTTAATTAGTTCATCTTTCCTACAAGCCCCAGCAATTCCCATAATCATAACAACCTGCAAAAAATTAGTATAGAATGAACACGAATTAAAAAGAATCATTCTGTAAACTTACCTTCATCAACATATATGTATCGTCGGAAGCTTCAATAAGAAATTTATTCATTTCATCTCTTGTAAAGATACTAGACTTTTGAGTCTTAAAATCATCATTTTTACGCTTCAAAAATCCTTTCAATTTAGGATATTTTGAAATATCTTCATTTTCGTTAATAAATATGGTAGTTTTTAGCATGGAGTATTCACACCATAAACTGTTTGGTGATTTTAACTTCATAGATCTATCACGAAAATATGCCAGCATTACACTTTCTGAAATACTCTCCACATACCTCTGGTGACACCAATCTTTGAACATTTTATAGGTTTCATTGTATCTGTTTTTAGATTTCTCCGGCAAAATCTCAGTACAAGCTATAATAGCATCCATCTCTATTTGATTCATGTTTATAAATATTATTTAGAAAGAAAAACTTTTGAAAATCTATTGCATATACTTTGACATTTATCAAAAATATAAATTATATCGACACAAACATGGTTACCATAGATACGACAAATATTCCTGACTTGATGTTACTAATGTGAGTAATGTGTATACATATAGTAAAAGTAAAGTGGAAAATCATTCAAATTCGTCTATTTAAAAAAAACGTAGGTATGACGAAAAATCTCATATGCACCACGGTTCGTACAGTACACTCTTTCATGGTCTCGAATACATGCAAACCTCGACCCTACGGGTCTCGGTTTGCAATCGTATTCTCGACCATAAAACTGTACTTACGAACCTAGGTACATAAATAACTATTATCCAACACCTCCTAATAATAGACCTATAACTATGGCGATTTCAAATCAATTATGTAGCTTATAACTAGAGCTGAGGATGTTTGCGGTATAACCATGGTTATATCATGTAACCATAGTAATTTACTATGGTTACATGATATAACCATGGTTATACCGCAAACATCCTCAGCTCTAGTTATAAGCTACATAATTGATTTGAAATCGCCATAGTTATAGGTCTATTATTAGGAGGGGTTGGATAATAGTTATTTATGTACCTAGGTTCGTAAGTACAGTTTTATGGTCGAGAATACGATTGCAAACCGAGACCCGTAGGGTCGAGGTTTGCATGTATTCGAGACCATGAAAGAGTGTACTGTACGAACCGTGGTGCATATGAGATTTTTCGTCATACCTACGTTTTTTTTAAATAGACGAATTTGAATGATTTTCCACTTTACTTTTACTATATGTATACACATTACTCACATTAGTAACATCAAGTCAGGAATATTTGTCGTATCTATGGTAACCATGTTTGTGTCGATATAAATTTATATTTTTGATAAATGTCAAAGTATATGCAATAGATTTTCAAAAGTTTTTCTTTCTAAATAATATTTATAAACATGAATCAAATAGAGATGGATGCTATTATAGCTTGTACTGAGATTTTGCCGGAGAAATCTAAAAACAGATACAATGAAACCTATAAAATGTTCAAAGATTGGTGTCACCAGAGGTATGTGGAGAGTATTTCAGAAAGTGTAATGCTGGCATATTTTCGTGATAGATCTATGAAGTTAAAATCACCAAACAGTTTATGGTGTGAATACTCCATGCTAAAAACTACCATATTTATTAACGAAAATGAAGATATTTCAAAATATCCTAAATTGAAAGGATTTTTGAAGCGTAAAAATGATGATTTTAAGACTCAAAAGTCTAGTATCTTTACAAGAGATGAAATGAATAAATTTCTTATTGAAGCTTCCGACGATACATATATGTTGATGAAGGTAAGTTTACAGAATGATTCTTTTTAATTCGTGTTCATTCTATACTAATTTTTTGCAGGTTGTTATGATTATGGGAATTGCTGGGGCTTGTAGGAAAGATGAACTAATTAAAATGAAAATTCAAGATGTGGAAAATAAAAATGATGTAATAATAATTAAAATACCGAATACTAAAAATGGATTAAAACGTTCTTTTACAATTATTGCGAAGGAAGCATATCCAATTAATTTTATGCTAATTATTAAAAAATACATTGGTCTGAGATTAGAAAATATTACCAATGATAGATTTTTCTTAAAGTACAGTTTTGGTAAATGTCGAAATCAGCCTGTAGGAAAAAACACTCGCAAAAATTCCTAGCCAAATAGCAAAATACTTGTCGTTGGAGAACCCCACTACCTACACCGGACATTCCTTTCGAAGGACCTCGGCAACATTATTAGCCGATTCAGGAATTGATGTTCTTGGTCTGAAAAGACACGGCGGATGGAAATCTTCTACCGTGGCAGAAAGCTATGTTTCCGATTCAATTATAAATAAAGTACAGATAGCTACCGAATTTTATATAAACAAAATATTACAGAGGCTGTTTGCTCAACTGTGATACAGAAAAATGAGAAGAAAGTTGATGATTCCATTAGGAATATATATTAGGAATAGAAATATAAACTTGCCTAGTGAGAAAGAAGACTCTATTGTTCAGATAGCTAATTATTCTAATTGTTCGTTTACATTTAATATTACAAAATCATAAGTTTTTGTACAAGATTCTATTTTTCCTAGTTATGTTAATTAATCATGTTTGAAATAAATTTGTCATAAATTTTCCAATATTGCTATTATTTCCTTAGGGTCGTAATAAATATTACAGCCCGCTACCATAGCAACTGCCAATACGGTATGTAAAGTGTCACTTACGTTTCAAAAAAAGGTGTCATAATTGTTTACTTACGCAGTAGGTGTGACGAAATAGTTATTTATGATAGAAGTGTGTGAAGTAAGGCTTTTATGCACGAATTGCGAAGTTTAAAGCACGAGCCGAAGGCGAGTGTTTTAATCGCAAGGAGTGCATAAAAGCTTTTCACACATGTGTGTCATAAAAGTATATTAAAAAACGAGTTTCATAAGGCACCATTTTGCCGCACGAGATCAGTTTAGAAAACGAGCCGCTTGCGGCGAGTTTTCTAAAGAGGGAGTGCGGCAAAAGGCCTTATGAAACGAGTTTTTTATACTATTTTTTCTATTTTGCGTTTTTTACATTAATAAATCGCTTAAATTGGAATTATTTAATTTGAAAGTTCAGAGTTTAATTTTTATATAAAGCATGCAGTTGGTCACATTGATACTTGACATTTTCAAATTTAAATCTTGCTATCCGCGAAGTATATTATATTACATATTATTTACTACTTTTCGTTAACATTACTTGATACTTCATTTAAAAATATAAACATGAGTGACATAGAAACATATATATGTTGTTGTCAATTGTATACAACATACGTTGTTTGTGTAAAATACGGACATATATCATATATGTCAAATGTACATAAATTCTTAAAATCATATGACAGTAATGATATTTATTTCTGTATTCGAACAACGCCAACATTGAAAAATGAAAAAAAGCGTATCGAAATGAGGCTCATTTCGATACTGTTTTGGGTTTCATAATGAGTTCATTTCGAACGCAAAATAGAAAAAATATTTTATCTACGACCTAGTTAAAAAAAAAATTTATTCAGTCAACTTTTTCAAATTTACATTAATTGTCAAATTTGTACAGTTATTAATGTTACTAATTATTACATTTGGAATATTTGCTTTTCTTTCTTGGTGCACTACTACTTCTCTTGTAATAGTGTGTGTTTGAGATGTCGATGGCTGAAGTTGTTAATTTCCTATTCCAAAGATTTTTCTCGATGTTTCTTCCTCATCCATAATGATGTCTCTAAATAATCAAGATGTGTGTTTAAATACCACCGTTAGGACTGAAAAATTGTAATTTACAGACTGCACAATAGACAAAATCACTTTTGTTTTGTTTGTTGTCGCTTGGTGTCGTTGTCAACAGAAAACATTTAATAATAATAGTCCCATTTAATTTACATTGGGTTTTTACGCATGATTTCATTCATTTACGCACGATTTATTTAATGTAGCTCTTTACACATAAAAACTTATTAAATAAATTGTTAATTATAGGATGGTCGTAGATAAACTTATTTATTACAATTATTACTTATTATTTATTGAAACCAATTTATAAAATCGTTACTAGGGTAACAAAACATAACAACCAACAATTTTGATTTAATATATTTTATAAATAATTATTATTATAAATTATATAATATTTTGTTATTGCTCCATTAGCTTCCCAAACCGGATTTAACCTTGCAGGCATTGATTAAGTAAGATTCCTCCAATAATTTTCATCCAGGCTCAATTCTTCCCAAGTGTTTTCGATAGCCGTCCACAATTTTTTGTCGTTTTGAGGTCGTAAGTTTCGTTTATAATTTTTTTTTTTGACTAATAAACCCCAAATGTTCTCTATCGGGTCTAGATTAGAACTGCATAAAGACCAAGGCAATAACGCGATATTATTCATCCCAAGCCACTGCATTATCATCCTAACTGTATGAACGGCGGCTATCTTGTTGGAAGATGAAGTTATTGTTGGGAAATATTTGGTCCACTGAAAGAAGCATAACGTTTTCAAGTATATCAAGATAAACCCGTTCAAGCAACCGCCAACACGCCACGCTATACCCGGACCATACGCACATATCCATGCCCAAACATTAACGGCAAATCGTCCAGATCTGTTCCGTGAACGCACATATCTTTCATTGTATCGTGAATTGGGTGGACAGTATACACAGATACGACCGTCATGAATAGACTTCTCATCAGAAGAAATTACTTTGTTCCAAAATTAAAGCGATAAACATAATTTAAGCAAAATAGAATACGTGATTGCTTCTGTCTTTCTGTCAATATAATTTTCCTATCACTTGCCTAGTTTTTCAAATTGGAACTTTTAACACTTTGACGTACCGTTGACTGGGAAGCCGGAAAGTTTGTTGTAATTAATGTATCCCTCGTCGTTTCAAATGGATTTTCACTTAAATAATTGAAAACAACTTCATCTTGATCAATGTTCGAATGATTTCTACGTCCCTAACCTTCTCTTCTTCTGAAATGTTATATTTATTACTTAAAGGTTTTACCATTGTAGCTTTTACCTTGATATTGTATTGTTATCGTACAAGGCTTTTACAGCTATTTATACTTGCATTACATGTGTGTCATTGTAAGAGGTTATGCCATTTTTGTTTACATATCTGACAGCTGCATTTACATATACGCTCGTGTATATGTACGTAATCTCTTAGGAGGCGTGGCTAAGTTTAATGGACAATAAATGGGTAATTTAGATCTTTTCTTCGAGTATATCCTTTCTACTAGCTTCTAATTAGTGTACAGTTATAGACTCTCCTTTTAATTTTCTTGCGCTTCTCTTTCATAGCATATTTTTAGTATCCTAATTGTACCTACATTTAGTCTTGTGTCGAATTTTGGAACGACACCTTATTTTAGAAATATCGACGACGATGTAAGTAATTCTTTTTTTTCGTAGTTATCTTTATTAATCAGCTTTATTGTAATTTAGTGAAATATATTTCTGGGTGTGCAGTTCGTCTTCTGTTTGTCAAGCCTGTCTTACGGATGTTTTGAGAACCACGACTCTCGAGGTTAATTCAGTTTCAAATTGCGATTGTTCGTTCTTCGTGGTACAACAACCACCGAAGCCAAAGGCGTGGGCTGGTCACGTTCGTGGACGAAGTTAATTTTTACGGTTATAGAAAAGAGCTAATGTACAAGTCATATTAATTGTATTGAACGACAGAATTTGGGTTGTGTAATACCAGTACGGTCGTTTACGCTTAGCGAATATTTAAACTTGTTGATCACGTACTCTCATTTTTCTTTCACTTTGGAGCAAGAGCGTATGCCCTATTGTTTGGTAAGTTTTTTCCTTTTGTGTCATCTTCAGCATTTCTTATTTAGCACAATGGTACATAGGTACATAAATAACTATTATCCAACACCTCCTAATAATAGATCTATAACTATGGCGATTTCAAATCAATTATGTAGCTTATAACTAGAGCTGAGGATGTTTGCGGTATAACCATGGTTATATCATGTAACCATAGTAAATTACTATGGTTACATGATATAACCATGGTTATACCGCAAACATCCTCAGCTCTACTTATAACTCACTAGTGAGTTAAAAACATAATTTATGTCACTAGTGAGTTAAAACAAGGTGAAATTTAGATTGCATAGAGACTTTCAAATTGCTATAGTATTACCACATTTATATTAATTCTAAGGGGTAAACAATAGCAACTAATTAACATTTACATTAACATTAAAGTTGAAGGAAATCCTCTTTGTATCTGACTCTGCATTCAGGTTATTCGAATTTAGAGTTATACTAGAAGACGTAGTTGAAGTATCCTGAACAGAAATTTGATTACCAGAAGTCGAGGACGTTAGACTGTCTGGACCTTGTATCTTTCTGGCTATTTCAATCTTGTTGGATACTGAATCTTGTATATAACCTTCTGCCACAGTGGACGATTTCCACCCACCATGTCGTTTAACTGTTGTAATATCAGCTCCTGCGTTTGCCAGAAGAGATGCTGATGAACGTCTCAGACTATGTCCTGTATATAATTGAGCTTCTGGTAGGTTCAGGAAAGATGCAACTTTCTGAGGTATCTTAGGAATGGTGTTAATTCCAACTGGCTGGATAGTGCATTTTTCTTTCTTGTAATTTAGGAAGAATCTGCCATGTGGAATAAATTTTGGTCCCATACAGACATATTTTCTGTAGAGGTCAAGAATATCTGTTGTTAATCCTTCTGACATAACAGTGAAACTTCTAGATGCGTTTTTCTTTGTGTCAGGTATCGAAACATACAAGTATCCTCCTTTATCTTCTATATCGTCAACTTTCAGCTTAGTTATTTAATCACAACGACACGCACCTGATATACCCATTATTAAGGCAACCTGCATAGAATACACGAACGAATAATGAATAAATATTTTGAATTAAATATAAGGAAATAAATAATACCTTCATCATCAAATATTTATTGTTAGGAGCCTCATTCAGAAGCTTCTCTATATGTAGCCTCTCCAAGATTTTCGCCTTTTTGGACTTGTGGGTTCTTGCCTCACTCTTCAAATAGGAAATCAGTTTTCCGTATTTCGATATGTCACTATTCATATACACTTTCAAAGTACTTCTTAACATGGAATACTTCGTCCACAATGAAGAAGGTGCTATTTTCCTTCTATAAATATGGAAATACGCCAGCATAACTTCTTCGTTAATTCCAGTGATACTTTGCTGTTTTCTCCATTCTTCAAAATGACGAAATTCTTTGTCGTAATTATCCTTCGATTTTTTTGGCAGTAATTTATAACATGCTGCTTGAGCTTCTTTCTTAACTTCTAGCGGAATGAAAACAGCCTCTTGCAACTCTTCCATTACCATCAACTTTTAACTGCAGTATTATTAATCAATCACTAATTTTGTTTGCTTGATGATTTGCATTATTTATTCTCCATAGTAACTGCATTACTGTATATGAACTTTTTGCATTAGTCGTTTATAATTTAAATTTGACATGGAACGTCAAATTTATAATTTAAATTTGACATGGAACGTCAAATTTATAAAACATTAAAAGCCATTTTGAACGGATCTTAAGAGGTGTTGGATAAAGTGTTGTATTGCACACGTGTGTTAATTACAAATAAGTCACTTGAGAAAAGTAGCTCACTCGTCCTCGCGGACTCGTGATCTAAACATTTTCTCGCGTGACTCATTTGTAACATAACACACTTATACAATAAATAACTATTACTTGTTTTCAAATAAAATAGTGACAATCTCAATGACAGTTTATAAGCTATTTGCAAATATAACCTCAACATCCCCGGCTACAAGTTCGAAATACTTCCCAAAATATATTGCTTGATTTTTGAAGTATACGCGATTTTTCTGAACTTGAATTTATCGATGAGCCTTGTGCTTCTTAAAAATATATGACTGAATTAGTTTAGTAATTTAAATTGGTAAATGGGTACCTTCTTGTATAATATTTCTCATAAGTAGAGCAGACCAATTTCCGTGCGCGCCATGGGCGCCGGTATGGGAGTGTAATTCGTAATACATTAGAATATGCGATTGAATATGGACGCAACATGAGCTTGTTACTGATATAAGTATAGAAGTAGAGACATTTATTCTATCAGAAATAATTAAATATACATTTGGTTTTCTGCTATTAAAGTAATATGCATAAACACACGAAAAATAAGAATAGTACATATTATAGCAGCGTTGTATGTACCTACAAATAAAATGGAAAATGTATGAAATCAGTGATTGTGTGCACGACAGAGGATTTAAAAAAACACTTACCGTTTTAAGCGTCTTCCAAGGATTGACAAACTGGAGAAACTCGATTGTATATTTTCAACATCAGGTGCGTTTCTAAGGTTATTTCTGAAAAACATGTCCGCCGTGAGGAAAAAATATGTTTATATTCGGAAAACGAGCGTTCTACATCTAGTGATGTTATATTCGCATAATCAAAATACTTTTTTAAGCAACTTAACGCATCTGTAGACGTGCCCTCACAAATACGTGTTAAGGTGTCAAAATCTGCATTTCCATCTAAAGAACTTTCAAATTTAATTAGAACACTTTCACTTTTTGCGTCTTCTACAGCACACAGTTGTGCGTGAACATCTTTAACGATTTGCAGTGATTCCTCTAACGACAGCGACGAATTTTCTAATTTTGTTATTGCATCTTCTAGTCCCAAGTAATTCTTACGAATACTTTGTAAATCCATTTTAATCTGGGCATCTTGAAATTTTTTCTGGCTTGTACCTATTGATAGCTGCACTTTCTTTAGGATCGAATGATAAAACCACGTCCTTAATTCTTTCAAAATGTTCATGATAGTAAAACCCCGCGCGTAACCATGTACTCCAACGTGTCAGAATCGGCTGTGGTGGCTCAGGGGTATGGGGACACAATTCTGGAAATTTCCGAATACGTTTTGGAGACTTCAGGAATACTGCCTTTGTACTCGATATTAAAGCATCTACCTCTGGATAACATCTGCGAACATGTTCTGCCACAAGGTCTAGAGCATGGAGTTTACAAGTAATATGTAACAAGTTAGGACAATATTTTCTAAGAGACCGGCCTACAGAACACATGGTTGCGGCACCATCGGTCATAAACATTAATACTTGGTCTTTCGAAAGTTTAAATTTTTCCAAAGTATCTAATAGCACCTCTGAAATTTTTTCGGCATTACATTGTTCTAGTTGTCTGGATGCTACTAAAATTGAAGACGTTGGTTGATGTGGTTCCATATTACGCGCCATCACATTAACTACAGATTGTTTTTTGCTGTCAGTTGTTTCGTCCACACATAACCACAGCTTTTTATTTTTCAGTTCGGTTTTGATTTTATTTTCAACCTGTTTAAGCACCGATGGTAAATTCCTTCGTAACGTTGTCGTGCTCGGTACTGTTTGATTCGCGTATTTATTATTCCAAAATGAAATAAATGAATCATTACTTAACAAGGTAAACGGCAGTGTACACACAATCAGAGTTACACATAGTTCATGTATAAACTGTTGTCGATTAATTTTGTTATTATTGTGCTTCGAACTGCTTACGTGTTCTTTACAATGTGTTTTTGACCAACACATTAGATATGTATTGCACACTAAACATTTAATTTTTGAGCCATCGTATATTAAGTCCGGAAAATCCATAATAAACTTACTCACTTCGCCTGACAACGGTCGTTTTCTCGATTTATGTGTCGACGACATTTTATTACGTATGCTTACACTTAAATGCAGTCTGGGCAGGTACCAAACACATACTGAATGCTTTTTATTAGTTCTAATGCAATACAATCATCCTAACATCGGCGCACATGGCGTGCACGGAAATTGGTCTGCTTTACTCATAAGTTATAATTTGCTTCTGATCTCAGGTTTAAATAGCCGGTCCATGAACTAATATTACTAATTAAAGTAATGTCTTGATTATTGATAATTAATTAATTAAAAAATAGAATTTTGAGCAAGTGTATGTCCTTAAAATAAAGAGAGAGCGTACGAAATATGGAAAGATGTGCTTATATAGAATATACATCGAAAATATTTTCCCTCATAAGCTAAAAAAATTATATAAAAAAAAAATTGTCACGCCACTGTGCGACCGACTATATCATAAATATTATCGGAGACGATATTTTAAAGCTGACGGAAAATAAGAAGAATAGTAGTCTCGTTATTGTTGGTCTCGTTTAAAAATTTTTATCAAGTAACTTTTCTCGAACCCTTACCATACAAAGTAGTCTAAACAATGTTATCCTCAAGAGCTCTTATAAATATAAACATTGCAGCGTGCATTTACGTGCAAATACTTTTTTATAGACATTCTGAATCTACATTATTGTTTCATATTTTCCACAAATTTTTGACGCAACACAGCTTATTGGACATGAGGCATTCTTCATCGTTTTCATAGCATTTATTCACGTCGTAATCGTATTGAGGTTACTGAAGCCTAAGTAAATAAAGCTGCTCCATTTTCTAGTTTCTATAACATCGACAGCCGGCTAAATAATATTCTCCTTTAGAGTTTGTATAAACGTAAACATTTCAGCGTATGTTTGCGTGCAAATTCCATGGAGACCTTTTATAGACATTTTCATCGATAGGCGGCACGTAATTTTATTTTTTGGGGGTTTGTAATTTTGAGGTTTGCGACGTAATTGATTCACAATATTCTGGATTTATATTATATACAATTACATATTTCCATAATTATTTTAAGGACAACTGTATATAAAATTACTGAATTTATCCAACTATTATTACGATTTGTTGATATGTAACAGAAAAACGAAACATTAAATGACTAAATCAATAAATTGCTCTGGAATTATAATCTTTTAAGTGAAGTTTCAACGAATTATGAATTATAAATGTGTTTTGATGTTTTCTATGATGATAAATCAAATAGGTATGGGTTCTTTTTAATTATTATAGCTTATTTTAGCTTATTATTAAATAATTGTTTGAAAAATTATATTACATATTTTAAAAATGAATACCTTATCTTATAAACTAGTTTCAGGTGTGCAGACAGGACTAGGTGGTGAATCTTTTATTATGAGGTTCAGGTAGCTGAAAGGATAACTGTTCTCAAAGGTCTTGCGGAGTTCAAGGATTTTGCTTTTGAGGGTTTCAGTATACTCAATAAAAGGTTAGCAGTTGAATCTTTGTGGGAATTCTTCTCCTTAATTATAAGAACTCGTAAAAAGGTACTTTTCATTAAATATTAGTGCCCACATATACTAATACGTAATATTAAGTAAACTATTAATAAAACAAATTAATAATTGAAATATTAAAAATAAAAATAATAATTTCTAAACTAGTTTTCATTTCTTTCTAAAAATTTTACACAAAACTATTTAATTTCGAATCAACAGAGATATAATTAAGATGCCCGACTTCCTAGAAATGTATGTATTAATTTATGAAACAATTTGTTATAAACTTTTGTGTTTTGTATACCGATTCTATTCAAATATCGACAATTTTATATCGTGAACCAGTTATGAATTACCAAGGCTGCTACTCAAATATATAATTAAAATAATATTCACTACAGGAACGTGTAATACTTTGTTATATTATACCATTCAGATAAACTGGGTTTTTAAAATTAATGGTGTAATTTAGAACATATGAATTGTTTTCAAGAGGAGTATATACTGCATGGAACTTCAATTTTGACTAATTAAGAGATGCGGTTGAAATATGAGTAGATATGGGAATATGGTTGTTAGTTAGTAGAATCATAGATATAGTTGTCTCAAATAAAGTTCAGTCTAATCCAGAAATATTGTGTTATTTTACGAATGAAATTATACAGCTTATAGGTGTATATAGGTATATTGTATCTAGTTTATAGAACGTAACACGCCATATTAGATTATGTAGAGTATTTTAATACGAGATGTAGTTTATTTCATATAAAGAAGTAACTAAAAAAAGGCAATGAAGATAAAATAAACTGTGAAAGTTTCGTTAAAGTAAGTATTCCTTAAATAACATTTAAAAATTACGTCAAATTTTTAGAATTCATGCAAGTTATACCCATGAAATAATTATTTGGTTTTGCTAACTCTTCTTTACTAACAATGACAATAACTCTAATAATTTTATTTCTAATTTGCGGTCAATACTGATCTGCAAAACGAAAAGTCAAATGGAACAAAAGGAACAGAAAAAATAATAACTTAATAACAACAGCACAAAGAAAAAGAAGGTTAAGGACAGTAATTGATGCGAATGGCGGATGAATTAAGTATTAGTTTATTGTGTTTTATAAATTGTATTAAAAAATTAACTTGTCTTTCAAGAAAAGTTTAATAAACACCAAGCAATATTAGAAAATTTGGACAATTCTGACAAGTTAGGTTATACTAGATTTATGTGAGCTTAACTGCATATCTAATCTAATCTAATCTAAATTCCCTTCTACCATATAATGGTGTTGGGACGAAACTGTATTTTTATTCTAGGCGTCTACAAATTCTTTCCATCCTTTTCTTTCTTCAGCCATTTTTTTTGCTTCTGTCCATGTTCTTTCCTTTGTCTCCAGTATTTTCGCTATTACTCCATCCCATTGCGTTTTTGGGCTACCCCTCCTTTTGTTTTTCAGTATTTTTGCCTCCGACACTCTTTCAGCTGGTCTTACGCCTTCCATTCTTTGCAAGTGGCCCCACCAACCCAACTGTCTTTTTTCTATGAATTTGAGTGTTGATTCTATTTCCAGGTCTTCTCGTATTTTCATGCTTCTTATTTTATCTAGTTTGGTAACTCCTTGGACTCTTCTCTGGTATTTCATCTCGACAGCCTGTAACTTGCTTTTTCGCCTCTCGCTTAAAACCCAGGATTCGCAGCCAAATGTTAGTATGTGTCTAAATATCGCTTTAAATATTTTCATTTTTGTGTCTCGCGAAATTTCTTTATTGTTTATGAATTTCTTGTTCATCATATAATAGAGCTTTAACGTTTTCTCTATTCTCTGGTTTATTTCTACTTCTTGTGTGTCCTTTTCGTCTATTGAGACTCCAAGATATTGGAAAGTCTTCACTTGCTCTATTTTTACCCCGTCGATTTCTTTATTTATGCTTTTTTGGTGCATCTCCTATCGTCATCACTTTTGCTTTTTTCTGTTTATTTTCATTCTGTGGTTTTCCAGCTCTGTGTTCCATATTTCTAGGTTCTGTTGTAATTCTGTTTCACTTTTAGCGATTATAACGACATTATCTGCGAAAACTCCCTCCGAGATATCTACTCTTTGTAGTTGTAAGTGTCCAACATTGTACTTGCTAGTTTTTGTGGTACATTTCTTTATTATTTCATCCATAAATGTTACGAAAAGCGTTGGGCTTAAACTGCCTCCTTGTCTCAGACCGTTTTCAGTTGTAAACGTTTCAGATTCTATATTATTATTTATGATAGTGTTAACGTTGTTACTGTAAATTTTTCGTATCAATCTTATTATTTTAACACTTACTCCTCTTTCTTTCAAAATATTTAATACTTTTCCCTCGGTGTTTTGCCGAACACTTTCTCCAGGTCTATGAACCCTAGAAATACGGTTTTCTTCTCACACATGGCTTTCTGGGTTATCTGTTTCAACGTGTAAACGTGATCTTGCGCACTTTTCCCTTTTCTGAATCCACTTTGCGCCTCATTTAATGTACTCTCCACTATATTTCTAATTCTTCCATCTAGAATTTTCTCGAATATCTTCATGGCTGTACTCAGTAGTGTTATGCCCCTGTAGTTGTCACAGTCTCTCCTGTCTCCTTTTTTATGAATTGGTACTATTAAGGTCCGGTGCCAGTTTTCTGGGAAGTTCCCTTCTTTCCATATTTTGTTAAGAATTTTCAAGAACAACTCCCTTCCTGTTTCTCCCATGTTTTTGATCATCTCTGTTGTTATCTTGTCATATCCTGGTGCTATTCCGTTCTTTAATTTTCGTATTACCTCTACTAATTCTTGCATAGTTATCTCATCTTCTATATTTTCTTCCACTTATTCTTCATGTTCCAAATTCAGATCCTTCTCCGTTTGCTCAGTCAGAAGTTCTTGAAAATATTCTTTCCATCTGTTGATTATATCTGCATATATATATATAACCGCATATATGTATGTATTAAAAAGTGATGAGAAGTACCCGACCCGACGTATAGATGGCTGTTGTTGTTTGAAAAGAATGACTATTGTAGGAAGTACTAACCTTATAAAGTTTAAACTTTCCCCTCTTTGTCGAGTCTAATCATGACATAAATATCATGAACATATTCCTTTTGAATAAAGCTTTAAAAATGATATGTGACATGATATAATTATGAGGAAGTGTTGTAATTAATTAAATAACTAAGCGGAGTTGATCGTTCACGTCCAAGTAGATGTCGAAGGGTCAGTCGTAGTACGATAACAAAAAAAGACCTTCATTTGCCAACGAATGTATACAGAAAATGTCTAAGCTTGAATTCATATTTAAAATTCGAAATATTTGAAGGAATATAATATATTATATACACATAAAGTGTAACAATACTTCCAGCTTCTTCACGATCTGGCAACAGACTGATTCTTTTCGTTCTTGTTCATCATTATATATGGCCTTGGTTCACTGGTGTGTGCCAGAGGATTCGCCCGTCTACCTTATGTCTCTAGAATTGCAGAGAAAATAGGAAAGATCCTAACTAAGAAGAATGTAAAACTATGTTTTGGTACTACTACCGTCATCCAACACAACTTTTCTGAGACCAAGGGTAAAGTATCAGGAACTAAGAAAGAAGCACTTTATAAGTTAATATACGAGTGTGGGAAGAGCTGCGTGGGACAAACTGGAAGATCGATGGACAAAGAGTTAAGGAACATCAGAGCGATACTCGTAGAAAAAGCATTGGCCAATCAGCGCTTGCAGAACATGTACACGAGAAAGGACACAGGAATAAAGAAGCAGAAGTATCAGCTGCAATGGAGAATTACAATCGAATAATTATTAGGGAAGCTATCGAAGTCATCTTAACTTCAGCAGCGAGGACGGCTATGGACTCTGTTCCTTAGCACATCGTGAAAAACCGATTGAGTCCAAATTGGACCCAATCGGTTTTCCTGCCCAACTACCAACTTGATAGTTTCTTATCTGGAGAACCGATCCAGTTATGTACATTATAACGGATTCTGTTCTAACACTTTTACAGCTACTTCGGGGCTTCCCCAAGGCTGAAACCTGGGACCCGTATTATTCAATATCTACATCAATGATCTACTGCTTCGACTGGATTGCAGAGTACCTGCCTACGTGGATGACCTGAAAATATTCTTGAGAATTGGTGATGTGTCAGATTGCCGTGCTAACAGAAGAACCTTAACAATATCAACGGCTGGTGCAATGCCAACATGATCGAGCTGAGTATTGCCAAGTGTGCAGTGGTGACTTACTCAAAAATTAGCAGTCCGATAATATATAACTACTCTTTGGATGTGGTTTACATATCAAGGCATAATAGTTTTAATGATTTGGCTGTTTTATTTTGATCCTCACAAATCATATTAATGCTGTTTGTGCCTCTGCACCACGTTCGTTAAGCTTTCACATGCTTAAATCATTCTAAAGTTTAGGGAGAGGTGGTTGCAAAATTTTATAATTATATTAAGAATATCTTTTGAAGATAATTTTATTGCATAATAATGTACAACTTTCACTTGCTATCGGTAAATAAAAAAAAAATGCGCAAAACTGGGTTCTAATACTTTACAATATACTGCAGAGGTCTAAAGACTTACCTGGGTTTGAGATAAAGATACAATTTAACTAGTCAGGCCAAAACTACACTCACTTAAGACGTCGGGGTTCTTATCTAAATGTTAATGAGTGTTTGTTTACAATAAAAGATAAAAGGGATGCCACCGTGAATTACGGTTAAAAGGTAACTAGAGCCTATACGTCATACGGAAGACATATATCATATAATGTACCCGCAAGGCATAATGAATGTCTATAAAAAGTATTCACATGCACCGTATAAGTCAATAACGGCACAAGCACATAATACTAAAACAATATTTGTTAAATGGTTTTCCCCAAAATATCTCAACAAATACTAGATATATAAATATAACGGACCTTTATATTAAAATGCAATATATTAAGAGTATAACATTCCTGAAGGCATAATAATTATTACCGGAGATCTCCGCTAATGTACATATGGTACATATAAAATTTATGAAAATAAATGGGAACCCAAACTATTTGAAATGTACGGGAAAACGTGCAAATAAAATACTAAATGTAAATATTAAAATATGAAGTGAAAACTAGATTTATATGTGTCGCAACAAATGTATAATATTAATTAATCATAAACCAAGCAAAGAAATACAATTATTTTATACTGATCTTCTGTAGGAACGTCGTTCCAATGGGTGATTAACAGATGTAACAAATATGTGGACGAGCTCCTGTTTCGTCAGACCGGCAGTACTCGTAATTATTTTGCTAATTAGCTTCTGAAATAGCGTTTCAAACTCGCTCTATCCCTAGTTTCTTATATTCCGATATGAAGCGAGCCTTAGGAAACCTAAGTAAATAGGTATAATAAAAATTGTGTCTTACCATTTAAACCTTCACAGGCGAAGACAACTGATTATTTGAACTCTAGGTGGGTTTGTATTAACAACAAGGTTCAGCAAATTTTATATCAGTGGTAGCAAGATACCTTAACCCTTAACTGGTGAGCGTCATTTACGTTACGTTCGTGGTGACCCAGGGTCTGACAGACCCTATGGGAAGACCTACATATACAGGGTGTCCAGAAACTCTCCTGACAAACGAAGACCGGAGTTTCCTCAGATAATTTTAAGACAATTAAACCCAAATTCACCTAGTCCGAAAATGCTTCCTAAGGGAGCTAGAGTTCTTTGAAGATGGCGCCTTGTATTTATTTTTTTTTTAATTCCGCCAGAACGCTTCTATTTAGAAAAACAAAAACTGGTATGCTTATTTATCCTCCAGAGATGAATCGATTCCATCAATTGCGAATTTCTAGTGCCGGTCATAGGCGTCCGTTTTGGGTAGGTCAACGGTTATTTTAAGGCATAACTTTTTTGTCTTTAACTTTTAAGCATTTGCGACACTAGATTATTAAATTTTCAGGTATTCCAGTACTAAAATGTATTCTTACTTTAAGTCGGTAGGATACACCGTTTTCTAGAAAAATCGATTTGTAAATTTTTCGTTTTTTCTTCATTAAAGTTCAATTTTTTATTTTTTTGCAATAGTTAGCTCTGAACTGCCAACAGAAGTAAAACCTACGTTTTTCATTGTCAAATTGTTGTCAGTTCGCGAAGTTTATCTTTTCATTTTTTACTTTGTGTTATTCAAACACAACGATTTCAATTAAAAAAAATGGTTTTTACTAATGAGGAATACGCCGATATGCATTTAGTTTATGGCGAAATGAGGTGTAATGCTCGAGCGGCGCAACGTAGATACGCTGAAAAATTTCCCAATCGTCAGCATCCCACTCACTCAACATTTACAGCTCTTCATCAACGATTAAGAGAAACAGGTTCAGTGGTCCCAAAAAATAATGAAAGAGGGAGACATAATGATGTAACAGCAGAACATGAAGATGTTATTTTAATGGAAGTTGAGGAACATCCAGAAATTAGCGTTCGAAGACTATCTGCCATGTACCCCACAATTTCAAAATCTTCCGTAGGAAATATCTTACACAAAGAAAATTTATATCCTTTTCATTTTACAAAGGTGCAAGCACTGCTAGAAGGAGATTTTCCTGCTCGCGTCGAATTCGCTAGATGGTTACAAAATCAGAAAAATCAAGATGAAGATTTCTTCAGGAACATTTTGTTTGGTGACGAAAAAAATGGAATTTTTAATGTACATAATGCACATTATTATTCGTACGTTGGTGACAATCCCCACGTTGTTCAAGAATTTAAGCATCAGCATAGGTTTAGCATAAACGTCTGGATAGGAGTAGTTGACGATTATCTACTTGGACCTGTGAAATTACCTGCTCGTTTAAATGGGGCTGATTACTTGCATTTCCTGCAAAATATTTTACCTGACTTGTTAGATGAGGTGCGTTTAAATATTCGGCAAAACTTATGGTTTCTACAGGACGGCTGTCCGGCCCACTTTAGCAGGAATGTACGAGACTTTCTAGATAATAACTACGAAGACCATTGGATTGGAAGAGGCGGTCCAGTTGCTTGGCCAGCAAGGTCGCCGGATTTGAATCCTTGCGATTATTGTGTTTGGGGATACATAAAAGCATTTGTTTATTCCGTTCCGATACAAAATCGCGCACAACTCTGGCTAAGGATACAAGATGCTTGGAACGAATTTAGAAATAACTTTGGAATTTTTGCAAGAATTCGGCGTTCTCTAAGCAAGAGGGCAAACTTATGCATAGAGACTAATGGTCATCACATGGAGCAACTTTTGTAACAATCTACATTTGATACTTGTTCTTTTTCTGTTAGTTTCGTTCCATTGTAATAAATAATTTGTTTTTAATTTATTAAATTAATTTTCATGGATGCCTTGATAGTCCAAGCCAACTTCGTCGCTAAAAATAAGTAGGTACATAATAAATTGAACTTTAATGAAGAAAAAACGAGAAATTTACAAATCGATTTTTCTAGAAAACGGTGTATGCTACCGACTTAAAGTAAGAGTACATTTTAGTACTGGAATACCTGAAAATTTAATAATCTAGTGTCACAAATGCTTAAAAGTTAAAGACAAAAAAGTTATGCCTTAAAATAACCGTTGACCTACCCAAAACGGACGCCTATGACCGGTACTAGAAATTCGCAATTGATGGAATCGATTCATCTCTGGAGGATAAATAAGCATACCAGTTTTTGCTTTTCTAAATAGAAGCGTTCTGGAGGAATTTAAAAAAAAATAAATACAAGGCGCCATCTTCAAAGAACTCTAGCTCCCGTAGGAAGCATTTTCGGACTAGGTGAATTTGGGTTTAATTGTCTTAAAATTATCAGAGGAATCTCCGGTCTTCGTTTGTCAGGAGAGTTTCTGGACAGCCTGTATATGATTATTTATTTTAAAATTTTTGATAATATCGGTTTATCCCATATCATTCTCTGTATTTGTATTGAAATATGAACAATAAAAGATCGCTTGTATTAGAAAATATTTATTACAGAAATTCAACTAAATCGAAACCTTTTCGGAACAGAACAATTATCTGAAATGTTTTTAGCTTCCTAAAATGTATAAAAGTATGTTATAATTGGACATAAACATTTCAAATCGAACACCATATACAAAAATAAAATCACAATGCTGAAAATTTTAACAACAAACTTTATCGATAGTTTTTATAAACAGTTATTACATATATTCTTACTGCACTGCAAACAAACTGGCTTCCTACACCGTACACAATGTGTTTTTGTCTTCCTATCCTTAAATATGGACAAATGTAGCATCTTTTCCTTTTTGAGGTACCATTTTCAACTTGCAGGTTCGGTATAGTATCAGTAATGCCCAGAATAGTTCCCATGACTGTTTTTAACCCTGTTTGTATAGATGGATTGTTATATCTCGTGTGTATAAAGGGTTTTACAAGAGCATCCGCTAAACGTTTTATAAACTCAAACCGCTGTAATTTTTCACAATCTCTGTAGGATTGATGAAGAATGAAAGCGTTGCACGAAGCAATATCCACAACTGTAAAAAGAATGGCTATAGGCCATCGTCTAGTGCGGCGCGAGGATGAGTAAACGCTACAATTTTGATCCAGTGAATCGACATCTCCTTTGGTACTATTATAAAAACTTATGATTTCTGGTTTTCCAGTGGATTCATCTAAACTAGCAGTGTGGTGCATACTAGAAATAACAGCAACTGCTTTATTCTTTTTTGGCACAAATGATACCAAAGACATATCTTTGGTGAAACCATACATTGTAGACAAAACTGGTCGCTTCTTTGATGCTAAAAATTGTGGCGGTATTTCTTTTTTGTTTCTTCTTATCGTACCTACATAAGTTAGTTCACGATCGAGTAGCTCCTGGACTAATTGAACAGAAGTAAGCCAGTTGTCGTAGGTGATATTTCGATTCCTTTTTTCGATTGGTTTAACAAGTCTAATTATTGCTTGCGTAGGAATATTCAATTTTCGTTCTTCTTCAGACAAAGTAGCTCCATCACTTGCCTTTCCACAGTACAAATATGCGTTATAAAAATAATTATTTCGTGCATCAGTAAGACAAATAAGTTTCAACCCGTACTTATTCGGTTTATTAGGCATATACATTTTGAATCGACAACGCCCTCTGAAACCAATTAACATCTCATCTACAGTAACCGAATTACCCACTGTATAGACACTCTGACAGTTCTTGACTAACGTTGTAAAAATAAAAGATATCGCAGCACTAGGATCTTCAGGTAAACGTTCATGCCTGGTCCGGAAATTATCAAACCTAAGACAAGCTAATATAACAAAAAAACGCTTACAAGATATAGCGCAACGAAATACATCCCTTCCTGTGCCATCTGCAGCAAACAAAGATTGAAGTCTCTCATAACCTGACTTGAAAATTTTAGTATATAAAAGTAATCCGAGAAATGCACAGAATTCCTCTCGAACAACATTTTTCAATTCAGGCCTATTAGGTTCTTTGAATTTGAGACGGTACTCGCCAAGCTTTTCATTTGTCCATGTGAGTATTTCATCGAGAATATCATCGGTGAACAGAAAGTTCCAGGCATCTATCGGGTCAGCCTTATTACCTAAATTTCCAGCAGCACCTTTTAGCCCAGGCAAATGAGTAACAATGTTGTGTGCTCGCGTTCGTACGCGTGGGTTCGGTGGCTCCTTTGACCATTTGAACCTGTTCCTACCATAATATCCTTTGGTTGTAGATTCACATTGTTCCTGCACATGTAATTCCTGTTCTGAAGAAGCTTCGTCCTCTGATAATGCTGATTCCTCAGAGGCTGTTTCATGCTCACTTTCAATAACAAATTCATCATCTATATTACTATCTTCATCACTTTCTGAACCAATTTCGTCATACCACCGTAATACGGTCTCTTCAAAATTCAAATCAGTAGCACGAACACTTTTTTCTACGGACATTCTTAATTAAAATTACTTTCAGTTAGGGTGAACCAGGGTCACATAGACCCTTAAACTACAATATATAGATAACTGCACTCGTAACACGTATTCTTTCAACGGCGTATTGACGAAGACTAAATATTAGGAAGCTACTTATAAGGTTAGAAAGATTTGCGCATGTCCTTAACAGTAATACTGGAACAACTAAACTCTAGTGTCTAATAGACCCTGGCTCACCAGTTAAGGGTTAAATACCTTGAAAGGTTCACCAAAAACATAAAAAATCAGCACAATATAAATTTTTTTGCACATCCACACCAGCGTCGATAAAATGTCTGACGAAAGTGAAGACGGACATGCTATGTCATTGTTATTACACCCAAGATCTTAATATATATATACCCATGAAGGCGACTGTTGTCCGGCGTTTAATCGCGGCTCCCATTGGTCGACTATACCCATGAGCAACTAAGATACGGTAATTCCGATATATATATATATATATATATATATATATATATATATATATATATAAATAATATATATATATATATATATATATATATATATATATATATATATATATTTAGTGTTTATAAGAATTTTATTTTTCTTATTTATTTTATTGGCCGTGTCTTAATATTAAAAATAATAGACTTTTTATTGGTTTAGCGACCTTTTATTGAATTATGATGTTTTATTCTACGACGTTTCGACTTTTATTATTTTTCAGTCTTTTTCAAGTATCTAGAAACAAGAATTAATACAATGAGAATATGAGAATTGTGTTTGTTTTTGTGAGATTGAATTAACAATTAAATTAACAATTAAAATTAAAATTAGATTAAAGACTGAATTACCAATTAGATTAACAATTAGAGTTAAAATTTAAAATTAGATTAATAATGAGTAAGGACAATTAAAGTGATTACATCTGTATAAATGAATAGAAAAATTTGAATTAAACTACAATACAGTAAGGTAAATAGAAACAAGAATTACTACACTGAAAACGTGAGAGTTGTGTTTGCTTTTGTGAGACTGAATTAACAATTACATTGACAATTAGAATTAAAATTAGATTAAAGACTGAATTACCGATTAAATTAACAATTAAAGTTAAAATTTAAAATTAGGTTAATAATGAGTAAGGATAAATTACAGTGGTTAAATCTGTATAAATGAATGAGATGTTAAACTTTTGATGTTTAACTACATTACATGAACAATAATAGAATAAAACATCATAATTCAATAAAAGGTCGCTAAACCAATAAAAAGTCTATTATTATATATATATATATATATATATATATATATATATATATATATATAAAGGCTCTCTTTCGCATGGTTCAACAAATGCCCGATTCATCTGAAATATTTTATTTTGTATAATTCTCCATAAAGTTGTTAAAAACTTCATTCTTTAATTTAGCTAACGGAATGTCAGCGCAAATAAAATCCGTACAAAGTTCTTCACCGAATACCCTGCGTTTAGGTCCATGCCGGAATAAATGAGGAATTAACACTTGTCCTTCGTTATTTCCCCTTTTAAGATTTTTATTGCTTGTATGTTTTCCGGTTTGAAAATGCTCAGTGACTTAAAACTTTTTCGTCGCCCTAGCGTGAACTTCGCAATAGTTACAAAATAATAGACGCCCATGTGTAAAATCATTATAATCGTTCGCAAATTGACTTAATATTGCACTTGCGCACTTTTTTCTTTTAGCATCTTGATGGATGTTAATACTATTGTAACTAATACACATTGTTGGAATGTAAAAGGACTTGGGAAAATTAAGGAAATTCCCGCTATATTTATTTCTCGTTATTCGATTAGCCGGGCAATCCCCGGTAATATTCTTAATATTTCCAAGTATTGTGGTTTCAAAACACTAACTATTGTGTTGGCTGTTTATAGTAAATCCAGCTTTAACTTGCTATTCACTCTACCTATCTAAACAATGGTTTAGTAGATTATTTAGTTATCTGCCATAAAGCGTCTATTTGCGCTTGGTACTGAGTTAATGGGTGTTATTTTACAAGTATGCGAAATTTTAAGATATACTAACCGGTAGACGTACAAACAACAGAAATCGCATAAGTTTAATTACACTAACAAGATCATTAAATATTTATGTGAAGTCTAAACAGTTTTAAAATTATATTTTGCTGAAAAGGTCAAATATGGAGTTATAATGAAAAAGCTTCATGTCATGCGTTTATACATAACAACAAATGCTTAATTATTTAAGCCTACCTACTTAGGACAAGCAAAACCGCTCTTTCGAAAATAACATTAAAATTATAAAACAATAAACAGGGCTTGTTTAAATTTAACATTATGTTTACTAATATAAAATTTAATTTACTGGTAAAATATAGTTTAAATTAAAAATTATATTACAATATCTGAAACGAAAGGAATAAATACATGTTGCAAGTATTCATTTATTTCAGAAGAGTATTATAATTAAAACACATTCTCTGTAAAGGATTATTTAAATCTAACTTTGTTCTGGGAGTAGCCAAATGAAATAAATCTTACGCTCTAGTTA
This sequence comes from Melolontha melolontha, assembly GCA_935421215.2. Lineage (NCBI taxonomy): Eukaryota > Metazoa > Arthropoda > Insecta > Coleoptera > Scarabaeidae > Melolontha > Melolontha melolontha. The sequence goes on along the minus strand of OW285236.1, from coordinate 85,038,507 downwards.
TAAGGCGAGGCACAAGAATATAAATTTCAGAAAGCAGAGAGGAACAATTACGTGTACAATCTAATATCCTACTGAATATAAATAAATACGTTTATGGTTTCAGTTCCAACGTCTGTATTTGATCTACTTTAACTAGTTAAATTATGTTTAAAATGTTTAATTTTTACAAATATTTTAAATTTTGATGTTCTATTTGATATTACAATTTTTGCCACCACAAATATTTAATTGTAGGCAAACTTCTCCCACATTTTTCTTTGACCCTCCAGCATTCTCGTATCTTCAAGCGACATTATATTTAGTGTGTATCTAGAACAGCGTCGATGCATACATATTTGTTTTCAATCAAACAGGTATCAAAATTTTGAAGCGGTCACGGTGGCTTCAGTACGGCCTTTATTTTATATTCTGTGCCATGAAAAATACAATAAGAAAATGAATAATAATCCTGGACCGTCGAAAAGAGTGTGCTATAATGACTCGTAGTTTGAAAAGACTGTTATTAAATGGTTTAAAGAATGTTATGATGATTATTGCGATGAAGATGAAGTCGATGAAAGCTATTGCGAAATAAGTGAGTACGACTCACTTATTTCAGAAGAAGAGGATAATGAAGACAAACTTGAAGATGAAATTAAACAGGAAGAACCGAAAGAAGACTAAATGCAAGAAAATGGAGGTGTGAGCAAATATAACATGAGTGTAGCTAAAAGCTATTGTTGGGGATGTCGATTCTTGAAACCAAATTGTTTGGACTTGATGCACCAATGCTATGGTTGCATTCACTTAGGTTAAACACATTAGTGAAGCAAAGAGCAAAGCAGCGATGAAAGCAACGAGCAAAGTAGCGAAAGCAAACCCGTTAATTCCTGTGAAGCGCAAAGCATCGGTGCAATAGCGCTCAAAGCAAAGCGCTTGAGAAAGTTTCTTTTCGCTGCTCTCATCCTTTATCGGCTGCCGTACTTTTACCACAAACAAATGAATGTTGAAGAATTAATTAGTAGTATTTTTCGGAGAAAAAAACGCTGCCGGGCCAAAAAGATGCACAGCATCACAATCGCTTTACTTTAGATTAACTATGGGATACCGTAGCGGCAGAAATGAAATCAACAAATACATATAATATTGTGTTCCTTTTTATTTTTATGAAAAAAATATACTATTCATATTCTATTCTGACATAAAAACATTTTGAATGTTTCTCTGATAGAATTAGCAGTATTAGCCGGTCTATTATTTTCTCGAGCTGCGCTAACATTTTCGCAGTGGGTTGCTGGTTGGGCATCATCCATGTTAATTTTATCCAGACCGAGTATTACGTTATGCAAAATGTATATGCATTTAATAATCTTATCTGCGAATTCTGGAGATGTTTCAATAGGTTTCCGAAGAATACGAAACTTGGCACTAATTGTTCCAAATACGCATTCAATGACGTCTTGTTCACGAAAGTCGCATTTTAAAATATTCTTTCTCAGCATCTAAACTTCTTCTATTGTATGGTTTCATTAAGTAATCTAATAAGGAATAGGCTTCATCGCCAACAAATATATAAGGTACAACAACTGCAGTAGATGACAAAGCATTATCTGGAGGGAGTTAAGATCTTTGGTTTCCATCAAATTAAACAGACGAAGAGCGGAAAGTACCTCCATCGCTCTGTTTGCCACATCCACCAACATCACTTGTGATGAATTTATAATTTGCGTTAGCAATGCTTGAAGTACTATTGAAAAAAAGTTTTTATAGTTATAGTACATAGTTCCAGAGTAATGAGGGCATTTCACTTGAATATGTTTGCCGTCAATTGCGCCTACGCAATTAGGAAAGTTCCATGTTTCGTAAAATTCTTTAGCCGTTTGCTTTAACATGTCTTCCGTCGGAAACTTCATATGCACTGGTTATAATACTCCCCGAATGGCTGCTACTGTTTCTCGTACAATAAAGATACTGTCGTCGCTCTCATTCGAAAAGTGAAACTGATACTTTTAAAGGATGATCCTGTGGCCAAATACCTAAAACAAAATATAATGTATGAATATCATATTTAGTATGTCTCACAATCTGCATATGTAATATGCAGATCCGTGGCATTGTATTTGACCAATTATTCCGAAGAAAGTTTTTAGAATTTCTTCAAGTGCATTTAGTTCTTTTATCATTTAGTTAGTTTCTAATAAATTATAAAAATCTAAAAACATGTTTTTCTTACCTTAAAGTCACTACAAGACGTTCCGTTGGATTGATAGGGTTGCGAATGAAGTTTGTCCAACTTTTTATCAGCCTCGGTTGAACCTGCTTCAAAATATAATCAAAAGTTGTAATATTCATGCAAAATATGCACGAAACTTTCCTGAATAGTTACGTAGTTGCTGATACAAATTATAAAATTCCCATGTATGTCTCATTTTGTTTATTCTATGGATATTACAATGTCTAGTCTTTGCAGTATTTTTTAGAAAATACCAAGTTTTCAGTGAGGAATTTTCAGTAAGTAATAATAAGAGAACGGACACGCTTACCACCCAGTGCAGTGCTGGCGAAAGGCTGTATTTCTAAAATATTTAATTTTATTTATATAATTGGAAAACGAACGGGTGGTGATCTATAAAATTACGAAATACATATTGTCGTGGATTTTCCCCGTAGAAAGAAACAAAAGAAGATATAAAAAATATTATATGCATGTACATTTTATTCCAGGGACATAACTATAAAAATTTAAAATTTTATATAACAATTTATTATAATGTGTATTTTTGTCCATGACTGTAGGTGTACGGACCAATGTGATGTTCGTAGTTCGCGCCAAGCTGGAAGATATAATAATATGGATATATATATATATATATATATATATATATATATATATATATTGTTGTTATTTTGATTTATATTTTATGTTTAGGTAGGGGTAGCTTGCTGTTTCCTGCTTCTTCATGCGGCAGAGACTGGGTAGTTTTTATGCAGATAGGTTGTGTTATTTGAAATTGGATAAAACTTAATTTTATCCAATGTAAACTTTGAATAATTACGGTGTGTGTTTTTTGATAGTGTTTGGATGATGCTAAATTAATTTTCGTTTGTTTACGAGTCTTTAAAACTTGTAATCTGAATTAAATGACCTATCTGGAGTCTCTCTTATAATAGTTTTTGTGACGTGACGTATACAAAAATGAATGTATGTATATTTTAATATTATATTTACGTATTTAGAAATAAGTGTGTTACAATAAGGAGCTCAGTAAATTTGATAATTCTAGTTTATAATATTTTGTAATCAGAGAAGATATTAAGGAAACTTATCAGTCTGTTTTTTTTTGAGGATAGTTTTTTTGGTTGATATAAATTATTGTTATGTGTTAGAAGGCGGGAAACCTATTTGTTATATGCGTGATTCTTGCGCATGATCAATTTTGGATGCGTGCGAAAAATAGAGAGAAGTTCTATTTGACGTTTGATTTTGAGGGGGTAATGTAATTGATGACAGCTGATAAATTTTGTTTATATTTATATTTAAATTTTGTTCGGGATTCATTTAAGAGGTTTTTTATCTCGTGTACAAGTCATAATTTACACAAGTTTTCCTCTAAGTTTGCGGCGAATAAAGTCACAATCCTGCTTTATACTTGATAAAGTAGTAAACTTCTTTTTTTTTTTTGAATATTATATGTATGTGGCGTTGATGTTAGTTTTATTTCTTGATTTAACACCTATTATTTTCTTCCATACCACATATTCGTGAGAATAAGCCCTGAAGATTAAGAAGCTCAAGGAAGGTGCCCAACTGAGTCTAGTCCGGAAAAGCTACCGTGGATTGTGAACTCAATATAAATTAATAAGCAATCAACATCACAATTCATAGCAATATGTATTTGTTGAAAAGTTGTATGTTTAAAGTTTTTAATTTTATTTCTATAATTGGAACATTTTTATTTGTTCATTTTGTCGTTCAAGTTGAGTAAAGGAGTATTAATATTGACTAGCAATAGATTCTCAAGGTTTTCATCTGTCAATTTTGTTCTCTTTGAATTAAGTACATCCTTATAAATAGAAAACGTCCTTTCTACATCGCAACTGGTTATAGGTGCATACTGGAAATATTCTTTTATTTCTTCATATTTAGCCGTTAGATTTTGTGGAATTGTCTCCATACATAATTGCTGCAATTTAATTAAATTGCTGTAATTAAATCTGGATTTCTATTAAGAATTGCTTCAAACTTTTTCCGAAGGCCACATCCGAAGTCACTTGGAATACTTTTCAAATTATTAACAGCCACATCTAATGTGGTTAATCCGTCATTTAATTTGAGATTTCGATTTTCAAAATAAGTGATTAGTTTTGGCAATTTCCCAAAGTGTTCGTGAAGAAAGTACAACTGATTTTTTAAATTTGGGATTTGTGTTAGCTCCTTGCACTCACCAGTACTTCTAGCATCCTCCTTTAGCAGTGTTACGAAATGTTTTAGACTATCGAAATTCTCAGCATAATAACTAGTAGCTTCCACCCATGTTTCCCATCTAGTTACTACTGGAGTGGGAGGCAGTGACAGAGATGGAAATTTTTCCCTGAAAAGAGCTACTCTCAATGGTGCTTTTCTGAAAACTTTTTTAAAAGCTGATACAAGTCTTTCAACTTCCGGAAAAGTGTCTCTGATATATTCACAGATTCTGTGGAGAGCATGTGCTACACAAGTAATATGCAGCATATTAGGATATGTTTTCTTCAATAGCCTGCCTGTTTTTAACATATGCGCAGCACTATCACTGACAAATAAAAGTATTTTTTCTTTGTACGTGGCGTCCGAATGAAGCATTTTTTGCATATTCTCCTTAATGGTTTCAGCAACTGTTTCCGCATCAACTCTATTTATAACACTTGTTGCTATTACATATGAGTTATAGGGAATAGTTGGATGTAGTACACTAGCTACAACATTTACCACACAGCGTCCAAACATATCCACCGTTTCGTCGGCGCTTATCCATATGTATTGATTTAAAAGATGGCTTCTAATGCGTTCTACTGTTCTCGTATAGCACCTAGAAACATAATATTTGCGTAAAGTTGATTCATCAGGAACATTTCGACCAGTATATTTTTTCAGAAATATTTTTAAAGTGGGATTACTAAGTTTATTTAATGGAATATTAGCCGCCATAAAAGTTTTACAGAGTTCAGTTGTGTTTGCGATCCTAAGTGACGAATTTTTGACGATATTTTACGGATTTTGTAATAAATTTCGGAATCACTGACAATGGACATCCAATCAGTATGACCGCCAATCCAACTCGCCATTGTTTTACAATGCCGTTCTCGACATTCTTCCATATCATGTCTGAAAAAGTAACTTAAACAATGCTCTAGATCTAAATAAATGAAAACTAAAAATGTGTGCGTAAGTTATTGAAACTGAACGAAATTCAATGCACACTCTTACGTCGAAATAATTGGTAGAAATAGATTCAATCAAACGATATTAAACAGGATCTATCACAAAAATTACGATGTAATTAACAGTTAAAACTATGAAAACAAGAAACTTACTCACAGCACTTTATTTATCTTACGAAATATAAACTAATAAATAAAATACATTATAAAAACCCCGCTTCTATCTGCGCTCATGAAAACACTTTAAAAACACTATGTTCTCCGAATACAATAGCCTGGCTTGTCCATTTTTATCGCGGCGAGACCAGGTGTCCGAGTAAGTCAAACAAATACTTCATTGAATTACGCCTGGATGTACTGAGCGACGTTATACACAATTCCAATTGCCGATTGCGTTTTATGGAAATTGCGTCCGTTCTCTAGTCATAATAAATCCATGTTATTTATTGAAACACTGCTCGCTTATGAATGCGTCAGTATGTGTTACCAACTCTTTAATCAACGCCAGGCTCCTTCGCCGCTTTGCTCGCCGCTTTCGTCGCTGCTTTGCTCCCTGCTTCGCTATGTATTTAGCCATGCTAGAATCACGGCCCCGATGTTGCTTCACCGTGCACAGATTGTAAGGCTGTACACACTTTATTATTTAAATCGCCGGTAATTGTTTGTTAAATGACTAAATGTACTGTCATCTAAATATATTTATTTATACTATATACATTTATTTTGGATCTGCAACGACTTATACTAACATAAAAGTTCTGTTGAGACTATTGTCTCTTGTTAAAGTATGATAGATATGATGTTATGAAGAAGTATGTGTATCTTGTATTGATGATGCGTTGATACTGCTGAGTCTCTTGTTGCTGTTATGACACTCTGATTGATACTGTTTTACAAATAGGTAAAAATGTAACTGTTGCATATTAACATACGAGCATAGGTTATACAGTGTATTGTTTGACGTAATAATGGGGAATTTTTGTATTATTACTTCGTGAAAATTGTACTTGTGCAAGATTTACGATAGTGTCTCAAAAATATTACTAATAATTCCTTTGTACAGTAATGGAACCCTATTATACATATTTAGTTAACAATGGGCGGTCAGAATAACTATTGTCTCTTGAGTGCGTTCGCTGATAACCCTAGGTAATAAATCAAGCGGTCCTATGTATAAAGCAATAAATAAATTTGAAAAAAGATGACGATTATTAATAACCTTAGGTAATAAAACGAGTGGTCTAAATTATAATGTAGGTAATAAATAAATTATGTTGTACAGTGGTTTAAACTGGAAAATGTACAAAATAATATAAATCTGTATAAACGCATGCGTTTCTGTCTAGCGACTTCATCAATGGAGAATCTACGAAGACAAACGACTGTAGTACACTTCGCGGTCATGTAGCAAATTTTGTTCTATCAGATGACACCAGATAACCTCATGACATCTGACGGGGAAAGATGCAAAGTGTTTCTTCTCGAATAGCTACGCTATTACAGGAAAAGAAAAATACGCATATTACTGAGAGTCCATTAACTCGTCGCCAGGTGGCGTAATATACCAAAAACAAGTTAGCATATCGATGCGACAACTCACATCAAGCTTTGATACAAAATAATACAAATGTGTATAAAACAAATACATTTTAGGCTATTTTTTTAGTGTTAATAATTGATATCTAGACTAAAATAAAAAAAATTAGGTTTTAATAGTGGTTCTGAAAGGTGACAGAAATATTTTTCCAGCAAACCTATTCTGAGCAATCTATTATTGGATTCTATTAAAAATAGAAAATTGGGATTTTGTTGAAAATAATATACATTTATTAGGGAAAATATATGTTTTGAAAATTCGAGACTCCAAATCCAACTCAGAGCTATGGTCTCTTCAGCAATTTTACTCAGAATTTTTTTGCTATACGCTTTATGGAAGAAAAAAACGTTCCATAATGATGTTCAGAAACATTCGCAGTTAAGTGGGCTCTGAACAAAAAATCGTATATCTTTACTTCAGTACCTGATTTGTAATAATTATTAAATGTCAACTGTTGTCTGTCAAAAATCAATCTATCTCAGACATGACTTCATATTTTCAAGGACTACTTTGACTTCGAATGTTTCTGAACACCCCTTATATTCGTACTTACTTTGTTTGAAATTATAATAAACACGATTATTGCCAGTTGCTATTTGAATTAAAATGCAAAATAATCTTATCTCATATCGTAGAAGTTTCATAATTATTTTATTTTTATTTATACTTAAAATTCTAATGTATCGTAAACATTTTGTAAGTTTTTGCTTTATGTTATTTATATACTTATTACTTTATTACCCTATTAAAATTATATTTTTGAATTCAACATTTTAAGCCTACCTATTTTTTCCTCAATCATCCTCTAATCATTCTCTTGTCTCCTAATAACTATAATTGGCAAGCTCTAGCTCGTCATACTTCTTATACTTCGCGCAAGTTAAAGATCTCCTATTTAGCTCTCCCTCCAAAGTCAATAGAACAACAGAAACCACATTACAGCAAAAATATTAGATTCCAACGATAATTTCAGCCGAACGAGGGTGTATTGATATATAAATTCATCAACAACGCCATTGTGTTAGCAGTTGAGATAGAAACAAGTTCTAACCTGCAAGTGGTAATATCGAATTCCTCGTCTTAGCATGCAAAGCTTCATTTTCGTGTGTACTGTCGTCCAGTAAGTGTTATTAATCATTAGTCAGATTTCTGAAATGCATACCAAGCAATGATACGTGAATTTTTAAGGCTGAAATATTGAACGACCAACGAAATTGACAGGTGTTTGAACACTGTTTATTGCAACGAAGAATATTTGCCAGTCAAAACACTGTAATGGAGGCCAAATTTAGGTGTTTAACGAAAACGTCCAGATCGGCCAGGATCTATGATACATGAGAAGAATCAAACACAAGTGAATGCACTGATTCAACGAAATCGACGGATTACGCAAGAACAAATTGGTCGGCAATTAGTAATTAGTCACGAAAGAGTCCAGTACATTATCCAGGTGCGATAATTAACGGATGTCGTCAAAAATAAATACATAATATTTGTCTGTAACTTCTTAACAAGTATAGACATGAAGGAGATGATTTTGTCACGAACAACACCACCAAGGCTGAGTCTTGGATTTACCATTGTGACCCCGAAAACAAGTAGTTCATAGAATATCGTTATCTTGATTCTCCACATACACGAACATTAAAGTTCTATCGGCGCTTAAAGTCATACTTGCTATTTTCTGGGATGCAAAAGCAGTCTTTAATATCGAATACATTCCGAAGGGATCAACGATTAATTCAATAAAATACTGCTAATATGCGATCACTAAATAATCGTATCTCTGGGGTAAGACCGAAATGAATGAAGTGTTTCTTGAACCACAACAACGCCAGGCCGCATTACAGCTACGAAATGATAAAGACAGAAACTCAAGGTTGTTTTGCACCGTCCATACTGTCCTGGCACCTTCAGATTTCCGTTGTTCCCAAAGCTAAAGAGGGTATTGAAATGTCAACATTTTTCATCAAATACTGAAGTTCGGGCTGCTGTTCGCAATTGAATCAGTAGTAAAAAAGAATGTTTTTTCATTGACAGAATAAAGAAATGGAATCAGCGGTTGGAGAAATTGGTGATTATGTCAAAAGAATGGAGTACGAGGAAGTGTCAGAAAATAACGAGACTGGTGTTGTAGTACAAAAATGAAACATTTATTTAGAAAACTTTAACAACTATTCTTCAAAGTACACTACATTCTGTGCAATATATTTACCCCATCGTTTTGTTCACTTGTGATAAACATTCGAGAAACTATTTTTTCAGTCTATTTAGTATACCCATCGCACGCGTTGTTGAGCACTAAATTCGACTCAAATTTCCGACCTCTCAATTCCTTTTTAACTTCAGGAAACAAATGGAGGTCACGCGGATCAAGGTCAGGTGAGTAAGATGGGTGAATCATAATTTCCACCCCAATTCTTCAAGTGTTTCTTGACAAATTGCTAATCTTTGGGCCGGGACATTGTCGTGATGCGGGATCCAACCGATATCTTGATAAAGCGGCCGTTTTTTCATTAATTTTGCCTTAAGGGTTCCTTGAAATACATTAGAATAGGACTCTCCAGTTACTGTATGTTCTCTAAGAACAATTTGATCATAAATACTGGCCCATTTATCGAAAGAAATTAAGTGCATCACTTTACCGGCGATTTTCAGAGTCGGTTTGGACTACCTTTGTGGTTCCATTACATACTTCGAAACTTTAGTTCAGAGTCGTAATGATAAAACCGACTCCTGTCACATGTAACCACATTGTTTATAAACTGTGGATTATGTTGCAGTTGCCTTTTCCATTGCCGACAAATTGTCACTCGCTTGGCTTTTTGTTCATCGGTCACCACTTTTGGAATCCATTTTGCCGCGACTTTTCGGTACCCTAAATCTTCATGAATATTTTTTGAGTGGAACCATAAGACAAATTAAGAATGTCAGGAATTCTATATATGCCAGTCCGACGAAAATTTTGGATAAAGTTGTTAATTTCTGCAATTTTTGAATCAATCCTTGCAGTGCTTCAAATTTAATCTTCCACTACTTCACAACTGTCTTTGAATTTCTTATGCCACTCAAATACTCTACATCGTGATAAACTATTATCTGGGTATGCAGTTTTAATAATTTTAAAAGTTTCAGTTGGGGTTTTATAAAATTTTATCGCATATCTTTGCTCCACTTAAATTTTTTCGATTGGTACATCAAACACTGACAATTCAGTAATTAATTTGTAATAAACTTCAAAATTTAAATCAAAGCCTACTTGAGGACAAGTACATTAGAAATGGGGGGTTTCGTGTTTTATTATTTGTGTTATAAAATTCTAGTTGTGAAAGAAGTCTCGCAATAGTATCAGTCTCGTTATATTTTGATATACCCTTGTACATTGGTGATTCAAAAAATTTACTTCATTTTGCGGTTTCAGTATTTTTTCTTTTCTTATTCTTAAGAAAAGAAAAAGATACTCAAATCTGTAATACAATATGAGTTCCATGTCAACTCTGGCAGTTATTAATTTTTCTAAAATAATTGTTTAGTATTTAATTCAAACTTAATAAAATAAATAATCTGAAGTCCTAATTACGTTGAAAATTTATAAATCGATGTACTAGAAATAAGTATATTTTTATAATATATTTATTCGTACGTCAATATTTGTCGCTCGATAAATTAAAATGCGATTTGAAGGAGCGTTTAATAAGTGTTAGCATTTGTGTGTCACGAACGTATTTGCAAACAAATTGAACGTCGGAAGAGGAAGAGCAGTGTGACAAAACTATATCCTATCTGACTCTATCTTATTTCACAGATAAGAAAAAAAGGATAAATCCCGAGGATTCATGTTAAAGGTAGGTCAAACGAAGAATTGCCGCCCGTTCGGTTTTGTAACGGCGGCAAGCTGGGTGGTCGAATGGTTCGTAAGTCTCGGTGCAAAGAGTGGGTAAATTCGCTTCGATCAAAGGCGATCAGTTATGGAAACTGACATCTCAGCAGTTATTCCGTTTCATCTTTGCAGGAAATGAGATACCGTGCCCAACTTTAACGCGCTTATTTCTCCGAGACTTATATTTGCTGAGGCCGTGGGCTCGAAGGCAACCGTTGTCGCCTTCATTGGGAGGCGAGTAACGAAAGATGAGTTAAAAACGGAATTGAATCCGTACAATCAAGATACTTATTAAACTATGTTTATCAAATCAATTCGATATCTTGGCATTACTTTGTTTCTTCGATTTCCTTTGTCACGGTTTTGTTACTCTTAAATCATCAGACCTGTTGACATTAATTTATCTCAGGAAGGTATTACATCGCCAGTAAATCTGTGCGCTTTTAATTATGTTCTGGACATTTTATTTTTAATGAATATCCTGCATCGATTTATTTCTGTATTTCTTCTGGTTATTTAATTGAAAACGTAAGGAAAATATATCACGCTTCACTTAAAGTTTACAATTATTGGTATTCGCTATTGACTAGTTTCTATTCGCCTCCAAAGTTAAAATTGTATAGAATGTTCTTTGAAATTTTCAATTCAATTTAATAATCCTTTTTTCATTTATTGGTTTCGATTTGTTTTAAAAATAACTTTAAGATGCAGTACTACAACTGAATGGTTAAATTAAGCGTAATTAAAATATGAATATTGATAAGCTGCATTTATTTATGTTTTCTAACTAGGGCTGTTAAAGTCATGTGTGCTCTACTATTGGGTTAATTTAATTTTACTACATTCCCAAGACATATTTAATATTCCATATAAAATAATCGACTTCTTATTTTTCTATAGGCCAGTCATTAATGTCTCATTTATATATATGAGGTAACCCAAATTTTAAAGTTTCTATTGATTCGGCATATAGACTTTTCGAACGTTGTCCATGAATGGTCCCTGGATTCCTGGTGGGAACTGCGTCCTTGACATTGCTTCCTTCTTGGCCGACGTTTCGTTCATTTTTGCAAGGGACATCTTCAGGGTTGATACCAATGTATTTCTGCTAATGAGCACTTCCAATTCTGCTGATTTATAAATGATTGTTAAAAAGAACGCTTGCTCGGTTGTATTATTGTCTTGTATTTGACCACGTGGGAGCGCCAAACTGTTTTAAGGCTTGTGGCTCGTGTTGATTCTTTTCGGGTTAGCTGGCGCGTCCAAACAATACTGAAAATGTTTAAATAGTAAATGGTAGTGATGATTTAATATTTACATAAGAAGTTGAGGGACTTAAATTGCATTAAAGTGATTAAATGAAAGTAGGAATATATACGAGGAAAAACATATAAACAATTAAAGTTTAACACAATAAAACTCACACCGAAAAGGAAGTTAATTATTTCGTAAATTAAATGTGAATTAAATGCGATTCGAACAATACAAAGTTTACCTGTGAGTCTGTGTCGGTCCGGGCACGTGGTTCTCGGCGCGCACATGGACAAGTATGAAGAAACCATGTTTGGCAGGTGGACGAGGAAATTAATTAGTTAAATTGATGTCAAAGTACGGAAAATAATAAAATATGTATTGAACAATACAGATTATCTTGATGTTACAAGCATGTCGCGATCGGACATGTGGAAAGCTAGGCCAAACAGCACTTGGGGCAGTACGTCGAGTAAGAGATTTTTTTCTTATGGCAGTTGGGAATGAAGAGATTGAGTTCGTGTAGCAGAGAACACCGGTGGTTGGAAAAGATGCTTGTTTTACGACCCAGTTTTTGAGAGAGGGTAAACCAAGTGGCTATGTCTAAGAATAAGGAACTAATCGAAGACGCGAGCTAAAAAGTTGTATCAATGAAATAAATATCACTAAAATATGCATTGAAGAAAAAAGCTAAGAAGAGAAGACCTGTGTAAATAAATAAGGAGTTTGTTCCAACTCGCTAAGAAAACCGTACAGTGACGGTCCGGTATATGCGAACTGCAGAAAAAGCGTTTCAACTTCATTTCTGACCGTACAATGGATAATAAAAAACAGTTCGCAGACAGAAGCATATACCATCTGTACTGATATGCGCATTACATATTTCATCCTGTGGGAACTGCAGTTGGTAATAACAATATCACACAAAATCATAGGACAGAACGAAGTTGATTATTACAGCGTTATAACTACGTTCCAACTTCTGTATAATTATCACCAGTCCAAAAGCAGTGCAAAACTAACACTTGCGCCCAAAACGATCACCAAACGATACGCGTACCGTAATGAAACCGGTAGTTGGAACAAACCTAAGTTTAAAACGAATTGTAAAATATAGAAATTCGAATGCTAGATACTTAGTTGAACGTTCAATCAGGTTGGTTTCTAAAGTCTGCCATTTATGACCCGTTCGATAACAAAAGAAAGGTTTTCCATTGCAAATACGAAATATACAGAAAATGGCTAAGTTGAATTAATATTTAGATTTCGAAATATATTTCTGAAAACTATAATTTAGAATAGAATTAAAACATTCTTAATATGTATACGAAGTGTAACATGCTTTAGTAAAGAGAAGAGACTCTATAAAATAAGAATAAGTAATGACAAAATAACGAAACGATGCTCAAAATGAAGTATATTTAATGTACTATCAACGTACATAATTATTTTGCCAAATAATTACCATTTACACGTTTACACATTTCCCCAAAAGCTGAATCCATTTCTTCATTCTGTCCAAAAAAAAACTTTCTTGTTTACTGTTGATCTAATTACAAACAGCAGCTCGATCTTCAGTGTTTGATGATTAATGTTGACCTTTCAATACGTCCGTCAACTTTGTGAACAATCAGAAATCTGAAGGTGCCAAATTGGGAGTATATAGAGGATGCGAAGCAACTGTAAATTTCGAACTCACTGTCTTCATCATTTCGTTGCCGTAATGCAGTCTATCGTTGTCGTGGTGCAAGAAATATTTCGTCCTTTCAAGCCTTTTTCTACAGATATGATTCTTCATCGTAAGTTTTGCAGACATTCGGTATGAATGTCTCCTCTTGCTTTCCAGAAAATGATAAGCATGACTTTAGCTGATGGAACAGTTTCGAATTTTCGTATACGTGGAGATTGAACGACGCTATTCCGCTGATAAACCCAAGATTCGTCCTCGGTAGTGATGTTTATGAGAAAATTAACTTCTTCACGTTGATATTAGTTAAGAAGTTCTTTTAAAATGTTTTTTCTTTGTTTTCTCCCTACATCCGTTAATTGTCGCGGGTCTCATCTCATGCAAATTTTTCTGTTATTCAACGTCCGAGCAATGTACTGGACTCGTTCTTTAGTAATGCCTAATTGCTGAGCAACCTGTTTTTGCGTAATAGTTGCCATAAACACCTTCTAAGCGTCTGTAAATTTCTGTGGTCGCACAAACTTTCTTGGCTAAAAATTCTATCAGGTATCGTTGTATCACGTACCTCATAAATCGAACACATGATAAGCGAGACTGTTACTCAACGACGATACACAGGAAAGCACACAATAAAGCTTTACATGCTGACGCGATTCTCGAAATTGTCGTTTTAAGGTTAGACCTTGTTTCTAATCCTACTAGTTAAACAATGACAAACATATTATCCCAAAAGTAGAAGACTCAGTAAACCGAACACTACAGTTACAAAATATTTATTTTGGAACACTTAAGAATATACTTCACTAGTAAAAACAAATAAAAAATAGAAATATACCCCAAAGAAACACTGGTGCGTAAACGAACCATTGGGAAGAAGCATGAAATATTATTTAATTAATAATTTCAACTAACATGTACTATAAAAACATTTATCTTACAAAAAAAAATTTAAATTAAAATATTTTTTACCTAGGGCCTCATCTGATACAAAAACAGTACAATAATTGTTGGTGCACGAACGAACCACTGGGAATTTTTGGGCACAATAGTTAAACAATCTGTTAACGAAAAAAGAGTTTTCAAGTCAAAAAAGTAAAAACTTTGTTCAAATCTAATGATAGTTGAATAAGTTTTAAAGATACGGACGGTATAAATATACTGACATCGCGACACACCAACACCAGATGAACTACTACTATGAACCAGGCTAGGTTACCTTGCGTAGTTAAATGTAAAAATTCAAGGTACCACCCAGAAATTCCTGATATGTCAACAAAATACACTATTGTGTTGTTTGTCACGGTGTCACCACTATTGTGATTTTTGTCAAAGAAGTTGTAAGAAAAATCTATTGATTTTTCTTACAACTTATTCACTACCATCCTCTTCAAAGTACTCCCTTCTGCATGAACACGACGTATATATGACTGGAGGCAGTACTGGATGTCTTCGTGGATTACCGTGTTCAACGCTGCCTGTGATTCGTTCCGAATCTCCTTTATCGTCTCAAAACGGTACCCCTTCAGTTTTAACTTCAGAAACAGGAAGAAGTCGCAAGGAGCAAGATCTCTGGAGTAGTGGGGAGGGATGTATTGCAGTATTGATGTCTTCGTTAAAGCTAGAAACTGACTGATTGTGCCACTGATTGTGGTGCCGGCACCTGGTACACTGATGGATCACAATCTAGTCAGGGGACAGGTGCAGGCATATGCAGGGTGTGCCCTAGAAGGAAGATATCGATATGTCTGGGAAAACATACGACGGTTTTCCAGGCCGAATTGTTTGCAGTCGCAGCCTGCGCCGAGGAAATTTGGGGAGCCTGCTGTGCAAACAAAAATATAAACATAATGACTGATAGTCAGACAGCTATTAAAGCCATTATGAATCCATTTACCAGGCCTAAGCAGGTGAAATATTGTAAACAGATCCTCAATAAACTGGCACAAGACAATACTGTGTCGTTGATATGGGTGCCAGGACATGAGGGAATTAAAGGCAATGAGTCGACGAACTAGCCAAAGAAGGAACTTCATAGGACCAGAACCTGTACGTGGAATCGCTAAGGATTCCGCTAAAATGGAGATCTGGTAATGGCTAGAAAGAGAACATAAAAAGAAATGGAGGTTAACGGAAGGCCAACTCCATACCAAAACACTACTAAGGGAGCTGGATGGAAGGTTTTCAGCCAACCTAATTCGTAGTAACAAAAAAGAAATTAAAATAATTACCGGCTTAATAACCGGACATTGTCCGTTAAGGAAGCATCTGTACAGCATGGACTTGGTTAGCGAGCCCTGGTGTAGGAGATATGAAAAACAGGAGGAAACTAGTCTACATGTAATATGTACGTGTGAAGTGACTGAAGGAACTCAGACAGAAATATTTCGGGAGAGATCTATTGGATCCTACGAACGTATTCAAACTTCCCCTGACGAGGATAGTGGCTTTTATCGAGGACCAAAGACTAACAGAGTGGAACTGAGAGATCTATTGGGGATAGTCTAAAGAGCAGCGTGCCAAAGTGCCTGGATATGCTGGCGTCCAACCCAAAACAGAAGAAGAAGGAGGAAGAGAAACACAAAGACTGTTTGTCACCACTTAACAAAATACCGTTTGACTGACTGACATTGTATAGGGAATTCAAATTAACTGAATTTCTAAAGGTAGCGCTACCTTTAGAAACATTTTAGTGCTATTGACATAAGGACGAATTTCATTACCTTATGTATGTTTATTAGTGTTTAGGGTGGTCTTCTAGTATTTTTAATAATTTC
Source organism: Melolontha melolontha (assembly GCA_935421215.2). NCBI lineage: Eukaryota > Metazoa > Arthropoda > Insecta > Coleoptera > Scarabaeidae > Melolontha > Melolontha melolontha. Next base: position 85,021,921 of record OW285236.1, on the reverse strand, counting down.
TAGCGTTCAAATAAATTACTTATAAAAAAACAATTTTTTTTTAATATATAGGTTTTCTTTGTGCGGTAATTCGTGAGTATTTTGAGCATTTTTTTCATAATTGTATTTGTAATAAAGTTTCAATAACAAGGTAAATAAATTTTGCGCCTTTTTAGTAAATGAATGTCTTACAAGCACATCATTTTTCTTATAGGCAGCAGAACTACGGCTACAAGTTTGATCAGTCAATGCACTTTCATTACATTAGATAATGGCAATTATACTCTGAAATCATATGTACATATGGTCCAGTTCAGTTGAGTATGATAATGCTGAACCTTGGAGAATGCGATGTTATAATATATGCTTCTATTGGTAACACTTATGTGTGTATTAACATCAATTTTTCTGCTAATTTTGTAAAAGTTTTATTTATATTTATAATACATTTTCTAAGTACTGATAGATTTAAATTAAAAAAAAAGGTTATGTACAAAAGTTTTTAATTTTTAGAACAAGTGATAAACGCAAGGCTTTGTTAGCAATTCAATTATCTTTATTCATTGTTTTGTACGTTGGATGTGCACTTGAGCTTTTGCAATATAGATAACTGTCTTCTTTTTTAAAAAGAGGTGGCCTAATTGTTTAATAAAATGAGCATTAGTTAAATTTTCAATCTGAAAACCCTTATCCACCACTATGGCATCTTCATTCATATTGCAATAAACTGATTAAACCTAAGTTGTTTATCTTTCCCTTTCATCGTGTGTCATGCATAAACACAGAAATTAATGCAAAATTCTGCAATTTCCATTAGTATAAAATGCATGTTTAAACATAAACAACAAACAACGTACGTAGTTATCCTTCAAAATATATCCAATATTAAAAAAAAAACTGATCTTATTGTAAGAATTTCAAACGTTTAAGAAAAAATTAACAATTACATACATAAACACACTTGATCCTATGAATACTATTTCTATGTGTCCCTATGCCAACCGCCATATTGTCCGCGACTTCAGCGCCTTCATCGACAATTTTTTTTTCCTATAGACGAAGCTCACAATTTCTAGCACTACAAAGCTGTAACTATCATTCCTTCGTGCGTTACATTCAAATTTCGGAAATATATGGGAAGTACCTCGTACATGTTGGTTAACTATAAATGCTGTTTGTTTAATTTGCTATTGTCACTCTTATATGAAATCACTCTTGAATGTAAGGTGAACGAGCTTGGCTTAGTAAATATTTTAAATAGATTACAGTCGTGACAGTGATGAATGAAGGCACAATATCAGATTTAAATTTTTGTTTCTATGAAAATTTCATTTTCATGTAATAATAAGCTTGCAATGTCAGCTATATTAAAAAAAAGTTTGAATGATTTGAGTGCTAGTTTATGAATATTGTATAAGTCTTTATCGTAGTTTAAATTTAAATGTCTTGTAAGTATTAAAGTATTATTGTTGTCAATTAATAGTTTTAATAAGACTTGTGTTTTTTGTAAGAAGGATAGATTTTATACTTTTTCAAACCGTAAAATAGTAAAAAATAATTTACGTGTTGTATGGATGGAAACATATACGAACGTAGCCTATCTGGTAATTATATAAAAATCTAAGAACGAACAACTTGTTATAATAATCGTTGCGAACATATTTTCTTTCCTTTTCCGTCTACAGAATTTTGTACAAAGAAAAACCAAGACGTGAATTATACGAATTGTAAATGTTATAGTGCTCCTCCTCTGGAAGGCAACTTTTCTTTCTCTTTCATTTTCACGATTAATCTAAAAAGGAAAATGAATTTGCTGTATTATGTTACAGATTGGGATGAAAAATGATTATAATGTAATACGAAATTTTAAATTACATTGTTTATTACATTTTATTTGGAAGGCATATAGAATATCATAGAAATATAATTAGAATTCAAAAATATTATGTACTTCGAGAAAGAAATTACGTTGTTGGAGACCTTATATATCAATCAGCCGCTATATATATATATATATATATATATATATATATATATATATATAAATATAATAACTTCGTGACCTTGGTATGATATGGTAAACCTAATCAGTAGGCGATTAAAGGTCTGTATATTACTTCAAAATATATGTATTTAAAAAACTCTACATGTTTCGGCTGTGTACGCCTTTATCAAGAGAATACAAAATATGAATGACAGGATATAAATGTCAAGTCTTGACATTTATATCCTGCAGTATTAATATTTAAATTGTTAATTTAAAATAAGTCCTTGTTAGAACTGCATTTTTCACATGCCATATCAATAAAGTTAATGCCGCGTTTTTAATTTATCAAATTTGTATCACATAATTATTGAATTTCTTGTAACCATTCACTTTAGTCATTTTCTTTTACATTTTAATTTTCCCGAAGGTATTTAACTTAATTGATTGGAATTATATGTCACATATTATGGGCATAGCTGTACCTATTTTGAATCAGATAAGGCGGGAATTATCCCAAATGAAAATAGGTAATTAGCGGAAATTGAACATGTAAAATAAACTTTTATCCATTGTAAAATTAATACAATAATTTAGATGAAATGTCAAAACGATTGGTTGTAGTAATTTATGTATTTTGAGAAAATTATTGTCGAGATTAAATAAATATAAACAACATTCAGAATAAGATGCCTGGAGAATTAACAAAAACAATAGAGAGTTAGTTTGTGTAATTAAAAATGGTACAACGCGTCTAATTTTTATAAAAAGTGTATGAAGGAATAAAGTGATATAAACCTAAAATAAATTAGCGAAACCTTACCAAGAAGATATCCTATAAGTTCCCGATCCACTAGCATCGTTTTTTGCGAAGGTAACCTTATCCTGAACTGAGCACTGATAACCAAAACTCCAATTTCTAAAGGACGCCAACCCGAATTTGGAACAAAACCAGCTTTTCTCCTGCACCTGAACCCGTTTTTCCTGTGTACAAAGACTCGAACATCCAACATCCATACAGAAAAACAACCAGCATCAAAATTGAGTATTTATTTAATAATCTCCTAAAATATAAAATTTTATTAGTTATATTGCGAAAAAGATCGTTTATATTTCATTTAAATTCCAAAAATGTTAGCATTTGATCACTGTACAGTTTAATACCGAAAAATACAGTTCTTCTTATTTTGAATTTGTGTTACCTAATTTAAATATTTGAGTTATAACGATTTCATAATAACATTTAACCTTACTTGTATATTATATCGAATCACGTGGCTTTTCATGCAAATATAATACTATATGGTATTTTAACTTACCTTTCATGCTTTGAGAGTCCAATTAAACCAGTGATATTTACCATTCATCCTCTTGTTTTATTCTTTAACAACTTTGGAAATTCATTCACTTAGCATAATATAGTTTAAACGTATTACTACATTCTATCAAAACACCGAACCTGCATTTACGTTAATCTTGATCACTATAATCTGAGCTAGCCACATTGTGATTAAGATACCCATAAAATACTTAGTGATAAGTTTAGCACGTAAAGGAGGCAGAAAAGAAGTTAAGTATAAACTGTTTTTATTATTGTATTCAAGTTCATATAAGTTACACCTATGTCAACTGTAAAAATATAACTTTAACGCCATCTATAAAGCACTTCTATAACTCCGTACGTGAATATTCAAATATATTTTATTTTTTGGGCAAAATTAATTATTACTTTAACTTTAATTATATGCACAACTGTAAGGCCTTATAGGTTTGTTATATATCATTTGTCAGCCCAACATAGGGCCTGTTACGCACTGTTTTTATAATAATTTGTCGAACCAATTAAGGGCTATTTAATATACCAGCTCCGCTATATTTAATCAATAAATTTTGGTATTATTTGTTTATACGACCTATTGGCTTTTAACAATATATATATATATATATATATATATATATATATATATATATATATATATATATATATATATATATATATATATATTCGGCTATATTAATATTTAAATTCGAATGTTATTTCGCGAAGTAATGTGAAAATGTAAATATTGCTACCTACAACTACAACGCTAATTGTACGAAATTTTTATTGAAAAATTTCGTCCTTAGGTGGGACTCGAACCCACGACTTTTAGTTCTCTAGACTAACGCTCTATCCTCTGCGCTGCCAAGGACTTGCGTCCGAGTTGTTCGTAGAATACCTTAAGTTACTTATTAAGGACCAGATAACACTATTCTGTCGTCAGTGGAATTTTCTTAATTTTCATCCATTAGCTACTTAATAATAATCTATTTCTTAGCCATACAATTAATATACATCATTTGATAAAACTTGGAATTTCGGCTATATTAGTATTTAAATTAATATGTTATTTCGCGAAATAATGTGAAAATGTAAATATTGCTATCTACAAATACAACGGCTAAGTATACGAAATCTTTATTGAAAAATTTCCTTCTTAGATGGAACTCGAAACCACGATCTTTAGTTCTCTAATTTCGTAGAATTCAAATATAAGCCGTACAAGATATCAAACCATCAAGAGCTTTTCGAGGAAGATAAAGTAATACGAACTGATTTTTGTGATATACATGTCTAATTAGTTAAATGAAAACGAAGAAATTTGAAATAAAATAATTTTTACTGATGAAGCAAAGTTTCGTAATAGATTTAAAGAGTTTCATGTACATTCTGTCTGGAAAGAGATTCATATACATTCCCTTCGAAAGCTTGAACATTCATAGCTTTAATAATTAGAAAGTATAATAAGATGAAACCCATTGAGTTATTTAATTAGCTAATAGAAAAAGGTTTGGTGTAATTTTAATGAAATAATTACGTATTCATATTGTTTATATTATTATTTAGGGACACCATCATATTAAAATTTTTCGGTTCTAGTCTTGCACGCCTTTGTTCCATTATTAAGCCGGCTGTAACTAAATACCCTCACTTTCTGCTGGAGTGCTGGAATACACAAGTATTTCCTAGCCCATTCTTCTGTTAACTAAGAGAGAATCAAAATAAGAAATGCATTTTATCCAAAATAAAAGTGGATCTACATCCTGATTTGAATTTGGCCTTTCGAAGTATTGCCTTTTAGTTTTTATCACATCATCTGTAATTGATTTTATTTTTTCTTTAATTCTTTCTTGCAAAAATCCAAATAATGAAAGTAACTTTTGATGTGGACTAATATCTGTTTCGATTACAGGCAGGTTCATTACTTTCAGGATCTATTTTCTTCATAATATTAAAAATTTCTTGTTCTAGAAAAGAAGTAGCCCCAGTAGCATTTTCTATGAAAACCTTGTCTTTTAAATCGAGTGTAAACTTCCAAGTAAGCTTCTTCTAACCTATTACCACTTAATGTATAAGTGCTAGGTAATTCATATCTTGGTTCTAATATTTTAATAAATTGTCTAAAGCCTCTGTCAGTAACCACTGGAAATGCTTGTAAATCTAGTACAATCATTTCAGGTAACGCTTTTTCAAGTTCTTTTGTCCTGTAAGATCTAATGTCATAAAAAACGCCTCTTCTTAAGCTGAGCTACTAGCAGATGAACTTGGCCTAGGCTCTGTGTCGCAGTGTGTATCTAAGATAAAATGGAAACGTTTTAAACGATCAGATAAGTTGCTGGTATTTCCACTAGCCTTGTATATTTTCCTATAGGTTCTACGATTAGCCAGTTTTCTGCCATTTGAAGCTTTAAAATATTTCCAAACAGCTGATTCTTTTCCCTTTTATTGACTAGCTTTTTACCTTAGACTTTTTAGGCACTGAATTCTCATTATCTTCTAATTCATCTTTATCCCTTGTTGCAGTGACACACTTATTGTAGATTCTTCATATGATAAGAAATCTGCACATTAATTCTTCGTAACACATTACAAGATAGTACACCATACTATTTAAAAGTTTCTTAGACTACATACCATTTCATTTCCCACTACTGCTTTTTAAGATACATTTCTCCATTTTATAAAACCACTTATTCGTAAGATACCACGCAGTGTTATTTGTTTAAGGCTTTAAATTTTGCCAAAATTCAATTCATCCTTTTGTTCGTTTCCATATATCACCTGTTCAACATGGTTTTATGACAGGAAGCTCGACTACAACTAATCTTGTGAGTTTTATCCAAAACGCATGTGAGAAGTTGGATTGTCAGGGACAGGTTGACGTTATATATACAGATTTCTCCAAGGCTTTAATCATAAACTTCTTATACAGAAACTTTATCGTTTTGTTCTGAATTTTGCTTTTTGTAATTTAATCAACTCTTACCTATCCAATAGATATGGATATGTTTTCTATAATAGTTTTAAGTCATTGGAATTTGTTGCAATAGTTGGAGTTCCACAAGGATCGAGTTTTATTCCTTTGCTTCTTAATATATACGTCAATTATTTGTTTCCATTAATGTCTTGTCAAGTATTAGCATATGCAGATGATGTTAAGTTCTTTCATTGCAAACATAATCAATGCGATATAGACATGCTTCAAGAAAACTTGAATGTACTGGCCAATTGGTCCGAAAGGAATAAGCTTGTTTTGACCGTTAACAAATGTTATGCTATGACTTTTACTAAGAAAAACCGTCCATACTTGTCCTCTTATTCAATTTATGTTGTTCCACTCACCAGCATGAGTGAAATTAGGAATCCTGGTGTGTCATTTAATTCATCTTTATCGTTTAATAATCACATTCAAAAAAATTGTTCGTCTGCCTCAAGAATGGAAGGATTTACAATCAGAACTTGTAAATATTTCAATGATGTTGCGCTTCTGGAGTCTTTATATTTCGCTCTTGTTCTTCCTAAATTGGAATATGGGTCTGTCGTTCGGTTCCCTCATTATATATCGCAGCAACTTCCTATTGAGCGTGTATAGCGACGCTTTTTGAAAATCTCGACTTTCAAAAATACTAGAGTGTAACCGGACAGTAATGTTTTCTACGGCTACGTTTTGGGTTCCAGACACTCATTGATCGAAGGATTGAACAAAGTGCTCGTTACTTATTTGAGCTTGTCACCAATAGTATTGACTGCGCTGGGATATTAGCTGTTCAATTTAATGTACCTTCAGCTAATACTCGCTATACGAGTACATTCAACTTGAGCACCCTACTAATGAAATGTTTACCATATGATGCGGAATGCTGATGCAATTTTCAGCGATGTATTTACTGGTGAAATCATTACATGAGTTTACGTATGTGTTTCTAAGTGTTTCGTGACTGTCACATAATTTATTAATGTATACGTTTTGTTTATGTCTATCTGTAAATTAATTTTTACCATATTTTTCTTTTTTTCTGTTTTGCCATATGTATGTATGTATTACACAGTTTATGCCCTATTACTGAGTATGAGCCTGTTGGGCAAATAAACAATTATTATTATTATACATTATTTTATCATGTTACTGAAATGCCCTCAATAGGTGGGTTATTTTCGGGAATTTGAAAACGTGTCTCTGACCGTTATTTAACTATTATGCTTCTGGCACTACATTGTCATTGTTATGAAATGGTGCAATTTTGTTTTAATTCATGCTTTAAATAAATTATCTATTTTTCAAGAAAATAATCTACGATTCAGGTATTAATAAAGATTCATAAATATTTGACATTATTTTTTTTCCATCTCCATGGCAAAGTAATTACGAATTAAGCAACTTGGTGTATAACTGGTTGCCTACTATGCCACTAATGCATTTATTATTCTTTGTTAATCGTTACACATAGGGAATCTGTGTTATAATGATAAAAAGACAATATATATATATTAACGTAGTATATTGATATATTATTAGAACGAAATTATAGTAATTTAAATTAATAATTGAAATAATTACAATTGATAATGCAATGTAATTTTGATAGATAAAAAGTTTAAGCAAAAAGATAAGTATCTATTTGTGAAAATGATGATATGCCATTAATAGATATATATATTATCGATACCTTATTTACCGTTAGGTGTTAAGGTTGAACACAAAAATCAAACAATTCGTTAATGTTACAGTACATTAAATCAGTAAGTGCAGCCTATCAGAATCTATCATTATTATTTTATTCTAATTTCGTTCCGTATATCATCTTTGCCCATTCTTTCTTGTTGCGTGCCATTCTTTTCGCCTCTCTCCCTGACATTCCCTTGGCTCTCAATATGTCTTCCACTTGACTGTCCCACGAATTCCTAGGTCTACCTCTTGGTCTTCTCTGATATCTTCTTGCTTGCCATACTTTTCTTATTGTTCTCTCCTCTCCCATTCTTGTCAAGTGTCCAAACCATCTTAATTGACTTCGTTGTATATCTTCCTTCAGCTTCCGTACTTTAAGTTCTTCCCTTATTTTGCTATTTCTTACTCTGTCTCTCTTAGTAATTCCCATTATTCCTCTTAAAAACCTCATCTCCATTGCTTGGATTTTGTTTTCCATTCGCTTCGTCAATGTCCAACTTTCGCTTCCGTATATCAATACGGGCTTAAATATAGTTTTGTAAACTGAGGTCTTAGTTTTCCTTGACACTTCTCTTCTTCCCAGGAACGAATTGTTCAAGGAGTAATAAAGTGCTGATGCTGCATCTAATCTGTCATTCAATTCTGCCTCCATAGTTCCTGTTTTGTGTATTTTCACCCCTAGGTATTTAAATGTTTCTACTGGTTCTATTTTAGTGTCGTCCAGTTTTATTTGTAATTCATCATCTTTTTTCCCTATTACCATAACTTTGGTTTTCTCTGCGTTTATTTTTAAATTCTTCTTTTCTAACGCCTCTGCCCATATATCTAGATTACATTGAAGGTTGCGCTTATTTTTCGCATAAATCACCAAATCATCCGCAAATATGCTCTCTGCTATTTCTACCGGTTCCATGTTCCCACCTTCATTTTCTTAACTTTCATTTTCGCTTCTTTTGTTACATCATCCATTATTATATTAAATAATACTGGGCTGAGGTTGCCTCCTTGTCTTAATCCCTCCGTCGTTGCAAATTCTTCAGATCTTGTCTTCCTGGTTCTAACGTAATTTCTTGTGTTCTTATATATAGCTTTAATACAGTTTGTTAATTTTTGCCCGACTCCTCTCCTTCTTAGACTGTTCCAAACTAGTTCCCTTGGCACACTATCAAAGGCTTTCTTGATGTCATTAATAGAAAAATGCTAAATGTCTATAACTACAACAAAGTAAATTATAAATTATAATAATATTACGATGTAAATAGAAGTAAGTTAAAATTAACAAATTAGACTAGTTAGATTTAGTAATTTAACAATGATGTAGAGGCACATAATCGGAAAATTAGCAAAAATATTAAAAAACCAACATAACAATTATTGTGAGGGTAGATGTAAACGTATTTTGGATAGTAATTACTAGAAAAAAGTCATTTTAAAATAAATATTAGTGAAAATAAAATATTTTTGGATAGTGGTAGTAAGTCGCGTTTCAGGTATTTAAATAGAAATAATTAATGTAATACCGTCTGGAAACGTGGTAAGTTAACGGCGGAGAAGTGTCGTTAACTTACCATGCAGCAGTGTCGTTAACTTATCACGCTTCCCGACGGTATACCGCATGTGTTACATATCATTAGGCATAGAGAATCAAAGTATGAGTACATACAATGTATATGTACATGAGAAAGCCAGTCCAATGCCAGCGAAGACCGCGACGACTGACTATTGTCTCCGATACCGATTGACTGGAAATTTTGCATTCAGTCTAGCTGCGGCCGTTAGATTTTGAAAGCGTACAATAAAATTAGTGCATAATGGCTCTTTATACACCCACTGAAAAGCTTCAGTTAGTAAAATGGTTTTATGCTGGCAAGTCTGCAATGGAGTGCATGAATTTGTTTGCGCTGACTTTTGCAGACCGTTCTGTACCTTGCAGACAAACAATTTATAATATTATAAATAAATTTGAAACTTGTTTCTGTCTCAATAACTGTACAAAATGCAAACCAAGAGAGGTATCACCACAAAAAATTGAGGAAAGAGAAGGGCGGGATGTATTAATTTGTAGTATTGTGGAAATTGATAACACGAGATCTACTAGAAGTGCTGCCGAGGAATTGGGTACAAGTAACACAACTATTTCACGTATTTGGAAACATAATGGTTTAAAATGTTTCAAGTATTCGAAAATTTCCCGAGGACAATTTCCGGAGAATGGAGTTTTGTCAAGACGTTATGGAAAAGATACATCGAGATGAAAATTTCGTTAAAAATATTCTCTTCACCGATGAATCAACTTTTCCATTGAACGGAAAGCACAATCCCTCTGTTCTTCGATATTGGGCTTCGGAAAATCAACGCCGGCATTTTGCAAATCGCACTCAGTATCCTCAAAAACTAAACGTTTGGGCAGGTATTTTAGGTGACCATTCTATAGGCCCCTATTTTATTGATGGTATATTAAATGCCGACAAGTATCTCGAATTACTGATAAATCAAATACTTCCCGCCATTCAAAACATTGGAATAAATCAGGAAATCGTTTGGATTCAACATGATGGCTGTCCAGCACATAATGCAGTGAGGCTAAAGGAATTTCTAGGAAATACTTTTCCTGACCGTCTTATTACTGGAACAGGAAACATTAAATGGCCCCCGCGATCTCCTGATCTATCTCCAAATGATTTCTTTTTGTGGGGATATCTAAAAAATATTGTTTATACTCATGAAGCTGGTAGAGCAGAAAATCTAGTGGCCTTGAGAGAAAAAATAACTGAGGCTGCGAATTCATTAACTGCCGAAATGTTAGCAAATGTAAGAGCTAATTTCTACGACCGCCTAGGACCGCCTAGGTCTTGCTATGCAAGGAGGAATTTTTGAACCTCTTGTATAATTTATTATAATTTTTAGAATCCTTTTTTATTTATATGATTAGGATTATTCTTTAATTTTATTAGAGTTACGCTTTTGTTTATGCGACGCACTGCAGCTTAAAAATTTCCTGCATCCACTGAAAGAAATAAGAAAAGCAAATCCCTTGCAATTCGTAAATGTTATATTAGAACGCTTCACAAGTACCTATGTCGATGGTCAAATGATTACTGCTAACTTGTATTTGCGAAACAATCGGAGACAATCGTTGTCGGCCGTCGCGGTCTTCGCCGGCATTGGATCGGCTTTTCCATATACATATACATCGTATGTACTCATACGTAATCCCTATGCCTAATGATATTTGACACATGCGGTATATCAAAATAATTTAACAAATATGCAATTTAAGAATATGGCACTTATTTCCTTAATTAAAGAGGGATTAAAAAGTTTATTTAACTTTTTAATTTAACACTAGTTACCAGTGCGATACAAAAAAACAGGCTTTTTCAAAAAAAAGAAAAGAATCATATAGGGCGCTAAATGTATAATGATTTTAGTCTTTTAAATTTGATATCTTTTTAAATAACATAATTTGAAAATGAGATTAAAAAATTATTAATTTATTCGAAGTGTAACAATATCTACATTTTTAATAGAGTTTATAACTTTTTGCATTATTTAATTGAAAATTTTGGTCATAAAGATGGGAAATTTCTAATAAATACACAGATATGTTTGCATAAAATTCGAAATTTATGTTTGCCATGAAATATCGTTGCAATCCGAACTGTTATTCTGCTGCACAAATTAAAGTGAATTAATAGTGATTTCGATTGCACGATTGCGGTTCGGTTCGACAACGATTCAGCTTTATGCCAAAACGCTCGAATCATTGATGGTCGGAGCATTGAGAGTTTCAGTTTCACTAAAATACATAACCGCATTAGGCGAAATGGGTTTTGGTAGAACCGCTGACGAAAACTTATTCCTCTAAGTTTGCAGAGAAGAAAGTAAAATTGAAGAACTACATCCGAAACAAAATATATCCTTTAAAATGTAAATACAGTACTTTTATTAGTCAACAATAACGAATTGAAACAAAAATAAATATTGGGAAAAATTATAGAAATATAACTTCAGTCGCGCTACCAGAATCTAATAGATAAAGGTGACAGTCATAGTTTCATCAAAAATTAGAAATAATTAAATTAACGTCCACCTACGTATATGTGAGATTGGAATCTCAGTTTCTACGGGTTTACACTGTCAATATAAAATCTAAATCCATTAATTTCACCTTTATATGTTATCATTATCTGCCAGGTTTGGACTATACGGCGACTGACCTATCATTTCAATGTTTTGAGCATTCAAAGAATCATTCTAGTACAAGTTTGAGCTCGAACGTCATAGTAATGCAAGATGATCTCGATGATCAAGATGGCCACCTTAGAGAATTTGAGACAAATAAAGTATAGCATACCACTCTCCAGCGTTACCGCAAAAAGATGTCCATTAATTCCAAAAAATTTGGCGACCATCTGTCTGCTTCGGCTTTTTGCTTTATCTCTAACATCTTTTGTTAGAGTTGACTAATTTCCTAGCTCCAAATCATAGAAGCGATCCAGTGTAGATCTGCATGCTTCACGTGGCCTTTGTTTGTTTTGAACTGGAGTCAAATTGTGGAGGATCCAATGGGACAAATCTTATTTAGCTTCAGATGGTGCTTATTATCTTCGATCAATCCTTAGTGTTGCTTGAATACTCCTTACTCCTGCCGGTTTTCTTCAGTCTTGTCTCAAATAAGACCAATATTCCTTTTTTTTTTGCTAACAGCCGGTTTTTACATAATATCTTGAAACCTGAGGTTTGCGGAAAGTTGACCACGTTGAAATTCATAGTATCATCGCTTTATGGTAGCTAAAGAACATCACTTATTATCAAATACCCGATTGATTTTCTCGAAATATTTTTTACCGTTTAAGCCACGTTTGAAATTGTAAATAATCACAGCTCAATAATGCTCATTCTCATTCAAAATGTTGTTTTTCAACATTGTCTACACGCACTATAGTTTCAAAATCAAAATTCTTATTTATAGCTGCACCTAATTTATCGGATGTAAGTGTTCTACATTATCTGTTAGATTTCCTAACGTGGCTTTGAGGCAATACTTAGCGCTTCCTTTACGGAAGGGTTGCTATTTTCTAAATTGGAAATAGCTTCTAAAACAATTGAATAATTTTCGGAAATTTGTTTCTTTCGTGTATGGAATTCGATATCTGAAAACACCTGCTGGCATACTGAAATTGCTTGAGCTTCTTTTGAATCTAATGTTTAATTTTAATTTAATTCTTGTAATATAATACAACTTGAAGCCACGTTTCCCATCTCGTCACTACCGGCTGTGGTGGCTGAGGAATAGCCGGGCGGACAAGACAAGAAATTCAAAATGCGTTTTGTAGATTTCTTAAAAACTTTTTTGGGCAGAAGCTATCTATTAACTGATCTATTTCTGGATAACTGTCACTAATACATTTTCATGAAGATGAAATGCATGTAGCAAGCTTACATGAAGCAATTGAAAAACATAATTAGAAACCCGCCTATTTTAACCATGTTTGAACATTTTTATACAGTTTCTACTATCGTTTCCGCGTCTTCTTTAATATTGTACTGCATAAAAGAAGAGGCAAGGAAGCCAAGGAACACATTTAAGACAAACTCTTTTCTTGTATCCGTTGTTTCATCGACCATGAGACATATTATTTTATATTTTAACTCTGTGTTTATTAGATGATATAATAATAAAAAAAGTAAAACAATGCAATTGTGATAGATAAATTGACACTGCGTTGGTCTCAACCATTTACAAGTTATAACTAACTATAATGCTTCAAAGAAATTTTTGTAAGACTACTAATAATAATTCACAAAATCAAAATCGGGCACGACCCTAGCATGACTCTAAATTTACTAAATGAAATATAAACAAAGCAAATGGAAAAACGAATAATTCCAACTTTACAATAAGCTTATTGAATTGGAAGTTAACTTTGAACTGTCTGTAATCTTCCGAGAAAAACATATGCATGAGAAAAGATTACTACTTTATGATGTCGATTGTAATAACGTCTTGGGTAAAACGATCACCAGCCTAGCCTGTTGAAATAAGGGTTGCTTGCTCGTGCTTTAAAAAAACTACCACGTGGTTGAAAGGTAACCTAAAATACTTGCACAAAAATAATTAAAAACCAGGCAGGTATCTTTCCCATCGGAGACGCCATGGACACGCTACATAAAGCTTTTTGTTTTATGACGATTTTAGTTTGATTATAAACACAATAATTTTACTTTTAAAAGAAGTTTAACATTCAATGCATATAATTTTAATGATATTTTATTAATGCAGTCTAGGTTTGTCGGCATATTCGACGTAAAGGCTATTATTGATTTCCACCAAAAAAAAACATCGCCATATGTGCCGCCGAGTATGTTTTCATAAAAAACAACTTTCACTATCTATGAATAGGAACTTATGTTAAAAGTATCGTCCGGAATTTTATCGATTTTTTCCAGGTCAATGAACTTGAATTGCAGCTGTAAATATATAATAAACAAAGACATTGATCGACTTTAACTACATTTTGGCTCTAAAAATTTAGCAATTTTTTAAGAATACAAAAAAATTTCTTTTTTTTTCTTCATTGAGACATTTCTAGGTATTCTTCAGATTCGCATAGCTTTGGCGCTATTTAGCGGATGTTGAGCGGTGACACTGTAAATGCGTGAATTGTTACGTGTACACTAAGGCGAATTTAAACAGCATTTCGCATTCGTTTGTGTAGGCGTACTACTGGATAAGGATCCGTTTTTACGGACTTAATAATCACAAACTTATCCCGTCAGGTGACAAGAGATATATACCGCGACAAACGACAGACAAGAGAGGCCTACCGGTATAAGCGTCAACTCTCGAATGGCTACGCCATTACAGGGGAGAAAAGCACATGTAATTGTGTAGTCCATTAAGTCCTAGCCAAATAGCTCAATATACCAAAAATAAGCATGTCGATGTGTAAACACATCAAGCATATACGAGAGGAAACGCTTATACTGGCGAGCCTCTTTTGTCCGTCAGATGATGCGAAATATCTCTTGTCACTTAACAGCATAAGTTTGTGATTACTTGAGGTAGCGAATCATAAGACGTCACTTCGTAAACCCGTTCTGATTAGATCATTTAGATTGGAAAGCATGTGTCTGTGGTTGAAGTGATCTTTTATTAAATACATCGTGTATATCCATGTGCACAGATACAGATATATTTTTAACATTTGTATTAATTTGTAAGGTTCCATTGAAATAAAAAATCCATTAAATTTTGCTTAAATAAATCGATTTTTCAGTATTCTTAATATTTATTCTTTTTATTGTGTCCTTGTCACATGCATTCACGTATTATTCAGCATTATTCTGGTTATATTATCTTTTGTTGATATCAAAAAATTAATCTAGTTGCGATATATCAAGTTCACATCGTTTTATTGAAGACGCTTAGGCGAACATAAAAGTGAAACTGCTTTGAGGTATTTCCTTTCAGAATTGGGAGGGTAGAGTTCCCACTTTCTAAAATATACATGGATTTAGGCAAACATTGGCGAGCGTTAAAAAATATATAAGATATGAAACTCGGAAAGATCGTTTGAAATTTTCAGGCGGGAATTGCATCTCACGTAATCCTCTCTCTCGGGTTTTCTCTCTTGTATAAGGATCGATTTGTAACGCTGTTATCGGGGTCACAACTTGCGAATTCACTCACGGCGGATTTGCGAGTCCAGTGCAATGATTACATTTGCATAATTCCCTTGGCTGGTTGGAACTAGGCAACGCCGCCACAGCTTCAAACCGCCATCATGAAAATGTGCACGTTTATTCGTAAATGTCTATGTATTTGTTTGCTATTAAGAAAAGTTAACCGCGTGTTTTGCTATATGTGTTTAGACCTCATAAAGTACACGATATCTGTGCAAAGTGAAAAGCGTACAAACCGTATGTTTGTTTCCTAAGTTTAAATCTTTACGAATTGTCTATCATATTTCTCTGGATATAAAGCTTAAATTATAAATGTAAGCAATAATTAGATGGAATAAATGATAATAAAATATTACATGTGACGACTTAATTTCTTCATAAAATTTTGTCTTTTGGACAAAAATAATATAATTCATTAACCTTCTTCAAAACTGCAATTTTTTCAATGATATAAAATCTATAAATGAATTGCTGCATTTACTTTCAGCGTAATTGCTTTAAGCAAAACTGTAGCTTCTTAATAGATCCTAAAGCGAGTAAAACAAACCAGTGTAGACTACAAAAATTAAAATCTCGTAGACAATTATACAAATAATGGTAATTTTGTCTTTTGGACAAAAATAATATAATTCATTAACCTTCTTCAAAACTGCAATTATTTTCAATGATCTACAATCTATAAATGAATTGCTGCATTTACTTTCAGCGCAATTGCTTTAAGCAAAACTGTAGCTTCTTAATAGATCCTAAAGCGAGTAAAACAAACCAGTGTAGACTACAAAAATTAAAATCTCGTAGACAATTATACAAATAATGGTCTAGAAAGTTTATAAATCGATACTATATTGAAAAAAATGTAGTTTCGGCATCAGTATACTCCCAAACAACGAATAAAAATAAAAAGATTAATTGAGGATGAGACTCCGTTGTATGTAATTACCACCAGTATTAATAAACTTATTAAGATTAGTATGATATTTATTAAATAATGATAAATTATAATTGTGTTTGAAGAGAAATACGTTTATATATATATAATACAAAGGTATTTTTAATAATATAAAATATTATTAAAAATCTGGTGTGAAGAACACAAATGTAGGTTCACTATTAATATTTTCTGTGAACGTGTCCGAATATATCCTATCTCCAGAGACGTAGATACGTATTTCGCTTTTCTACAAGCTCATCGGTACGCCCCTGCTGGAGAAAGGATATTTCCAGACACATTCACAGAAAAGAACCACCTCGCCCTATCACCGTAATTATCCAGACCGAGCGCAGAAGTAAATTCGGCGCTACCTGTTGTCAGACAGCCGAAGTACCTCGCATACCGTCCACATAATTAATGTGGGGTTAACCTACTCATGTATGTTTCAATTATTCTGATACATTACACATGCGGTTAAGCCGTAGTATGAGTGAAGGCACAAACAAAATGCAGTTTTCTAGAGAGTTTGGCTGTGCTAACCTTTGGAAGGGCGTCGTTACTTCACATTAATTATGTGGACGGTATGCGAGGTACTTCGGCTGTCTGACAACAGGTAGCGCCGAATTTACTTCTGCGCTCGGTCTGGATAATTACGGTGATAGGGCGAGGTGGTTCTTTTCTGTGAATGTGTCTGGAAATATCCTTTCTCCAGCAGGGGCGTACCGATGAGCTTGTAGAAAAGCGAAATACGTATCTACGTCTCTGGGGATAGGATATATTCGGACACGTTCACAGAAAATATTAATAGTGAACCTGCATTTGTGTTCTTCACACCAGATTTTTAATAATATTTTATATTATTAAAAATACCTTTGTATTATACAAAACTGGTGGGGTTTACCTACTCATGTAGGTTTCAATTATATATATATAGTTACTTCTAGATATAATTTTCCTCACATATTGTTTACTGTGTTGCATGTCCCGTCGAGTATTTATAACGAGAATTTAATTTTTAATTGTTTTTTGAAAATATAATTTTGAATTTCATTGATAAGAAGATTCTAATTTGTGCGGAATTTAATTCTCCTAAATCCAATGTTTGATAACGCGAATGGCTCTAAGTTTAGAATTTTACAAAACTTCATTAACGTAGTGCAACTGTTTCAACTCACTATCTGAAGATATGTCCTGACGTCAGCCTTGCTGTTGCCACTTGCCACACAACGATATTTTCTGTCTTTTCTGTCACTGATAAGTATGTGCCGAAATGTTCTACTTTGCGCGTAGATTTCCTACTTAGTATGGTTAGCTTTTAAAAATTATTTTTTCGAGTGTACAGCTTGGTTAAATCTGAGACCCGCGACACCTATGAAATATACCTCGGTGGTCTTCAAATCAAGATTCTTAGTACCCCAAGATATTTTGACGATTTATTTGACAGACTAAGGGGTACTCACGAATCTCTACCAGTTTGGAATATGGTGATGATGAGCTAACAAATCCAGATGAAATAGTTGAAGCCTTTGCTAAAACTACCACGAGCAATGTCATTTTCGTCGGCTTTCGAGGAAAATCTGAACAACGATTATATCGCAGCCGAAATTAACATAGGGCAAGGATACTAAGTTGAAAAAGTTAATACAAATGCTAGTTCTTAGCAACTGATTGAAATCCCAGTTGCTTACGGCGAATAGTAACCATTCGCTCATCATGCTGAGGTAAACAACGGTGATTTCAATCAGTTGCTAAGTAAGGCTTGTTAAAGTAGCATGTAAAGGTCCTATGCCCTAGGTATGCAGAATCGCCATGTAAGGTGGGTAGGATGGATCGTCCATGTAAGGTCCATCCTACCCACCTTACATGGCGATTCTGCATACCTAGGGCATAGGACCTTTACATGGCGATCCTGGCAGGATCGCCATATAATGTGGGCCGTTTGGGCGGCCACATTGTGTTGCAGGTTCGAGGCGGAATAAAGAACTAAATGATACACACTCGAAGTTCGGGTAACATTCTATTATTAACTCAATGCTTACAAACTAAATAACTATATTATTTACAAGATGTACATATTATACTTGGTTCAACTCAGACAGGGCAGAACGTGGTTATTAAGATGTAACACAGTTCGTACCACCGACTGGTTGTAACTATCGCTATGACTTAAACTATCGTCTATATATACTAGAGAA
Organism: Melolontha melolontha; assembly: GCA_935421215.2. NCBI lineage: Eukaryota > Metazoa > Arthropoda > Insecta > Coleoptera > Scarabaeidae > Melolontha > Melolontha melolontha. The sequence goes on along the minus strand of OW285236.1, from coordinate 85,003,156 downwards.
GATCCTTGTCTTACTTATAATTTGTTTCAAGAACAAATGTATAACCCTGATGCATAGTCTTGTGTATGCAACAAATACGGAGTAAGGTCGTGTTTAGATAACACGTTAATGTTTTGTATTAAAAGCGAGGCTGTCGCCTTGCAAAGTGTTACACATACACATGACCGTATATCGAGTTATTACAAGCATTTATATTCATTTTTTCATAAGCATAGGCGATAATGTATGGAATAACCATAAAAAATATTAACAGGAATTGGCCGAACGTGTTTACTGATGTTTTTATATGGTTGGACACCTTAGAAGAAAATATTACCTTTTCAGAAGCTCAACCTGTCAAGTGCTCTGTGAGGTACTCTGTTAAAGTGTACGTGTGAAGTTGTTTTAGTATCAAAAATTTCGACAAACTAAGAAAATCTTTAACTCAGAGTTACATCAGAGGAATGATTAGATTTATTTATTTCGTAAGAGAAGCGAATCGAAAATTAGTGAGTGTATAAATCACTTTTATGACAAAAAAGGGTCATAAAACCAATTTATATACCAGTATCTAAACTTTTCAACCAGTCCAGAGCTGCAGGATTTGCCTTGCTCAGTTCGTGCCACCAGGGAACTTCTTCTGGAACAGTGGTTTACTATGCGGGCCATAATCTGCTAGATTTCATTTATGTAGCAACGGGTTGCACTTTCCGTGGTCTGTGCGGTGCTATTTAATTCAGACCATTGCCTATGTGGGAGGGTTACGCCCTACAGACGTTCTGAAGTATTAGAAATTAAATCTCTATTCCTTAATTCAAGGTGTTGTTCGAGGAGGGCTATCCAGCAGTCAATCACATTAATTGGATGCTGAACTTCCGTATCCAGCCAAATCGGTTTCCTAAATTTCATCCGAGTCCTGAGAGGGGGGCGCTCCTCCAAATCATCGTGTATGGGAAGATTAACGTTATTGAAAATATTAGCCTATTCATTCTGAAACAGAAATCCCACTGGTGATTTGGTGAAGAGCATATCTTCTAAGGTTTACCTTAGCCAAAAACGCTATGTTTAACACTTTTTTTTAAGTTTTAAGGATATTCTACTGAAGATGACAACTTAGTTGCCGAAATACGTATATAGTATTTATTGTTATATATTGTGGTTAGGGTGTTTTTCTTATTTCTGTTTCAGATTACAAGCCACAGTCTCCACCAATTTCTATTCATTCTGTTCAGCAGCGAGACGTTAGCCAGGGGCTTGGAGTGGATCTAACAGTACTGGCGGCGATCCTCATTGTATAGTTAAGTTGAATATCTACTAGCTTGGTATGAGAGCTCCGATATTAGACAGCAGCACAGTATACAACAGGAGAGTAAACCAGTGCAATGGCTGCCGATCGCATGGTCTCCTCATTGGCTCCTGTCACGAGTTGTTTTTTCCTTCCTGCATTTTTAGTTCACTTTGTTATTTTCTCTTGGACGGTTCGATATACAGATAGAATTGCCTTATGGTATAATTGTTTTCTAATTATAATTGCATTTTTAATAACACAATTGTGCCTCTGTACAGGCTATTATCTCGAATTAAATTTTTAAAGAAGTCACTTTAATTCAGTATATTGGAGTAATATGTAATTAACATATCTTTTATTAATTATTCGTCATATTTAGTGCATTTTTATTGTTGTCTAGCTGGTATATTTCAATTTATGTACCACTCATTTTTTAATGTTATCTCTAATTTTCGACTGTTTGAGGAACTACGTATCTGGGGATTAGTTCATTTTGAATTTTTACGTTCTTCTGGCTTGGTCTGTAAACGAAGCAACATGTGTTCCGATATTGTAAAAAAAAATAAGGTTGATTAATTAAAGTGCCTTAAGCGTTGCGGTTATCCAGATTTAGAGTCATAATTATTTGTATTTGTGGTAGAATTTTTTTTTTTGCAGCACCTGGTTGCAATTTGACGCCTATGATAACGAATTTGAAGCTTTATCAACCACTTCGGTCTTCATTTTCTCATTTAGGCACGATTGTTTCCATTTTTAAGGTAGGTTCTTTTCTTTAGATGTGCATCTTTACTGACATCGTACATTTATCTAGTTTCGCCACATTGTGTTTTATTTTATTCTTTTGAAGGGTAGTAGTAAGGAGTGAATAGCCTCCGTTGTTTTTATATACCATAATGACTTCCATTTTAGGGTGGAAACCATTTTAAAACTTAATTTGGAAGATATATATTTCTATGAAGAGGAATATTAGATAAGTTTCTACGCAGGAGACAACCATGTGTGCCGTCTTACATAGAAGTATTTTTTGTATGAGATCTTTATGCAGTGAAAAAAACTTCGCGGATATATTTTAGTCGTTATTATTATGATTTCGAACTCTTAATGCTATTTAAACAGCCTATAAATTGTTGTTTAATTCGTATGCATAGTGGTAAATTCTGTTAATTTATGTGGTAATTATTTTTTGCAAAAGAATTTAATTGATTATTGTACATTTATTTAGACAATTATCACTCATACATTGTTATTTAAACTTCTATAAAATTTAATTCACGTACGTTTCATCGTTATAAGCATTTCTTCTTATATAGTGTTTTAAATAATAGTTCACGAACGTTTTTTTCTTTGTCGTCATAAAAATTTATTTTAAGATCATTCTTTGTAGGTGTTAAAATAAATGTATCAATTCACTAGTTTCACGTAATGCTAATTCTCGAACTTTAAATTTATGATTAATTAGTTAAATTCTCACAATTACTAAGAGAACTATTTAACTAAACTTGCGAGACACCAGAGATATATTTTACAATGTTCTTTTTTTTTAATTAAAATTGCAATTTCTATTAAATTTTATTACTAATCTCGTAATATATACTGAGTGTGCAACACTTATGTAAAATTCAACTACAGATCTCAGGTCAAATTATAATTTTTGATCCTAGGTTAACGCTAATTGAAGTATCGAATTAATTAGTTATCAAAATTTTCTTGTATTTTGCGGAATAATTAAAATTGATCTGATTTTAGAGTTTTAAATTTCATTCAGTATAGCTCGGGTAATTTTCTTTTCTTATGTAATATTGTCAATAATTTAATGATTTAATGTACCGGGTGATTTATGACACATTGTCAATTTTCACAACCTAAGTTTCAACTATATTTTGTTAATTTTCTTTTGATTTTAAACAAGTTTGTTGCCTTTTATATTACTATTACATATTTTTTCTTGCTGATATTTCCCAATATAAGAATTAACTATTTCTGATTCTTTGATTTTAGTTGATTATTGTTTGCTTGATGCCTTCGGATTGATTTGGCTTACCGTCAGTAGCTTCTGTGTTAGCTGTGCAGATTGTGACTATAAACCTGGTGGCGCCTATTTTTAAAGAGAACCTATCCTGCGATCGCCTCTAAACTGGCTAGCGTCTTAACTTAGGTAAATCGTTAGGGTTTTAAGATAATTAGGAAAAGCGCGCGTAACACTTCCCATGAATTGCTGGCAAGTTTATGTATTGACTAGAAAGAAAAAACAATCGAGCACATATAACATCTTAAAATGTGCTCCGCGTTTTAGATTCGAAATTATTTTATGAGGTTTTCTATTTATGAGACTTTGATTAGCTTTTGGTTGTGTTTCCGATTAAGTATGAATTTCATTTTTTAACCGATTTTTGGTGAGAAAATCCAAATTTAGATATTGCTGTCAATGTGATACACTAAGATTGCACTAGTTTTTATTGTAGGCATTATTATTTCTTGATTTGTCGTTCTGAGGTGAATACTAGTTCATTAATTTATTAATTTATTAGGGTTTCTTCTTCACCTGCTTTTTTGTGAAAAGGTTTAACTTTTATAATTAAATTTTAAGGTGACAATTTTATTGTTTTCTTTTTTCTAATTGATCAGTTCTTTCGTGTGTGTAAGTGTGGATTATCTCTTCGTGGTACACACTTGGCAACGTTGAGCTAGCTCAACGGAAAAATGATTCGTAATTAATGATTAGATTATATCACTATAGTTCAAGGATAAAATAATTAAATTGCAAAAATCACAAAATATAGTGATCGTTATATCTGAAATACCAAAAAAAATTGACAGTAAGCATAGACGGACGTTGTTAGAGAATTGTAGACGATATTGGTGATTGAATATTTTATTAGCTTCTGTTTTGTCCTCTTTCGTACAATAAACTTTTCATTTACATTATTTTATGTTTCTAAAATATCGTTCAACTTTAATTTCTGTATATACCACATACACGCAAGTAAAAATTATTTTAGGAAACAAAGGAACCGTCCTTTTATATTTTATCAATTTTATTTGTATTTGGGAAGGCATAATCAAACGCTTTTGAACTCCAACTGCGGCCGATTTAATGGAAGAAAAATAAGATCAATTTGTGACCATGAGGTTAATAGAAAACAGTTTTGCGAATGGAACGTGTTTTCAAATATCGCTCTCCCATTTTACTGGCGCAGAAACCCTTCATTTCGAAGTCTCGCTGGAGTGGAAATATCTAATTGAATTTCACGTATTCTACAACTGTAAATTCGCGAACGAACAACATACATATATGATCTAATGCAGAACCGTATTTGCTGAAAAGTTCTGCATTGCTGTTTAGATTTTTTGTGCATAATTTTATGCTGCATATTATCATACTAAATAATAATAATAATAATAATAATATAGTTTATTGCCCAACAGATCAAACCCAATTACAGGACAACAGTAAACAAATTCAAGTATATACATATTAAATAATAAAAATAACAACAGAGTAACAATAAAGATAATATAAGTTCTAAAACGAAAAGAAAATATAAATTCAAGACAAAAAGAAAAAGAAAGACTGAGGTCTTCATTCGTGAGGATTCTTGTCAAAAGTATATTGATTACAAAGTTTATTAAGCATAATCTTAGACGGAAGATCAGACATATTAATTTAACAACTAATTCTAAATTAAACTAAATTAAATAAAAGAAGTAAGTTCATTTTAATAAAGAAGGTTTATTTTATATTTTTAATGCAATCTTTAATAAACCAGGTACAACAAACAAGTATGAACGCTAAGTTAAAGAATCTCGAAAAGCAAAAAGGAATCGCTATTAGGGTCTTTGGTCCGTTCTTCTTTTTATTTTCTACATCTCGTGCAAAGTAAATTCATTCATGAGTGGTACACTCACAAGTTTGGCCAAAAGCATCCTCACCAAACGGTTGTTTAATTTTTATACAAGAAGTAAGATTAAATTTTGCAAAATAGACCTCTGTGTCAACGACGATTTCCTCGTTTGATGCGAAACTCCTGCAGCTGAACAATTTTTCGGGTTCGAAGATAAAATTACAATTGCAGATGAATTATTATGGTGAAGCAATAGTTCGCTAAAAGTGGTTGATATTTATCTAATTCAGCTTTGAAATGATCCAATGAATATGTATAATGTGGTTCTGTGATCGGTCTTACTTTTTCCCAAATCTACCGTAATCTCTCCGATAGATGGAACTACTTCTGCTTTCTTTAGTCTTTTAGTGCTTGTTTGCTAAAAAAATTTTCGTATGAGAACAAAACAAAAACTCACTTAGATTGCATTTGTACTTATTCAAACATTATGTTGGAATTGTCCCGCGATTTCGTTTTTGGGCATCTGACGTCTAAAATATATTAACATTAATGATCCTAACGCCCTCTCTCGAAAAATTACAGTAACGTATCATGTAATGTAAAAATTTAGTGTTAAATATTCGCAGTAGTAAAACGCAGCGTCTAACCATGTTCCCCAACGTGTAGTAATCGCCTGATGGTTCAGGTACTTTGGAACACAGTTCGTGAAATTTTTTTGTACGTTCTGGGGACTTTAGAAACACTGCCTTCGTATGAGCTATTAAAGCATTTATTCGTGGATAACATTTAGGTATCAATTGCGCTACAAGGTTTAAAGCATGGATTTTACATGTTACATTTAACAGATTGCCACTCTCTTCTTTAAGAGATCGGCCTAAGGAAAGAATGTTAGGGGCACCGTCACTCACAAATATTAAAAATTGTTTTGTTGAAATTTGAAATTGGTTCAACATGCTCAACACCACTTTTAAAGTTTCATCGCTAGTATATTTTTCAACTCTTTTGGAAGCAAGTAATATAGAAGATAACGTTTCAAATCCTTCCATTGTACGTACAATCACATTCACCACATAATTTTTTTGCCGATTGGTTGTTCCGTCCACACATAACCACAATTTTTTATCTTTCAATTCTGCTTTAATTCTTCTTTCAACATAGTTACGGGCAGATGGCATAACGTTTCTTATCGATGTCCGGCTTGGTAATGCATAATCCGAATACTTGCTCCAGAAGGAGACAAATGCTTTTGGTCTAGCAAATTGAGCGATAGCATATAATAAAACAAACAACTATATCAAATGTTAATTGTTCGCTGTATCGTTTTCCACGGATTGCAGAACAGTGTTTTATACTTTTTAGGTGGCGTTCACACTTCCACCTGCTGGTATACGTCAAATAGTCGTAGCACCTTACACATTTAATTCTATCGCCTTCGTATTCTAAATCCGGCATATTCGCTATTACGTTTTCTAGTTTCTTCGAAATACGCCGTTTCCGAAACTTACCTAAATGCGACATTTTCTAAGTATGTGTGTACTGACATGCACTCACAACGACCAGTGGTGTAATACTGAACAAATGTGCTTTGATACGGATGCTTGAATTTACGTGCCGCGCGCTTCTCCCCTCTACGTTGCTCTCGGCACTGCACTGGAAATTGCCCCTCTTTGCCGAGTCTACTAAGTAATATATTCTTGAAATGAATATATAAATTGCATACTATTCTGGGGCATGATTACATCACTTAAAATCTAATAATTTTACTTGAATTGGGTGAAAGTTTAATTAAATAGAATTTTTTATTTAAAAACATTATTCCTGCCTTTCATATTAATCCATATTTCCAAGAATTGTTTTATTTTTAATTTACTATGCATCAATATATATGTATAACGATGTTATTATTACTCCTAAAAGATAAAACCATTGAACGTTAATTCATTATAGAATTCACAAAAGTAATCTATCAATTTCTTTCTGCTTGTATTTTTGCTATTGTGTCTTTGCTTATTAAAAGAACAATTTCACTGATATTTAATTATTCCTCTTAGATGTGTATTCAAAAGAGAAGCCAGCTTTAATAGAACTTTCTAAATGCGCCGCTCTAGACTCTCTAGCTTACTCGTCTGCCACCCTCCGCCCGTTACGAGAGTAACACAAACTGCCTTCCCTCATCAACGAAATAATTAAGTTGGTATCTTGCTTGTTTTGTCGTACGTGATGGTCCCTCATTATGTCATCAGTGGGCGGCGATGAAAAAAAAATATCACAGAGAAACTGATAGCAGGGTAGACAAGATCATCAAAGGAAGCAAGCTATTGTGTTTGAAATAGAAATATTTTTTTTTACATTTCAAAACGATACTAGATTTTTAGATTACTTAAGGAAAACATAAAGTAGGCTATTTTAGAAAAAATATCTAAATTAATATTTAAAATTTAATTTTATTTACTTTAAAATATATGATTGTTTCGGCCTTTACTTGATGAAATTCCATTATAACTATTAAGATAAAATAAAACAAATTTTATGAATTTCACTTTTTAATTATCACTGTAACGAGTCGTTTCGCACCAACCTGGGCTTCGTCAGACATATAACTAACTTATTTACAAAATATTTTTTATATTAAATACAAGTAAACGGTAACAAGCAAAAACACATGTTTTATTTTAAAAATAGTCAGAGGGATGGGTGTTTTTTATTACTGGATGAATACAAAATGTACTGTTCTTAAGTAATAAAACTAGAAGTTTACACTATATTACAGGGAGGTAAGAATTCTATGGAAAAATACAAAAAATACAGAAATGTAACTGTCTGCTTATCAAATAAATAGATTGAGTAAGGGTGAATTATTTGTTTCTAATTGATCATTTAAGATCTTGTCAGTTTTCTTTATTTTATTGATTTCAAGTGACTCTAATAAATTAAGTTTTTTGCCCTTATTTTCTACATGTAATATTTTAAATTCTTTGTTTAAATTGTGGTTCGTTGAATTGATATGAGACGCATATGAAGAGTCACTTTTATTATTTCTAAATGAAGAAAAATGTTCTTTGACGCGTATTTCAAACGATCTGCCTGTCTGTCCGATATAGGTCATAGGGCAACTACCGCAGGTTAACTCATAGACCCCTGACTTTTTATTGTTGTTTGTTAAATCCTTATTGTTTTTTTATAAATTTGGATAAATTGTTATTAGTTTTATACGCTGTATTAATGTCAAACTTTCTTAAATATTTACAAATTTTTGTGCTTGAAGAGCCTATAAACGTGATCATTTTAAATACAGTGCCTTCAAAAACTTTCCTCATTATAGTAAGTAGACTGTTTTTTAAGTAATTAAGTAATCAAAGATTAGTGCACATGTGAAGCTTTATAGAACTTCAATTTCTGACAGCTGTCATATATAAATTCAAATTATAAACGCTTATTTTTTTCAAATCAAAGTTACTATAGAACTGGCCAAAAATTAGAAAATGGAGATTGGGTTTATTCTACTAATCAGTGCTTACAGAATTTCCGGCAACAGTATCCTAATCTGCCAGCACAATTGAAAAAACATGTTTAAGCTTGTATTTTAAATTTGGTGAAACAGTGGCAATAACTCGTAAACCTGGCGATGGAGCACCTTGAAAACGAACAGCAAAGAGGATATTCGGCGTCGAATAGACAACTCACTCAAAAAATCAAGCGCTAAACTATCGCAAATTCCTTTGTCAGTGGTTACATGTCATACTATTTTAAAAAAGATTTATAGTTCTTTGCATACAAAATTCAAGAAGTTTTGGAAGTGAAGCAGGTATATTTTGTTAGAAGAACAAGACATTCTCGACAAATGTTTCTTTTCGGATGAGGCTTGGAATATTTAAACAAACAAAATATGAGTATTTGGTGTGCAGAAAACCTTCATGAATTTGTGGAAACTACGCTACTTCCACAAAAAAATAGCGTCTAGCTAGCAGTTTCAAGAAGACGAATTATTGGGATTAGGCCTATATTTTAATGAAACCGCAATTGCTGAAAGATATTTAAATGAATTATTAGAGCCGTTTATTATTTAACTTCATGATTATGAACTTACGGATGGATATTTTCAGCAAGATAATGCACCAGCGCACAAATCTCGGGAAATAATAGCTTTTTTGCAAGAATTTTTCAATACAAGAATTATTAACTTTCCACAAATTGTGCTTTCGGCGATGACTTAATGGTGTGTGGGGAAAAACAAATAGATATACAAAAAAATTTGGAAATATGGGAAGAAAAGCTAACAAGAAGAAAGCTTAAAATAAATCTAAATAAGACAATAGTAATGGTGGTGCGCAAAGAAAATACGACAATTAATATCCAGCTAAATGACCAAAAGATAGAACAAGTCAACACATATAAATACCTAGGAATAATACTGGACAGAGAAGGAAATATGGAATACGATGTGAACGATAGAATAAATAAGGCAAAGAAAGTCTATCATAGCCTGAGAAAGACGTTGAAATCTGTATTATTCATTCTTCATTTGGAATTCTAAATTTAAAATAATTAACTTTTTCAAACTTTTGTTTCATATATTCGAACTTCCATAAGGTTTTATTCAACTCGTTGCCATATATGTAAATATACGTACAAAATAAACAACATATAAGCAAATAAAGACAGTCTTTTGTAATAGAAGTCTAAAAAAAGTGGGGAAAATGATGTAAACGCCTTAAAAAGTGTAATATATATATATATATATATATATATATATATATATATATATATAAATATAATAACTTCGTGACCTTGGTATGATATGGTAAACCTAATCAGTAGGCGATTAAAGGTCTGTATATTATTTCAAAATATATGTATTTAAAAAACTCTACATGTTTCGGCTGTATACGCCTTTTTCAAGAGAATACAAAATATGAATCATTCATATTTTGTATTCTCTTGAAAAAGGCGTATACAGCCGAAACATGTAGAGTTTTTTAAATACATATATTTTGAAATAATATACAGACCTTTAATCGCCTACTGATTAGGTTTACTATATATATATATATATATATATATATATATATATATATATATATAAATATAATATCTTCGTGACCTTGGTATGATAAGGTGAACTTAATAAGTCGGCGATTAAAGGTCTGGTTCATTACTTCAAAGTATATTTATTTAAAACAACCCTACATGTTTCGGCAATGATGCCTTTGTCAAGGGAATACAAAATATTTTGTTATAAATAGATTTATATTTTGTATTTCCTTGACAAAGGCATCATTGCCGAAACATGTAGGGTTGTTTTAAATATATATACTTTGAAGTAATGAATCAGACCTTTAATCGCCGACTTATTAAGTTTACCTTATATATATATATATATATATATATATATATATATATATATATATACGAGAAAAAGTAAATAATTCAATATCCTTATGTTAGTCAAGACTTTAATATATTACAATTTTATAAACAAGAGCTTACTGTAAAAAGTATTTAAGGAAAATAAGATTCATTAATACAAACCTAAATTTATTCATATTCTGGATCCCTTTAGATTAGAATTTTGTACTTGGGTTGGAGAAAATGTTGTGGATGATAAATTTTTTCATCATAAAATTTTGTTTCGGATGAAGCTACTTTTACTACTAATGGTTATGTGTCATCTCAGAATTGCAAATTTTCGTATTAATCGGAAATATCAGCGTTACTAGAAAGTAAATGCATGATGTGGAATTATTTTCAATAAAATTTTTGGCCTATTTCTTTTCGAAAACATTTTAAATCAACACAATTATTTGTATATCTTACAAAATTTTGGTTTACCATCATTGCAGAGATGATGTTATCTACTTTCAAATGTTCTGCGCATTCAACTAATTTAATTTAAAACTACCTTGACAACTACTTTCCTGAAAGATGGATAGGGCGTTTTGGAGCCCTTCATTGGCCAGCTCGATCGCCCGATTTAACACCGACGGATTGTTATTTTTGGGGACACATTGAACAAAGAGTGTAGGAAAATAATAATTTTGGTGCGAATTTGGAAGCATTAGAAAATAAAATGCAAAAAATAATAAGTGAGATTGATATAAGCACATTTAGGAACGTTTACAGAGACTTTAGGTATAGAGTGTAAAAGTGTGTGGAAATAGGTGGGGGTTACGTTGAATAAATTATTTGTTGTTAGGTATTTATCACTTTCGTATTTATATACATAATTTTATATTTATAATAAAGAATTTCTTTTAGTTAACCAGCTTATTATACAATTATTTTATAGAAATATGTGTAAAAAAAAAAATAAAACATGAAATAGTTAAAAAAATTGATTAACGTTCTCTGTTCTACAAGTTTGCACCAAATCCATGGACACATTGTATACAGACTGTCGTTGAAATAAAACCCCGAAATTAAAACACCCGGAAAATTGTATTATATGACGCCTATGAATTCAAAATATTCAGGAAGTATATAAATAATCACACAGCGTATAGCATATTGCTGTGGGTTTTTCCCTGCAACATGTCAAAAATATAATATGACATTTTGCTGATACGAAGTTTGAAGTTAGAATTTCCGTTTTGAAAAGAAGATATGAGTTACATGGGTTCTCTGTAACCGTTCGCTCCACTGCTGCACGTTGACGAGGATGATCCAGCTTAAGATTGTGCGACGGCTGAGTGCGGGGATCGGTTATGACAGGGTGCGTTACTGTCTATGGTGCGTTGAGTGCGGTAGAATATATGATGAACAAGGTTTTGACATGTACAGGCTTTTCCATCATATATTCTAGGGGAGATGCAGTGGTTTTTTCCCCGCAACATTTTGAAAAACATTATTTTATATTGAACTAATATTTTGGATGTTAGTGTATAATTTATTGCTTATGAATGCAGATGTTATTTTGATTTATTTTGACTAGCGTTGTAGTACGCCGATTTGCCATGCTTTATCTGTGGACACGTTTTGTTACCCGAGTAAGAGAGTCGTATATTAGAAGATAAAACACTTTGTCTTTTATTTTCAAGTAATTTCGGTTTTTGTTTTTGTATTAATAGTGTTTGTGATTGCTGAAGTCATTACCGAATTTATACGAGTTTGAATATCTCGTAGTTTTGATTTAATTAACTCTTACTCGAGGTGTCTCTTATATTAAGAAAAAATAAAACTACGTAAGTTTATTTTATATTATATCATATTATTTCTTTACTGAATGCATTTGTTATTGTATTATTGATTGTATGAATTTCTATATATTTTAATATTAATTAAAATATAAATGGTAAAGATAGTTTTTCGTTTCAAGTAATTTTTTTGTAACGTTAAATTCTAGAACGTTTTAGATTTCAAGGTTGGTGTTTTTGTACATGTGGTATCGCGCATGTGTTAGAGATTTCGGTCTGACAGGTTTATCTGTTTATTTTTGAGTTTGTTTATCAGGGGTGAAAGAAAAATGTATCTTTGCAATTTATTAGAGATAATTTAGTTCGCGATTCATTAGAGGACGTTCGAATTTGCTTTGCGGTCAATACCAGCAAATTATTTTACCTCTTTGTGTATAATTGTTTTACACAGTTCTTTATTACAATATGAAACAGACATGTAAAAAATTTACATATCTGTAACTGTACACATGGACAATACATCTCGTATTTTCAGCATTTACTTCTGCTTAATACATATGTTTCTGCCATCTAGGCGTCATCAGTCAAGCTAGTGAATTCACTAGCTTGACTGATGACGCCTAGGTGGCAGAAACATATGTATTAAGCATTCACTAGCTTGACTGATGACGCCTAGGTGGCAGAAACATATGTATTAAGCAGAAGTAAATGCTGAAAATACGAGATGTATTGTCCATGTGTACAGTTACAGATATGTAAATTTTTTACATGTCTGTTTCATATTGTAACAAATGCTTTATACGTGCATAACGTATTGTTATACATAAACACAACCTTTTTGTATACAGTTCTTTATATTTTATAAAGAATCAAATTTTTTTAAATTTTTTTTTATATATTAAAGATTCATTTGAGTATAGTGATTTTTATTTATAATTAACACTTTCGTCTATACTCTTTTACTGGCGCCGTATAAATGTTGTAGGAGTATAAATACCAAGTTTTCTCATTGGAAACCCGGAGAGGAAAGCTGTCTCATTAAAAAAGTTAACCGACTGAGCATCAAAGTTGGACAGTGTTGTGGTGAATAGTGGCTCATCTTCATTCTAACCCACTATTCATAGCAATATGTTTAGATTTTTAACAGCTGGATTAGATGGACAATAACAAAACTATTGTTTTTGTTATTGTCGGTCAACTTTAAGATATCGTCTCTGATACTTTTTATAATCTCACAGTGGCGTGACAATTTTTTTTTAATATCTTTGTCATTTTTTTTCGTTTATGACAGGGAATTTTGGGAAAATATTTTGGATTTATATTCTGAATACATAATTACATCTTTCCATTTTTCATACATTGTCTTTTTATTTTAAGGACACCTGTATACGTTTTAGTATTCGATTTAGAATAATAGTGTGAATAAATAATTCTTAATAACCTTATATTACTGAACTTAATTTCTATTACTCAGATTATCAGATACTACTTGTAACGTATTTTTGACATAAAAACAATAATAAGTCTAGCTTAAAAGACTCCTTTTAAATAAAGATTGCCGTTAAAAGTATTGATCTATATGCACGCGTATGAAGAACTAGGAATGTAACTGACCCTGTATCCACTTTAAATTCTACAGTCAGTGAGTTATCGCTATAAATTTCCGCTTTTGCTCACAGGTTGCTTTTCCCTTTAATTCTTGCGAAAATTTCGTTGAGGATACCACTTCAGCAAGTTTACGATCATACTATTACGGTTTTATATATTATATGCAAGTACCTCTTCCATTTTTAAGTGCTTCATATTTCATTGTTCTCTGTCATTGTTCAACTTTTTCATTACAGTTTCGTAGATTAGTTATGATTATAAATAATTCCCAAGTATGAAATTTAGAATATGATGTTATTGACATGCATAGGTTATTGTCGCAAATACTATAAATCCAACCATTTTCTCTACTACAGAGGTTACGAATAGACTTCAACGCATATTAATTTTTTTTAAGTAAACAATTTAAAGTTAATTCTTCAGCAATGTGATTACGTAGACTTCGAATAATTATTTGAATAAGTGCATATACCATGCATATTTTAGTTTTTATGTATAAAGAGTATATTTTGAGCTCTTTTCATTATAAATGCATATTTAGCCTTTTTCAGCAAAGTATTATTTTAAAACAGTCTGTGACTCCACATAAATATTTTATGTTCTTTTTAGTATAATTGCACGTTTCTGATTTCTGTTGTTTATATATCTACCGGTTAGTATTTCTTAAAACTTTTTAGCACTAAGACATTTCGCATACTTGTAAAATAACACACATTAACTGAATAACAAACGCAAACAGACATCTTCTAAACCATTGAATAGATAGGTGAATTTAAGTGAATAGGAAGTTAAACTAGATTTACTATAAATAGCCAGCGTAATAGTTAGTGTTTTGAAACCACAATACTTGGAAATATCAAGAAGATTACTGTGGATTGCCCGGGTAATCGAACAAGGAAAAATAAATATAGCGGGTATTTCATTAATTTTACTAGATCCTTTTACATTCCAATAATCTATATTAGTTGTATACTAGTTACAATAGTGTGTTCACATCCATTAAGATATTAAAAGATAAAAGTGTGTAAATGCAATTTTAAGTTAATTTGTGAAGGATTATAATGATTTTATAATACATGGACGTCTGTTATTTTGTAAATACTGCGAAGTCCATGCTTCGGCGATGAAAAAGTTTCACGTCACTCAGCATTTTATATCAGAAAACATGCACGCAATAAAAATTACTAAAGGGGAAATAACGAAGGACAACTGTTAATTTATAATTTACTCTGGCAGGGTAAACACAGGGTATTCGGTGAAGGACATTGTACGGTTTTCAGTTGCGCTGATATTCTGTTACCGGAACGGTAATTAATACTAATTCATAACGTATGATCAATTAATTCTTAATTTCCTTCAAATCTGGCGAGCGCCGGTTGTATATGCAACCTTACCTGCTACTCTGAAAACTTGAACTTTACTCCAAGATGGCAGCAGTAAGCTTGTCAAATGAACTTTTTCATGGCAGAAATACCATCAGTGCCGATTAACGACTTTTAATTCGACATTAATCAAAACCAAATATTCGGATAATCTCTAGTCGGCTACGGAATTCTTAGTACTTTCATCAATAATCGTGTTTGTGATTGTTTGCTAGTGATTTGTTTGTTAATTTTCTGTGAGAATACCCTGCAGATAATCAATGTCTTTAACAACCAAAAGGGGGCCTTTATATAGATCCTAGTTCCTAAAAAAAACTAAAATTAAAGAGAGGGGCCAGCGGACTAGTTTTCTGCGTTTGAATACTAATGTGGATGAAGTTGGGATCCTCGCTTTACACATCAACAGGCTAACTACAAACAAGTCGGCGTATTGCTTGATATTGGCTTCAGTTTGCCTTCAATAGCCTCCCTAATTGTTCGTTGGAGTTGACTAACGGCTGGCGGCAACCTATGCAAAGTTCTTATAGAAGTCGCCTTCAGTAGGGAAGGGAGGTGCAGTGTTTGATATACTTATAGTTAGGGTACTAGAAGCAGACAAAATTTGCAAATACCTCAAAAACTATTACATAACTAGTAAACGCGGACCGTATTGATTGTACAGCCATGACGACACAACTCGCAAGAAATTTGAAGGTTAACGATTAGTACCTACTAGCAATAATACTCTGCAAGCGTCTAACAATATAAGTTTAAACTATGTTAACAAAGCCCTATTTCTAAACCTAAGTACAAGGTTCTTCTTAATGGGATTTATTGATGTACATTTAGGAAACGTGATATTATGAATAATAATGAATAATAATAACAAAACTGTCCATCGAATTCGTTTACTAATTGAATAATAAAGGAAGGTAGATATAGTCTAATGAAAAAGGCAATTAAGCCGAAAATATAAAGGAAGCCGCTTCTTAGAATATAGAGAAAATTTCTATATTCAGGAAATCAAATGAACATTATGTAATTCTAAATAACCAAACTATACATATATTTAAGAAAAAGAAACAAAAACAAACCAAAATTATGAAAATTAATGTTCTCGCGCTTAACAGGAGGCTCCATTTATTTCATTTGGAATGGTTGCAGGTGATAAATCAGTTCTTTCGTGGTAGGTCAAGTGGAGTTAAGTCAAAGTAAAGAGAGGGGGTTGTCTATCTAAAATTTTAGACGCAGAAAAAGGTAATAAACCTGAACATATAAAGGAAGCCGCTTCTTAGAACCTAGAGATATTATGAAAATTATTATTCTCTCTCTTAACAGGAGGCTGCATTTGTTTCATCTGGAATGGTTGCAGGTGATAAATTGGTTATTTCGGAGTAGGTCACGTAGAGGTAGTGTGGAGTTAAGTCAAAACAAATGATGTATGTCAAAAATTTTAGACATATTGCTACGTTGCAACTTTGTTTCCGAGTTATATAGAACAATACTGAACAAATTAACAGAAAAAGTAAAGGATCATTCTATTTGGGTGTCGTTGGATGAAACAACTGATGTAGAATAAAGATGCAGAGTAAATTTTGTATTTGGTATATTAGGAGTTAATGAAGAAAAAGATAAATCATATCTGCTGACTTTAAAAGTGCTGGACATTCGCTGTTTTTCTCAAAGATTCTCTAAGCTTATTGTGGCCGTCTGGGATTTTATATAAAAAAGTGTTACTAGTTTGTAGCGATGCTGAAACATATATGTGCAAAGCAATGCGGGGATTACAGATTTTGTACCCAAACATGATACATGTGACCTTTGTAGCGTTAATATGCTGATCGTCTGTGAAAGAGATTTTTATTAAAGCGCCAACTCGTGTTAAGAGATTTCGAGAAATCGCAGGTGACGTTCCACTTCCACCCGCGCCAAACATTACAAGATGGGAAATTTGGATCGACTCTGCTGTATATTACGCTGCACATTTTGTAATTCTGACGAAAATTTTGGATGAGTGCGACTCTGAAGAAGCGCAGTGCATTGGATAAGCAGATAGTGTTCTGAGATAAAGAAATGTTGGAGAAGATTTCATTTTTATTCGAGCTAAGACTACAATCTCTACTCTAGAAACTAAAGTATTATCTTTACAACACAGTGTTGAAATAGTTGAAAATATAGTACTTAAGCGTTTAGCAAAACTCCACAAAAATTGTTTTATCAATTAAACGCAGTGCTGTCAAAAAGAAAAACGGGCTATTAACAACAACAACAATATCAAAATAAAACAACTCTTTGTGATGTCGAGAGAGTTTTTTCACAGTACAAAAATATTACGGCCGATAATAGGGGCAAATTTATTTTTTAAAATGTGTTAGATCAGGTTGTAGATAAATATAATTATAATTTGTTTCTATAATTCCAATAATTTTGAATCTAAAAAAATTGTTTGTGTGTTTTAATGGAAAAATAAAAATGTCTTAATATAAAAAATTAGTATTTATTTTTTAAAAGTTGATTTTTAATGCATATTTAAGTGCGTATTCTCAATGTTTTTGTTGCATATTTGCATGCATATTTTAAAATTTTTTAGTCCACTAAGTCTACTAATCTACATTTATTATCGCTCAGACATTTTAACACGAACCAATTCGTATAAACTAAGCTCATAGTTTTCTGCTTTGGAATGTAGACGCGAAATATATTCATCTTATTAGATTCTAGTTTGATACAAAGAAGACTTTTCAAGAAAGTTTTACTTTTAATGACGCATATTTAATGAAATTTATCGAATGACAAGTATTTCTTACGTGTATCCTTTGTTGGATTTTTTTAAAATGTTCACAATTACATTATGAG
Source organism: Melolontha melolontha (assembly GCA_935421215.2). Lineage (NCBI taxonomy): Eukaryota > Metazoa > Arthropoda > Insecta > Coleoptera > Scarabaeidae > Melolontha > Melolontha melolontha. The sequence continues at coordinate 84,985,092 of OW285236.1, read as the reverse complement.
AGAATAGAGATTAAATGTAGAATTAAGAGTTTACTGTTGTTTTAGGAATGTACTAATATATTCAAGCAAAATATTTTAAATATAATGAATAGTAGGACTTATGAAAGTTTCAAATCTCAATTGCCATAAATTCTGAAACTTTTAATTGGTTATTTTGCTAAATCGCTGGCGAATTATATTGAAGCATTAACGTGATTTTTAATTGAAGCGTCTCGGCTCATTAAGCTAACATTCTAAGTTTGACAAATATCGGTATTTTAATAATCTCGCTAATATACTCGTATCAAAACAGCACCGGTACTTTGCCTGTATTTTCTGGAATGATGTAAATTCCTGGTGGATAAATATGTAAATATGTACGTCGGTAAATATTGATCGCTGAAAGCGAGATAAACTTCCAAACATTAAGCTAATTTTTCACTTACTTTTAGCGTTTGTTCTTTGGTTATATTATTTTTTCTCTTGAAACATTTTAATGATGAAACACAATCAGCGCCGAAGTTCTTCTTCGCTTTGTATTGTCCTAGTTTCGTTGATTTTCTCTTTCTCGGGAAATTATTATAACACTCCCAGATTCATTTCGTTTTTGAATATATTATTTGCAGCGCAGCAGAAGCAGAAGTTCCTTATAATTCAAATAGAGTTTATGCGAAGAGAGAATCCGCAAGAAATCACTTACATAAATATGGTAATTTGCACGAAAACTGAGAAGGTATGCACTAGGCGAGTATGGCTGTGTTTCCGCGAAAGGTTAACTCTATAAATTTAAACGGAGATATACTCCCCGGTTAAGACGCGAAACGTCGTTCCAGTTCAGGCGTCTTAACATGAATATTTAGTTTATTCGAGTAAGTTTGATGGTATGCTTATTTATTAGGCCAGTTCTTTAAAACAAAGTATTTACAACTGAAAACTCGCATTAGTATTTTCTAAAATTGGGCTTGTAGCATTGACATTTGTATATTAATTTTTGGATTTTTATCATTCTTTAGTTTAAGTTTTGTAGTGGCAAGTCGTGATCCCATAATATAAATAATTTACTACAGAAAAATAAAGAAAGTACAAATATGATAAATGCAGATCCTATGGTCAACTTGGTTTCCTTATACACCAATATGTGTTATGTCTTTTGTTATGTTTATTCTGACTCTGATTAAAAATTTGCTGCATCACGCCATGATTTTGAGATATTTTCTTACATATATTTTTCAAAAAATCGCATTCAATTTTACAAAATTTCAAAGTTACTTCAATATAACAAAGATACTACTAAAAATATTGTTCTATCGAAGATTGGGTGTACACATTTGAACATGTCCTTGAATGTTTATTACAACAGAGCATTTAAACCAATCAAATTAAGAATAGGTAGATATCTGGCTATGTGGGTATATGAAGAACTACAAACAGCTCTTTCCAGTCAATGTAAGTCTGTTTGTAATAGCTGAACGTACTTTTATTTCATAATGTCGCGTATGTGTATATGTAATCCAAACAGTTTCTGTTATGTATGTGGAGAATTCACTACCCACCAGCATAAGCGAAATATTACATCTTTAATACAAAATTATATTTTAACTATTTTGGCTTAACCATTGAACATTAAGACAAGCAATGAGCTCCGAATATTCATCCATAATAATTTCACCATTGTTATTTTACAATAAATAATTATGTATGTTATTAATTTTGAACACACTTCGCTCAAAAAATTTAAAAAAAGGTATATAACCCCTTACCACAATTATTAGTCGTATCCTAAATACGTATTTCGACAACTAAGTTGTCATCATCAGTAGGTAAAAACTACTAATTAAAAGTCGCACATGGGGCACAGTTAAACAAGAGAAACGCTTCCGCTTCTTTTTTTTTAATTTTTATTTAACCACAGTCTCCATTGAAAGAATTTTACACTTCGCTCATACTAGATAAAGTAGATTTCGAAGTTTCACATTCATCCATATCACTATTTTCAGAATTATGTACTTCATCATTATTGCTCTGTTCCTCAACAATTTCCGTAATTATTATTGTTAGGGCTCTCTCTTTGTAGGCACATGACTAGTAACAGAAGCAAATTTATCTAAATCCACAATTGCGTTATGAACTGTAGGAATATTTAATGGAATATTAGCCGCCATAAAAGTTTTACAGAGTTCAGATGTGTTTGCGTTCCTAAGTGACGAATTTTTGACGACATTTTACGGATTTTATAATAAATTTCGGAATCACTGACAATGGATATACAATCAGTATGACCGTCAATCGAACTCCCCATTGTTTTACAATGCCGTTCTCGACATTCTTCCATATCATGTCTGAAAAAGTAACTTAAACAATGCTCTAGATCTAAATAAATAAAAACTAAAAATGTGTGCGTAAGTTATTGAAACTGAACGAAATTCAATGCACACTTACGTCGAAATAATTGGTAGAAATAGATTCAATCAAACGATATTAAACAGGATCTATCACAAAAATTACGATGTAATTAACAGTTAGAACTATGAAAACAAGAAACTTACTCACAGCACTTTATTTATCTTACGAAATATAAACTAATAAATAAAATACATTATAAAAACCCCGCTTCTATCTACGCTCATGAAAACACTTTAAAAAACACTATATTCTCCGAATACAATAGCTGAGTTGTCCATTGTTATCGTGCGAGACCAGGTGGCCGAGTAAGTCAAACAAATACTTCATTGAATTACGCCGGGATGTACTGTGCGACGTTATACACAATTCCAATTGCCGATTGCGTTTCATGGAAATTGCATCTGTTCTCTAATAATTACTTTTATTTGTATTTTATGCTGTTTGTTTTCTTTTGTAGCTGATATTCTTGTTGTTTTAGATTTTACTGGTCCAGATTTCCCGCTTGTATGGCTTATATAGTTAATTTCTCTTATTTTAAAATAGCATTGGACGCCTTATGTTAATGCATCCATTTTGACAAAGTTATTTATAACAATACAATGAATTGGAATTTAATATGCTTACTAACGTTATTACTATATTACGGTATAAGTAAGAGATTATTTTACATACTTTTGTAATCTTACTGGTGTGTATAGGACGCTTTATTATTTTACTTATATTTTAAACGTTTAATAATCTAATTAAGCAAAAATCTATTGACATAACGTTACTTGTTTACCTATTAATTCTTGGAAATATACATCTAAAATTTTAATACTATATTAATATATGATATACGACGTGCATTTCAAATACACAACTGCGGTTGATTTCTTTTTAATTTGCTTTTGCTTATACAGTTATATTTAATTGATTTTACGTTATTGATTCTATTTTTAATTTTCACTCAAAGCTAATTTCATAGCAATTTATATTATCTATAATATGTACGTAGTCTATGTTTTAAACATATTACGTACATTAAAATAGTTTTAGTTTTCCGTATACATATACATATTGCAGTGAACTGTGCTTTTGCTTATAAGGTCAGTTCACAACAAAAGTACGGACTATCTCAGACGAAAATTCTTCTTGCTTGAAACTTCTTGCTTCAGGTCTTGCTCTCGTACGAGCAAGAACGTGGTAAAATAAAAATTCAAAGTGGCATTAAAAAAAAATCTCAATTTGATTTTACAATGTTTATTAAAAGAAAAAAAAAAGAAAAACCTTTTACAAAATGTAAAGAGAGCTAAAGCATGATTAACAGTAGCTTGGAGGAAAAAATCTGTTAGAAAAATATAAAACTAATAGATTGTTAAGAAAATTCTCAAATTTAAAATCTAAATTAAAACCCCTAACTTCAAACGTAAATAGACTAAACGTCAACTCGTAATTTACTTTACTCGTGCGAACTTAACACAAGTACAAAAATCTCCCCTCCAAAATCCTGACTAAAATGTTCTAGAATATCTTGACAAAAAAAAAACTCCCTCATTCAAAAAATATGGTAATTTTCTTAGCTATCTATATTATAAGCTAATATAGAAATAAATCAAAATTACAAATAAGCACAAATATCAAATTATGTCGAAATAAAATTTTTATAAATCAAACATAAAAAAGTACTCACGTACGCAACACTTTTCTACTGAAAAAACTACAACGAGAGATATCAAGTATAATTACTTAATTAATATAAATACGAGATCATCACCACTCGTAAAACGTATTTGAAAATTTAAATACTCATCAAAAACACTCCAAAATAAAACCCGAATTTAAATCAAATATCACAAGAAGTAAAAATTGAAGTTTTTTTTACCCCAAACGTACAGTTCAACAGACTTGATACCTCTATCTATCATAGGCCGGAAAAGATCGGACATCGTGTGACAAAGCTACAAAATAGGACCGCAAGACGAACTACATCCTATACAAAATAACTATACAGTCCCGGTCATTACAATAATTCAAAAATATAAACATTTTTTAAATATATAAATCAATAATTAAATAAATGTGCATGTTAATAAAATGAAATAAAATCAGACATAGTTCAAAATTATTCTTCGGGGAAAAGTTCATTGCAATATGTAATTAAAAAATAATTACTTTAATTAATAAAATTTTAAAAAAATCTTAAAAACCAACTATGTATTTTATTCATAAGACGAAACACCTGACAATTAAGGCCACCTTTATTATAAGGTGATCAATATTCTTTCTTTTTCTTTTGGTGGCAGTTATTCTCAGGTTTTAGTAATTTTGAAAGTATTATTTTAAACTATTGATTTGTTCCGAATGTCTGGGTTCCGTTTGTTATTGATTTGCTCTTTTGCTTATAAACTGAAACCAATTGTGAAGAATACACCGATATTGCTTTTCAGTATAGTAAATATTAAATTTAAATAATTTCTAAAGTCAATATGATTTATTTCTTGGTGCCTTGAAACGGATTGTTTTGCTTAAAGTCTGCCTAGTCTATAATTATTAGTATTATTAGGTTATTAATTATTTAATATTCAGAAAAGAACTAAATATAGTCGTTGTTTCGATATATCAATGATTTCCACCTAACGTATAATACCTATCGAATGTTAAAATTCAAGAAACTAAAAATAGTAACGCTTTAATATGTAATAACTTAATATTTATTACATATCAATAAACATTCTCTACGAAAAATTACATTGCACTTATACACTACTTTAAACTAAAATTATAGCTTTTTACTGAATGATTATCATACTTGATTCCGAGACATTCCACTCGCAATTAAATTGAAGGGTGCAGCAATAAACATCGAAAAGGTGGAAGTGGTGTGCGTTCGTTTCAGTTCAGTACAGATTATCAGCGTTATGTACCCGATTCTATCCCCGCTAACGCTGCGTTATTGAGCTATAAATTAGTCTTCACAATGCCCGGCCATTACCGGACGAATCCTGTGATGTCCATTCCCTCATACTACACCATAAAAGACCAAGCGGGTCGTTGTCATTTCGTAAAGAGTAAAAACACAAACGAATGCCTGGATAGTTTACGACGATTGCTCTGTCGTTATACGGCCGATTCGATCGCTATCTAGAGAATGCGCGCATGCTGTCCGCTCACTAATATCTTCGAACTATCTATATAGCTATACAATACTATCATCAACGAACAATGGTACTTCAATTTTGATTAACGATAGATACTTACTATTTCGATGTTAAAATTTCTAAATGAAAGCTTTGTGAAGTAATTCCCAATCGGACCTTAAAAAAAAGGTCTAAACCAACAAAACACATGTAATATAGTTTTATTTAGAAATGGTAACCAAAAACGAATGCATTACATATTAACAGCTCAATTTTGATGCAAATAGTTTTTATTTTAACATTGTATCATTTTTAACTTTTCAATAAATTTTACAGTTTTGAAAATGGAACTATATATAGTACCGAATCGTCAACATAAATTAAATATTATTTTAATTACCTTGTCGCCACTCGCAAGAAAAAATTACTTTTTGTTTTATATTATAATTACGGCCGAGAAAATAAGGAATTGCTGCTAATATACATATATATATATATATATATATATATATATATATAAGTAGTTAACTTTGGGAACGGAAACTGAAACGATAATGTTAAAAATCAAACTTAGATTAAGTATTGCAAACGAAGACCGTACATTAATAGTCTAAGTTATTAAACAAGGTAATACCGCGAAACTAATTGTAAAATTTGTTTTGAATCATTTTTGTTTTTTATATAGATCATTGTTCATTATCAATATGCATTAATTTATTTGAAAATTCGAAAATAATTAACTTCATTAATAATATTAATTTCATATGGAAATCTATTTTATCGACCAAAGTATTTTTTGATTTGAATTAACTTTCCGCGGGAATCATGTATTTACATATCAAGGATGTAAAATATATTTTATATCCTTGATAAAGGCATCATTGCCGAAACATGTAGGGTTGATTTAAATATATATACTTTAAAGTAAAGCCAGACCTTTAATCGCCAACTGATTGAATTTACTATATACATATATATATATATATATATATATATATATATATATATATATATTAGTGATTCAAGGCCCCATTAGGTCTAATAGATCTCTAGGAATAAGAATAACATTATTAATTTAGAAGCATTTAGGATTAAGTTGAAATTTAGTTTATAAGAATATGAATTTTCAGTAGTCCGGTATGTAAATATGTGTCAAATATTTATTAGTACCCCTACAAACTATTACATAATTAAATGCGCGTATTTGTTATACATTGTGTTGATTGACGTCATAACAAGGAAGTTTTCAATTCGTAAAAATTGTACCTACGGACAACACCACTAGGTTTACGATAGACTCTTAAACCTTACTAATAAATAGTCAAATATTATTACTAACTACGTGTTAATTGGTGTTATAAATCTAAGTATGTTGTTCCGATAAATCCTTTGTTCAGTAATTGAATTTATTATACATATTTAGGAAAGGTGAGCCTAACAAAAGATCGTCAGATTAAACATTGTCTCTTGAATTTGTTCACTGATGACAATAACCCTAGGTAATAAACTGAGTGGTCTAATGTATAAATAAATAAATTGCAAATGTAGAGATGCCGGTTCTTAGAACCTAAAGAAAGTTTTACAATTTCAACGTGATAATAAAATTATGTTATACAGTGGTTTAAATTTGAAGATGAATCACTGAATATTTATAAAATTGGAAATGTTATAGTTTAATTCTTTTTCTTAAATTCACTTATATCTAACATATATAAAATATAATAAATTTCGTTTTTTTGTCGCTACTGACTGAGCCTTCGCAGCTTCGTAGTGTGAACTCTAATTATAAGCATGGATACAACATACAATACTTCCAAAGATCTGCAACTAGGATAAATTCGAATAAATAAATTGCATATTAAGGAAAAGTAATAAACAAGTTGTGATAGGATTTATAGCTATTTTAATTAATATTAAAATATGTAATAATTTGTCACATACTTTGCTAACATGTATAGTTAGCACATTTTAAAATAGTTTTGGAATATAATTATAATTTATAATTTATTTATATATGTATTTGTTTTGTATCCGATTAATTACTGATTCGAGTGAATGTAATAAAGGTTTCAGATAAAAGCCAGAGTTGAAATGAAATGTACCTATCTATATGTATGTATTTAAACTCGATACCGGTGTGTCAATACTATCTGAAAATCTTTCTAACCATTCGCCGATTATTTCAAATGCGTTGTAGAAAAGGATAGCTGCTACCAGGCAGGATGTTTCAATTTGTGGTGGAGTCTATTTAAATAGTAACAACGGTTTCAATTGGTTCAGGCAAAATTACTAGTGAGTCTCGCATTTTTTTTTGTTATAAAAATATATTTATACAAATACATTGAGATTCTCTTTCAGGTTACATCGAGAATGTACTGAGTTGAGTTTTTATCTTAAATAGGAAAATGATAATAAACAGATTTTCATAATAATTTGTGATTAGTAAAGTACAAATGTAATATGTTAACAAGTACGACATAAAAATAAAGAAAGAGAAACGTGAATAAATATAGTGGAATCTATTTTAATAATAAATCCCTGAAGTACTTAGTGAATTATGCCAAGTGTTTCTTAATGGGCTTATATAAACATTTTTTATTCGTCACAAATAGTTATTAAAGGAAGAACCGTTAAAGATGAAGTCAAAATTCACGGCTATAATAGATGTACCTGAAAACATTTTGTATAAAATAAAACTACGTATCGGATGGTCTATACATCGTGTATGACATTTAACCATAAAAGAAGTACGTGTGCTGGGCAGGTTAAATGTTTAAATTGTGCTGGCTCGGGTCACTCCAAAAAGTTGTGTACGGAAAACTGAAACTACGTAAATTGACTGCATTGAAGTTAATGTATCACTAAAATTGATCTAAGTATGAATCACTCTATTTGTTTAGTTGAATGCAGCGAAGCATTAAATTACAGAACAATAAATTGAATTCCTGAAAATAAAGAACTATTAATAGACGTTTCTAATATTATATTATTTTTCAAAACCCACCAATGTCTTAGAAAAATATCCAAGAAAATTTTGTATTGTTTGATAGCTCCTTATTTTAATAATAATAATAATAATAATAATAACAATAAAAATAATAATAATAACATTACCTTTAGCATACAAAATATGACCTGGTAAGTAGATAATTTCGTTAATATATTGCTGATTATTGAATTTAAAATGCTGTGTTTAGTAAATAGATATTCTAGCACGATACTTTACTTATAATATGTTTTTCTGTAGGTCTTTAATTTGAATACTGTACAGGAATGGGGTAGGATAGTTTCTTGTCTGGTTTAGACTGGAATACTGGTGTTTTTCACACTTCTGGGAGGAACTAGGCTACTCTTTCTAATTAACCCTAAGACTACCAGTAAAATGGCCTATCACTACTTACCGCGCGGGTTCATTGGACTTGTATTACTATATGCTGGGTTTGAACTAATATTCGGTGGTTATTTTGAATTGAATATAGCGTAAGCGTTATTATATTTGACTTTTATTTTATTCAACATAAGAAAAGACTATTAGAATAAACCCAAGCAATAATAATAATAAGACATAAATATTGTAAAATAAAATATATAATTGACTTTTTACAACCTGCACAATGTTATATCATGTTATAAAAAACTACAAGAGGCCATCTTCTCTTCGTCATCATTTTCACGGTGTATGATCGAGTCATTTTGTCCAGGTTGTCTACGCCACCTTTTGTTTTATTGTAGTCCAGGATTACCTGAGGTTTCTGTTTTCTCTCTGTGCAGAATCCTCATCAACGTTACAAGCTTGCATTTTTTTGGGCAACACGAAATAATCATCGCATCGTCTGTAAAACCAAACTGTGTGGAAAACACTTGACGATTTTTTGGATCAATAGATGAAGATGGCAATTCAGGCTTACTTTTAAGGATCGTACCAACTAATGTTAGGTATTTTGATAACAAATATTTTGCAAGATTGTACGAAGTAAAGAAATTGACGCAGGCGACATTCCTTACTGAGTTTTCAATTTCTTCTACTAAACGTTTTACAACCTTTCGCCTTGATTCTTGTCCCTTTTCTCTTCCTGCATTCCAGGATAAATTTCCAGTTTCCATGCATAGGTTGTTACACTATCAAAAATGGCCCAAAATTTTGTTTCATATCGTCCAGGTTTCGTTGAAATATATTGTCTAAAAGAACATCTGCCTCCGAAAGTTACAAGCAATTTGATACATATGCATCTCACAAATAAGTATTCCATAACTCAAAGCATTCCCGTATTGTTGCTATTTTGTCGCCACTCCTTTTTCTTCGTCTTTCCGCTGCATCGTCGAATCTAAGTAGACGAAGTATATTTTGAAATCTATTTCGAGCGATAATAGTACCAAAGATTTTTCGACAACTGTTTTTGCTCCACAGTTGTGTTATGTCCTCGCTATAAGATTTGCATACACCTATCAGTATCAAAACTCCAATAAATTTCTTTAATTCTCGGACATCCATTTTTATCCAATTTTTGCCGAAAACAATCTCTCCTTCTTCATTCGTCCACATTAGGATAATTTCAAGAAGAGGTTTACGAAAATAAATAAAAAAAGAAGAAGCAGGTGTATCGATCTCGCGATTTCCAAAACGTGTTGGGCCTGAACATTCTCGTAAAATATTGTATAATGCTTGCCTTCCATAATGAGGTAAAATAGGAACTTGGTACCAAACAACTTGTTTGTTTTTTGATATAAAAGAATTAGCTCCAACCGGATTTCTGTTGTGGTCATCATCGCTGCTCTCAGCAGATTCTTCGCTATCTGATTCTTCTGAGGCCTTCGACTGCATCTAACTCTCCATCGTCGTCTGAAGCTTTATATCCGCTATTGTATTAAACGTTACTCATTTCGGCTACTATCGCCTCTAGCTGTTGTTGTGTAAGGTATTCCTTATTTCTACGATCAATTTTCCGTAACGAGTAAAACGCAAAGTAGAAAACTGCAATCAATTATTCAGAAATAACTACCTGACAATTGATAAAAAATGATGCTAAAATATCAAATCGCACATCACAACTGAACAAAATATAAATTTTGTCTTATTCACAGTAACAAAGTAACACTACACAAATTCGGCAAGCACTAATGCATTGTTCACGACGTGCTGCTATAAATATGCTGAAACACGTAAAGTCTCCAAAATCCGCATGATAAAGGGATTTCCCCTTTCTGTATACATCGGTGAATGCGAAGAAAGGTTTATCAGCAGCGGCGAAGTCCGGAATTTATAAGCGAACCACTATCATTGTAAAACACACTCGCTTTACATACATTTATACAGTAAACGACATAAATTATTAAGTAATTATAATTAATGAGATTTGCGCATGTGTAATTCTAACACTTCGCGCCTTGACATATTTGAAAAATACAGCTCTAATCATAACTATATTACTATTTTTCCTAACTATTTAAATCTTTAACTATCATGTTTTGAGATTATGATTTATTGATTTTACTAAATAAATTAAAATAATAGATTTTTACTGAATTTCGAGATATATTTAGAGCTTTCAACTTGATATATTAAACATTTCGAAATTCACCGTAAAAATATCTGTAAACCTTGACCTTACAAGTATTATTTTTAATGATATATATAACGTATTCTAATTTTGTTTTCTTATTTCTGCTATTTAAATTATATGCAACAAGATCTATCACTACAATATATATTCACTAAATTAAGTTCTTTAGAAATTTCTAGTGCACATCTTATAGTAATCCAAGCAATAAAAATCTTCTTTTCTTTCTTTTCCATTTAATATTGAGGACTGAGATTCTATAAAAAAAGTATATGTGTTTTTGTGAACTATTTTCTTCCGTAGAAAAACAAATAAATAGACAAAAATAAATTCGCAAACAAAAGAAAATATTATTCATGTAAAAACTGCTTCGATCAAATTCACGTAGACGTTGAAATAGGTCTGTCATATTCCCTCTTTGGGGTATATTTCTTTTACGCTCTCTGGATGGGTGACCTACTTCAAAAAAGAATATATTTTCCTTTATAAGTATATATCAAGACATTTTCTCGGATACGCGGTATAAAAAGTTTTATAATTCTATATAAGTGCTTTATCATTTGTGTACATAGCATACTCTCTGCAAATTTATCAATTTCTTTTTTGGATTAGTTTAGGTGAAAGTTTATTTGAAATCTTACTTACCTTAAACTTATCCTAAGTAGGTACGATAACAATATTTAATTGTCTAATGTTCATATTATTAAAGTACATAAAATAAATTTTTATTTATATTTTTTTCTAGTAGGCTTAAAATTGGGAAAGAAGCCACAATTAATAGTGAACCACTGTTCTTCAGAAGTTAGCAAGACTTTCATTCACCGTGATGTTTTTATAATCATTCAAGGGAAACTATTTGTTATTTTTGTGTTAATATAAAGGAAAATAATTTCTTCTGTTAATTAAGCAATGCTCTTCACGTGGAAATTCCGTTAAAGGTACTAAAAAAAAGTTACGTAAATATAAAGCAGTATCTAGTTCTTCCAATTCAATGATTCGTAAGTAGTTCAGTGCTTCCAAAAGTGGTCATATAATCCCAACTGATTTAATTGATATACAGGCTGTCCTTGAAATAAAGAGACAACATATGATAAATGGAAAGATGTAATTATATAGAACATAAGTCTAAAATATTGTGAGTCAATTACGATGCGAACCCCGAAATTAAAAACACCTTAAAAATTCTATTACGTGATGCCTATGAAATCAAACTATTCAGAACATATATAAATTATAAATACCTCACATACACATACGCTACAGCGTATGTTTACGTACGTAAGAGCTGAACAACAACAAAATTATTCTTTTTGTTATTGTTGGTTAACTTTAAGATATCATCTCTGATACTTTTTATAATCGCACAGTGGCGTGACAAAATTTTTTTGAATATTATTAACATTTTTCTTCTCGCTTATGAGCGGGAATTTTACGAAAATATTTTTTATTTATATTCTTATATATATATATATATATATATATATATATATATATATATATATAGTAAACCTAATCAGTAGGCGATTAAAGGTCTGTATATTACTTCAAAATATAAGTATTTAAAAAACTCTACATGTTTCGGCAGGACGCCTTTATCAAGAGAATACAAAATATAAATGACAAAATGTCATAAATGTCATTTATATTTTGTATTCTCTTGATAAAGGCGTACTGCCGAAACATGTAGAGTTTTTTAAATACATATATTTTGAAGTAATATACAGACCTTTAATCGCCTACTGATTAGGTTTACCATATCATACCAAGGTCACGAAGTTATTATATATATATATATATATATATATATATATTGTAGTGATGCAAGTTATTCATATAATATATATATAATATAATGGTTATATAATTAATATTATTAAGTCTTAGTAGTATCGAAGTGCATATGTATTTTTATAACGAGCATTTCATTCTTAAAATTTCTATATTTATTTTCCTTTCATTATTTACTTTTATTATATCATATTCAAATTTTCAAGTATTAGCGCGAAAAACATATTCAAATCCATATGCATCTTTGTATTATATCGACGCTAGTAAGACACGCCTACAAATTGACATCTCGCTATGTTTACATTTATCATGCGCAGTATACGATTTGTATCATTCAAATCTATCTTAACCTAACTTGGTAATTTATTATATAATTTTTAAAATCAGTTAGATAATCAAAATTAATCAAATTCTTTTTATATAAAATTGTTAAAAGGGTAAATCATCGAGACTTTTGATATCAATAGATAGCGTGTTTGGTAATATTCAGACAAGTGCTATCGGGATTTCGATCCTTGAATTTTAAAAATGAATAGACGCATCTTTTTAGACCAAGCCTTAGAAATCTTTTAAAAAACATAAATTTAAATTATAAATTCATCTAAAAGTTATTAAAAGTATCCAGAATATTAATTAACTCGATCGACAAGAGAATTACTACAAGAATTTTCGGTAATAACGAACTTTCAAACAACATAGCGTCACAGACGTAGTTTCACTGAAAACGATAGAAAATCAAAAGAAAAATATTCAAGAATCCATCGTCGAACATTAACATAATAGTCTAACGTACATCTGCAACGATACCTGAAATCCTACAGCAAGAAACGAGCGCAGGGAGTAATTAGGCACCGGAGACGAAGTCCGAAGAAAATCTTCGATAGCGTCTTCGTAAACAGCCACCCACGCCGCCATCGTTTTGTACTGCACCCGAACATTTTCGGATCGCCGAGAATCTTCCCAATACATACTTACGATCTACAAACATACATCAGGATCATTATTATAACAGGTTTTCAGATAATATTTATCTATTTTTCCAAAAATTAAATTCTTTAAACTTTTATTTAACAATATTCTCGTATTATTTACCTGATCTATCACGTTCTGTCCTGATTTTTATATTTAATTAAACAAGCTATTTAAAACTTAGATATAGCAATAAAAGGGTACTCACCATTATTGTAATAAGGTTATTCACATTTATATTCATATTATTTATTAGTCTAACACACATAACCTCTTTTCACATTAGTAACACCTTGTTGTTTATGCGTATATACAGTTTCGGTAATATCACATTTGTAATACGTTATATTTTTACAGTTTCCTTTAATTTAATAAATATAATATTTTTAATTTACATTAATCTTTTATTTGTTTATATTTGTTTGTAGGAGTTATTTTATTAAGCGTCAACATTAATATTATTCATTTATGGAAGCAACAACCTAAAATTCACGACGAGCCTGAGATCACCCACATTTAGTAATGTTGTTTTTTTTATATAGTTTCTTGCTTTCCGACTAGTTGGCTATTTGAGATAAAGATAGCGCAGTCTGAGGTGAGATTTTATAAATTATGGCGCCCAACTAATCTTTTCAAATACATAATTTTTATCTTACACTTTTATTTCATTAACATTTCATTCTCTCACCGCAGAAAGGGTGCGTCGCGTATATCAATATATATATATATATACGATATATATGGTCTTTCCATTTTTCATAAGCTATCTTTTTATTTCAAGGACACGCTGTATAAAGGCGTATTGATATCTAGTTAACCTAGGCCATTTTCCTTGAACAAAAGAAAATCTTTTTATAATGGAAAGAAATAATGACACTTTAAAGGTATCACTGCTAAATTTTACCTTCAGAAATTGAAGTATTGCTGTACCGTAAATTTTGAAAGATAGAATGTCGAATGCAAATGTGAAAATCGATAAATTCGAGTATCGATGCATCAGCAGATACTTGTATTAGAAGAGGTTAAGTGGTAAAGAAATTTATGAGGATATGCTTAACACACTTTCAGTTGAAGATGAGAAGCGACCAGGAAGACTGATTTCGGTATCCACCCCCGAAAATATTGACGCAGTTCATGATATGATTTTATCAGACCGTCGAATTGGGCTGAAACATATAGCTGAGGCACTAAAGGTTTCATATGAACACGTCCATCATATAGTTCACGTCGATTTAGATATGAAAAATAAATTTACAGATTGGCTTCCTAAATGCTTGCGCGCCGAACCTAAACGAGGAAGAGGGAAAGCATCGCGGTCAATCTGTGCCCGTTTTAAAGAAGATTCAGGTTTTTTGAACTGTCTTGTGAACTATGTATGAAACATGTGTTCACTTTTACGACTCAGAAACAAAACAGCAATCGATGGAGTGGAAGCACCATGGTTCCCCAAGGCCTAAGAAGTTCAAAAATCCGCTGAAAATGTTCTTGCTTCAGCTTTTTTTGGATATCAGTGGCATAATTATTCGATCGATTACCTAAAAGAGAGTTCGACTATCACTGGAGACTCTTATTCTAAATTACTAATCACCCTGAGAGAGAATATTAAGGAACCATAACCTGGCAAGCTGAAACGACACTACCTTGTTTGCGATTTCCTTGAAACAATCAGATTTATTAATTCTTAATACTCTGTTATTTAAGGATTTCTATAATATTCTGTTAAGAGATGTATATTAACTCAGTGTCTACATAACAAAAAAATAATGAACAATAATAGTCACAAGAACATACTTTAATGATGTAAAGCAGACCTATATGTCTTTCTGTACATATTTATTTTCACAATAGGTATAGCAACTGTCTTTTCGTAATTATTAGAGATGGCATATTGATGCCACATACATAGCTGGAGATATTACGATTGTTATCGGGTTTGATATCGGCAACTAGCCGTGCGAATGAAAGGAACCTTGAATTGCAAATTAGTATTCAGTCCTGTCGTGTATAAATATGCCACGCTCGGTGAGCTCGCTTAACCGTCCAATGTGGAATACAGTGCGTAAATTCATTGACAATTTCCCGGATCTAGAATGCGATGGATGTAGAATAAAATGCATAGTGTGCAATAGCTTTTTGATGTGTCGTAGGAGAAGAGATTGCGAAATACACGTAAACAGTATAATCCATGGCAACAACAAGAACGGGTATACCAGATTTTATTTTAATTAATGTTTAACTCTTGCTGTGTGTAGTATACCATTTGCTGTACTAGACCACTAAGTATTTATCTCCTTTTGGAATAAATACGCTAAGTGCGAGTTGCCAAGTCGGACAAAGTTACGAAATTTTCTATCTTCTGCACGCAAAGATATTGAAAGAAGAATGAAGCGACGTGGTTAATGTTATGGTACGTACAATGGAACCTCATCAACTGTCTCCTGTTATGTTACTTGCTTGCAGACGAATTGAAAAGTGTATTGCCAGTGAGATTTTGAAGGTGGTGTTGAAGTCATTGGACAAAGTTGAAATTTTACCAAAGCAAATATTAATGTTTGTGAGTGACGATGCCACAAACATGTGTCTTTAGGTCGATTTCTCAAAGAACATAGTGCCAATCTCTTATGTAACGAGCAAAATTCACGCTTTCAATCTTGTGGCGCAAACGATTCGTGAATGTTATCCACGAGTAAATGATTTAATAGCTAGTACAAAGGCAGTGTTTCGAAAGTCCTCGAAACGTACTCGACTATATTACCAGAGCTGATAATTACGCGTTGAACAACATGGCTGAAGGCTGCGTTTTCCTATCATCAATATTTTGATAATGTAAAGAAGGTAGTTTTAAAATTCAATCCGACAGGAGCTGCATGTATCAAGAACAGCCAGGAATAATTTAAAAATCCTCAGGCTAAAGAAGATTTACGAATTATACACGACAATTACTTCGGACTAGCAGTGGGAATAGAAAAATTACTAAATATTTCGATGTTGTTTGTCGGCTCTGTTAAAATTGTGAATGCTCTTGACGCACAGCTATGCGCTGTTGATGTCGAAAGAAATAAGTGTGTGATAGAAAAACTTTAAAGTGTTTTACACAGTTCTTTTTCTATTAAAAATTCGAATAAATTAGCGTCGTAATATGTAGAAAGCTTATTTACATTTACATTACTTCGCAAAAATGCAATAAATTTGCACAACTGCCTACTAAGGGCAAGATATATTTCATCTGTTTCCTTGATGTGACTCAAGGTATTTCCACAAAGATTTGAAATCACCGCCTTTAATAGCTTACTGGTCAGAGCGATGGCCCAGCAAGCCATGCACGTGTGTTCAAATCCTACTTAAGGACGAATTTTTTTCTATAAAATATTTGAATAAATTAGCGTCGTAATATGTAGAAAGCGTATTTACATTTACATTACTTCGCACAAATGCAATATATTTTGCACAACTGCCTATTACAGGCAAGATATATATCATCTCTTTCCTTGATGTCACTCAAGGCATTCCTACAAAGATAGGAAATAACGGCCTTTAATAACTAGTGGTTAAAGCGATAGTCCGGCAAGCCATGCACGTGGGTTCGAATCCTACTTAAGGGCGAATTTTTTTCTATGTAAAATTCGAATAAATTAGCATCGTATTATGTAGAAAGCATACTTACATGTTTTAGACAAAAATTCCGATTTTCGCATATTAAAACTAATTTGTGAAGGTGCGTCTAAAGAACCATTAAGTTCTTTTCAACATTATTTTGAATATGTAAATATAACATCATTAGATGTGGAACGGTAGTTTTCGGCAATAAAACGCGTTTATTCCGCACGTTGCACTGGCGTAAGTGAAACAACTCTGGAGACATATCTGATGATTCGAATATTTGAAAAATCTTATCCAGATAATGAATTCACTGATAATTCATAATGCTATAATTTTTTCTTATAATTTAAATTAAATGCAAAGTTGCATGCGTACGCCGCTGGTATCTGTGTCGAATTTGCCATCTCTAGTAATTATGTAATACTATGTGTTAGAAAAAGAATGGGAACGACTAAAATAATAGCAATAACTTAAAAACATACAGGCTTCGACACTTTTAAGCATTACCGACATGCTGTAGACTAATAGGCGTGTAACAGTAGTAAATACACATACACAATGTTACACATTTATATAAACCTGACTATGATTTATAGAAGTAACAGCAATTTTCATGTGTAAGTCACTACTAACTTATTTCATCTGTGCGCTCATGTGTAACTTTCTCCTATATGGTATCTGTTTCACGTTACTGTGTCTTTTCAATAGAGGGCGCTAGGATTATTTGCAAGAATACGTTTTTGACATTTAATAACTAGCAAAGCTACACCCAAAATTTCAACTAGGCATGTCAAATAGTTATTGCCTCACACGATTCGTAAGCGAATAAGCTCGTAATTTATTGCGAATATCGGAAAAAGCGTACCTACTTAGTGTGATTGTTTCTAGAATTCCGGGCTGGTACCTTGGTACTGCTTCCTTCTTGGTTCAACGTTGTAAAGTTCCGTACCAAGGAAAGTCTGTTCAAACCATACTGAAAGAGATGTCATCGGTTTACAGGAAAACTTAGTAATGGAAAATGGTCGGCTAAAGAAGGAATTATTGGAGCCGATACAAGTATCGTTAAAATGTTTTATAATAATCTTGAATATGGTATGAATAAGGTCAGCACAAGATGGGTACCCGTCGCCGCAAAAACAACAACGCGTGGAATGCTCGCTTCCTCTAATGAAGACAAGAATGGCGCATTGAGTCAAATTATTGCTGGGCATGCAATTTTGGTTTTGGTTCATCATTATGAACCTGACTCCAAGCAAGAATTCATGCAGTGGCATAAAAGAGACACCACCACCACCTAAGAAGTTTTAGATGTTACAGTCGACCAGAAAACTCATGGCGACGTTTCTTTTTTGAAGGAATCCTATGAGTAGATTATAAAGATAAAGGAATTTCTATGACTGGAGTATACTACGCTTCAATCCTGGAGTGCTAATTATTCGAATTTTTTAATTGAAAAAATTAGATCTTAAGCAGTAACCGAACCCACGTCCATGAGTTTTCGGACCAATGTTCTTACCACTAAGCTATTAAGGACTGTGATTCCGAATACATCGGGAAGCCTTAAGTTACATTAAAGAAACAGGCAAATCATGGACGTGGATTCGAATCCTGCACAGTCGTTAATAGCTCAAGTGGCAGAGCAATGGTCCAGCAAACCATGGACGTGGTTTCGAATTCTGCTTAAGGGTGAACTTTTTCAATTAAAAAATTCGAATAATTATCGTCGTAAAATGTAGAAAGAAATATTTACATTCACATTACTTCGCGAAAATGCAATTAATTTGCAACAAGTGCCGACTGCGTGTAAAATATTAACATCTGTTCCTTAATGCAACTTAGGGTTTGGGTTTTTCATAAGAATAGCTAAAGCCTGATTATTTAACAACTGTTAGGTCATTGTTTTTTGCTTATATCGACAACTAGTTGGAATACGCTTTTATAGTATGGTATCCGATTTGCAATGTCTATGCGAATGAAGTTGAACGAGTTCACTAGGTTTCTAACGTGTTTAAGTTTTAATCTGGTTGGAAGCTAGCCTGAGAGGAATATTGAATGTTTCGGTGTCTTGAAAAGGCATGGATTTAGAATGACGTCAGAAACATAGCGTTTTATTTGCGTCAATCACCAGGCCCTTTATCTAAATTTTATTTCCTTGTGCCATGTCTTGTTTCGAGAATCCGTTTACAACACTTTTAACACTTAGTCTTCCTGTAGCGAGATCGAACATTGTTCAAAGGGTACTAATGTTTAATTGTGCGCGCAACACATATATATTCTTTCGCGACATATTTACCTGATCAACGTTGACATTTTATACATAATAGTTTGTATATGTGCGCGTATTATATTGACTAACTCTGGGTGTTATCCTTATTTTAATGTCCTTTTGGATTTGTACCTATAGATCTAAATAAAAAATTGTTCTTACTATTATTGTCTAAGAGAGTTTGATAAAGTTTTATTAAATATAACAAATATTAATTTAATTCTGAAGTTTATATTTTGCTATCTTATTTTCCTTAGTGTTGAATTATTTACTTAATTAAGAACTCACACCAGTGACTTAATCGTCAAAAACCTTATATATTATAGCTAACCTCGTTACCATGTTTATTACGACAATAATTCTGATTGTCCGTGAGGGAGCAACTGTATACTAAAGGTCAATACTTAGTACTATCACTGAGTTGTCCAAAAAGGTTACGTCCTGACATTTCCCAACGTGAAGATTTATTCAAAGTTATTCCATCTGTCCGAAAACTAATGATAAACGTGCAGCTTTACCCGTTCCGTCCTGAAACCGCCGAGCGAACATTACTAGCATCTCCTGTTTGAGAGGAAATTGCTCCATATGTCTTTCACTTACAGTTTTATATCTTCACGTTTTATGATCACAGATATCGGAAATCCTTTAGATATTTTTTTGAGCGAAGTAAATATAAATTTTATTTCGGGAAGTACTGCTTAGTCTTAAAACCGAAGCGGTCAATTAACAAAATATTTTTAGATTTTTAGATAGGATATATGTAATAGTTGTAATTTTGTAATAGTATTTTTGATTGATAGTATTGATAGTATTATATGATATAAAATAAAGAGCTAGATATAACTTTCTTAGTTTGGAGATTTGAATACTTTAAAGTAGATTATAATTATTCTTTTGCATATTAAATTTAGTCTTTCAATTCTATAATTTTATCTCATAAAGAAACTAAAAGTATTTGGTATTTTTTTTATTAAAAAGGGAAGTTGTTAAAAATGATATATCTATTAATTAAGATTTACAAATGTCAACGTTTTATTTACAAATTGAAAACAAATGTAAAAAGGACCTTTCAAATCTATTTTAAATTATGTTAGGAAAAGAATTATAATTCGAATGATTAGCAAAAATTAATAATTATTGATATAAAATTTTGACATATCCTGTATTTGATATATGTATTAATATTTCAGTGACAGATGAATTATATATTAAAAATTTAGAGAGACATGATCTGAAAAAAAAAACAGATGAAGAACGAGAATAGAATCCTTGTTGAGAGAACTCTGAGAGTAAGAAGAAAAGTTCACTCTTGCGATTAAATATCCATAAAATACTGTAAAATATAGATAAATTATATAAAATAAATGTAGGTACTTACCTGAATTAGTATACAGAGTATAAATTAAATTCCAGAATTATAAATATCTGGAGATATTTATTTCAAATCGAGCATTTTTCAAAAGGATTTCGGACCACCAAGTCGTAATTTTCCATAATTAAAAAAAATTTCAAATACATACACTTTCCGAGTAAAAATACTTATTTTCATTGTTTTCTGGAGAAAATATTGCTATACATAACAAGAATTTGGTTCAGAAGAATATTGCCAAAATATTCTCTTTAATATTGCGTCCAGCCAGTAGCCAGGACCAGTATTCCAGGAGAATTTAGAAATAATTATCAGAACCTCACGAGTTAAAATATCGGAATCGGCCTAGTATTTTCCGAAGAAGTCTTATTGTCTCCCTAAAGTCAACGAGATCCTCCATATGAAATTACTGGACCAATATTAAATAGAAAGTAAAGGTATTCCTGTACTGCAATTTAAATATCTGTCCTTAACGTATTTTGTTTTATTACATATAAAATATTTAAAAAAAGTAGGTTTGAATCCATCTAAAATAAATAAGCTTTAATATTACCAATCTTGTAAACTGTGTTAAAATAGTATATTAAAAAACAAGTTTCATAAGGCACCATTTTGCCGCACGAGATCAGTTTAGAAAACGAGCCGCGATAGCGGCGAGTTTTCTAAAGAGCGAGTGCGGCAAAAGGCCTTATGAAACGAGTTTTTTATACTGTTTTTTCTATTTTGCGTTTTTTACATTAATAAATTGCTTAAATTGGAATTATTTAATTTGAAAGTTCAGAGTTTAATTTTTATTTAAAGCATGCAGTTGGTCACATTGATACTTGACATTTTCAAATTTAAATCTTGCTATCCGCGAAGTATAATATATTACATATTATTTATTAATTTTCGTTAACATTACTTGATATTTTATTTAAAAATATAAACATGAGTGACATAGAAACATATATATGCTGTTGTCAATTGTATACAACATACGTTGTTTGTGTAAAATACGGACATATATCATATCTGTCAAATGTACATAAATTCTTAAAATCAAATGACAGCAATGGTATTTACTTCTGTATTCGAACAACGCCAACATTGAAAAATGAAAAAAAGCGTATCGAAGTGAAGCTCATTTCGATACTGTTTTGGGTTTCATAATGAGTTCATTTCGAACGCAAAATAGAAAAAAGAATACATATACCAAATACTTCCCAGACAGTTAAAACATAATACTTAGTTTATCAATTTTTCTATGGTTAGTTTTATCGAAATTCATATTCCAATTAGAAAATCATATAAAACGAGCTCTTACATACAATGTTTGTATGGTCCTTTTGTTTTGTTTTTTTTTTATGTATCTGTGCAAAGAAATAATAATTTTCTGAAAGAAATATATTCAACATTATTAATAATACATATTAAATTAATTACAATATCAATAAACTTACATTTCATGATTTATGGTGGAATCATTTATTTTATTAATTATTTCTTAAATAATACAGGTAATATAAGATATAATATTGTATTCTGCTCGTTGTGAATCCCACTCAGAGAAAGACGACAATGTGCCTACGATTGTAACTACGCCGAAGCTTGAGTTATTTGAAAAGAAACGGGACAACTGATATAAAAAGAATAACTATTGGTAGGTAAATAATTGAAAGTATACGAGGGTTTCTTGATAAATAAAAAGCATTTTTCAATTTAATCATATCTATTTGATTTCATTTCAATTTGATTTCAATTAACATTATCATATTGATATATTTATTTAGCTGAGACCCCTTTATTACAATATATATATATATATATATATATATATATACAGGGTTGCTATTTTGTATGGAAACGGTCAAATATCTCGAGAATGGTTCGAGATATCTAAATGAAATTTTTTATACGGATATGAGGAAATGTTTAGATTTTTTGGTTTTATTTTCATTTTTTTCTTTTAATTTGTCAAAATTTCATTAGGATATCTCGAACCGTTCTCGAAATACCGTTTCTTTACATAATAGCGAATCTCTTATTGTTAAATAATTAATAGATAATTAATTTTCTCTTGTCAAGGTAATATAATGATGGATGTTATTTTCTTAATTTGTGTTCACTTCTATATGGTAATTAATGTAATACAATACAAAATCCTCATTTTGTCTGGGCAATTCTTTTTCTATTTATCTCTATACAAATTCTATTCGATTCTATTCTATTCTATTACAAATGCGCTTATTTTTATTATAATATATTTACTCGGTTCATTAGTGCTCATGATAATTTATAGATGAGGCTATATAGACCAGGCTATATTTTAGAGACTCTTTATAATACTTTTAATCCTCGGGGTAACTTATCTGCGAGTTGCTGTATCTCAATATATAACTTAAGTAACATGGAGAAAAAAAAGAAAGATTTTTATCGTTTTAAACATATAATGGTTTATTGGTTTCTGGAAAACAATACAGGAAACTGTAAATTAGCCATGTGTGGGTGTATAAAATAAAATATATTATTAATATGTGTTTTTATAATAAACCACGCGACAATTATTGATTGTAAATTTTAATGTTCTAAACAATTATAACTAGAGAAATCTACTGCTGACATATGTAAGTAATAATAATAATAATATTGGTTTAAGTTAATATTTTTAGTTAAAATATCTATCAAAATATTTATGAGTAATAATGTGTAAAATTGCAGATATTCAAAGTACTAGTTATTTGAAATTATTTTAATTGCATGGAAAAAATAGAAGGACTAGCCCAGGTAGCATTTTCAGTACTACGAAAACCTTCTCTTTTAAATCGAGGGTCTAAAACAGTTGCTACTCTAGTAACTGATCGTCCTTCTTATGAAAATAGCCTTGCTTTAACAGATTCCAAAAGTTTGTTCCATAATGTCTTCCCTTCCTCAATCTTTAATTCCAGTAGTGATGCTGTCAGATAATTATATAGTCCAATAGTTATTGCGACTTTTAAATAAATAGTAATATATTTATTACCTACAAGAATTTCTCACTATTGCTTTTTAAGATAAATTTCTCCATTTTATAAAAGCACTTATTCGTAAGATACCACGGGTGTTATTTGCTTTTATCATGTTACTGAAACGTCCCCAATACCTAGGTTACTTTCGGTATTAGAAGTATGATGTAATGTGAGAACGTTCAACAATATCATAAAATGGTAAAATCACTAATTTTACTATCTTAGATATATATCATCCTTAAAGAAAAACTATCCATCTTCTTTGAATTTGTTAGAAATATTTAAAATTGTCTTCGCATAAGGTATACGCCTGTTGGGATAATTAACTGTTTTAAATAAATTATGTATTTTTCAATAAACTGTATTTAGTTTAAAATTTAAGTATGAATGAAAAATCATAAGTATTTGACAATTGGAAAAGTATCACTAGTGTATAACTGGTTGCCTACTATGCCACTATACGTTTGTGCTTATGTGTAAAGCTAAAAGAAGAAAAATCAATTCATTATACCTATGTGCAATGATAAAAAGGAACCCCGTATATATTTATATATGTCATCATTTCGGTATATGTCATAATTTGCCCCATTATGTGTAAAAATATTAAGACATCTTCATATATTAATTGAAAAGGAAAGCAAAATTAGTTTCTATTTTGGTTGGTATTTCAACATGTTGCTTTTGAAATTGATTTTCATTTTGGCTCCAAGCGATGGTATAAATTTTCGTTCAGTTTTGTAAATTAATGTAAGCTCATTTGCAATTTTCATAGACGTATTTTGTGTTGCGAAATTTATCATCTTTCAGCTCGCATGAAATATTCCATATGTCTATGCTTTAAATAATAAAATTGAATTTCATTTCTACGTACTCTGATAAGGCGTTTAATATTCTTTATATTCTTGAGTTTAATATATATGAAACAAAAATACTAATAACTAGAGCTGGGAATGTTTGCGGTGTGCCAGGATAGTATTCAGTTAAACGCACGAATATAATGACCTTGTTTCGATCGGTGATGCATGCGTGATTTTATTGCTTTACGTGCATTCGCTATTTATATCACTTAGGTATGTCAGTTATGTGTACTGTATATAAATAACACACTTACCTTATTTACGATTATTATAGCATAGCGCCAGGTGGATAAGACTTGCAGTAGGTTTGTAGCATTAGATACGTTTCCATATTTGTAGCGGTGAGCGATGTACGCCGTGATGAATAAATTTTTTTATATTTTGAGAAAGACCGCTCGACATCTACGGATGTAACACACGCACAATTAAAATAATCTTTATAGATAGAAACCGAATCTACACTTGCACCATTAGTAATTTGTTTTAATCTGGTAAAATCAAAATCATTGTTTATCACACTCTCGAACTTTTCTATTACATTAACATTTTTGTTGTCATTTACTGCGCATAGCTGGGCGTGTACATCGTCCAGTATTTGCAGTGACTCCGCTAACGATAATGCAGTATTTTGAAATTTCTCGATTGCGTTAAACAATCCTATATGATTGTTATAAATAGTTTGTAAATCTGCATCAAGGGAAGGGTTTTGAAAGAGTCTCTGGCTTTCCTTAATGGCTACAGCTTCGGCAGGATTGAATTGTAGAACCACAGATTTTATTTGTTGGAAATACTTGGCATAATAAAATGCCGCCTTTAACCAACTTCCCCAACGTGTAAGGATTGGCTCTGGTGGTTCGGGAATACCAGGGCACCGACTGTGAAACTCTCGAATTCGTTTGGGAGATTTTAGAAACACTTTTTTTGTGGTTGCTATTAATGCATCCACCTCTGGATAACATTGCCGAATAGTTTGTGCCACAAGGTGTAAAGCATGAACTTTAGATGTCACATGCAAAAGTCTCTCACAATCTGCTTTAAGAGAACGGCCTACAGAACGCATTGTCGCAGCACCATCGCTCATAAACATCAGGAGTTGATTAGTTGAAACTTGAAATTTTTGTAGCGTATCGAGCACTACCTTCGTAATTACTTCGCTAGTGCACTTTTCCAATCTTTTGCTGGCTAATAAAATTGGAAATGTTGATTTGACAGGATCTAGTACACGCACTATAATATTCACAATAGAATGTTTCTTTCGATCTGTCGTTTCGTCGACACATACCCATAACTGTTTATCATTTACTACTGCTTTCATTCTGTTTTCAATGTCCTCACGCACAATTGGTAAATAGGTGAGTAACGTTCTCCGTGACGGTAGCTTTTTATTGGAATTGTATTTATTCCAAAAGTCGTGAAAGGCTTTTTTATCTAGCAGGTGAACTGGCACATCGCAGACGAGTAGCATTGTCAATAAATCGAAAATGAATTGCGTTTTAGACAGCACATTATTTTTTTTGTCTTTGTGGTGTACACTTTCAACATGTCTTTTACAGTCGTATTTGTCCCAGCAAAGTAACTGTTTATCGCATAATTTACAAACCACTTTTGCTCCATTATAATACAAATCGGGAAAGTCTCGGATAAATTTCTTCACGTCGTTATACAATGGGCGCTTTCTTGGCTTGGGCACGTCCGTCATACTTATTAAATAGAGCTCAAGACAACACACGATCACGTTGCCAGTTCACGACTAACTAAAGTGTTTCGCTGCATCGTGTTTATACGCTGGTGGGGATGCACTACATACGGTCCTGCCGTACCGCAAACATCCTCAGCTCTACTAATAACATACTTTTATTACTTCAGTTATTCAGTCATTATACTCAAATATTTTTTAAATCGAGAAATATAGAAATAATAGTGGTCCATTATACTTATAATGTTGTATCGGGAGAACATTAGGTAGGTTTACTATATTTGAGGTGACAGCTAAAATCGAAAATTAAATTATATCTTTCACCATATTTTCAAATTAATTCTTTATGTCAAGATCAAATCACATCTCTAAATACTTAATGAAAACCAACTTGATATTATTAGTCCATACTTTAATTTTAAACTGGAAAAATCGAAAATATAAAAAACTGCAGGGTATGTATGAACAGCAAGTGGATCCAAAATAGTTAGACCCGGTTAAACTGGGCAATTCCAGTGACGGTAGACTTTATCTCGGTAATTTAGTAAAATAAAAACTTACTTTCTATTGTTGTAAAGTCATCTTCGATTGAACGCATTCATCTGCACCATTAAAAGACCTTGCATAGTACTTTCTTTATTTTTTGTATCAAAGTACACAGATGTTATATTTTATTTATTAATTGTATATTCAGTTTATATTTTTATTTTTATGAAATGGCGGTTCTGAAAACAACCTTGTTTATTCTAATACACGTGAACTTCTCATAAAAAAACATGAGAAAAGGTATAGCATAATAATAATAACAGCAGAAACAACATAACCTAAAGTGATAATGAAGCGAAAAATAAATTCAATCAGGGCAAGTGCTCAAAGTTTGCAAGCATAACCGTGCTTGCCACAAAAGAATTTGTAACTATTTCAAGAGTAATTGTGACAAAGCCTTCTTGAACGCCGCCCCTGAGTTGTTCTTCTATAGCAATAGGGTACCTGTATAAAACATTTTTAACGTAATCATAAAGAATTCTTTCTTCCAGCGGATTTAAATCGGCGGCCCGCGCAGGCCAGTGTCGTGGACCACCACGACCTATTCTTCGATCAGGATACTGTGGATCTACAATTTTTTGGTGTGCCATCGTGTTGAAACCAGTTGTTAACAAGAAAAGGAAGTGAAATGTCTTCCAGCAAATTGTGAAGTTCTGAGTTCAAAGATTCTGCATAAATGTGTCCCGTTAACCATGCATGGAATTGGAAAGAGCCTACCTAAAAAGAGAAGTTAGATTACATGTAAACTAATTTTTATTGAAGACATATACACGATTGCCTAATAGACCACCCCACAGATTTATGGAAAATCGTTTTTGAAATGCTCTCGAAAATAGAGCATGTGGATTTTGTTCTGCCCAGATGTGCCAATTAAGCGCATTGTAGCATTCTTGCTGCCGACATCAGTAAACAAAATACGAGATACAAAATTAGGATTGTTTTTCTCTTGATTTAAAAGTAATGTACATAATTCTCGTCTGGCAGGGTGATTTTCTGGTTGCAAATGCTGCACATGCGTATAATGATGTGGATGTTGCCCTTCATCACTCGATGTACAGAAGTTTTCGAAATATTCAATTCATGTGCAAGTTCTAATTCTTTCAGTACCCTTTTCAAAGGCATATGAAATAGCCTCCTCGTTCCTCTTCAATAGTGCGTACAGCTCTGGGCGCGCCACCAATCTTCTTTCTAGTATGTAAAATTTGGTCTGTCACGATTTTTTGTGCAATATTCCTGAGGATTACTTTGTTATCAGGATGACCCTGTTAGGAAAGTGTTGGGCATAAACGCTTGCTGCCTCTCTAGCATTACGTCCATATTCTTCGTAAATTATCATTTCCACATAATCCACGGCAATATACATAATAAAAGTGCACGGTTGAGCACGATGGCGGTACTAAATCGATTTGAAGAGACTCTTCTCAAAAGTTCAATAGTCGACCAGTTACAGTTATATAATAATAGATAGCTTACAAGGCTTCGATTTGTTGAATTAAAATGTTCTTTTCTTGAACGCCATTCAAGATACGAAATTTATTCTTTGACATTATTTATTTGTCATTTTATGGTAATGTCTCTTTTTTCTCTGAGGCGCGAGTTCTGGGAGACCCTGTATTTTTAATATAGATTTAAAATCCGCTTCTTGCTTACAAGCATTATGTTCCTGTAGAATTTATGATTTTAATTAGTGTTTGAATTTTCTGGAAAATAATTTGAATTTGTATTAAAACACTGTTATTTTAGGCAAAATTTAAC
Organism: Melolontha melolontha; assembly: GCA_935421215.2. Classification (NCBI taxonomy): domain Eukaryota; kingdom Metazoa; phylum Arthropoda; class Insecta; order Coleoptera; family Scarabaeidae; genus Melolontha; species Melolontha melolontha. The sequence goes on along the minus strand of OW285236.1, from coordinate 84,956,200 downwards.
GATTGGTTTCCTTGGTTTTCTATATTAAGTACAAGATTGGGAATATCGGTTATAATTGACTCGTCTCATTACTCATAGCGGTTTTAGGATTTCTGGAGATTGAGTAAACATGTTCGCAATTCTCGCATAAACAAATATGTACAGACATCGCAGATTTGCGGCATAGGTTTGAATTGAGATATTGTTTTTGCTTCCATCTCTATTTATATTAACGTTAAAATAAATTCGTGTTTTAGAAGCGAGGATTTTTTCGAAAGATGATAAATATTTAAGGCAGAAAATTTAATGAATAAATGCTTGGCGTGGTATACGCCGGATATTTCCACCGAAATTTGTTTAAGGAGCAAATGTAACTTCAATAAATTCCTGGTGTGCTCATCGGCATTAAAGCGAAAATTATTGCGGGCGGATAAGATCCCCGAACTGTATTCTGTAGATTAGATTTTAAGTATCTCGGAGTTATTTCGCTTAAGTTTTCTAGAACATTTGTGTCTCGACTCGTGGTAATGGCTGCCTGAGAAAATTAATTTAAAATTAATTCGAAAACTATCGGCGTGGGATGGGTATCATCATCATTATTTTTCCCAATGTATTTTATTCGCCCGAAATTGTATTAGGTAAACTTCAATATTTAAATAGCAATTTAATTTTGTCTATACACGAGGGTGATTAGACGGAAGCGGTAACTTTTGAATGATATATTTGCTTTAGAGTAAAAAACATATTTTATATTTCAACACAATTTCTATTCAATTCTATTCACTTAGCCAGTAGATATTTTCGCCGGTTCTGGTCCTACGTCTTATGGGTGAAACAATATGTAAGACAGATTTCCTCCTCACAATTTGATTTCGGTAAGTGCGAGAGAGAGAGAGAGACAGGGCGAAGGTAGAGACAGAAGGAGTGATAGGAGGAGAGGACCGGAGAGAAGGCGAGAACTGGGAGCACTATATCTAGTAGCACGATAGGTTACACTAACAGATTGATAGGCGTTAATTACACGAATTTTGAAGAAACTACATACAGGCTGTAAAAAATGTTGACTATAATAGCTGATATTGTGTGACGTATTAATGAGAAATGATAACACAATGGAACTTCTAAATAAATACATAACAGGTTTTTCCTTTTGAAACAAAAGATTAAATTGTTATTAAATTAGAAATCATTAATTTTCTACTTTTGAGAATACGAGTATACCACTGGTTGTTCCATATGTGGTAGCCATGCCATTATCCGATGTACATGATGTAACAAATTTCTGTGTTTTCAACATTTCTTTGAAGAGTTTCATCACCATGTGGAATAATCCATTGTAAGTTTAAGTACAAAAAAATTCTATATTGGTAGGTGTTTTAAGGTGTAATAAAATTGACAGGATGATGCTGTTATATTATTTTTAACTCTAATGCAAAATAATTTATAATATAGTTACCAATATTTTTGATTACGTACTAATACGTAATTAACGAACCTTTCGTTGCGAGAGAGAAAATCATATTTCCACCGTTGCATATCAAGTTTGGACCTATAAAGCAATTCGTGTAGGCTTTAAATCGATATGGACTTTGCCTTGGGTACTTAATATGTAAATTTTCTGAGCCTAGCATGGAAAAACTGAATAAAGATGGCCCTCGAATAAGACAGCTTAGAAAAAATCACTTGCCACAGAAATGAACGAGATCGAATCTAATGCTTGATATTCATTTGTTCAAGTAGTACAAAATTTTCTTGGCAATCATAAAGCAACGAATTACATAGTATCAGTGGAATATATACTTTCTAAACTTAATATTCTTGATTCTAACATGAACATAAAACTTCACCACCTCCACAACCACTTAGATCAATTCTCACAAAACCTAGGTGATTGTAGTGAACAGGGTGAAAGTTTTCAATAGGACCTTGAGACGATGGAAGAACGATATCAAAGAAGGTGTGATACCCACATGATGGCCGACTACTGTTCGAGTCGGATACAAGATTTTTTTTAGTAATAAGCCATAAATGCATATTTATATCTACTTTATGAATTAAATACATTACTTTTTATTATTTGTTTTTTCATGAGACTTTGCCGAAGATACTGGTACTTATAACTAATAAAACTCATTCAAACAAACATTTTTTGGTTAAACTTTTCCTCTACCTCTCACCGTTAACGAGTTATGCGCAGAGGGCAGAATTGAAAATTTCCAATTTTCAAAAATTCATTTCACCCAGTCAGGGTGATTTACCGCAGAAAAAAAATTGCGTAGTACATACCTGTATGTGACGTAATGTTCCCAAAATTTCATAATTTTTTGAATTTCCGGGTTCGGGATCTGCCCTTGTAAGTTCAATGTTGAACCACTTTGAACCACTTTTGTTAAGGAAATACGAAGATTGCCAAATTAGGTGCTTATTAACATATTTTCCTCTATCATTTGCAAAGAAGTCTCTAGAAAGTTGTTATAAGTGGAGTGCAAAATATAGTCGGCGCATCATAGGCGTGCACTTGATACTAGGTAAATAAAATAAAATAAATAGTTATATTTAATATATGAAACATGAAACACTTACCCTTTTCAGCAGCGACATACTTCTATATACGTATAAAATACTGCAACACACGTAAACACAGCCGAACGAGATGCATACTACACTACATACATACCGTGACTTTTTTACATCACTGACATAACACATGAATACACCTACGTTCAATTTTAAAATAATTGTTTCAATGCATGGGAACGTTATGCAACCAACAATGCGAGTGTCATCACTTGTAATAAAGCATTTTAATTGTCAGTGTCAACAAAGTGTAAAAATAATTTATTTAACATTTAACTTACACAAACAATATTAAAATAAATTTTATGGTAAATTGAAAAAAGTTTGTCTTTATTTATAATTCTTTAACTTTTTCATAAATGTTCGAAATATCCACCTTCACATTCCATACAATATGCGAGTCGAAGTTTCTGTAAAGACTGTGTTAAAAAATTCGGTTTATATATTTTTTAAATTAGGTGAATACAAATGTCAAATGCTAAAATATTTAAAATGTTATTTCGTTTATGCACATTACTGACATTGATTTTGGCTTTTGTTGAAACACATAATCGAGAGATGCTGGTTGCATAATATTCCCATGAATTGAGGCGCTCTTTTTGAAACTGAACATAGGCTATCTCAAGAGATAAGAAAAACTCACGGTATATAAAAGATAAAAAAATATAAATTTTGAACAAGTATAAAGCTGGAAACAGTTTAAGGAAAGTGCGGGATCTGTTTTCTATCAAATATCTTGACAGGCCCATCTATCGGAAAAATTCAGGCGATTACTAGAAAATTTGATTTTGATGGCTGCATAATAAATACACACAGAAAGAAAATTAAAAACCCCACATTCTTTCAGAAGACCTAAGATTAAATATGTTTTGTTACATTGAATGCCTCATGACACCATTCAGTAAAATAGCACAATAATTTAATATTTCTAAGACGTCTGTATTTAAAATTCTCAAACAGTACAAATACAAATCTTACAAGTTTTCTAATTACCGACAATTATTTCATGAAGATAGAATAAGACGTGTTGATTTCTGCGAAACACTATTTAATTTATTAAATGAAAATTATAATATGTTAAAGAAAATGCTTTTCACTGATGAAGAGTCGCTTTCTTCGAACACGTATTTTTCCTCGATTTGAAAATCTATCCATTGAAGGTTCCTTGTTTCAAATGGATTTAGCCCAAATTCATTCAACTGCGGCAATTACAAATTTTGTAAATTCAAGTCTTCCTGAGGGAGATTTATCGCCAAATGACTTTTCTTTTGGGATACCTTAAATCTAGAATTTATGATAATGTAATTTTCACTAACATTGAAGATTTAAAAGTACAACCTGCGACGAATTACGTACCAAACCGGATTTTTTAACACACTCTTTGCAAGAGTTTCGTAATCGACTCGCATTTTGTATGGAAAGTGAAGGTGGATATTTCGAATATTTATGAAAACGTTAAAAAATTATAAATAAAAACAAACTTTTTTTCAATTTACCATAAAATTCATTTTAATATTGTTTGTGTAAGTTAAATGTTAAATAAATTATTTTCACACTTTGTTGACACTGACAACTAAAATGCCTTATTACGACAAGTGATGACACTCGCATTGTTGGTTGCATAAAGTTCCCATGCATTAAAACGTTTATTTCAAAACTGAACATAGGTGTATTCATGTGTTATGTTCAGTGATATAAAAAACTCAAGGTATATATTTTTTAAATTGGGTGTAAACAAATGTCAAATGCTAAAATATTTAAAATGTTGAGCGATGTTGGTTGCACAACATTCCCATGCATTGAGGCTTTCTTCTTGAAACTGAGCATAGGCTATGTATACAGATAAGAAAAACTCATGGTATATATTTACTTTCAAAATTGGAAATGTACTTTGAGACACTTTCAGTAATAATTTTAAAGGTATCATGATGACATATGTTCTTGCTGATCTTAATATTTATTAACCCAGATAAGCCTGATTTTTTTCCTTAGCAAGATGGTTTGTAAATTAATTTTTTAATTCCTAGACTAGCAGAAAAATATTTAAAAAATCGTTATCCATATATTTGATATAAACATAGGTCTTTTAAAAAGGACTTCAGCTTAATAGACGTCTATGACCAAACTAAAATAAGAGACAGAAATTTAATAATAGTTTATTTATAGACATCTAAAACGTATACAAAAAATATTTTATACAGAGAATTAACTTCGAACATAATATTGATAAAAACATTCTTTGCGATGTAGTCCGGCGTTGCACTTGTTACAAATGAAATTTACTTTTTTTGTACAAAACATTTGGTTTGTTTTTTCATTATATATGATAGGTGGTCCGTATGGTCAAAGCGAGAGGTTTGATGTAATTAGAACTCCTAAAAAGCACCACATTTATGATTCAGATATATCTTCTACGCGATTATCCTGAGATGCATATAAGTTACTAAATTACGCACGTTGGCAATAAGAGACTTGTTAAAAAATAAACAAAAATGATCTACGGCATCTAAATTATTTTCAGTTGTACATGAAGTCCAGCTTGCAGTTGGTTCAGGTAAGCCTTGTCCTAAAACCCAATTGAACGTTTTCATTTTTTTAAGCGGAACAAAGTGCAATAGAGGTAAACTATCCTCTTCACCTGATGACTCTTCTGTATCTTCTTGAGGGAGACGGCTCTTCAAAATTCGTCTCTGCTTGAACTCTTAGTAAAGCCCATAGTAAAAGCCCTGGATTTCCATGCATACGTCGTCATTCTTTCCGGAAACTTCATCTGTAATTGCCCCATTAGCATTGTCTGCTCGAAATATAGTGATTGAGGTGCGGATTCTTTGATCTGATACTTCTGCTACTGCTTTCTCCAGCTCATCCATTATGTCATGTAGTTTTAACGGGCGGCGATCTCCGTTACAGAATATGTGATAGCTGGTTATAATGCAAAAGTCCTTTTTAAAATACCGCGCCATATTGGCATAAACTGACACTAGACGAATGGTGTTTCTTGAACCACACATAAATACTGAAGTGTTAATGAGTAAACATTATGTTATTTTTCAAATCCGCGAGAATTTATAAACTGTTTAATTATACTTACCTCCAGTTGTCCACATTTCAGTTTTTTCAAATCACAGAATTGATATTGAAGCACAATTTCTCAAAGCTCTAGTAGAATCAACAACAAACGAATGCAAACGGTTAGAAATGTAATTCGAAGTTATAAACTACCGTCATATATTAGCAAACATTAGAAACTTAGCGCTTATGAAAATAAACAGGTATCTACAAGATGGCTTTTAAAATGCCTTTAGCTTTATATGGGTTAAGTAGAGTTGATGTGAGTGATATACAGTCAAAATTATGATAAAACTAATTTACCACGCATCGACATGGCTGGACATCTTATTTACATTTCTAGACATAATTACTATTAGAGATAATTACGTTAATAATAATATCATTGCATTCCAATGGCGGTCTGATTATTTTCAATGTATGTTTTACTCTGTTTACTGTAAGTTCCGATTTTCTAAATGTCCCTTCCTCTCCACATTGTTACCGGTTAACTGACAATTACAGAATAGGTTATGTCTGATGTCACTTAAGGGATATATGGGTTATGTTTTTGTATTGATCAGTGGTGATAGCGTAGTAATGAAATAAAGAGCTATTCATGAAATTTGGACATATTCAAGTAATTTATAAATACATATAAAATATATCAAATACAAAAAAGCTAATATTCCTACCCACATATTTCTCCACACGAAACAATTTATAATCAATGGTACATGAAATAAATTTAATAGGAGAAAGATCGCACTACTTTGCTTGAATGGTTTTGTGCATATAATTAAAATGGATAAGAAACAGGACAAAAATTATAGGGGTCGCTAATAAGTAATGAATGAACACAATCCAATAAATTAAGTAAAAAAAATATAGGTAACTATTTATTTGAATATTGAACTATAGAGTAAAAATTTAGAACAGCTAAAAAATGTTTTGTAATATCAATGCACTAATTCTATTGCAAACACACGAAACTCATTATATATATACATATTACACAAATACAGTAATGAAATAAGTTGCTTTAAGATCTATTAACACAAATTACATACAGCATTATTAGAGACTGGATCGAAAAGTTATTTTTGAGGTCTTTACTTAAAATTAACCAGAATCATCACTATCACTTGTATCAAGATAAATAATAAATTCTGCCATTACATTTTTTCGATCACAACCTCCTTTTTCCACCTGTTTTCCATAATGTCGTCAGCATGGTTGATACAATTCTTTCTTCTCACATTTCTGGTGTTACATGTTAGAGTGCATTCTGCCATAGTCTCAAAACCTTCTCTGACCCACCCCCATATATGGGGAGATATTACCGTTGTACTATTTTTTCGCAATTCCCCATACATTTTAAACTGCATTGAATATATAATGATATGGGGGTAATCTAAGTAGGTATGTTGTGTCCATACTTTTCAGCTAATTATCTGCCACAAACACTTGTCTTGGTCTATGCCTTAAATTAAATAATTTAGTAGTGCTAATTATAGAAGTAAAAAAGAAACTAACTGCGTAACAAGTTGCAGGAGTTGTGGTTTCAAAGAGTTGTAATCGCATTGTATTTTATTTTCATTTAACCAACCCAGATGATATCAAACTTTTTATACATAGAAGTTTTTTAGTAACACTATGCTGTTCTTCAAACCATAGCAGAAAGTTACTTGAGTTAATTTCCCCATGATAGTCTAGACCATTTCGTTTAGATGAAAATGTAAGCGAAGCTCCGGGTATAAATCTTTTTCGGTTACCAGCATGAACAATAATATATCTAGAAAGCATAATATATTAACTGCTAAACATTTGTAATACTAATCGTTCACTAACCTTAGCCTATCAACTTTAGTCCTTTGATACTTTTAACGTTCTAATCGTGCCACTATCTACCTATAGTGTCATTTTGGAAAATATATGTTTCATCTACAAAAAAGGGCTCCCACAAATAATTCACATTTTTATTTTTTATTTACTATTTCGATACATATCATATATTGTATTCAGAATAGCCATTTGATCAAATTCATCAGTATTAGTAACAGATCCTATGTTTTTTTGGACTGCTTAAGTCTACCATGTCTAAGTCTATGTCTACTAAGATTGCCGATTACTATCGCGATGTGATTGTTGTTTTAAAAAAATAGTTAAGATTGATGTTAAAATGCGAAGTTTAAATAAAAGAGAGAATAAGTACGCAGTAGTAGTAAGAAGAAAACCGGTACTAATTAACTCAAACAAATTCAAATGTCAATTGTTAACAGCATAGATGTAAACAACAATTTGTATGTTGCACATGTGCATTTTAGAGAGGTGATATGCGAATATATTTGTTTTTTAATAATGGTATTATCGCATAATGTAGATGGTGAAATTCTATATTATGATGCCTTCCTTAATCCCCTTAATTTAATGAATTTCGAAACTTAGAGTGAACGGGGTATAGCATTGTTTATTCAATATATTTACTATTTTTATATGGATTATCATTATTTTATTTTATTATTTTTGTGATACCTTTTTATTATTAAAAGCACAATATTCAATAAATAATTTTCATTGCATGTCAAAATAATTAATTTTATATTATTCGAAATGTACAATTCCAAAGCTTAATGATATATAAATTAAAACAAGCCATATGTTACATCACGTAAAATGAATTATTGATTTTCATTATTTAATGAACGAACGCAGGCTTTGTTTGGGTAGCAAGTCTAATTCATTTTACAACAACACAAATTTGTAAGCGGAACAATGGAGGCTGATGTCGGCAAATAAACCCTCATTAAATGATATTTTAGAAGCAAAACTAGTTGAGAAATGCTTAAAATATCCAAGTCAGAATATGCGAGTTTTAATTGAGAAAAGCTTGTGAGCTAGTTAGGAGTGCAAATTTCTAGTAGTAGTAGATGGGATTTAAATTATTATATTGGAAGTGGTTAAACGCAAAGCCATTAACATTTTTTAGTTAGCTTTTTCTAGTTTTTAAAGTATATCATATTAGTTTTGTACAAACTTGTGTCTTGAATATTAAAAGTTTGTACTTTCATTCAGAGATACAAAATTTATAGATTACAGGGAATTAATTATTCCATGTTTCAAGTATACACCCTGGAGAGAGTAAACTGGACGATGTGGGAGGTGCCAATACCACACCTATTTCAGTTTGATCTCCCTCCATAGTATTACATTTCGTATATAAAGAATGTTTTAATTTAATTTTAGATTATATTCTGCACAAATATATTTCGAATTTAAAATATTTAATTTAAATAATTAAAAACTCTAGCCATTTTGTGTATCTTTCTTTATAATAGAAAACCATTTCTTCTGTTGTATCGTACTGGTCATAAATGATAGCCCTTCGAAAGCTACCTGATTCAACGGTCACTCATATTCAACGTTCATTTCAAATTTCTATATTACATTTCATTTTTAAATTTAGTCATTAATTAATTACGTACGTCTTCTCTTCTAAGTAATCTCAAGTTTGATGTGATTTTTAAGCTTTTTTTACAAGGAATATTTTAATGATATTTATTCCATCGATATCGCAACTCTCTAGCTCACGTTTTTAAATGGTTCTTAATACTAAGACATCGTTAACTTCGTTCCCTCTCTCCATATTGGATCGTAAAAGATAACCTTTTCGACAACGAGTGTTCTCTTCTACACAAAATGTTCTCTTCCGTTCCACACCTTCGTAAGATAAACATATCAAGCTCAAGACGTGTGCTTCAAGGATCCAAGTGTCGATCGGCCTTGATTTTGACATGTCCAATCGCAACATGCTTGCAACGCAAAGGTAATCGATATTGTTGAATATGTATATTATTATTTTCCTTATATTCACATTAATTTAACTAATACTTCTTCTTCTTCTGTTTTGGGTTAGATGCCAGCACGTCCACGCACTTGAGCACACTGCTCCTTGTATTATCCCCAATAGATCTCAGTTCCACTCTGTTTGTCTTGTGTCCTCGATAAAAGCCACTATCCTCCTCAGAGGAAGTTTGAGTACACTCGTAGCATCCAATAGATCGCTCCCGAAATATTTCTGTCTGAGTTCCTTCAGTTCCTCACACGTGCATATTACATGAAGGCTAGCTTCTTCCAGTTTGTCACATCTTCTACACCATGGCTCGCCAACCAAGCCCATGCTGTACAAATGCTTCCTTAAAGGACAATTATTTTAATTTCTTTTTTGTTACTACGAATTAGGTTTGCTGAAAATCTTTTGTCCAGCTCCCTTAGTAGTGTTTTAGTATGGAGTTGATCTTCCGTTAACCTCCATTTCTTTTTATGTTCTCTTTCTAGCCATAACCAGATCTCCCGTTTAGCGGAATCCTTAGTGATTCCACATACAGGTTCTGGTCCTATGAAGTTCCTATTAGTACCTTCTTTGGCTAGTTCATCGGCTCATTCATTCATCTCATTGCCTTTAATTCCCTCTTGTCCTGGCACCCATATCAGCGACACACTATTGTCTTGTGCCACTTTATTGAGGACCTGTTTACAATTGTATTAAAAATACCTTTCTATTATACAAAACTGGTGGGGTTTTACCCAATCATGTATGTTTCAATTATTCTGATACATTACGCATGCGGTTAGTCCGTAGTATGAGTGAAAACACAAACAAAATGCAGTTTCTAGAGAGACGGCTGTGCCATCTTTGGAATGGCGTCGTCGGTTCGCATTGGTTATGTGCACACGGCGAGGTACTTCGGCTGTCTGACAACAGGCAGCGCTGAATTTACTTCTACGCTCGGTCTGGATAATTTCTGTGATATGGCGATGTGGTTCTTTTTTGTGAATGTGTCTGAAGATATCCTTTCTCCAGCAGGGGCGTACCGATGAGCCTGTAGAAAGGCGAAATACGTATCTGCGTCTCTGGGGAGGGATATGTTCGGACACGTTCACAAAAAATATTAATAGTGAACCTGTATTTGTGTTCTTCACGCCAGATTTTTGATAATATTTTATATTATTAAAAATACCCTTGTATTAGTATTTTTTATGTAGAATTTAGTAATATTTATTAAATATTCATGGCACACTTGAATATCAAGATATAAAATAAACATGTTTTTTTTTAAATGGTTGTTTTAAATTACTACTTTCTAAACTTTCTAGTAAATTTAATTAATTGCCTTTATTTTCTAAATGTAGAATTTTAAAATCCTTGTTAAAAGTATGGTTTTCTTCTAATAGATGATCAGCAAAAGTGGAATCTTGAGAGATCAAGATTCCACTTTTGATAATAAATTAAATTTACCGGATAGTTTAGAATACAATAAATTAAACAATCACAATGTTTCTGTTAAGACACAGTCTTAACACAAACAATATTAAGTTTAAGTTTACATTAAGTACTACATCGCGAGATTTATCTTAAAAAATTAGGTTTAAGTGTTTTTTGTAAAATAAATAAAGCATTCAGAAAACACCAACTTTCAATATAACTACCATAAACCAAAATAAATAGGTAGCTTATATGGAAGTTACACCCCGTGAGCGGTAGGTCAAACACAAAATTATATATTGTTCTTCACTAGTCGAATACAACGCAATATTTGGTTCTACGAAAGTACATTTACAACTACAGAGATTTACGTAATTTCGCTTTTTTATGCATGCAGGCTATACGATAGCGAAAAGCTGCAAGTTGAATATGTTCTAGATTTTAAAACCGTTCCATAAATATTATGATACACAAATGATGTATGTTCATACTTATCTGGAAAATAAGAGATTATCAGACAGTAGAATATTATTTTCATATTACATAGAAAAGTACAAAGATTTTTAATAATATCGAAATATTATTAAAAATCGGATGTGTAGATTATAATACAAGTTCATATTTATGTGAAGATTGCTTTCCAGACATGCAGACACGTATTTCATCTTGCTATAGATTCGTCGGTAAAAGTCATCAAAAGACAACATAGGAGAACATTTAACGCCGCTCATTGATTAATGTTAATATTAGGAAAGGCAAACCAACCATCGCTGTCTTCATGATAAGTGTAAGACTTGGTCAAGGCTTTCCTTCTGACGTACACAGTCGCAACCGACGGAAACTATATTCACGTGTCTCCACTATACATCGGTCAACTCCGATAGCGTATATAACAAAACAATTTGGAACATACTTGAGTGGGTAAAACCTCACCATTTTGTGTCTAAAATAAAAATATTTTTAATAATATTTTTATATTACTAGAAATGTTATTATTTTATACAAAAAATGGTGAGGTTTTGCCTACTCGAGTATGTTTCAAATTATTTCGTTACAGACAAAGGCAACTATTGAGTGTGGATTAAATACCACACTTAGTTTAAGACAAACCGAGTTAAAAACGTTTATGTTACTTCAAGAATTAAGTTTTTTATCTTTTTTATTATAGGAAACAATATTATATCTTTCAACAAAACTGTTTTAACAGTATTATTACGGGAGCATTGTCAACTTTAGAAAAATCTTTAAGAATATTTGCTTAAATAATATTTGCCTCTAAATGCACTTTATTCAATATTCAAGAGGTTATGCATAAGCTACATAAGTGGATAGTGTGGAGCCTGTATGGAGATTGGAGTTTCTTATTGTTAATCATTATACACTCAGAGTCTAGAACGGGTTTAAAATTTCTTACCCAGCACTCTCCTTTAAAACGAAATGAGAGGCCGTGGTTAAATTCCATTATCGTCGATACCAGATCGAGTAATTAAGAGATTAGGTTACATGGTTTTGTTATTACTATTAAGAAATAGGTACATAGGTTAGTATATGTGGAATTTTCTTTTTGGAAAGGGTTAAATTTACTTATCCGTTACGACCTATTTTAGCCACATTCAATTAGGATGTTAGATATATTAAAAGCTAGTTCCTAACATGTTTTATCCATAAATTATACACTAGATATTTCAAAAAGAAAAAGTTTATACAAGTCTAAATTTTCTTTGATTCTCAATATCCTCGTTTAAAAGTGTATGCATTTATTAAAAATACATACTTTCACAGTTGCCGTTAGAAAAATCTAGCAGGGTAGAATACCCTGTCTGCTAGGAAAATAATAATACTATTGATAGTAGTAATATACGTAAACATAACTTGTGCTCTATAATTTGATGGAATCGAAATTTCGTTTCATATGTCATGTAATTGTATTCACATAATTGACTATTTTCCTAAATATACTGGTAGGCAATTTTATGTAGTCCATATTCAAATGTATGTGTGTTATGGCTTGTAGATTTCTTGGTCGTTGTCAATGATTGCTTCTGGGAGTCGAGTTGGAACCGCGTCCTTGGCACTGCTTCCTTCTGGGCCGACGTTTCGTCCACTGTTACAAGGGACATCTTCAGGGCTGCTACAATGAAACTGCATTTGCGTTCCCCTGAAATAGTTTCGAGAAAATTGCAAAAAAAAAAAGATAAATTGCATACCTATGGAATGTTAATGAAAAGATTTTTTTTAATAATTAAGAATAGATATAATTTAGGAAATTGTTTCTCAACTTGGGGGCCGCGATACCCAAGAGGATTCCCTTGATATTAAAGGGGAGTCTCGAAATTGCCTAAACAATAACAAAAAAATCATTTTATGAGAAAAAATCGTTTATTAAAAACATTTTACTTACAATAAGTGCACATGTAAAGAAAATAAATTAATGTGATGCTTGTATTTGTTCTTCAATTAAAAATTTTTCTATGCGTGGATCTACATTAGAAACACAAAAAAGCAAATTATGTTCAAGGGATAAGTGACGATTGCTGTATTTAGCTTTTAGCGCAAACATATACGAAAACCCCTTTTTACAGAGATAAAACGTGGCGAAAGGGACTAATATATCCAATGCTTCTGTGACTAAATTGCCATATTCATTTCTAGGAGCAAGCCAAAACGTATTCAACCTTTAGATGTAAATCGCGGTTGTAGCGTTTTGTCGGCAGACATTTCGAACAGCAGGTCGTGAATCTCAACTGCTAACTTAGCAGCGACAAAAACGTTTTCACTAAACGGATTCACTACACATCTCTTCCAGAAACTATTTTTATCTTCCCGGAAATACACCGCCAACTGAGTTTTCAGTTCATGCAATTGCATCTTCATGCAATCCAAACTGTGGTGAATAATGTGTCTTGTTCATTCAAATTTTTGTCAATATAATCCGAAGTGAGCGGGAAGGTATCCAAATTTTTGATTTGAAGGCGAATAATCCAGATATCGAGCTTCTTAATGAAAGCATGAACTTTGTCATTAATAAAATGTTTCGATCACGTTCTTGTAAATTCACACTCAAGTCGTTTAAATGTGAAAATACATCAGTTTAGTAAGCCAATGACAACATATACTCATTATTTTGTAAAAATAATGAGAACGGCGTTTGTTTATCCCAGAAAAATGTTATTAGTTCATTTCGCAATTCCAATACTAGGCTTAACACTTTCCTTCGCAATAACCGTCAACTTTTTTATGGAAGAGAAGAGATTTTTTATTTTGGCTCATTTTATCGCATAATTTAGCAAACAACCTGTTTTGTTGGCTTTCAATACGGTTGACTTTCAATAAAATTAATAATTTTTACAGCTTCACTACGAATTTGATTCAGATTTCCCGGAATGCTTTTGCGACGGAAATATGTGTGCGTTCATTCTGCCCATGGTATAAGACGATCTTTTAATATATTCGTTAATCCACTGTTCTTTCCTGTTATCGCCTTTGCACCATGACTCCATACTGTAATGCATTTTATACAATCTATGTTAGTATAGTTTCTAGTAGCATAGAAAAATCAAAAAGACATTATCCTGTTGTAGAGACTTAAAAAATTCATTTCGTCCTAAAAATGGAATTTACTCGTGAACATATCCGTGCGAATAACTTTCAACGTGGATTATCACAACAACAGTGCAACGACGAACTTAATTCGACTTTTGGCGATGAATCACCATAAAAAATCAGCGTATATCAGTAGTATGCTGAATTCAAACATGACCGTGCTTCGCTCACTAACGAATTTCGTAAATCTCGTCCCGAAAAACTTTACCGCTGTGCGTAAACTGACATTATAAGATCGTCGTGTGACTTATCGTGAAATAGAGGTATCCTTGTGCATTAGTGGGATCAGCATACATTCAATTTTGCATGAATATTTGATCGTCAAAAAATGTGTTCGCGTTAGAATCCACATAATTTGATAATCGCTAAAAAAACGCTCGTGTCGATTGGTCGAAAGAAATGCTAAAAAATACGATCAGGGTGTTTCAAAACACGTTTATAACATCATAACTGGTGACGAATCATGTATCTATGCGTATGAGTCCAAAATTAATCAGCAATATACTGTATGGGTCTTTTAAGATGAGCCAAATCCAACAAAATTTGTTCGCACACGAAGCACGTCGAAGCAAATGGTTGCTAGTTTCTTCGAAAAAACCAGACATGTTACATAAGCATTTGCTTGCCATAAGTATTCGGGAAAATAAGGGAAGCCAACCGCCGAAGACGGATCATTCTCCACCAGGACAATGCGAGCTCTCTCACATCGGCTCAAACAAGAAAGTTTTTGAGAACTGAAAAAGCGGAATTGATGGGTCATCCGTCGTACAGCCCTGATTTTACACCCAATGACTCGCAAATCAAAAATAAATTACGATGTCAACGTTTTTCAATGCCTGAAGAAGCGGTTGATGTTTTCAAAATGTATATTTTGGAGGTACCTCAATCGGAGTGGAAAAAGTGCTTCGAAAGCTGATTCAAACGCATACAAAAGTATATTGATCTGAATGGAGAATATTTAGAAAAACAATAAAGCCATGTACGATGATTAATTTTAGTTTCTGTTCTCTATTCCCAAAATATAAAAGACATCCCTCATAATACTTGTAGTAAGGAGGTTGGAATGTTGTAAGTGTAATTCGCAGATTTAATGTATTGAATTAGCATTATATGTTTCCAAATTATGTGTTGTTTTAACCCTAGATTACGGGTCATTCGTAAATTTTACGATGCTCGTAAGACATCGTACTTTTCGCTTACTTACGGTCAATGCATCGAATTGCCTTACTGAGTACATTCTAGTCTAGTATTTAGATAGACAGTGTAGTGTGTGGTCGTTCTGGTTTCCGACCCTAAAGCGATTTTTCGGCGATAGGTTCGTAAATTTTACGAAAGTCCCGTATTTACGTCATTTTATAAATTAAACTGGTTCTTATTTTTCGTACCGAATTTAATTGTTTTAGTAATAGAAATTTGAGGTAAGATATTTCTTCATTATTATTATTTAAATACATTATAATAAATATAGTGATTTTTTTATTAAGATGCAAAATCGAAAGTTTTTGACCGAGAAGCAACTGGAGGAGGAAGCGGCACGTGCCATGAATGGAGAAGAGAGTGATCCAGAATCATTTGACGACAGTGATGGTAGTGACATTGAAGAGGACATTTTGGAGGTTGAATCATCTGCCTCCGACAGTGAGGTTGATGAAGATAATAATTCGGCTGTTTGTCTCATCCAACAAAGCTTTAGCCCAATTCAATCTGAAGAAGAAATAGAACCTAGTTTAGATGAAGATGATATTCCTTTATTACAAGTACGTTCACGTTCAAAATATGTAATCAACTTGAAAAACAAACGTTTAAAAGGCAAGAATGGTCACAAATGGTCATCTGAGCTGCCGCAACAATCCAAAAGAACGGCTGCTAGGAACATTATACATTTTATAGCTGGTCCTAAAGGGGCTGCAAAAGATTGTTCTAACCTGGATGAATATTTTTTACATTTTTTTTCTGACAATATATTTGATATTATTTTGCAACATAGAAATGCAGAAATCGCCAGACAGGCCCAAAAATACAGCGGCCACCAGAATGTTTCCCAAACGACAAAAGACGAACTGAAAGCCTTGTTTGGTGTTTTAATCCTTTCTGCCGCAAAAAAGATAATCATTTGTCAGCAAGGCATATGTTTGATAGCACTATTTCCGGCACGTTTTATAGATCATGTATGAATTGTGATCGTTTTTTGTACCTTCTGAACTGTATTAGATGCGATAATAGAGAAACAAGAGAAGAGAGAAAGGTAAATGATCCTTTTACACACATTCGAGAAATTTGGGGAATTTTTATTGACACATGTAGAAATTCATATACTCCAACTTCATACGTCACCATTGATGAACAGCTTTTGGCATTCCGAGGACGCTGTCCTTTTAGGATGTATATTCCTAACAAGCCCGCGAAGTATGGGATAAAAATTGTTATGGTATGCGATTCCGCCAACAAGTATATGTCAGACGCAAGCCCTTACTTGGGAAAAAAACAGAGAGCAATGGTTTGCCTCTAGCCGAATTTTATGTAAAAGAGTTAACGAAATCAATTCATGGTACAAATCGCAACGTTACCATGGACAATTGGTTCACCTCGGTTTCCCTTGCTGACCAGTTGCTACAAAATCCTTACAAATTAACTATGATAGGAACTATACGCAAAAATAAAAAAGAGATACACAAGGAGTTCTTCGATGGAAATTGTCGAAACGCAAATACGTCAATGTTTTGTTTCGATCAACAAAAGACATTATTATCTTACATGCCAAAGAAAAACAAATTAGTTTTGCTACTTTCAACTATGCATGAGAAGTCAGAGATCGTAGAAGAAACCGGTAAGCCAACAATAATTCATAACTATAATAAGACCAAATCAGGTGTGGACACCTTTGACCAAATGTGTTCAAATATGAGTTCCAGCAGAAAAACACATAGATGGCCATTATGTGTGTTGTATGGAATGATAAATATGGCCAACATAAACTCTTATGTTATTTACACTTTTAATACATTAAAAAAAGGCGAAAAACCTATTTCAAGATTTCAATACATGATTGATTTAAGTCTTTGCCTTGCCAAACCATGGATGCAGTATAGATATAATAGCAAAACTTTACGTCGATATCTTCGGCAAGACATAGCTCAAATCCTCGGTATATCAAAAGAAAACGTTGTGAACACACCCCAAGACAAGAATAGGAAGACCTGTTTCTACTGTCCAAGCAAAAAAAGGCGCATGACCACTAATTATTGTATGGAGTGCAAAAATCCAATTTGCGGCGAACACCGAGGAGATATTTGCACCGTATGTTGTGAAAAATAATAAAATATGTTGGTTTTATAATTTTAAACGTTTGTTCTGATAATGACGAACGTTATCTTTTTTTTGTATTTTTTTAAAATAAAGTTTGATAAGGCAATTTTTTTTTTTTATTGAGTTGTAAAATTTACGATAGTCCCATAATTACGTTTGGCAAACACAGTCCCGTATTCTAGGGTTAATTAATGTAATTTAATAAATATAACATATAACATATAAGCTTATGTTTCTATTTGCAAAAGCTACTATATTTAAATCAAATAATGTATTTCAGAGCAACGATATTTATCTTTGCTGTTGTATTAAATTTAATCTATTTTCTTATAACTGCCTAAAATAACCCATACTTTATATGAAACAAATACAACACAGAGCGCTAGGAAAACTCAAACAATATAAATTCCGAGAACAGTTCTTTATAAAAATATTTACAGCGGAACGTTTTCTTGGAAACGTCAACTACATAAGAGGGCTTTTAATACATGAGGCTGAAGATCCATAAAGCGGATTGATAACGTTACTTTCTCAGAACAAATATATCTACCCTATATATTACTCAAAATTCTTAAAAAGAACTGGTAAAAACGTATTTAATAATCAATACGAAAATGAAATAAATACAGGAGAGAATAAGGTATATGTATGTATAGATCAAATTATTTAAGAATAACACAATAAATGATTTTTGAAAGATTCACAAATTATATATCTTTTTAAATATAATTAAAGGATGTAAATTAATTACATTTTTCGCGATGTAATGTAAATGAATTAAATATTGCTTTCTACATTTTACGACGCTAATTATTCGAATTTTTTTTTGAAGAAATTCACTCTTAAGCAGGATTCGAATCCACGTCCATGGTTTTCCGGACCATTGCTCTGCCACTAAGCTATTAAGGACTGAACACCCAATAGGACTTGATCAATTTTAATAAAATTCATACATAGATAGAGAAATATGTTTATTGTCCAGTAAAATACATACATTGTGCAATAGACTTGTCCAATAATATAAATACATTTAACTTAAAATTAAAAAAAAACTGTTATTGCTCAACGACGGCCAAAAATCGATGGAATATATGCAATTAAACAATAGAAAATGCTGTAACTTTCGCTTAAACTCCCGGGCACTGGTGAGCGTATGAACGTTTTCTGGGAGTCGATTAATAGTTATTTATTGTACAAGTGTGTTATGTTACAAATAAGTCACGCGAGAAAATGTTTAGCTCACGAGGCTAGACGAGTGAGCGAATGGCTTTTAATGTTTTATAAATTTGATGTTCCATGTCAAATTTAAATTATAAACGACTAATGCAAAAAGTTCATATACAGTAATGCAGTTACTATGGAGAATAAATAATGCAAATCAACAAGCAAACAAAATTAGTGATTGATTAATAATACTGCAGTTAAAAGTTGATGGTAATGGAAGAGTTGCAAGAGGCTGTTTTCATTCCGCTAGAAGTTAAGAAGGAAGCTCAAGCAGCATGTTATAAATTACGGCCAAAAAAATCGAAGGATAATTACGACAAAGAATTTCGTCATTTTGAAGAATGGAGAAAACAGCAAAGTATCACTGGAATTAACGAAGAAGTTATGCTGGCGTATTTCCATATTTATAGAAGGAAAATAGCACCTTCTTCATTGTGGACGAAGTATTCCATGTTAAGAAGTACTTTGAAAGTGTATATGAATAGTGACATATCGAAATACGGAAAACTGATTTCCTATTTGAAGAGTAAGGCAAGAACCCACAAGTCCAAAAAGGCGAAAATCTTGGAGAGGCTGCATATAGAGAAGTTTCTGAATGAGGCTCCTAACAATAAATATTTGATGATGAAGGTATTATTTATTTTCTTATATTTAATTCAAAGTATTTATTCATTATTCGTTCGTGTATTCTATGCAGGTTGCCTTAATAAAGGGTATATCAGGTGCGTGTCGTTGTGATGAAATAACTAAACTGAAAGTTGACGATATAGAAGATAAAGGAGGATACTTGTATGTTTCGATACCTGCCACAAAGACAAACGTATCTAGAAGTTTCACTGTTATGGCAGAAGGATTTACAACAGATATTCTTGACCTATACAGAAAATATGTCTGTATGAGACCAAAAGGTATTCCACATGGCAGATTCTTCCTAAATTACAAGAAAGAAAAATGCACTATCCAGCAAGTTGGAATTAACACCATTTCTAAGATACCTCAGAAAGTTGCATCTTTCCTGAACCTACCAGAAGCTCAATTATATACAGGACATAGTCTGAGACGTTCGTCAGCATCTCTTCTGGCAAACGCAGGAGCTGATATTACAACAGTTAAACGACATGGTGGATGGAAATGGTCCACTGTGGCAGAAGGTTATATACAAGATTCAGTATCCAACAAGATTGATATAGCCAGTAAGATACAAGGTCCAGGCAGTCTAACGTCCTCGACTTCTGGTCATCAATTTTCTGTTCAGGATACTTCAAATACGTCTTCTAGTATAACTCTAAATTCGAATAACCTGAATGCAGAGTCAGATACAAAGAGGATTTCCTTCAACATTAATATTAATGTAAATGTTAATTAGTTGCGATTGTTTACCCTTTAGAATTAATATAAATGTGTTAATACTATAGCAGTTTGAATGTCTCTATGCAATCTAAATTTCACCTTGTTTTATCTCACTAGTGAGATGAATTATGTTTTTAACTCACTAGTGAGTTATAAGTAGAGCTGGGGATGTTTGCGGTGTGCCAGGATAGTATTCAGTTAAACGCACGAATATAATGACCTTGTTTCGATCGGTGATGCATGCGTGATTTTATTGCTTTACATGCATTCGCTATTTATATCACTTAGGTATGTCAGTTATGTGTACTGTATATAAATAACACACTTACCTTATTTACGATTATTATAGCATAGCGCCAAGTGGATAAGACTTGCAGTAAGTTTGTAGCATTAGATACGTTTCCATATTTGTAGCGGTGAACGATGTACGCCGTGATGAATAAATTTTTTTATATTTTGAGAAAGACAGCTCGACATCTACGGATGTAACACACGCACAATTAAAATAATCTTTATAGATAGAAACCGAATCTACACTTGCACCATTACTAATTTGTTTTAATCTGGTAAAATCAAAATCATTGTTTATCACACTCTCGAACTTTTCTATTATATTAACATTTTTGTTGTCATTTACTGCGCATAGCTGGGCGTGTACATCGTCCAGTATTTGCAGTGACTCCGCTAACGATGATGCAGTATTTTGAAATTTCTCGATTGCGTTAAACAATCTTATATGATTGTTATAAATAGTTTGTAAATCTGCATCAAGGGAAGGGTTTTGAAAGAGTCTCTGGCTTTCCTTAATGGCTACAGCTTCGGCAGGATTGAATTGTAGAACTACAGATTTTATTTGTTGGAAATACTTGGCATAATAAAATGCCGCCTTTAACCAACTTCCCCAACTTGTAAGGATTGGCTCTGATGGTTCGGGAATACCAGGGCACCGACAGTGAAACCCTCGAATTCGTTTGGGAGATTTTAGAAACACTTTTTTTGTGGTTGCTATTAATGCATCCACCTCTGGATAACATTGCCGAATAGTTTGTTCTACAAGGTGTAAAGCATGAACTTTACATGTCACATGCAAAAGTCTCTCACAATCTGCTTTAAGAGAACGGCCTACAGAACGCATTGTCGCAGCACCATCGCTCATAAACATCAGGAGTTGATTAGTTGAAACTTGAAATTTTTGTAGCGTATCGAGCACTACCTTCGTAATTACTTCGCTAGTGCACTTTTCCAATCTTTTGCTGGCTAATAAAATGGGAAATGTTGATTTGACAGGATCTAGTACACGCACTATAATATTCACAATAGAATGTTTTTTTCGATCTGTCGTTTCGTCGACACATACCCATAACTGTTTATCATTTACTACTGCTTTAATTCTGTTTTCAATGTCCTCACGCACAATTGGTAAATAGGTGAGAAACGTTCTCCGTGCCGGTAGCTTTATGTTGGAATTGTATTTATTCCAAAAGTCGTGAAAGGCTTTCTTATCTAGCAGGTGAACTGGCACATCGCAGACGAGTAGCATTGTCAATAAATCGAAAATGAATTGCGTTTTAGACAGCACATTATTTTTTTTGTCTTTGTGGTGTACACTTTCAACATGTTTTTTACAGTCGTATTTGTCCCAGCAAAGTAACTGTTTATCGCATAATTTACAAACCACTTTTGCTCCATTATAATACAAATCGGGAAAGTCTCGGATAAATTTCTTCACGTCGTTATACAATGGGCGCTTTCTTGGCTTGGGCACGTCCGTCATACTTATTAAATAGAGCTCAAGACAACACACGATCACGTTGCCAGTTCACGACTAACTAAAGTGTTTCGCTGCATCGTGTTTATACGCTGGTGGGGATGCACTACATACGGTCCTGCCGTACCGCAAACATCCTCAGCTCTAGTTATAAGCTACATAATTGATTTAAAATCGCCATAGTTATAGGTCTATTATTAGGAGGTGTTGGATAAAAATATTTTTCTACGACTGTTAGTGTAAATAGCGAAAATCGCACCAATAAACCCTCTACTAAACGCTTCATTACGCACGTGTGGTGTAAATTAACTCCGCCCATGAACACATTTAACTGTCAATTATAAATTTAAAAAAATTAATAAAAGTAGTATGGAACAGCTATATTTTCGTGTGGTTAACTCTAAATCGTGAAATTTAAATGCAATTTATTTGAGTGTTTGTAATTTTTCAACTGATTTTTTAAGTTGTGAGAAGACTTGTTGATACATCTTTTCGTTCCTAAAGATCTTATATTGGTAACACTGATTTTGGATATTTGATATTTGACATTAGAAATTTGTATTTTCACATCCTTGTCTTCAATAAAAGAAATTTAGAAATTTTGTCAGGATCATGGCGGTCGTAGAAAAAATATGATACAAAACTCGAGTTGTAAAGCAATTACTCCCTCGTGGGCTAATATGCTATTTAGAACTCTAGTTACGTAATATACTATTAGGCCCATTGAGACTGGCGACCTTTTAGTTATGCTTAATTTATTGTATGGCAACCTGAAATTATTTCTCTGCCTGGTGCTATATACATGAAAGTTGAAATTCTTCCTAAATCGTTTTTGATTCTTGAAAATGTACATTAACAGCTCAATATGTACACACCAGGCAGAGGCAAAATATTATATTGTTTGAAATACTATGCGCTTTTGTGCGAGAAACACATCATAAGCGTGCCATGAAGATCCCCACACAGCAATTCCATACGAAACCCTGGAATACACCTGTCCATAGTAAAATCTGCTCAAGTCACCAACACGTAGTACATGTTTCAGAATTCGAATTTGATAACATGTGGAGCTGATGCTATTGGTCGATTTTTCACAGTGATCCTCCACCAACTCAAACATTTAGCAGCCCCAACATCGAGCGAATTAACTGACGATTCATGACCAACAGCCGCATTATCCACATTAGTATCCAGACCAAAATCTACCCTGGACTGCGCTGTATGAAAAACTATAAAAGGCGTTTTTGCAAGGTTCATATACAACTTATTGCACTGAAACCAATAGTTCAACTGTTTGAGAACTTCATTGTGTTTATTACGCACACTTACAGGATCAGCACTCGAGACCACAGCTGTAGTATCGTCAGCATATATATTATTGTAGGATGTGTGCTTTACTAATAGAAAATAATTAATAAAAAGAAATACTGGGTAAAGTTAAAGTAAATTCAAATACAAATGAAACAAAGCAGTGTCATGATAATCATTGAATCTGAAAATTAAAATTACAAAACGGCAAAGAAATGCAATAAATGTCAATGGGCTTAATATTTTTATTCTATTAAATTATTATTGTCAAAAAGCAAACAAATATATGTGCATAAAAAAGCAGTAGAATATAGAACATGTATATTTAGTTACCAAGAAACAATTTTAAAACATGCATTATTAAAATGAGAAATCAATTTATGAAAATGTAAATAATTAATGTAAAAACGCATCCACACTAATATTACTTAAAAACAAGGTATTTATATTAATATTAATTCTAAGAAAAAGTCATTACATATTTAAAAATTCAATACAGTTAAAAATAACTTCAATCACAATTATATACGTAGACTTCAAGTGATAAAGTGAAACAATTGAACGACGAGTTCACAGTCCGTGAAATGGAAGATTCGCTAAAAATCGTCGATGGTGAAATACGTATTTTCACTGTAGCGAGTATAAAGTCTTTATTAAAAGCGTTAAAGCTAAGGCGATTAGCTCAAAAACATCGCCAAATCAAAGTTAATTAGTAGTGCGAACATTAAAGCGAGCTTCAACAAAATATTAAGGTGAAATCTTATATAAATCGCACAGTGATAAACCGCTGAACTACGTACGGCAAACGTATAGAAAAACAAGATAAAGTAACATGAAAATATAATCCACGACGGGACTGAAAAGACAATTTACTTATCCAGACAAGATTGGAAGAAATACTTGAATTCAAACGGCCACTAGAAATTTGAAGATTCCAGAAGGAAAGATTCGGCCAAAAATTTCACGAAGCGGGATAGCATTTGTTTTCAAACGGCGCCTGGGGTCAGAGCAACCAACCACAGCCAGGAAAGAGGCAGCCAATGTGAGAACAGCAAAGATCTATGAAAATTTGAGAGGAAAAACGGCTAGTTAGCCTAATAAAACGTTATCTGTCAGGTACATCATTAAATTAAATTTCGAAAAAGTTAGAAAAGAAATTAAAAATCAGAATTTATTATTATTATTATCATTAGTATTAGCAAATATATGTGAGGCACGTACCTTTTTGCGAAGCTTTCTCAGATAATAAAAAGTCACATTATCTTGTATACAAACAAGTAAAGTTTCATTCCGTAAAGTTAACAAATATAACTACTATGTCCTATAACCAGAGTTCTTGCGTCTACTGAAAGTATTAAGAGATATTCGTTTATGTTGCTTTAGAAGATTTTATGAGATGTTTAATTCAAAGGTTATATGAGAATCATAACACTTGTTTGAATAAGAAGCACGCGTTCATAAAATTGAACAACCACTTTTCACAGTTATTTACTTATGTCTATTTGTTAAATAAGGATTAGTTAGTATTTTACTTACTTTTTTATCTTAACAATATACCTAGCAGCACCAAACAATCGAAATAAAAACAGTAACTTCAAATTTATCTGTCAGAGTTTATGAGCACTTGTCAAAGTTGAGTTAATTCGATAAAGTGTGACTAAGGTTTATATCGCCAGCACCCCTCTGTTGATAAGAGCAAACATTCAAGAAATCGATGAGCTAGAAATTAATCTGGAGCAAATACAAAGGAAGATACAATTCAGATATGAGATATGTAATTTATATACATAGCAAGGTAAGCTACATTCATTCATATTATCTCATGACCAAAATAATATTCCACTATTATAAGCATTCGAATAAATACCACATTCAATCATACAATAATATACAGGCTGATTCATTTTCGGCCCTCACAATGGGGATCTCTCTTATTATTGGAGATAGAGTATAGGTTTAAATTTGGCAAAGTTGTTAAATTTTGTGTTAGTTATAAATCCGTAAAGAAAATAGACCTGTGACAAATGACCTTCGTTATTAAAAAAAAAAACGCGAAAACCCCATTTTCTTCTTTTACCTGTAGCACCGACATTTGGCCTTGTAGGGAAAAAATAAAAACACATCCTTGTGGCCATTGCTAAACCTCTATCCAGTGGTGTACTCCAAATTTTTATACGACGTTTCGTTTCTTTCTGGACATCATCAACTATCTAATTTCTTACAAGCGCCATATTGGATTTAGATATCTTCAGAAAGAGTTTTTTTTTCTGATTTCAACCATGTACCACATGCTGACTATAGTTTTTGACATTAGGTTTTATTTGAAAGAATAAATTATAAGATTAAATAAGGTAGCCTTTGGAATTTCAATCTGTCAAATATTTCATTTATTGTTCATTAATAATACAAAAATGTCATACACTAAAGAAGAGAAACGAGATATGATAAGTATTTTTTATTCTTTGAAACGAAATTCAAGAGTAGCGGGTACAAGATAACAAAACATTAATAAAAATACATAGAAAAGTAAACTATAAACAATTACAGTAAATGTTCAATTATCTGGCCATCTTCGGTAATGCACAATTGGACACGCCTTCTGGCATTTTGTACTGCCTTTTGTATAGTTCTTCTGGGAACTGCATCGAAGGCATTCTGAAGTCTGTCTCGTAATTCTTCAATGTTTTGTGGCGCATCTACTTTATAAATATTATTTTTTAACATATCCCCATAGAAAAAAAATCTAGCGGACTTAAATCAGGTGATCTCGCAGGCCATTCAACAACTCGCCTATTTCCAATCCAACGGTTTGCAAACTCGTGATTTAAGAAATTTCTAACAACAGCTGCATTGCGTGCTGGTGCGCCATCTTGTTGCCACAATAAATATTGTAATTGATTTAATGGGATATTGTCGTCAAGATAGTCAGATACGTATGTACGTAAAATGTTTAAATATCTTTCTCCATTTAAATGTTCTTCATACATAACTGGTCCTAAGAGACGATTTGCCAAAATACCCATCCAAACGTTTATTCCAAAACGATGCTGTGGTCTTCTAGCCCTGTTTTGTCGGGGGTTTTGTACTGCCCAATAGTGCTCCGTATTTCTGTTGAACATTCCAGGATTTATAAATTTTGTTTCATCTGACCAGATGATTTTGCTTAACAAATTTTCGTCATTTTCTATCCTTCCCATTAACCAATTACAATATTCTAGCCTTCTCAAATTATCTTCAGGCAGTAAAGAGTGACTAATATGGATCCTGCATGGTTTAAACCTACTTTTATGTAAAGTTCTCCAAACTCTGGACTGGCATAAATTTAATTCTGACGCTACTTCGCGTGTAGAAATTGATGGATTATTATTTATCTATAAAAATACAAGATTAACATGAAATTTGAAAACACGCTTTTAATTTATCATTTGTAAAATAACGAGCGTTCAACTAAATTTTACCTCGCAGTTGCCCATGGAAATTATACGTATATCTTAGCTTTTTACTTAAGTTCTTAATATGAATTTTGTTGGTTATGAACTATTTGAATGACATGATAAAAGTCAAAACAATAAAATTAAAATATTTAACTAAATGAGATACGTTTATTTGCAACAAACAAGTAACATTTTATAAAAATTGTTGAAAGTGGCCACCACCTTGTTCGAGACATTTCTAACATCTTCTTCTAATGAAGGAGAAAACGTTTTGTAGTAGCATATCGTCGATTTCGTTAATTATTTCAGCAATTCTGATCTGAAGGTCTGCAAGATCAGGTATCTGTACCCAAAAAATTGAGTTCTTTAAAATGGCCACAGAAAAAAATCACAGGGGTTAACATCACAAGATCTTGTTGGAAATTCATGTTCGATTCGTTTAAACTTATCAACCGATTTTGATAAATTTCCGTATCATATTAATTGTTTCACAAGCTGTGTGCACTCTAGCTCCGTATTGTTGAAAGTAACCCTGATTTATTTCTTCTTTATTAAGCTGTTCAATAAATGTCATAATAATTTCTTGTCGATACCTTTCTCCTTTAAAGAAAATACGGCCAATGATTTTCCTTCGACTAATCGCACACCATACACCAATTTTCTGTGGATGAACAACATAACAGTCATGCGGTTTCTTAGTATTCCACATCCTTATATTTTGTGAGTTAACATATCCATTCAGATAAAACCATGATTCATCTGAGAAAAATTTTGTCAAGAATGTCATTATCAAAATTATTTAAGAACCACTGACAAAATGTTGTTCTTTTAGGATAGTCAATTTCTTTGATTTCTTGATAATAGGCCATGCGATATGGCGATATGGAAATAAATGTAAGTCTTTTTTCAAAA
The DNA here is from genome assembly GCA_935421215.2 of Melolontha melolontha. Lineage (NCBI taxonomy): Eukaryota > Metazoa > Arthropoda > Insecta > Coleoptera > Scarabaeidae > Melolontha > Melolontha melolontha. The sequence continues at coordinate 84,928,425 of OW285236.1, read as the reverse complement.
TTGTATGACAAGTGCCAATTGAAACACCCACTCGTGGAGAGAATACTCGTATGGATGTTCCTGGTGTATCATTCATAATTTGCGTTACATCGTCAACTAGCTCTTCCGTACATTTTTTCGGACGGCCACTGTCTTCTTTCCGTATAACACTCTCTGTTTCTCTGAAAACCTTAGTGCAATATTTAACTGTGTACCAAAAACTATCAAAATCAAAGACGAAGTTTGGAAACATATTTCTAAATACCTCTAAGCATTCTTCAAGAAAATAGTGCCATTGTCCGTTAATATTACGTCCGTTCCAAAAATAAGATTCAACCATGAATGATTTGTGTTGAACAGTGAAAACCATTTTAAATCAATTTTAAATTACAAAGCAATTTCAAAAAGCTCCAACTAAGTATACATCAGAATAAATAGTCTGTCAAATTGACAACTGATGCAAATGTAAATAGTACAAGTTACGACAAACATTTTTATTGCCATGGACTACTAGAGGTAAAATTTATTTGAACGCTTTTTATATTGTAGATTTTCATTTAAATTCCTGTTGTCTTGACGATTACGCGGCTTAGTAAACGATCCATTCTCGACCAAATTTCTGTCGAGATCTAGAAAAATGGTACGATGAGGCTGTTGTCGTTCTGGATATAATTGTAGATATCTTGTACTCGCTACTGTTGAATTTCGGTTCGAAGAATAAAAAATACTTATCATATCTCGTTTCTCTTCGTTAGTCTATGACATTTTTGTATTATTAATGAACAATAAATGAAATGTTTGACAGATTGAAATTCCATGGCTACCTTATTTAATCTTATAATTTATTCTTTCAAATAAAACCTAATGTCAAAAACTTTAGTCAGCATGTGGTACATGGTTGAAATCAGAAAAAAAAACTCTTTCTGAAGATGTCTAAGTCCAATATGGCGCCTATAAGAAATTAGATAGTTGATGATGGTCAGAAAGAAACGAAACGTCGAATAAAAATTTAGAGTACACCACTTGATGGAGGTTTAGAAATGGCCAGAAGCATGTGTTTCATTTTTTCTCTACAAGGCCAAATGTCGGTGCTACAGGTAAAAGAAAAAAAATGGGGTTTTCGCGGGTTTTTTTTAAAAACGAAGGTCATTTGTCACAGGTCTATTTTCTCTACGGATTTATAACAAACACAAAATTTAACAACTTTGCCAAATTTAAACCTATACTCTATCTCCAATAATAAGAGAGATCCCCATGGTGAGGGCCGAAAATAAATCAGCCTGTATAAGGAGAAATTAATAAATGGTTCAATCTCAATAATGAAAATCAGCACCGGGTCGAGAACCGATCCCTGCGATACACTAAATGTTATGTAATGTTTGTTTAGTCTTTAACTAATGGCGCCGGTATAAACAGTACACCAAAAATACAAAACTTTTTGCTGTAAAAACAACTCCTCACTTTAGCCGCTTTATGTATCCTTGCTTTAATATATTTTTAACAGACGTGTATCAGTTTCTATGAAAGTGCGCATTAGGCAGCCAGGTTATTACGCTTTTTGTCTGTGGTGTGTAGAATACACGAAGCCAGTAATTATGTAAGTATCTATAGAATGTTTTATTTTAATATTATCTTAATTTTTTTAATAAGTTTTGAACATTTTATGTTTTAAATATTCAGTTTACTGAATTTTATGGAATTTAATTTTACGTATTACAGGGATCGTGTAAAAATTCGAGACCCAAATCGACTACCTGACGCAGAGTTAGAAGTCATTGCTCAAAGTATATGCCATACGGATTCCAAAGATGAGTTGCCAGTGGAATCAGATATTTCGGAAAACGAAGTTATTGGAGAAAGTGACCACGGTACAAATTCATCAATTGCGTCAACATAATTTGGTCAATGCACGGAAACTCTGTCGTAAGTCCAGATACCAATAAACTCGAAATTATAATGGATTATAAATGGATAAATTGTTTAATACATACCCTATAAACCGAAGAATTAGAATATCTTTTCAATCATCGAATATAGCAGGAATCAATAGCCAGATTTTGTGTAACGCAACAAATAATACATCTGCACAAAAATACAGTCAAATTTTTCTGAAAACCCAGTCATGTCTTTGATGAATCCACATCTCACTCAACGTGCAGCAGTACAATCTTTGCCCACTAACATAAAACTACTCGTATCAAGATACAAAACATATCAAGAAGATACAAACGGGGAACTACGTCAGAAACTTCGAGCTAGATGTAGCAACTGCCAAAAACCTGATATAAGAAACATATGGAAAGTGTTATAACGTGCAACGAACGCAAAAACAATAATAGTGATGTTAGATATAGATATTATTTTACTTTTCTGCGCAATAGAATTTAATTGTGTTTATGTATATGTGTTCAATAAATATACAGTGTGTCCACAGATTCATTCTCAACATCTCGCTTATTATGAGAGATAGAAATTTGGTTAAATGGTATCAAATACTCCAGAGGTAAAGTTGTACCAAACCCTATACACTAGCTTTGAATATTTATCGTGCTTCGGGCACTATTAAAAAAAAAGTGAATTTTTTTTTCGATTTTCTTTAATAACTCATTTATTTTTAAAGTAAGACAAATTTAGTTTGCACTTCCTTAAGACACTTTTTTAATAGAAATCTGGTGGTGTATTTAGATTTTTGAATACTGCTATAGTAGTTGAGCTACAATGGTCAAGTTTCATTTTTATTATGGGCGTCATAGTTGGCTATGACACCCTCGAAGACAATTTTTCTTTTCCTTTTCAAAAATGTATAATTGGTTATACCTGATACCAAAACTAATTTAAAAAATTGAAAAAATCATATTGTTACAGTAGTAGGTTAGAGCGGTTGTGAAATTTGACAATAGGAAACTTTGGAAACATAAAACAACCTAAGATACAACTGTCATTGTTAGTGTTTGTTTAGAGTTGACATTTAGTTTATGTTCTGTGAAATTTACAAATCGAATAGCAAAATAAATACCTAGCATAATAAGATATAAAGTACCATTTAAATACTAAATTTAGTAATTATTATTAAATAATTTTGCTGTGATGGAGCCGTTTAGTAATGGTGACAAATTTTATATGTTGTCCTGTTACATTCTGTGTCACAAAAATTCGACGAGAGCTACCGAAATGTACATAAACCAGTATACAGAACGCAGACAACCCCATCTTTCTACTTACAGAAATTTAACGGTAAATTTAATACATCATGGATCATTTATTAAGCCTTATACAAAACCGCAGCGCATAAGTAATGAAACTAAAAATAATTTGAAACATACATGAGTGGGTAAAAACCACACCAATTTGTATAATACAAAAGTATTTTTAATAATATAAAATATTATTAAAAATGGGGTGTGAAGAACACAATACAAGTTATATATTTGTGAATGTATCTCCTCTCCAGAGACGCAGATACGTATTTCACCTTTCTACAGGATCGTCGGTACGCCCCTGCTGGAGAAGAGATACATTCAATCAAACATAACTACCTTGCTATCAACCCGAAATTATTAAGACAGAGCGTGACCCCCCCCCCCCCCCCCCATTTTTAATAATATTTTATATTATTAAAAATACTTTTGTATTATACAAATTGGTGTTGTTTTTACCCACTCATGTATGTTTCAAATTATTTTGTTATATACGCATTCGGTTCGCCCGACAAGTAGTGAAGACACGATAATACAGTCTTTTATAGATATGGTTGTTACCGTCTATAGAAACACGTTACTTAGTTCGGCCGTTATTATGTAGAGAGCGCTGAATATTCTTTCACGCTCTTTCTTAATAATTTCGGGTTGATAGCCAGGTAGTTATGTTTGGTTGAATGTATCTCTTCTCCAGCAGGGGCGTACCGACGATCCTGTAGAAAGGTGAAATACGTATCTGCGTCTCTGGAGAGGAGATACGTTCATAAATATATAACTTGTATTGTGTTCTTCACACCCCATTTTTAGTACTATTTTATATTATTAAAAATACTTTTGTATTATACAAATTGGTGTGGTTTTTACCCACTCATGTATGTTTCAAATTATTTTGTTATATACGCATTCGGTTCGCCGGACAAGTAGTGAAGACACGATAATACAGTTTTTTATAGATATGGTTGTTACCGTCTATAGAAACACGTTGCTTAGTTCGGCCGTTATTATGTAGAGAGCGCTGAATATTCTTTCACGCTCTGTCTTAATAATTTCGGGTTGATAGCAAGGTAGTTATGTTTGGTTGAATGTATCTCTTCTCCAGCAGGGGCGTACCGACGATCCTGTAGAAAGGTGAAATACGTATCTGCGTCTCTGGAGAGGAGATACATTCACAAATATATAACTTGTATTGTGTTCTTCACACCCCATTTTTAATAATATTTTATATTATTAAAAATACTTTTGTATTATACTAAGGTTTTAAATTTTTCTAACATATTTTGCACAATATTTTTATAATCTTCATGTTTTTTGTTGCCAAGACAATTTGTAACCACATTTTTTAAGGCTATCCATGCTTGTTTTTCCGCTTCCTCCATTTTAGATTCAAAATTTTCTTCCTTCATAAGCTTTCTTATATCCGGCCCAACAAAAACACCCTCCTTTATCTTTGCTTCTGACAAGCGAGGAAACTGGCTGCAAAGATACTTGAAGCACTCTCCGTCTTTTTTAATGTCTTCGCAAATTGTTTCATTAACCCTAGTTTTATATGTAATGGAGGAAGCAAAACTTTGTTCGGGTATACTAAACTTTTTCTTTCAAAGTTTTTCATTCCAGGTTGTAAGGTTTGTCTAGGTGTTAGCCATATCTTTCTTTAGTCCTGCTTTCTATCACGACTATCCCACTCACACAAAAAACAAGGATATTTAGTATAACCGCTTTGTTGTCCAAGTAACAAACAAAGAACTTTCAAATCACCACAAATTGTCCAGCCTTGATCCTTGTAACGAATTTTAATTAAAAGTAGCTCAAGATTTTCATAACACTCTTTTAAATGAAATGAATGTCCCACTGGTACAGAAGCATATTTACTTCCATTGTGTAGAAGAACGGCCTCAAGGCTCCTTTTTGAAGAGTCAATAAAGAGTCTCCATTCAGAAACATTATATTCTACGTGGAATTGTTCTATGAGCCCAGGTACATCATTACAGAAAACAAGTGCATCTTCTTCGGAATAATATCGAGCAAACTCTTTTTCTCTGTTCCTAAACCAGTAAAATGTTGTGCTAGGTGCTAACAAATTTTTTTCTTTCAACCTTGAGCCTAAAAGCTCAGCTAAGTCCTTAGGAAGGTTTAAGTCCCTCACCAAATCATTTAATTCAGATTGGTCAAACAGTTTTGGCTCATCACTTCCAGTATCATAGTAATCACTTCCCTCATCCAGTTCACTTGCGCATGTACGTGAAACCATTTCGTCATCAGATACATCATCTAATGTATCTGGTAGTGAAGGAACAGGTACTTCTGGTCCATGAGGTATAGGACGTGTTGCGGATCGAAGGTTTGGGTAAAGGATGTCCTTTTTGTTTTTTAAATTTAATCCGTGTACTACACACGAACAAAAATAACAATCATCGCTATGATTGAACGGTTCTCTCCAAACCATAGGCACTCCAAAGCGAAAAGACTGTTTTTTTCTTGTGACCACTGGCGAAGCTCTTCAGCACACACTGAACCAACCTTATGAGGAGCCCAAGGTTTGTCTTGGTCTCCTAATTTCACACCAAAATATGCAAAATATACTTTTTTTTACAAAATCTGTAATGTTTCTTTGTTGTTTTTTTACTGTACACTTTCCACAAATATAGCAGAAGGAGTTGGGTACATTGACACAGCCTCTTGATGCCATTGGAATTTAATTTTAAAAAACTCGTAAAACAAAAATTAAATTAACTCAGCAACTATTCACAAATGTCAACTAATTACACAAATTCACACCACAGTTGTAAAGAAGATATTGAATGAACTAACTGTTTTGTCTAGAATAGCAATATGTTTGTAGTGGAGGTGGGAAGCTAGACATGCAGTAACAGGAAGATGATGAGTCATGTCTTGCGACATGCTCAACTATTTATATTTGTAACTTCTTTATCATAAATATAGTGTATGTTTATTCAGAATATCAACTTCTTGCATCATCATAACTAAAAAAATTATAATAGTTTATTTAATCAACGGTTTAACAATATTGTCTTTTCAAAAAGACTAATACATGCAGATAGGTCAAAAAACCCCAGATTGTAAAAAAACCTTACGTGATGGAATTTTTTAAATAATTTTCCCATTTTCAGCACCAAAAAATCTATTGAAATCACTGTATAAAATCCAGACAATTTTACCATCGCAGGCCTGTGTTATTTATGTTCAATTTATTGAGAAAAAATTGGGGTGGAAAAATTTTACAATCTTAAATTTAGTTTTTTAAATCTAATTGGTCATTTAAAGCTAATCCTAAATTTTTTTTTTTTTAATTTTGAAATCTATAGTTTACATATTCAAGATAAAAGCAAAAAACTTAACTTGTTAGAAAACTTAGAAATTAATAGATATAATAATTTAGGATGTCATTACTAACGCCATTCGTCGATTTTTATTTAATATCTTCATTTAAATATGTAATTGTCTATCCCCCACCCCATCCCCTTCAATCCCAACTTTAAAAATTAAAATAAAAAAGTACTCCGTGCAATACCACATTTGATATATTTTTTATGCTAAAAACAATAAAAAACAATTTTTTAATTGGTTGGTAAATACTGACATGTTCAACAAAAATGTATTCAAATGAAAGTGCCAATATTCGTGCAAGCGTTGATATAAATGATGAAAACAATTGTTTGTAGTTAAATGTCAAATACAATTCATTTCCATATAGATATAATTTGTATTTTAGTTTTATTTAAGTATAACCCAATACATTTAGTTGTTTTAGTTGTTTATTTTACGTATTAAATCATAGGTTTCAATTTTATACTATTTGTAAATGTTAAGTGTATAGAAAGGTCTTGGAGTTTCCCAAATATATGATTTTTAATTTCGTAAGTGGTCAGGAATTATATTGCTTATGCATTGTCTTTCCTACGGTCATAAAGCTCTTTACTCAATACAGGTATAATCCTTTTTCTAAATTCGTTCATTTGCGGATGTAGACCTATATAATGGCATAAATTTTATTCTTATATTTCATTTATTGTATTTAACATATTGAATGTTTCAATCTATCCATCCTTTAACGACAAGGTTTAGAGATTTCGGTTTATCGCAAATTCATAACTTTGATGATTTGAAAGAACGTATACTTACTGCATGCGATGGAATAAATCCAAAATTTATTCGGAATACCCTGCGTTGCTTTAAAAATCGCGTTGCTTATTGCCTTGAAAGACAAGGAGGATATTTCGAAAACTTGCTATAAACGCTTTTGTTATGTTGTTTTATTTATCTTAACTAATCGTTAAAATAAATTAATTTTTTCATTCAAACTGAGATTTTCTTTTCTAAAAACCTAACTAAATTCTTTGTGGCTTTATTTTCTTTGGTATTACCCACTGTTGCCAGTATAAGTATTATTGCCAAACTAGATTCTAGAATACTTTCGCGATAAATTTTAAGTTTTGAAATAGATTTAAAGAGTTTCATGTACATTCTGTATGGCAATCTAAATAATTTCCCTTCGAATGCTTAAACATTCATATCATTAATAGTTAGAAAGCATAGTAAGATGAAACTCATTGAGTTATATCTTTAGCTAATAGGAAAAGGTAGGGTGTAATTTTAATAAAATAGATACTTAGTTTACTTATTAAATATTTTTAAAATTTTTATTTAGGAAAAATATCATATTAACATTTTTCGGTTTTAGTTTTGCACACCTTTGTTCTATTAATAAAGGAGCTGCACTATAAACTCTCACTTTCTGCTGAACTCGCTGGAATAAAGAAGTATTTCCTAGCACATTGCTTTAAGAGATTCAGCTCCATTCCAGTTACCTAAAAGAAAATCTAAATAAAAAATGTGTTCACCCTTTTTTCTTAAACTTACCTTCCAAAATAAAAGGGGATCTACGTTCTGATCTGAATTTGGCCTTTCGAGGTATTGCCTTATAGTTATCATTACATCGGCTGTAATTGATTTTACTTTCTATTATTCTTTCTTGCAAAAATCCAATAATCCAAATAATAAATGTTACTTTTGATGTCGACTAATGTCTGTTTCGATTACAGGCATTTGTTCTTTATTTTCAGAATCTATTTTCTTCATAATATTAAATATTTCTTGATCTAGAAAAGAAGTAACCCCGGTAGCATTTTCAGTAGAACGAAAACTTTCTCTTTAAATCGAGGTTCTCAAACAGTTGCTACTCTAGTAACTGATCCTCCGTCATATGAAAATATCCTTGCTTTAACAGATTCCAAAAGTTTGTTGCATAGTGTCTTCCCTCCTTCAATCTTTAATTCCAGTAGTAATGCTGTCAAATAATTGCTACTACTTGCTACTATTGCACTACTGCTTCTTAAGATAAATTTCTCCATTTTATAAAACCACTTATTCGTAATATACCACGACGGGTTATTTGTTTTTATCGTGTTACTTAAATGGCCCCAATGCGTGCGTTACGTTCGATAATTTATTAGAAGTAAAGTGAGGACGTTCTACAATTTTATTATGTGGTAAAATCTATTTGTACTTTTTAGTTATATTTTACACCTTTTTTGATACACTAATTTTACTACCTTAGATATAGGTATTTCAACCTTAAAGAAATACTATCCATTTATAAATTATAAAATTTTTATATTTTATATCCTTGATAAAGGCATCATTGCCGAAACATGTAGGGTTGTTTTAAACATATTTACTTTAAAGTAAAGCAAGACCTTTAATCGCCAGCTGATTGAATTTACCATATATATATATACATATATATATATATATATATATATATATATATATATATTTATATATATATATATATATATATATATATATATATATATTGTTATGGTTCAAACTGCACTCATATATCTGCATCTGAAACAGTAAAACAGATAAAACAATGCATATAACAATTATAAAAAGGGTGAAATTGGCGAATTAAGATTGTAAAATTAGTATCAACATGTATATAAATTAATACAACGAGAACAGTAATTCAAATTAACTTATTTTTATTTTTTATAACTTACTTTTATATTTCTATTTTAAATTTCATAATTCAAATATTTCGCGCGATACTACCGGTATTTAATTTATCCACATTGAAATATTGTATTGATACTGATTAGACACGCCCTCTTTTTAAATTTAACCTAAACACGTAAGAATGCAACTTAGAACACATAATAATGACATAACCTACATTTAAAAGTAAACAAAGTGTATGTGAAAATTATTTAAAAAAATTTATAATTTGATTAGAAATGTAATATTAATTTAATTCAAAACACCAGCGATGTTCTGATAATAAAGTTTCGAGGCTATTTGCCAATATAAAAATAGGCCATGAAAAATAAATGAACGTAGAGGACGCTGAAAAAAAAATTTACAATATATGGCCGCGTATGTGTAATTATCCAAGTTAAAAATTAAATTACCATAATCAAACTTAACAGATCTCGTCGAAAATAGATATAATTGCAACGTAGAAAATTAGCCAACCTTTTTAAGTAAAAACGAGCCTCTCATCATCGAAGATACGCCGAATATCGACGATAGCATCATTACCAGTATCCAAACTGCAACGCGTGGGCCATTTGGACGATCAAACGACGCCAAACCCATATCAAGAATCCTAACGCCGTACTTGGTGCCGCACGACTACAACGTTTCCAGCTTGACCGAACACGCAAAATCTTGGAACACAGGTTCTTGAATGACCAATTTATAATTTCATTGCCTATAAAATTTACATATCAATAAACAAGTTCATAATAACCTATATAAACTTTAATAAAACTTCTATATTTATTATCTATGCATCGTTTACCCTAGCTTAATAAATACAAGCATAATTTAACATCCATATAACACCGTAGTACTTACCATATTAGTATAAATAAGCCAATATATTCTTTAACTTAGTTTTATTTGTTCACCAACACTATATTTAGTACTATTATATTTACACATGTTTAGATCGTAATTCTCTTTATAGACACATGTCTATGTTATGATAATTGTTACAGTTCTCTAATTTTTATTTCAATATATTTTATTTTGATCACTTTAAACTGTTTTATTTGTTAGCATTTAGTTGTTGAGTTAAACATATTATTTAGACACCTAACTACAATTAGGGAGGTAATTCGCAGACCGACTTTGAGCCCTGAGGTATTTTATTATCCAATCTATTTTATAACCATGCTGTCCGACTGCTGTTAGTGCATCTGTATGTACACAGAGGACGTAGTTATATTTGTGATTAATTTAGTCACTGGCGCCCATTATTTGAAAATTCAACATTCACAACATTACATATCATTCATTTTTATTATAATTCAAAATAACCAACTGATCAGATTCTCTTCATTTGGCGCCGAACGTGGAAGCCCGATAAGTATTATAACATTTGGCGGCGAACGTGGAAGCCCGATTAGTCTCGCTACAATATATATATATATATATATATATATATATATATATATATATATATGTATATGTATATAGAGATTGTTAGAATTTTCTTTTATTATTATCACATGTTTCATTTTCAGAATTTTGAAATTGATATGATGTCAAGTTTTGGAAATCAGGACACATGAAATATTTTGAAACTTTAGAAATAATCCTTAAATCAGTCGTAAGTCTCCTGACTGAATACTTGATTACATGAGTTACTGAACTTGATTAAATGAAATAACGAAACCTGCTTATTTAGAATTATGTATATTCATTTGAAAGGTATCGTTTCATCATTAGATATTATAGCTTGTTCGCTATTATATGTGTTATTTTTTTCTTATTTTCTTCTTCATAATTTTTTTATAACGTTTCATATTCTTATTAAACTGGTAAACCTTAGTTGAACAATATTTTAAAATGTAAATACATGTATACATTATGCAAAATCGTTTTTTGTAACATTTTCAATTGCTGTACCAGACATTATTTAAGTACACGCATTGTATGTGCTAGAAGTGCTAGATATTGGAAATCAATATTTTCTACAAATACAAAAAATGTGTATAAACAGCGAAACATGAAAATATGACTATTGTTACAAAAAGAACATATAAAGAGTTGCAGCTGTACATTAAACATATTAAGTCGTTTCATTTGAGATAATTCGAACCGGAAAATAGTAAAACAACACCGTACAACAATTGTTACATTCCAGTAATTACAACAAACATTATTTTCTTTAATTTTTCAACCAGTATGTACGAACAATGCGTATAAATGAAATATACATGCAATAAAAATATACATTTAAGCGGGAATAATTACATGAATGCTGACTCGCTGTTGTCTGTATTTGTCATATTTCCCAGATGGCGTTTTTGTTTTATTAACTTAATTATGAAAAAGCAGAAATGTTCGTAATATTGTACAGAATTAATGCTCAGTGATTTATGTCATGAAAATACATTTTCTCGGACATATTTCTATAATTGCTTTTTTCTTCTGACATTTTTTACTATTTTAATATAAATTAAAAGCAAAATTAAATTTTAGTTTGAAATATATTAAATAAAGTAAGAGTTAATAACAAACACAAAATGTAAATGTACATTCTACTGGATAAATTTAATTCAGGAAACACCATATCTTTAAAGAAAAGAAATAAAAATATTTTACCTGACGTTATTATGTATTATTCTTCAGCTTGCTTTTTTGTTCCTTCTTTTTAAATTAATATCAATTAGGAACTTCTTCAAGTGCTTTTGTTTCTAACATTGCTGGAATAATTTACTTTGCATTCTTGCTTTTGCATTATTGCTAATTTCAGTAAAAATGATTAATATGAACTTATGTAATGTAATGTTTGTATTTTTAATATAAAAAAATATCTTGCTAATTTTACTCGATACACTGAGAAGCTTTGCTTTTCTGCCTTCAGAAAGCTTGGTTTCATTAAATATAAACTTTCTACTGAGCGTCTACAGCGCCGGTTTCTCAAGTTTTGAACTCACAAACTTGATGGCATTTATACACTAGACGGCATTGCCTTCATTCGTTTACTTTGCTTCGCGAAGTTGACGGAGCGCGATTTATTTGGAAGCTTCTTTGTAATAAAACGTACGAGGATGCAATGTATTGAAAAATTCTTAGCCTATTATAGAAGCAAACAAAATTTGAAAGTCAAAATATTTTATTATTCAACATACTCTCCTCCTAAATTAATACACTTAATACAGCGATCCTGCAACGCTTCTAGACCTTTCAAAAAGAAATTTTTATCTTGCTCTGCAAACCAGGCCTCCACAACTTCTATCGCCTCTTCGTTGGAAGAAAATTTACGACCTTTTAAACTTTTTTTCAGTTGAGGAAAGACATGATAGTCGGACGGAGCGAGATTTGGTGTGTTCGAGTAATTCGAACATTAAAGCACGAGTTGTTTGCATGGCAACATGCGACTTGTGTGCAGGAGTATTTTCCTGCAAAAACAAAACACCTTTGGATAACTTTCCGCGTCTTCTCATCCATAATTTTTTCTCGTAGATTGGTGAGTAACGTCGAATAATAATTCCCAGTTATTGTTCTACCCTTATCCTGATAATTAATCATGATTGCTCCATAGCAATCCCAAAAAACTGAAGCAAGAACTTTTACAGCAGTTTTTTGAACGCGAAACTTCTTAGGCCTTGGAGAACCGTGTGTCTCCGTTCCATCAATTGTTGCTTTGTTTCTGGGTAGTAGAAATGGACCCAAGTTTCACCCAAAGTAACAATACGGCTTAAAAAGTCTGCATCACTTTCCAACCGAGCACAGATTGAAAGCAATGCTTCCACCCTTGCACGCTTTTGGTCAACATTCAGGCATTTGGGGATTCATTTTGCAGAAATTTTTTTCATGTCCAAATTAACGTAAACTATATGATGGACGCATTCATATGAAATATTCAGTGCCTCAACTATTTGTGTTAGCCCAATTTGACGGTCTCACAAAATCATGTCATGAACGGCATAAACATTTTCGGGGACGGACTGACCTTCCCGATAGGTGTTCATCTTCAATGGAAAATTTACCCCTTTTGAAGCTTGCAATCCAATTTTTCACGGTCGCATACGAAGTACTTTGACCGCTAAGGGAATTAAGCATATCTTCGTAAATCTGCTTACCTTTTAACCCCTTCAAATGATTTAAACAATTTCGATCGACATCTTTTTTTCAAATTTGATTGCGCAAATTTGGTTTTACTTTTTGACGTGATATTTTACGCTGACACTTCTAATCTGTTATTTTTGGTTATATGGTATCGCAATATTATTTTATCCACGGAACCAGTCTAAGCTATAACTAAACTATATTATTAAAATTTACTAAAGAAAACGCTCGGTATATTTATTTCACAAAATATATTTATTAAATCTCTAACACGTTTTCGACTTTACAGTCATTGTCAAAGAGTTTGTAAACTGACCTAAAAATACACTTCTACCACTATTTATGAGTTTTTAAAGACTTTATTACGGCATCCACAGTAGGGGTATTGAAAAAATTCAGCTGTGTATTTGTGACATGTCTATTAAGGTTTATGGCTTTTTTCATTTCTAATATTTCGAGAAAGTCAAGTCTTTTTCCTTTATTACAAGTACTTTCTCGACTTTCTCGAAATATTAGAAATTAAAAAAACCATAAATCTTAATAGATATGTCCCAAATACACAGCTGGATTTTTTCAATACCCCTACTATTGATGCCGTAATAAAGTCTTTAAAAACTCATAAATAGTGGTAGAAGTGTATTTTTAGGTCAGTTTACAAACTCTTTGACAATGACTGTAAAGTCGAAACACGTGTTAGAGATTTAATAAATATATTTTGTGAAACAAATATACCGAGTGTTTTCTTTAGTAAATTTTATTCATTATGTTTAACCAAGAGCCAACCGTGGATTCTATACATTATACTAAACTATATATCAATACTCCCTCGTAAAATCTATTTAGGAAGTCATACTTAATTTTTCGTTTTATTAAAGGGTTTTATTTTAAGTCATCTTGGTTTTTTTTATTCAAAATTTGGTTAAGAACCGAGCGAAGGAAATATTCCCCTTCTCCTTTTTCAATTTATATAAATGCCATTTTAAATATATAATTCCTGTTGGGTAGAGAGAGGTTATAGTAACACAAAAGGAAAGGGCCCTTTGCTACGCACAGACGAATGAAAAGTCGGGATGCATAACTATTGCCGATAAGTGATTGTCACTTTACGAACAGGGGGGATAGACAAATCCACGTTTTGCTATAATCAGAACATGTACAAACGTAAACTAACATTAATAATCCAATGTGGTATGGGTATTTTGTGTTGGACGAAAATTAAACGCATCTTACGCCGAGACACGGAAAACCGTAATTAAATCGCACTTCGTGTCTTCATGTCTTGTCAATTACGGAATGGCCTAGTTTAATGGATTTATAGTGAATCCAAATGCTAGGACATTATGCTATAAAACTGCTTACGGAAATCATAAGAAAACATACTTATGGCGCTATCATGGTCTCACTATGCGACGGATCCTCCTCAGGCCAACGGAAACTATCACAAGCTGTCGTAACGTCTTACCGTGAAGACGCAATAATGAGATGCTTCCTACACGATAGGGCCCCATGCCAAGCCTCAGGTGCTGCCTTTAAGGCGTCGTGGCGTTTCATCGCTGTTGCAACAGTGAAATCTCTCCAACACGCTAGAATCCCGAAACAGGCTCTAGGTGCAGGTGAGAACGCAACCCATCGAAACTGAAACGACAGATGCTCTGATTTTAATAAGAACCGGAGCGGAATTTATATCGGCCGACAAAGTATGCCGGAGTTTGGGGAAAAGTGAACGTCAACATGCTACTTTAGACGTCGGCGTGGACAAAAAACCATAAAAAATTTTCTGCACAGCACGACTCGGTTCATAAATTTTGGGGCGGGGTTCTTAATAACATAAGTTATATAAAAGTTCTTTTAAGAAAACTGATTGCGTTATGACGGTCGTTGAAACGTAGGTAAAGGACGACCTTAAACAATTATCAGGTCTACAACTTTATGTAAGTCATTAACCCATTTATTCCCATAGTTGCGTTAATGCAACACCAAAAAAAAAAAAAATTTTCGTACTAAATAGTAATAATTTTGGATGTACTGTAGTAGCATTGCGTTAATAAATATTTAGACAACCTAATAAATATTTTGGGAACGGGTAATCGCATTTTCGATTTTGAATAAAAATTAAATCAAACTATGATATTTTCAAGAAAAAAACTTGTTTAAGTTTAAATTAAATAACATACAACTTACTTTTTCATTTATCATTAAGAGGTTTCATATAAAAGAACACGTAACATTATTTTGAAAAAAAAATGAATTCCCTTTTTTCCGGAAATATTTCTCAAACGCGAGCGTTGCGAAAACGCAACATGGGTACAAATGGTGAATTGTAGTCATGAGTAATGTTCCCGTCTGAACATGCTTTTTCAGCTTTTTCGGGGGAAGTTTATTGGGTATACGTTGTGTGATGCGAGTTTATTCAGTTCATTTACGCTGTGGGATAGAGAAGTTGAAGAAGTTAGAGTATAGTGTTATCTTGAGGATTACAGAAATATTATACAATGGTAAGTACAACAATTTCTGAAGTATGTGTTGGTCGTTAATGTTGATAATAAAATTATTTTAGCGTCACGTGAAATATCGCGATGATCCTACCAGACCGTTGACTTTGAAAGAACTTGAGGCAATTGTTGAAGATCTTGATATGAATGAGAAAATTGATGTTTGTTATATACCACCCGACGTCGATGATATAACGGACGAGAAGGACATTGATGATAATGTTATAGGTGGAGTAGAAAATTTGCATGTAGATATAGCGGGAACTTTTGAGATAATGTGTCCGAATAACGAAATTGAGATAGAGGATGATATACATCATGAGGCAGCTTTATCTACACCAAGCAAAACGGCAAGAATTGAAGACATTATTTGGTGTAAAACCCCCCTTGACTGCGAGGAAGATGATACTTCAAATGAGGAAGGGAATGTACAGAATATTGTTGAGGCGCTACATGGAAAGTCTGTGCTTGATTTCTTAATCCAAATGTTTGATAAAAATGTTGGCCAGCTTATTATTTCAAACTCCATAAAATATGCGAGAGATAATAACCGTACTCAATTCGCCTTAGATCAAAGATAAAGGTGTTCAATTTGTGAAAAATGAGATGCCTCGAAACAGATTTCTCGACATAAAGCAGAACATTCATCTTGCAGATAACAATCAATTAGATAAGGCAAACAAATTTGCGAAAGTAAGACCGCTGGTTGATCTCTTGAACAGCAATTTCTTGAAGTATGATGTTTTTAGACATCACTTATCAATTGATGAGCAAATGGCACCCTACTTCGGCCGCCATCCAGCTAAAATGTTTTTGAAAGGGAAGCCGGTACGTTTCGGGTTGAAAATGTGCTGTCGGGCATCTAGCAATGGGTATTTATATCAATTTATACCTTATGCTGGAAAAACTGGTGAAAATGCCAAAAGAGAATTTGGTTTAGGTGAAACAGTGGTCATCAATCTTTTAAACGTATTAGAAAATAAGTCGACTCATAAGGTATACTTTGATAACCTTTTTACGAGCTACAAGCTATTAGTTTATCTGAAACGTCAAGGATACTTTGCTACTGAAACTGTACGTGAGAACAGAATGCTGAAATGCCCCTTAGAGACTTGTAAGTCTATAGGAAAAAAACCTCGTGGTACAATGGATTCCCGTTACGATCACGTAAATGAAATAAGCGTGGTCCGTTGGAATGACAATTCTGTGGTTACAGTAGAAACCAATTGTGAGTCTGCACTGCCTAATGTGTTTGTGAAGCGGTACAATCGTAGAGAAAAAAAGACATCTCTATACCACAACCAAATATAATTGCCAAATATAACAAATATATGGGAGGCGTTGATCTACACGATAACGTAGTTGCAAATTACCGAATAAATATTCGTGGCAAAAATGGTTGTGGCCGTTATAAATATGTTAGATTCTACTGTGGTGAATGCTTGGAAACTGCACAGACTTGTATACACAGAGAAACCCCAGTGCGTCTCTATCATACAGTGCACATTTAGATAATGTGGGTCACCTAATTGAAAGAAATCGTGAAAATTGGAGGAGACGTTGTAGAGTATGCAAAAGTACAACCGTATTTATGTGTAATAAATATGGAGTTCCATTACATTCACACTGCTTCAAAGACTACCATAATTAATAATTGTAATATTGTTTTGTGCATATACATAATCCATTGTTGCGTTAACGCAACGCAAAAAAAATATAAGAATCAATGGTTTGTCTTTTTTTTTACTTTAAAGGATGTTTATAAATACCTAAATAAAAGTTTATAACTTAAAAAACTTGCGATTTCCTTGATTTGTCTAATAGTGGTTCTAAATGGGTTAATATCAATATTTAGGATAAATTTAAAATTAAAGAACTGAATAAATCCGCCGTAAAGTTTTTCATATAACAGAAGATTTGCTCTTTAGGCCTAAAAAGCAAAACATTTGTTATCAGCAGTAAAATTAACCGGAAAGTATACATTAAAATTGTCTGGAAAGAAATCTCTTTACTTTAAATCAAAGTTACAAGTGTTCATGGTTGATGTTCTGACCTGATTTAATAATAACCCAATATGTGAACGCTATATTTTGGGTCGGTATTCAGATAATAATGTTGAAATAATAGCGAAAATTGTCACTTCTCCAAATTGTCCAGAATTACGTCCAATTATTAAACGCAAATTTTAAAAAGCACAAAAAGTACATTGGATCAAAGATATTTTAAACGAACGTGGAATGCTGTGAGTGAAATGATGACCTTAATGATGATGAGGTATTAAAAGAAAATTTAGAACTTTTTCCTTTTAGTGGTTTTTTGAATATTATGTTTTTGGTTTAAATGTTGCTTAATTGAATATTTGTTAAAACCAAAATAAACATATATTTAGTCTTAAGTTGCTTAATATTTTCATTTCCTGTTGACCACTGCTTCTCGTCGATAGGCTTTGTATTCTGATATTAATAATATAAATGCAATGGAATCAAGCATTTATTTCAAAGAAATATATAATGTTTGTAAATTAATTAACTCGTCTTTCATCTTACTTGTCCTGTATGCAGCAAACTGTGAAGATCGCCTCTAACGGTACTTGCCCATACTTAAAGGAAACTGTTATAGACTGTGGTGTGTCGCAGGACAGTATTTTCGGACCATTTTTGTTTGTGATCTACTTTAAATGACCCAAGGTTCTTCGAATCAAAATAATTCCTTAACAGGGAACTATACTGATAATACATTTTTTACGATCACTTGAGACGGTTGCCGACGTTCGCTCTAGATACATTTCAAGTCTGGAACAGTTGCCAATTATTAATTACTTAACCATTAATAAAGCAAACGTAATTTTATTTGAAACTAAAGTTTATGGTCCTGCTGCTATATCGCTTAATAACTAAGGTTACTGTGTGCAAAATGCTTCTCCAACGATGAGTGCCTCAAGTGATCATATTGACAGGATATGCAGAAGGACGAATTCTAGTTGATTTTGTGCTCACATACTCGGCGAGATAGCTAACAATGAGGTATTACGCGTAACATATTTTAGTGTATGTTATCCACACTTAAAATTCGGTATCCTTTGGGATACCGAATTAAGATGGACCGCGTCATTATTCAAAAAAAAAAAAAAACGTGTTATGCTACTACTTGGTTATAATCAATCATGCAGGAATTTGTTTAGATGTAATAATATCTGACTGTATTCAGTATTTATATTTTTGATATTTTAATAATTTTATTTGAACACAAGAACCTGTTTGGAAATAATACCTTTCTATACCTACTACACTGGGCATAAAACCAATTACTGTTTACATTACGCTACCCTGAAATTATATAATAGCACTAAAGCAGATACGCTATTCTATATTTGAATATTTTGGCATTTTGTTGGACGGTCCATGTATGTTCCTGCTCCAATATAACGTATTGCTACGTTAGCGGCTTTGGAGGAAGAAGTTTTAGAGAAGGAGATGAGCATGGGGAACTACGGGCACTTCCGTTGTAAATCTTGACGAGTCTAAATGTATTTTTAACTGTTTCCGCTGTGTGATTTTGTATCTAGAAAATTTAGACTGAAATAGATGGCTTATATGGTGGCAGATAGAGTTTGATGTACTGAAATTTTATGTTTGGGTTGACGTTATTAACTAGGCCGGACATTTGTTCCCCCCTCGAACATCTGTGGGGTTTTTGTTAATGGTTTTATAACTAATTGGCTTTTGAGATTTGCCATTCGAGCTAAAATCCAACGAAATTTGAGAATTTATTGAACAAGTGAATGTGTTCACTTGTGTTCCACATGTTCTGGAAATTTCATCGAGGACCACATGTGAAACAGAAATGACGCCATTGCAGCAGGTTATCCTCGAGCAATATCAACAAGCTGTAAAGTAAATTTGTCACTAATTGCGCCGTTTTATCTGATCAAATATCAGTCAGAAACTTGCATTGTGCTATTAGAAAATTGGCGACATATTGTGTCTTTTGCCTTATACATTCAGTAATCTCTTTGTTCGTATGTTATATTAAGACAGCTCACATTAAAATATACCTTCTTCATTTATTAACTTTTTGTTCGAAGGATATAGTAATATAGATTACACTGATTTGTTTTTAGTTTCTATTGTCTTGCCACAGAAGAATTTATTTTAATTATTTAACACTTTAGTATTGTTTATACCGTATTGTAATAAATTTAGTGTATCTAATGTTTGCGTTTATGTAATTTACATTAAATATAAATTTTATGGTTCACTTTAATTAAGGATTTCGTAAGTAAGAATATATTTTATTTATTTTTACTATATTTAAATATCGTCATAGAATATGCAACCCTAAGATTAAGTACTTAAGATTTAAATTCGTTTGTTAATTTGTTTTCTTTTGTACTATAATATATACAGTCTGGTCTTATACCGTGTAGTACAAGAGTTCTAGTTAATTTTGTATTTTGTATTTAGAATTAAATTATGTTGACGATTAACAGTTACATCTTCAATATCTTTATTTAAATTATTATACAATCTGTCCAAAAAAAAAGTGCTCAGAGTTATACCTCGTGTAGATAAAACAATTTCATCGAAAAAAAACCCAAAATGTGCTAGTCAAAAATGTTTATTTTTTATTGTAATTTACGTATAATTAGGTGTGGTAAAGAAAGTAGTATAACTTACTACATAAGATTATGATTAATTAAGATTATGAATAAAACAACCAAAAATAGTTTTTAATCAATGCTATATTAATTAATTATGTTTTCAAAATGGCCTCCTTCACATTCGAGACACGCAATAGCCCTGAAAGTTATTTGTCTCGTAGCACGTTGAATCATATCAGGGTTTTGCTTTAATCGCTCTGCACAATTCCTTATCCTATTTTCTAATTCTTCTAGTGTGTTCACAGGGCTACTGTACACCTCTTGCTTCATTGTGCCCCACAAAAGATAATCCAGGGGAGTCATGTCTTGGCGGCCATACAACAGTGCCACCTCGTCCGACCCATCGGTGATAATTTTCATTTAGAAATAATCTTACTGCCCTAGCGAAATGTGCCGGAGCGCCGTCCAACTGCAGCCACATGTTTAGACGAATATTCAATGGCACGTCATCCAGTAACTCTGGTAGTTCATTTTGCAATGATTCCAAAAATCTTTCACCATTTAAAATTCGAGGAAGAAAAATAGGTCCAATTAATAAATTTCCTATCAATGCGGCCCAGACATTGACAGAAAACTGTTCCTGGAATGAGGCAGGCCTTGCTAAGTATGGGCTTTCATCGGACCATGCGTGTAAATTTCGAAAATTTGTTATTCCATTTCGTGTAAATTTTGCTTCGTCCGTCCAAAAATTTTGTTGAAAAATTCTGGATTTCTTCTCGTCTGTCTCAAAATCCATGTTGAAAAAATACAACGCTGTACATAGTCTCCTTCATTAATATTCTGTACTCTTCGATAATGATATGGCCTAAGTCCATTCGCTTTTAAAATCACACCCACTGTAGATTTCGATACATTAAACATAAGCGCTAACCGTCTGAGGCTAATGGATGGATTGCGGAAAACCTCGTCCAAGATATCTTCTTCTGTATTCCCTAGCTGCAGTGCTGCAGCTCTGCCTTGTACTTCAATATTTCTCCTTCCTAGTCCGTTCTCGCTGAACAATCGGTGAATTGTAATCAATGTCCGGTATGTTGGAACTGGCTGCCTATTCGGGAAGGCTGCTATGTACGCTCGACAAGCAACTCGGGCCCCTCCATGGTGCATGCCATAATAATAATGCATATCAGCAATATGATTATTTTAAAACATTGAAAGACGCGCCATTTCAGTCCCTAATAACAATAGTCCAAAGCGAGAAACAAATCTAAAAGTGCAGTATACACGGCAATAGTTAACATAACAGAATGTAAAACGAAACAAGGTAGACCGAACATCACTTGGACAAACCTACATATCGACTGAAGGAAGGATGCGGTGTGGGGACACGAGAACAAGGCAGCGATCCTCATCACGTGATATTCCTACAACACAATACAATACAATAAATCTGGTCATTATCCTTTCAAATCTGTTTTTATTTTTTTAATTGACACACTAGTTGAGAAAATATCTATTATTTTCGTAATGAAGTAATGAAGAGTAGGGGAAAAAACTTCAATTTCAATTACAAAAAAAACTAAACATTTTTGACTAGCACATTTTGGGTTTTTTTTCGATGAAATTTTTTTATCTACACGAGGTATAAATCTGAGCACTTTTTTTTTGACACATTGTATAGGCAGTCTAATTTAATTATGTAGGGGGCTTCACCCTTTTCAGATATAGTTGAAACATACTACCGTTTTATTTTCTATTTTTATCTTGTAAATTTTATGATCGACGAAAACGTTTGTAATAAACTTTTTTTTTTTTAATGTGGAACGATTTCTTTTACTTCTTATCATCTCTTGTTTTTGGAATTACTCTGTCCTCTCCCTTAATGTATAGTCAGTTCTGTAACGTTTCGACAAGAATCGTACGACCATCTCCACTGAGTTTTATGCCGTTGACACTGGCTGACGATTTTGTCAATTTAAGATCATCTTGCCCACTCAAGATAAGTCCGAGGAGAGTCTTAACATCTTAACCAAGCCCCATGATCCTGAACCTTATAATTTAGAAGAATTTTATAATTCGTAGTTATATTCTAGTTATATAATTCTCGATTAATTTCAACATATTTTGCACCTTTGATGTTTTAAATTATTATTATTATTTAACGAAGGATTATTTAATTCTATTGGAATAATAATTTTTTAAATTATTACTAATTTACCTTACAATAATTTTATCTCTAATTTATCCATTCCAGTTATTGGAAACTAACGCATTTCTAACAAAATTAACATGCAAATTACAAAATGAAGCTAAAGTTGTTCTTCATTCTACTATTTTAATTCCAAAGGCATCCATGTCAAAATAAAGCATTCTCTCGTCAGATGTTATCTTACAGAGGAGAGGGGAGTGGTTATTGGAAACCATTGTCGAGGTCAATTTCCAATGTACAGACGACGCCCGGGAATTCAATACTACGTTGTCATTACAAAATCCGGGTCACCTGGGGGGATTGTAAAATTTGCATATACTTCTTGTCTACATGAATGCTTATCAACTTCGTTTACTGTCGTTAAATTTCAGGCGGTGCGTCGTGTTTCACCCAAATACTGAGCATTGAATATGTATGGACGCATATGGTAACAATCCATTATCTAACCTGACGTTGTTTGACTACATATTGTTCTTAGAAAGTGTATTTGCAGAAGTAACATGGGCTTTACTAGTAAATTTACCTATCTGAAGTCCGTATTTTTTTATTTTATGTATTTTAAGTATCTTGGATTACGGAGTTTTAGGAATATAATTTCTAAATTGTACACATTCTCTACAGTAGGAATTTACTAGAGATTAAAATTATGTTTTTTATATCAATTCACTCAATACATAAATTTTAAATATAGAAATTTAATTATATTCTTCTTTTAAATATTTCATCTTATAATTTATATAGAACACCGGGGTTGTTGGGTTTTTGCAATGTACATATACATATTGTAGTATTACTCGTTAACGAAGGGTCCCTGACGCTATATCCTCCTTTTCGTTAAATATTGTATTGGTTGTCTGGTGGAACCACTCAAGATTATTTGTAACCGTATAATAGTAGAGAAAAGTACAGATGGAATGAATAGAAAAGGTCTAAAATAACACAGATTCTTAAGTCCGAATCAATAAGTTTCATTGAAAATTGTCGCCTTGTTCCTTTGATTTCTGTCTTGTCATAACACAAAATTTATTATATTGTATATATGTTAAGTATAAGTAAATCTATGATATAGAATTCAATTATAACATTTCCAATTTTATAAATATTCAACGTTAATTTTCAGATTAAACCACTGTATAAACAGAATTTTATTATTACATTCAAGTTATGAAACTTTCTAGATACTAAGAAGCAGCATCATTTATATTTGCAAATTTATTACTTTATGATTTGGGATGCTAGTTTTACAACCAATCGTTACTAGCAGAGACTGGCACTTAGGTCGGCCAGCCCTGGCGTCATTGCGTGGGGTTTGCCGAAATAAAATTGCACCGGTCATTTAGTTATTAGTGAACGAATCCAATTAAACAGTATTTAATCTCATCATCTATTCTTAAGCTCACATTTCCTAAACAGGTATCAATAAATTCCATTACTAAATAATGCAATTTATTCCCAACTGGAATGCATTCAAAAACTATCCACATTAAAGACGGGCATTCTTTTTTTTTACTCGTTGGGGACACTGCACCTATTCAGTCACAAACATATAATTTTGATAGTTTGGTTATGTCATGTAAATGTGTGTAATAATTAGTAATTTAGTTTTTGAAAAAAAAAATTATTGCAATAGTCAAAATTAAAAGAAAATAATACTAAAGCAGATGAAGAAATGTTGACCATTATTTTGAAGACAAAGTTTAACTCGGTGCTTCATGCTTTCAAAGCAAATTATTAGGATTCCTTCGGTTATATCAGCACAACAATTCACAATAGTATTACGATGCTCTTCGATTGTGCGCTGTCTGATCTTGAAAATGGTATTCCTTAAACGTGGAAAAATAAAATAGTCTAAAATTGTCAAATATGTGAGGTTATGTGAGCAAAGGAATCCCTAATAGTATTGTGAAGCTCTGCGATTGTGTGATGTCTGGTGTTAAAAATGGTATTCTTTAAATATGGAAAAATAAAATAATCTAAAGGTGTCAGATCTGGAGATCTTGGAGGAAAGTTAATAATTCTTGTATCGAAAAATTCATGCAAAAAGCTATCGTTTCTCGAGATTTGTGCGCTGGTGCATTATCTTGCTGGAAATATCCTTCCGTAAGTTCATCATCATGAAGTTCATTAATAAACGCTCTAATAAGTCATTTCGATATATTTCAGCAGTTATTGTTTGATTAAAAAATATAGGCCCAATAATTCGTCTTATTGAAGCTGCTAGTCAGGCGTCTATTTTTTGTGGGTGTAACGTAGTTTCACATTACATATAGGTTTAATGCATTGACTTTTCTTAACTAAGCTTTACACATATGTATGGTGGCATACTAGACAACCAGTTATATACCAGTGACATTTTTCCAATTGTCAAATATTTCTGATTTTTCATTCATACTTAATTCTTAAAGAAAATGCATTTTATTGAAAAATACGGAATTTTACAACTTTAAATATTTTTAAGAAATTTAAAGAAGATGGTTGTTTTCTAAATTCTCACAAAAAAATAAAATAAAGCCAATCACTAGTTAACAGAACACATGAAGCTGACAATCCTGCGTTATGTAGAAGAACGGGCTATAAGATCGCTTTCAGATGTGTCGTATCGAGTATCGTACAGTTTGGTGTACAAAACCCTGAAAGAATTCAAATATAAGCCACACAAGATATCAAACCATCAAGAGCTTATCGAGGAAGATAAAGTAAAACCACCTGATTTTTGTGAAATAATGATTAATATGTCAAAAGAACACGAAGGAATTTTAAATGAAATAATTTTTATTGACAAAGCTACATTTACCGTATATGGTGAAATCAACTCTCAGAACTTCCGATTTGTATCCTACATTTATCCACTGAAAAATACATAATAATTTCCTCTCCATTAATCTAGTAGGTATTGGTCCAATACAAATCCTCATGCCCAAAACCTAACCCGAATGCAGTACCCTCAAAAAGTCAATGTCTGGATTGGAATAATAAGCGATAGAATTATCGACCCATTTGCGAGACCACATCATTCCATCAATTGAGATGCTAGATGATGATGAACCTTAGTTCCAAATGGATGGGGCTCCAGGACATTCTACTAATGCCATCATGAACTTTTTTA
Organism: Melolontha melolontha; assembly: GCA_935421215.2. Lineage (NCBI taxonomy): Eukaryota > Metazoa > Arthropoda > Insecta > Coleoptera > Scarabaeidae > Melolontha > Melolontha melolontha. The sequence continues at coordinate 84,902,741 of OW285236.1, read as the reverse complement.
TAATAACGCATTTAAAATAAAGGCTGTGGATTGGCAGATTTGCCCCATATCATGGCCCCCAAGATTAGCCGATTCATCTCCAAATGGTTACTTCCTTTGGGGTTACCTGGAAAGTTAAATTTATAATAACGTGCAAATATGTAACTTGGACTAACTGAAAGACCGTATACGTACTTGCAGATAATGGAATAAACCCAGAATTCATTCAGAATACTCATCCGTTACATTTAACATCGCATTGATTATTACCTGGAAAGACAAGGACACTTCGAAGACTTGCTTTGATATTAGACTTCCCCTTTGTTATGACGTTTGGTTTGCTTTACTTAATCGTTAGAATAAAATAATTTATTCATTTAAATTTGAGATTTTGCTCTTTATTTTCTAAAAAGATAACCTAATTCTTCATGGCTTTATTTTGCTCTGTATTATCCACTGTTGCCAGTACAAGTATTATTGCTGAACCAGATTCCGTTATACTTTTGTTATACATTTTAACAGTTTCGTAATAGATTTAAAAAGTGTCAGGTATGCTGGAAAGCTAAATTTTTCAATACAAAAAAATAACTGTTGATTCCTTGAACTAAGAGTAGCCGATTTAGAGAATACTTATTTTATTTGCATTAATATAGATCTATAGGAGCACTGGCAACACTAGAAGCACATGGTTCTCGCTCACCGTAACATAAATATAGCACTATGTTGCTAATGCATTGACATTGTTTTTTAATGTTACACATAATAAAAATGAATGTATAATAATAAAATGTGTAATAATAAAAAAAAAACCGGTAAAAATCTATATGTTTCTGAATATGTCTCACACAATTTCTATCTTTAGAATCACATGTTGATTTTGTCTGTTTATGCATATGTTTCTAAATGCTTTTACAAAACTAGATACAAGTTTGACAATTTGACTTACTATGGGACATAAGATTACTATTTAATGTAAATACAGGAAAGTAATTACGATATCTTTATAACTGTTATACTTGAATATATATTCCGAGCAATCCAAATAAGAAGACTTTGTCTACGTCGTTGTCAAAACGCAAATAGTTCCGAGTACTTCGGTGTGTAAATGCAGACGAAGAAAGATAAATATTGCTACTGGAAGTTATATTCCAAGAAACATCTTTGAACGTCTGATTTCTCAGAGCCAAGCAACTTTAATTGTGAAAGAAATTCCTTCACTTACTCGACATACAGTTTATATCACAGAATATTTCTAAGACGAATTCGCGGGGTTGTAAAATAATTGCTTTCGAGTTTTGACAGATGCTTATACAATGACGAATGAAAGATTCTAGCGAAGAATTCATTACGCAGAAAATCGACAAATGGAAGGAGGAATTTCTAAAACAATATATATATATATACCTAAATATTGTTATAAAGATAAATAAAAAGAGGAAAAGCATGAAGACGTCGAATATAATTTTTTGGCAGAAACGTTATACTTTTAATTTATACAGTTTAAATGTGAGTGAATTTATTTTTTAAAACTAATACGAAGGTTTTTAAAATGACAATTACATGATGACTTAAAATTGCGCAAAAATATATGCCACTTTCTGTGTGAATTAATTTTATTCTGTTTTAGAATCATAATCTTATTTATAAGCATCCAAAGGCGGACATAAATTGGTCTTTATAGCACAGATTAATCAAAAATTGGTAAGCAACAACTGGATTAATAATTCAAACAAGCGTCAGTATGGAATGCCTAATAACGTCAAAGAAAGTAATAATTAACATTACTAAAAACCGGTATTCTCGCTCGGCTCACAGAGGCGTGGACCAGCGATAGGTTCTGGAGACTCACTCTACCAGCGCTTCGTGTACTATGTGTATGTAGTACTACATGAATATATGAACAGCTACCATAGTGTAAAGTTGTTTATAGACGTATTTACGATACGCGTAGGTGTAATTCGAACTGAGAGCATTTTTCTAAATAACACGAACTTTTATTTCAGTAAACCCAACGCACTGACGCCGCAGTTTAAAGACCGGCACTTATGCCGGTCTTTAAACATTACTATTTATGGAAATTAAAAGTATAATCGCTTGGATTTGAAATTATAACAGACAGAAACAAGAAAAATCCTTAACCACAATATAAAACAATAAACTTCAAATACGTCAGTAGAACAATTTGAAGATGATAGCTTAGTTGACGAAATATGTATTCAGAGTTTATTGATTTAGGGTTTTTTCTTGTTCCGCTTCTACATAGGATTTGGCTGGGTGGATCGCCATCCACCTAATTGCTTCAATACTTTTGTACCTTTTGTGTACTTTTAGCTAGTATGGTTGCAGTATTTCTGCGGAAACATACAATAAATACACAGGACATTATATTTATTTGCATACCGTAATTCAAGAAATTGAACAATAGGCATTTTTCTGACAGCATTTTTTTTATACCAGCTGCGAACTATACTTGCCACTTGGTAAGACAAAAACGCACAGACAATTTTGATCTATTTGTATAAAATAATATAATCCAGGGAACCCGTGTTTGGAACAATCCTAAATTGGCTCGAAATGTGAGTTTTGATCCTATGCATTTTCGCTAAAAAAAACCGATCCTTCTGTTGTCACATCCCAAATACGGAGATCACGCAGTTCTACAACCTACAATACGTAATTTATTCAGTATATTGCTATCTGCCTCGTGCAAGCAACAAAACTCGCGAAAGCTGGTCTTTGTAAATTTCTCCAAAATCTAATGGCCCTCCTGGGATTTGCTTTACGTCGGCGGTTTGCTCTTAAAAATACAAGCCAGCCGACCAGTACCACTGCTACAGCTCAAGTGAAGACGGTCGTGCGATTCTTGACGAAAAATTATTAACTCTACTGATCGATATTTTAAAAAGGGCGCCACCCTGTTTTGTAGGCTGTTTATATAAGTTAATATACCTTACGCGGAGCACGTACATGCGATAACGTACCCGCGTGTAATCTGGCTGTGTCCAAGGAAGCTAAATACAGTAGAACTCGGTTTTATCGAATGCGCAAAAGGAAAAAAATTGTTCGTTCAAAGCAAGTGTTCGTTATTAACGATTTTTAGTATTTTTCATACCTTGTATTTAAAATAATATTCACTAGAGTTTAATTCATATAAACATATTTAATTTTCACATAGAACTAAATAAACATAGTAAATACATACTTACATTAAGAAAGTATAACTGTAGTATTAAAAAACATCATTCAGACAAAAAATAATTCGTTATTTTTAATTGAGTAGATTTTTTTGTTAACATATCTTTTTCAATCTTACTTTGTAACAGATTAAACATGTCTTTTATACTATGATCTACATCTGTAAAGGTAATATAAGTTGATAAAACATTCAAAGCATTATACACTTCTCCAATGGTAGGTAGTCTCGCTGCGTTTTCTTCCATGACCTCTTGTAAATCATCTTCAAAAGAATTTGTTATAAGTTCTGCATCAGTTGGAGCTTCAGTAGTTATGAATTCGCTGTCAACATTTGTATATCTGGTCAAATCTTCATTGTTAAATGGATTATTAATGTTATTTCTATCTATCCACGTTGAAAGAGGAAGGTTATCATCATCTTCATCACCAGCATATTTTAAAATCCATTGTGATAACGGAAGATCATCATCCCCATCAAATAACGCATTACGCAAAAAAACCAGCATGGCGGAAACAGTTTTCAATAGTTTTTGAAGTTACTCGTGTCCAAGCAGTATTGATCATTACTATAGCGTCTAGTAATAAAATGTTTAAATTCTCTTTATTTTCAAGGCAGTTAAATAACCGAGTCAAAAGAATTCTTTTGTAATGTGATTTCAGGCAGTAAATTACTCCTTGATCCATCGGTTGTAGTATTGCTGTAGTACAAGGAGGTAGGAAGACCAGCTTAATGAATTTTAAATTTTCTATATGGGGATGCGCTGGGCAATTATCCACCATTGATAAAATTTTTCTATTTTTGTTTTTTAATTCCTTGTCCCATTGGCTTAGCTCATTTTCAAGCAATACAGAGGTCATCCACGCACTTTTGTTTGATGCATAAGAAACGGGTAATTGATTACAATTTTTAAAACATCTAGGAGTCCTCGACTTTCCCACAACTAATAGCTTTCGCTTTTCCGATCCGGTCATGTTTGCACACACTAATACGGTTATGCGTTCTTTACTATGCTTACCGCCAACACATTTTTCCCTTTGATATTTTAAAGTTTTATCAGGTGTTACTCTGTAAAATAGTCCTGTTTCGTCTGCGTTAAAGATATCAACATCTTCTTATCCTCTTCTTAAATTCGGCCAAATGTCTTTAATCCAGGAGCTAACAGTTCGCTTTGCAACACTTGCGGCTTCGCCATGTATTTTTCCTGCAACGATATTATATCTTTTTTTAAATCTGTCTATCCAGCCTCTGCTACTTGTAAAATTAGTATTCTGGAGTTTTCCTAACTTTTCTGCTTTAAATTTTAACATTTCTCCAGTAATCGATGCACGTTGATTTCTTTGGTAGCTAAACCATCTCATTAAACCATTATCCACGTCTTTTCTTATAGGTTTTCTAATTCTTCTTAATTTACTAACATTTAAATTGTTTTAATTGTGGACACTGTTGATTTTGGTAAATTAAGTTGCCGGCTTATATCTGAATTTGAACGCCCTGTTTCTAATTCCGAAATAATAGATAATTTTTCTTTTATCGTTAACACTTTTTGTTCCACCGTTATTATTTATGTATGTATAAACGTTAGCATCTATGTATGTATATCAGATCACAGTTAGACTACAACTAAAGCTAGAATAACATCTCGATCCTACTATGTACCCATACATATACAACGGGGAATTACCGAAGAATAACCGTCGCGATAAGGGTATGGTTCGTTATATCCAAGCGTCATTGTAGATATTTCTCTTAACAACTTGAACTTTAAAAGCGAGAGTTCGCTACAAACGAGTTCGTTATAAGCAACACAAAATATTTTGCGAGCATAGGATATTTGATCGGGGAAATTGTTTTTGTTCGTTATCACCGAGCGTTCGCTATATCTAGGGTACGTTATATCCGAGATTGACTGTATATTAAAAGAAAACGAACAAACACTAAATAAGAAGTAATAATATTTATTATAATCGATTGCGTTGAAAATAAAAATATAAACAAACGTATCAAATGTTAAAATATGAAGAAAGGTGAAGCCCTGTATATATTTAAATTATGACTATTATAAACAAATGCACAAAATATGAATAACAGGTTCAAAACTTTTGGAACGTGCCGATATATATTACCATACGGTATAGTATCAAAACAATAAAATAATATATCTACGTTTGCTGAGATCACTTGTGGGTTTACAAAGGTGTTATAAACTTAGGCACCATACGACTTAATTTTCCAACAAAATATGACGCTAAATATATTTCAAATAAGACCGTAAAATAAATAATAACTATAATTAAATGCCCGAAAATTATATAACCGTTAATGGACTTGAAACTGAATAATTAATATTTTGAAATATATTACTAAATGTAACCTAAATAAAAATATTTAAAAAATATATAGCTACTTCAAATGGTATTAACGGTATAAACAAAAACCTGGCCCTTATGCCCATATCTTGGTGCCGACAGCGTCTTCTTTATTCTCTCTCCATACTTCGCTATCTGATGCTACTTCTCGGCAACTAAAGGTAATTGAAACAGCAATCAGTAATTAAACGCCGATGACGGGGACCCTGCAATATTATATTATATCAAGCGAGCCACAAAATTTGTTTCCTAGGTAGGCCGTGAACGACTGAGGTAGACATATAAGGCACGCCTGAGGTTAGAGAATTGACGAAGTGTGATTTGTAAATACTCATAAGTTAAATTGATAAGTTATGATTTATCCTATTACTAATAGTACGAAATGTAAATTAGATCACTTAATCAATCTAAAACTTAACTGATTTAATCCATGGCATACTCTGAAAACTTTTTCGTGGCTCACTTCTTATATTAGAAAACGGAATACAGGAACAATAAATATGAATACCGCCTGTAAAATGGCGTCACTTCGCTTACCTCTTAGATGTTTAGGGCACGAAACTCACGAACCAGACGACGTGTAATGATCCCAGTCTATATTGGAAGAGTAATCAATCGGAAGTACAGTCATATCATCCACCGATTCGGTGTAATTTATTTCTCTCCAAAAATTCACAAAACTTAACGACAATTACAAGTGACACTACACAGCACGTTCGCACTGGTCGCTATACTAAACTTAAGTGACCAAAACCAGACGCACTCTCATAGAACGGTTAGAGGGGAGAAACGCATCGTTGTACGAAGTTGTGTCGTATGAGTACATCATCCGTATACCTGTTGTTCGTACGGTGAGGTACAATCGGAAGAAAAAACAGCAAGTACAACACGGCGCAAAACACAAAATTATTACTTCAAAATGACATTTTTAAACGTAACAATATTTTCGGAATAATTGAAACATACATGACTGGATAAAACCCCACCAAATTTTGTATAATACAAAGGTATTTTTAATAATATAAAATATTATTAAAAATTTGGTGTGAAGAACACAAATACAGGTTCACTATTCATATTTTTTGTGAACGTGTCCGAACATATCCCTCCCCCAGAGACGCAGATACGTATTTCGACTTTCTACAGGCTCATTGGTACGCTCCCGCTGGAGAAAGGATATCTTCAGACACATTCACAAAAAGAACCACATCGCCATATCACAGAAATTATTCAGACGGAGCGTAGAAGTAAATTCAGCGCTGCCTGTTGTCAGACAGCCGAAGTACCTCGCTCTGTGCACGTAACCAATGTGAACAAACGACGCCCTTCCAAAGGTGGCACAGCCGTCTCTCTAGAAACTGTATTTTGTTTGTGTCTTCACTCATACTACGGACTAATCGCATGTGTAATGTATCAGAATAATGAAACATACATGAGTGGGTAAAACCCTCTGGGGAGGGATATGTTCGGACACATTCACAAAAAATTATTTTCAATTATTCTGATACATTACACATGCGGTTAGTCCGTAGTATGGGTGAAAACACAAACAAAATACAGTTTCTAGAGAGACGGCTGTGCCACCTTCGGAGGTTCGCATTGGTTACGTGGACAGGGCGAGGTACTTCGGCTGTCTGACAACAGGCAGCGCTGAATTTACTTGTACGCTCGGTCTGAATAATTTCTGTGATATGGCGATGTGGTTCTTTTTTGTGAATATGTCTGAAGATATCTTTTCTCCAGCGGGGGCGTACCGATGAGCCTGTAGAAAGGCGAAATACGTATCTACGTCTCTGGGGAGGGATATTTTCGGACAAGTTTACAAAAAATATTAATAGTGAACCTGTATTTGTGTTCTTCACACTAGATTTTTAATAATATTTTATATTATTAAAAATATCTTTGTATTAATGTTTTTTCGCAAATTCCAATGAAAGGCAAAGACTGCCTAGAGTTGACGTTCGAGAGAACTCGAATTTGTGGAGTGATTATTTTATATTTTTTCGCGATCGACTCCAAAAGCTCTCGCGATCGACCGCTTGATCGTAATCGACCATTTGGGCACCCCTGCTCTAGATAATGGATGCAGACAGCATATTTTGTCACAAAATACAAAAATACATAAGACCTTACCTTTAGTTACCGGACAATATTTTGCTGTAACCTTCGGCTGTTACACGAACACACAAATAACCTACTTATAAATCCGTAAAGTGTTTTCTCTACGATGCAAATGATATATTTATAAAAGAATATATTGGGTATATTTGTGTTGCTCACATATGCATGTAATATTGTAAATGAATTTACTACTTGTTAAGAAAATTTATTTTTATGGTATATTTTCCAAAAAATACTTTGATGTATTGAGTAATTTACGAATAAATCCTTTACTTGGCTTTCATAGTATTATTACAATGCATTATATATTTATATTTACCTTAAACACATATTTAATTAGTACTTAAGTATTTAAATTATGCAATATGCTATTAATTAATATCGCAAATGATTTAAATGCCATTTTCGATTTGCCTTTTATGTGTTTATCATATCTTATTCAAAAAAATATCGGTCTTACCTAGTGAACACCTCTAAATAGTGAACAATTTCCAAATTCCCACAGGTGTTCGTTAAGTAGACTGTATATGCATTATCTTTATGGCTACACCCTCCCACTTGTTAAATATTGAATGTCAAAATATACTATATAGTTACTGCTCGTTTTTGCGATATGAATTTAAAAACTGAAATAGTATACGCTATTTTATTAAACGTTATTTCGTCGTTCCCGAATGTGTTATTTGTCCTACCGATAACCTGGTCTCTAAATGAATCTGCCCCGATGACGAAGTTACCACTAGGACGTCACATGACGATCCTGCCAGGATGTTAATTCATTTATCCTACCTATAACCCGGTATCTAATGAGCCGCCTCGGAAACTAAGTCATGACTAGGACCACGACCTCACATGGCGATCTGACCAGCCACTCCTAATATTAGCTAGCCACTTCTGATATCACATGGCGATTCTGGCAGGACCAACATGTAATATTTGACCATCTAATTAAAGGCAGGATCGCCGTATAATATTAGAAAGTGCCGGATCGTCATGTAATATCAGAAGCGGCTTGCAGGATGGCCATGTAATATCAGAAGAGTCAGGTCGGATCGCCATATGATGTTGTGGTCTTAGTCATGGCTTAGTTTCCGAGGCGGCGCATTAGAGACCGGGTTATCGGTAAGATAAATGACACGTTCGGGAATGATTAAATAATAATGTTTAATAAAATAAATTAATAATAACAATTACATTGCAAGCTATAGTGTTCGCTTGTATAACTACATTACGATATGATACAACAGGCTGACTTGGTACACCACACTGACTGACTGATAAGACTTCTCGATCTCCGTTTATATATTATCTCTACTCCTATTAACCTAGTTAAATGTGATCTGGTTTACATACCTGTTTACACAATGACATGAACTATGATGTTGAAAGATGTTGAACTAAGTAGCACACTGAATGTGTGTAAGTAGGTGACCTGCTTTGGTTATTAAAAAGGACTGTTTTTCCGAATACATCTGGAAGTCTTAAGTTACATTAAGGAAATAGATGTTAATATTTTTGCCTGTAGTCGACACTTGTTGCAAATTAATTGCATTTTCGCCAAGTAATGTGAATGTAAATATTGATTTCTACATTTTACGGAGCTAATTATTCGAACCACAATCCTTAATAGCTTAGTGGCAGAGCAAGGGCCCGTCAAACCATGAACGTAGGTTCGAATCCTGCTTAAGGGAGAATTTTTTCAATTAAAAAATTCGAATAATTAGCGTCGTAAAATGTGGAAAGCAATAATTACATTCACATTACTTCGCGAAAATGTAATTAATTTGCAACGCTTGTTAGTTTTTTATAATTAGGATAAAAACCGAAGAAAGTGACATCACAGTTTACAGTATATTAGATAAGACACTGTCATTCTAACGAGCCCGTTTGCCATTTTGAAATAGAATAGCGCATGTATACGGCAGGCACCTGTTAACTGAATGACTTTGGAACAAGATTATGCTGTTACGAGAAAACTTCCTATTACTTTCAGATATCCTGCGTTAGTTTATAGCCTACAATGACCTACATACTGACTTTCCATATAAAAATTGTAGAAATTTGTTCAATCTGAAATTGCAAAAATTATAAGCACATAACAATTATATCTAGACTTGTTTCTAAACATTTTAAAGGTGCTACCTACAAGCTGGTACATAACTGCATTAATAGTATTGAATGCTCAGCGTTTCTTTCGAAGAAGGTAACTTTCCATCATCAATCGATGTATTTTAACATATCATATATAACATCAATTTCATTGTGCTGCTATAATTGAAAAGTTTAATATAAAATAAAGACTAAAAGGGTGTTTACTCTTACCATTAAATGTGGGAGTCTAGTAATTAAAAACTTTTGACTTGTTGAACGAATTGAAAGTTTGCTGTAATAAAGTACAAGAATGAATAAAAAGTTTTAAGACTATAAAGTTCAGAATTTACCCCGACCGTCAATGACCTTTTATAAATAATGTACGTATGCTTTCTATCTTATAAATTTTCGTCTAATTTATATTATACTGGTAATTTTATCTCATACTATTTGATTTGTTCAACATAATAAATTACATATCAAAAAATTAAGGAATAATTAATCCGAGGTAGTTTTCTACAGTTTGCCGGACTGTCGGTTTTACCACCCACCTCAGTGGTAAAACCGACAGTCCGCCAAACTGTAGACTTGGGTTCGAGTCCCAACATAGACAATATTTTCCAATTAAAAAAATTTCGTATGATTTGCTTTGTAATTTGTAGACAGCAATGTTTACATCCCCCCTTACTTTGCAATTACATACATACTAACTTGATATTTGTAAATATTTCATATAAAAGTCGAAAAACTCCAATAATTTATCAATTGTTATATTTAATAAACGGCTAAGAAATGATCTAAACACACATATATATATATATATATATATATATATATATATATATATATATATATATTGTAGTGAGGCTAACCATGTATGTGAGGGGCCTAGAGCAAAAATACAATATTAATGTTTAAAATTGTTAATTTAGAATAAGTTTTTTATAGAACTGCATTTTTCACATGCCATATCAATTAAGTTAACGCCGCGTTTTTAATTTATCTAATTTGTTTCGCATAATTATTGAATTCCTTGTATCTATTCACTTTAATCATTTTCATTTACATTTGAATTTTCCTGAAGATATTTGACTTAATTGATTGGAATTATATATCACATAACATGGTAATAGTTGTTTCTAATTTTAAAACTGTTTTGGCAGGAATTTTCCTTAAAATGAGTATAGGTATAATATGGAGATTGTATATTTAAAATAAGCTTTTGTTTACTGTTAAATTAATACTATATTTTTATTGAAATGTCAAACGTTTAGGTGTAGTGATGTATTTTATTTGAGGAAATTCTTGTCAAGATGAAATGTATATAAACAACATTGAAGTTAAGGTGCCTGGAGATTTAATGAAAAACAGAGTGAGCAATTATTATTGAAAAAATTGGGATGACACGTCGAATTTATCAAAAAGTGTTGTTAAAGGTAAAAAGTGATTAAAAGTCTTTAATATATCATCAAATCCTTACCAGAAAGATTTCTAATGTGTTCCCGAATCATCAGAATTGTTTTTCCTTGAAAAAAGGAAGATTACTACATTTTGAACCCGTTGAGTTCAGTTATTCAAATCTCTAACATCTAAGGGACGTTTACCAGGATCCACTACTGCGAAGGACGACACAACTCCAACACCTATAACCTGTTCCTAGTGTACCAAGACTTGGACACCATTTACTCATACGGAGAAACTACCGGCTTTAAAACTAAGTATTGTCTGAATAATCTCCTAAAATATAAAACTTTAATAGTTACATTTCAAGGATTGTTTTTTACGTTATTTTTAATTCAGTTTTATTAGCAATAGTACACTTTACCGTTAGTAACCGAAAAGTACAGTTCTTTTTACTCTGTTTTCGCATTTCCTAATATAATCATTTGAATTATAACAATTTCTATAGTACACTTAACCTCATTATTATATTTCATTGTCCCTCATGTTTTTTACTTGTTAATGTTATACTCAATGTCTATTTACACTTACCTTTTTAAATTGTGATTTGAGAATTTTATTAAACCTGTGATATATACCATTTATATTCTTGTTTTATTCATTTACTATTTTAGAAATTTATCCACTTAGTATAACTTTGCTTGTACGGTTAACTATCATCTATCAGAACACCGAACCGACATTACGTAAATCTTGTTCTTAATATACTGAGCTAGTCACTTCATTTTTTAGATACCCTATAAATACTTATAAATTACTATAGCACGTGTTTCATTATAGTAATCAAAACCATTTTTGTTACATTTTTGATAACTGTCAACTTTGACAACTGTTAAATCCAGTATTACTATATTCTATTATATAGGTTCCGAATTCATTATACGACCTTTGGGTTGTTTATCAATATATATATATATATATACATATATATATATATATATATATATATATATATAACATTTGATAAATTATTGGAGTTTTTCGCCTTTTTTTTTATATGAAATATTTACAAATATTAAATTAGAATGTATGTAATTGCAGAGTAAGTGGGGATATAAACATTGCTGTCTACAAATTACAAAGCAAATCATACGAAATTTTTTTATTTGAAAAATATGGTCTACGTTGACGGACTGTCGGTTTTACCACTGAGGTGAGTGGTAAAACCGACAGTCCGGCAAACTGTAGAAAACTACCTCGGATTAATTATTCCTTAATTTTTTGATATGTGAAACGTCTAAAAAAAAAATTTCGTATGATTTGCTTTGTAATTTGTAGACAGCAATGTTTACATTCCCACTTACTCTGCAATTACATACATTCTAATTTAATATTTGTAAATATTTCATATAAAAGAAGCCGAAAATCTCCAATAATTTATCAAATGTTATATTTAATGAACGGCTAAGAAATTATTAAACACACATATATATATATATATATATATATATATATATATATATATAAGGTAAACTTAATTAGTCGGCGATTAAAGGTCTGGTTATTACTTCAAAGTGTATATATTTAAAATAATTCTACATGTTTCGGCAATGATGCCTTTGTCAAGGATATAAAAAGTAGTAGAAGTAATAACCAGACCTTTAATCGCCGACTAATTAAGTTTACCTTATCATACCAAGGTCACGAAAATACTATATATATATATATATATATATAACAATTGATAAATTATTTGAGTTTTTCGGCTTTTATATGAAATATTTACAAATATCAAATTAGAATGTATGTAATTGCAGAGTAAGTGAGGATGTAAACATTGCTGTCAAAAATTACAAAGCAAATCATATGAAATTTTTAATTGAAAAATATTGTCTATGTTGGGACTCGAACCCAAGTCTACAGTTTGCCGGACTGTCGCTTTTACCACTTAGGCACAATGGACCTAGGTTCAAACTATTTAGAAATGCATTATAAAGTAACAGTGTTAATGAATCAGATGTCAGTTATTGAATGTAAATGTCAAGTTGAAAGCAGAAGTCAGTTTTAAAAGCTGATGTCAGTTTTGATAGCAGATGTCAGTTAGTGAAAGCAAATGTCAGTTATTGAAAGCAGATATCTGTTTTGAAAGCACGTGTCAGTTATGAAAGCAAGCGTCAGATTAGAAAGCAGATTAGAAAGCAGATGCCTATTTTGAAAGTACTTCAAAATAGGCATCTGCTTTCTAATCTGACGTTTGCTTTCATAACTGACACCTGCCTTCAAAACAGACATCTGCTTTCAATAACTCACATTTGCTTTCACTAACTGACATCTGCTATCAAAACTGACATCAGCTTTCAAAACTGACTTCTGCTTTCAACTTGACATTTATATTCAATAACTGACATCTGATTCATTAACACTGTTATTTTATAATGCATTTCTAAATAGCTTGAACCTAGGTCTATTGTGCCTAAGTGGTAAAAGCGACAGTCCGGCAAACTGTGGACTTGGGTTCGAGTCCCAACATAGACAATATTTTTCAATTAAAAATTTCGTATGATTTGCTTTGTAATTTGTAGACAGCAATATTTACATCCTTACTTACTCTGTAATTACATACATTCTAATTTGATATTTGTAAATATTTCAAAAAAATATATAAAAGCCGAAAAACTCCAATAATTTACCAATTGTTATATTTAATAAACGGCTAAGAAATTATATAATCACTTATATATTATATTTCTTTTTTGTCTTTGTTTGCTGTAACGGCAATCTTTGCAATCTAATTTCGATTAGATCAGTTTCTTGGTTTATTTCTAATTAACTTGTTTCGTTGTTTTCGCATGATTTTGAATGTATGGACGAAGAGCTCTGACTTCATTACCACCCCCAAGCCTCTATTAATATTAATTTTTGGAAGTCATATGCAGGGCCTCACATTTATTTGTTTTGATTATTTGATATTATCGCTTTGGAGTTTATATACAAGGCTGCTCATTTCATATGTACTGGTCTTTCTTTTTTGTAAATAAATTTTGAGGAGGAAGCGCTCCCTAATAAATATTGTTGAATTTTTTTGTTTAACTGTGTGATTTTCAAACTGTAGCAGTAGCTTCCCTTTCCTTAATTTCTTTTCCTACTACCTATTGGGTAGTATTGTACTCTATGTCCTTCATGTGACATACGACTACGGTTTACAATTCAACCTTACTTCACGGTGGCGCCATTTTCATTCAATATACTAAGGAGTCAACGTTTCAACAACGTTTCGAAAGAAACCCCACGCCGGCTTCACTAGCTTAGCTCGAATACTGACTAGTTGAATTGCATTTTTATTGGCACCCCCGCTCCTCCCAAATGTAAGTCCTTGGACCTCTTACGTTTAATTGAAAATTATAGAAGCCAGTTTTTGTGTTATTTATTTATTGTTGCTATTACTTCTAGCAAGATACTGAATGTTTGTTTAGAACGACCTCGACGCCCCCAATACCACTGTCATTGATGACTATGGCAAATTGGCTCTCACGGGCAGGTGTTACAATATAAAATATAAACGAATCACTAGTTCTTACATATTAGCATTCGATCTTGGATTTAGCGAGTTCATAAACCCGAGCTTGGCTCACCAAAGCTACAGCTAGTAACCAGCGAAATTAGTTGCGAATCTTCTAGTAGTGATTATCATGACCGATAACGCGGTGCTTGAAAGACACGTCTATGCTCGACCGAATGAAATTGGTCTCGCGGGGCAATAGTTGAAAGTTTATTAATGTTAGAAAGGTTTATTCTCTTTGAATGAATAGCGCATTTGCTCAGTCAGCTGAGTCCCTATTCACTTGAACGGTGCCAAAGATTCCTGTAAACTGAAGGTATGTTCTTTCTTTTCAAATGGTCACATTGATCAATCCATCGGCGATATTGCAACCATAATTATCCCTTTCTGAAAATAAGCACGAGAGTTCTGTTAGGAATATTAAGAAGACGAATATAAAATTTCACACACATACACACACACATACACAAACACGTACGCACGGGCGCACACACACAAACACAAACGAGCGCATTAGAATTTAGAACACAGACAAACAGCATACACTATTATATACAGCTATTAATATGTAAATCCAGGGCAACTTTTATTTTACCTGAATAATATTTAAAGTAAGTAGATAAATAAACAAAAATATACTTTCTGCTAATTATAACTTTAAAAAAATAACAGTTTGAAAAGGCAGGATACATACTGCCGAAAGGTAGCTATGGCATAAATTTTGTTTTAATTACCAGGCCGCTACCTCAAGGAAATACTTTTAACGTTTTTAATTCGTAAGAAAATTAAGAAATTTATTCTAAGGATTACAAAGTATTTTACAAAAACTCTAGAATGGTGCGATATTAAAGATTTCTTCTTACTATTTAAAGTATTTAATATCACAGAGACTAAATCAGTGTCAAGGGTCACTCAAATCAATACCTCCGAGCAGAGAAGTTTCCCTTGCTTGTAATATCAACGATTTAAACCTAAGAGAGTAGACGATTATCCGTATGAGCGAATAGTAGCCAGAGAAGAACTTTATGATGTCATAAAACAAGTTTATTAGGAAATTACCAGGAATATTCACCATATTGGAAATCAAAATAAGAGATGAGATTTGTAGTAATGCATCGAACAAAAAACTATCATATCATATTCTAATCACACACAAATTCCAAATTTTCAAAAAATGATGACATTTTCATAAAAATGCATGAATGCGGAACCAAAAATATTTAAAAAGTGGGCGCGTACAGTTGAAAATTGCGATGTCGAAGTTATAGTTAAGTAAATACCAGAACATAATTTTGTATAAATTAATCAGCTTGGTATGTCTGTAAAGCCTAAAAATTATTTTCAAAGAATGTTCATTAATCAGAATAATTGAAACATACATGAGTAGGTAAACCCCACCAGTTTTGTATAATACAAATGTATTTTTAATAATATAAAATATTATTAAAAATCTGGTGTGAAGAACATAAATACAGGTTCACTATTAATATTTTTTGTGAACGCATCTTTGGAAGGGCGTCGTTACTTCACATTGGTTATGTGGACGGGGCGATGTACTTCGGCTGTCTGACAACAGGCAGCGCTGAATTTAGTTCTACGCCCGGTCTGGATAATTTCGGTGATGTGGTGATGTGGTTCCTTTTTGTGAATGTGTCTGAGAATATCCTTTCTCTAGCAGGGGCGTACCGACGAGCCTGTAGAAAGGCGAAATACGTATCTACGTCTCTGGGGAGGGATATGTTCGGACACGTTTACAAAAAATATTAATAGTGAACCTGTATTTGTGTTCTTCACACCAGATTTTTAATAATATTTTATATTATTAAAAATACATTTGTAATGTTCATTAACTTAATATTTAATTATGTTAAATCGATTTAGCTCGATCTCTTTTATGTGATATAATATGTATTATGAATAGGAGCCGGACATGAGAGGCCGACGAATCATGGCTAAAAAAATAAGTGATTAGTTTTGGCAAATTTCCAATTCCAGTTTCTGAAGAAAGTACGACTTATTTTTTAAATTTGGAAATTGAATTATTTCTTTGCACTCAGAAATACTTCGAGCATCGCAATTTAAACATGTAACAAAATTTTGTAAACTACCGAAATTCTCTGCATAAAAACTAGTATGTTCCCCATCTATATATTACTGGAGAGGGAGGAAGTGACAAATATGGAAATTCTTGCCTCTAAAGAGCTACTCTCAGTGGTGCTTTTCTGAAAACTTTTTTAAAAGTGGATACAAGTCTATCAACTTCCGGAAAGGTGTCTGATATATTTACAGATTCTGTGGAGAGCATGTGTGCTACACAAGTAATATGCACACTTTCGTCGAAATAATTTGGAGAAATAGATCCAATCAAACGATATTAAACATGATCTATCACAAAAATTACGATGTAATTAACAGTTAAAACTATGAAAACAAGAAACTAACTCATAGCACTTTATTTATCTTACGAAATATAATCTAAATAGACTAAATTATTAAAACTCCACACGCTTCTATCTACGCCCATGAAAACAGTAATTTAACTGTAAATGTCCAACAAAAAACGTCGCAATTCTCGATGAAAACAGATGTGCGCGCTAGCCAGATCAGTAGTGGATTCAATAACTGCATGATGTACTTGTTGTAGACTATTTATGTCGTCCGTCGTAATGACGATGTCCGGTCTCTGCTTATTACAATTATTTTCATTATTATCATATGGCACAGCATATATAACTCTAACATCATTTACACATTTCCGATTATTTTAAGAATCATAAATAAAAATGAGGGGCTAATACGCAAGAACACAAAAAAATAAAACACATAAAGTAGACGTAAGTCCACTCTCTTGTGCTTCGGTTTCGATTTTTAAAATTGTAATCTAGTATTAATGAAGTAACGAAGAGCAATTATTGTTTGCTATAAATATTTAATTTCACAATCTTCAGGCCTTTAATTAGTTGTGCTATATAAATTGAAAAGATTCATTTAAGATATTATAACTGTTTGTGAACAATCTCACAAACATAATAGTTACATAAACACATTCGTTTGGTATCATAATATTACCTTCTATTGATTTAATACGTAGAAAGAGGGTATTATTTCTTTTTGAAATACGTTTTCTTAAATTCTGGAAACAAACACAAAGGAGTTTTTGTATGCATGGTCTTTTGATATTTTATGTTATTCAGATTTTATCCTCCATAACGATATCTCTTACAGGAGAAAAAGGAAAACTGAGCATGCCAATTGTATAGGCCTATATTTTTGCAGTTCACTGTAAATGCGTAGCCTTGAACAAGAAATCGATAGGATTATGTTTTGAAAATAAGGAGCTTACGAAGAGAAAAAACAACGGTACCAATTAGTTGACTTAAACACAATCCCAGTACTAATAAAATTTTCCTTGTCTCTCATTCTCTCTATCAAATATTCTCTCTTCTCCCCGAATCTACCGTTTCCCCAACTCCCTTACCTCAACGAAACAATAAAACAAGAACGTGTTATGCTGTCTGCGAACCCCCAATAAAAATAAAAGCGTCGTAATCTGAGCTTAATTCTGTAATTAACGTTTGCAAAAGGAAATGAAATAAAAAAAGAGGTAATACGCCCAGTTTTATGTGCATGGTCGAATTTTTGTTTTATTACCTTACGTTAAAATATTTGAAAAAGTTAAATTTAACAGCAAAACTCTTTATTCTCATGGTATCTATTTATTCATCTTGACATTATGCTGTTATAAAATTTGATGCTTTTTAAAGTAAGTCATTTAAATATTAATGATAGTACATACAACATAAAGTACAAGTTATAATATCTAGTTTCGTGATATTATAAACAAATTAATTTTCCTTGAAAATAACGATTCATTGATTACTTAATAAACGCCGTCGATGCGTAATTTTCAACTTCAAGACAAGTATCAAATGGTTCGGAAGTTAATCAGTTTGTGGAGATATGTGCTGGGATCTGCCGGGTAGAGGTAGTGGTTATAGCGAACAATTCTATGAAGCATTGGGGCCAGCTTGTTTCAGGCTCAGTTTGAGCTGACTGGCACTTAGTTTTACTTTCGTGACATTCAGTACTGTTTTCAACTGTTTTGTTTGTGTCTATGTGTTATACTAGGGAGAATTCCTTTACTGCACTCCTGACCCACATAAAAAATTGGCAAATATCTAACTTTTATTTTTCAGCATAATCCCCATTAAGGTTAACACATTTTTCCCAGCATTTTTAACGCTTCTCAAAAAAAAGTTGTTCAATCTCTACAAACAACTGATTTCCCGCACATATCACATCATTATCTGACGGAAATCGTTTACCACGCAAGTGTTCTTTAAGTTTTGAAAACAGTCGATAATCACTGGGGGCCAAATCTGGCGAATATGGTGGATTCTCGACTAATTTGAAGCCTACTTGAGCTATTGCAGCTGTTACAATGACGGACCTATGACTGGGTGCGTTATCCTGATGCAAAAGAACACCTTAGCACAACTTCCCCCGACGTTTTTCTTTTATCAAGTGACGTAATTTGGAAATTAAATTGGCATAACAATCACCTGTAATTGTAACGCTCTTCTACAGAAAATCTACTAAAATTACGACTTCAGCATCCCAAAGTACGGATAGCATGATCTTCCCTGCTGAAGGTTTCATCTTGATTTTTTTCGGCGCTGGTGAACCTCGATGCGTCCACCCCTTACTTTGTACTTTGGTCTCTACATCATAATGATGAATCCAGAACTCATCCATTGTCACTGATCTTGCAAGAAAATTTTCTATATCTGGTCTATACCGCGCTAAAAGACGACTGCAAATACCTTTTCGTGTTTGCTAGCGTGCATCTGTTAACATTCGCGGTACCCATCTCACCGACAATTTGTTCATGTTCAATTCGGTAGTAATTATATTATATACCACATGGTATGAGAGACCAGTATCTCCAGTTATTTGTCTAATAGTTACGCCTCGATCTTGCAGAATGAAATCAGGGACATTTTTGACAGTTTCTTTGGTTAGTAACGGTCGTGGGCGCTCCACCTGCATGTTTGTCTGTACACAACCGTCTACCGCATTTAAACTCATGACACCTCCTTTTAACTATATCATCTGATACTGGATATTTCCCTAGTATATTCACCAAATCTTGATGAATTTGAGTTGGGGTCATCTCTTTTAACGATAAGTATTTAATCACCGCTCGTTGCTCGAAACGATCCATTTTTATACCGATATGTGAGTCTCTCGACCTCGGGTGTCTACAGTAGACACGCTTTAACATAATCAAAGTTGTAAGTTTTTAGTGTTAGATACATAGCAGGTTACAATGCGATATGAAGTTATATAATTGTTTTGTTTTATAAATGTCTCAGGGGCGGAGCAAAGTAATCAGCCCTCGTAGACTACGTTTTAATAACTAAACTATTTTACATGCTGCCCTGATATTTCACCATGATACAAATTACGTAAACAAAAATATGAATAAATGAGAACAAAACGTATTCAAAACGGGTTGTGCTATGAGTGCACCTGTACAATATGTAATGCGATGACAAACTCTATCAATAGATGCATTGAATCTTATGTTACGATTCAATAATTATAATCTAATTAATAAATTTAGATCTTATGTGCCAAATAAGAAGGCATATTAAAATAATTTTAGTGTCTAAAGTCCAGTATTTGTCAAATAACTTGCATATAGATCATATAAAATTTGCTATTTCATGAAATAACTTGTTGACAATGCATGCTTAGTTCATAAACCTTATAATTCACACAAGCTATTGATTCTAGTGAAGCCATAGCGCAAATAACACTTACAAATAGTCTAAAACCAATAAATAACTGTGCAAATAATACATCTAAAATGCATTAATAGCAACATCTTACATTATAAACACAACAGAGGAAACAACACATTCAATAAGTAAAAAACCGGACAAAGTAAGTTTAACCCTTTGTGTTCCAACGGGACTTTTAAGTCCCACCAACTTTAATATGCTAAAAATAATTCAATACGAGCAATATCTCGTTTATTTCTTACGGGCGTTCAAGTACTCTCTAATATAGCATATAAGTAAGTCAGTTGTCTTCTAGATGGCGTTAAATGCTTGCAATAGTTAATATATCAGCCCACTGTTGAGCATGTAAGGTTATGTACAATTGTGCATTTTTCTAATTACTTTATTGTTTATTGAACAGATATTACGATATATATTTGCCCGATTTTAGACAAATTGTGGTTCGAAAAGTCTGAATAGATGTAAATTATTCGATTCGGGAATTTTATATTTCGGCTAAAACAGTTTAATTTTAGGGACTTGAAAGTCCCGTTAGATCTGAAATCATGTAAGTAAATATGA
Organism: Melolontha melolontha; assembly: GCA_935421215.2. Classification (NCBI taxonomy): domain Eukaryota; kingdom Metazoa; phylum Arthropoda; class Insecta; order Coleoptera; family Scarabaeidae; genus Melolontha; species Melolontha melolontha. The sequence continues at coordinate 84,881,660 of OW285236.1, read as the reverse complement.
ATGTATCTTTATTGTATTCCATATTTATTTTAATTGCAGATTGTGTATGTGAAGTGTTATATATAACAAAATGTCGGTAATGAAATTTTTAAATGATGAAGAACTGTTAGCCGCAGCTGAAGCTGCAGTTACCGAATTGGAACAGCAACAATTACGGATAGAAAATTTGCCGTTGGATAATAATATCGATACTGAAGAAGAAAGCAGCGATGATGAAGAATATGATATCTCTCCATCAATAGCTGAAAGTAACCAAGCACAACAGCAATGTATGGAAGAGTTAGAAAGGGGAGATGAGACGAATAAGTCAGGGACTGTTGGAAACAATACACAAACAAAACACGGAAAAGAAGATATAGATAGAAAATGGAAAAAAGGGCAATGGACACAGTGGATCCTACTTATTCCTCTCCAGAAGGACCTGTAGAAGAATGTTTTATCCAATGTCATACAGGTACGGACTATTTTTTGAAAATGTTAGGGGCATCAACTGTAACTGATATTGTTTATCAAAGCAATTTGTACAGCACACAGAAAAACAAAATCTTGAATTTGAAACAGAACGAACTATTAGCGTTTATTGGCATAAACTATTTTATGGGATACCATGCTCTTCCTAGCTATAAAAATTACTGGATGTCAGCTGAAGTTTTAGTACCTAAAACGATGTCAAGCAATAGATTTCAACAAATATTATCACTCCTGCATCTGAATGATAATGCAGCTATTCCTGAAGGTAATAAAGATAAAATTATCGAAATAAGACCCTTTGTAAATGCGCTAAATGAGCAGTTTGACCTATTATTCAATGGTACTCGAGAACTTTCTGTGGATGAAAGCATTATTTTATTCAAAGGCAGATCTAACATCAAGCAATATGACCCTATGAAACCCATAAAACGGGGTTATAAATTATGGTGCATAGCCGATCAAAGTGGATATATCAAAAAGTTTGTCATATACCAAGGTAAAGATGAGGCAGTTCAAGATAAATTTAGAACGTATGGCCTTGGGAACGGGTAGTCCTCTCTCTAACAGAAAGCTATTGGAACCAAAACAGAAAAATTTACTTCGATAACTACTTTACAACTGTGAATTTACTTGAAAAGTTGAAGACAGAAGGTACTTTAGAATGCGGCACAATTCGTAGTAATAGACGAGGATTGCCAAAGAATATGACAGTGGACAAACACATGAACAGAGGTGATGTTGACTATAGGGTTTCAAGGATGGATATCACCTTTTTCAAATGGTGTGACAATAGAGTAGTTCACATGCTATCTAATTTTCATGGAACCGGTATGATGAACATAAAACCGTTACAAAAAGATGGAAGACGAATTGAAGTAAATTGTCCAGATATTATACCTGACTATAATCGTTATATGGGCGGTGTTGACCACGCCGATAGACTACGGCAAGCCTACTGTGTAGACAGACGAAGAAATGGTGGCATAGACTGTTCTTCGGACTTCTGGATATGGTATTTGTAAATAGCTATGTAGTATACAAAACCATGAATCCAGAAGAACAGATGTCATTGTTGGATTTTCGACGTAGAGTAAGCATGGGCCTAATGAATTACGGTTTTACCACAGTAGGTAAGTCGAAAGCAGCCAGTAACCTAACGTCACACAATCAATCTGGAGGCTCTACAACTTCATTGGTCAAGCGTAGGAAATACAACTACAGTGTTTCTAAGGATGTCAGACTAGGGAACAGAGGATGTCACTGGACATTATTCACAAAGGAGCGAAAAAGGTATGAGGTATGCTCCTCAATGGCAATCAAATTCCGTCCTCACTCCAAATGCTCAGCATGTGGTGTATATCTGTGCGCTAATGAAAGAAAGAATTGTTTTTTGCAGTATCATGAAATGCAATAAAATGTTATTATAAATCTACCGACTTTTCTTATAGTTACTTCAATTCCATATTTTGGCCATTTTGAATACTGACGGGACGGGACACATTTTGAAGTCCTCTGAAACCGAAAAAAAGATAATTACACTATCTTTTTTATTTTTTAATACCATGGGACACAAAGGGTTAACAGGGAATCAAATGATACATTTACGGTAGAAGAAGTCCCAGAACATATCATGGCAATCATTAACATTTCGTCACAAATAGAATCTGAAGAAAGAAAAGAAATAAAATAAAACTCAGCAAAAGCATGTGAATCGTACACGAAAAGTAAGGTTAGCGGTACATACAAATTCAGATCAGGAAATGCACGAATGGAAGTGCCTAAATCAAAAATGAATAAAATCAATACTTTTTTTCCGTTTTTAAAAATCTTTATTAGAAGTTGAGCTGTTAACAATTTTCGGGAACTACCGCTAGAAAAATTTTCAAGTTGTGCGCGGTCTAGTGGTTATCACGTTTGGCTGTGGACTACATGATTTGAGTTCAAGTTGTTACGCTCCGCATATAGAATATTTTAATTTATTTTTAAATCATATTTCTTCTTTAAATATCTCGATTTTAAAATAATATTTAACTTAAGACATTTTTTCTTCTGTATATTCGTTTACAAAGAGAAAGCATTTCTTTTGTTATATCCTGACCGACGAGACCGTTCGTTTTCTACCTGACCCGGCAACAACCGTACTGTGGAATTTCTAGATATATTTCATTTTAAATTATTTTAATTTAATTATACATCTTCTCTTATATGGTGTTTCATATCATTAGAAAGCTTACGTCACAAGCGTTACTTAAATAATATTTATGCCATCGATAGAACAACTCTTCAGGTCCCGCTTCTTATTAATTATTAATCAAGATATCGACCCTCTCTTCGACTCAGGTCATAAAACAGACCGTTTTCAAAAACCAGTGTCTATCGACACAAAAACTATCAGATATCTTCTCGTTAGAACTCTCTTAACACACAGATCTTACTTATCGTACTGTCCAAGTACACGCCACGATGCCGCCCGGTGTCTTTCAGGTATATCTGCGAAGGCCACGTGACCATCTCCGCCAACCAAAGGTAACTCTGTATTGTTCGATACAGAGATTATTTTATATTAATCGTATTCAATTAACCCTCAATTTACTGCTCAATTAAACGTTCGTTTCAGAGTATTATGTGTTAATTTTCAATTACATATTTAATACCGCTCCTTGTGTATATATTACTTTTGTTTTAAATACTTTTAAATATAACAATTTCAATTTCTTTCTTATGTAAAAAAGTTGAGTTCTGAAACTGCTTAAATTTTAGATGGAAACAACTTAAGTCCTTTCTTAAAATAGTATGACATGTTCCCACTGATAAATGAACTTGTTATGATAGTTTCGCGACTGATTTTTTGGGTGAGTTGTTCATTTGGCGTCGAATATCCTTTATGTAATTTGCTGTTCATTTTCTAGGTGCTCCATCTAGGCACGTTATATATCTATTAACCAAGAAAAGCCATAATTATTGTGAGCAGCTGTGATATTTAAAATGAAAGAAATATAGTTAATTCATAAATAGGTTCCTAGATTTAATTAAAGGAAAACATTCTAGGAGTACAAAAGACTTTTTCGGAATAAAAGTTGAAAACTAACAAATTTAATATTTCATAAACCGGTTTTAATAGCCATTCGTTACACTAATGCAAATTTGCAATAAATTGTGTATTTTCGCTAAAAAATTTCAAAATTAACTGATTACTATAATAATGGGATATGAGCGTAATGGCTTAAAAGATATTTTCAAATGTTGGGATTGTTTTAAGTACGCACACTGCAATATGTGATAACATTGTCTATTTACGATAACAGACGAGGCACACTAAAATCAGTAATATTAAGCGCGTAAACTAAAGGACACACAAATTACTAACGTACGGGCTCTGTTATTGCGGCATGTAGAATATATTATGTTAGCTACCTTTCACAACGTTGTTATATGTGTGTTATATGTTTAAACTATAATTATTGTTCTTTTTTGGTGCTCTTTTCTATTAAGGAAAAATTGAAAAAACTACCGATGCGTCATAAATATTCGACTAAATTGACGACTCAGTGTATCTATATGATGTGCCTTTAATAATTTTGTTGAGCAAAGATGTAAATATATGAGGTTTATCTTCGGTAATACGTTCAAAATTATACTTTTATATACCTGAAACACTGACTGAAACAGAATAATAAAACATGTGCGATTTCTTTTCTTATTACTTGCCGGATATGCTTTGAGTAATACGGTAATTTCATAATTGGCCCAAAATTGTTTAGTCAATTTGTGAATGGCTTCTAACGGTTATATGTTTAACCCATTAACTTCCAAATTTTTATTATCGACATTTTCTGTAAATTTAAATTAAATATAGGATTATATTAAAGGTAATAGGTCTATTTATTCGTTGGCAAATAAATATACGCCATTTAAAAAAAAAAAAATTTACGTCCCATTTGGGACCCATGGCACTTGCCGTTACAAAAATTTTAAAAAAAACTGAACCAACATTTCAAACTAAAGAAAAATATTTGTAATTTATGCCAATTAGGAAAACATTCCATATGCAGTCCAATATTGCATTTTACACTGTTTGCGAACGTTTGTGTCGCATATGGCATATTTTCTTTGTTTTCCATTAATCGTTCGCTGCAAAACATGTTCAATGGGATCAAATCTAACATCGTCAGGCACGCGGTTTTTCCTCACCTTACTAGAACTTGGTCTTCCGGCAAATTTAGGATCAGATAATGATTCTTTCTTCAGATAAGTTCTGGCAATAATGCGTCTAAAATCTAATAATGGGATGCTTCCATTTACTGCAGTATAAAGGGCGTAGGCGTTAACAACCGCAACGTCAATCGTATTTGTGAAAAGAGGGAAATACCATTTCTTACCTCTAAATTTGATTCGATACTTTTGCACATTCCAGTCTAACTTGTCGACCCCTCCCATATGTTTATTGTATTGTCCGATAATGTTTGGTTTATCGACATGGCATTCTTTTTTTTCTTTCTTACAATATCTTTTCACTTTTTCTATAGGTTGCAATCCTAAGTAATTCGATAACATTTTAACACAGCTATTGTCATTCCAAATTAACGCAAATATTTAATTTTTTTCATCATAACGATAATCATATGCCCCGCGTTCCTCTTTTTTATGATATTATCAGACTTCAAAGGACACTTCTTCATTCTATTATAGCGTACTGTTCCAACCGCCTTTATATTTAGTTCTCCCAACTTCAACAATAAATCAAAACTGGTGAAAAAGTTATCGAAAAATATTTCATATTCTGACGGATATTGCAAAAAAGAGGTAATTTTCATTATCACAGAAGCTCCAACACCACTTACAAGTTGTACTTCTTGGCTCTTTCCTTCATAAATATCCATATGAAAACAATAGCCAGATTTAGAGCAGCACATAGCCCATTGTTTGAATCCAAATCTTATTAGTTTTCCCCTAATGAACAGTTTCAGGTAATGGTGGCCATAGTAACGCACCATTTGCTCATCTATTGAAAGTTTTTGTGCAAATATATTTTTTTATAACTTTTTGAAATTTGTGTTCAATTTGTTTATCAAAGGACGAATTTTAAATAGTTTGTCTTGTTTATCGCTGGTGGATATAAGACTATTGTCGTTAAAACGCAGGTTTTTTTTAATTTCCAAAAACCTGTGCTTAGGCATGCAGTTTGTAACGCATGTAAGATTTATATCTTCATCCTCCGACCAATATAACTGCTCTTGGGTCAACGAATGGTACCCTGATAGCAAAGAAATTTCAATAAAAAGTTATGTCTGTTGTTTTGTCTAGCGTAATTTACACTTTGGATAGCTATATGGTTTAGTAAATCTTCGTCGAAAAGTTCTTCAAATATCTGAACCGGTGATTTACCTTTCAAGTTTTGAATAATCTGTGATTTCAATTCAGATACATTGTTGCTTTCAAATGATGTATTAGTCAAATTTATGTCCTGCTTTTTCAAATCACTTTTTGGCAAGAATTTACCTTTTGATTTTACTATAGATGCTTGATTTTGATCAACATTCAGAGCGCTGGAATGGATTTCTAGTTGTCCAGGAACGTCTTGTGGAACAGTGTCTTCTAAAATATTGTCGTCAAATTCTTCGCAATCTGATATAATGATCTATATCAATGACTTCTTGTTCCAGATCAGCAAAAAATTCATCATCTTCCAATATTTCTTCAAGTTCTGCGATAGTAAGGAATTTTCTAGAACCCATACTGAATTGGAAACAAAAAAAAAACAGCAACTGTGAATAAAACTAACATAACGCTCTCCATATGATTTTTTTTACATAGTAAATTCCATGATCCCCAAATGGGGATCAAGGTGTTTTGTACTATATTTTTTATAATAAATTATATTTGCTCACCTGTTATTCTAATATCAACTAAAGGAATGTATTATTACTTGAATTCACAAAACTGGCACAAAATTAATCAAATAAGCACAAAAAATATTATTAGAAATAATGTAAATATTCGACCATCAACTTTTGTGTATAGGTTATAAAATAACGCGCATAACATGCTTACAGGGTTACCAACACTAAAATATAAAATTTTTCTAGAAAGTACAGAGTATTCATGTTCAGTTAGTATACATTACACTAAAGATAATAACAATTTAAAATATGTTAAAAAATAAAATTCGCGAATCCCCATTTGGGGATCAGGGAACCTAATGGGCATATAAATAGTGATCCACAAAAAGTTTTGAGAGTATGCCATGGATTAAATCAGTTATGTCTTAGATTGATTAATAAGTGATTTAACCTACATGTCGTACTACTAGTAATAGCTTAAATCGTTAAATAAAAGTTTTCAAGTGACATTCATTAAGCTAACCTAATATTTAAGTCTACGGAAAAATTAAATTTCGGAGAAAAGACGATTATTTGAAAGTTTTGATTGTTGAAATGTGTAAGTTATAATAACTTATTATACAAAATATAGTTTTTTTGGAGTGCTGTCCGTTTTAAAATGAAAAAATACCGAAAAATAAAATTTTAAAACTAACGACAAAAACCAAATCAGATTAAACAACATTATGTATGTAAAATCTCATAATATTCAGACTAAATATGAATTAATAATTAAAATAAGCATAACAATTTATTAATGCAGTATACAAAACAAGCAAGTATGACATTGTAGCAATCATTAATTTTTTCTTTTAACACAATCTATTACGTAACAATATTCATTAAATAAGGTGCGTTCATCTCTACAGCGTAAAGTTCTTCGGTTAACAGAGTAAATAACATTTTCTAGGATCCAAGGTGAATTTTTAATTTCTACGATCTTATTAGTGATACTTTGTTGCATGTCATTAAGATCAACGGTGATGGCCATACTTAAGAAATAGAATTTTTAAAGTATAGTCATTAAATCACAGAATCGAGGTGGCCTAATTATGCTTGTATTAAAACTAATAATTCGATCTCCAAAAGATTCTCTCAGAAGAATAATGTTTTCATTGGTAGTTTGTACATGAGCTGCATTTTGTTGGAAATAGCCTTCCTGTCATTCATCATCGTGTAACTATTTAAAATTCTGTATTTTTGATCGACATACCTTCAAAAAATAGAGGGTCGATAATCATTCTCTGACAAACAGCTGACCAAACTCCAATTTTTTTTGGATGCAGTGGTGCTTCCATAAAAAGTGCGGATTATTTGCGCTCCACATCCTCATGTTTTGAGAATTTACATAGTCAGAGAGATGAAACTAGGATTCATCAGTAAACATTACCTTTACAATGGCTACATCATTAACAACAAAATGGTCAATAAATCATTGACAAAATTCCTGTCGTTTCGGTCTGGTCACAGGAAGTATTTCATGAGTCGCTTGCAAGCGGTAGGGGTGTAAATGTAGATCATGTTTAAGGATACGTCTGCAAATGTTATAGGAAAGATCTAATTCTTGGTGTAAATGTCGCACAGACAGCTGAGGACGTTCTTCTACCAATTGCTTTACCGTTTCAATATTTTTCTCATTTTTATATAATAATAATTGCATAAAACGGCGAATGCATGTGAATAACTGTTCATATGGGATAGCAATATCTGGAAATTCTTCTAAAAAACCCTGATATGCATCCCTGATAGAATAAATTCATTCACTATTAATTTTACTACCATTTCTAAAATAAATTTCAACCATGTAACGTTTCTGTTGTCCGTTAAATACAAAAAAAACATTATTAAATAACTAATAAATTGCAAAAATATCTTCCAACTTGTCAATTTGACCTCTGATTATTTACAAATGACACTTCGTCAATTCTCTAGCTCAGACGTAACTTATCTCAGTTGTTGGCCTACCTAGGATGCAAAATTTGTGGCTCGCTTGATATTAATAAACTTTAATGCCGAACTAGTTTGACTAGTTTGATGTTTCTGTTTTATTAGCGATGCACTGCAATGAAGTTTGCAAGTGGGTGCCGTATATGCTGTTAGAGCGTTCGATAGTGTTTATCATCAATTGTTTCCTCACAAATTCGTACTTTATGTGATTGGGGATAACTTAATTTTGTGAATTGTGGCACACCTGTCTCATAGGTCTCAGATTTTCGAAATATGGTCGATAATCTTCAGACCTGCGGCTGTTAATTCTAATGTGTATCTGGGCAGTCACTTAGCATCAATTGTGTTCCTACATTTTATAAATAGCTTACACAAAGGCTTAAACTATTCTAAATATCTGGTGTAGGCAAATGTTTTAGAAATATTAAAATATGCGGATGCTACCCTAATAGGGCATATCTTCAGAAAGATGTTGATTTCTTTGCGGAATAGTGATCAGTCAATAACAAGTTTCTCTATTTCAATAAAAGCTATATTACTTTTTCATGAAGAAACAGTAATTACTTCTTTAATTATAAGGTTCAGAACAGTACATTCGAAAGGTAGATAATGGGTTTGTTCCAATTGGCTAAGGAAACACTACAGTGAGTTTACGGTAACCATATAACTATCTAATGGCATCCATTATATAGTTCATATATATATATATATATATATATATATATATATATATATATATATGTTACATATATAGGATGTTAATTTATTTTTTAATAATATTTCTTTAAATATATCTCGCCAGGCGCGGCTCGTGATGACGTATTTGGGAGTGCAAGTACACTGATGCGAGTGCTTCGTGTATTCTCGTGTACTAACTGTAATGTTTTCTTTGTAAACACCGAAAACACACGAGGCACTCGCATCATTGTACTTGCACTCCCAAATACGTCATCACGAGCCGCGCCTGCATCTCGCATTTAAAATATAAATTCACTTAGATATTTTCCTTTATATTCGTTTGCAGGTAGAAAGTCTTTCTTTTGTACTCGCTCAAGCCGCTAGACTCTTGGTCTTTTACCCGCCTTTTAACGGTCGCTTTGAAAAGTCTTTATACATTTAATTTGAAACTTAAATTATTAATTTAATTACGTACGTCTTCTTTTATATATGGTGTCTCATATCACTTGAAAGGTTAACTCATAAGGGATATTTTAATAATATTTGTGTCATCGACATCACAACTCTTCAGGTCGCGCTTTTGATTACTTCATTATTCAAGACATCGGCAACTTCGATCCCTCTCTTAACTTAGAGCAATAAAACACAAATCTTTTCTAGACCACTGTTCTATGTACACAAATTCTCAATCTTCTCTTTAGGACCTCCATAAGTTAAACATTTTACTGATCGTGCTGTTCAAGTACACGATGCCACCCACCATGCCGCCCGTCTAAGGTAATTTGCATTGCTCTATATAAATTATTCTTTTAAGCTTATTCACATTAATTTTACTAATTAATTTCTTATTCCTCCGGCCAAACATCGATCTACATATTTGTCCAAATATATAACGCACCAGGTGGCCGACCATCTTCGCAACTCAAAGGTAACTAACTGTATTGTTCGATACAGAGATTATTTTATATTAATCGTAATTAATTAACATTTAATTTACTGCCCAATTTAACGTTCGTTTCAGTTTATTTTTGGTGTTAATTTTTTAATTACTTATTTACGCTCCTTGTGTATATTACTTTTATTTAATTACTTATGTAAATAATAATTAAAAACATTAAGGACAACGCTCATGTGTTTTATTTAGTTAGTAAGAATATATACCGATAGGACCAGCTCGGAACGGGCCATGGTCAACAATGAGTGGCAACAGCGAATCCCCTCTAGGCGCCGCAGCTTCAATTGCAGTTAAGAATTTAGTAAGACTTAAACCGCGCAAGGTTATAGTCGTTTGCATATTCGTTCTGTATACGTAATTTGCCCATTTGTTTCAGACATAATAAGGTCCAGTTTATTATTATTATTGTATTCTTAGCTGCTACGGAAAAGTAATTTTAAGTAATAAAAAAACAATAACGTTTTCTAAAAGATAAAAAGCATTATTACTGGAATTGAAACCATACAATAGACGAGAGTATCTACTTTGTATAACTGTAATTACATATTCACTGTTATGACAGTTTTATAAACATCGTATAAAAAATGTATATTTGCTTTAAAAAAATAAGCAATTTATTTACATCCATCAAATACATTTCCAGACAATTTTAAACTTTTAAGGGACAGTTCTACAATACACTCATCTATTATATCGTCGAAAAACCCGAATAAGGATAAAGTTTAGTTAATCTCTAGTTAAAACTTCTACAGAGCCTAATTTTAAATAAAATTTGGAATATATTGTAGTATAACTTAACACTGCCATAATAGATAAGTTGAGTTTTGCACAAAGGTTGGTATAAATATTTGAAATAGCAGTACAACATAATACAAACTTATTTGTTGTGAAATGTCTTTTTTGGTTCGAAATTATTTGTTGACTGCTAGTAAATTAGAACTTGTACGATTACAGAGAGAAATTTTGAAAAAGGAACATGACATGGAGCAAGAAAAATAAAGTTTAGCAATTGAACTTTCAAAAATTAAATTAGAGCAAACAAAGTATTGTACTTGCACTAAGTTATAGATTTATTATAAGAAACATATAATATATACAAACAATCGTTATTTTGTTTAGTGTCTTCACCAAATTATATGAATTTGTTGTGTATATTAAAAATTTAAAGTTAACAGAAAATTAGAACCAAAACAAATAAGGCAGTCGAATGTATCTCGCAAAAACTTGCTACAAAAAGATGAAAACACATTCAAATGTATTTAGTTGAACATACATTTTTATATGCATTCGACCATCGGACTTATGTTGCGCGCGCGGAGTGACTTCGCACACACGTTGCCACATCGCATTTCGTTCCATACGTATATTGTTGCCTATGGCCCCTAGCGGGCTGGACCTATCGGTATATTTAATGTAAGCATTATTATACACGTTCTGGACCTTCTATGATACTTCGCCAGCACCACTAATTATTTATTTTAAATAATCTCATTATTATTGGCAACCACAGCCCACCCAAACAGCGCCTGTTAGTAATAGACGTCGCTCAAGACGTACATCTAGTTAGTAATAAGGGTCTCAACACGTGAGGCGTGTTAATAATAGTGACACTTTTAACATGTCATTATTTCTTGCTATTATAACAAGATTTTGTTTCGTTTAAGGAAAATGGCCTAGGTTAACTAGATATCAATACCCCCTTGTAATACTAGATTTGTATTGTGATTGTTAGGAATCTATCCAAGTTTAATTTTCATGTTTGTTAAAATTAGTATTATTTACTATAATATTAATAATGATGCATTGTAAGAACATTTGAACTGTTTACCATTTTCTGGAAGTTTCATTACCAAATTAATATGATTAATCTTTCATCTGAACATGATTATAGTCTGTTTAGATACATAAAGAGTTTATCTTTTGGCATCTTAAGAAAGCTTAATTGAAGCGCGCCCGGTTCAAATAGGCCAAGTGCCAAAAATTACATTTTTGAGCTTTTGCTTTAGAAACATTATATATACCAACGGACATGTCCTGTAAAGATGCCAACTCCCAATGTAATTTCTTTATAGTTTAAAAATCATGTCATAGATGGCAGTATGTGTATGTGCCAGGTTAATTCTCTCAGAACAAGCTAAGTGCCAATTGTCAGATCAGCTTTTCTAACCCTATTTTAACGAATGTTTGCGCGTGTTTCTGCAAGTGACTTTGTGCTTCATATAAAGTGATAACCAATGGATAATAAGAAACAAAAAATTCGTGGACGACAGAGGGAAGTACAAAACAAGCTAAGTATATCAGGGAAGGATTATGCAACGAGAAGTAACAAAATTGTCTCCAAAAAAGCGGAATCAAAAAAAAAGGTTAGAGGGTCTTTAATAATAATTTTCAGTTTCATTACTAAACAATATTTTTTTAGTTGTCCTGTAAATGCTATTTCTCATGTAAAAATCTTTCTTATGAAAGAAGACTAGAGTTATTTAAAAAGTTCTATGATGAAACCGCACCCATTCAAGGCACCTACTTGATGAATTTGATTAGTGTGTTACCAATAAAAAGACGACGCCATGGAAATTATAATGACCCATCAGAAAGTCATCGCCAGGGCACTATGGCCTACACAGTTCCAGATGGAACTGGTCGGATGGTTCGAGTTTGTAAATCAACGTTTATGGACATTTTTGCGGTATCAAAAATTAAACTTCAAACAATAATAAGAAAAAATAAAAGCGGAGAAACTTCCTTTACTGATAAACGAACATGTCATAAGTTGAAAAAGTTTACTACAGAAGACAAGAACATGGTGAAGCAACATATATTGTCTATTCCTCGCCAAAAAAGTCATTATTCAAGGTCGCACACTTCTAAAGAGTATTTAAGCCCAGATCTTAATTTTCATCGTTTATTTAAAGCTTTTGCTGAAAAATATCCGGAAACCAATATTTCGTATAAGTTTTACAGCCGAGTTTTTAGAGAACACTTTCCAAATTTGAAATTTCACCTCCCCAGAAGCGACACTTGCCGAGTGTGTGATAGACTCACTTGTGAGGCTAGAGCTGAGTTACAGAGCAGTACTATTGCAAAACAAAAGCTAGAGCTGCACCACCGCAAAGCTGAAAGTGCTTCTAAGCTGATGAAAAAAGATACAACAGATGCACAGTTGCCTGGTAGTCGTATGTGTTGCTTGAGCTTAGACTTACAACAAGTCCTTTTCCTACCTACACTAACGCACAGTGATATGTTTTACTTAAGTCAGCTCAGTTGCTATAATCTAGGAATCCACTACAACAATACAAATACTGGGTATATGAATCTATGGAATGAAGGAGTAGCAGGCAGAGGAGGAAACGAAGTTGCCTCTTGTATATTGCGGTTTCTGAATAGTAGTGTGGTCAAAGACAAACACGTTATTATTTGGACAGACAACTGCGCTGGCCAAAATAAAAATAAAATAATGCTTTTTCTATATATATATATTTGCAGGCCCATGGGGTATTTGATGTTATAGAACACAAATTCCTCATAAGTGGTCACAGCTTTAAGGCTTGCGATCGCGATTTTGCACATATCGAAATGAGAAAAAGGGTCATAAGGCTATGATTCCTGAAGATCTACACAATGTTATTAAATCCGCAGTTTATCATCCCCCTTTCGAAATTGTTGACATGGAAAAGCATGGATTCTGGAATATAAAGGAGGCAGCAGAAGCTTTGATTGATATCAAAAATTTAAATATTAGCAAGGCAGTCATGCTTCGTGTAGAGCGAGAAAACCCTTGCACTGTTAAAGTCAAAGAAACTTTTAGTGAGATTGAGCCTTGGAGGGATGTTAATGTTTTGAAAAAGAGTAAATCTATCTCAGACGTGAAGAGCACAAATCTACTGCTTTTGCCGCCGGATAACAAAATAACAGAAAACAGAAAAAAATCATTAGCATCAATGATTAACTTTCTGGAAAAGAAAGAACACAAAGAATAGTACAGAAACCTATTACACATTTAAATACTCTTGTAATGTTTACTTCTGTTGTTTTTTGTAAACGATGTTTAATACACATTACCTACTGACTTGGTGATTATTGTTTTTAACTTTCTATAAGTTTTTATAACGTTATCGCTGGACATAGAGACATATCTTTTTAATATGGTACTTCGATTGTTTCTAAATTTAAAAAAAATATATTTTAATATCTCTTTTTCAAACTAAAGTATTTTAATATTGACTTGATACAACACATCTATAAGCCTAGTCCAATGCTTAGCTTAATCCAGAATAGTTATTTATTAACGCCAATCAACGTAACATGCAATAATAATCGTTTTTTGATAATATCTCGGTTTTATACTTTTGGCACTTGGCCTATTTGAACCGGGCACGCTTCAATTGATACTTATGCGATGTCTTTAGAAATTATGCGTTTTTCGTCATCCTAAAATATTAAAATCATTTATGTATGTTGAGTATGTCGTCAATTAAGAGAGAAGTATTTCGGTAAGCAAACGATAAATCAAAAACGGCGTTACGACGAGTATCCGAAAGGGAATATCTTGGGAGAAGTGGGCCCATTACAATAAGCAAAAATAAGAACATAAAAGCAAAACACGACAGAGACACGGGCGGCACATCACGTAAACACCAGCAGTGCGGAAGGAGCGAGCCATAAGCAGCACAACTGAAATATGCAGGAACAGCATCACGAAAAGGGAGAGAGAACGTAAAAAATGTCATTATATAAACGTCACTTAGATTTAATTGAAGCCGCGGTGGCGGCCGCCGCCGCACAATGTGGAAAACAAAAATGCTGAAAAAATACGAACGGAGCATGAATATGTAAATGCGCCACTGGGTTTAATTGCTTATTTCTTAATGTCCTACTGCTTCTGTATAATATGTGTTATTTTTGTTGGGGGTACAATTTTGAACCAGTTTTTTGGACGATAGACGACTCCAACTGTTTCATTAATCACTAACGTGGTGGCATTTGTACATTGTTGTATCAAAAGAAAATTAAAACATACTAGAATTGGAGTCGACACTTACAATACAATAAAACATAGATATGCTTTTTATTCTTTCTCATTATTTATCCGTGTCATTCTTTTCTTATATTGCTTAATGTACAAGTAGGTACTTGTATTGTAATATACTATCTCTTCATTTATCTTTGCTGATAGTTGCATAAAATTACCGTAGATCCTGGAACCAATTTGTGTAAATAACATTTGTATATCGTATGTCTGCACTACTAAACAGATTAATTTAGTTTATTTACCTTAAACTAAATAGCACATATAAATTGAATTAAATATACACGAATATGAAAGAATTTGAGATAAATAAATCAAGCTATTATCTTGTGATTGAAAATGACTATCGACTGCTATGTAATATGCTTCGCCTAAATTATCTATGTAAATCAACTAGTTAATAAAATTCTTTTATTTTCTTTTCTATTTAATATGAACGTTCGTTACTTCTATTGATAGCCTACCACATATTTTAGAATCGGTCTACATTTCCTTCACCTCATAGACCTCTCTATTTCTCGTCTATTCTCACTTTTGTTCTCTTGGTCTTTTTGCCTTTTGTTATTATTGTCTTAATTTTTAAACATTCGTCATGTTTCATTTGATATTAATATATTGTCTGTGTGTGTATATGATTCGGTGTTGTACCGCATCGAAGGACGTAATTATTGTTATATTTCATCGAAACGTCAGAACACCAAGAGTCTTCCTGAGGATTGTTCTTCAACGTGATACAACATCCAGAAGATCACACACATATTTTATGATTAGGAAACTTTAATATTCCCAAGAGTACCGTCCAAGATGCAATACAGTGACAGCGTAAAACTGAGAAATACACAAGACCAGGATCAGGCAGACATCACATCACAAACTGACGAGGAGAACGTAGGGTAATTAGGGAGGCCAAACAGTTGAATTGTGGAGTCACTATAGATTGACGAAAAACGAACAGCGGCCGAACCGAAACTCTATTTCATGCCTGTGGCACAAAACGGCTCATTGACCCAGATACCTCTCAATATCTGATATGAAGTATGTCTGATGCGATAGAAACGTCTCGGAGGTCTGGGCAAAAGCACTCCATTTTTAGAATTAACAACGGAGAATTCCCCAAGCGAACTTCTAAGAGTACCGCTCATGTTACCTACCTTACTGTACGGATAAAAGGAAGACCACTCATTGGTCAACGCAGGAAGGGTCACCTGGTACATACAACTGGATCAATACTATGCTGATGTACTGACAGGTTTCAATGTCGTAGAAAAAAATTATACCGCTTTTATTCGGAAAAAAATGTTGTTTCATCAAGATAGAGGAAGCTCTCTCTCATTCGTTCGCTACGGCAGTCGCTATATTTGTCGAATTAAGATTGCAATTGTTGCCACATTTACCGTATTCACCATCCTAGCAATTTATTGTAGCCAAAGTTTACAAAAACTCTTGGTGGAAAGAGATTCGGTACAAATGGGTAGATAGTAGCTGCAACAAATTGCCTTAAAGTAAGTATTTCATTGAAAAGTCACTTACCTGTTAAATCTTCCTGGTACATATATACCGGCCTGGAAACAATTTATGGATGATCGCTCTTTAAATACATACACAAACACATACAAACATTATTGCCGCTTGTGCTAGATATTTATAATGCGTGTTTTGTGTGGCCCTATGATGCATATTCTTTTTATGGGCTTCATACTCAGCTTCATTGGGTAATCTTAAGTTGTAGTTTGGTGTATATCTATGATTATACGTATAAGTGCGTCTCATATGTAATTTTTTATCCTACAGACAGAACAGTTATTATTAATAAATAAAAACTGAATATTTTACCTAAATTTAATACTAACCTTCATAAACAAAAGGCATTCATAATCAGTTTAATTAGAATTAACAAAATAAACTGATAACTTATCATCAAAAATAAAGAACTTAGAGAAGAAGTCAAATAGAATATTAATTGTGATTTTAGAAATTATATCATTGATATTGACACTAAAATTTTATTGTCAAAACTAAAAACTAAATTCAAAAAGATTAATGAGTTTTCTTAGCGAAAGGTCAAATTCAACTCGTATACCAACTATATATATATACCAGGTATACCCATCAATATAACATATGCTTTCATTAACTACTTTGCATTAGTGTATACAAGAGTTAACGGTGATATGTTTTATATTTTGACAGTGTTTCCACATCAGGACTTTTTTAGGGATTTAGATTATTTTACCGAATCTGATATTCTTAAAAGATTGGCAACCTTAAATAAGCCGAGTATAGGTCCAGCTAAACTCCCTTACTTACTCTTCTATTAAAGATTGTCGTTGTGCTTTGCTCGAGCCATTTAGACTGAAATTTTACAGCTTTTAGAAACGTGCTTGGAACAAAATTATTTTCAATTTAAACATGAATTTAATAAACAAACAGAAGGCCTAGCAATAGGGAACCCACTAAACCCCTTATCCAAAATTTTCATCAACAATTTAGAAATTAAAGTAAGTACACATCTTTTGTTTAGTAATTGTGTCTATTGGCTTAGGTATGTTGACGACATATTAGCTTGCTTTAATCGTTTAGATAGACAATTAAAAACTTTACATAATTATATCAACACTATTCACTCCAAAATAACATTTACAGTAGAAACAGAAATAAATAAAAGCATTAATTTTCTAGACTTAACCATAACACACAAAACTAATAAACACTAATTTGCTATTCACCATAAATCAACACATACAGACACCACAATACACGCTAATTAAATTCATCCTATAACTCAAAAATTATCAGCATACCAATCAATTGTGTATAGATTAATTAACATACCTATGAGTAAAAGTAATTTCGACCTCGAACTAAATAGGATATATACAATAGCATTTAACAATGATTACTCTGTAAATATTATCAATAACATCCTGAATAGTCAACCAAAACCTAAAACCCTTTTTTTAGTTTACCCAAAATAAAAAACCAATATAACTAATTCCTACAATTCAATCACTTACTTAGGAAAAATTCCTGAAAAAATTGGTACTTTCAATAAAAAACTTAATAACGAACATATATCATTTAAAAAAGAACATTATACAGAATATTATTAAAAACAACAAAGATAAAATAGACAAAGAATCAAACTCTGGTGTATATAAGTTAACATGTAAAGAGGTATACATAGGACAAACGTGGAGGACGTTCAAAATTAGGATGAAAGAACACGAGAGAAGTGATAAAGAAAAAAAAAACAGTTTCGACTTTCGCAAATCATTATTTAGATATTAATCATAGCTTTAATATAGATTTAAAAATTTTACATATTCAAGATAAAAGTAAAAAGCTTAAATTAATAGATATAATAATTTAAGATTAGTTTTAAATGACTAATTAGATTTAAACAACTCTCCTTTGCTAAATTTAAGATTCACCATTTTTTCACAATAATATTAATTATTCAGTTTTTCATCCACCTGATGAAGCCATTGTACGGCGAAACAATATTGTCGTGTATTTACAATAAAATTTTTGAAACTAGAAGTTTAGTACTATTTCTTATCGTTATTTAGGCATGTTTTTAACTGTCTTTGTTGAAGAAAGAATTTCCTACTGCCTGAAAATTCTTGAATAGTGTTGAATAGTGCCCGCTTTTAAATCTGGTAATGGAATAATATTAAATTAAAAAATATCGTTCTGCGTCAGTGATGTGTAATTTTTATAAAGTGCTCGAAGCAATGCCTTTAGGACTAATATATGCTCATTTGATTAGTAAATTGTCATTAGCACAATGTGAATTTATTAAAGAAAGATCAAAAGGTACAAACTTAGGTACATTTGTTGAACGGGTTGCAGAAACTCTGGATAACCTCCACCTAATTAAAATAGCTTTCACTGATTTTTCAAAAGCCTTTGAGTACAGCTTCACATGATTTTCGATAACTTGCATCGGTTTGGAATTTCTGATATTATCGGGCTTCTTCGTTTGTATCTGATTGAACGTTTAAACTTGTTTTCGAACGTTCAACATTATTTTGCATCTCATTCGTATATGGCAATTTCCCCAGGGTTTTGCTGTTGGGCCATTCTTATTCGTTATTTTTATTAACGATGTTACAGAGTGGCTATCATCGAATTCCTTGATTTATTCAGATAAATTAAAAATTTATCGACAAATAGATAGCTTAGATGATTGCATTACATTACAGACTGATTTTGCAACCTTTTGTAGATGGTGTGACGAGAATTATATGTCGTTGAATGTTGCGATTATAAATCAGTGCCATTCGCTAGAAAATAGAATACTATTTCGTTCGTTGTATCTAGTATATATGGTACAACAATCGAACACTGCAAAAACTTCAAACATTTTGGCGTATTATCTGACTTAATGCTTGTCTTTCTAATCAGAAATACCAGACAATTAAGTAGGAATACGCTTGTTATAACATTGTCTGGAATCCATGCTATACATGCACTACATAAACTTATCAAAGGAAGATAGTCAAGACTCTACATGTTGCTTCCGCACAATATTTTTTAAGGTGAGCCTCTGAAAGAGTATGGTATTATTTCATTAATTGATTGAAGAACTATCTCCTAAATGATGTCTTTTTTAAATTAATTGTCGGTAATATATTAGCGTCAAATTTATTAAGCTGTTTAAATATAAATGTTCCTGGATTAAATAGTCTGGATAACGCAACGTTCTATCTACCACTTAGTGGATTTAAGTGCACTATTTTCAGGCGTCTGTAATATTTATGTGTAAAAGCGTTAATTTTATTAGTACGGAAATCGATATATTTAATGCTAATTTAAAATCATTGAAGAAGTTTTTAGTTACGAAATTCCAATTATATTAAACATTAATTTCATCATTTTGAATCTTTTTACATGCTTTATTTGTCATTGAAAATTTATATTAGTTTAAATTATAATTATTATTTAAGTCCTGTCTCTAATATACCGGGTTAGGTAAATGTATTACAATATCTTTGATATGACTACCTAGATTTTAACAAGACTTCCCACAATTAATTATATGTAAATCGGGAACGTGATGAGTGTATTTATATCGAAATCAGACTTCCGGTGTAGCCGGAAACGATATTAGGTTTTTTATTTTAAATGAAATACCCTGTATATTTTTATGAATTCAGCAAAAATATGGTTTGGCACCCTTTTGTTCAACAACGACAAAAATATTTAATTAAAACTGATATTTTAAAATTATGTTTATGTTTAGTAAGTCATAGAATCAAAATTCAGTACTTGACCTAAACTGTCAGAAATAATTTTGTAGACAAATATTAATAAAGGTTCATTTAACTGAAAAGGAAAGTAGATATTGAAATTCTGATAATGATTGGTATTGGTGACAGCGTTAGAGCTCACAAAGATGTATGCGATTTATTTCTCAATTTACATGAAGATCGGCATCCAATATCACGAACTGCCGTTGGTAAAACTTTGAGACGCAACTAACGAAGTTATTGCTCAAGATATTGCTATAGCATCAGAAGAATTACCACAAACTTCTACTACATCCCTCGCACAAAACTATGACCTAAGTTGCCAATTGCTTCTAAACCATAATTTTAAGTGCAAGAATCATTGAGCGCGATTATGATCATAGAATTGAATTTTGCTAAAGTGTGATTTAAATTTGCAGAAATGACCTATATTTTACATACAATTTGTTTTCCGACGAAGTTACCTATTGTTTGAATGGTACCGTTAATCGCCATGGCATAATTGTCAATATTGGTCAATAGATAACCTTCATTGGATGCTAGAAGCGCATACACAACATCCGGAGAAATTTAACGTCGGGGCTAGTATTTTCAGGAACCGTATTATTGGTCCTTTTTTCATTGGTACACCAACTGGACAAAGGCATTTAGATCTTTTGCGTGATCAGGTTGTTCATAATATTGAGGACGATGGGGAATCACCTGTAAATGTTTGGTGCCAATAAGATGGAGCACTCCCTCACCATGCCCTTAATATTATTAGTTTTTTAAACAAAACATTTCCAAATCGGTGAATTGGTCGCATTGAATGGCTCGGCTCGTACGCTCTCCAGTTTTAAATCTCCTAAATTTTTTACTTTGGGGTCATTTAAAATCTGTGGTTTATACTAGACGACCGCTTAATCTGGACGAGTTACGGTAGAGAATAATTGAAGAAGAGCAATTAATTTGTGAGGACGCTTTGATAATTGTCATTTCAGAATTTGTTCACAGACTTTCATATTGTCAAGAAGTGAAGGGTCATCATTTCGAAACTTTCTTAACTGATATTGATTTTGCTTGTATTTTTGTGTTAATTTTTCTTATAATAAAATTTTTATTGTTAGATTTAATTTAATATCTCTGTTTTTGTTGAAAAAAAGGGTACCAAATATTATTACTGCCGAACTCTCAGAACAGAGCTCTATTGAAATTCGCAAAAATATACAGGATATTTTATTTAAAATAAAAAAAGGTGTCACCGATCGAATCCTCTATTTGCATTTAATTAATTGTGGAAAGTCTTATTGAAATCTAAGTAGCCATGTCAAAGATATTCGAATAGATTCATGAATTTGCCTAACCCTGTATGTTATCCGTATATTATTATCCTATAATAAATAATTTGTATCACTGTTGGATAATTAATTATTATTATTATAGATGAATTATTAAGAGTAAAAAGTCTTTCTTTGGAGACTGTGGTTAAGTAAACCCTAAAAAAGGTATATAACCCCTTACCACAATTATTAATCGTATCCTAAATACGTATTTCGACAACTAAGTTGTCATCATCAGTAGGTAAAACCACTAATCAAGGTGTCGCACATGGGGCACAGTAAAGCTAGCACATTGAACCTTCAAAAATAAAAGAATACATGAGATTGACAACTCTGTGCATGACGCAAAATTGTTTCGTACTAGGAGAAAAATTTTATGAGTAGAAGCAAGGCACAACAATGGGTAACTGCCTATCTCCTTTCATAGCCAATTTATTCATGAGTCAATTTGAAGTAGAACTTAAAAATAATGCTAAATATTTCCCGAGAGTCTGGATCAGGTATGTACGTAGATGACATTCTCGCGATTTTTGATACACGGAAATGCGAATTAGACATGTTCGTTAATCAGTTAAATTTGAAATTTACGGCGGAAAAGGAACACAAGGGCAAGATACCATTTTTGGATACTTTACTGATTAGGAATAAACATAAAACAGAAATCGATATTATCCGGAAAGAAACCAATGTTAATATATTCATCATCGCGGATTCAAATCATAGTTTTCAACATAAGACAGCTTCTTTAATTTTTTAGTCAATCGGTTACTAAATTTTCCGTTAACAAAAGAGAGATATGAAATAGAACTGGATTTCATTAAAAATATCGCGAAATATAATGGCTTTGACATAGAAATAATCAATAAATTAATTAGAAAAACAAAACTAAAAAATACAATCCGCGAATCCACAAGTTTGATATCTCAAAGTAACCAGGAGAAAAAGTACATGCGTTTACCATACCACCCCATCACGAAAAACATTAATAAAGTTGTGAAAGAACGAGGTCTCCAAGCTGCCTTTCGGTCCGAAAATACTATCAAAAGTCTCCTAGGGAATACCAAAGATAAAGTTAATTTTAATTCGAAATCAGGTATATACGAAATTAATTGCGATAGTTGTAATTTGAAATATATAGGCCAAACAAAACGACCAATAATAACCCGGTTTAAAGAACACATATCACATATTAAATACAATAGACCGGATAAATATAACGTTGCCAACCATGCTCTAAGTACACTGCACAATGTGTCGATTAAAGGGTTGAAACTTGCCAAGGCCTACGAAAGTATTCATATCGCTAAAAGAAACAAAATTCTATGAACGGAGATAAAGGACCGATCCCCTTCACCTGTCTCTTTTCATTCTTAGAACCGTAAATAAAAAGGTTGTGGACGTCTCAAATTGGAGTATAAACACATGTGGGTGCCGTTTTCCTTAAGAGAGGTAATTTTCTCTCGATCTTTTCGTTCGATATATTTGCATGTTTAAGTTAGTGTATACGTGGACGCCGTGTAAAGTTGTTGCGTAAGCAGTTGTGCTAGCTTTACTGTGCTCCATGTGCGACACCTTGATTAGTGGTTTTACCTACTGATGATGACAACTTAGTTGTCGAAATACGTATTTAGGATACGATTAATAATTGTGGTAAGGGGTTATATACCTTTTTTAAGCTATTAAAAGTAAGTAAAATCTTAAATAAATGAACTTTCTAAATTGGAAATACATTCTATATTTCAAAACAAATAAGGAAAATTATAAAATTAGATTGAAGAAAGTACGTATTGAATATTGAAATTATTGTTTGAAACTGTAGTACATAAAGAGTTTAATCTTTAAAAGTAAATCCAATTCTAAAACAAACCCACGCCTTTAAAATCAAGTTATAGAAATTGTCTGCATATCAAAATATATCGGGTTTGTAATGGAACCGAATCAATTTTATTATGAAAAAATATTATAAGAGATGTTCAAATAACCACCATTTTGCTCTTAACAGTGCGCTAATCGATAAAAAAAATCTCGTTGTACACGTGAGAGCATTTCAGATGCGATGATATTACAGGCGTCAATAATCATTCGTCTCAATATGTGCAAGGCAATTGTCTTGCTCGAAACATACAATATCCTAATTAATACTAAAATCGAACAGAAGAAATAATTAAATTATTCTACATATTCAAATACCTACTTTTGCACCGCCAAATTGCCATCAATAATAAATGGTTCGATGACGCGGTCATCCAAACTATTGGCCCACACGTTTAATTTCTGGGGGAAATATACGATTAAGGCAAGAAAATGTATTTGTTGGTGGCTAAGCCTATATTTATCTAGCATATAGCATCTAAGTACACCTGTACATACCAAAATATTCACAAAAATTAAAAATGTAAAACACAAATAAATTAGTCACGAACAAACATCTAAAGATTTAATATAGTCTATTGCATAATTGCATTGATTGAAGATTTTAACCATTAGTCTATTGCACTTCCCGACGCATTCACATTTCCAAAATCTCTTTGGAATCGCCTCTGGGCATAGTTCTTAACAATATCGCGTATGCTTTGACTCGCAGCTCCTTAGACACATTCCGAGTCAATAACCATACCAAGCTGGTCGCGTACTTTAGACAGTTTGCCCTGAATCTGTTTAAGGTTGAACTGGGTTGACAATGCTTTATGAGATAACTCCGATCCCTTTCGTTTGGTTTAAGTACCAGTAATTTTTACGATGTACTTATAGCCAGGAGATCCAGGTAATTCCGGATTATCTGGCTGCCTTTTGTGCTTATCCAAGGTGCATGTGTAGTATTTTACTATTTTACAAAAGTATTTTTAATAATATAAAATATTATTAAAATCTGGCGTATACTAATGTATGACATTAATATACTGTCATTTATATTTTATATTCCTTGATAAAGGCATCATTTGCCGAAACATATAGGGTTGTTTTAAATATATATATATTTTAAAGTAAAACCAGACCTAAAATCGCCAACAAATTGAATTTACAAATTTGAAATTTTATATATATGGTAAATTCAATTTGTTGGCGATTTAAGGTATGGTTTTACTTCAAAATGTATATATTTAAAACAATCCTACATGTTTCGGCAAAAAGTTGCTATGCAAAAATTATTCAAAGATAAATTCCAATATAATAATAATAAATCATGCCTTACTAAGGCATGATTTATTATTATTATATTGGGATGTATCTTTGAATAATTTTTCCATAACAACTACAAATGTATACGTATGACATTAATATACTGTCATTTATATTTTATATTCCTTGAGAAAGGAATCATTTGCCGAAACATGTAGGATATATACATTTTGAAGTTAAAGCAGACCCTAAATCGCCAACAAATTGAATTTACCATGACATACAAAGGTCACGAAATAATTATCTTTATATATATATATATATATATATATATATATATATATATATATATATATTTTTTTTTTTTTATTTAATATTAAAATCATTATACACTAACATGTTGATGAATAGAAAGCATTTTAAAAATTGATAATATATTTTCCATGCTAATTAATATCTTCATTAATATCTTTAATGCTTAATATCTTTAATGCTTCATTAATATCTTTATCTACTAAAATTTATTGCAATTCAGTTTAGATTTTATTCTTATTTTAAAATTATTTTACACATACACCTAACTATCCGCGGAGCCTCGCAATAATTGGAGCCAAGTGATGTTGAAGGCATCTTCATCAGCATATAGTGTTGATGTAGATGTAATTATCACATCAGAAGAATCAGTCTAGATGTTATGTTTAACTGTTCTGTTTCTTCCATAATTGAAATATCTACCATAGGTCCTAGAACAAATGACAAAATGAAACATAAGTATATTGTTTAGTATTATAAATGTTACTAGGAAATGTAGTGTTGGAAAAGCTGTTTTGAGTAGAACATTATTTCTTCCAAAACAAAGCTCTACAAAATGTTTACGACAAACTCTACAATTGTTGAAGATTTTTTTGGCAGGTCTCTTTAATAATTCAGGTCTTTCACATATTTTTAACCACTTCTGAAAAAGTTCAGTGTATTTTCTCACGTTAGAAAATTTATGCTTGCTTGCTCGACTACCTGTACAACCAAAAATCGCACAATATAGCCCATCGCTACAAAAACAGCTTATAAAGTATTTAGGTAATTATTTAGTACACAACATACCTAATAAGGTTCAAATTTAAAATAGATGTCTAAACAAACCAAAATCAAACAATTTTAAACGTTCCGTTCAGCACTAACCATAATAATAACACAATCACACACAAAATCACAACAACAAAATACACAAACCAAAACAAACCACGATTTTGATGGATTGATGATACTAGTCTCTTGGATGTGATTGGTATACTTTAAAAGCATATTACGATTTAGTCCCGCGAATATTTGAAACTAACATTTACCGCCATCTACTCGACCAGTAGAAATATTAAACGAATATCACATTTCTTGGGCATCTAGTGCATACCCCGTGAAAGTTGGTTTCACGTGTACAGTAGTATATTTAGGGCGTTTACTATCGAATTCATATTTAGGGAATTCACCGAATCAGAGTTGCGCACAACGACCTAAGGATGTACAAATTACGGGTAATCCACCTCACGGTTAAGCAAACGCTCTTATGCACCGATAAGCGACCCCACGTATAATCCGCCCACGGACAATCGGAGTTCTACTGTATTATATATACCCATCTTTTAACTTTGTCATATGATACTGCAGATTCCCCTAATGTATCCACCAAATCTTGATTAATTTGAGTTGGGGTCATCTCTTTTAAACGCAAGTATTTAATCATCGATCGTTGCTCGACACTATCCCTTTTAATACTGATATGTGACTTTCTCGACCTCGGGCGTTTATTGTAGGCACGCTTTAACGGGTTCAGACTTGTAAGTTTCTAGCATTAGTCTATACATAGTAGGTTATAATGCCACACAAAGATAAAACATTGTTTTGGTTTTTACATGGATCAGGGACGGAGCAAAGAGATCAGCCCTCGTATTGCTCAAGTGAATATATTACAATAGTTTCTATTTATATGTTTCAATACGCTCTATATACAAGATGGTCAAAGCAAAGCGGATGTTTTTGTAATGAGTATTATATAGAGCGGTAGCATCGGAGAAGGTCGCCGACCCTCTCAACTCGTAGCTCATATCGGAAAGTTTAGTTGCACTGGAGCATAGCATACAGCATCGTGTATTTGCTGTGGAGGAATTAATTTGCAATGGCGAGTCTATCGTGGCTACTCGGCTTGCGTTCTGTCGTCGGTTCCTCGCGCCATGTATTGTGCTTCCTTCGCGGAGCACACTTCTGCGGTGGATTGTGGAGATAAAGAAGAGTCGAATGGTAGCCACATCAGAAAACGTTAATCGCGTAAGAACGTCTTCGCGCTGCGCCGCGCTCAAACACTCGGAATTACTTGCGGAAGTTTAATGAATATTTTGGAAAAAAAATCTGAACTTCCAGCCTTACAAAATCATGGTGATTCAAAAGCTTCTTTAACTGACTACCGTCAAAGTTAGTAATTCAGTGTGCGGAGGTTGGATATTTTAGAGGATCAAAACGCAGTGGAAATGTTCCAAGATGAGAATCATTTTCACTTGGACGGTTAATCAACAAACAAAATTGCCGTTATTTGGTACTTGATAATCCGCGAGAATTACATCCACGGCCCCTGCACATCGAAAAACGCGACACTGTTGTGTGGAATTTCCGAACACGGAATAATTGGGCCCTACATTTTCGAAGAGGTGAGAGAGCAGGCAGTGACGGTTTCGTGTGTTACCTCGCTATGCTTCAAGAATTTCTAATCCCTCATCTTTAAGAAAAATGAAAATGACGTGAATATCTTCTGGTTCCAGCAGCAAGGATTTCTATAGACTTTCTGAAAGCGACTTTCACCCGATGCATGATTTCCCGAAATGGTGATTTTCCCTGGCTGCCACGCTCCCCAGACCCCACCCCCTGTAATTTTTTACTTTGGGACTACCTTAAGTCTAAAGTGTATGATAACAGACCAAGAACCATCCGAGAATTAAAGGAATCCATCAGAAATTAATTAATGGCGATTTCAAGATATGGTGCAGAGGAGTCGTGAGAAACTTTAGCGACCGTCTGGAAGAACGCGCTGCAACCGTAATTTAAGTGAGATTATTTTACACACTTAATATGTTTTCGTCTTTGCCCTTTTGGCAAAAAATTTATTTTCAATCCTGTATAATCAAAATTGAAAGTTTGTCTTTGTTTTAAAATTTGTCCGTTTTGGTTTGATCATAATGTATAACTTGATTGAGTTCTGTTAAAGTCAGAATTTGACGCCCGGAGTTAACTAAGTAAGTACTCATCTAATTTACTGAAATCACAAATTATAGAAAATTTTTAAAAGCTTTTGTAAGAATATCGGTTTCTTAGAACAGTTTTCTATTCGAATGGCAAATTCTTGCTTTAGACCCTAATTAAGTAAATACTATAGAGATTTCAATAAGGATATGTAGCTTTTAATAGTATTGTTTAAAACTAAATAATTTACATTTTCCTTATTACAAATCATGTTCTTTAAAAATATTTTAGAAAGCAACAAATGTATCTTTATTTATTTATTATACCTTACCTTAACCTTTAAAGTACTTACCAAAAATTTATTAATCACAAAAGTAGAATGTAGGTTTTTAATTAAATTAAATTGTATTCAGTCTGAAAATCTAAACATTGCTGAAAGCAAATTATGTTTGTGAATAATTCACGCGGCAATATTTGGCATTTAATGCCGTCATGTGTTTAACTAGCGAGAGAAAAAAGCTTACGAGAAAAGGAATGCAGAATAGCATCTGCAAGAAGAAAATTCCAAAAATTAAAACAAAATAAATAATGGAATAACAAAAACGAAACGCCATCGTTTATTAACGCCAACGTTAAATGCAAGCACAGCATAAACGAAACAAGCGAGCAGCAGGTAGTAGGACCGCGAGCGACGGCGCGACGCTCCTGCGCCCTAGCGGCGGCGTCGTTCGATACCAGCGCCGTTCAGTAGTGCCGCACGAACTTCCCTGGCGTCGGGTTGTCAGCTAAAAATCGGACGTTCACGTAGTACCACCACAACAACCGCAAATACTCCACAACAACACACAACAAAAAAATATCGACAACCATCGAACTGACACGCAAAGGATAACGAACACGGACAGTTGTGTTTCAGAATAAAATCATTCGTGATTCGTTTCTGGTCCGCCAGGTGTCCGTAAAGGTTAGAATAAAGGAGAGGAGAGTGATGTGCCGATTATGATGTCCAATAATGCGCTAATAAAAAACCCAAACGTGCGGTACAAGAAGTGAAATTAATGACCCTAACCCAACGATAACTACTAAGGAAATAAACAAAGAGTAAATAAATGATAGTGAATAGGATATGTTTGAGATAATAGAATACTGTATCGTAGGCTGTTGCAAGGGTAACAATTGTAAAGATCGCATGACTTTTGCCTAAGAAAATACGGGACTCGAATTGATTTGTTGGATATTTTGTACGTGTACTATAACAGGTTTAGAGAGTGAGTGCGGGAAATGCACTGAGTGCAGTGGTCTACGAGGGAACCACGTGTGAGTGGGGTACAGATCGAGAACGCCTCACGGTGCGGGTGCCGGCGGGCCTCGTCGCCAAGGCTGGTCATGTGCCCCCCGACGGGGGAACCACCGCCGAGGAAAATGCCTCCGTGCCGGTAAGATTGGTTGTAATAATATAATTACTCATTTCTAAGTACAACTTTCTTTTGCTATTGCAAGGGCTATACAAAAAGCGTTTAAATTCTTACATTATTTATTTCTTAAGAATAATAATGGTCTATTAATAGCATTATGAACATTTATTTTATTTTAACCTTGAATGCATTTGCCAAAATAAAAGAAAAGTGTCTATAAAATGATCCTAAAATACAAAAAAAGTGTGAATTATTAAAAAAAATATCTTCAGCCGCAGTTCAATGCAAGGTAATAACTTCTTTAATAATTATGATTATTAATTATACGATAGTAGTTTTGATTTTAAAATTTAATTTCATCCTTATAAGGTATTTTAGTTTCGTATTTCTTTGGGTGTTTCGATTTTTAATAGTATATTAAAAAATGAGTTTCATAAGGCACCATTTTGCCGCACGAGATCAGTTTAGAAAACGAGCCGCTTGCGGCGAGTTTTCTAAAGAGCGAGTGCGGCAAAAGGCCTTATGAAACGAGTTTTTTATACTATTTTTTCTATTTTGCGTTTTTTACATTAATAAATTGCTTAAATTGGAATTATTTAATTTGAAAGTTCAGAGTTTAATTTTTATATAAAGCATGCAGTTGGTCACATTGATACTTGGCATTTTCAAATTTAAATCTTGCTATCCGCGAAGTATATATATTACATATTATTTATTAATTTTCGTTAACATTACTTGATATTTCATTTAAAAATATAAACATGAGTGACATAGAAACATATATATATGTTGTTGTCAATTGTATACAACATACGTTGTTTGTGTAAAATACGAACATATATCATATCTGTCAAATGTACATAAATTCTTAAAATCATATGACAACAATGATATTTATTTCTGTATTCGAACAACGCCAACATTGAAAAATGAAAAAAAGCGTATCGAAATGAAGCTCATTTCGATACTGTTTTGGGTTTCATAATGAGTTCATTTCGAACGCAAAATAGAAAAAATTATTTTTTTGAATTATTCATAAAAAAAATATTTAAAAAAATGTATTTTACAACGTTTCGTAGTTCATTAAACTACATTTTCAAGTGATATAAAATTAAAAACGTGGTTTAATAAAGTAGGTACCCCCTCCCCCTTCCGATACTTATTAAGACCGAAACGTTTGAAAAAATATAAAACTAGAATTACAAATTGTCAATCAAGCCATAAAAAAAGAAAAAAAAGTGATATATATATAAGACTAAAGCTGGGAATTATATGCATACGGAAACTGTAGTATATGCGTATATATTCAAAATTCGATGAAAATATGCAGAACTTTGATTAAAATATGTAAAATTATGTAAAGTTTGAGTCATAGTTACCCAACTAAATTATTGTCAAAATATTCAATAATGTCAATCTACAATAATTATTATAATTAATAAACCATATATACTTTATTATATTACTATACTAAACAAATTGTGTGACCGCAATTTGTTTAATATAGTGATATAACAAAGTTTACGTGTTTTATTAATTATTGTAATATGGAATATCACAAAGTAAAGGCTTACAGAATTGATTTCTTTATGTCAATCTAATTTAAACATACCACAAATATGTACTATATCAATATTTTATTTGAAATTTTACAAAATACATGTATAATAAGAATAAGTAAGCTAAACAATGTAACTCTTTGTATTTATATTTGTCTTTGTACAGTCTTGTAAACATTTACAATTAAATGTTTTTCTAAATTCTCAACTAAAAATGGTCTGCGATCCATCAGTAATAGCTTGTATGCTGAAAAGCTTCGCTCAACACCAACTGATGTAATTGGCGCATACTTATATTTGTAGATAATTGATTTACTCATCTCAATAGTTTCATCGTAACTTCCTTGCGACACACTAATAATCTGGTTAAAGCTCTCGTTTTTCTCTAGAACTTGGGTTAATTTAATTTGGAACCGCTCTCTTATGGTACCTCTATCATTATAAATTTTATTAGTTAATTGATGAAGGAGATACTTGTTGAAACTTCATTATAACGCTAAGAAATAAGTAATTAAACTTTTAGTTTCAAAAATTCTTTTATTGTAAATACCACTACAATATTGTTTCGCCATACAATGGCTTCATCAGGTGGATGAAATACTGATGTATTTCATCCACTACTTATTTCTTAGCGTTATAAATTTTATTCTAGAAACTTTGAATCAATTCTAACTACTCACTGAGATCAACACCTCGAGTTTCAAGTTTTCGTGGTGTTTCACTAATAAAATCAGAGTTTGCTTTGATAAAAGCAAACTCTTGGCTCTTTTGCGGTTTATTTAGTATATCTTTGCAATCTGCAACATCTATCGAGTCATTTGAAAAAGTGAGAATGTATGTATTCTTTTATCTGTTCAAAGATATCTGCATAAAATACAGCGGCATCAAACCACGTGCCTCATCTTGTTATTATGGGTTGTGGTGGCAATGCCAGACCAGGTAACTTATCTTTGTATGCTTAAGCCCTCAGCGATGCTTTAATAAATACTTTTTTTGTTAAATTGATCAATGAATTAATATCTGGAAGTGTGTAAAATATTTTTTCTGCTATACATGTTAAGGGTATCAGATTTGGGTAAAAAATCTTCAAATTTTGAGCTGACTTCACCATATATGTCGCAGCATCCGATAACATCAGTAATACCTTATCAGCTGGAACGGCAATCGGCAAATAAACCCTCGTTAAACTATCGCCTATAAATCTTGTTATAGTTAAATAATTTGTCTTCTCCAATTCTTCTGTACCAATTAAAAATGATTGGCCGGCGCAATTTTCATTTAAAATGGCAAATCATTAAGTTGGCAATATAGTGTCCACATCAGTCTGTTGTCGCATCGACTGCGAACTAAATATAATTTTCACCTATTGTTTCCTTAGTTTTCATCATAGTTTCCTCAAACAATAGATTAATATACTTTTTTCGTGTAGTCGTGCGATTAGTATCCTATACTTCTCTAAAAAAAATTTAAACGTTGAATTATTCAACTTTGAGTGTGGAATGTTTGCACTTCAGAAGGCGTTACGCAAGTCATAATGGAAACTATTCTGTTCTATATTTTTACTTGTTGAAGTAAACGATTCATTCAGAGTAGCTTGTGGTGCATTCTTAAATATTATGCTATTTCTTTTATGCAAATCAGTTCCTACATTGTGCGTTAATTAAAATTTTATGTCGCAACGAATTTGCAATAATTAACTGCTGCTATTAAAATATGAAATTAAACGTAAGCATATAAACTTATAATTTTAATGCAATTCTTACAAAACACTGCCATTATCTACACAAAATTCAGGATAATATGTTATCCAGATCGACATATGTAAATATGATTTTCACATATCAAAAATAACAAAGTAAAATTACGTGTACATATAGTTTCGAGAACTAACTAAACATGAGAACTAACTAACTAAACATGGCGATATGACTGACCTACAGGTCAACCTCATTGCTCGTAGATTCACTGAAACTTCTTCGACTTGATAAACACAAATCTGTGAATTTTCACTGTACGGAAATTCTCATGTGAACTGTTAGTGTAATTTTGATATATTATGATTAAATGGATTTATATATTTTTTACGGTGCAATTTAGAAATTAATTATAAAATATGAATAAATATGCAATTTTATATGAAATATGCTCAAAGCAGTATTTATATGCAAGATATGCAAAACAAAAGTAGTCGCAAATGCTTTCTTCTTACGTGATCCTTATAGATCTGCAAGAATGTTGCTAAACATATCGTAAATAAAAAATATGCATTTTTATATTTTTATAACTAAGTTTTAGATATAATATAATATATATGTATTATAGATGTAAATATTAATCGTGCTAGGCGTAAATAAAAACACAATGATAATAGTTTATAGCATAAATTTACTGGAAATTTAAAAAAATAATAATATATACATAAAGTTTCAGCTTTTTAGTAATTATGAAAATGACTTTTATGCATTAAATTCAACAGTTATTGTAGTGTGTAAGTCGAGTTAGTACGTTCTGCATTCTTAATTTTAAAATCGATATCAGTATTCAGTCTATATCATTTTGTAAAATTCCATTCAATTTTACATGGAGATATAAGCATGCTTCGTAAGAAAATATACAATAGCTTTCACATCTAGAAGATTGAAAATATTTACTTCCTATTTTACAGAGAATTTTCCGTTATTCTCAATACCTTTGTAAAAATATTTACAATATGCGTGTCACGTTGAGTCACGAATAATAATTTCTTTAATAACTTCAACATTTTGTTGTATCAAATTAGGAATATTACTATCACACACGGAACATAGATCCAGAGATTATACGAAGTTATTTATAGCATAGAAAATTGTATTAATATTAGCTAATATAGTTTTCTAAAAAAATAATTAGAATAATGAAGATTGCGCTTAAAATTAACAAAATGTTGTTTTAAGGATATTTTTTACTATTCCATTCGTAGTATTTATAACAATGCTAACAATACTAAGTCGCTATAGAAACGATGTATATTAGTGGGTATTTGGACGCGTAGAAATACCATCGTGTATTATACTAGTGGTCAAAGTGAGTATTTTACTGAATAATTAATAAAAGGTATTTGTTTTGATAATCTTAATTATATAAATCAATAATGAGGTTAATGTTCATATTTCACATAAAAAAATATGGCAATTAGAAAAGCTAACTTGAGTACAGTTATGTCCAGAAAGACTTTTGTTCTCGATTTTTTCGGCAAGAGTAACAGAACTAGTACCGACAGTAGAAGTAGGGGCGACAGTAATTTCAGACTTCGTTACATTTTTTCTTAATTGACCAACAATATGCTCATGATGTTCACTATCTAACTGTAGATAACTTTTAATAGAGTTTACATCGCTGTGACCACTAATTTTTATCAGTTGGTGTTCCCCAACGATAGCTTTCGCTAAAGTAGATATTGTAGATGATTTTATTGAGTAGTTGGATATATTTCTTTTTCAACATTTATGCCGGCTTGTTCAGCTTAATGTCTCAAGCAAGAAAATATACAATAACTTTCGCATCTAGAAGATTGAAAATAATTACTCCCTATTCTACAGAAAATTTTCCGTTATTCTCAATACCTTTGTAAAAATATTTACAATATAGTGTCACAAATAATAATTTCAACATTTTCTTGTATCAAATTAGGAATATTACTATCACACACAGAATATAGATCCATAGATTATACGAAGTTATTTATAGCCTAGAAAATTATATTAATATTAGCTAATCTAGATTTCTAAGAAATAATTTGAATACCAAAGACTGCCCTTAAATTTAACAAAATGTTGTTTTAAGGATATTTTTGGCTATTCCATTCGTAGTATTTATAACAATGCTTGCTTTCATTAATTCCAACAGGACAATTTTTAAACCAATTACTTGATCCTGACTTATTCCAAAAATGATTTGGTGTTAGAAAAGTTCCGTTGGTGTTAATATTTCCTCCTCTTTTGGAAATTCGTTTGTGGTACAATCTAAATAAAAATAAACATTGATATAAAACAATTTAACTAATCGAAAGTAACATATACAGTCGGCGCCCTAGAAATTAGGACATTGAAGTTGTTGTGTTGTAATTATAGCTGTTAGTAAGCATTGATAAACTTTGAATTTTGTGTGACACAGACATATATTTGATATAGGTAATACTAGAACGATTATAAAAAATATGGCTGCGTCTAGATTTGATGATTATTTTTATTGTAGAAGAGATCATAAAAAACAAAATAGACAAATGATAGATATTTTTACTCGAGGGCAAACAACTAGATAACACAAACAAGAAATAAGTTATTAATAGGCAAATTTAAAAAGCATTTAATATCTTGTTATTGCTCCATCTTTAGCAGTCACTGCTTCTACTCGCTGTGGCAAAGAATATATTACATTTGCTACAATATTCGGATCTAGATTTTCCCAATGATGTTATCACAAAATTCATCATAATTCCTCGGATGAAAATTATTTTTATTCTTGATTAATTATTCGAAAATAAAACACTTGGCTTAGTTTCACGACTTCTTTATTAGATATACTAACAATTGTTTCGGCTATTAGGCCATTATCAAAGAGCTATCTAAAACTAAACTTACTCTACTTAAGGTTAACTTATATACCTGTGTTCATTATGGGTGGGAGAATGTGGGTAATTGATATTTAAAATTGCATCGATATAGGGGGTATTTATGAATTCTAATTGCGTGTTTGTGATAACTCGATTTTGTTTTTGGGCTTTTTTAATTTCAAAAATCTCTAATATATTTAACTTTTTACTTTTTACTACATTATGAATGAGGTTACAGCTATTTATATCGGGTAAGTGGTTCTGGTCTATACAATGTTCTGCGAACCCTATGTGTTTAACACTATATTTTATATCTCTAATATGTTCTGTTAACCTTTTATTAATACATCTGCCACTCTGTCCGATATAAATAGCTTCATAATTCTGGCATTTTATGGAATATACTCCTGATTTATCTAAGTTATCTATTTTATCTTTAGTATTATTCAACAATGGACCTAAATTTACTTTATTTATCCACACTGTTAATGTTGAGTTTCTTTAGTAATTTGTTTATTTTCTGTGTTATGGGAGGGATATAAGTGACTACATGCCAACTAGGTTTCTTTAATTCGGTTATTTCTGGGTATAACAATTTTTGAAGTATTTTCCTTTCTTTATGTTTTATCAGCTTATCGATGATATCTGGGTTGTAACCATTATTTTTTGCTATTATTTTAATTGTGTTAATTTCATTACCACTAAATAAGGAAGCCTTTAATAATGAAATGAACACAATTAAAATAATAGCAAAAAATAATGGTTACAACCCAGATATCATCGATAAGCTGATAAAACATAAAGAAAGGAAAATACTTCAAAAATTGTTATACCCAGAAATAACCGAATTAAAGAAACCTAGTTGGCATGTAATCACTTATATCCCTCCCATAACACAGAAAATAAACAAATTACTAAAGAAACTCAACATTAACATAGTGTGAATAAATAAAGTAAATTTAGGTACATTGTTGAATAATACTAAAGATAAAATAGATAACTTAGATAAATCAGGAGTATATTCCATAAAATGCCAGAATTGTGAAGCTATTTATATCGGACAGAGTGGCAGATGTATTAATAAACGGTTAACAGAACATATTAGAGATATAAAATATAGTGTTAAACACACAGGGTTCGCAGAACATTGTATAGACCAGAACCACTTATCCGATATAAATAGCTGTAACCTCATTCATAATGTAGTAAAAAGTAAAAAGTTAAATATATTAGAGATTTTTGTAATTAAAAAAGCCCAAAAACAAAATCGAGTTATCACAAACACGCAATTAGAATTCATAAATACCCCCTATATCGATGCAATTTTAAATATCAATTACCCACATTCTCCCACCCATAATGAACACAGGTATATAAGTTAACCTTAAGTAGAGTAAGTTTAGTTTTAGATAGCTCTTTGATAATGGCCTAATAGCCGAAACAATTGTTAGTATATCTAATAAAGAAGTCGTGTAACTAAGCCAACTGTTTTATTTTCGAATAATTAATCAAGTTATTACAAGAATGTTTCACCAAGAAATATCTGCGAAGTCAACCAATGAAATTATTTTTATACATTTTTTTCACCAATAACCCCCAAATACTTTCAATAAGGTTTAGATCTGGACTCCTTGAAACACTGATATCATTATTTGACAACCAAGTCCAGACCACATTGACAGTATGAATTGGAAAGTTATCGTGTTGAAAAGTGAAGTCTCGATATGATTATTGTACCGACGGTAGCATTATATTCTCCAAAATGTCAACGTAAACTGTTGCAGTTAATCGCTCCTCAATATCCCAACATATTCCAGGGTCCATGGAACTGATCCACGACCACATACCTATTGACACCAAAAAAACCGCTTCTGCGTACTTCATGCACGTATCTCTCATTAAAACATCTATTCACTGTATCTCTGTTAATAAATTCGTTTGCAAATGCCAACATCTATTTCCTGCTTTTCTCTGTTAAGAACAGTTTGTTTACAGCTGAATAATTTCTTAATTCACTAGCTTTTAGTCTTTTCTTTGTTGTTCTAACGCTACTAGAAAAATTTACAGCACTGCTTGCGAACTCGAATGGATTGTTCTTATAAAATTTACAAGCCTTTCATCCTGCTCCGGCTTCGATATTTTCCTACGGCCTGTTCCTAATTGTCTACTTAATTTATGCTGTTGTCTCTATTTTTGTTATATTCTATGGCTAATGCTAATTATCGTGTAGACCATCCATCTTGAAGTCCCTGAAGTATTCTTGCCCTCGTTATTTTATTAGCTTGATGCGCCATGATATATTCTAAGAAACAGTGTGTAACATATACTCAATACTGACATATAATACTCTAAATATACTGATCCGTCCTGTTTATACGATAGAAAATACACCAAATAATGTTATACCACTTGTCACGATTTCTTGGGCGCCGACTGTACGTACCTTACAGGATACAAATTACGATTTTCTTTATTTTCAATTGGCCATTTGCTTGAACAAAGTGGTTTAGCTCCTCCTGGTGCAGTTTTTGAAAATATACAAACCATTATTGCTTAGTTCTTCCTTGAAAAAACTCGTTAAGCATTATGCTCCTTCTCCACTCCGAAATGAAACTATTAAACAAAACTTTTTTTGGAGCCATTATTACCGTTATATTTAGTTGTATTTTAATTTAGTTTTACTTGCGTATTGTTCTTCTTTGTTTATTCAAAATATTATTTTGTTTAATTCGCTTTTATCGTTTAGGACTTTATTTCAATTACTTATTCGTTGAAAGTTATTCATAAGGTATTCCACTGTCCAACACGATTTTTGCTGACTTCTAAGCGAGACCTGTTTTTTACTAATTCGGGTGTGTTAAATCCGAAAATCGTCAAAATTAAACTATATACTGTACTATGCTCTTTGAAGAATCACTAATGCGGCTAAGTAGTTACTTACATAAGACCTATTACGATATAAAGAAAGTATAAAATTTAATAATTCATTTATTTATTTCAATACAATATTAGTCACGAGTATAGTGCAAGTATTTACACAATAATCAGTATTTGTAAAAGGAAAAACAGCAACCAGGGAATAAACTTTCGTTTTTAGCACTGTCTGCTGTGTATTTTGGTTTGGCAGTCTCTCTGAACACTCCAACAGTAGCCAGCCAACATATGAGAGTCTCATCTTCCTTGCACATTATTCCAATAAACAAATTCACACTCTTGCACAATATTGCACAAGATCACTTTCCCTGTTATGATAAAAATTTATCTCCGTAGTTTGCTCCAGTAAGTTCTTTTCGTTTAATCTTGAAGCTGATTCCTTTGATAGGCCCAAATCCCTTACTGTAAAAGGTTGTGGTCCATCATTAGGAATTATATCTCCCTAGTCACAATCTACATCTGAATATTGCTCCTCAATAGCATCTGCCATGTCTTCAGCATACGAATACAATGAAGGAAGCTTTTCATAGCACTAGCACGTGTATTTCGTCGGAATGAGGCACTGATAGAATCGCGGAGTCGATATTAAGATATACAATTTTATTCTTATTCTTTTTATTATAACCGGAGGTCTGAACTAAACAAAAATAGCAGTCATCTACGTAGTTTTTCGGTTCACGCCATATCATTGGAACCCCAAAAGCTAATTTCTGGAGTTTTCCCTTGTTTCATTGCCGTAAATTTTCCACACATGGTTTACACACATTATGTGGAGCTCATGACTTGTCCTGATCAGTAAGTTTTACGTCAAAATAAGCCAAATACATTTTCTTAACGAAAGCAGTAATAGTTACCCTTTGACTGGGAACGACGAAGCTGCCACAAATGTAGCAGAACGAATCGGCACTATTTACACATCTTCGAGTAGTAGACATGATGTAGTTTCTTTCCTAACAACTAACATGCAAGTAACGTTTTATTATCACTCTTGTTTACATTTAATTAGTCCGAAGTGATCAAAACATTCTAATAAAATCTCATTAAATCCTAATATGTTCACTTAATGAATAGGATTAGCTTGATATGCTTGGATTTCTTTATAATTGTTTATTACATAATTAGTTCATTAAGTACTTAAAACCCTTACACCACTGTAAAAACACTACCTGTGGGAATTCGGCAAAACCATGTACATCAGTGTGTTCTTCACAGGCCACACTATAACGCTCTATAGTTATTAGCCGTTAACGT
The DNA here is from genome assembly GCA_935421215.2 of Melolontha melolontha. NCBI lineage: Eukaryota > Metazoa > Arthropoda > Insecta > Coleoptera > Scarabaeidae > Melolontha > Melolontha melolontha. The sequence goes on along the minus strand of OW285236.1, from coordinate 84,842,038 downwards.
CGTTCATATTTAAATGCCGTGACATCTAGTCATAAATACCCCGTCATTCATATATAACTATATGACGGGACTCAAATCGAAACAGTACTGTCATTCATGTATGGATGGTATGGCAGTCAACGTGTTAAATGCTGCATTAAGAAATGACCGTCTCATAATTATAATGCCAATTGTTCTTAACTAAAAGGACCTTTACCTTAAATCAGTGACTTTGGTCATACTGAAAATTGAAATTGAATGAAATACGTATGTCAGATCCAGAATATAGCCTAATATTTTACAGCGTCATATAATGTTCTGCTGGTATTGCTATAGGTTTCGTGCTTTTCAACAAATTAGTCTAAATATTATTTTAATAACTAGTATTTAGTGTCCGGATTATATGCAAAATATGCTTGTTTAATTGCCTTATTTCATTCAAAAGACATTAAATAATCCTAGAAAACTCATAATTTTGTCGATACACCTTTTAAGAAGAAAATATTGAATTTTCTGGGGTTTATTGCATTTTCGCGAAGTAATGTAATTGTAGATATTCCTTCTACGCTTTACGACGCTATTTTATTCGAATTTTTCATAGAAAAAAAATTCGCCCTTAAGTAGGAATCGAACCCACGACCTCTGGACCATTTCATAGAAAATTTCATAGAAAAAAAAAATGAAAAATTCGAATAAAATAGCGTTTTTTTCATAGAAAAAAAAATGAAAAATTCGAATAAAATAGCATCGTAAAGTGAAGAAAGAATACTTACAATTACATTACTACGCGAAAATGTAATCAATTTGTACGACTGCCAATTTGTACTACGGGCAAGATATATTTCATCTGTTTCCTTTGATGTAATTCAAGATATCACCATAAAAGTTCTAATTAACGCCTTTAACAGCTTGGTGGTAGAGCAATGGTCCGGCAAACCAGAGGTCGTGGGTTCGATTCTTACTTCAGGGCGAATTTTTTTTTTTCTATGAAAAATTCGAATAAAATAGCGTAGTAAAGTGTAGAAAGAATATTTAAAATTTTCTGGGGTTATTTAATGTTTTCTAAATGAAATAAGGCAATTAGAAAAGCATATTTTGCATATAATCCGGACTCTATAATAGATATCAAAGAAATAAAATTATTTCGTAGTTTATCTTCTTTTTAATTTTGTATAAGGCGTAATGAATAATTAATTCTACGCCTAGCGAAAGAATCCGTTTTTGGCATTTTTCTATACTTCAATTTGGTAATCGGTAAATTTAAGAAAATTATAGAAAATAAAACAACTGTTAAAATTTAATTTAGTGAAAAAGTAAATTTGTATTAATTAGTATATATTGTGTTTTTTTTTTACATAAATTCGTTTTAATTAAATCTATATTTGTAAATAACTTATAAATAAAAAATATATTTATTTACATTATGCATTATGATTTCACATTTAGTTGGAGTGCTTTGTAATTAATGATTGCATTTCTGCTTCATTATTAAAATTATGCATATCTGCAATATTACATTCTAAAGGGATATCTTTTTGCATCTCTAATGCTATATTGTGCAATACAGCGGTAGTAACTATAACTGTTTGCTGTATTTATACATTTAAACGAATTGACAAGCTTTGCGAGGCAGTATGAAACTCATTCATTCTTACTAAGAACCCGGAATTCTTAAGAGTTTCTATAAATATACTATATCAAATAAATAACTGGAAATTCGTATGAAAGTAAATTGAAATCGTATTTTAATTTTACCATTTCAAGTAACTGCGACATGGAAAGAATATCTTCAAAATACTAAGAAATATTGTTTTCTGAAAGAACTCGCTTTTCTGAAGAAAATCCTGAGAAAATAATTATTAATGCAAAAAAGTTCTCTTCTATTGCAAGAATAGTTAATTGCACCAGTTTGGTACAATTAATTATTAATCATCGGTCGTTTGGATCGCCTTTTGGTTATTCATGAAAAAAGTAATTAAAACACTATTATATTTCATATCACTTCGTATTTTATTTACTATATTTTGAAGTGTTCAAATTAAATTATTTTTTAAAATTTTACTGTTATCGAAAATCTCGTTTTTACTTAACCCTTAACTGGTGAGCGTCATTTACGTTACGTTCGTGGTGACTCAGGGTCTGACAGACCCTATGTGAAGATCTACATATATATGACTATTTATTTGAAAATTTTTGATAATATCGGTTTATCTCATATCATTCTCTGTATTTGTATTGAAATATGAACAATAAAAGATCGCTTGTATTAGAAAATATTTATTACAAAAATTCAACTAAATCGAAACCTTTTCGGAACAGAACAATTATCTGAAATGTTTTTAGCTTCCTAAAATGTATAAAAGTATGTTATATTTTGCACATAAACATTTCAAATCGAACACCATTTACAAAAATAACAAAATCACAATGCCGAAAATTTTAACAACAAACTTTATCGAGGGTTTTTATAAACAGTTATTACATATATTCTTACTGCACTGCAAAGAAACTGGCTTCCTACACCGTACACAATGTGTTTTGGTCTTCCTATCCTTAGAATATGGACAAATGTAGCATCTTTTCCTTTTTGAGGTACCATTTTCAACTTGCAGATTCGGTATAGTATCAGTAATGCCCAGAATAGTTCCCATGACTGTTTTTAACCCTGTTTGTATAGATGGATTGTTATATCTCGTATGTATAAAGGGTTTTACTAGAGCATCCGCTAAACGTTTTATAAACTCAAACTGCTGTAATTTTTCACAATCTCTGTAGGATTGATGTAGGAATGAAAGCGTTGCACGAAGCAATATCCACAATTGTAAAAAAAATGGCTATAGGCCATCGTCTAGTGCGGCGCGAGGTTGAGTAAACGCTACACTTTTGATCCAGTGAATCGACACCTCCTTTGGTGCTATTATAAAAACTTATGATTTCTGGTTTTCCAGTGGATTCATCTAAACTAGCAGTGTGGTGCATACTAGAAATAACAGCAACTGCTTTATTCTTTTTTGGCACAAATGATACCAAAGACATGTCTTTGGTGAAACCATACATTGTAGACAAAACTGGTCGCTTCTTTGATGCTAAAAATTGTGGCGGTATTTCTTTTTTGTTTTTTCTTATCGTACCTACATAAGTTAGTCCACGATCGAGTAGCTCCTGGACTAATTGAACAGAAGTAAACCAGTTGTCGCACGTGATATTTCGATTCGTTTTTTCGATTGGTTTAGCTAGTCTAATTACTGCTTGCGTAGGAATATTCAATTTTCGTTCTTCTTCAGATAAAGTAGTTCCATCACTTGCCTTTCCACAGTACAAATATGCGTTATAAAAATAATTATTTCGTGCATCAGTAAGACAAATAAGTTTCAACCCATACTTATTCGGTTTATTAGGCATATACATTTTGAATCGACAACGCCCTCTGAAACCAATTAACATCTCATCTACAGTAACCGAAGTACCTACTGTATAGACACTCTGACAGTTCTTGACGAATGTTGTAAAAATAAAAGATATCGCAGCACTAGGATCTTCAGGTAATCGTTCATGCCTGGTCCGGAAATTATCAAACCTGAGACAAGCTAATATAACAAAAAAATGCTTACAAGACATAGCGCAACGAAATACATCCCTTCCTGTGCCATCTGCAGCAAACAAAGATTGAAGTCTCTCATGACCTGACTTGAAAATTTGTGGTTAAAGTATCGACCCAATTTCACAGTCTACTCCAATTATGAATTTTTTCGATGGCTCGTTATATGTAAATAGGCCCCGCACAATTAAAGACTAAAAATTAGGAGTAAAAAGGCGAAATGTGAGCAATTGCATAGGAATTGTGTGTCAGAGTTGTCAGATTTTACCAGTTGCTTAGAAGAATTCATTAAAAAAAATCGGACATATTTAATATACACTTTTTTTCTATAACTGAAATTATTCGTCATATAGATTAGAAATATATTAGAATGTTTCCAAAAGCCGTTGTTTGATTTATTTCATATTCTTTTTGTAATAGAAACTTTAGATTCACTATATATGCTTTGTGAAATTTATAACAATACAGTTTATTATTTTGATTATTATACACTCAATTGCTATTACCAGTTTACGTAATATTTCGTATATTTCTATTCTTAATGATAAATTAGTTTAGTGCCCAGTGTGCTACTATACAAATTGCATAATCTGTCTAGACACTTAGTATGAATTATGTGTATACATAGTACATTAAGCACAAGGCGTTGAAATTATTTTTGTCAACCTTTTTACAAACGTATTTATACAGTTCTATTTTTAATTATTTCTTATTAGTCGGGAATGAAAAAATAACAAGGATTTGGCAATTACTTTTTAAGATTCTAGGGCAATTATTTATATATATATATATATATATATATATATATATATATATATAAGTAGACAAAGAGTCTTTGCCGTTAAAACAAGTATGTAAAATTAAAATTGTTGGGGAATCCGGCAATAAAAACCTTTAGTTAGTCAATTAGAGTCCTTTATTTTATACCTTATATTTCGCTCTGTAGATTTAGAGCTTCATCAGAGGTCACTTTAATCAAAAGAAAATACAACATTAGCTAATTTAGTCTACTAATTATAAGATCAATACTTACAAAAGCGAAACTATTTTTTGTGAGAGATATAACATTTTTAAAAAAAAAACCAAAACATGTAGAGAAACAAGAAGTCCACGTAATACAAATAAAACTTTATATTAATTAAAAATTGTTACTTTAAAAGCTTATTGTTATTACATATTAAAACTATTTAAAAAATTATTATTTTTTCAACAAACACATCTAAAAAGAAACGCACACGTAGTAAAGAACTACTTGTCTTGATGTAAATTACATTTTAACAATTCAAGTGTCGACAAGGTAGTGTATTAAATTTTCGAAACCAATGTCATACTCGTATATGCAAAACCTATGATAAAAGTACAGTAGGTGAAAAACAAGCAATGTCAAGGTTAACGATATATATACAGATGTTCAAAAGTTGCGTGCTTAATTTCAATAATGTGCAGGGATTATAGGTTAAACTTAATTAAAAAGAAATTGCAAAATTAAAATTATAATCATATGAAAAAATTGTGGAAGGACAAATGTGTTAAATGACATCAATAGAGTTAATATTCTGTGTATTTTGATGACTTGAGTTTTTGATATGAGAAAAAGTCAGTAAAAAGGCATATATTGCGCTTAAATTATTTGTGTCAGATCTGAAATTCATAGCGTTAGGATTATTATTGATCTCAACCATCTCCAAAAACTCCCTACATTTTAAACTATTAACTCTCTGGAGGATTTTAACATTCTCAAAATTTGGGTTGTGGTTGTATTTGATCATATGTGAGGGCAAAGCACATCTGCTCTTCCCAGTTCGAACGTCGCTCTTATGTGTGGTAAGTCTGGTTTTTAACCAAGTTGAGGTATGACCTATATAAACTTTGTTGCATTCATTGCAAGGAATGCTATATACAACGTTCGACTGGAAAGGCAAAGGTGTCAAGTCCTTAGTTTTACTAAAATAAGTACGTAACGGATTGTAGTTATAAAAACCCAATTTTATATCGTCTGTGGCGAGGACGCTAGAGAGCCGCTCCGACACCCCCACAATGTAAGGAAATCTGTAATATTTCACAATTTTTGGCTGGTCTTTGTTGGTAAGGTCTGCGCTCTGACCGTAAGTAGCTGGAGTGGAAAAAATGAGTCTGCTAATCAAACCCCGAGGGTAACCGTTGTTTGCAAACATTCCATCCAACAATCGAAGGTTTCGCTGTCTGAAGGAGGGGTGGCTTATCCTAGTTACTCTCCGTTTCATGCCCAGAATGAGGTTTATTTTTTGGCTTTTTGAATGATTGGAGTGGTAGTTTAATAATCTATTAGAATTACTAGGCTTTCTACACCAGTCTATTAATATTCTGTTGCTATCCCTAATGACTTTGGTGTCTAAGAAAGGCACACCACCCCCACACTCGCGTTCAAGGGTAAATTGTATGTCAGGATGGAAAGAGTTGAATATTCCCAAAACGTTGTCTATTTCAGATTTCGGCAAAGCGGAAATCAAATCATCAACATATTTATGTATGAAGGCGAATGTAAATGGTAAAACTTTGAGTATATTATCTAAACAGAAATCCATCACTAGGTTGGCAAGGATCGGGCTGAGCGGTAAGCCCATAGGTAAACCTGAAATCTTCGTATAAGATTTATTATTAAAACTGAAATAGCTATTGGTAAAAATAAATCTCAATAATGAAAAGAAAGAATCATAAGATAGATTTGTCACATCTGATATCTTATGCCAATTGGTGTTTAGTACATGTAAGACTAAACTAGTTGGTATACTGGTAAATAAAGATACAACGTCTAAAGATATTATCTGAAAGTCATTAGGTAATATATAGTCTTGGTATTTGTCAACAAAGGTGAAAGTATCGTCAATGTCATAAGGACTATTATTTTTTAAGCAATTTGAGAGGATATCCGCAACAAACTTTGATATATTGTAACAAGGGGAGCCCGTGTATGATACTATAGGTCTATAGGGAACATCCACCTTATGGATTTTAGGCAAAGTGTATAGTTTAGGGCTAACAGAGTTGAAAATTATAAGCTTTTTATAAAATTGCTCATATCTCCCCCCAAAAAGCTTGTTTATTTAGAGAAGATGTCATGAAATTGGTTAAAATGTTAGTAATTTGAGCTCTATGTATATCTTTATCAGTTGGACGTGTACTATTTAATATGGTCTCACACTCAGCCAAAACCCCACCAATCCTAACATCCTTACTAGTGACCGGGATACCAAATTTAGGTCCCAAAGAGAGAAAATCGGCGATATCTGAAGGGAATATATATATATATGTATATATATATATATATATATGTATATGTATATGTATATGTATATATATGTATATACATAATTTAAACGAAATTATCGACCGTAATATATTGAATAAAAATTAAAAGCGGGCAAGCGGTCTGTCAATTAAAAAAAAATCATTTATTAAGTATCCCTATATTTCGCAACAACTTTGTTGCTTCTTCCGGAGATACTACAAGATTATTGAGAAATAACATTAAATAAATAAGATTATAAAGCAGTAGTAAAATACTTACAAAATGTAGAGTTGAAAAAAATAATAAAAGCGACGTACATGGACAAAAAAATTTATTAGATTTAAAACTTAAAGTAACTATAGATACACGCCTTTAAAACCTTTGAAAAATATGTATATGTAAAAGTTAAAACATGACAAATAAAAAATATAAAACGAAACATATAGCAAAAAACTAAAGTCACAAGAATATAAAAAAAAAATAATGCATTATAAATTTAACAATATATGGACCAAATAACAAAACAATCGTGACCATACATTCAATGTTTGTGAGGTTAAGATCGTACACGTTGAAAATAACCTTAAAAGAAGAACCTTTTTAGAAATGGTCCACATTAACAGAGACACAAATAACGTAAATCATAGATCTGATACTAATGGACTAAGTATAATTTATTTTAATATACTCGGTTTGACGGTTAGTTGACCATCTAAAAATTGTTTTGTTATTTGGTCCATATATTGTTAAATTTATAATACATTATTTTTTTATATTCTTGTGACTTTAGTTTTTTTGCTATATGTTTCGTTTTATATTTTTTATTTTTCATGTTTTAACTTTTACATATACATGTTTTTTAAAGGTTTTAAAGGCTTGTATCTATAGTTACTTTAAGTTTTAAATCTAATCAATTTTATTGTCCTGTACTATTACGATCGAAAAATAGGGGATAAGTCTTAACACATAATTCGTCATATTTTTGCATTGTAAGTCTGATTTCCAATACAAACTGACGTTGGTGACATTTCATAAATTGGCAAATATCATTTTATCATGAAGTAGACTTTACAATGTACAAAAATAAGTGTCCCTTAAATTACGATCGCACCCGTACGTCACTTTTATTATTTTTTTCAACTCTACATTTTGTAAGTATTTTACTACTGCTTTATACTTTTATTTATTTAATGTTATTTCTCATTAGTCAGTAATCTTGTAGTATCTCCGGAAGAAGCAACAAAGTTGCTATATATATGAGATATTTTATGAGATACATTTATGATCATGCAATTTTCTCAAAAATTTCATACTTTTCGCAATAATTTGGCAACGCGGTTAAATTTTGTCGAAAAAATCTAGTGACTTATGTACACCGTTATCCTGATTGCGATAATGTAAAATATAGCTTCCATGCCATTTAAAAAATTATTGCGGTTAAATGCCTCGACTAATCTGAGCACCCTGTATAGTTCCAATTATTTTCCAAATATGCAGTGTCGCATTTGCTACAACTTCTATTTGAAACATTTTTTGCTATGTGTTGTAATAAACGAAATATTGGACTTCCTCGCACTAATGGGCCACCTGTATATATATTGTAATAGGACTACGATAGAAATCTAAAGAATGATGTAATAAATAATAAAATTTAAAATTATGTTTTTTTTACTTTGTCAAATATCGATCTAAGCAATCAAAATAAGTTAATAAAATAAATAGTTATTAATAATTAAACATAAATATATGTCTACAATAATATGCTATTATATTTAAATGTCTAATGACAATGATATACGATATCAACGGTACGCTCAATAAACAAATCGAAACTATATTCAAGCAAATTAAAAAAAAATGTCCTCCAAAACTTATTTTGTTGTAGAGGAAGAGAATTTTATTTTTCACATGGGTGGGTTCTCTATAACGATGTTAATTTAAACAGGTAAAGATCTTTTTAAATGACATAAAGTTTGTAGTATAAACTAAATTAAATTCAAGAATGTAATACTTCAATAATATATATGTTTATTTTCTACAAGAAATTAAATTTGATATAGTTATTTACATATGTACATATGTCTATTTCTAATTTTGACAAAGATAAATATTATTTTAATATTTCAGAAATGACAAAATTTACGAGGAAAAATAAAACTTATGTAAGAGCTTTGCATCAAAGAACGTTGTAAGAATTGTTTAAGAATAAATTATCATACTAATTAAAGCTGGTAAATTGACATTATTCAACAATTAATTATGAATTTCTGGTTTTAAATATTTTTAGTTTATCACTTACACGTTTGATTTATTGTGACAATGCTTGAAGAAACTTAACTAGAATCGTACCAATTGCAATACTATTTCTACTTCGAAGATCATTTCCATTATATTACTATCCTAGAGATTGAAGAATCTGGTAGTTAAGTTGAAAACAACAAATCCTTATTATAATATTAGTGGATACACTTGAATAAACAGCTATCACATATCCAACTCTTCTGTTCGTCGACCAATTAATAATAGCCTTCGGAGACTGAAAATTATTTTACAAAATGCTCCAAACGTGGTTAACTCTGGTCAGATATTTAATTGAACGATAATCCAGCCTTCTGGCTCCTTCTTCAAGTATTTTAAAATAACTAATTAACCATAATATAAATTTTTAAAGAAAATTGCAGTCCAATTGGGTACTTTAATGATTGTCCTTCGAAAATATTACTTCTTCTTCTATTAATATATGATATATTTTTGTAAAATCGCTACTTTTAAATTCACATTCCAAATTCCTGTCTATTTTTTATTTATAGACAAAAATAATAATCCTCTTTTTTCCAATTGCTATGGTTATTGAATATACTTTCATTTTCTCAAACTAAGTTAGTTTTTTTTTAATGCCATTTATTTTTGTATACAGTGAATCGAAATACCTTTTTTTAAATTTTAATTTGAAAGTGAAATATTTGTATGGGTAACTATTAATTTTAAACCATTCACGTGCATATGTTTAAATTTTAGAATTATTTATATAACTTTACTAAATATTAACACTAAATACAATTTTCATTATTAGACAATTTTCAAAATATAATTAACTAAAAATATCAACCTAGATTCAACTCTAATATATATTTATGAGTTTCTAAGATTAAGATTACTAATTAATATTTTGTAAACATAATAATCATTTAGAATTCAAATGTTTCAAGTATTTCTTGAATATGTTTAAATTTTGAATTGTATTAATATATTCTAGAAATAACTCTCATCAAGCAATGTAATGGAAGGTTATCCCATTACAATATATATATATATATATATATATATATATATATATATATAAAGATAATTATTTCGTGACCTTTGTATGTTATAGTAGATTCAATAAGTTGGCGATTTAAGGTCTGGTTTTACTTACAAATGTATATATTTAAAACAATCTTACATGTTTCGGCATATGATGCCTATCTCAACGAATTTAAAATATATTATATTATATTTTAAATTCTTTGAGAAAGACATCATATGCCGAAACATGTAAAATTGTTTTAAATTTTTCGTATACTGTATGACCTCAATATACAGGCTGAACATATTTTTGTTGAACAAGATATCTTTTGTTTTTATGGTTGTTACTGAATAGCATTTAACTTTGACTTTTTTTAATTTGTTTCTATGCGAGTTAACTGCCTTCTAGTCATTTTTTTTTACCTTTTTTCCTCTTTAACAAGTTGGCTGCTTTGAACTTTCCTTCTCAGAATGCAGATAGCCTGTTGATTATTTCGCGGTTTTGGATTTCGCTTTTGTATTTAGTAGTCTGTATCTGCACGAGCCTACGATTGCGGGATCCCTTTTCTACGGTTTCAGATTTGAGCTTCCGTAAGTAAAATTAAGTGGCGCTACCTACCATCTTTTATTTAGTCACCCACGCCGTCTCCACTGGATTCAGGGCATATATAATAAATAGAAGCTCCTATAAAAATTTGTGCGATACTACTACCGGTTTCGATCCGATTTCGGCCATCTTCTGGACGCCATCGCTGGGCCTGCGCCGTATGTAGCACATCGCGGAGTTTCTTGCAGCATAATAAAATTCAGAAATACCTATACTTTAGTTACTAGTTGAATCGGGATAGTGATATAGACAAAGTATGACACTTGTCCCCTTTTTATGAAATACATGCGTTAGAAAACGAAAATAAAATAAAAATAAATTCAGAATTGTAATATTACATCAAAGGTGGCGTATATAAATAGCAGGAGAGCGAAATTTAATAATACAATAAAGCGTTTACTTATTCTAATAAAGAAATTATTATGTATCGCAGAACAAAAGCTAAAATACGAAAATAGAATATTTTGCAAATAAAAATTTTTGAAATAAACCTACATGCAATTTGTTACATATCTAAACAACATTAAATTTAATATATTTGTACGCATTCTTTTCTTTCCGTGCGATTATATTTAGCATATAAATAATAGCTTTCGTATTTAATAAACATCAAAAATGATATATGGCTGAAATTTATTTAAGAAATTGCCAAAAATCAACAGTGAATGGGTTTATTTTGTAGGAGAAGCATATGAAGAATTTTAAAAGGAATTTGCGAATGAAGTTCTTCCATATGATTATTTCAGTGTATCTATTCTCTGTTTTGTATAGTTGTTTAGGAAAAGAGAAAGTGTGGATTGCAGAAAAAACGATTATAAGGAGCTTAGAAATGAAGTAACTATTGTAGCAGTTAAGCAAAAAAATTGAGGACCATTTACAGGTATCTGTACAATACTTGCAACAAGAACTAGATCTCTCTTAAGGCTGAGTTATATTACATTTTTTTCGTCTAGAAACTTTGACAAGTTTTCAAACTAGATGTACTTGTCGAAACATTGACAATGTAAATTAGGAGAAACACATAAAAGTTTCTAAACTAGGTCCGGTTATATTTTTCAAACTAGACTTGCGCATTGAACAACATTTCGTTTACACCGACTTTTCACATTAAATAAAAATAAATAATATAATAATAAATAAACGTTTTAGTTCATATTGTATAGTTTTCAACTTCATTTTTTAAATATTTTTGTGTACATAAGGGTCAGTAAATAACTACAATCCGTCTAAACGTTAAATGTACAATAGTAAACATACAAAAAATTTTATTTTATGTTGGTAATGCACTCAAAGTTTGCTGCCCCATATTCGACATAGTATAAACCCAAAAAAGGTATGAAACCCCTTACCGCAATTAACAATCGTATCCTAAATACGTATTTCGACAACTAAGTTATCATCATCAGTAGGTAAAACCACTAGCAAAAGTGTTGAGTACATCTAACAACACAGAATCGCGTACAACTTTACACGGCGTCCACGTATACACTCTGTATATACACGGGGTATACGCAGTGCATATATGCAGCCTAGAAGTACATTCAGCGCTGCATATTAGCAGACAGCCGAAGCAACCAGCTCTGTCTACATAATAACTGTAGAACTAGCAAAGTGTTTCCATCACATGGCACCACCGTATCTCTGGAAACCACATGCGTATGTAAGGATACGTTCACAAAAATATTAATAATGAACTTGTATTGTGTTTTTCACGCCAGATTTTTAATTATATTAAATTAATTATTTTATTATTATTTGTATTATTAAAAATACTTTTGTATTATACAAAATTGGTGAGGTATTTTGCCCACTCAAGTATGTATCAAATTATTCTGTAATAATGATGAGCCCACGGAAACTATGAGGGCATATTGAAAACTAATGCCTCCTTGGTTATAACTTTATTATTAAAAGATATGTGGTTTATATATAAATGTGAAATAATAATATAAACTGTCCTCTACGCACTGATATATTCATTTTTCCACATAATTGCCATTGACAGCAATACATTTACGCCAACATAATACAAGTTTTGCAAGTCTGTCACGAAAAAAGTCTGAAGGCTTTCCACTGCACCATTGCCGCATCTCCGTAATCACCTCTGAATCGGAAGAGAATTGCTTGCCCTTGAGATGTTCCTTAAGCTTCGGAAAGAGGTCACAAGGTGCAAAATCGGGGCTATAAGGTGGATGAGGTGAAACCTCTATACACCATGGACTGACGTTTCATTTCAGTGTCGTAAAGATGCGCCCACGACTCGTCTCCGGCCACAATTCTGTGAAGAAAAGCATCACCTTCTGCTTCATATCGAGTCATATCGAGTTGTTCGCAGATTTGTTTCCGATTTCATTTCATCAGTAAGTATTCGGGGAAACCAACGCGCGCATACTCTCCTGTCTGCGGCACATTGCAGATAATGTGATATACTCTTTCTTGTGAAATACCTACTCTGTTGGCAATGTCAGTTTGTTTACACCGTCGATTCTCACGAACCACGAGCACTGCCTTTCACCACACGCAGACACTGGTCGGCCACTGCGTGCTCGATCATGAATATCCTTTTCAGCAGGTTTACGTCTTTCACAGTCCTTACCCATCTCCTAACAGTACTCACATCAACACACGCATCACGGTATATAGCACTCATGCCTTCGATGCATGTCAATGGGCGCTACACCCTCCGCAGTAAGAAATTCAATGATAGCTCGTTGCTTTAACCGCACGTTCATGACGATCGCCATGTTTTAGTACTGTCGTGCGCAGACACGATGTTGTTGAGAATTTCCACTAGACGGACTTATGTACAAATGCTTACGATAAATGGTAAATCACTTTTGACACGGTCTGGCCTGTCATTATAAAAGTTATGGCTATGGAGGCATTAGTTTTCAATATATATATATATATATATATATATTTGGGTTGGTTTCCTGCCCTAACACATTTTTTTTATTTGTGTAATATGTTAACAATAAAATAAATCAAATATGCCAAATAGTTTCTTCTTAATTAAAGAAAAAATAAAATAAAAAAAAGAAACAAAGCAATGCTAACGGCAAAATCAATTATCGGCTTCTCCTTTACTTTAATTTACTTAAATTTAAAAGCTCCACATGAAAGTAGCTGATAGGTTATGTATAAAAATTCCCCAATTGCAATCGTTCTACGAGTGATTTATGTCAGTCTGCAATTAGGTTACGTCACTAGTGAATGAAAATGTGTCATTTAACAAAAATTAAATGCCAGGCTTAGCAAATTAAAAGAAAGTTTTGACGGCATTTATGGTGATTTTTATTTCCTTCATATTCTGAAAAAATGGGCAAAATGTTTCCCTCCCTGGAAGAAACCCTTGAAGACGAGGGTTATGCTGGTATGCTAATTGAAGTGAGAACGCTAAAAAAGATTTAATTATTGAAGAATTACCATTCGAAGATCACAGTTTGAAAGTGATGAAATTATTCCATTATACCAGAGCAATCTCTAGCATTTGTGAATTAAGTATTCGTAGAATTCTGTCTTAATTATTTATTCCATAAATTGAGAGATAATATTCGTGAAATTGAATAAACAAATTATTCGATTACTGTATGACAATACGCCTGTAACATTATCACCAGTTGTAACATATCCCGTGCGGATACCATTGGTAACGTTTGTTTCGATTATAATTTTAAATCAAAACTGCCAATACTGCGTGTCGTTAATGTTTGTCTTAATTAATGCTTAAAGGATTGACTGGTTAAACTATTAAGTTTTTGTTTTCGCTGCCACCAGCAATCAGAGGCTTGATTGCAACGACAGCTGTATAGCTAAATAAAATGAAGCTTATTTTCTGGTAGCGATATCTTCGAAAGCGTCATGGGTCGGGGACAAGGAAGATAGCCAAATGCAACTCAATTAAAAACTCGTAACAAATTTTACTTAAATCTAAATGAAACAAATATATTTACAGTATGTTAGTTCTTACTTAATATATAAATCTGTATATAATTCCTATCAGAAAGGTGAGGACTGTTGCCAATAAAATCCCAAATAAAAATCTAAAAATTCACCAGACATGCAGATTTGTATCATTTCCTTTTTTCTTTGAACAGAACTCACTAGTCTACCTTGTTTTACACACGACGAAATGATTTTAACATAAAATTAAATTCTGAAGTTATATATAACTTCATAGCACCACAATAAAATCAAATAGTCATTAAGTTAAAACTCCTACTACTTTTTAATTCAGCGTTAACGACGAAAATTATATGTATCCGAAGATATATACGTATATTACGTATATATATATATATATATATATATATATATATATATATATATATAATAAAATAAATTAAAAGCGGGCAAGCGGTCTGTCAATTAAAAAGCTCATTTATTAAGTATCCCTATATTTCGCAACAACTTTGTTGCTTCTTCCGGAGATACTACAAGATTAATGAGAAATAACAATCAATAAATAAGAGTATAAAGCAGTAGTAAAATACTTACAAAATGTAGAGTTGAAAAAAATAATAAAAGTGACGTACAAGGACAATACAATTCATTAGATTTCAAAGTTAAATAAACTATAGATACAAGCCTTTAAAACCTTTCAAAAACATGTACGTGTAAAAGTGCAAAAAATAACGGACTGAGTAAAATTTATTTTAATATACTCGGGTTGACTGTTAGTTGACCATCTAAAAATTGTTTTGTTATTTGGTCCATATATTGTTAAATTTATATTGCATGATTTTTTTTTATATTCTTGTAATTTTAGTGTTTTGCTATATGTTTCGTTTTATATTTTTGTTATTCATGTTTTAACTTTTACATATACATGTTTTTTAAAGGTTTTAATGGCTTGTATCTATAGTTACTTTAAGTTTTAAATCCAATCAATTTTATTGTCCTTGTCCTTGTACGTCAATTTTATTATTTTTTTCAACTCTACATTTTGTAAGTATTTTACTACTGCTTTATACTCTTATTTATTTGATGTTATTTCTCATTAATCTTGTAGTATCTCAGGAAGAAGCAACAAAGTTGTTGCAAAATATAGGGATACTTAATAAATGAGTTTTCTATTTGACAGACCGCTTGCCCGCTTTTACGGTCGATAATTTCGTTTAAATTATTTATATATATATGTATATATATATATATATATATATATATATATATATATAAATATAATATCTTCGTGACCTTGGTATGATAAGGTAAACTTAATAAGTCGGCGATTAAAGGTCTGGTTTACTTCAGAGTATATATATTTAAAACAACCCTACATGTTTCGGCAATACGCCTTTGTCAAGAGAATACAAAATATAAATGACAGAATATAAAGGTAATATAATACTCGTATATATATATATATATACATATATATATATATATATATATATATATATTTGTTTATTTATTTATTTGGGGAGAAAACATTTGGCGGTATTCATAGTACCGATGTATATACTAACTTCTGACTGACCCCCGTCCTCAATGTTTCAAGACTTTTTATCATCTTGAATATCACAGATCGAGCCTTTTCAAAATTATCGTTATCGAACGCAATACAATGATTGGTTCTTTGCGTTTTCTTTCATTCACACAATGTAACTACTCTTTTCATGTTTTTAAACACATATTTATTATTACTGAGTGTTCAGTAAGTTATTCTTTAAAAATTCATTTCGCAAATGTGTCAATTTATGATCCGTAACTAAACGATGGTATTTGGAATTCTCATAAACTCACAAAGACAATTGGTGTAGGAAACGATCTACTATAGTTGAAGAGCGTCTATAATATACTGTATGTCAACTTTTCAGTGATGGATACGTGCGATGTACGTTCAAGCAAAGGGGTTCTACCGACCTATGTGTGTGACCTTTACACATTAGGTCAGTTCTCGAGACATTGAAGTAATTATTTCGTTACGGACACTGGATTCCTATTTTGTTACGGATTACACAATAGACCATGTGTGACGGTCGATTTCCTGACGATTCTCAATACTTGCATTTTTGGGTGACAAGGTTTCAATTTGTTAGCTCTTCTACATGTTCGAAGTTAGTTACCGATATCCGGTTTGTCGGCAATAGTTCTTTGATGTATATTGCGCCTCTTCATTGGTCTATGCTTAAAAAAGAGGCCTTGCATAATATGTGTCTTTATTTCCCTCTCGCCAATAGGAACTACATATTTTAAAATTATATTTACATAAATTTTAAAAAGGAGGAGTGGAATATTTCTTTAGCGCAGCTTGAAATCTAACCAAATTTTGAATGAAATTGAAATAAAATAAAAACAGGATGATCTAAAATACAACTCTTGATAACACGAGAATTAAATACGGACTTTCTAAATAGGTTTACGTTTTCTTACACGCCTGTCCATACTAAAATTTCACACACTGCAATTTGTGAATGTAGCTTTCGAGAAATTGAACATGAACCGTGTAGTCCTGATTCCCAGTAACAATTACTTATTTTTATATTTAAATAGAAATAAAATTAATCGTCATTGTCATACCTAGAGTGGACCAATTCGGAGCGAAAGCAGAGGCGTGACTAACGAATTAGTTCCCGCGTGCCCTATCGCATATACGATTACTTAGTATGTTGTTCACGGTCATCGTGTGTACACGTATAATAGCAGCAGGAAAGTGTATTCTGTGTATTTAATAATGTTAAAGGAGCGTACAGTAAAAAAACCGCTATCATCAAAGTTAGTCAATAGGCTTATTGAGAACCATTTTAGTTTATCTTACAATGGGGTAAATGTAAAATGTTTAGTGTGCAATATATATATATAAACCATTTAACAAAATCAAATTTGCAACGCCACGCGCATAGCGCAAGACATAAAGATAGAGACACTGGTGCCGATACAAAATACGAAGTGTTCTTATTTGATTTGTGTACAATGATGAGAAATAACTTTGGAGACGCACCTTATGTTAACAATATTTCATCGCGCTTCTCCAGATTTTCAAGTCACGGAAAACGCATAAGACGGTAAGTTTTTTTTAATCATCTAATTACATACATTTTAGATTTTATTTTTTATACGTATCATCGAGAACGTTTCATAATCTAGTAAAACCGTCTTACATTTGTTTTTTGTATCTAACATAATAACAGCACCGTTCGTGATAGTATACATATATCTAGATATTAATAATGTTTCGCATGCGGGAACCAATTCGTTAGTCACGCCTCTGCTTTCGCTCCGAATTGGTCCACTCTAGTCATAACGATATTGAAATTGAATTGCAAACAGCCGTATGCAATATTCTGAGCGGAAAATATCCTGATATTTTTACAAGGGTATGGGATTATTGATTAAAAATTGTATTAAATGCATTGAAATTGTGGAAATTGTATTGAAGAGAAAAAAACAAAGTTTTTAGACTTCTATTTTTTCTGTGATAGACCGAGAACATGTGGCGCTTACCTCGTATACTTATTTATTGATTCATTACAAGCAAATACATGAACATACAAACTAATATCTAATTATATCTTAATGCACTTTCGTTTTATTCATTATTTCAATATTTAATATACATATTTATTCTTGGAAAAATAATCCAATATTATCAACAAATTAAATTACTCTTGGGTCATCAGCTTCAATTAATGCATTTATAAAGGAATTGCTACAAAAATATTAGACAATATATCAATTTGACGTTAGCTTTTAGTCTAATTCATTTAACAAGTATTCAAGTTATTTCGTTTAATGCAAACGCATTACAGCCAGCGCATTATTCGTGAATATCGGAAAAGGGTTAATAATCCAAACAGTACGGAACGATATAAGCCTTGAGTTTGATATAAGGCAGACGTGCTTGCCAAGTTTACATGTTCACATAAATAAATAAATCAATTTTCATCAATGAATGTAGGTCCGGTTAAAATGAAAACGGTTGTAGCGTGTTTTAAACGTTGGAAATAAATGGCGAGTAAACCGTGCAAAAAGAATTGTGTAATATGCATTACGCAAGTCATAATGGATTTCGCTCTACACGTTTCCCTTGTTTGTTTATAGACTTGAAATTGACTGTAATGACAACGTAACATTAATGAACATGTGATTGTATTGATGCTAATGGGTTCGGAACGTTAATACTATTAAGATATTATTGCGATGGTTCGTATCAGAACGTTTAATAAATACTATAATTTGAACATTTTCTGAATGTTTTTAAAATTACTGATGCTAATAATGAAATAACCACAAGAAAATTGTGAAAGAATTATAATCATTATCTCAATTCGCAATAATCGAAGGAAAATTCATAAAAAATTACTAGTGTTTTTATATACTTTCTATATATATATATATATATATATATATATACAGGGTGTCCAGAAACTCTCCTGACAAACGAAGACCGGAGTTTCCTCAGATAATTTTAAGACAATTAAACCCAAATTCACCTAGTCCGAAAATGCTTCCTAAGGGAGCTAGAGTTCTTTGAAGATGGCGCCTAGTATTTATTTTTTTTAAAATTCCTCCAGAACGCTTCTATTTAGAAAAACAAAAACTGGTATGCTTATTTATCCTCCAGAGATGAATCGATTGCATCAATTGCGAATTTCTAGTACCGGTCATAGGCGTCCGTTTTGGGTAGGTCAACGGTTATTTTAAGGTATAACTTTTTTGTCTTTAACTTTTAAGCATTTGTGACACTAGATTATTAAATTTTCAGGTATTCCAGTACTAAAAGGTACTCTTACTTTAAGTCGGTAGGATACACCGTTTTCTAGAAAAATCGATTTGTAAATTTTTTGTTTTTTCTTCATTAAAGTTCAATTTTTTATTTTTTGCAATAGTTAGCTCTGAACTGCCAACAGAAGTAAAACCTACGTTTTTCATTGTCAAATTGTTGTCAGTTCGCGAAGTTTATCTTTTCATTTTTTACTTTGTGTTATTCAAACACAACGATTTCAATTTAAGAAAAAATGGTTTTTACTAATGAGGAATACGCCGATATGCATTTAGTTTATGGCGAAATGAGGTGTAACGCTCGAGCGGCGCAACGTAGATACGCTGAAAAATTTCCCAATCGTCAGCATCCCACTCACTCAACATTTACAGCTCTTCATCAACGATTAAGAGAAACAGGTTCAGTGGTCCCAAAAAATAATGAAACAGGGAGACATAATGATGTAACAGCAGAACATGAAGATGTTATTTTAATGGAAGTTGAGGAAAATCCAGAAATTAGCGTTCGAAGACTATCTGCCATGTACCCCACAATTTCAAAATCTTCCGTAGGAAATATCTTACACAAAGAAAATTTATATCCTTTTCATTTTACAAAGGTGCAAGCACTGCTAGAAGGAGATTTTCCTGCTCGCGTAGAATTCGCTAGATGGTTACAAAATCAGAAAAATCAAGATGAAGATTTCTTCAGGAACATTTTGTTTGGTGACGAAGCTACATTCTCAAAAAATGGAATTTTTAATGTACATAATGCACATTATTATTCGTACGTTGGTGACAATCCCCACGTTGTTCAAAAATTTAAGCATCAGCATAGGATTAGCATAAACGTCTGGATAGGAGTAGTTGACGATTATCTACTTGAACCTGTGGAATTACCTGCTCGTTTAAATGGTGCTGATTACTTACATTTCCTGCAAAATATTTTACCTGATTTGTTAGATGAGGGGCGTTTAAATATTCGGCAAAACTTATGGTTTCTACAGGACGGCTGTCCGGCCCACTTTAGCAGGAATATACGAGACTTTCTAGATAATAACTACGAAGACCATTGGATTGGAAGAGGCGGTCCAGTTGCTTGGCCAGCAAGGTCGCCGGATTTGAATCCTTGCGATTATTGTGTTTAGGGATACATAAAAGCATTTGTTTAATCCGTTCCGATACAAAATCGCGCACAACTCTGGCTAAGGATACAAGATGCTTGCAACGAATTTAGAAATAACTTTGGAATTTTTGCAAGAATTCGGCGTTCTCTAAGCAAAAGGGTAAACTTATGCATAGAGACTAATGGTCATCACATCGAGCAACTTTTGTAACAATCTACCTTTGATACTTGTTCTTTTTTTGTTAGTTTCGTTCCATTGTAATAAATAATTTGTTTTTAATTTATTAAATTAATTTTCATCCATGCCTTGATAGTCCAAGCCAACTTCGTTGCTAAAAATAAGTAGGTACATAATAAATTGAACTTTAATGAAGAAAAAACGAAAAATTTACAAATCGATTTTTCTAGAAAACGGTGTATCCTACCGACTTAAAGTAAGAGTACATTTTAGAACTGGAATACCTGAAAATTTAATAATCTAGTGTCACAAATGCTTAAAAGTTAAAGGCAGAAAAGTTATGCCTTAAAATAACCGTTGACCTACCCAAAACGGACGCCTATGACCGGTACTAGAAATTCGCAATTGATGGAATCGATTCATCTCTGGAGGATAAATAAGAATACCAGTTTTTGCTTTTCTAAATAGAAGCGTTCTGGAGAAATTTAAAAGAAATAAATACAAGGCGCCATCTTCAAAGAACTCTAGCTCCCTTAGGAAGCATTTTCGGACTAGGTGAATTTAGGTTTAATTGTCTTAAAATTATCAGAGGAATCTCCGGTCTTCGTTTGTCAGGAGAGTTTCTGGACAGCCTGTATATATAGTGTGTCCCATAATAACTATTTCTAATTCTCAAAAATGATAGAGGGCACTTAATTAAACATTTTTTATTAATAAACTAGTGTTCGGAAATGTTTCAGTATCGAGATAAAATTAAAAAAATCGGCTGTCACGCCAGGACTTTCCCGGCGGTATACATTGAATCATAGCAACCTTTGAAAAACAACAACCATTTCAGTAGTTGTCATTTTACGTCTGTCACAAGTTACTCCTTATTAGAGAAGTGTTTTTAATTGTCATTTTACGTGTCACAAATTAATCTTTATTAGATAAATTAGTGTTTGATTGAAACTGCATCATTTTACAAATATTGAATTAGCAGATTTGAATCTTGCCTACCGAGAAGCTTACAGTAAGGCTAACGAATCAAGGCGAATTTATGCGGAGCAGCATCCTTAGTGTTACATTCCCTGTCATACATGATTTTCAAGATTGGATCAGCGTGTTTGAGATACTGGTGAATTCCAAGTAAAGAAAATGGATTCGCGAGCCAATCGTACTGTCCGAAATGTTGATTTTGAGGGGTAAGTTCTGCAACAATTTGAAAATAACCCGAAAACAAGCACTCGTGCTATTGCTCATGCGATGGAAACAAGTCACACATTTATATGGAGGGGATTGAAGGAATTCCAGGAACATCCGTTTCAGATTCAGAAAGTGCAAATGTTAATTCTAGCTGATTATCCCAACAGAGTTCAATTTGTCGAATGGTACTTGAATAAAATTAACGACGAACCAAGATTTTCTAGCAGTATATTAAGGACAGACGAGGGATCTTTTATAAGAGATAGCTATTTTAAAACACACAATAGTCGCATTTGGAGCGAAGAAAATCCTCTCGCCGTTCGCAGATTACATCATCAATGGAAGCTTTGTGTTAATATTTGGGCTGGTATTATTGACTATTATGTAGTGGGACCATATTTACTCCCTGCACGGTGTCATGGGTATAGAATTTTTCTGGAAAATACTTTATCAGAATTGCTTGAAAATGTCACACTTAATACTCGAAGAAATATTGTTTTCCAGCGTGATGGTGCACCAGCAAACTTTGAATTAAATTCTAGTTTGTAGTTCGTCATTTATTACTTCTGTATTATGTTAAAGCTTTCTTCCCATCTCTGCGATAATCATTATTTGCATAGCTTAGTTACGACATCATTATTATTTTCTAGTATCCCACATTTCCATAATTTTGCCTACGATTTTTTCTACTTATTTAAGATCAGGTTTATGTGTTAATTCCGGGCTTGCCTCTGTAAAATTTCCGGTGATGTGGATTGCTTGCTGCGCACGTAAGCGTTGGCGCATACAGTTTCCTTTAGGCAGCCCGATATTATAATTATAGCTGATTTGTCAATCTGGCTTTAAGTCCTTTGCCCCGTCATAAGCACTACTTTTTATTCCCTCATAATAAAAAGAGTATTTCGTTGAGTAGTATCCTTTTGAGTTGTATTCTATTGAATATTTAAATTTCTCTATTTTTTAATTTTTTACATTTTATAAACAGTAATTAATAGGCCACAAATAATTGTATGAAGCTGCGTCTAGATGTAAACATATTCTTTCGAACCCTTTCAAAAAGTATGTTTGAGATTTGACAAAAGAGGATATTAATCTAGAGAAATGTAAACCCTAAAAATATTATATTTCAATGTTTACATATAAAACTAGTCCATTTGAATTTAACCAGTGAACAAATTGGGAAGGGATAAGCCACTCAATATTTGTATGAGTGGTCTTTGACGATATACCTGGACGAGGACTTTATTCTGGCATTCGATAGTCAAACTCTGAGCTAATATTACTTAGTTATGAATTTGTGAGAGCTTCAAGTTAGGAACCTAACAGTATCTTGAAAAATGCTTGGCTATTGAGGAATGCCATGCTTGCCTCCGAACCCGAACTGATGGTTTGGAATGTTGTTTTGCTCTTCAAGGCAATAATATTCTCGAAAATTTTGACAATATCGGTATCAAACTTATTGGTCTATACGATGTGATCTCTTGCGTTTTTTCCGGGCTTGGGAATCATTATTATTTCAGCAATTTTCCATAGATTTGGAAAATGAAAAGTTTGTAGTAGGTATAGCATTTTAAGTAAAAGTAATCAACTTTAGACGCCTCACATTTTCGATCCTTTTGTTCTGTCAAACTGCTTTTTGACATGAGGAATATTGACGTTGATCAACGAAAAAAACGAAATATTTGTGAAAGCCGATATTTCACTGTCTTTACAGATCATCAGTGCACGTTATCCGGAGGCAGATATGACTTCCACTTCCATACAACGTGTATATATGCGAACTGTGATGAACTTCATGCGCATGAGAATTAATAACTATTAAATCTCATTTTACATGCGACCGTCGCTATAATTTGTTTCATTAAATCCTACAATATGGCAAATCAGTTTGCTGTAGATTGTAGACGCAAGAAGCCGCGATGTCAACTATACGAGTTGTCAGTTCAAATGAAAAATGAAAAATTTGTTAAAGCCACATCCGCCCGGAACGTGCAGATACCGATATTTCACTGTTTTTCAGATCATCAGTGCACGTTAACCAGAGACAGATATGACTTCCACTTCCATACTGTGTATATATTTGAACTGTGATGAACTTTCTGTGATAACTTTTAACTGTCATTTTAGAGATCCTAGAATTTAATGCAAAAAATTATAGCGAGAATCGCATGTAAAATAAAGTAAACATAATTTATCTATTTCGACACACCCCCCGTAAGAATATATATATATATATATATATATATATATATATATATATACATAGAGTCATCGATTTTACCTTAGTTCATGGAAAAATGATAGGAATTAGCATAAAAGGTAATATTACAAAAGGTTTTTAATATAAAAAATCAACATGTATTATACATATATATATATATATATATATATATATATATATATATATATATATATATATGTATGTATAAATGTTGATCTTTCTTTTTAATGTTTTGAAATTAATTTAATGCTTATTTTGTGTAAAATATTTTATTATTTTCTTTAATTGCTGTATTAAATTCAAGGTCATTTCAGATAGTTCATATATATGGAATAAAAGTGCACGACAGTTTTTTATTGTACTTTACTTCTAAAAACATATTGCACTGGGCTTTTGTGACCCCACCCGGAAAAACTAAACGTGCTGGTACAAATTGAATGACATTGCAATTTTGTTAATTTTATTTTGTTCCTGATTTATATTTTAACTACACTTATGTTATTTATTGTGTGTAACTATATTTCTTGTGAAGTTTCTCTACGGATCCGTTGATGAAATAATTTACTTTTTTGACAAACCTAGGTTAGAAAAACTCAAAAGAATGCAAGCCCACAAATACTCTAAAACAGACAAAACTGCTTCAACTACACACAAACTACAACGCTATCACCATTGCGATTTTGAAAACATACAAATAATTTATAAAGAACAACACACAATGAATAGGGAAATTAAAGAAATGATTAGCATTAAACAGGAAAAAATTCATTTAACAACAGAAGTGATATAAAAAATTTAAGCAGTATATACTATAACTTAATTATGTAACGATCTGCATTTTACAATCATAATATATGTTGCTGTTATATAATTATATATCTTAAGTTATTTAAATATCTATACATTTGTTTATCATGCTGACAGTTCCGTGTTTTTATTCCTGTCTGGCTGTCCGAGTAGGTTTTCGTGGTTTTCCTTCTCGTTTAAGGCGAATGCCGACAGCTTTACATCTTAAGACGCTCCACGAGCGCATACATAATAATAACTCATGTCTTGTGTTTCCCTGTTTTTGTTGTTTATCTATTTTAGAATACTAAGGCATGATTTATTATTATTCAATTGGAATGTATCTTTGAATAATTTTATCCATAGCAACTACAAATGTATGGCATTAATATACTGTCATTTATATTTTATATTCCTTGAAAAAGGCATCATTTGCCGAAACATGTAGGATTGTTCTAAATATATATATATATATATATATATATATATATATATATATTGAAGTAAAACCAGACCTTAAATCGTCAACAAATTGAATTTACCATATATATATATTATTAAAATCTTTGATACAAACGTTTACTGAAAAGGGTTTTTAAAGACAAAATATTAAACTTTAAAGCAGTAAAATGAATTTAAAACTCGAATTTTTACCCCCGCATTCTGATATACTTCTGCGCAGGTCCAATAATTGAATATAAACGTTTGCAGTTAACAATCATAACCTGTACAACCAAATAGTACTTTGGACTTAAAAGAAAGTTTGATATTTAATATAATTTGGAGAAACAACGAACATGAGTTCTCTAATATCTCCAGTGTCGTGAAGATTCTGTCTGACAAGGAAATTAAAAGGTATGTTAGCTCAGTATTAATATGATAAACTAATTGAATTCAAACGACTTGTCTTGGTTCTTAAATTCCGTTTATTAAAAGGAAAATCTTATCTTTATAAGTGAATATTTAATTAGGTACATTATATTAGGTAATATTTAACAAAACATACGGAATAAACAATAGATTAACAATTTTTATTTTTATTGAAAACTTAATTATAAAATTTAATGGTTATGTGGAATTTCTTATAGGTGAAACATTGAATATACGGAAATGAGACAAATACTAGGCTACATAAACAAATAGATTCTGATAAATCAAATTGCTGAATAAATGAATTTGTTTGTAACTTCCTTACTTACAATGTTTTAAACAAAATGGTCATTAAAGGAATCTTTATTTAACTTCGGTAAGTAAATGTATCTGTTTACTTTAAAAAAAATGCTAATAATAAAAACTTAGCTCAATATTCTATCACAATTATCCGTCTAGTCTCTGGAATTAAGTCTTGCTTTCCTGACGCACGGCTGGTATATTTTAACTTCAGGATCAACGGTCACAATCCTGGCAGATCTCGTAGGTTAGGATCCCCCGATTATTCAAAGGTATACAAACTTTTCTAAATTCTGCTTTTCTAATTTACGGTCACAATCCTGGTAATATAAGGCCTTGTAATGTTTCCCAATATTTATCTAAAACTGGTACACATTTTTTTTTTTGCCCCTTAATTAATAGCGGAGTATAAGATGAAAATAGTTCAAATCTTGGTAAATCTTGTTTTTTTTTTATAAATTCGTTTTATCCAAAACACATTCCATTAATTCAAGTGCAAAAATTCTTCTCTCTAATTGTTTCAATAACTCACTATGGCAACCCAACAGCTTTTTCTGTTTTTGAAGCTCATTGGTCGCTTTAGTTATATAGAATTTTCCAAAATATTTGACATATATACTATAATTTTGATTCTTAATTCATATTATGGACTTATTGGGTTACAATTAAATTTTCCTGCGCACATAACCTTTGATATTACCAAACATTAACAATAGTATACAAAATTAACTAGATTTACATGGTTCTATAATTTTGGTAAATGTAAGAAAGTCACATACTTTTGAAATTTAATTAAAGATTTGACACTCTAAACTAAGAAAACAATAGAAATATAATAGACTTCCAACCTTCTAAGAAATCCCAATAACAGAAATGTAACAAATTAAAGCTAGTGTCTTCAATAAATTAATTAACATTTTTATTATAATCTATATATATATATATATATATATATATATATATATATATATATGAAAAATTTTGTGAAAAACTTATCTGCGCGGAATGTGCATATATCGATATTTCACTGTTTTTTACAGATCATCAGTGCACCTTACCGAAGACAGACATGATATTCACTTCTATACTACGTGTATATATACGAACTGTAATGAACTTCATGTGTATGAGAATTAATAATTATTAAATCTCATTTTACATGCGATTGTCGCTATAATTTGTTGCATTTAATTCTACAATTCGGCAAATCACTTTTGCCCTAGATTGTAGACGCAACAAGCCGCGACATCAACTGTACAAGTTGTCAGTACAAATGAAAAATTTTGTGAAAAACTTATCTGCGCGGAATGTGCATATATCGATATTTCACTGGTTTTTACAGATTATCAGTGCACCTTACCGAAGACAGACATGATATTCACTTCTATACTACGTGTATATATACGAACTGTAATGAACTTCATGTGTATGAGAATTAATAATTATTAATTCTCATACACATGAAGTTCATTACAGTTCGTATATATACACGTAGTATAGAAGTGAATATCATGTCTGTCTTCGGTAAGGTGCACTGATGATCTGTAAAAAACAGTGAAATATCGATATATGCACATTCCGCGCAGATAAGTTTTTCACAAAATTTTTCATTTGTACTGACAACTTGTACAGTTGATGTCGCGGCTTGTTGCGTCTACAATCTAGGGCAAAAGTGATTTGCCGAATTGTAGAATTAAATGCAACAAATTATAGCGACAATCGCATGTAAAATGAGATTTAATAATTATTAATTCTCATACACATGAAGTTCATTATATATATATATATATATATATATATATATATAAATATTGTAAGATCTTAATTAGTTACATATTTAATTAGGAAATTGATAATTTATTGCTTCTAAATTCTTATTTTTATTTTATTTATTCATATTTACATTAATTTACATTAAATACCGCGCTTAAAAAATTTTAAAACTAAATCTGTTTATTAAAGAAATATGTTTAACCAACCATGTATCACAAAGAACCGTACTTTGTGGTTCTTTAAGTTACATTTTGAATTTCATTATTAAAACTGCGTTGTTCCCAAACTGTTGGAAGTTCACTAGAGTTATGATAGTTTTTAAAAAAGTCGATCAATTGGACATTTATAGTTACAGATTCGTAAGAATTTAAATATTTTGCAAAATTTTTAAAACAGTTAATATGTCAGCAAATTTCATTATCCGTTGAAATTTACTTGCTGCATGCCAATAGCATGACTTTGTATCCGGCGGATCTGCTATTACTAATTTGGCATAGATTACACAGTTTATTTCTGAAGCGTTGCGCAATCGTTCACAAGTTCATGTAATCTACATATATTTCACTAAAGATTTTAATTAAATTGATCACTATTTGTTATTGACTGAGCTGACTGGATATCTTCAGCTTTTCTCCTAGCCTTCTTCAACTGATGTCGCCCTAATTAATTCAACTGTGCAGTTATGTATGTTACAATGGCTATTATTCTAAACAGTTCGTTCTAGAGATGAGCAAATATACTGATCACAGTGATTATTCACAGTGAATTCTTAACCACCGTTTTCACCGTTTTGTTTAGCGCGCCAATCGTTTTATATTGTACTGTCTTTTCGGGTTCTTAAATAAAACTAACGGTCACGTAGACACACACTATATTAATAATAAAAAAGAATAACAATATAAAAACTAATTACTAACTAAGATATTAACAACCCGAAAATGTTAAATTATCATTGGAATCATATCTAATTTTAATAATAATAATTTAAAAAATCAATAAAAATAGTATTTTACACATCTTTGCTTTTATATGTTTTATAAGGTATATAAGATATAGTTTAAATATAAGTATAAAAAACATGTAATTATGTACAGCTGCGAGTAATAAATTTTGCTGTATTGTGAAATGGTAACCTATAATTTAATCTGTCACATGTTAATAAAATTTATGGAACATTTTGCAAGCCCTAGACGGGATGCTACCATAGCCTCAGAACGTCCAGTTTCTATTAAGGAAATAATCCCTACTTTGGTAAAATAGGATATCGAGACGATATTAAAAATAATTACAATTTCCTCAAATTTTACAATGACATTGACGACCAAATTTTATTGCCCGCAGCTGTACAATTAAATTTTTATGAGAACAATAAAACTAAATTAAAAACTATGACTTGTATTACAAAATTGTCTATTAAAGAATTCTTATCCTTACAATATCTGTGAATAGGGCAATATTTGGATATAAACAAGTATGATTATTTTCACCGAGACTACGACTAACAGTTCTAAGATCAAATAGCTTAGAATGAACTATTTATAATCAGAATCACTATTCACAATTAATATAAAAACTATTCTTTTCACCGTTCATTGTATAAAAATATACTGTAATTTTGCAAAGCAAACGGTGAACGGTGGAGCGCTCACTTATTGTTAACACTGAATATAATCACTGTTAAGAATCACTGCTCATTTGAAATCACCGTTTGCAGTTCCACTGTGAATGTTAAATCACCGTTAGATCATCTCTAGTTCGTTCTGCTGTTCGGAGTGCCTCAGGCAATCTAACCTAATAATTTACTCAATTTCTTAGATTGCAGAGTTTTTGCTTATGCCCATGATCTAAAATTATTTTATTGAGGTTAAGAATCTAGACATTTTATTTGGTTCTGCATTAACATTTGCGCATAACATTGCAATCACACGTAAATCTGCTCTGAAATCTCTGAGTTTCATGATACCATAAGGTATACATTTTATATCCACCAGAGACTCAAATTGGAGATAATACAGAAGCGTTCTTTAAAATATCTCTATTTCAAAGTCGATGATCTATCCACCTAGAACCACCGATTACGGTATTTTACTGAGATGTCATTCACTTCATAATTCACATTATGTAAACTATAAATAAAAACTACAAACACATGTAAAATATAATGTGAGGGCTTTATTTAAGAGCAATATTTTAGAAGAAAACTTGTAGACAACTACAAGAGAAAAGACTATTAGGCGAAGAGCACCGTGGTACGGGGAATATCTTCACTAAGGACATCGAAGATATTGTTTGACGGTACCTTAATGAAAAGAAAAATCAAAAGTCGTACAGGACTTGGACGAAACACAAAATGGGTTCTAAGCAGTCTGAGGAACAACTGATGAATTATTTATCTTCAGGAAACTGATTGAAAGAATAACAGCAACAGTTGAATCGATGTCCCTTTGTTTTATAGATATATCAAAAATATTTAATTCAGTGGGAAAGTGTGATATATGGAAAACTTTGAATAAATGGAATGTCAACAAAAAAATAAGTAATAATATAATGTGTCTAAAAGATATAGGACTTAAATATATTTTCAACACTCCTTTCGAAAGAAATTAAAAAAAAATGTTTTGCAAACCGAACTACTCAACCGGAAACAGTATTTTAACTGTTCACATACACGCAATTTCTCAGTTTGTAAAAATAATCAATGCTGCCTTCCTACATATTTCATCAAGTAGGGTAGTTCGAGAGAGGTCTGTGTAAATTATTTTAGCGTTCGTTACAAGAAAATGTCTATCGCAGAACCCAGACATGAATTTCATTAATACGAGTTCTGCTTTTTATATTAACCTGTAATAAATGTTGTTTACCGTTTTCGTAAATAAGACCGTCTAGTAATTTTCCAGATTTCAGCATTAATAAAGTTTCAAAAACAACTTCAATAAGGTTAATATAACGGCACCTTGAAAGGTTATTGCTGTTAAATTGAAAACTTTAATAATTAATCCAAATTTACACGGAGGTGATATCAGATCGTAATATTACAAGTAGGCAATATATCAATTCAACCATTAGTGAATCTCAGGTTAGTTCCTTTTGATGCCCTTAATCTGAATACCTAAGTATAATAATACGTCAACACAATGTGACTTTACGTATAAATAAAATTATAATACTACTTGAAACTATTCGATATTTTTTTAGTGTTTGGAACCCTTTTAAGATACGATAAATTTGGAGAAAAGCCATAATATACGAGGATGATTTAACAAGAAGCAAAGCTTAACCACTGACATGATGAGTCATCATAAGAAGACTATCATCATTGATATCTTATTTGGAAGTTACAGTAGTATGAGTAAAGTATGTAAATAAAAAATTCTAAAATGCATAAACTCGCAATTTATGGTGCAATTGAATATTTATTTTTTAAAAGAATTGACACGTTCAACCCTCGAACGCCAACGTCAAAAAATACTATTGTAACCACAAATCACATATATACCGCATGTGTCAAATATCATTAAGCATAGGGAATACGTATGAGTACATACGATGTATATCTATATGGAAAAGCCAATCCAATGCCGGCGAAGACCGCGACAGCCGGCAACGATTGTCTCCGATTGTTTCGCAAATACAAGTTAGCAGTAATCATTTGACCATCGACAATGGTACTTGTAATGCGTTCTAAAATAACATTTACGAATTGCAAGGGATTTGCTTTTCTTATTTCTTTCAGTAGATGCAGTAAATTTTTAAGCTGCGGTGTGCCGCATAAACAAAAGCCTAATTCTAATAAAATTAAAGAATAATTCTAATAAAATTAAAGAATAATCCTAATAAAATAAATAAAAAGGATTCTAAAAATTATAATAAATTATACAAGAGGTTCAAAAATTCCTCTTTGCACAGCAAGACATTGTCCTAGGCGGTCGAAGAAATTAGCTCTTACATTTGCTAACATGTCGCCAGTTAATGAATTCGCAGCCTTAGTTATTTTTTCTCTCAAGGCAACTAGATTTTCTGCTCTACCAGATTCATGAGTATAAACAATATTTTTTAGATATCCCCACAAAAAGAAATCATTTGGAGATAGATCAGGAGATCGCGGGGGCCAATGCTTCCTGTTCCAGTAATAAGAAAAAGTATTTCCTAGAAATTCCTTTACCCTCACTGCATTATGTGCTGGACAGCCATTATGTTGAAACCAAACGCTTTCCTAATTTATTCCAATGTTTTGAATGGCGGGAAGTATTTGATTTTTCAGTAATTCGAGATACTTGTCGGCATTTAAAAGACCATCAATAAAATAGGGGCCTATTGAATGGTCACCTAAAATACCTGCCCAAACGTTTAGTTTTTGAGGATACTGAATGCGATTTGCAAAATGCCGGTGTTGATTTTCCGAAGCCCAATATCGAAGAAGAGAGGGATAGTACTTTCCGTGTAATGTCAAAGTTGATTCATCGGTGAAGAGAATATTTTTAATGAAATTTTTATCTCGATGTATCTTTTCCATAACATCTTGACAAAACCCCATCCTCCGGAGATTGTACTCGGGAAATATTTCTTGAGTTTTCGAATATTTGAAACATTTTAAACCATTACGTTTCCAAATACGTGAAATAGTTGTGTTACTTGTACCCAATTCCTCGGCAGCACTTCTAGTAGATCTCGTGTTATCAATTTTCACAATATTACAAATTAGTACATCCCGCCGTTCTCTTTCCT
The DNA here is from genome assembly GCA_935421215.2 of Melolontha melolontha. Taxonomy (NCBI): domain Eukaryota; kingdom Metazoa; phylum Arthropoda; class Insecta; order Coleoptera; family Scarabaeidae; genus Melolontha; species Melolontha melolontha. The sequence goes on along the minus strand of OW285236.1, from coordinate 84,809,431 downwards.
CAATTATTTGTGGTGATACCTCTCTTGGTTTGCATTTCGTACAGTTATTGAGACAGAAACAAGTTTCAAATTTATTTATAATATTATAAATTGTTTGTCTGCAAGGTATAGAACGGTCTGCAAAAGTCAGCGTAAACAAATTCATGCACTCCATTGCAGACTTGCCAGCATAAAAACATTTTACTAACTGAAGCTTTTCAGTGGGTGTATAAAGAGCCATTATACATTAATTTTATTGTACGCTTTCAAACTGTAACGGCCGCAGCTAGACTGAATTCAAAATTTCCAGTCAATCGATATCTTAGACAAATGTCAGTCGTGACGACTGACATTTGTCTAGCATTTGTCAGCGATGACCGTGACGGTCATCGCTGGCATTGGACTGGCTTTTTCATGTACGTATACATTGTATGTTCTCGTACGCTTATTGTCTATCCCTAATGATATTTAACACATACGGTATATATATATATATATATATATATATATATATATATATGTTTTCTTTCAGGTTTCCGCGGGTAGTAGTATGTGTTGTAACTGGATTCCGGGATTTCTTCCGCGTTTCCATTGTTTGGTCTTTGTAAAGACCGGTGCTGGTTTCTGGACGACGTTTCGGCAAAATCACATTTGCCATCTTCAGGTCTGCGATAACTTTCTGCTTCTGGTTACTCGTAACTGTTAAACTCGTAACAGTTTACGAGTAACCAGAAGCAGAAGCAGACAGTTATCGCAGACCTGAAGATGGCAAATGTAATTTTGCCGAAACGTCGTCCAGAAACCAGCACCGGTCTTTACAAAGACCAAACAATGGAAACGCGGAAGAAAACCCGGAATCCAGTTACAACATATATATATATATATATATATATATATATATATATATATATAAGTAGTATTAAGGACTAAGGATAATAGTGTATAGTTTTACCATTTTCTTTTGTTATTATTAGTTGTAGATTTATTAGATTAATATTAACTGGATAGTGTTGTATTCTGAAACGTCAATATAACTAGATTTCATTAAAAACATCGCGAGGTATAATGGTTTTGACATAGAAATAATTAATAAATTAATCAGAAAAACAGATCATAATTTGTCGGTAAAAGGATTAAAACTTATAAAAAAGATCAACAATTCAAGTGTTCTCGACGCATACGAAAGCATATATATCGCTAAAAACAAAACTAATACGTTTAACTCGTACAACGGCCCTATCCCATACAATTGTCTTTTCTCGTTCTTAGAAAAGTAGGTAGTCGATAGCGTTAGAATAAACACATGGTGTTGCCGTTTTCTTAAGTTGACATAATTTTAGTTTGTTTATTTACTTTATTTTAAAGTAAGTGTATACGTGACGCCGTTGTAAAGTTGTGGACGTTTCTATGTGTTAGCTTTACTTTGCCCCATATTCGACACTTTCATTAGAGGTTTTACCTGCTGATGATGACAACTTAGTTGTTGAAATACGCATTTAGGATACGATTATTAACTGTGGCAAGGGATTTTATGCCTTTTTTTAGTTTTTACTTAACCACAGTCTCCAAAAAAAGACTTTTCACTATTGTTTTTCTTAAAATTCATCTGGCATAACAGTTGGTGTAGATGCAACTAAATATACGAATTACGTTTGTTTGTATTTTGAAGATATTCAAGAAAGTGGAAAAGAATTAAATTGAGTATGGAGAAAAAGAATGTTCCGTTCGATTAAATTCTGCAATGAATATGTTTAAGAAGTTTATGTAATGGGTTCTAAATTACATATATTGATTTTATTATAAAAGTTAATCGAATGAAATATTATTTTTCGTTCATACATAAAATTTGAATAACCCCAATAGTAATTTAACTACAACTTTATTGGTTGTATACCTAATTATCCCTTTTCCCAGCACGGTGCCGCCAACAAGCTTTACACAGGGATCTAATTTACTATTAAGTTACACATCTATATTATTACTAATCTGTGATTGTAACGCCAACCACACGTAAATTTTACGTACAACGTTTATGTCACAATTAACTTGTTTTAATTATGTCAGATTAGTTTTTATGATCTGGTTCAGCGCAATATCTTATAAGCTAGATATTAGTAAAGGAACTTACAATCTAGTTGGGCGAATACCCAAGCTGGATATTGTTGCCAATTATCGTGGACAAGGTAGCTATTTCTTTATCAACATTTTATCAAACCCTAAAAGAATATGAAGAGGGAATACCCTGCATTAATTTGCCCAAAAGTGGTCGACCAAGAATTTGGAGTCAAGTGAGGGTACAAAGAATGCTTTGTGCGTTAAGGACAGAGATTGATTTTTTTTTGGCTTTCGGGATCACTGCCCATATTGCCACGTTAAGAAATGATTACAGAATCTATAATAAGATCAAATTCACGCAAATTGGGAAGGGGAACATTGGAATAAACATGTTTCACGTCTGGGGCCTCTCAGACGACTTTAGACACAATAAAAAACCGCCATCGGAAAAATAGGTTTCCCCACAAAGGCAAACGAGGATAGGTTTTGATTTTAGATCCGATTCCTAGATTTAAAAATGTAATCCATCAATGGATCGTAAACATTCTTAGTATTATACATTAGGACACATGTAATATTAGTAGGCATGACCACTACCGCATTAACAAGTCTGCCAATAAATTCACCTTGAAAGTTATTGTGCTTAGGGCATTCGAAGATTATATCGTTCATATCGGCTGTATTGGTGCCACATGTACAAACAGCTGATTCGATAATTTTAAGTTTGTGTAAATGTGCTGGAAATTGTCCATGGTTAAATTTTAATCGAGCGACGGTAGTGCGATATATCCTTGATACCCTATGTTCCTTATGCCATTCTCGGATAGTTACATTTGGGTGTATTTTTGCTTAGTGTGTCATTCTATTCGTATACGAATGCTTCCAATATGTTTGCCAATCATCTTTTAATATTTTGGTTTTTAGATGAGAAATAAGATCATTAGATGGTACTTTTTCCGTCAGTATGTTATTACTATATAGCCTCCTTTGCTAAACGATCAACAGCCTCATTAGGCTCTATACCTGAATGTCCTTTGATCCAATAGAAACGGATTTTTACATATTTTTTCTCCAGATATCTCAAGCGTTCGATGATGTTCAATATTATGGGGTTATTTTTTTTTGGATGAGTTCTCTTTTGTAAAGACTCCAGTACGCTTTTGGAGTCTGACATAATCGTTGCATTCCCAATATGATATTTTTTTACATATTTTAGAACCTCTGCAATTGCGACTGCCTCCGCTGTAAAAATGGATACATTATTATGTAATTTTACCTTCTTTTCATATCCATTTCTAGGCACAAGTAAGGCACATTCGCATCCTTCTTTAGACCTGGATGCATCAGTAAAAATTATCGTCGCTGCAGGAATTTCTGAACGCAGTGGCGGCTCTTGATGACGTACGATGTGCGCTGCTGCACGGATGAGACTGCTTCGTTTAAGCTTTCATGTATACAGAGAAGCAAGTAACCGTACCGAAATCTTCCGAAATAGTTCGAAGTAGTCTCCTCCGTGCAGCAGCGCACATCGTACGTCATCAAGAGCCGCAACTGTCTGAACGGATACTTTTATACAAAGTAGAATTGTATAGAATATTTTCGCCGTATGGAGGGTAATATACATTAATAGATTGCATATATTCAAAGTAATTTAATTTTGTTCCAAGGTTAATATGCATATATCCACTATATTCACCGGTATTCCTATAAGCTTCGGCTAATGGTGGTGTTGTATGATGTATCCAATATTTGTTCGTTAGATCATCTACTGCAAGTTTATATATATATGGTCTAATATATGTCTGCTATTAATTGCCTTCATCTTAATTATGTGTTTTGCAGCTAGGAATTGGCGCCTTAGAAATACACGCGGCTCTTGAGCTTCAACATACACTGCATCGACTGGGGTAGATTTCATGGCACCTAGACAAATACGTAGAGAGCTTTATTGTGTATTATATTGATTCGCTTTAATATTCTGTTTGATGCAGACCCATACGGAGTGGAACCGTAGTCCGTTATGGCTCTAACGCATGCTCTGTAAACATGTTTCTAGGATCAGCTCCCCATTACTTTGGATATTATTCTTAGAACATTAATATATCGCTCACATTTAGTGGATACATAGTTTATATGATGGAGACATTTAAGTTTATCTATGACTAAACCTAAGCTATATTTGTTATATTTTATATTTTAACGTATTTGAGTTCCCTTTAGGTTAAAACCATGATCTGGTAAACTTCGGTGCCGTGAAAAATACATAACTGCAGACTTTTTAGGATTTAAATCGAATCCATTTGATCTTAACCACCTCATTGTAATATTCAATGCAGCTTTTGTAGTTGTTGTAGCATCTTTAAGTTCTTATTTTCTGCAAAAATACAAATGTCATCGGAATATTGTATAGTGGAAACTCGGTTTCCTATTGTACTGTGAAAATCTAGTGTATATAAATTAACTAAGATGGGGCTAAGGCTGGATCCTTGGAGCAGAGATGGAGTTTCCCAGAGAAAAATAGATGGAAGATTCAGCGTTTCAAAGACCACTGTTTTTACAATTTCCAGAAAAAACGTGGTGTTTCGAAACGAAAGAAAGAACCAAAATAAACCGCGGTACAGTTAGAAAGAACACCTAGGTGTCGTCGTGCACTAAGGCGCATCCATTTTGTAAATAAAGTGATTGTAATGAATTATGAGAAATATTTCACCTTGTCCCATTCAGAGATGAAGGAAAACGACGGTCTTTGTACTGACGGCATAGAAAATACATCAGACAATGTCAAATTCAAAGGTAAATCCAAATTTGAGGACAAAATTTTACTGTGCTATGCCATTTCTGAGGCCGGATTTATCTCATACAAAAAGTAGTTCTCTATTATAATGTGAACGCAACTTCTCGTACAGTGAAAATACCGTATTCGCGAAATCTAGCTCTGAGCAATTCCCTCTTCTGTCCAGAACTGAAACGATTCCTTGTTAGCAAAAGGTTCGGTTGGATGATGATCTCATTACAGCGACGGCACAGTATTTTGGGGAAGATTATTACAAAAGTCTCATAATGGCATTTAACAAAAAATAACAAAAACTCAAATCATCCTCGTAATTCTATTATTATTATTATTTTATGTCTGTTTAATAGAATATAACTTCTAATATTGAATCGGAACGAGTTCATTATTGTTTTGTTTATGGTAAAGCTATTTCTACTATAAGGCAAAAAAATTATTAAATATGATAAACTAAACTTAAAGTTGTCTTCGCAATTTGGGTCGATTTGATATATCATTTAGGTGAACTTACTTAAACAATAAAGTTTCCCCTGTACATATACTTCACAAAGTAAAATCCTACTTAATCTTAATCTATTCTGTATTATGGTCATGCTGGTAGGCGGCTATACTACAAATTTAAAGGATAAGGGTTCGATTCCGAACCGTCGCGAACATCAATAGAGATTTTTAGGTCCAAACACTACTAAAATATGTAACTGGATGTAGCTTTGGACCGTAACAGTAAGCGAGTGCTTGCCACGTTTCCATCCTAGTATTTGGAAGAATTCTAATCGTAACGGACTTGTTTCTTTTTGAGACCATAGGCATTCAAACCCTTTCGCATCATTCTGGGTTATTACAGTGTTCGTTTATTGCCATTACATATGTTCATTTATACGAGGTGCGATTCAGATGTTCCCGGACCGATGCTATCAAAATTCGAAACTTAACTTTTATTCCCGGTTGCTGTCACCTTCGAAACATTGGGTAGCTATGCATCGATCTCAACGTTTTTTGGAGTTCTGGAAGATATTCCGGATGTCGTCTTCTATGAACGAGTAGAGTACTGCTTGCAATTTCTCTTGAATTTCTTCAATGTTATCAAAACGTTTTTTAGCTACAATTTTGTTTTCGAGCCAGATCTGGCGAATAGGAAGGGAAAGACCGGAAGTCGTGAATGTTTTCGTCGAAAAAGCTTGTATAAAAAACGAATGGTGAAACGGCGCATTTTCATGAGGCGACCAATTTCCTGCTCGCCATAGTTCGGGCTGTTTGCGTCTGATATCCTCACGGAGATGCCTCAAAATTTTGGAATAGAATTCGGAATTTATCGTCTGACTATCTGGAACTAATTCTCCGTGCACGTCGGAAACAAATAATAAGTATACTCGTCACATTGCTTTTCAGTTGTCGGCATTTCTTGGATCTTGGTGAGTTCGGATTCCTCCATTGAGTTGTTGTTGCTCTCATCGCCAGTAGTTTCTATTTACAAAAGGTTTTCATCGTCTGCAGCAAGTTGTTTAATTTCAGTAAGTCAGAAGTCTCAGAACATGCTCAATTCTCCAGTCATAATTATACTGCGGAAACGGCGCTATCCCGTATCGGGTGTGATACATCGGTACCGACAATGTACTATCAACCAACTTAACATGTATATATGAATGTTATAGCGCGATGGTATTAACAAAAGTTATCTGTTTGTGCGTCTTTTAATGCAAACAGACGCAGTTGTGAAAAATTTTCGCCAGAGTCGTAATAAAGGCAATGAAATTTATATAAAGAAATGTATTTTTACGAATATAAATAAGACACTGAAGTTAAGTGAATTTAAATTAACTTGAATTGAAGTTAATTCCAGATATATATATATATATATATATATATATATATATATATATATATATTATAATAAAACAGGTTTATACGTTTGTTTCAAATACGTTTTAATAACACTACAATTGTTTCGCCAAACATTGGCTTCATCAGGTGCTGATAGTCTGATAATACAATAAAACAACTTAATATATGTAGTCTCACACTCATGTATGTAACACATTAACAGTGGGGATGTATTGTAGATATTAGAATTGTAGGAGGGGTGAAAAATTAAATTCAGTTTGTTCATTTAACGCTACGCCTAATTTGTTGTATCTATTGATTTCTAACGTCTCCAATAAATTAAGTTTTTTGCTTTTATCCTGTACATGTAAAATTTTATAATCTATATTAAATTTATGATTTAACTCTAAGCAGTGGTTTGCGAGAGTGGAGTCTGTTTCTATAACATTTTTCGTGTTCCCTTGTCCTCTGTTGGAAGGTACGCCCTGTCTGACCCACATATACCTTATTACACTCACAAGCCAGTCAGACGGGGCGTACCTTCCAACAGAGGACAAGGGAACACGAAAAATGTTATAGAAACAGACTCCACTTTCGCAAACCACTGCTTAGAGTTAAATCATAAATTTAATATAGATTATAAAATTTTACATGTACAGGATAAAACCAAAAAACTTAATTTATTGGCGACGTTAGAAATCAATAGATACAACAAATTAGGCGTAGCGTTAAATGAACAAACTGAATTTTATTTTTCACCCGTCCTACAATTCTAATATCTACAATACATCCCCACTTTTAATGTGTTACATACATGAGTGTGAGACTAAATATATTAAGTTGTTTTATTGTATTATCAGACTATCAGCACCTGATGAAGCCAATGTTTGGCGAAACAATTGTTGTGTTATTAAAACGTATTTGAAGCAAACGTATAAACGTGTTTTATTATAATTTATAATGGAGTTTCAACATGTATCTGCCAAGTCAATTAATTATATATATATATATATATATATATATATATACATATATATATATATATATATATATATATATATATATATATATATACAATATGCATTTGCTTCATACAGTGAACAAAATTTTTTTTATTAAAGATTAGAATAATTAGCGTCGCAGAATTTAGCAAGCAATTTTACACTTGAGAGAGCGTCGATTTTTATTGAATGACGACGTGGAAAACGCTGTGGCGTTGTATTGTTCGGAAATGTGTTTCTTTCATAGTTAGGTAGCCAACACAAAAAAATTCCCTCGTATATAAAATAATTACTAACGCATTGCCACGAATAACAAAATGATGAGACGAAGAAAATTTCTATTTCAAGCCAAATGGGATGGACAATCTACTACACAATACAGTTACAGGAGCTAATCCGGTATATATACGGGTCCAAAGTGGTAAAGCTTATGTTAAAACTAATTTAACTCTTCCGAAGTTTAGTATTATTCTCTTGCGATATATGTGAGCATAGAAAATTCATTTAATAATCACCTATATTTTGGGGAACCCAAAAGATGATTGAGGAATTGTTGAATCCTTTTCTTACGGACGCTCGGTTACAAGAAAATATTACAAGTATAGGTCCAAAGTTAGGAGGTTTACCCCGACAATTAAAACCTGGTAAGTTCATTCGATAATAAGTTGGTGGTTTTTATTGAATCGACGCCTTTCTATAGCATCACCAAAGTCGTATGAAAAGCACTATCAAGTGTTAAGCGTGAAATAAATATAGAAAATGATAGAGAACTGCATCTAGACAAAGAGAGGAATTTAGTTATTCATCCAAATTAAATTCGATGTAGAATCATTAAGTCAGAACATGAAATCCGTTAAAACTATACTTACTGACAGGACACTATTGCATGCACATGAGTGACTCTCAAGAAAGTTACATCTAATTAAAGAGGCAACAGAAGGCAAGTGCTGTTAAACTGCGACGTTTTCACAGACTTATTAAGATGTCCGTTTGACGGTACTGTGAGTTTTTGATAGAGGGCGTTAAAGTTATCAAAATTAATAAATTTTTGACGTTTTATAACTAAAACAAATTTTTATACACAATTTCAGGTAGATATCTCTTATCAAATAATGATTGTTTCATACGTTTTGAAAGCTATTGATTTGTAGTTTATTGTGAAAATGTAATAAAAAAAAATCATGTGTTGAAGAAACATTACTTTTTCGTGGATAAATTATTAGAAAAGGCTAAGAGGTTGTTGCTGAAGGCCTATCCCTCTTTTTAAGAGGGATTCTGTCTCTTCGCGTGGAATGTTTCAAAAGTGATTCATTGTATTTTGTTGTGGTCCAATGAGGGCGGGTGATGCCCAACCTTCCAGGTTCTTTGTTTAAAATATATATCCAAGAAATAAAGTCCATGATATGCTGCAACATTGCCGAATGAAGATGCATGTGATAACTCAGGTTGTAAATATCCCTACTAAATGTGATTTGAATATCTTTTATGCATATTTAATATGAAAAGTTATCGGCAAGATAAGTAACGCGTTTGCTGTGAAACTTCCAAAAATCGCATACCAATTTAAGCGGTATATGCATATATATAAAAGCGCAACGCATGTGAGTGTTTAAGCCGATATATAAATCCATTACAACATGCCAGAAATGAAGGAATAGTCGAAGCACTTTCGTTGGGAAACGACCTTCAAAGAAAGCAAAATGGTTCCACGTGTCAGAAAGATTATAGCTACGGTGGTTTGGGATTTACATAGCATAATATACATTGATTATGTGAAAAAAGGAAGAACTATCTTCAAACAGTATTACGCTTACTTACAGAACCACTTTAACATTAAATTAAGATCACATTTGGCGAAGGAAAAGTGTTGTTTCACCTCATTCGTGTGTAATCGTAACCGCTAAATTGACCGAACTACATTTTGAATTACTATTTTCCATATTCGCCTGACCTGAAGACCTGGAGCCCCCTATGATTTTTTAATCCCTGAGAATCCATGAATAAATTACTCAACAGGCGGAGATTTGCATCGAACGAAGGGGTTGTTGCTGAAGCCCTATTTTACAGAGTTTCGAAGAACTAACTTTTGGGAAGGTATAAAAAAATTGGAATATCGCTGGTTTAATTGTATGTAGTTTTTTGTACCAATAACAATTTTTCATTTTACGATCCCGTGTACGATGATACAACGTGTTTCAAAAAGAATTACATCTGGTTGTCCATGAATTTCTCCTATAAATTATGAAGTTATGCATTCTTGAAATGCGGAATTAAATTAAATGGTATGAAGGTTATCTACTTGTCACTGTCAAAATTTATAATTGAGAGATACGGTGATGAAATTAATAACAAGTACAATTAGATTATTATATATATAATCATTAACCCCTTTTTTACCTTGCGGTGTAGGGGAAGTTGTTACTATACTCTATTTTATATTTACAAAGTCTTTCCACTGTTTTCTGTTCTTCGCCATATTCCTCGTATTGGCTACCGTCTGTCCTCTTCTTTGTATCGCTTTCGCTACTATATTTTCGTATGTTTCTCTCGGTCTTCCAGGTCTTCGTTTAATTCTAACTCTGGCTTCCAATATCTTCCTTGCTGGTCTGTTTTCTTCCATCCGGTGTAAATGGCCCCACCATCTTAGCTGTTTTCTTTCGATGTACTCTGAAATGGATTCTACTTGCAATTCTGCTCTTACATCAACATTTCTTATCCTGTCCCTGCGTGTTATTCCTTTAACCCCTCTTAGATATTTCATTTCACTAGCCTGCACTTTACTTCTTAGCCTGTTTGTGAGTGCCCATGTTGCACTTCCGTAAACTAGAATAGGGCTGTATATTGTCTTGAATACAGTCATCTTGGTTTTGGTAGATATTTCTTTCTTATTTATCAATGTCTGTCTCATGGCATGGTATAGTTTAGCCGCCTTTCCTATTCGTTCATTAATGTCAATTTCTTGATTTCCATTTCGTTCAATCGCTACTCCTAGATATTTGTATTGTGACACTTGTTTTATTCTTTCATCTTCAATATATATCTTTAGTTGTTCTTCTACTCCTGACGATATCATCATTACATTTGTCTTCTTCGTATTGACTTTCATGTTGTATTTTTTCAATGTTTGGTTCCATTCATTTATATTCTTTTGTAAATTTCGTTCACTGTTAGCCATCACTACTAAATCGTCAGCAAATATACATTCAGTTATTTCAATCGGCTTTAAATGTTGGTATCCTATAATCATATTCATTAGCTTCGGTTTACATTCTTTTAGTATTTTGTCCATAAATATATTGAATAGTACTGGACTGAGCACCCCACCCTGCTTCAGACCTCCATCTGTTTTAAATAATTCCGACTTCCTGTTTTTACTTATGACATAGCTAGTGTTATCGTTATACACACTTCTGATAGCTCTTACAATTAGATTATTAATTTATTTAATAAGAAAACTTTAAAGATTGGATATTAATCAAACAAACACGGTAAATAAATAATTTGTAGAAATTGTTATAATTTATAACAAGTGTTGAAATATTCAAATATTTTGCTGTGTACGTGGTCTGCCAGAACTTTTGCCATTTAACATATATCCTGTAGCCCGAAACTTCTCCACGACTAGTTGAATGTGATGGTGTAAAGTGATATTATCTACAACTCAATTAACTGCAAGTGAAACTGTCACTTACATTCCGCGTAGGAATATTGTCATTCTTCGTTAAGCAATTGTACACGTCGGAAATATGGTTCAACAATAAAAATTTGTTCTTGGAATGTGTACATTATTTAGTAGTATTGTTTATTAAGTAAAAACAAATATTTGTAAGAAAAGATTATATTGCTAGTTACAAAATAACACATGTCAAAATGACATTAGATAAATAGTTAGTTGAAATGAAAAGCAGGTATAATTTGCAAGTACTAGTTACTCAGTGCCTACTGAGATAAAATTCTTTTTGAAACACGTTGTATAAGCAGCAAAATTATGAAATTTATTCAAGTTTTGTAGCATTTTGCAAATTGCCTACGCTTTATTTGAATTTATTATTGTCGTAGAATTTTTGATAATTTAAGAATTATTTTTTCATAGACGAATCAATGCAATTTCGTTTGTTATATTGTTTCGTAGGGTTGGGAGGCGAAAACTTCACAGGAGTTGATTGAAATAATAAATCTAATAGCAGATATGTGTTTACCAGTATATAATTTATATTTACATTTATTTGATGACCCACTCCCAGATCTTGGTATCAGTTACAAGGCAGGTTAATGCGCTCCTATTACTAAAATTGACTCGGGTTAATTAAAAAAGCACTAACAATAACACCCGTATAAGTATTATCAACCATAAATCCCAGCAATTAATGGTCTTAAAGGAGCAGAAAAGCGATAAAGCGCAGAAAACAGAAGCCGAGTTCAACAACGACGGACATTCTTTTTTATAGCCGTTTTAGATTAAAGAAACGGCGTGTGCTATTTTAGCGTTTTATACGTTCCAATTTTCAACAGCGCCGTTAAAACAATCGACGTGTTCCTCCTTTTTCTCTCCGTTAATTCGAAAGAAAACAGGAAACATCACATTCACACGTATTTATAGAATTGCTGACCGATGACGCTCTAAAACCCGTTTTCTCGTATAGCGATTCCATACAATGAAATAAACATTCCAGGCGTTCTGCAAAAGTTTACACTGGATCCGTTTGCGTACATCGGATACTTGATTATTATTTTTATAGTTTTTGTTCAGCCATAAAATGTCTTATATTCGCGTGTGCGTAAATCACTAAGTAATAGGTAATGCGTATATATATACATGTTGTATGTATGTACGTAGTGTACATTCAAACATAACACATATGTATGTATTGTATACATTTCTAGCTTGCGTAAGGATCTGCTGTTAATAGGTTTACGCAAGGTTATGATTTGTTTAAGTAAATTTCCTTTAATGGATTTTTATATTTACCATTTTAAGCAAATAAGTAAATAACCATGTGAGAACGATATTTAAATTGTGCAGATTCGTAGTAATTTATATATAAATTTATTGTACATTACAAGAAAAAAAATCCAAATAGTACAATTTCTTAATCCAAAGTAAAGCATGCACAACTTTGTAAATTATAGTTACAAATGTGTAACTATGTGTGTATTACAAATGGGGAGGAACCCAAAATCCAAAACTTAAAACGATTCTACTGTAACAACTACATAAGCAAGACAACTCCGATAAAATATTTAGTTCTAATAAAACTCGGTCCATAGGGTTATTATTAGACGATAATAGGAACGTACATTTAGTTTATTATAAACAAATTTTATGCGTAAACATGTTTAGTACCCTATAGTACAACAGTTAGGGCCGACCAGGTGGGCCACATTTTCTCGCTACCTACAATATTTGTGTAAATTCTTAGATTTTATAATAATACCATATTCACTTTATTAATATTTGTTGGCGAAACGACAATTATTTCGCGAGCACAGTGGCTTCATCAAGTACTTACTACAGGGCGTTACAAACTGAAATCGGAATATATAAAAAAATAGAAAATGAACAAGATTAATATTATTTTACAATGTCTTTAAAATCTAAGAATTTACGCAAATATTGTAGTGAAAATATGTGGCCCATCTGTCCTTACTGTTATGCTATAGGGTATTAAACATATTTACAAATAAATTTTTTTAATAAACTGAATGTGCATTTCTATTATTGTCTAAACGTAATGGTACTATATGGGTGGGAAATTCCCTTTTTTTGTGGGAATATATCACTAATATGGGAAAAAGGGATTATTCCTCAAAACGGGGAATTTTTTAGTTTACAGCGAAATTATCCAATAATGTGTTCGCTAGGAATATACTAAGTCAGAAGCAATACAAATTGTCACATTTCGCATTGATTCTACTCTGCATTCTGCATAGGAAATAAAAAATTCCATATTCTGTACTCTACGAACATCGGGTCGAGTGCAAAAAAAGTTTTTCGTATGAAGCATTATAAAATATTAAAGGTATCTGGAACTCGTTGGCTTTCCACTCACCAATGTTGAAAGAATTCTTTGTAATTGGGAATTTTTAAAATCCTATTTTGAAATTGCTTATATTGAAGATAAACTAAATAGTGCACATCAAATTTTGATAAAGTTAAGAGACCCAAAAATAGATGTTACTTTATATTTATGAAGTATAGCTTAAATTATTTAAATAGTTTTAATGCACTGTTTCAATCAAAAACCACACTTATACATAGTTTACAAAAATAAAGTAGGAAATTATGTCAGAATTTCATAAAATCAAGTGTTTTGAAAGAAGAAAATCTAAAAGCAAGTTTAGTGCATCATCATAATATTGGAAAATTGGTATTATTAGCACTCACACTACCTCATTCTATTGCCAAATGTGAGCGGGTAAAAAAAAGGAATAAAATGGGTCGCAACAATTTAAATGCAGTGTGGGTAGGGAGGTCAGCATTCAAAACAACTAATATCACCTGTGTGTCATTTGAACCGACTGAATCCCATCTTAGATTATTTAAAACTAATATTTATCAAATCAAAGAGTAGACAAACCTTATTTACTGTTCTTTTAGAAAATATTATTAAAAAGCAAAAATTTTTGTAAATAAAATTTTAATGCTAACTTTCATTATTATTTACATCCAATGTACCCTGAAATAGGTAATTGCAGTACATACTACTGTACTTTAAAATTATACTGATAGGGGGAAATTTTGACAGAAAGTGGGAATATTTCTAGCTGATAGAGGGAGTTTCAATCGACCTAATATACCATCACTGTCTAAACGGTTGCTTTAAATGAATAAATTTAACAAAGGGGAGTTATTTAAATCCAATTGATTGTTAAGTAAAATTTGTGATTATTTTAATTTCTAAACTTTCCAGTTAATTTAATTTAGTGCCTTTATTTTCTTAATGTAAAATTTGAAAATCCATATTAAATATATGGTTTTCTACTAATGGATAATTGGCAAATGTAGAATCTTGTTTTTTATTTTTAAACGAAGAACAATGCTCAGCAATACGTTTTTCCAACGAGCTTCTGTTCGACCAACATATATCTTACCGCATCCATACGTAACTTATAGACTCAAGATTTCTTATTTTTATCTGCCCCATCATTATTAAAATGCATAAAGCCTTTGAAATAAAACACGAGTTAGAATTTCCAACATTGTGTTAATAAAAATACGAAATTTTCGCTCACACTGTAGCTTTATCAAGTATATAATACTAACTAAACTTAGGTGCTCATTGAGCTTACACTATTAGTGTCTAACTGACCTATGTGGTAGTGGTTTTTGTTTGTGATGAATAAATTTAGAGGTGGGGAGTTGGATATATCTAATTGGCTGTTTAATAATAAGTTTGTGTTTTTGAATTTATAAATTTCTAAAGCTTCTAAATTATTTAAGAGAACACTTTTGTTCTGTGTATGCAAAATTTGGAAATTGGGGTCGAAGTCATGTTTATATTCTAACAAATGTCTGGCATAATGGGAATCTGTTTTTTTGTTGTGAAAAGACTTGATATGTTCTTTGATTCTTGTGTTAAAAGAACGGCCTGTTTGGCCGACATAGAGTTTTTGGCAACTCCCATAGTTCAGATCATAGACTCCCTTCTTCGTTTATTATTTATTATTTTTGATAATATTACCTACAGTATTATTGGTTTTTAAATGAAATGTTTATGTTCACTTTCTTTTTTAACAGTGTGCTGATTTTCTTCGAACTAGGACCTAAATAAGTCATAGATCCGCATATTTTTTGTTCTTGGTTATGTGTAGGAAAAGTAAGGTTTTCAACATGTTTTAATTGTTTCTCCTCAACATTTTGTCTACAATCACAGGCGTAAAATTATTATTCATTGCTATTTATTTAATTAAATTTAATTCAGTTTCGAAATTTTTCGTGTTGAGGTATATAGTTATTAGCCTGTGTAACATCTTATGAAATGCCGCTAGTTTGTGTTGATTGGGGTGGTTTGATTTGTTATTTATTGTAGAATCAGTGTGTGCGTGGGTTCTTAGTAAATCGAAAATTCATATGTATTGTTGAATTATTATTATTAAATTATTGGTCACGCCTAGAAAGTTAATGGAATTATTTATTTCGATTTCCATCATTATTGTTTTTAAGGTGTTTAGATAAATTATTATTTGTTTTAAAAACCGTGTTTATATTAAGCTTTTCTTTAAACACATTGAAATATCTTCATTAGGTATCCCAGCATATGTTTGTAATCTAAATTCTTAATTTTTCTTATCCTGTAAAAACAGGGTATACCACAGAGATAGTTCTTTTAAATAGTGTTCTTGTCAGCATATTGTCAATTCGAGTATCTGTGCAGCTGTCATTGCTTGCTATTTGTTTGAATAAATTTATGACTCGTATGACGTTAATTTGGAGGAACTCTGGTTTCTGCAAGATGGTTTTTCTGCTCATAGTGCCAGAAATGTGAAGGCGTCATTGAGAAACACTTTCAATGGTCGTATTATAAGCAAGGATTGCGCAGTCGGTTGACCGCCAAGATCGCCCAATGATTTCTTTCTATGGGGACATATCAAATAAAAAGTTTACGGTAATCCCCACTAAAGAATGCACAATATAAATGAATTGCGAGAAAAAATATTCAGAGCATTCTTAACATTAATACCTGACGTGGTATCAGTAATGTCCGCCTGGAATTTTATTATAGGTTGGTATACTGCCGAGATCAACATGGTTGATTCTTTGAGCATTTAATTTAGGGTATTTATTTTTTATTATTTTCGGACGAGAGTTAATTTATTTTCGTTTCATGAGACTTACATTTATTTTTTTTATAATTTAGAATTAATCATTATATTTTGTTTATATAATATATAAAATATTCAAAAAATTGATGCTATTGTCTACTTCTTGTTCCAGTAAATTCAATGTTTTTATGAATAGAGCCGACGAATTCCAGTAGCAAGTTTCATTGTCTATGTGTTCCGGTGAAACAAAGTATAATATCGTTTACATATCTATGCCAAAAGAAAATATGCTTTCTTAGGGGATTTTTGAAAGTGATGGATTCTAAGTGGTTTGTAGAAATTTCTGATAGTAATGGACTTAAGGGGTTGCCCAATATTAGTCTTTCACTACAGGTGTATATATACTATTTTTATATTTAAATTAATCAATGGTGATACATTTGCTCCAGATTTATTGAGTCTCTTGGATTTTCATGTTCCCAAATTGAACAGCCGTAACAAGAAAATGTTTTACCTTCCTCAATGCAGTACCCGACACTATTTTCAGTCACCCGTAATGTCGATGTGTGGGAGTGTTAATTCTTTTTGCAGCCATGTTAATTTACTTAATATCAAACTATTTCACTCAAAAATTCGCTGCGTACGAAATTTCAATATCTAATTATGTGTTTGTTTTAAATTTTTGGTGTGTGTACTATAGTTTATGTATGGTTGGTTTATATTTATAGTAACGTACTAAATTATTCTATGTATAGCATCATCCTGTAATTAATAATGTATGTTACTGTTGGATAATAATAATAAAGAAATATATTTATCTAGTAAATAGTAAATGTAGATACTTTTATTTTTAGTTACTTGAAATAAATGCTAAATAACAAAATTTTATTTACTGTTATTGATACAAAATAATGAGGAAAACATTAATTATCACCAGTATTTGTTTATCTTTGCGACCCTGCGAATTTCCTATCAAAGTAAACAAAAACTATGGAACGGCGCGATTCAAAATATCTCTTTTGTTTAACCGTTAAGTCCGTGAGAACGCCTCTTAATTAAAAACTCGACGGCTCTTTGGCATTAATTATCGATTGTGTTCGTGCTCGGTATGTATACAAATCTAGTCGGGTAATGTGGAATCGGTCCTTCGCTGTTGGAGTCCTCTCAACGCCCTCAATTAAAAACACATGTTAAATAAATTTACTGACGATTCGTTGCTGTCGAGACGTCGCCGAAGGCGAAAAGTTTTTATTAAAGACCTTTTTAAATGTGTATCCGGGGTACCCTACCTCCCCGCCCTTCTCTTTATCGACTTTTAATTGCGTTTCGCTGGATGGCGCTGGCTAAAGAAAAGTTTTAATTTAAATTATAAATACGAGACGCGTGAACGGCAACCGATTGCAATTGAAAACTGACGAGCTGGACACGTTCTTTTCAGATTAAAAGGACACCACGTTGATTCGAAAATTGCTCGCTTTTCATTATAACGTGCTGAAGGAACCTTGAAAAAGTATTTTTGCAGGTTCTAAAGATTAATTATCCCTTTGACTTAGAAATGTATTTTATTTTATTAGATTTTACGGTTTGTCAGCTCGGTTCAAATCGTGTAAAGATTAATAAATACATATACTGAATTATATGAACGGTGAGAGGATATTTAAAGTTAAATTCCATATTTTTACGGATTACAGCGTACTTTTTTATCGACAAGAAGGCTTAACGAGCTTCGAATTTATATTTACCAATAATCATTAGTAGTCCGTCCATTTCATGGAAATCAAAAAAGTAGGCATGTTTTAAGTGATCTGCTATGCTCGACAGTATCTTAAGATAGTAATCACTTCCTCTATTTGGTAACAATTATAGCGTTTCTATGAGATATTCTACTATATATTAAAAAAAGTTGTCGGTGGGATTGATAATGTAAAATATTTGGCTTTCTAGATTCGTTTAACCGGTAATTAAAAACACTATATTAACAATAAAACACACTAATCACTTAATAGCTAATAAAATAATAACAACATTTATGTTCACAATATTTATATATCAGTGTTTTAATTTAACATTTACGTTCTAACGCGACGGTCGCTGCTTGAGTAATCCCCTGCTGTTCTTCGACGGCTTACTTTAGCCTCTTAAATCTCGTATTATTCCAGAAGCTCTTTCTATAAGGTCTGGGAGACTTAATTACGTGTTCGGCGGGTGATATCACCGCCAGGTCATCGCTCGCCTGACGTATCGTCGGATGATTCACATCACAATAATATCAAGTCGTAGAATACATAAATGTTCTTAGCATAATTTCTGATCACTTTATGTTTTCCTCGTCTTTAACTAAATGTAATTCATTTAACCACCTTGAACATAGGCAATTGATTTGTAAGGAAAACAAGCTCTATTATTATTTTCATATCAACTTTAAAATTGCAAAGTCCAGAAATATATTTCTAGGAGGATTGTTTTTCTTCATAACCAACCCCACAGCTATTCTGGAGATAAAGAAGGGCAGTTGGCAAGACCTGGGGACTAAAACCAAGTGTGGTGCACTGGTTGTACACAGTAGTAGTAAGACCAACGATTACCTATGGGGCAGTTGTCTGATGGAGGAGGACGGAGCTGACATCTTCGGTGGAGCTCCTTACTACTCTTGAGCGACAGGCTCTGTTAGGAATCACTGGACCTATAAACAGCATGGGAACCGCCTCCATAGAAGCTATCGTGAGTCTTCCTTTGCTGTAACTATTTGTGAAAGCGGATGCCATGATTGTAATCCTGAGGTTGAAGGCCAGTGGCTTACGGAGTCCTAATTAAGTTGTAGTGGACCACACAGATATTACGGGAATTATACACCGAGAGCCGATATTACAGATACCGGCACCTGAGGTTATGTTTACATCTATGCTGAAAATATCTATTCCGACCAGGGAATAGACAAAAAGTCCTTGGAGCGATTGGGGTGCTGACACCGCGTATACTGATGGATCACAATGCAATCGGGGTAGAGGTGCAGATATATGTGGAATGTGCGTTGGAAAGAAGATCTCATTGGGTAAACCTCGGGAAATTTACAACGGTTTTCAAGGCTGAATTGTTTTCAGTCACAGTCTGCGCCGAAGAAATTGGGAAGCGGGCTGCGCAAACAAAAAAAATCAACATAATGACTGATAGTCAGCTATTAAAGCCATTATAATTCATCAGGTTTAAACTGGTGCAACATTGTAAGCAGATCCTCAATAGACTGGCACAAGACAACAATGTGTCACTGATAAGTGTGCGAGGACATGAGGAGATTGAAGTCAATGAGATAGTCGACAAACTGGCCAAACTAGATTTGAAGAGGAACTTCATAGGACCACAACCTTCATGTGGAATCATCAAGGATTCCCCTAAAAATGAGGTCTGGATAGGAGTAGAAAGTCAACTCCATACTAAGACACTACTAGAGGACTTGGACGCTAGGCTTTTAGTCAAGCTAATCCGTAGTAATAAAAAGAAATTAAAATTATTATCGGCTTGATAACCGAACATTGTCTTTAAGGAAGCATTTGTACAGCATGGCCTTGGTTAGCGAGCCCTGGTGTAGGAGATTTGAAAAGCAGGAGGAGACCAGTCTTCATGTAATATGCCCTTGTGACGCACTGAAAGGACTTAGACAGAAGCATTTCGGAAGAGATCTATTGAGTCCTACGAGGATACTCGAATTTACCCTCAGGAGTGGAACTGAGAGATTTATTGGGGGTGGTACAAAGAGCACTATGTCCAGTGCATGGGCTGGTATCCAACTCTAAGAACTATAAGAAGACCCACTTAGATGGCTTTTACTTATTAAATCGATTTTAATTCAGTTTATTCAGGTTTTGATATTTTGATTAGGAATATTTCAATTTTAATAGTAGGATTCCATGATAATGTAGAGCTACACTTTATTCGTTATTGACTTTGCCCATTTTTGGTTGTCGGTAACAGTTGTCGGTAAAGGTCCCAGGTTAATGCAACCTACGGAGTCCTTGAAAGACTCCTCAGGTGGCAATAAAAATGTCGGCACATAATCGATTGTACCGTATTTAACTCTAACACTTCTCAGTAAGAGATGAGAGAGATCGAGAGGCCGATATATTCTAACTTAATGATTAATATTGCACGATCAATTTAACGGCTGAATTGCATACGTGGCAAAAGCATCGCGCGATGGAAGTGAGAGCTGTTGGTCGTGGATTCGAATCTCTGAACCAGCGTCTGAGACGTAGTTTTTTGGGGGACGGTAGCCTCTTCAGTTACCCTTAAATGTTGAGAAAGTTAAACCAGCGCTTTTATCCTCTTATAGCGAGGAGGTCTAAACACATTGCGTGCACCAGATATATATTCTAAGTGGCCCTGAATCTTGACAAAGTTTCAACTTAAGATATTAAGCCGCTATACATACGCAAAAAAAAAATGGTGTCGAATATCTTTTGTTCATATATGTACCAAGATATCGTGTAATTTCCACTAATTTCAATATAAAGTATCTTTTCGTAGTGCTGCATAGAAATATAAGATCTACACGGTTGTATAGAAAGTGGTCAAATAAACTCAAATACACTGGAGTAAGATGATAAAGTCAATAAGCATAGTTTTAAATGTTCATATTTTCTTTCTTAAATACATAATTAATTTTTATAATTTTCCAAACTTCTGGCACCGTAGACGTGCAGAGAGATAAATTAAAAAATATTACATAAAATTTCACATAATAACGATGCAAATTTTAGAACAAAGAAATTTAATATTAGTTGTTGTTTTTATGAGCTATTACTCTAGAATTTTCCTTAGATCAAGTTTTATTCTTTCACTTTTTATATATATTTTTTGTTGGTGTAATTACGCTTTACAATTTTTTTTTCATTTATGAAGATGCTTCTTTATGTATGTCCAAAATTAATAAAAACTCATTCCCAGTTCTCCTTGAACTCTTAGAAAGTTTTTTGTTACTAATTTTTTTTATGCTTGACTCACGAAATATTGTCTGGGCAGCTATTATATCTTTAATATAACAAATTTGAACTTAATTAAAGTAAAATGGCGTATAAAAATATCCTTCTAACTCTAACACATCTGAATATGATAGTTTGGTAAATATTATAGGTCTTCTTTTCGAAAATATTAATATATTATTAACAAAAGTTAATTCAATAATAGTTTGTATTCATTTCTAGCGTCGGCCGTTATCCCAGTTGTAAGTCACCGGCTTAACGTGTCGGGTCACCTGTTAATATAATTTGTTTTACAATAGAGGACTTTATTATTATTATTATCTGATTAAAATATCCTGCATCTTTCTATATTGATCCGTATAATATAATAAAATTTTCTAATTAGGAGAATATTAAATTTAATCGATTCTTAGAATATTCATTTGAAAATCAGACAATTTTTGCGACGTTGGTTCTTGAAATCTTATCATCAACCGTTTATTAAACATAAATCAGAACATAACTCATCAGTTCATATTATTTAATAAAGAGTTTAATATAAGTATATATAAATATTTATTCAAAGCTTGGTTCAGAAAACATTTCATGATTTCGATATTTAACGCTCTATTTAGATTTACATATTAGTGGTGCGAAAGTTGCCAACAATTTGTGTTTTGTAGTAAATACAGTGATGAATCAAATGACGCTTGTAGTTCAAAAAACGAAACAATATATACAATTTATGAAATGTTTTTGCATTTTAGTGAATTGTTTATGTATTATATTTAAATAAAATATAAATATGTAAGTATTATATATACTTGATTGCTCCTTAACATTCATGTAGACTTACTTTATTATTGTTTACTATACTTTTTATTAATAAATTAAGAAGCCAATATCTTTCTTGTTAAAAACACTTAATAATAATTTTTATTTAGCCAACAAAAATACAGTGCAGAAAAAGCAAAAATTTCTATAAAAACAAAACATAAAAACCTAAAAGTATTAAAATAGTATATTAAAAAACAAGTTTCATAAGGCACCATTTTGCCGCACGAGATCAGTTTAGAAAACGAGCCGCGCTAGCGGCGAGTTTTCTAAAGAGCGAGTGCGGCAAAAGGCCTTATGAAACGAGTTTTTTATACTATTTTTTCTATTTTGCGTTTTTTACATTAATAAATTGCTTAAATTGGAATTATTTATTTCGAAAGTTCAGAGTTTAATTTTTATATAAAGCATGCAGTTGGTCACATTGATACTTGACATTTTCAAATTTAAATCTTGCTATTCGCGAAGAATATTATATTACATATTATTTACTAATTTTCGTTAACATTACTTGATACTTCATTTAAAAATATAAACATGAGTGACATAGAAACATATATATGTTGTTGTCAATTGTATACAACATACGTTGCTTGTGTAAAATACGGACATATATCATATCTGTCAAATGTACATAAATTCTTAAAATGACAGCAATGATATTTATTTCTGTATTCGAACAACGCCAACATTGAAAAACGAAAAAAAGCGTGTCGAAATGAAGCTCATTTCAATACTGTTTTGGGTTTCATAATGAGTTCATTTCGAACGCAAAATAGAAAAATAAACATTATAGCTCATATTTATGTTTGAGTCGTTCTTCATGTACAAAATTTATCTTTTGACACATGTATGTGTATATCATTAGCAAGCGCCAATTAAGTTTGCGCGAGGAGGGGGTGCGCAGAAGCCGTTTTTAAAAACGTCCACCCCCACTACTCAAGTAATTGTCAGAATATATTTGTCATTGACGTTTGACGGAACATAATGTCTTTGCTAGGGGATCATAAGGTGATACACGCTCAGAGGTTAGAATTATCTGACATTTGATGTAAAACCAAATATAAATCTCCCCACTACTTCTAATCCTGCGCGAATTTACCCCTTCTCGCGCCAACTTAGTTGGCGTTTGCTATATATATATATATATATATATATATATATATATATATATATATATATATATATATTTCTCGTTATATTTTATACATACAGTTCCTGTATATTTTTAAGTATTGTATTAGCATTTCCTGCTATTATGTAACACATAAGGAACATTGTGTTAAATAAATAAATAAATATGTATAGTATACTAAATAATATCAGGTACCTGAGTGATCGTATATTTTGCATACAGTTATACTTTTGACAGTTATACAATGAGAAAAATACAATAATTTAGACAAAATTATAAAAGCCCTTCAAGCTTAAGGATTATGGACGGTTGATAGTACAAGTACCTAGAAGGCAGCGTAGAGAGTTTTTATACTACACCACTTCACGTATCCAAAATGAAATTCTATATTTTTCTGATTTCCTATTCAATTCTAAAATTACCAAAAAAATTTAAATTTTTTTCGTTTTCATGATTAACATAATGTAAACTTTACATAATAAATTTGAAAAAATATATATTTAAACCAAAAATCTGTCGCACTTAGTAATGTATTAAAGTTGAAAAATAATATAGAAAATTAAATAAAAAGTATAACTATTAACTGCCGAGAAGCAATAACTTTTAGTTCTTCTCTCTTCTTTAAGTGTGATTAATAAATCCATCTAACACTTTGTATTTAAATAGAGGTCGGGGTATTTTTAGATTAACCGATTAGACTAGAATCATCTTAATAATAATCACGGTGCAGCAAAGTATTGAGATTGTGAAGGAATTTAGAATAATAGAAGAAGGCAAGAACTAGTCCACAAATGATTAAGTAAAGATTAGTCGGATTCAAACATTTGACATTCACTCAGAAGAGAATATGCTCATGGATAACAATTTGGTCTAGACGTTCAAGATCAATATTACACTTTACAAATGCAATTAACACAATTATAGTTTTCGCGATTTGGCAAAATTCAAGTATACATATTACAAATACACAGTAACATATGTTACTAGAAAACACATACCTATTATTGATTGATTATTATTATTATTGATTGATTATATCGCTGTATAAAGCTTTTTAACGTTTTTTTTTCCTTACTGATTAATAGCGTAGTTGACTACTGACTGTTGCAAAGCAGTCAACAGTCAATTATTCTCAATTTTGGCGATGGCAATACATGCCTAAAAACCATGTATCAGGTGCCAGTAATTTTCACATTTTTAGCCTAAAATCCAGGACCTCCATTTTCAATGTTCGACAATTCTGTCACTTCTGTCGTCAAACAAATACGTTCCCTTTATAGAGTAATACTGAGTTTGTGAGTTACAGTTACAGTTTGTGTGGGCAAAGCTACAGAATGAATTAGGTCCACGATAAATTTGTTTTGTTCTTGTTTCTTCAAAATCCGAAGGTTTTTGTAATAGAAAAGTGACAATCTTCGCTTACTAACATACTGGAACTATAAATGGGATACCACTGACCTTCCTATTAAACTAAGCTTTTAAATTAATTTCAGAAACAGCACAGCATATATAGGACTTTAGATTTGTCCCAGTATGAAATCTCGAAAAAAAAAATAGGTAGATATTTTCTTATAAGTAATTTCACGCAGTAGTTTCACGCATAATATAAACTGCTTGAGTTATCTAAATAGACCTGAAACATTTCGAAGAATTGTAGACTATAGGTTTAATTATATCTTATTCGATCGTTTTATTATTTATTTCGAATAATATAGCTCCTAAATATAGAGATAATAAATTATTCAACGGATTAGTACGAACATGGATCAACACTTCTCGGCAAGTGATCTTCAATAATTGGTGTGATAATAAAAAAATAATATCACTCCAGAAAAAGTATTTAATAATAAGGTTCATTGTAATTTTCTCAAAAATGCAATGTGATAATAAGATTGTTATAACTAGAGCAGATCAATTTCCGTGCGCGCCATGAGCGCCGGTATGGGAGTGTATTTCGTAATATATTAGAATATGCAATAGAATAGGGACGCAACATGAGCTTGTTACCGATATAAGTATAGAAGTGGAGCCATTTATTCTATCAGTAATAATTAAATATACATTTGGTTTTCTGCTATTAAAGTAATATGCATAAACACACGAAAAATAAGAATAGTACATATTATTGCAGCGTTGTATGGACCTATAAATAAAATGGAAAATGTATGAAATCAGTGATTGTGTGCACGACAGAGGATTTAAGAAAAACACTTACCGTTTTAAGAGTCTTCCAAGCATTGACAAACTGTAGAAACTCGATTGTATATTTTCAACATCAGGTGCGTTTCTAAAGTTATTTCTGAAAAACATGTCCGCCGTGAGGAAAAAATATGTTTATATTCGGAAAACGAGCGTTCTACATCTAGTGATGTTATATTCGCATAATAAAAATACTTGTTCAAGCAACTTAACGCATCTGTAGACGTGCCCTAACAAATACGTGTTAAGGTGTCAAAATCTGCATTTATGTCTAAACCACTTTCAAATTTAATTAGAACACTTTCACTTTTTGCGTCTTCTACAGCACACAGTTGTGCGTGAACATCTTTAACGATTTGCAGTGATTCCTCTATTGACAGCGACGAATTTTCTAATTTTGTTATTGCTTCTTCTAGTCCCAAGTAATTCTCACGAATACTTTGTAATCCATTTTAATCTGGGCATCTTGAAATTTTTTCTGGCTTGTATTGATAGCTGCACATTCTTTCGGATCGAATGATAAAACCACGTCCTTAATTTTTTCAAAATGTTCATGATTGTAAAACCCTGCCCGTAACCATGCACCCCAACGTGTTAGAATCGGCTGTGATGGGTCAGTGGTATGGGGACACAATTCGTGAAATTTCCGAATACGTTTTGGAGATTTCAGGAATACTGCCTTTGTACTCGATATTAAAGCATCTACCTCTGGATAACATCTACGAACCTGTTCTGCCACAAGTTGTCGAGCATGAAGTTTACAAGTAATACGTAATAAGTTAGGACAATATTTTCTAAGAGACCCGCCTACAGAATACATGGTTGCGGCACCATCGGTCATAAATATTAATACTTGGTCTTTCGAAAGTTTAAATTTTTCCAAAGTATCTAATAGCACCTCTGAAATTTTTTCAGCATTACATTGTTCTAGTCGTCTGAATGCTAATAAAATTGAAGACGTTGGTTGATGTGGTTCCATATTACGCGCACATATCACATTAACTACAGATTGTTTTTTGCTGTCAGTTGTTTCGTCTATACATAACCACAGTTTTTTATTTTTCAGTTCGGCTTTGATTTTATTTTAAACCTGTTTACGCACCGATGGTAAATTCCTTCGTAACGTTGTCGTGCTCGGTAATGTTTGATTCGCGTATTTATTCCTAAATGAAATAAATGAATCATTACTTAACAAGGTAAACGGCAGTGTACACACAATCACAGTTACACATAGTTCATGTATAAGCTGTTGTCGATTAATTTTGTTATTATTGTGCTTCGAACTGCTTACGTGTTCTTTACAATATTTTTTTGACCAACACATTAGATATGTATTGCACACTAAACATTTAATTTTTGAGCCATCGTATATTAAGTCCGGGAAATCCATAATAAACTTATTCACTTCGTCTGACAACGGTCGCTTTCTCGATTTATGTGTCGACTACATTTTATTACGTATGCTTACATTTACATGCAGTCTAAGCAAGTACCAAACACATACTGAATGTTTTTTATTAGTTCTGATGCAATACAATCATCCTCACATCGGCGCATATGGCGCGCACAGCAATTGGTCTGCTCTAGTTATAACCTTTTTGAATAAAGCAATAAAGTATTGACGAGTACGGATGATAAATAACGCTGGTCAATACAGTTTGGTTTTCTTATACACCAATACGTGTAGCTTATATCGTTTGTCATGCTGAGTTTGAATCTGATTTAAAATTTTGGTTTATCACGTCAGGATTTTGAGATATTTTCTTAAATAATTTTTTCAAAATACGCATTAAATTTTACAAAATTTAAGTTATTTTTATATAAGAAAGATACTACCAAAAATATTGTTGTGTCGAACATTTAGTGGACAGTCTGAGCATGTCCTTGCGCTATGCCATTTATAAGACTTATGATTAGGCGTGAGCAAATGGACCATTCGACTGATTGCTACTTTTGCTGCACGAAAGTTTTCGGGTTTCCCAACAAAAAAATAGAAAAATATTAGTTATGTTAGTCTGCCTTCTGCTATTCGTCCAGTACCTCATTAGGACGCCTTCCAGTACCAAGGCCCATTGGTGTTTCGAGTGAAGAATATGATGCTACAGAACCAGAAGAAACAAATGTCAAGTCATCAACCAGCGGTGATAAATATTTGCCATCTGAAGAGGACGAACCACATCTAATAAATGTCAAGTCATCAACCAGCGGTGATAAATATTTGCCATCTGAAGAGGACGAACCACATCTAATAAATCAGTTAGAATTAAATGATCTTATTCGAGATCTGAACTGCCAAAAACTAAAACAGAAATACTAGGATCTAGACTACAAGCATGGAAACTGTTACCTCCAGGCACACATATTTCTGTGTATCGTAAGCGTCAGAAAGAACTTTCACAGTATTTTTCAAACGAGGAAGGACTTTTATATTGCAATAATGTCGACGATTTAATGTTGGTGGACATTAGGTCATCAACACCATCTCGAAGAATGGTGTCTTTTTATCGATGCTTCGAAATCGAGTTTGAAAGCTGTCGTTTTTCACATAGGAAACGTTTATCCATCCGTTCCCGTTGGCCAAGCAATCCATTTAAAAAAGTATGAAAATATGACTTTTCTTCTAGACACAATTAATTATAAAATGGTATATCAGCGCAGATCACAATTCTAAACGGTTTACAACTAGGGTGTACAAAGAAGTGTACACCATATTTGCTTAGTATACTCCAGGACAAAAGAATATATTTCATAAGTAGACTGCGGAACCGGCGCTATCCTGTATAGGGTGTGATTCATCGGTGCCGACAATGTACAATCGATCAACTTAACAGTATATTTCATTGTTATAGCGCGATGGTATTGATAAATGTTGTCTGTTTGTACGTCTTTCAATGTAAACAAACGGTGTGTGAAATATATTTCGACAGAGTCGCAATAAGGCTAATGAAATGTATATACGGAAATTTATTTTTAGGAAAATAAATAAAACACTGAAGTTAGATGAATTTAATTAACTTGAATTGAAATAAATTCAAGTTATAAATATACACAAAATGCATTTACTTTATACAGTGAAAAATTCAAAATATTGAAAAAGTATAAACTTGAAATTAATTATATAACCTATAATTAAAGTGAATGCTTTGTCACAGCACAGTAAACATTTTTTATTCACATTAATTATTACAGTATATTCTAAACTTTGTAAGTAAAGTGCGTTCTTTTATTGGACAGTATGTCTTTAAATATAGACAAATTTCGCTCAACATCAGAGCTAGTGAGTGGCGCATAGAAATAATAATCTTTAAATTTAATATATCTACCGATTTCCATATTTTGAACATTACTTCAAAAGCCTTTCATCAATCTTATTATTAAGCGAAACCGACTCTGTCTCTGCGCCTGCATGACTCATTAGAGGATAGCGTCTGTTCCGCAGTCTATTCATAAGCTACTAGTTGAACCTGACAAAATACTTATACCGCAATTACACATAAAGTTAGGTTTGATGAAAAATTTCGTAAAAGCAATGGATAAAGATGGCCGTGAATTCCAATATCTAAAATAAAAATTTCCTAAAACTTCAGATGCAAAACTTAAAGAGCGAACTTTGGTAGGGCCCCAAATTAAATTTCTAGAACTAAATAAAAAATTTTAGGAAACCTTAAGTTACTTGGAGCGTGTTGCTTCGAATGGTTTTAAAAATGTGACACACAATTTTCTGGGAAACAGAAAATCTCACAATTATATAGCACTTGTTAATAATTTTATAATGTTTCCATACCTAATTCATACTATTTCATTAATTAAATTTATATTAATTAAATTTATTCTGGTCAGTTTTTTTCGCAAAACCTGACATGCCAGAATAAATTTGTTGCTATTACTATTGTTAGAACTATAAGGGAACGAAAATTGTACATAGTTTTTACAGAAAAATTAAAAAAATTAACATTTTTGACCAGTGTGATCTTTGTGGCACGACGTGCTTGAAACCTATCAAGAGAAATAGTTTCGCATATCTGATTTCTTATCAATTAACTTCAATTTCTTGTGAATTATCTGCAAACAAAATACTTTGAGAACGTAAGATCTTTTATTGCAGTTGTTAATATGTAAATAAAAATAAATTTAATGTAAAAATTATAACTCTTTTTTTTGCTTCATGGATCATATTTAGATAACCAGTATAAATGAACTAGTTAAAGTTCACTTTTTACTAATCAAGCTACCAAAGACACATAATTTCTAGCAAGTATATGCAAAACTTCTTATTTATCTCTGCGGGTATTTAACGAGCGCGCATTTCTGCAATCTGTTGGAAGATTACTCGACTAAAATAGCCGAGTGCACCTGCTACCATTGTCTATGCGCTTTACTAGCGCAACTGCTCGATTATAGTTATATAGTTTACAATACAAGGCGGCACATTTGACCGCAGATAC
Organism: Melolontha melolontha; assembly: GCA_935421215.2. NCBI lineage: Eukaryota > Metazoa > Arthropoda > Insecta > Coleoptera > Scarabaeidae > Melolontha > Melolontha melolontha. Next base: position 84,779,453 of record OW285236.1, on the reverse strand, counting down.
GGAAAGCTTAATTAGATATTTGTTTTAGATCTCGGCATGTACCGTAGATGTGTCGCTGGTATTTCTGTATGTGCGCGCTCATAGCGTTACCGTTGTTAATTTTACGAGTGTGCCGGCATTTGAACTGTGATGAAATTCACTTATCTGATTTTTCAGTTAATTAGAGCCCGCGCAACGCATTTTACATGAATCCTGTTTTTATAGCGTTGATAATTGTGTTTTTGCGTATTTAACTTTTAATAGTCTTCTAGTCTAATTAAGCGTATACCTACGTTTCATTAAAATAATCTGGTTTTATTAAGCTTCTAGAAACGTCGTATTCTCTAGAATATGTATTTAATTTCTGGGTTGCGCAAGGAAAATTTAATATCTGTATACATTATCATAAACATTTTTAAATAGGATAATATAATTTCATAAATAACCAGCCATGTGTATATACAAGGGCGAAGTGATATATAAAGTGTCCAGCTCTATAAAATAATAATAAGAAAGGACAAAATAATGAAAATGGTCTTAAAATCAAGTAAATTTATTGCACTGCCAATGTACATAATTATTTTTCCACATAATCACCATTTAGTCCAATATATTTCTCGGAACACTGAATCTCCGAATTCTTCATTCCATCGATGGAAAAACTTTTTTGTTCACTGTTGATCCAGTTGCGAACAGCAGTCCGAAGTTCAGTGTGTGATGAAAAATGTTGACCTTCCTACACCTCCCTTAGTTTTGGGAACAATCAGAAATGTTAGGTTTTATTTAGTAATACACTAGTAGACACCAAGAAACAAGTAATTCTTTCGGTCCCTATGATGTTTGATAAAAAGAATCAGTAACAGCATTTGCAGTGTGGTCTATTACAACGATCATACTGCAAAACCCAGAGGAAAATTCTGAATTTATCAAAACTGTTTTTTATTGAATCGCCTTCTTATGTTTAATTTTTATAAACGTAGTATGTTCATTACACTGGCCAACAATTAAAATCTTTTTTCTGATGACTATATGATCTGACACTTGTTTTTGATTAATATTGGCGCGCTAATGCAAATATGAAACACATTTGTCTCTATAACGTCAAGTTTTCTTTCTACTTTCTCTTGTTTGCCGATTTCAAAATTCTTGAAAATTGTAAAGTAAATGTAAAGACATTGCAAATACATTTTTCTCAACAGCATAATGTATACTTATACTTCATAATATTTAAGTACTTAATGAACTAATTAAGTAAGAAACAGTTATAAAAGAAATGCAAGTCTATTAAGCTAATCCTGTTCATTAAGAGACATATTAGGGTTTAATGAGATTTTAGTAGAAAGTATTGATCACTTAGGTCTATTTAAAAGTAAACAAGTCTGATATATAATGTTAGTTACATGTTAGTTGTTGGAGCAGAAACTAGATCATGTCTACTACTTCTAGAAGATGTGTAAATAGTGCCGATTCGTTCTGCTACATTTGTGTCAGGTTCACTGTTCTCAGTCAAATGGTTAACTATTGCTGCTTTCGTTAAGAAAATATATTTGGCTTATTTTGGCGTAAAACTTACTGATCTGGACAAGTCATGGGCTCCACATAATGTGTGGAAAATTTGCAGCAGTGGAGCAAGGAAAACCGCCAGAAATTATCTTTTGGCATTCCAATGATAAAGCGTGAACTGCAAAACCATGTAGATGATGCCTCATTCCGATGAAATACCCATGCCAGTTTATGAACAGCTTCCTTAACTTGAGTACTCGTATGCTGAAGACAGAGCAGATGCTATTGAGGAGTAAGATTCAGATGTAGATTGTGACTATAGAGATATAATTTCTTATGAAGGACCACAACGATTTATTTAAGCAGAATTGAATGATTTAGTAAGGGCTTTAGGCCTATCAAAAGAATCATCCGAAATCAAGAAACTGCTAGCAGGGAAAGTGATCTTGTGCAATATTTTAAGGAAGAGTGTGAATTTGTATATTGTAGCGATGTGCCAAGTTTGCTAACTAAAATGGCAGTTGTACAATATGATCCAAGTGAGTGGCGTTTGTTTATCGACAGCTCCAGCAGAAGCCTCAAGTGTGTCCTACTACACAACGCGAATGTTTTAGGTTTAATTCCTATTGGATATTCCGTTCAATTAAAGGAAACATATGACGACATTGAGAAGTTATAAAATTACTAAAATATACAGACCATAACTGGGTCTTCTGTGTGGATCACAAAATGGTAAACCTTTTGCTTGGCTTTCATAGAGGATATTTTGGTCGACAGAGAAAAAGTAATTTTTCCACCTCTTCGCATCAAATTGGATCTTATGAAACAATATATTAAAGGTCCAGATTTGCCAGGTAACTGCTTCCAATACATATGTGAAAAGTTTCCATGACTAAGTTACGAAAAAATTAAAGTTTTGACGGACCTCAGGTTAGATCCAAATTTCATCAACTCTATGGGCTGTGAAGCTGGGCGAAGCTGTGAAAGAATCCTAGACTTCATTCACGATGGTCGCGAACAATTTTCTTGGAAACAAAAAGCCTGCAATTATAAAGATCTAGTGAATCAATGCTTAAAAAATTTCACCGCCTAGGTTGTAACATGAGCATAGAGTTTCATTTCCTTCATAGTCATCATTATAGGTTTCCCGAAAATTTTGGTGCTGTAAGCGACGAACAAGGAGAGAGATTTCATCAAAATTTAAAAATTATTGAAGCTCGGTACCAAAGAAAATGGGATCCTCATATGATGGGCAACTACTGTTGGAGTGTTCGAAAGGCCTGCCAAACCAAAATACCTAGCAGAAAATGCTAAAAACGAAAATATATTCCCTGATTGTTGGCCCTATACTCGTGACCAATATTATATTGAAATAAATAAATGAATTATTAAATTTTATACTTTGTTTATATCGTAATAGGTCTTATGTAAGTAACTACTTAGTCGCATTAGCGATTCTTCAAAGAGCCAAACCAAAATACCTAGCAGAAAATGCTAAAAACGAAAATATATTCCCTGATTGTTGGCCCTATACTCGTGACCAATATTATATTGAAATAAATAAATGAATTATTAAATTTTATACTTTGTTTATATCGTAATAGGTCTTATGTAAGTAACTACTTAGTCGCATTAGCGATTCTTCAAAGAGCATAGTACAGTTTACAGTTTAATTTTGATATAATACGAAAAAACTAATTTTTTCGGATTCAGCACACCCGAATTACTAAAAAAGAAGTCTCGCTTAGAAGTCAGCAAAAAATCGTGTTGGCCATAACTAATATGGGAAGAAACTATATTACTTGAATCAAGTGAGGAATGATAATAAGTTCCTCTTCAAGCAGTTGTAAAATTAACCAAAATTTAATAAAGACAGTTAGATGTGGTGTATATAGATTTAAACTTAGTTTAACTAAAACAAGCAAAACATATATTGGGGCTATGTATTCTCAGTAACAATTCTGTAGCATCGCTTCAAGGCTATTGGATAAAGTTACAAAGCATAAAATTCCAGCAAGTAGGTATTAGTTATTATATTATTTGCATGCACAATTGACGCCATATGTAAATAGTCTTTCATTGTACCATGTCTATTTTAAATTCCAGTTTAAACGCTTATGTATTTATCAAATAGGCGTCTATGCAATGTAATCAAAGTGAACAGCCTTAGAAATTATGTGATGTAAATGCAGTTTTTGTTTTTTGGAATAACAGAGCCTTGAAACACATTGATTAAAGTTCTTGAATTTGTGTAAAGATCGTATTAATTATTAACAAAAGAAACTGGAACGTAAAGTAATAAAAAAGCGGTACCTATTTTCGACGTATGTTTTCGTATCGAATTCAACAGAGTAGTTAATCAATTGGAAACCACCAGGAACGTTTGTCCCGTTAGAGGGAAAACGTAATTGTATAGCATGGAAACGTTTTTTTCGATTTGAAGAGGCCCATCTTGACACAAGCGATTCTTAATGTTCAGAAAGACCAACGCATCTTGGATGAACACAATCTGAGCGCTTTAATTCATGATGATCTATGCTAATCAACTCGGGACTTGACCACTATAATGAATTATAACTCGACCATAATACAACATTTGCATTCCATGGACAAAGTTCAAAAACTGGCTGTTTGGTTGACGAATGTTTTGAACGAAAACAATTATCAGCGTGTAAACTAACACGTCAACAACTAAAGTTTTTGTCTGGAGACAAAAAATGACGCCTTCATGTTATCATCAAGAACAGAAAGGAATGGTTTAGCCTGAAGAAGATAACTCACCTAGCAGAAGCTGATACCTGTTCACGCAGGCTGATGTGCATCTAGTAACAAAGAAGGCGACATCTACAATGAATTGCTTTCGAAGAATGTGGCCATTACCGTTCATTTACTGTTAATACCCCCGTCGTGTTGCGGTCGCAATTTAAGAAAAAGATTATGAAGGTATTTTGTAGCATGACAACGCTCGTCCTCGTGTTGCTGACCTCACAAAAGCGGCTATTCAATAACTCGATTGGGAGGTCCTTCCACATCCACCTTATTCTCCTGATCTTACTCCGTTAGATTTCCATCTCTTTCGTCCTCTATCAAGCAACTCTTTGTGGACTGCACGGAAAGTGAGAAACAACCTACTTGAACTAGGTGAATGAAGTTAGAAGTTATAACTTATAACTTCTAACTTCATTCACCTAGTTCAAGTAGGTAGTATATATAAAATATATGCAAAATATGTGCTGCCAGGCTTTGAAAGGCTCTGTGACAAGATTTTAATAAATCGAGGTTTCTTTTGTTTTCGTAGCTTTTATTGCATTTGGTTATAAAAATAATATAATAAATAGTAATAAACACAGCTTCTAATCTTGTAATATATTATCAGAATGTGTTTTTTCTGGATTTTAGTTAAATTAACACCTTGTTTTAGAATATTGTGAATGAACACTTTACAATTGACTACTTACAACATGGAAATTCAATGAAACTAAAACTTCAACACTAATAAAAGGCCTTTGTTGTTTATAATAATAGTTCTTAACGACAGTAATAAAATTTTCTAAGAATAGGGGCTTTACTTCAGCTCCAAAATGTCCATTTTCGATCAATTATGGAAGTTATTCGTAGAGTTGCACACTTTGTCTCGAATGCATGTATTGTAAGGACGGCTTGTCGTTAAAATATTACGATTCGTTTTAAGTTTAAATTGAATTCACAACCAAATACAAATACATACGTATTATTATTTATGATCCATAAATACAAATGGCTATTATGATTTTGTATAATAACAATATCCAGTGCATACTAAAATATCACTCTATTAATTTATGAGATCCGGCAAATCATTTCAGAGAATATTTAGATAAATAGTTAAATGTGGGGATGCACTACATACGGTCCTGCCGTACCGCAAACATCCTCAGCTCTAGTAATTAGTATGCAGAGTAGAGGAATAAAAATTGTTTGCCACTTTCGCTTTGATGAATCATGCAAGTAAATATTTAGCAGAAATTCTTGCTTTGTTTTTAAACAAAAATCTGAATTCTTAGAACGAATGAGATTAGATTATAAATTCTTCGCTAAAATTAAAGAAAATTATTAAACCATATATCTTCAGAAGGTTCTTACTTTACTAATTAACTAATTAACATTAATAATTTCAAACTCCGTGCATGGTACATCATATTCATAACGTGCCTTCAAATAAAAAGCGTTCAAATAAGCTTTGCCTCTAGTAGGCCATTCCTTTAAAAAAGTATGATTATTAATAATTTAAATTTGCATTAGTTGTCAATTAGACAGATGCATAGTTGACAAAAATTGCTTTGTAATTTAAAATTGATTTAACATGGTTTTTACTATACAACACAAATCATTCATGCTAGAATCTAACGGACGTAAGATTGACGGACAATGGCAGTATTCTCTTCAAGATTGTTTAGAAGAATTTAGAAATGAGAAATTTTGATAATGACCTTCTTGACAAAACCTTTTTTTCTGATGAGTCATGGTTTTATCTGAATGGATATGTGAATTCACAAAATATGAGGATGTGGACTAATGAGAAACCACATAATTTTTTTGTTGAAACCGCACTTCATCCGCAGAAAATTGGTGTATGGTGTGCGATTAGTCGAAGGAGAATTATTGGCCCTATTTTTTTTAACGGAACCTTAACAGGAGAAAGGTATCGACAAGAAATTATTATGCCATTTATCGAACAGCTTGACGACGAAGAAATAACACAGGGTTACTTTCAACAAGACGGAGCTAGAGCACACACAGCAGGTGAAACAATTAATATTTTGCAGCAATTTTTTCAAAATCGGTTGATAAGTTTAAACACTGAACATGAATTTCCACCAAGATCTTGTGACATTACCCCATGTGATTTCTTTTTATGGCCATTCTTAAAGAATTCAATTTATCAAGTACAGATACCTGATCTTGCAGACCTTCAAATCAGAATTGCTGAAAGAATTAATGGAATTGACAATGCGATACTACAAAACACTTTTTCCTCCATTAGAAGAAGATGTGAGAAATGTTTCGAACAAGGTGGTGGACACTTTGAACTATTTTTATAAAATTTTGCTTGTTTGTTGGAAATCAACATATTTCATTCACTTAAAAATGTTCGTTTTATTATTTTGACATTTGTCATTTCAATCAAATATCTCATCTCATGACCAACAAAATTCCTATTAAAATTAGTAACAAGCTAAGACATAATCATAATTTCCAAGGGCTACTTTGAGGTAAAATTTATTTGAATTCTTTGTACTTTCCTCATTGGAGACGGTCATGCTTTCTTTTAATGGTTGGTGACAGTGTACGTAATCTGTCACAAATGTATAATTTTGATAGTTTGATTATGTCCTGTAAATGTGTGCAATAATTGGTAATTTAGTTTTTGAAAAAATTTATTACAATAGTCAAAATTAAAAGAAAATAATACCAAAGCAGATGTTGGAAATGTGAACCATTATTTTAAAGACAAAGTTGAGCTCGACGCTTCATGCTTTCAAAGACATTTATTAGAATTTTTTGGGTTATGTCAGCACAAGAATTCACAATAGCATTACGAATAGCATTAGAAAAATAAAATAGTCTACGTAAAATTGTCAAATCTGGAGATCTTGGAGGAAAATTGATAATTCTTGTATCGAAAAATTCTTGCAAAAGAACTACTGTTTCTCGAGGTTTGTGCGCTGGTGCATTATCTTGCTGGGAATTTCATCGTCATGAAGTTCATTAATAAACGGCTTTAATCTTTACGATATCTTTCAGTAGTTATGTTTTGATTAAAAAATATAGGCCCAATAATACGTTTTCTTGAAACCGTTAGCCAGACGCCTATTTTTGTGGATGTAGAATAGTTTCCACCAATTCGTGACGGTTTTCTGCAGACCAAATTCTCATATTTTACTTGTTTAAATATCCTGAAAGATAGAACCAAGCCTCATCCGAAAAGAAGCATTTGCCGAGAATGTCACTACCATTTATTTTATTTAAAAACCATGACAATACTGTTCTCGTACTGTTTGAGTTCCGAAACTGCTTGAATTTGATATGGAAACAACTTTAAGTCCTTTAAATAATATGACATATTCCCACTGCCAAATTAACTTGTTGCGATAGTTTTGCTATTGATATTTTGGGTGAGTTTGTCCATTCGACGTTGAACGTTCACTTTGCAATTTGCTGTTCGTTTTCTAGGTGCTCCACCGCTAGGTTTTTGAGTTATCGCCCCTGTTTCACCAAATTTAAACCCAAACTTCATTTTCTAATTTTTGGCCGGTTCTATAGTAACTTTGAATAATAAATATTTTATGTCGCACCTCTAACATTAAGTATAATAAAATAATTTAAAAAATATAAGCGTTTATAATTTGAATTTATGTCCGACAACTGTCAGAATTTGAACTTTTCTAAAGCTTTGAATGTACATCAATCTTTGATTACTTAATTACTTAGAAACAACCCACCATAGCGAAAAGTTTTTGAAAGCATGTTACTTTTATAAAAATTTTCTTTTATTTCACACATTTCTTAAATGAATGCGGTACATATACCAAGTGTTAAGAGAAGATTGTCGGATATTTTAACAATTGTGTCCAAACATAGAAGTTGAAAGGTGTCAGATTAAGGTAAAATGGACCACCCTATCCTATCCATTTCCAGTTGTAATCTTGATTTAAGAAATTTCTAGCTATGAGGGAAAATGAGTGGGAGATTCGTCGTGTGTAAAGCACATGTTTAATTCTTAAGGAATCTAAGTATATTTGTGTCTAAAAATATAAAGCCGAACTTTCAGCGAGAAACGGTTTTGGTGATTATTGTTTAACAAGCATGGGGATTTGCATTTACCCACACGTGATCGTTATGAAATATGAATATTCTGTCTCTTCTAAACATCATCATTAAATAAAATAGGAATTTCAGTCAGTTTTCGTAAAACCCACTGACAAAAATCCTAACGTGCATAATAATCGAGAGCACCAAACAAACAAGAGTTTGTTTGGTGCTCTGATTGATTGATCAAAAACTTAAAAAAAGGTATATAATCCTTTACAAAAATTAGTAATCGCATTCTAAATACATATTTCGACAACTAAGTTGTCATTATCATGACATTCTCGCGATTTTTGATACACGGAAATGCGAATTAGACATGTTCGTTAATCAGTTAAATTTGAAATGTCCGACTATTAAATTCACGGTGGAAAAGGAAAACAATGATAGGATACCATTTTTAGATGCATTAGTAATTAGAAATAAACATAAAATAGAAATCGACATTTTCCGGAAAGAATGCAATGTCAATAGCTTCATCATCGCAGATTCAAATCCTAGTTTTCAACATAAGACAGCTACTTTTAATTTGTTAGTCAATCGGTTACTAAATTTTCCGTTAACATAGGAGAGATATGAAATAGAACTAGATTTAATTGAAAACATCGCCAAGTATAATGGCTTTGACGTAGAAATAATCAATAAATAATTAGAAAAACTAAATTGAAAAAGACAATCCGTGAATCCACAAGTTTGATATCTCAATGTAACCAGGAGAAAAAGTACATGTGTTTACCATACCATCTTATCACGAGAAACATTAATGGAGTTGTGAAATAACGAGGTCTCCAAGTTGCCTTTCGGTCTGAAAACACCATCAAAAGTCTCCTAGGGAATACCAAAGATAAAGTTAATTTTAATTGGAAATCAGGTATATATGAAATTATATGCGATAATTGTAATTTGAAATATATAGGCCAAACGAAACGATCAATAACCCGGTTTAAAGCACACATATCACATATTAAATTCAATAGACTAGAAGAATCTAACGTGGCCAACCATTCTTTAAATATATTACACAATATGTCGATTAAAGGGTTAACCCATCAATAATCCCAGCGACCTTGACGCATACGAAAGCATTCATATCGTAAGAAACAGAACACGATGAATTGAGACGACGGTCGAATTCCTTATAGTTGTCTCTTTTCATTCTTAGAAAAGAGGTAGAAAGGTCCAAGGCATGCGAAGAGAGAATAAACACATGTGATTGCGGTTTTCTTAAGAGAGGCAATTTTGCCGTAATTTTTAGTCGATATATTTTTATTTTAAAGTCACTGTATACGTGGACGCTGTGTAAAGTTGGTGCGTTTTCATATGTGTTTAGCTTTACTGTGCCCCATGTGCGACACTTTGATTAGTGGTTTTACCCACTGATGATGACAACTTAGTTGTCGAAATACGTGTTTAGGATACGATTAGTAATTGTGGTAAGGGGTTATAGGTATACCTTTTTTGAGTTTTTACTTAACCACAGTCTCCAAAGAAAGACTTACAAAGTACAAAGTACAAAGTACAAAGTAAATGTAAGTTAAAATAATAGGTTATCAGTGAATCTTTTAATAAGTAGGCTGATGTCAGTAACTTTTCCCATTTGTCAAACTGTTTCGTCAGTTGTCACTGCACTCCTGGTTTGACATAACCTGAAGATCAGCCTTTACGTTTGCAGTTTTGCCGATGGTATCTACAAAAACATAATTCCAAACTTTTCTTCCATTGTATTGGCGACTGAAGCAACGTTTACACGAAACGGCATAAATAACTGTCGTAATGCTCATACTTGGACTGTCTGGTCAACGGACAATTAATTAGTCTCAAATGTTGTGTTGCCAATGTGTTGCCAAATCGATTAAATGGATATGATTATCTTTTATTTTTGCAAAATCAGTAGATGGAACTATTGGAAGAAGTTCCAAATTCGGTTTCTTCGAGATGGCGCATCGCCGCATTTTAATCGTTTAGTTCGCCAACATTTATTAATGTGTTTGTAAATAAGTGGATTGGTCGAGGTGGTCCTGTTCCATGGCCGTTCCATATGGAACGATATGAAGACCATGGTGTACACCAACGAAAAATTGATTTAGATGATCTTCGTAACCGGGTTGAGATAGCTGCGGCGACAATTCAACGGCAAGACCAAAGCCTAGTAAATGATGCCAATTCATGCATACGTTAAGCGAGACTTTGCGTTCAACGACACGGCAATAACTTTGAACAACTAGTGTAAAGTGGATTCGATGGAAAACATAAAAAATTGTTTAATTTAATATTCTTAATCACCACTTAAAAATTAAAAAAATAAAAACTAAAAAATTTTTTTTTTTGACATTAACATCTCTCTTGTTATGAAATTTTTGTTAAGACATTTTTACGTTAATGATCTTATTTTAAGATGTTTAACCACCCCTTGAAAATAAAATCACAAGACCGTAAACAGCCTTTATAAATAGCAACCCTCGTAGTACACTAGTATTTCTCTAGTTGAAGGAAATTTAATTTAATCATAGAAGCGATGTATTCCTCACATATTCTTTAAAGTATTTACTAAAAGTTCATTTTCAAAAAGCCGTCTAGCTTTTTAATAATACAAGTCAAATAAAATATTTAAATGAATATTCGTAGTAAGTTATTTCCATGAGAAATGTGACGTTGTAATTAACAAGCCCCCTTATGTATTTTTGTAAGCATATTCACCTGTTAACTAAATGTAGAAATGAAGAAATATGTACATTCATATAATAGACATGTGCATACTATCTGTTATCTATTCAAATATATTCGTATACATACGCCAACATACACTACTAGTGACCTACATTTCTGGCGATTTTGTAAGGAAAATAGATTTACTAACTGTTTATTATAGTTGTTCGACTCATTTAAAACCGCAACAGGGCCAGATTTAAAATAATCATAAATGACGACGCACTATGCTCCTTTGTTAACATCGTCGAATGCAAAATAAAACAGCTGTATAAGTCATATTTCAACTAATTAATCCAAAAGTTGACAAAAGCGCAATTCTGTTTCTCGTTCTTTTTGTGTAATGTTGGCACATGCTACTACAGCGTATGCTTCTGTTGATTTATGTGCGTATCCATAAAGTGCAATTTCAAGGTTAAATAAATATAAAATTGGAATAACTCTAAAGGCATTAATTATTAATTAATGCACCATGAACTATTATTATTAATTTATAACCTGGTCTCTTGTATAAAATTAATGTCGTGATTGTTATAAATAGGAATCAGCAATCAGGGGGGTACATGACGTCAATGTCAGGGCCGGAGGGAGGATGTCATGCATCCCGATTTAACATTTTTCACATTGTAATATCTGACGATGGGATTACAGGATCGCCATGTAATATCTGACCATCTAACTAAAGGCAGAATCGCCATGTAATGTCAGAAGTGGGATGGCAGGATCGCTATGTAATGTCACCTGGTCCCGGAGGTAACACTGTTGCAGAGGCAGTTTCATTTAGACATCATGTATTTCAGTGGTACAAATAATATGCATTGGAACGATTAAATAATAACATTTAATTCAATAACGAATATAACAATAGAAAATAATATATAGTAAAAGAATGCACTAGACTGGCACTCATTCTATCTCTGATTGTGTCTCCGACTGACCAGACCTCTTAGCCTGTAGTTTATATATCGTCTGAGTGTGTTCTATTAGCCTAATGACCTGGTTACATCATGGTGTTTGTCAACATGGTGAAAGATCTTAACTAAGGGAAGGTCATGTTGATGAAATGAATAAGTAGAACATTGCGTATTTGTGAATATATGACCTGGTTTAGTTATTACAATACGCTAGATAAGCGACAAGCAATTATGGAGATCGTTAAAATTTTCAAATGGCGGTACAATTATTTATCAGGTTTAAGAAGGTACAGAGAAGTTAAGAGGAACATATTTTTTCTGGATCAAACTTGGTACGACATCCGAATGTTGTTCATCCGATTCAAGAAAAAATAGAGGCCATTTCGGCAGAAGCTTGGTCTAATGCAGTCCAACATGTCATCAAAGAAGAGAACAAATACAGTGACGTATTTACGGCACATCCTCAAGTAATTATTTCAATTAATGGTGCAGATGAAACAGATGATATGGGCACTCATTACTTAAAGTTTTTCTTTGGAAAATATTTCGTTAAAGAAATACATTTTGAAGTACCATTACATAAAAGATACGTTCCTGATTGTCTAATTTGTATGCTAGAGATAAGATTGATATATATATATATATATATATATATATATATATATATATATATATATATATATAGGAGGAATGTTTCCAAAGTTCTGGGAATTGTGCTTTAATTAAATTATGCATAACTTATAGACAATGCTATTGATAATGGACAAGTCTTGACATGTTTATGCGGCTATTCGACCGATGTAGACGCGTTTTAGTAGCACTGTTTGTGTAACCATTGGAAGACACGGCTAAATTCCAAAGAGAAATAATTTTCTTATTGTGGAAAGAGGGTGTGAAAACTTCAGAAATTTTAAACGTCTACAAGGAGTGTTTGGTAAGTGTTTAGAATCTAAAAGTACTGTATATCGTGGATCGACCGTTTTAAAAGTGGTAGAACATCGTTTGAAGACGATCCACGCAGCGGTCGTCCGAGTGTGTCGGTAAATGAAAGAAACATTACTGTCGTGGGGAATCTACTGAAAGAGAACCGACGGATGACCATTTCTCAAATTAGTGTACGCCTAAGAATACAAGTTCATGAGATTTTACATGATTGTTTGGGAGTAAGCAAGGTTTCAGCCCGCTGGGCGCTAAGGCAGGGACCGGAACAGAAACTCTATAGGTCTGACACTTGTCGTCTAATTCGAGGGCTGCTAGGCCGTTGCGGTGATGAATTTTGGCAACGAATAATAACCACTGAGGAAACGTGAATTCCTTGTTTCAATCCTGAGACCAAAAGTCAATTCAAAGGCTGGCGTAAATCTGAAAGAAGGGCCTCCACTTAAGGCGCGTGCAGTTTCGTCTGTTGGAAAGGTAATGCTTACTGCATTCTGGGTTTGCGAAGGGATTATTTTTATGGATCATCTGGCGAAAGGTACTACAATTAACGCAAAATATTATTCGAACTTCTTATCCAGACAATTGTGGCAGGCACTTATCAGAAAATGGACTGGGATGTTACATAAGCGTCCGTTATTGCAACAGGATAATTCAAGACCGCACACCGTAAGAAAACAAAGGATGTTTTGAACGATTTGCGATAGGAATTGCTTGCGCATCCACCTTATTCACCGGACCCGCGCCGACTGATTTCCATCTATTGACAGTTTTGAAAAAACCTTTACGGGGTGGGGTGTTCATTTTGAGAGGTTAACTGACGTAAAACGTGCCATAAATATGTGGATTGAATAGACACCGAAATAGTTCTTTTTAAGCTCAGCTTAAAAAAATAATTTATTGTTGGAATAAATATATTCAATTAAATGGTGATTATGTTGAAAAACTTCATTGTAATATTGAAGAAAACTTACAAAATATAAAAATTATAGCTAAATTCCCAGGACTTTGGAAACAGTCAGTGTATTTAGATATTATTACTAGTATTATTGCAATTATTTAGAGTAATATGTACATTTATAAATTATTTGGAACGTATTCTATGCTTATATGCAGTATTACTGAAACTCATTTATCTATCTATATATCTATCTATTATTATTACTAATATTGTAATTGACCAATAAAGCAAAAAAAAAAACATATCAGTATTATATTAAGGTCAATAAATATTTCATTGTAATTGTAATTGCTAACTAACGCAGTATTTATATTACGTAACGTAACTTTGTGTTTAAAATAGTTATGGGGTGAAAAACACGATATAAATAAAGAAACATTGTTATTATTTGTAACAGATGGAGCTGCATATATGAAGGCAACATACAGTAGTATGATGTATATTACATGTTTCGCACATGGTCCTCATCGAGTATTAGAGGAAGTCAAAAAATGCTTCCCGAAAGCAGATAAATTGATATCTTCTATCAAGAAAGTTTTCACGAAGGCACGAATTTATTTCGCGAAAAACTGCCACATGCACCACTCCCACCAGAACTTGTTATAATGTGCACATGAATAGGAGCAGCATTCTATTATCACATGCATTTGGACGACGTTAAAGGTATAATACAACTGGATCCGAATGATGCTATTTCTATTTCACACACTCAACAAGTATTTAAGGATCCAACTATTCAGGTAGATTTAGCCAATATTCAATGACATTATTCCAAAATACCTATAACTACCCGCCATCTAGAGGTTATTCCGACCAATCCAAAATGTTCTATAACTAACGCCATGGATATTGTACGTGATCTTCGTCAATTCCTCTGGAGCTGCTGCTGATACTGTAAAAAGAGCATTTGAAGGAGTTCTAAATAATAATGAAGAATTTCATACTGTACGCTGAATTGTTGGCTGGTTTGATCGTAAAGAAGTAGATTTTTCCGAACTGGGGATAAATGTGTCGTCACTAAAACACTTGATGTTCTTTAAATATGTCCTTATTTCATCGGTAGATATTGAATGGTCGTTTTCGATGTATAAATGGATTAACGGTGAAAGACAATTGTTAACACATGAGCATATGGAACAATTATTGGTATAATAAAAAAGAGTATTTAATAGTATAAAATATTATTAAAAATATGATGTGAAGAACACAATATAAGTTCATTATTAATGTTTTTGTGGACGTATCCTTCTCCAGAGACGCAGATACGTATTTCGTCTTTTCACAGATTAGTCAGTACGCCCCTGCTGGAGAAGGATACCTTCACAAAAAAGAACAACTTCTCTATCTCACAGAAATTATTAAGGCCGAGCTAAAAGTACATTCAGAGCTACCTATTAGCAAACAACCAAAGCAACTAGCTCTGTCTACATCACAACTGTAGAACTAACAAAGTGTTGAAAACTGTAGTATCGTGTCTTCACTACTCTATACGGATAAACCGCATGCGCTTGTAACAGAATAACTTTATAGGCAATACGTTTATTTGTTACAGATGCCTATGATATCTGTGACATTTTAAGCACTGTCAATATGACGTTTAGTTAAGTTAACAAAAATAAAAGCAATGCATAATTCATAAAATTAAAGGAAATGTTGAAAATGTTCACCATTTGCTAGTTCATTTTCCTTATTTCTTATAAATTCTGCTGCCGCCATAACGCGATTATTAAGATCTTCCACATTTTCTACAGGAGTCTTGTGGGCCAGTGATTTTATGTAGCCCCAAAGATAGTAATCACAGCTGTCAAGATCAGGTGATCGAGGTGGCCAGGCATGTGGTCCACCTCGTCCAATCTACCGTTCATCGTAAATTTCATTTAAAATATTTCTGAACTGCAGAGTAAAATATGCAAGGGCCAATCATGAATGAACCACATTATTCTACGTAATTCCAAAGGTTATTCTTGTAGTAATCCTGGTAATACTTCTTGTAAAAAATGTAAATACCTCTCTCTATTTAAACGATTTGGTAAAACATATGGGCCTTATAAGTCGGGTGCCAATTATTCTAGCCCACATATTGATAAAAAATCGACGTTGTAAATTTTGTTCAATTATTGCATGAGGTTTGATATCGGTCCAGACATGCATGTATATGAAGAATTCCACTTCTAGTAAAACAACATTTGTCAGTCATTAAAATTTGTTCCAGAAACAGAGAGTTTTCTGTAATTTTTGTTAACAGCCAATTGCCCAATGGCCATCTAACGACGAAATCGTCCCTGTTCAAACTTTGAAATCTTTCCAAATGATAAGGATTCCATAGAGATTCTTCAAGGCCCCTCCACACTTTCCAGTGACTAAGTCCAATTTGGCGAGCTACCTCTCTAGTGCTGATTGAAACATCTACTTCAACAATTTGAAGAATATTTTCCAGCCACCATTCTTTCATCGCGTTCTCTTCCCACTTCTTGATCTTTTGGTACTGCCGAACCTGTTTCCCGAAGTTTTTGGTGCACCACTATGAAACTATTTTTGTTAGTAGGTTAGTAAGTTAGTAGGTATTCCACGATGAGGATACCGTTCTGCATATCTTCTAACTGCGTCCCCGGCATTTCCACCACATTCACCATACACAAAATGCATGTCAGCGTACTTTTGAATGGAATATTGAACCTTTTTAAATTGAGCAGAGTTACATAATGGTTTATTTTTTTAAAATTGCTAAGTAAAATCTTAAAAATTTTAATCAACACGCCACTTGATAGAAACAAGGAGATTATATCGGTAGTTCCCAAATTTTTAGGGTCTATCTTGTACATCGTATTTCTCGAAAACCATATGATTAGGAGAAAAGCGATAATAAGCTTTCTTGGGGAACTTTTTATGAAGAATCTGTCCTTTAATTTTGGCTAAAGCCTTTCCTAATACGGTGAATTGATATGTAGATGTGATTCAAGGAATGCTATTACTTTGACATAATGCGTTCTTTTAATGAACCAGAAAAAATATCTAACAAAATTCTAATAGGTAAAGTCAACAGTTTTCTTGAAAAAAGGATTATGCAAAAAACTAAAAAAAAAATATTCAGATAAACATTAATTAATAATCGACGAAGGAGATACTTGTTGAAACTTCATTATATAGATATAATAAAACACAGTTGTATAGTTTCAAAATAATATATATGCACTACATATGTTTCACCACACTGTGGCTTCATCAGGTGGATGAATATACTAATTCAAAATATCAATTAGATCTTATATATATCAGTACAAATTACAGAACTAATCTTATTCTAAGAGGGGGTGGACATGTATGAGTTTTAAGTTTAGTAGGGGGGAGTTATTTATGTCTAGTTGGTCATTTAAAATTATACCTAATTTATTATATTTGTTAATTTCTAAACTTTCTAACATATTAAGTTTTTTACTTTTATCTAGAACATGAAAAGTTTTAAAATTAGCGTTGAATTTGTGATTATGTTCTAGGCAATGATTGGCAAAAGTTGAGTCTGTCTTCTTGTCTCTGTGGCTTCTTTCATGTTCTTTCATTCTAATATCAAATGTCCGTCCTGTTTGTCCGACATACACTTTTTTACAATCTTCGCATGTCAACTTGTAAACCCCTGAGTTTAATCTATTGTCCGTTTTATCTTTGTTGTTTTTTATAGATTTTATAGAATACACGTTATAGCGCTAAATAACGGTTTCACCATAAATTTAATTAATAATATTCTAAAAAAACTACAGAAATCTAAAACGATATCTTCAATTTACCCCACAGTAAAAAACAATAAAACATTTAGTTATAATTCTATCACATACATCGGTACAATTTCAAACAAAGTAGGAAACTTAATAAAAACAAGTAAAGAAGAGACCATTTCATTCAAAACCAACAATTCCTTACAAAACGCTATAAAAAACAACAAAGATAAAACGGACAATAGATTAAACTCAGGGGTTTACAAGTTGACATGCGAAGATTGTAAAAAAGTGTATGTCGGACAAACAGGACGGACATTTGATATTAGAATGAAAGAACATGAAAGAAGCCACAGAGACAAGAAGACAGACTCAACTTTTGCCAATCATTGCCTAGAACATAATCACAAATTCAACGCTAATTTTAAAACTTTGCATGTTCTAGATAAAAGTAAAAAACTTAATATGTTAGAAAGTTTACAAATTAACAAATATAATAAATTAGGTATAATTTTAAATGACCAACTAGACATAAATAACTCCCCCCTACTAAACTTAAAACTCATACATGTCCACCCCCTCTTAGAATAAGATTAGTTCTGTACTTTGTACTGATATATATATAAGATCTAATTGATATTTTGAATTAGTATATTCATCCACCTGATGAAGCCACAGTGTGGTGAAACATATGTAGTGCATATATATTATTTTGAAACTATACAACTGTGTTTTATTATATCTATAAACATTAATTGTAAAACTGAATTAAATTTTAGAACTAAATATCCTATATGAAACCTAGAAAGAAATTCTATAATTATTCAAACAATTCGTGGTAGGCGTTCATACAGCCTAGTGGTCAATTGTGATGCTTTTTCTTAAATTCAAACAAATATCAATCAGAACTAGCATAATGTGTTGAACGTACGAGCGTAGTTAAACTTTACATGCATACAAACATGTGTATGTGTGTGTTTAAAAATATCTTTCTAAGTTTACATCTTGATGGACGAGCGCTAGTATAAATATTATACAATGTTCAAACAACGTGTGCGTTTAACAACGTGTCAAAATGTAGGCAAAAGAAAACACTGCAAAAAATGTATCTACAGTGCCTTCTGAAAATCATAAATGTGTAATAACGAGAGAGCGGACTCGACCAATTGCCCATAGCCCATATGCGACTGCCTTGTATTCGCATTAGGTTTATTTCTGTAAGCGATCCGTGAGTTTCGAAAAATTTGATACGTGTGGCTACATGCATAAGTGGCACATACCAACATATGCAGATATTATTTATCTGTCAATGCACAACAGAGTGAATGTAATAAACGGTTTGGTAATCGACAGCAACCACTGCTGAAACAAAAGTAATCATGACAAGCGAATTGCGTATCGAATTTTGAATAAAAATAATTTGCAAAGAACAAAACTCAAAACTATGTATTTTCTGTGAAACATTGAAAGTGTAAAACATTACTATGAACAACTAAAATTTGTTCAAGGTGTTCCTGTGTTAAATTAGTTCTAGTACCTAGATATTAAAACGTCTTTAAAAATAGAAAATGTTCGTTCCACAGCACAAAATATTAATAAAAATTATAGGATAAATATAAAATAATATAAAACCGATTTTTTAAAATACTAAAAGCTGTAACCAAATAACACTGAAAGAAACGAAACCAGAAACAATCCCTTATAGAACAGAATAGAAAATATACTATCTCAAGAACAATAAATACATATAAGTATATGCATGTACAACAGCATGTAAACATGGCACTGTATAATAGAATTTATGAATGAATAGACACAATGTACTATTCATAACGAGTACCTGCTCGAGGAAAGCAATCGATCAAGCAAATAGTGGGACTGTTATAACATGCATGCCATACCTGATACCGCCACAACGTTTTATCGGGGCAATTGGTCATTCAATCGCTTCTGTCCGCTCTCTGGTAAAAATAATAACGAATCAATAAGCCATATCTAATTATTAATAAAAACAAAAATATGAGAAATATTTAATATTAACTGTAGCTTTATTTTGGTTATAATGTATGACATACCTATCATTGCCAGTAAAATGATACGGGCGTCGGAACGTCAGAAAGAGCCTGTCAAAATCTTACCATTTATTTTAATAAAATGAAAATCCTGTCCTGTATACATAAAACGGCTAACAGGCTGTACGGACTTCAATCGAATTAATTTCTTTCATTAACAGGTATTAATTGGATTAATTAATAATTACATGTTGTTTTCTTGAATAATTTATAATATTAACTTTTAGATTTGACTCAAAGAGGGCAGCACCGTCTTCTTAGCTTTATACCGTAAATGACAGTTTGAGTTATGATACGCTTGCACGATTATCGTCCTTAGTGATAGGGAAAGGTGGCAACGTTATTTATTTTCAACCTCGTTGATAGGTTTTTATGTTTAAAAATTGTCGTGGATGCTTGGGACTTATTCGCATGGGCATTGGTCTAAATAATTTTATTTGCATAATATGAAATTGTATATTTCTATACACAAAAAACCAAAGGTAATTAAATCTTAATACAAGGATCTCATTCGTGATATGATATTAAATTATAAAGGAAAAAATTAATAAAAACATTTGTATGTTTATACAAATGTTTTTGTCTAACCAAGCGTTATCTTGTGCGTGTAAAATCTTAGACCATTTCTCGTTAGAATATTAATAAAAAAAACAATCTTTGCAATATTTTAAACAAAATAACGGCAAGTACACAAATCAAACCTGGATTTATCAATAGAGTGCGAAAATTCTGTGGACGCTTCATAGGGCGTACACCGGGAACGTAGAAGAGGTTTCATTTCCCATGTACAGTTCTCGCAACAAAAAGGTTGACAACCCAAAAATGCTGAGATTCTTTAGGACGGTATTTAACTTTTACACACAGGCTTGATTCATTGATAAATAAAGCGACAAGTACGCGGATACGTTTATTCAACATTTTCGTTATAGTGTAAACACTCAATATACCTAACTAAAAACATATAAACAGATTCTTGTGTCTTTGATTATTGTCATTTTCTTATAGAAAACAAGTAATATACGTTAGTATACAGAAATATTTGTTTCCTTTCTTTTTCTGTTTGGTAGTTGTTTTGGGGATGAATATACAAAATAATTATTTATGAATTAAATTTTTTTTATTACCATGATTGAAAATAGAAGTTAAAAAATTAATCCAAAAAAATATTTTAAAAATATAATTAAACAAACAACGAATTAAAATTACAAATGAAACAGACATGCAATATACATATCTGTAACTGTACACATGGACAATACACCTCGTATTTTCAGCATTTACTTCTGCCTAAGACACGTGTTTCTGCCATCTATGGGCGTCGTCAGTCAGGCTAGTGAAGCAATGTAATACAAATGATACAAATCTTTTTAAGAACAGATTTGTATCTGTATATACGCCTGAAATCGCCTTCAAGATATAGCAAATTTCGTCCTATAAGG
The DNA here is from genome assembly GCA_935421215.2 of Melolontha melolontha. Lineage (NCBI taxonomy): Eukaryota > Metazoa > Arthropoda > Insecta > Coleoptera > Scarabaeidae > Melolontha > Melolontha melolontha. The sequence goes on along the minus strand of OW285236.1, from coordinate 84,758,384 downwards.
TGGCACTATTTAATAAGTGACATCTGACGGACGAAAGAGATTATGCCCAAAAAGGCGACCTTTCGCTTGACCAGCTATGCTGGTACATAAACGAAAAATTACGTATAGGTGTAGTCCATTAACACGAGCCAGATGGCGGTAAATATACAAGAAGGTATATCAATACGTTATGCACGTATTACGCATTTGTTACAAATGAATCAGACATGCTGCATGTCTGTTTCATTTGTAACAAATGCATAATACGTGCATAACGTATTCATATACCTTCTTGTATAAACGAATTAAAAAATAAACATATTCATGACGTCTTTGTTAGCTGTGAAAGTATTTTTTAACTTCAAATCTGTTACGCATGTCGGTTTGATTGTTAGATAATTTGCGATTATTTTTTATTGGTAAAAGTATATACTAAAAAAAATAATAAAATTAAAACTTATTAAGTAATTAAAAAACAATTTAAATAAAAAAAAAATTTTTTTTTAAACTAAATAATAATAAGTACATTCAAATCATACTCGAAATACTTTTTTTGAGACAAAATTTAATTATAATTAGTGACCGGACACGAGAGGCCGATGACTCATCGCCCACGCGCGTACTATTGAAAATTTGTATTTTTATAGAGTTTTTAATTTTAGTTATATAATTGGAAAACAAAAGAGTGGTGATCTATAAAATACGAAATACATTTTTATTTGTTTATTTTATAGTTCAAGTTGAGTAAATGAGTATTAATATTAACTAGCAATACCCTCTCAAGGTTCTCTTCTCTAAAATTTGATCTTTTTGCATGGAGTACATCCTTGTAGATAGAAAATGTTCTTTTTACATCGCAACCGGTTTATAGGTGCATACTGGAAATATTATTTTATTTGAGCGTATTTAGCAGTTAGATTTTGAGGCATTATCCCCAGACACAATTGCCGCAATGTTATTAAATCAGGATTTCTGTTAAAAATTGCGTCTAACTTTTGCCGAAGGCCACATCCGAAGTCACTTGGAATATTTTTCAAATTATTAATAGTCACAGTTTGTAACGTACTCTCTAGCTGTAAGTACCGGAGGAAGCCACTGTGCTGGCGAAACAATTGTCGTGTTACGATTAAATATTAAAAAGTGAAGATTTGAACCGTAGTTTTATTTCTATTTTACATCTAATGTAGTTAATTCATCATTTAATTTGAGATTTTAATTTTAAAAATAAGTTATTACTTTTGGCAAATTTCCAAAATGTTCCTAAAGAAACTACAACTGATTTATTAAATTTGGAATTTGTATTAGTTCCTTGCCCTCAGAAATACTTCGACTACCGTTATTTAAACATGTAACGAACTTGTGTAAACTATCGAAATTCTCTTTTCTTGTACATAAAAACTAGTAGCTTCCAACCATGCCCCAATCTAGTTATTACTGGAGAGGGAGGCAGTGGCAAATATGGAAGTTTTCCCTGTAAAAAGCTACTCTCAATGGTGCTTTTCTCAAAACTTTTTTAAAAGCGGATGCAAGTCTATCAACTTCCGCAAAGGTGTCTCTAAGGAAACATATCCTAATATGCTGCATATTACTTGTGTAGCACATGCTTTCCACAGAATCTGTGAATATATCAGAGACTGCATCTTACTTTTACCGAAAAGTTAGACGCAGAAATCTAGATTTAATAACATTGCGGCAATTGTGTATGGGGACAATAGCTCAAAATCTAACTGCTAAATACGCTGAAATAAAAGAATATTTCCAGTATGCACCTATAACCAGTTGCGATTTAGAAAGGACGTTTTCTATTTACGAGGGTGTATTTCATTCAAAGAGAACAAATGCCACAGAGAAGAACCTTGAGAAAATATTGCTAGTTAATATTAATACTCCTTTACTCAACTTGAACTATAAAATGAGCAAATAAAAATGTATTTCGTATTTTATAGATAACCCGTTTGTTTTCCAATTAATAGTTAAAACAATGGAAAGAAGAAATTCACCGTACTTTATTTATCTTAACAAATATAAACTAATAAATAAAATAAATTATAAAAACTGCTCCAGTTTATACGCCCTTGAAGAGAGGAATTTAGTAATGGCGTCACAATAAAACGACAAGAAACAGATGTGCGGTTAACTGAATGACTAGTGCTATTTAATAATTGCGTATTGTACTTAGCGATGTTATAATAATAATAATAATAATAATAATTATAATAAACCGTTTATTAACCCAACAGAATACAGCCAATTATGGGGTTATAAATATAAATACATGTATATAAGCATTAAACATAACGTGCGTATCAATGGAAAAATTATCCTAAACTAAATTAAATCTAAGAAGTAAAACAAATACATTATTTCACAGAAACCAAATACCTGCAGTAATTATCGCCAAATACATCTAAATTATAATTACATGAATTATATAAATGGCATATTCTATAAAGTGGGAAGTTTTTATATGAATTAGTTGCAGCCTGTCTGTTTAAGAAAGTAATTGAGTTTCTAGTGTTGAAACGAGGAACATAAAACCGAAGCCGTGACAAAATCAGCGGATCATCTATAATATTATGAACCAACTTATACAAATGTAGTAACGCAATAATTTTTCTATTATTAGATAAACCATTAAAACCAAATTGTTCCAGCAAATTATCATATGATAAGGCAGAATATACACCATGCCTTCTGAAATACAAATATTTTAAAAATCTCTTCTGTAGTGGCGCAAGAAGGTTAACATATTTCAAGTACGCTGGTGACCAAACTACACAACAATACTCAAGCCTGCTACGAACCAAGGAATTATACAAAATAGTAATGGTGTCAATATTTACAAAGTCTTTGCAAGATCGCATTATAAAACCTAGCAATTTGCAGCAGTGAGAATAAATATGGAAGATATGTTTATTAAAGGTTAATCTACTATCAAATACTACTCCCAAATCTGTAACCTGCGTATATCCCTGAAGATCTACACTGTTAATTTCATAGTTGTATTCAACATTGACAGCTTTTCGAGAAAATGTCATTACTTTACATTTTCCAACATTAAGATTTATACAATTTCTTTGAAACCAAGCACACAATTGATCCAAATCACTCTGCAGGATATCACAGTCAGCAGAAGTATTTAGTATCCGATAAATTTTTAAATCGTCAGCATAAGGTAAACAGGTAGAATCAAATATATCACACACATCATTTATAAATAGTATGAACAACAGTGGACCTAGATTCGAACCCTATGCAACTCCACCCCGGGCAAGATAAGTTCGTGACCTGATTCCCTCATATTCAACGTATTGCTGCCTCCCAGTTAAATAACCTCTGAGTAAAAGCAGGTAGTCGGTATGGAGTCCAAACCGCTCCAACTTCTGCAGAAGTAGGGAAGGTCGGGTACAGTTGTAACAATTTGTACAGTTTTTTTTTTTTTGAAGCTATGTTATAAATTTTCCAAATTCAAAAATATAATTCGATATTTGTTACAATACAGCTATAAGAAAAATTAAAATATTGTTGTTTATCAATTTAATAACAGAAGAAAAAAAATATGAATGCTTGAACGCAGAATGTTACATATGTACCCGTGGCTGGACAAATGTAACACCCATGGGGGTCAATTGTAACAATGTTTTAATGTTTCAGATATTATTTTTTATTAGTGAATAAAACATGCTTATGTAACATTTAGAGGGTAATTAAACTAATCACTTCCAACATCATTATCATCATCGCAGTTTAAGCAGAAGAAAAAATCCGGTCGTAGTTTATGTACACAATTTTCGTGCGCCCATCCTTTACATTTGTAGCACTGAATCCACGTTGCTCCAGGTTTATTGCTAAATGGTTCTAAACAATACAAACACAATGAATCTTCCCCTTCGTCATCAGAGAGCATTTCATCTACTGCTATGTGTTTTTTAACTCTCTCAGGAGATTTTTGTTTGTTTGTACAATCATTAATTTCTTTTGTTCGTTCTTCATCAATTTTAACTAATTTTCTTTTCATTTTGGATACTTTTTGTTTTCTTATTTTCTGTTCTAGTTCTAGTACCAGTTTCTCTGGCGTGTCTGTCAATATAGCGCTGTGTTTTTTTCTTCTTTTTGGCAATTGTTTTTGGGGACGTGACGCCTTTGGAAGTGGCCGAATGCTTTCAAGACCTTCAAAGGATGCATCTGCATCTCCTGTAGTAACCGGCTTTGTGCTGGAACCTGCTGTTGCCATCTCTGCGATACCTTTGTTATTTTCCACTCGGGCGTTGTCAGTGGATACAGCTTCTGCTTGGGTGTTCATTGGTAGATCCCTGTCGGTTACTAATGACGGGGAAAATTCGTCGTCGCCGAAAATGTCCTTGTTATATGGCCAAATTCCAGACACCCTAAATCCTCCCATAATATTCATTGGAGTTGTCGCTTTTGGAAAAGCCTCAGCAACTACAGCCGGTATGTCGTAGATGGTCATTGTTTGACCAGGATGTGATTTCATCCAATTATCCATAGCGCCATTCACATAATGTTTAAAAGGGCCGTACACGCCACGATCTAGGGGCTGCAACTTGTGCGACGTATGTGGGGGAAAAGATAAAAGCACTATTCCATTTGCCTTACAAAGGTCTATAGTTGGAACATATAGATGGGAATTATGGTTGTCCAATAATAGCAAAACTTTTTTTTCGGGCGAAGGTCTTACTTACATGCTTTACAAAGTGATTTATGAAAATCTGAAAAGTTTCTTCTTTCATCCAGCCTGAGCCATTTGCCTCGCCAATGCATCCAGGAGGTCCGCCTCGTATAAAATGGGCTTGAAATTTTTTTCGAGGAAAGACAAATAATGGTGGCACGGTATTTCCGACAGCACTTACAGCTGTGCAAACAGTCACCAAAGTACCTCGCTCTCCAGAGGTAATGGCACCTATTTGTTTCGAACCGTTTATAGCGACGACCTTGTTCGGCTTTTGCACGGTTGTGACCCCTGTTTCGTCGACATTGTATATATCAGAGGCTTCAAATTTGTATCTCTCAAAAAGGAGGGAAAGTTTATCAAAAAAATTTCCGACATTTGTTTTGTTAAAATTAATCACTCGTGCATAACTTGTCGCCTCTGGGGTTCTTATAGTATAATTAATTCAATATCAAAAGTTTCATGGGTACAAATGTAACATGTTACAATTGTACCAGCTACTAATGTTACATTTGTACCCCCGTGACATTTTTATATATTTGGCTTCAATACAAAAGCTAGACAATACCTAACCACAAAATACCGGCAGAATATTTTAAAGGTATATCTACGCTAAACATTCACTATGAACTCATTCGAAGAAATAGTAACATGCAGAGGTTATTCTAAATACAAAAAAAGATTTAAAATTTACTTACCTGACTTCAAAGTAAACAATCTATAGTAACTTCTTAATAATAATATACTTCTCGCTCAAACTAACATGTAATGGAGTACGTCACCTGGTCTGCTCATGCGCCGGGTTGTCAAATTTAGAGACTGCGCTAACACATTTTAGAACTGTTGTTACATTCGTACCGCGTTACAATTGTACCCGACCGCCCCTATATGATGTTGTACACAATCAAAAGTTTTACTAAAGTCTGTAAAAATGACATCAACCTGTTTTCGCTTATCAAGGGCCTCAGATACTAGCTGGGCAAAGTTGCTTAAATTGGTCGCAGTTGATCGGCCCTTCAAAAATCCATGCTGATTATTACAGATATATGGCTTTACATGATTATAGATTTCAGTGTACAGTATCATCTCAAAAATCTTAGCAAAGTTGGAGATCAAGGAAATGGGCCGACAATTTCTTATATCCGCACGCGATCCAGACTTAAGCACAGGTGTCACTCTCGCTCTTTTCCACTCGTCCGGGAATACCCTCTGACAAATGATTGAATTGTAAATGAGTGTCAACGGCTTTAACAAACACTCAGCCCAATCCTTCACGAAAAATGTTTCCTTCAGTTTCCTAATGGCATTGCGAACATCACGTTCAGAGACACTGGACAATGGCAATGTACCAATGCTGGTAATGGTAGTCTGCAACTGTAGCAAACTCGAATCTCGAGGACCACTTGCATCGTAAACTGAACCAAAGTAGGTGGCAAATTCCTCCCTATAGACTCTTTATACGGTCCATCGTAATTTCGGCCTCTCGTGTCCGGTCCTTAGTTATAACACTAAAGAGACATCGCGAGGGCCAAAAGTTAACGTTACTTGTTGGATATAACTCGAGAATTAATGCTTAATATTACACAAATCCATAGTATATTATTAAGCTTATACACTCGGTGTGCGTATTAGAATATTGACCCATAACATGCAATATTATATTTTCTCAAAATAAGGCTAAAGTAAGGAAAATGTTAAAGCATTTAACTTAATTGTATTATCAGTAATTACATTGGATTAAAGCCTGTTCCACATCGGTAATGATATTTAATAATTTTCTTCAAACATTCGACTCTTCTTTGCTCTAGAATGTTCGTAGTTTTCGGTGAAATTGATTATGTAAACTATTTTACTCGACAGTGTAAATATATGTAGTTTCATCTTCTGCAGACGCACTTTGAAAATATAGGTCATTTGGGTAAAATTCGATTCGCCGACAACAGGCTACATTTTACTCACCATTAATTATATTCCCGGGCAATAAATCTGGATGATTGACGCGTCCTGCCAGAGAGCTTTATGAAATAAATCCGCGAAGAGGAAGACGAATGGAAGGGACAAAGATGGAGCATTGGATTTTACGATGGACAGAATTTTTAATAAGAGAGAAAGGGAACAATGCGGAATGTCGCAGGTATAACTTTTCGAAACGACTGGAAAATATATCCATACAAACTAAACGTAATTTCCGCGTAGTCGATGTCGAAAATTTTATAAGCAAAATTTAATTTTCCCCCGGAATATTAATGTTTTGGGGATTAAAGGTCTTCTTGAATAAAGAGCACTTTTATATACATTCTTATATATTAGATAATATCGTATACAAGCGAAACGAATATTAAAATTTAAGAAATTATTTGACTTAACATGAATTTCAATCGCATGTATATTGAAATATGTAAGATTATAAAAATCACTAGTCATAGACTTGGTAGCTTTATGATCGGAGGCTATTGGATTATCTTCTTAACTTAAGGAAAACCGAAATTATTTGCAGTAGTGCTTCAAGAATTTATAGTGTGGCTGTATCTTGCCGTGATATTCACTCTTAATGATAATGTAATATTATAATTGATTGAGGTCTCGCTAGGCACTTGGTGAAACATATTAAATGATAAAGGTAAAGAAAATACACACTTGGTTATTTGTTTCACTGCAATTTTATTTACAAAATACGGACAAATTTGTTTCGAACTTCACAGTTCATTCTCAACTGAACAAGAAAGGTTTACTTAAAATATGAATAGATAATTTGAAAAGTGGGAGTAACACTGTGAAACATAAACGTGAGTTATGTATTATGGGGGTTTTCCTAGTAATTAACGAGAAACAGCCTTAATAATAGGGGAGATTACAAACTCTGTTTGTTCATTTACTATATTTAATGATTTGTTTATTGCTTTAGATATTTCCATTATTTCCAAAAAGTCTAATCGTTTACTTTTATTTGCAGTGTAAAATTTCAAAATTATTTATTGATACCCTGTGTTCTTCATTTATACAATGCTCGGATATACCTGAACATTTCTTGGAATATAAAATTGCTTTCCTATGTTCTTCTATTCGTGTGCGAAAACATCTTCCAGTTTGACCTATGTAGAAAGCGTCACAGTCTAAACAATTTAATTTATACACGCCACATTTATCTGCTTTTTGAATTGTATCCTTATTATTTGTCCAAAGTTTACCTAAATTTAATTTATTGACTATTATAGTTTTTATGCCTAAATTAACTAATCTATTATTAATTTTATTCGTGGTCTTTCCTATGTAATTAATTAAACGATAATTACTTGGTTCTAATTGGGGGGCTGCATAAAAGAATTTATTAATCTGTTTATGTTTTTTCTTTGAAATTAATCTATTAATAATATCAGGACTGTATCCGTTGTTTACGGCTAGACATTTCAAGACTGCAACTTCTTTATCAAAATTTGGTTTTGATAGGGGAACGGAGAGTAATCTATGTATGAAACTGTTGAAAGAAGAAAACTTAATGCTATCGGGTTGTTTGCTATCTGCAGATATGAGGGTGTCAGTGTATGTGTGTTTTCTGTAAATACTATAATCTAGTTTGCCATTTGATTTTGATAATGTAAGGTCCAAAAAATTTAAACTGTTATCTAATTCTTTTTCTATGGTGAATTGTATTTTTTGATTGATTTCATTCAATTAGAACCAAGTAATTATCGTTTAATTAATTACATAGGAAAGACCACGAATAAAATTAATAATAGATTAGTTAATTTAGGCATAAAAACTATAATAGTCAATAAATTAAATTTAGGTAAACTTTGGACAAATAATAAGGATACAATTCAAAAAGCAGATAAATGTGGCGTGTATAAATTAAATTGTTTAGACTGTGACGCTTTCTACATAGGTCAAACTGGAAGATGTTTTCGCACACGAATAGAAGAACATAGGAAAGCAATTTTATATTCCAAGAAATGTTCAGGTATATCCGAGCATTGTATAAATGAAGAACACAGGGTATCAATAAATAATTTTGAAATTTTACACTGCAAATAAAAGTAAACGATTAGACTTTTTGGAAATAATGGAAATATCTAAAGCAATAAACAAATCATTAAATATAGTAAATGAACAAACAGAGTTTGTAATCTCCCCTATTATTAAGGCTGTTTCTCGTTAATTACTAGGAAAACCCCCATAATACATAACTCACGTTTATGTTTCACAGTGTTACTCCCACTTTTCAAATTATCTATTCATATTTTAAGTAAACCTTTCTTGTTCACTTGAGAATGAACTGTGAAGTTCGAAACAAATTTGTCCGTATTTTGTAAATAAAATTGCAGTGAAACAAATAACCAAGTGTGTATTTTCTTTACCTTTATCATAATGTAATATGATTTAAAATTACAGAAATAAGTTTTAATTTGCTACGCTCCAAGCGTAAACTCAATAAATGGCTATCGCGAAACTGCCTCATAACTTTCCTAAAACATAGTAGCGTTCATGGGACTTACCTTCGTGAGCGAGATGTTGTACCCAAACTCAGAACCTACGAGCCAGACCCAGACTAGTCAGTGCGATTCTTGACGAAACGTTGACAAAAATTTCTAGCTCATAAATTAATAAAAGGGCGCCACTGTGTATTTGAATTTTGTTGGTCTGTATGGAGTGATCTACGCCACACGGAACTCGTAGAGGATGATATAACTCGCCAGGTGATATTAAATAAAAGATGGTTTGAAACGGAAGCTACTAAATTTTATTTTGGTTGCTTTCGTAAAGGAAGTCACGCACAAAACATCTAATTAATTTAAATTAAGTCAAAATAGTATGCAAAGTATGTATAAAGTTTCAACTGACAAAAACTGTTAACATTGTTAATCAAACAAATATAAGGAAAAGAACATAATTATTTTACACAACATCGGCAACAAAAACCAAGAAATAAATGCGGTAGAGATCTCTTCCTTTACATCAAATAAGATTCTTATCTAATTAAGCGATAAAGTAGAGTTCCATACTATACCGTAAGCTACAAATTTTAATTCCGTATGGGAGTATTAACCCTTAAACAGAAACATCGATCTGTACTACATAATTGGAAACATCCGGTCTGGGAGACCTTATATTTTTGCGAACTTGATATTTTTGAATATATGGTAATACATATTTGTTTTAAAGTCTTTTGGGCAAAAACATACAAAATTATGATTAATAACACAAATTTATTGAAAACTAAATAAGAACAAAACAATTTTTATTTATTTGGTACTACACAGGTGATACACACTTTTCTACTGCACTGCAGGCAAATTGGATTACTGCATTTTATACATTTGTAGGAAGTTTTTCTGTCCTTTGAAGATGGACACTTGGAGCAGGTCTTCCTTTTCTCAAGCTTGTCGCTTGGAACTTCATCAGGTCCTGCAGCTGCATTTTCATCTTTCGGTATTACTTCCTGTATCAATGCTCTAATATCTCGGGGAAGATTAGGAATACTGAGGCGTCTTCTGAGGTGTGGCTCCACCAGAGAATAAGCCAGGCTTTTAATAAAAGGTAATCGTTTTATTTCTGGATTTTGACGATAGCACAAGTAAAGTATAAAACTGTTGACGCAGCTTATGTTAAGAAGGGAGTAAAAAACAACTAATGGCCATCTCTTCGTTCTCCTGTTGGACGAGTACAGAGCACACTTCAAGTCAAGAAGGTCAACACCACTTTTGGTCTTATTATAATAGCTGTTGATTTCTGGTTTGTTCTTATCGGGATCTGTTTCAATATTATGGTGCATAGACGAGATAAGTACAACTGCTTTATTCTTCTTGGGAACAAATGACAAGAGTGTTGCCGGAATATCATTTTCAAATCCATAGAGGGCTGATCCAACTGGTCTCGATTTATCAGACTTGAACTCTGGTGGTAGAATACTTTTATTTTTCTTCATAGTACCAACAAATGTTAGTGATCTCTTTTTTAATTCTTCCACCAGCTCTAAGGATGAAAACCAGTTGTCTGCAGTGACATTCCTGTTTGATTTTTCAATTGGTTAGCACATGCGCAAAACTGATTGAGTTGGTTTCAAAAGTTTATTCTCTTCTTCAGAAAGTCCAATGCCATCACTGTCCTTTCCAGTGTAAATGCAGGCATTAAAAAGATATGAACTGCGTGAGTCAGCTATGCAATGAATCTTTATCCCATATTTGGCGGGTTTCTTCGGCATATACATGCGAAACCCGCATCTTCCTCTAAAGGCAACGAGCATTTCATCCACTGTTACATTTTCAGAGAGGCTATACATCTCTTGTGAGTTACGTATGAAGGAGTCAAATATTTGGGAGATCGGAGCAGCACGGTTATTTTTTTTTCTCTCTACACGAGTTGTGGAATCATCGAAACGTAGGCAGGTTATCAGTTTTTCGAAACGTTTCACGGACATCGTTGCTCTAAATATGGGTCTTCCTATCAAGTCTTTTGCAAAAAGAGAGAGCATATTTTCGTGACCGGATTTAAAGATTGATGTATATATTAGTAAACCGATCAAGGCATATCTCTCGACTAAGTCTGTATTTCGGTAGTTTGACGAATGTGTTGTTGATTTGAGTTTGTTTCTAGCCTGCAGCAGTTTCACGTTTGTGTACGAGACAATGTCTTCAATCATTTGTTCATCAAACAAACGCTCCCAAATTTCTCTAATGCTTGGGTTTCCCAATTGACAGGCTTTTCTAGTCAGTCCAGGTAATTGTCGCATTACGTTATGACTTGGAGTTCTCCTGTTTGTCGGTGGCTCCTATTTTTGCTATTTTAAATCTACTTTGTTCTTTTTTCCACTGCAATTTCTTGTTCGGCTTCCAAAAGATCAACAAGGTCGTCATCATCACTGTCGTTTCCATTCTTTCCATCTACCTTTTCTTCATCTCGTTCCAAATCTTCATCATTCAAAATAAAGTCAGGATCCTCATCTGAGTCATCAATTTCCTCCTCAAATTCGTCATCGCTCTCCAACATTCACTCAGTAAGTTTTTTTTCAAAATTTTTATCATTAAAATATAGCCTCTCTCTCCATCGTGATGATTTACTCATGGATTTACCACTACTTGTTGACGGGTTATCCATACTGAAATCTACTAAAATGATACACAATACGAAACATGCGGTCTTACATACCTTGGCATTAAATGTCTAATACGAAACACCCGGTCAGTGAGTCCTGTACGTTTGCAAACAACGACACTCTTCTCTCAACAAACAGTCACAAACTGAGGAGAAACACATGGGTGGTGTAGAACAGTGATTGTTAAGGAGGTACTATGAAGCGGGGAGACGTAACCCGAACCGTGCTGCCACACAGGAGCATTATGTAGAACGAAAGGTCTCGCAGACCGATGCTTCTGTTTAAGGGTTAATTTAGGCATTACCATGGCAATACAATGATATAACATTGATGCCAACTTGTCACACTAACGTCTAATGTCATTAATCATTGAACTTATGACAAATAACGCGATAATTAATGACATTAAACGTCAGTGTGCCCCTAGAGTAAGGTATACGTTATCTCTATATCGGCACAAAATACTACCATTAAAGATGTATGTTTACACCATCGAAGAAAAGATCCAAATAATAAAGTGGTATTATGCAGGCAGTATTTTACGAGAAATCGTTGGACAATTTGCCTTTGCATTTGACAAAATCTGTACTAGAATGTATAGAAGAAAAGCAACTTTGTTAGTGGAGGCATATGAAAAGATTGAAAGGCGTAATGCCAATGAAAGCCGTATGGCAAGAAAAGTGTAAGAGAGGCGGGGAGAGACCAAAGGAAAACTTTGATAATGTTGTGGCAAACGAAAATTTAAATCGAAGAAAGACAAACTTTTGAGAAAATTAAATCCTATACCACACAAGGTTGATTTGACGACAAGTGAGATTTAAGATGAAACACGTGAACTACAGCTACAATTTCTTTAAAATTTTCAACATATGCCATTCAAATACAGGTGTACTAGCAATGCTGGTACAAGTGCCATTGTAGAAGCTTCATAATCGTCTCATCAATGTCGTCAAAAGAACTGCTCTGGTTTTGGATAAGTGAAAGCCTGAAGAAGCTAGGTCCGGTGGATATAGTGGTTGGGGCACATCCTGAAATCGTAATTCATTCACTTTTTCCGAAAAACGCTACCGATGTGTGACGTTGCAATGTCTTGATAAAGTAGCACTCTCTTTCGTGTCATTGCTAGACATTTTTTGTGTCATTTTGTGGTAATAGCTACTTTCGTTTTGTCCAGAAGAGCATCTTAATATTTCCCGTTGATAATTTGGTTCATTGCGAGAATTCAACAAGAACAAAGATTAAGTATTTTCAAATGTTTGTATAAGGTGTATAAGTTGCCGATACGCTAATTTTTAGGGTTGCTTGAATACGCCTTGTAGTAGCATGTCGATTCTCTTTGATCAAGCCTCGAATCAACCCATTATTCTTTTTAGCAGCAGCCGTTTTTGGTTTAGGAATTAGAAGCGTGTTATTTAAGAAAACATGTCCACGTTTAAATTAAATATACTACCAGTTTACAGTATAGCTATGGCACCTGATTTCCCACAAAATACTCTATTGATTTCCTCAGAACATTGTTTACGGTTTATCCTATCGAGTATTTGCTAGCTTTACTGTGCTCTATATTCAATACTGTGATTATTAATTACGTACTGAGGATGACAATCTAGTTGTCGAAAGACGTATTTAGGATACGAATATTAATAGGCGTTTTATACCTTTTTTTTAAATCTTAGCCTTGTTTAAAATTTCAAAAAATCACACCTCGATAATGCTTTTTGTTCAGTTCTATGACTTCTTGCATTAAACCTTCATAATTTAGAAATACTTAAGTATATTTTTCAACTGTTCCTCTTCTTATTAAGCTTGCAAACAACTAGGTTAAAATGTCAAACAAGATTTGCTGTACAGTACCTTGGCTGGTTAGGAAGGCTTCGGAAGGAAAACACCACACCTAACATTTGGTAATTAAGAAATAGTACCACTAAGAATTCAGATACTTTCTAACTTTGCTTAGGATAATTATTAAAAAATTTGAAAATATGCATGCAAATATGCACCAAAAACTTTCAGAATATGCACTAAAAATTAACGTTTAAAAAATAAATACTAATTTTTTAAATTAAAATATTTTTATTTTTCTGTTAAAGCACATAAACAATTTTTTAGATTCAAAATTATTGAAATTATAGAAACAAATTACAAGTACATTTAACTACAACGTGATGTGACAAATTATTTAAAATAAATTTGCACCTATTGTCTTCTAAAATATTTTTGTACTGTGAAAAAAACTCTCTCGACATCTGGTACAAATTCATATTTTACAATGTCAGGCATTTAAATGCTCATTTTTGTAATTTGTTCATAGCCTGTATTTTTTGACAGCACTGGATTTAATTTATTGATGAAGCAAATTTCCTGGAGTTTTGCTAAACCTTTAAGTACTATATTTTCTACTATTTCAATGTTATCGTGTAAAGATCAGCCTTTAGTTTATAGTGTAGAGATTGCAGTCGAAATTCACGCCAGATTAACTGGAATAAAAATGAAATCTCCCGAACATTCGTTTTTCTCAGAACACTATGTGCTTCTTCAATACAGTGCTCTTCTTCAGAGTTGATTCGTCAACAACTTTCTCCAGCATTTAAAAATATCCCCAAGTTCCCCATCTTGTAATGATTGGTGTCTGTGGAAGTAGAACGTCCCCTGCAATTTCCCGAAACTTCTGGACATGAGTTGGTGCTTTAAAAAAAAATTTTACAGACGATATCAACATATTAACGTCTGGATAAAGAGAACCAACTAATTAACTACTAGGTCTAAAGCATGCGCTACACAGATCACATATAAATGAAACAGACATGCAATATACATATCTGTAACTGTACACATGGACAATACACCTCGTATTTTCAGCATTTACTTCTGCTTCAGACACGTGTTTCTGCCATCTATTGGCGTCATCAGTCAAGCTAGTGAAGCAATGTAATACAAATGATACAAATCTTTTTAAGAACAGATTTGTATCTGTTTTATTTACATTTACATTTACGCTGAAATCGCCTACAAGATATAGCAAATTTCATCCTATAAGGTGGCACTATTTAATAAGTGACATCTGACGGACTGTAACAAATGCGTAATACGTGCATACCGTATTGATATACTTAAACCTTTTTGTATATTTACCGCCATTTGGCTCGTGTTAATGGACTACACCTATACGAAAGGTCGCCTTTTTCGGAATAGTCTCTTTCGTCCGTCAGATGTCACTTATTAAATAGTGCCACCTTATAGGACGAAATTTGCTATATCTTGTAGGCGATTTTAGCGTAAATGTATATACAGATACAAATCTGTTCTTAAAAAGATTTGTATCATTTGTATTACATTGCTTCACTAGCTTGACTGATGACGCCTATAGATGGCAGAAACACGTGTCTTAAGCAGAAGTAAATGCTGAAAATACGAGGTGTATTGTCCATGTGTACAGTAACAGATATGTGTACTGCATGTCTGTTTCATTTGTAACAAATGCGTAATACGTGCATAACGTATTGATATACTTAAACCATTTTGTATAATTAATGATTATTTTCTAAATAGAGCTTTGTCAAGAAAAATTGTAAACGTAAGCCTTGAAAAGTAAATCTGATCTGTCAAAATTGTCACAAAGTTTATGCTAGTTGTTTATAGTGACCAAGAAAGAAAGGGGTGAAAGGTATATGTGACTAATGCTAATGGGAACAAAATCTGAAATCTCCGCATTGCTTTGCACATGTACGATATAGTATCGCTATCAACTAGTACCACTTTTTCGTATAAAATTCCAGACGGCCACAATAAACTTAGAGAATCGTTAAAAAAAGCAGCGACTGTTGAATGATTTACTTTGCCTAGGCTTTTAAAGTCAGCAGATATGATGTTTCTTTTACTTCATTAACAGCTAAGATACTAAATACAAAATTTGCTGTACATCTTTGTTTTACGTCGGTTGTTTCATCCAAGAATGATCCATTACTTTCTATCTTAATTTTTTCAGTGATGTTCTATATAACTCGGAAACGTAATTTTTCTTAACGTCAATCCATATGGAATATTTTCTTTTGTATACTTCTCTATAAATTTACGAAAATCTTCATTCTTTAATTTAGTTAACGAAATGCCAGAGCAAATAAAAGCTATATAAACTTCTTCACCGAATACGCCGCGTTTAGGTCCATGCCCTAGTAAATTAGAAATTAACACATGTCCTTCAATATTTCCCGTTTTACAATTTGTATTGCTTGCATGTTTTCCGGTTTGCAAATGTTGAGTGACTCGAAAATTTTTTGTCGCCGTAACATGAACTTCACAGTATTTACAAAATAACAGACGCCCATCTGTTGTAAAATCATTATAATCCTTCACAAATTGACTTAGAGTTGCACTTACACGCTTTTTTTCTTTTGGCATCTTGATGGATGTTAATACTATTGAAATGTAAAAGGACCTGGAAAAAGTAAAGTTCCCGCTATATTTATTTTTCGTTGTTCTATTACCCGTGAAAACCCCGGCAATCTTCAATATACTTTCCAAGTATCGTGGCTTCAAAACACTAGCTATTGTGTTGGCTGTTTATAGTAAATCCAGTTTAACTTACTATTCACTTCACCTATCTATTCAATGGTTGAGTGGATTATTTGCCTGCCATAAAGTTTATGTTTGCGTTTGGTATTCAGTTAATGAGTGTTATTTTACAAGTTTGCGAAATGTCTACTATAACTTTTAAGAATCGCAAAAGTGTAATTACACTAACAAGAATATTTATGTGAAGTTATACACTATTTTAAAACAAAACTTTGCTGAAAAATGTCAAATATACATTTATAATGAATGAGATTCAAAATATGCACTTATACATAACAACAACTAAAATATGTATTTGCGTATGCACTTATGCCACTACATAATTATTATCCGAAGCCTATTTATAACTAATCAAAATTCTAAACCCGTGCTTTGAATAAAGTAACTTCAACTACTGGTAAGTGAATATCTGAATACTTAAATAATTTAATGCGCGAAATGATTATTTAATAAACAATTAAAAAATGGTTCAATGTTTCTTACATAATACCGAAAAAATAAATCTTAATTAAATATAATTCGATTTACTGTAGTTAGAATAGCCTCAAATTTTAACTTAACCAACAATTAAATCCTTTCTTTATCATCATATTTACTTATCGATTTAGTAACCTGAAATCTATTTGCTGTGTTTATAATGTTATACAAAGGACATCCTCGGTTTTCGTTTAAGCTATTGTTATTCATCCAAAGTTACTGTGGGTATTTCTGTGTGTATTACCTGGTAATGTGGATAAATCCAAACACAAATACATATAATGTAGATATTTGTACTGGATTATAGACGTATAGAGGCAATAAATCTGCGACCCATGTTTGGGAAATAAATATTGTAAGACGCTCATATCTCTCTAATTCCCAGCACATGTGCTTAGATCAGTTTATGTATCCAGTGCACCTAGAACTATGTTGATCAGTTTTAGTTAAGCTACATTCGCAAACTTAGTTACATAAATCTATCGTAAACAGGCTTTAGCGCCAGAGAAATTATCTACGAATAAATTTTGATCGACTTTGAATATATATATATAGCAAGCGAATTATACTTCGTGTTTCATGATAGTTTCGTGTTTACATATTGGTGTGTATTCTACTTGCCGAGGCAAATGTAAAATATTTATTTAAAATTACACTGGAATATATATTTTTCTTAGACTCTGCTAGTATAAATTATTTCAGGGTGTCAAATTGGGTCATCAGAGAAATAATACGTGAATTTGTATGCATTAAAATTTTATTGTAAAAAGAATTCAATGTAAACTTTTGCGTAGTATTTTAATGTCAAATAAATAATCGACATAAAAGAAAAATTCATATTATTTACAACAGATGAGCAATAATTAAGTTACTAGTAACAATTTCGCATACAAATATTAACACATTTAAATGTTTATACAAAACGCAGGACCGTGCTAGTCAAGTTTATAAATCACTAGACTATGAATCAGATGAACCAGGGTCAAGTCCTGGTCCAGCCAATAATGTCGACGGCGTTTTTTCGGTCCTAGCTCGACTCAGGCTGACAAAAATAAGTACCAGGAGGTAAAACTTTGGGGTAATAATAGGCTCGTCGGTGCGTAGCGCTAGTCACGGGCATCATCCTAGTGTACCGAACGACTCAAGTAGTAACAACCCTACCATGTTACACCCTAAGGATCTGCTAGGCTAGTTAAGGGGAATATTATTATTATATACTAAACAGCGGGTCGACTATTACCCTCACTTAGTATTGATTAGCAGTTAACGATATTTTCATGAAGTTTTATGTTTTAATTTTGCCTTTTTCGTTCATAGACGTGTGACGTTTAACAATAAATTCTTTAAGCCGTATTATTACAATATACAGAGGACACCAATCGTCTCCAGGGAAATTATTTCACCTTCCTAAACGATCGAGTAATTACACAAAACTCGAATGATGGATTTTGAATTAAAAAAATTTACAGACTTTTTAAAAATGCAGTTCAGAGGTCGTTCTTTGGGATTTCGTATCATTCTCGGAAAGCACTGACTGCTATTTTCAAATGCAAAAAATTGTTCGAAAGAATTATGAAATTTATTTCAAAGTTTAATTAATGAAAGCAAAATTACAGCATGGGCTGGTCAACCAATTGGATCTTATTACACCCTTGTCGGTTGCTTACAACTTCCTACGTAATTAAATAACTCGTAAAAATACTTAAGTTTACTAAAGAAAATAAAAGTACACCTAATATCCCTCAATACTTTAACAGGACTACTTCAGACTCAAAAAGGTTAATTAAGTACAATATAACAACTTCTCGGTTCCATGAAAATTATTAAACTCTTCCTCATACATATTATTCGACTTAAAAAATGTTAATTTAAAATTAATATTTATTGCATGATTAATGATTCAATCCAGTATATAAATAGAATTAATAAAAATATTCTTCTAATTCAATTTCGTTGTAAAATAATCAAAAATATTAAATAATTAAGAGCGCAAACTTAAATACACTTTTGCTGTTTGATTATATGGCATGTAATGACTATCGTCAATGGTTTTTACTAATATAGAAACTGGGTTCATCTCTACTATAGAAGGTGTCTGCGACTAAAAAATTGATGTCTACAACTACGAGTTATTAAAATTGTTTCGAATCGAAGGCAGCATTACACAAGAAAAATATGAATACTGACTTCATGGCGCTTTCTATTTTGTTTTTACATGTAAAAGATAGGTTAGTAGCCTTACGTTTTATATCAGCTGAATAAGCGGTTGACACACTAAAAAATGAAATAAACAACCTAACGCGGAAAGATTGTTTTGAAGATTGGTTCTCGCCAATGCAAAAATGCATGTCTTATAGAGAAGAAAATGATAAATAAATGTGTTTTGCTAAAAAATTGTGTATCACTGCTAAGTTAAACAGTGAGAGAACAGCTCTCGTAGAATAACATTTGATTTTTCTACTTTTGAATAAACAAGTAGATATGAGGCGATATTAAAATGTCATTGACATCGACATTGATATACTGTCATTTATATTTTAAATTTCTTTGAAAAAGGCATTATGTGTCGAAACATGTAAGCTTATTTTAAATATATACGTAAAATAGACCTTACATAGAAGTTATTTGTCTTCAACTTCATATTTATTCAAGAAATTTTGGAAAATTGTAGCATCATGAGTAGAACCAGACCAATAAAACAATATCCTTGGATTATAATTTATGGTCACAGAAGGAATTATTTTGGTGATAAATACATATACCTAGAGATTATATTCTAATACTCATATTAGATGCTTTCTAGATGACATTGCATACAATATATAAATTGGCATTGATAATGAACTTTATGGATCAGCGTACACTGGAAAAAGCATTGAAAATTTTTTAGTTCAAGAAATATTTTACATTCAGTACTAGAATCACATAATTATGGTGAAGAAAACATATTTAATTTTATTTACATAAAGCGTTCCAGCATTTTTTAATTTACGACACTAATACGTCAAGGAATCAATGTTATTATAACCTGGATCAAGATTAATAAATTATGACGAAATATAATAAAACGTTATAATTAGCTTTCAATCCAAATAGAAATTAAATAGAGTAAATATTAAAACACCTACCAATTTAATTTCGGAGATAAAAAAATATTCTGATATTTTAACAAAATCCAAACTAAATAAATACACTCATTCATTATAAACTTGAATAGATGTTTTTTTGGATTTTAAAACATAAACCGAAAATAATAGTAATAATAAGTTTGATATATTGGCACCCGATCCTATCCCAATTTATTAAAGTTTCTTCGTCTTTCAAGCAATACAGTCACTTTCAGACCGCGAAAACATGGTTAGTATTCAGTGCGTCTTGTTTGTATTAGTTTGATAAATATAGACTTCCTCGGTATAAGTTGGCAGACGAAAGTTTAATTTATGTCGGCAATGAAACTGGTAACCTGACAATGTTTAAATTCCTAGGAAGAATAGAACACATTATTTTTTAGCGGTATTATTATTCAATTGAAATTTATGATAATTGTTAAATACATGCAGCGTCAATAGAATAATGTGGTTATTATACTATGATTTTAAAAATAGTATATTCTAGTGTTGCAATCAATTAATATGTACAAAAATAGTTTCGAAAATCTACTAGAAAAAATTGCGGAAGAGCAACTTATATTTGCATGTTGCCGTAAATATTTGTACGAGCCTGCGGACGTGTATAGGTATGTTTATAAGTAATAGATACGAATTATACCTCTTGCTTATTATTCTTACGTTTCGGACACAAACTATTTTTTTCAATTTCAAATATTATGAATAATTATAAGTTAGACGTTGAACTGTAAAACATGTACTTGTGTACATTATCGTAAATATACCACTGTGATCAAAAAGTTTCGGTACTAGCTAAATAAGAAGCTAAATACACACACCGGCAAATTTAAAGAAACAGATATAAAATCTTATTATCCTCTTTATAGTATAGATATCGTTAATATTTCTCAGCTAATACAAAGTTAGGTGAAGTAATTAAAATTTGTTTTACAAGGGTTGTATTATGTGAAACCTGTTGAAGGAGAAAAAGCTAGGTGTCAGGACCGAACCAAATATGGTTTTAAACAGGATAACTTTATTGTACATTTTTAACATGATTAATGATTAAAGACGGCAGACTATGTGCCCGGTGCATGGTGACAAGAATCATTTCACCATGTGTACTAAATATTATTTTTCATACCTCTCGCTTTGTTTACATATCGGAACAAAAAAAACATATATTTAGTAGTTCCCTAAATATTTACATACATGCATTTATCAAAGAGATAACAGAATTTGAACATATATTATTATTATTTTTCATTTCTCTCGCTTTGTTTACATATCGGAGCAGAAAAACATATATTTAGTAATAATGTATTTTTAATAATATAAAAAATATTATTAAAAATGGGGTGTGAAGAACACAATACAAGTTCATTTATGTATTTTTGAATGTATCTTCTCCAAAGACGTATACGTATTTCACATTTCTACATGATTCTCAATACGCCCCTGTTGGAGAAGACACATTCAAACAAACATAACTACGTTACTATCTAGCCGAAATTATTCAGACAGAGCGTGAAGGAATATTCAGCGCTGTCTACATAATAAAAGCCGAAGCAGACGTGTTTTCTATAGTCGGTAACCACCGTATCTATACAAAACTGTATTCTCGTGTCTTCACTATTTATCGGCGTGAGCCGAATATGTATATGACAACATAATTTGAAACATACTTGAGTGGGTAAAACCTCACTACATTTGTATAATGCCAAAGTATTCCATTATACAAATGTAGTGAGGTTTTGCCCACTCCAGTATATTTCAAATTATGTTGTCATATATTTAGTAGTTTCCTAAATATTTCCATACATGGCATTTATCAAAGGGATAACAGAATTTGAACATATATTTTACAGTTCTAAATAAAAATTAAAAAAAAACATTATTTTGTATTTCTAACAATGAACGAAACATTTATTCTAAAGAAAAAGTGGTATTATTGGCAATAACAGTGGTATTATTGGCACCCTCAAAACATATTTATATTATAGTATCCAAAATAATATTTAGTACACATGGTGAAATGATTCTTGTCACCCGGGCACATAGTCTGCCGTCTTTATAACGATTTAATGTGATTTTTTTTGGTTTCAATAGCGTGTGTTGGCCCCACGAGCCCGTGCAATTGCAATCATTTGTCTTGCCCTACTTCTGATGAGACCATGGATCAGTTCTTGAGGATATCTGTCCCATTACTCAATTAATGCAACTCTTCTTTCTCATCTGTTTTGAACAGCAGTAATTCTTAAATTAAGTCTTCTGCCTAGCATGACCTACATACACATCTTCGATCAGATTCAGGTCAGAGAGACACGCTGGTAAATTCATTCTTGTTATACCCAGTTCGTTTAAAAAGTGAGTTACACAGTGGACGATGTGTGCGCGTTATCCTGAATTAAGGTGAAATTTACTCTGATGTACGTGGTAAAAGGTATAATATAGTTTTGGAGAATATCTCTGATCTATCTATCATCACTAACTCCGTGTGTGCTTCCAAACATATTGCTGTGTACTTTGATTTCCAAAATGGGCTCTAATTATCAAACGTGAATCGTCACACACACATATTCAGGGTTTTTGTTTTCAAGAGAGGTTCTTTGCAACTAGGCCTAGCATGCAATGTAATAAGGAGAAAGATAATACAATAAGATATTAAATTTAATACATCTATTGTTCAATATACATGAATTTTTAACGTAATAAATATTATCAATTTTATTTTTCTTCCAAAATGAAAGATGGCATGTAAATCTTTATGTCTAATCAAAATATACACATGTCTAAATATCTAAAAATATAACTTTCAAGGTCTTTGTTTAATTTTAATAAATCTTGTACACACACCTGTGTATCACATTAGACCAGTGAATATAATAATCTTCAAAATACTAAGGTATGACATACCATTCTTATTTTAAAATTAATAAAGCAACGAAGCTTATGAATTTATTGGTAGTTCTTCCGAAATGGTAATATTTTAAGAGAGAAATGTTTTATTTCTTATTCTTGTGACGAGAATATACCCTACCACATGAGATACTTAATATCATATATATTTCATAACGAATTTGTTACTTCCTCAGAAGTTCCATTAAGAATTTAAATCTAGAAAAGACGCCACTAAACATGATAAAATCAATCGTGTAAATTTAAAATACTAAATTAATGAAATGTTGGTTTCTCGTCAACCTTCTAGAAACGTTTTTAAAAGGTGCAATTTGTGCCTCTATGCAATTTGCTGTTCGTTTTCTAGGTACTCCACTCCAGGTTTACGAGTTATTGCACTTGTTTCACTAAATTTAATAACACGAGCTTGAATATGTTTTAGTAAGTAAGTGGCAGATTAGGATACTGTTGCCGGAAATCCTGTAAGCACTGATTAGTGGAATAAACCCAATCTCCATTATCTAATTTTTGGCCAGTCCTATAGTAACTTTGAATAATAAATATTTTATGTTGTAACGTTATAATAAAATAATTTAAAAAATATAAGGGTTTATAATTTGAATTTATGTATGACTATTTTCAGAATTTGAAGTATTCTAAAGCTTCGCATGTGCACTAATCGGACAAAAGAGATTATGCCGAAAGTGGCAATTTTTCCTTTGACCGGATATGCCGGTACAGAAGTGAAAAAAATACGTATATAGGATACGTATATAGGTGTAAGTCCATTAACACGATGGCAGATGCCAGATGCCAGCACGCGTATATTACATGTCTGTTTCATTTGTAACAAACGAGTAATACGTGCTTAACGTATTGTTATACTTATTTTTTTTTGGTTCATTTGCTGCCATCTGGCATCGTGTTAATGGACTTACAAAATTGCCACTTTCGGCATAGTCTCTAGTCCGTCAGATGTCACTAGATTATATGGTGTCACCTGATAGGACAAAATTTGCTATACCTTATGAGGCGATTTCTTTAAGCTTTACTTTACTAGTCTAACTGATTACGCCTGATAGTAGATGGCAGAAACACGTGTCTTAGGCAGAAGTAAATGTTGGAAAATACGAGGTGTATGTCCATGTGTACAGTTACAGTGCTTAACGGTGCGTAACTTAACAGTGCGTAATACGTGCTTAACGTATTGATATACTTAATTTTTTTTTGTATAAAACCACTTTAATATTTAAAGCGCAATACTATGAAAGTGCGTGCAATGACTGCGAAGGCGTATACATTGGCTAAACAACACAATATCTACAAGAACGTTTAAATGGACAAAAATTTTAAAACAATCGTAACAGCCCTTAAGAAACATATCAAACAAACAAAACACTTTCGATTTCAATAACATCGCAATAATTACATCTGAAAAAAACAACAAAGCAAGAAATATACTAGAAAGCATCCACATACAAAAAATACAAATTCAATAAGCGACCGAACAGATTTAAATAACTTCACACCAATACACATACCTTCCCGTATAATAACAATATAAACATCACAAAAATAAAATAAAGAAACACATGTCCGAGAACAGTTAAACCAAACCTTCCCCCCGCGTAAAGTGTTGACAAAATTAACATTCTTTCCACCCGTCAAAATAAACACATGGCTGCAAACGGTCTACCTGCCAATATCAAAAGTTTTGTTACATTTAGAAATACATAACAAATACGTAACAATATATAAACACCACAAAAATTGAATGTAAGTAGATTTATTATAATATCGTCTCTTGCAATTTTTTAACATTTAAATAAATTTTACAGTTTTTGAAAAAGATACTATATCGAAACGTCAAATTAAATTATGTTTTTATTACCCGGCGGCTTATTCCCAAAATAAATTACTTTCATCTCGTATTATAATTACAGCGAAGAAAATAAGAAATTCCTTCTAATACTATATATATATATATATATATATATATATATATATATATATATATATATGCATTAATTACCTGAAAATTCGGCAATCAGCAATTTTAACGGTACACTGTATTGCTAATTACTTATTAAACAAATAATATTGAAATTGATAAACCAAAATTAGTCTTAATTACGCAAACGGTAAATAAGAATTTGAGAGCTAATAAATTATTATGGAAATCAAAAATAATCTTAATTATGCAAACGACAAATGAAATTTGAGCGTAAAATTAATTAATCTAATTAAGGACTACACTGATGAAAATGAAAGGAAAATCGTTTTGGTACATAAAACGTCCGACATGAGTTTATTTCGTAATTCTTACTTTGGTGATTAAAATTCGATCTAATGAATTACAATATTTTTCACGCCACAGAAGGAATCAAATTTCACATTAACTATCCTCGAGGAGTTGATAAACCTTCTGGATCGAACGTACCGCTTCTGGCCGGTCAAGATAGTTCACACATGTGTAGAAATGCAGAGTAAAATAATCTATTGACATCGTGGAAGTTTCCCAATATTTTACGCACAAATATTGTGCCTCTATTCCTGATACTCTGCAGAAAAATATACCGCGAGAATTAGTGATAATTTATCACTAATTCTCGCGGTATATTTTTCTGAGTGGACCAATCCGGAGCGATATTGGTAAATATTTCATATAAAAGCCGAAAAACTCCAATAATTTATCAATTAATATATATATATATATATATATATATATATATATATATATATATATATATATATAAATTAATAAATTATTGGAGTTTTTCGGCTTTTATATGAAATATTTACCAATATCGCTCCGGATTGGTCCACTCTGGTGATAAATAATGCAACAAAGTGGTTAATAATAATGAAAAAGAAAAGGTTTTCTTGTGTTCTAAGTACAAACGTCGTGAAAATTAACCAACTTAAATTGAACCTTATTTCGGTAATTAGTACATAGTCGCCTCTACTACAGGGAGGCTTAATTCGCAATAATTATCAGCAAACGAAACAACCAAATTCACAAAAACAGACTCCATTTAATCTACAGAACCACTTGCGATACTCCTACAAACAAAAGTGTCAGAAGGTAACGCGCAATCTCTACCCCACTGCTGCGGAAAAATTCTACCACACATTTCCGGTAACCCGGCAATGCTATATTAACGCCGAAGAGTATACGGGGACTAATCGATAAAATATTGTAACAGCTTACGCATTGATATGCTAAATTTTTTTGTACATATTTAAGCGGTGACTAAGTGACAAAGAGGCACAGATGTTGACAGGTTGATTCAAGTTGCTTTCGCTTAAAATCTATGGCAACACACAACTTTTGAACTTTTTCCACGGAATGCAAGTGTTATATTATGGTCGACTGCGAACCATTATAATGGTCAACTGTCGAGTTGCTCGGCGACAACGACTACCATAAATTAAAGCGTACAGACGATTTTTTTATAAAACCGGATTGTCCTTTGGAACAGTAATCATCGTGTATATCAAAATGGCGCATTTTAAATCGAGAAAGCCATTTCCGTGCTGTATTATTCCTAATTACGTTTACTCCGTAAATGGAACAAATGGTTCTAGCTGCTTCCGATGCGTTAACTTTTCGGTTGAACTCACGACAATCGCCAGGGCGAATAGACACGTTCGTGGACCCTACGTAAAATAAATTTATTTTTGTGCGGAAGTAAAGAACAAGCCAATATGTCGGAGACGTTCGTTTTTCCTAGTTTT
Organism: Melolontha melolontha; assembly: GCA_935421215.2. Taxonomy (NCBI): domain Eukaryota; kingdom Metazoa; phylum Arthropoda; class Insecta; order Coleoptera; family Scarabaeidae; genus Melolontha; species Melolontha melolontha. Next base: position 84,731,833 of record OW285236.1, on the reverse strand, counting down.
ACGTAAATTTAGAAATTGGAAAACCTTTCAATAAAACGATAATAGGATATTAGAGTAACTATGAGATACGAGGAATGCCTCAACATTAATGACAATGATTTTTCTACGCTCAACGTAAGAATACTGCATCGGGCTGGAGACGACTACCTGTGAGTGAAAGGGTAGGTATACAACGAAAAAGGTGGAGTCCACTCAGTTTAGTGTTAGTGTTGTGATCGCTAGTTATTTGCAGTTGTATTCCAATACCGCATCACACGAAAAATGGAGGAAAATATCGAGCAAACGATATGCTTTTCAATTTTGCATTAAACTGGAAGGAACTGCTTCGGGGACACTTGGAATGTTACGAACAGCATATGGAGATGCTGCTTTGTTTTCAGCACAAGTTTTTAGATGCCAGAAGGCTTTCAAAGAGGCCCGCGAAAACATTGAAGACGAAAATTGTTCCGGATGGTCGTCCACATAGAAAACCGATGAAAGGGTGTCGAAGATGCGTTCTGTATTAGCACCAGATAAAAGTTCCGCCTTCAAGCTAAGCAGCCAATCTTTATTAAAAGGGTCACAAACGAAATGGTCGGCGCTAAGTGACTAGCCTGTATATATAGGAGAAAATGAAATTGGACCAAAAAAAAAGAGAACACAATTTATGGATACTACTAATGTGTGAAAAATAATTAATTAACTAATAACTGGTAAACCTTGTCAAAATACGCATTTCTCTGGTTTACAACTAAATACAAAATTATACGCCAGACAGTGGCGGCTCTTGATGACGTACGATGTGCGCTGCTGCACGGATGAGACTGCTTCGTTTAAGCTTTCATATATACAGAGAAGCAAGTAACCGTACCGAAATCTTCCGAAATAGTTCGAAGTAGTCTCATCCGTGCAGCAGCGCACATCATACGTCATCAAGAGCCGCCACTGACGCCAGATCTATTGGACCGACCTGGTATACGAGGTGCATTCAAGTTCTAAGGCCTCCGATTTTTTTCCTAACTAACTACTCATCCGAAAACTATGAAACTGGTGTTACTTCTCGACGTAATCTCCCTGCAGACGTACACATTTTTCACAACGTCGACGCCATGATTCCATGGCCGCGGCGATGGCTTCTTTAGGAGTCTGTTTCGACCACTGGAAAATCGCTGAAGCAATAGCAGCACGGCTGGTGAATGTGCGGCCACGGACAGTGTCTTTCATTGTTGGAAACAGCCAAAAGTCACTAGGAGCCAGGTCAGGTGAGTAGGGAGCATGAGAAATCACTTCAAAGTTGTTTTCACGAAGAAACTGTTGCGTAACGTTAGCCCGATGTGCGGGTGCGTTGTCTTGGTGAAACAGCACACGCGCAGCCTTTCCTGGACGTTTTTGTTGCAGTGCAGGAAAGAACTTGTTCTTCAAAACGTTTTCGTAGGATGCACCTGTCACCGTAGTGCCCTTTGGAATACAATGGGTAAGGATTACGCTCGCCCTGTCCCAGAACATGGACACCATAATTTTTTCAGCATTGGCGGTTACCCGAAATTTTTTTGGTGGCGGTGAATCTGTGTGCTTCCATTGAGCTGACTGGCGCTTTGTTTCTGGATTGAAAAATGGCATCCACGTCTCATCCATTGTCACAATCGACGAAAATAAAGTCCCATTCATGCCTTGGTTGCGCGTCAACATTGCTTGGCAACATGCCACACGAGCAGCCTCGTGGTCGTCCGTTAGCATTCGTGGCACCCACCTGGAGGGTACTTTTCGCATTTTCAGGTCGTCATGCAGGATTGTGTGCACAGAACCAACGGAAATGCTAACACTCGAGGCGATCTGTTCAATTCGGCGATCCCCCAAAACAAGTCTCTCCACTTTCTCGATCATGTTGTCAGACCAGCTTGTGCGAGCCCGAGGTTGTTTCGGTTTGTTGTCACACGATATTCTGCGTTCATTAAACTGTCGCACCCACGAACGCACTTTCGACACATCCATAACTCTATCACCACATGTCTCCTTCAACTGTCGATGAATTTCAATTGGTGTCACACCACGCAAATTCAGAAAACGAATGATTGCACGCTGTTCAAGTAAGGAAAGCGTAGCCATTTTAAGTATCTAAAACAGTTCTCATTCTCGACGCTGCCGCAACAATTTCATCTGCCGTACAGTGCTGCCATCTCTGTGACGTATTGACAACGAACGCACGCTCATTTTAAAACAATGCACATGCTTCTATCTCTTTCCAGTCTGGAGAAAAAAAATCGGAGGCCTTAGAACTTGAATGCACCTCGTATGTCTGGTGATTTTATAATATTAAGAGAAAAAAAGGAATGAATGATTATAATTAATTAAATTGACCGATAACAGAGAAAAGGTAAATCTTAATTAATACTCATGAATTAAAAAAAACTAGAAGTCTAAATTTATTTCAACTTGAGTATGTAAGAAACACATATCTTTGAACACATTTTCGTCTTGGCGAAAACAACAAAGGAGAAAAATAATCTCGAGGAAGAGATCTTTATATTTTATACACAAGTCAGTTTTTTTGTTAAAGAGGAACATGTGCATAATTACGTTGTATTCTTGAATAAATTTAATTGCTTAAAAAGAATTTAGCAAAGAAATTGAAAAGGAAATAACCAATAATGCTTTTAAATTAATTTAAAAATTGGCATAATGAATATGATTACTTAGTAACAAAAGAAAAAAAAAAGAAATTGAATATGTATGAAGAAAGATTAAATCTGAATATTTCAATTACGTACTGACAAGACTAATTTAAGTTTTTTTTGTTATACTCGCTACATACGTAATTTGCTAATTCAAATTTAAAATTCACCTAATATCTCTGTTCAATTGAGCCTTAGCTTGATGGTTCGTCTCCGTAGTGGATACGTAGCCTGGATTGCATTGCCTAATAGTCCTTTGTTCCCGCAGATGATGTTCTCCTACAGAAGGATGTGGATAAAGAAGGAAACGCGGATAGTTCCACGATTTGTAAGACTTCGATCGCTCATACAAAAAGAAACATCTGTTATAGAGATGCAGAAAAAAATAAAACGAATAAAAATTAAATGAATTTCAAAATTACATACCAGAATAATTCTAATGGTTTTTTTTTTGTTTTACACCACTGATAGGTCGTTAAAGGGGGAATCAAATCGTCTTCGGCACCATAATAATCCCCGTTTCGGGTGAATGGAAGCTACCAAACAATATCGTGTTACTTTAACAAATCCGTGTTTCAAGAAGTGCTCGGAATAAAAAAAAACGTCTTAAGATAACGCTAATTATGCCCTTAAATAAAGTACAAGTGATGTATGAAGAACAAGATGCGATTGATGATATATCTCGAACTAGATCTCGATGTCTCGCTTACATTGGCGCAATAAAATGTATACCGTACGACAATCAAAGTAGAGGTGAAGCAACAAAATAGTTATTTACGAACCAAGTGCGTGAAATCATATTTCGCGAATGAGTGACCAGTTTAAAGCGCGAGCCGTAGGCGAGCGCTTTATGGTCACGAATTCGCGAAATGTTTCACGCACGAAGTTTGTACAATATTTTTTGTGCGAGAACTATAAACAATAATAATATTTATATAAAATATAAATATAATTTCAAAATTTTTATATTAATAAGTGTTTTTAACATTATTATCAGTATCTGCCAGGATGGCCAGGCGGTCTAAGGCGCCGGACACAAGATTTACCTTGCCCGTTATACGGCTTCTCGAGCGTTCCGGTCCTCTCTGAGGGTGTGGGTTCAAATCCCACTTCCGACAATTTTTTTTTTAGTTTTCTATAAATTTAAAAAATATTTGTTGCTGTTTTGACATTGAATTACATACCTTCCAAATATAACAATTTCTATTTCATTTCCTTTTATTTTCATAGAAAAACAGCGAACTGGGTAGCATATTATTAAGGTTAGGGATTTATGATTTTGAAATGTCACTAAATTAATCAAGTTCCAGGAAGTACCAACTTTACTTTTACGCACTCGTGCTTAAAGTGACTTTTTACGCACGCAAATCGAATCGTGAAATGACAGGTTTTGATAAGCGAGTACAAAAAAAGCTATTACGCAATGATACCGATAGATATATGAACGGAGGCATATGAGCATACTGGTAGGTTCCAATGAACTGAACAAAATAAAATAAAACAGAACGTTGATTTGCGACAAAATAAATGAGTGTCTACGAACACGTAACAGTTTCCATTACGGAGCAATAGACAATATCCAAAGAGTCGCGACGCAGGTTCTAAACAGTATAAAGGAACTAAAGTTGTTACCAGAAATAGGAAAGGCGCTGGAGACGCTGTATGTATTCTCAAGGAGCATATTTTGAAAGAAATAATTTAAATTTAGATACGTGCAATAAAAAAACTTTAAAATAGATTATTATTACTTATAAGACACACCTCGTATGCCTAACAATCATTTTTCAAGTAACCCTCACCCAAGCAGGTAAAAACGCTACAAACTTACGCATCAGCTTGATACCAAATTTAAATTAAAAAGATCTTAGAATGCCTAAGAAAGATTGAAAAAATATTAAATATCTTTAGATGTGATAGAGACAACAATATCAAATGTAGTTTATTTTTAAAAGGTATCGACAAATTTTCAATTTAAAAACCGATTGCAAATTTCATTTATACTTGAATTATTCACGAAGCGTATACAAAACGGAATATTTTTGTAAACACAAAAGGCATCCGTTCTTGTTTCCTATAAAATGATGGCATATTCTGATAAAAATACCTACGCACACTGTTTATTCTGGCATGAGAAATTTCCTAATTATGAAGCGTCGCTGCTGTGACTGACGTTGTTTCCCATGTCAAAATTGTAGTTGTTCAGATTTTAATTAAATAGACCTTCTATGGAGCGACAGCAATACCAACGGACAAATCAAAAAAACAGAGACAAAGCAGAATTGGCCAGCGTAACACTAATTTGACAAAAGAAGAGGAAAATACTGATTTTGAGATTTTATATTTCATCTGAACGTCGATTGTTCTTATTTGATTTTTTACATAATATTTTTCGCATTCAGAATTTATTAAATTCATTATTAAATGTTTCGTACCAAATATAGATATATTCTAGAATATAGTAGATATATAATTTAAATTAGGAAGAAATTTTTAGCTATGTTATGAATATACGGTGTGCTATAGAAAAGGAAACACCCATTACTTCTTTAATTTTTAACATAAATATTCAAGAGGTGGATGTATGAAACACGTATAGCAATCGCCAATTAAGTTGGCGCGAGGAGGGGGTGCGCAGAAGCCGTTTTTAAAAACCTCCACCCCCACTACTCAAGTAATTGTCAGAATACATTTGTCATTGACGTTTGACGGAACATAATGTCTTTGCTAGGGAATCATAAGTGATACATGCTCAGAGGTTAGAATTATCTGACATTTGATGTAAAACCAAATATAAATCTCCCCACTACTTCTAATCCTGCGCGAACTTACCCCTCTACGCGCCAACTTAATTGGCGTTTGCTATACTTGATTAACATTTCAAACCAATTTTATAATGAAGACATTGATTAAATTTAAAACGAGGGATGTCTTTTTAGTTTTGTATACAACTTCATAGAGGGCGCCAGTAATAAAACGTCAGGTGTCAAAAACTCATCTCAATCTTTCGTTACCCTAAATCTAAAGTTTCATCAAGATGCTACAAGTGATTTAGTCATTGTGAAATTTTAAAATTTACAAGTTGGCCGAAAAATGGAATAGAGCCGAGAAAATGTTCGCGCAATAATTTTTTACAACTTTCGGAGAGGATTAACTCAAAAACATCTTGCTGAATTGGTTTCTGTTTTTGAAGATAAAACACCACGCCAATCGGCAATTTGACGTTGGTGCTGTGAATGTTAACGTGGACGCATCAGTATCAACGACGATCTCTGGACAGGTCCGCCAAGAACAGCAGTCGCCCAGAAAAACACTGATGCCGTGCGCCGCCTGATTAAGGAAGATAGACATGTTACATTTGTTGGATTTCAAAGTCCTCAATCCAAACGGTCCTACATGATGAACTGGCTGTGGGAAATTTAGTTTCCACTTGGATTTTGCATCTTTTAACCGAAGAGCAAAAGTCGGCTCGCGTTAATTGGTGTCGAAAAATTTTGAGCCACTCCAATAATGGAAACTCAAAAAACGTCTATAGCATCGTGAGTGGCGATGGATCGTGAATTTATTTCTATGAACCCGAAAATAAACGTCAGTCCGCTGTTTAGGTGTTTCAAGATAATGAGAATTCGACAAAAGTTATCCGTTCGCGAATGGTGTCAAAAAAAGATGGTCGCAACGCTTGTCTAAAAATCATGTCATTTAGCTACAATCCCTTTACAAGATCGATGAACGGTTAATGTGGATCGGTACACAACCATTTGTTTGCCATAAATATTCGCCATGCTCTGGGAAATTAACCCACAACGGCGAATTATCCTGCATCATAACAAAGCAAGTTCGCACACAGGTCGAAAGACAATTTAGTTTTTGGAGCAGCAAAATATCGAATTATTGGATCACTCTTTGCATAATTCCTACCTAAGTCATAACAATTATTTTACGTTCCCAAAGATCAAGAATGAATTGCGCGGTCGACGATTTCAGTCGTCGGAAGGAACAGTAGATGTCTTTAAAAGGACAATTTTGACTATTCCAACTGAAGACTTGAACAACTACTTTAACAATTGGTTTGAACGAATGCAGAAGTGCATCAATTTTTGTGGAAAATATTTTGAAAAGTAATAAAGCTGCTTGAGTTGATCCACTGTTTGATTTTATGGCTGTATACAACACTAAAAAGAAATCCTACGTCTGCCATAGCGTGCTACAAATCTATAACTACGTCAGGGATGCTATTGATGAAGTGATTGACATTCTCTTAGGCTATCTCGTCACAGGCATTACAAAGAAAATTTGAGAGTCTCCTACCGATAATATCCCACACATGGTCAACGGGGAAAATGTGATGGCCATTGTAAGATACTGTTTTGAACATGCTCAAAATAGCTCATTTAGTCTAGAATTATCTTATTGAAAAACAAGATTTTAAAGCATCCTAGGCTAGGGTAACATTGCACAGACATATTACCTATTATAATAAAGCGTAAAGGAGACCTACTGCTATCTGCGATAATTTCTCATGCCATAACTTAATTGAAAGACAAACTTTTTTTCCATAGGGAATTGTGGACGGTGATGTGGTCTTTTACCACTTCATCTTCTAGTCCTTTTCCAACAAAAATGCCTGCTGTTATATTCCATTTCTTGTTTCACTGAAATCGTATGCTGTATCAATGAAGTCGGTTACGCTGTTGCTCCAGTATGAGAGGTAGAACCAACCAAGGATGGTTAGAAAACATATCAAAACTTCCTATTTAATGATAATCGCTAAACATTTCATGTTTTGCAAACCATTGATTTGCAATTACTCTGAGGCAGGCAAAATAGTCTCTTAAAACTAGCAGCTAAAAGTGTTAACTCTGTAGTGTTCTGTGTCTTTTAGTCTTTGGGCTGGACGTTCTTAAAGCCATGTTCTATAATAACAGAGGACAGTATGTAGCCCCCTATTCAACCTTACGACAATTTTCTGAAAAGGCAATATTTCCTTTCACAAACCAATAATCCGTTCGATAAATTACATTTTTTCGCAAATTTAAGAGTTGCCCATCACAAGTCTCTGGCTGGATATAAACATTAGTACCTAGTTAAAATGCAATATTTAAAAATATTAAATATTTTTATGGTATGCCTATTATAATAAATTATATTCGTTCGAATAACAATTGTACTTAAATAGGATTCCGGGCTGAAAGCGTGTGCTTGACACTGCTTTCTTTTGGCCCGACGTTTCATCCACAATTACAATGGAAGTCTTCAGGGCTGACGGTTCCTAAATTTAAATTGCGCAACAATCGTGGAATGCGACCGCTGAAGTCTACAAGCGATATTAATAACCGTACTTAATTTACTCCTACTTTTAGAACTTCAATGTTAAAACCCCATATTTTTATTAAATATTACATATTTTTAATCTAATACGAGGGTAGTCTTTTATATTTTCCATATAGAGCTGGAATAAACGAGTAGGTAGCTTTAAAAACTTTATTATTTTTCGAAGTATTCTCCACGAAGATTAATGCACTTTTGCATTCACTCGAACCAACTCTGGAAGCAGTTACTCCACTCATTCGTTGATACAGTCGTTACGTTTTTGACTGTATCGACTGCTCCTTCTGACGACTGGAATTGATTTTCGGAAAGGTGAAGAAATCGTTGGGACTTAGTTTGAGACTCTACGGAGGATAGTTCAACAATTCGACGTTTTGTTGCGTAAAAAATTCAATTGACTTGCGAGCTGTCTGTGAAGTTGTATTGTCTTGGTGGAGGATGAATTGTCGTTGTGATTTGGTTTCTGGGGGCTCAGCGATAACTTGTGGCAAACAAGTGGTTATATACCAATCGGCAATAACGGTTCTTTGATCTTGTAGAGAAATTGTTGCTACATGACCTGCTTTCAAGACAAATGTCGCGACCATCTTTTTGGAGACACTTCGTGAACGGATGACTTTTGTCGGCTTTTCTTCGCCTTGGAACACCCAAACGGATGACTCTCATTTATTTTTTGACTCGTATGAGCAAATTCATGATTCAACATCACTCACGATGTTGTCTGCGTTTTGAGAGTTTCTTACGTTGAAGCGGTATAGATTTTTTGACACCAATTTATCCTAGCTGTTTTCTGTTCTTCGGTATTGCGGCATACAATGGGAAACTAGTTCTTTACAAACAATGCTTCATGCAAATTTTTTGAATTGAGATCCTGGAAATCTCCAATGATGCTTCAATTTCGCGACATTGTTGACTGATGTGTTACTTCATTACAGAAAACAGAAACCAATTCAGCGAGACAGTATTGTTGAGGTAATTGTCTTCGAAATTTATAAAAAAATATTCGGCGAAAATTTTTACTGTTTAAATCCATTTTTCGACTAACTTGCCAACTTTTGTACAACAGTTCGTTGTAACTGCAACACACATATCACACTGAAACTTTGGATTTAGGTTAAATAAGAAGATGGAGGTTAATTTTTAGTACTGACATTTACTTAGTGACGCCGTCTATGTCCCAGTATGCAAAACATAAAAAAAGACATTTCTCGTAGTGTCGGCGATATTTGTTTTTTACAGTAGTGGAATAATTTTCTTTATTTGATCAGAATATATTGAAAATCGATCTCTTACAAAATGAAGTGAAGGTGCTTCTTTCACTTTTTGATATAAACCGATATAGGAATATTTCAGAATCCAAACTTTTATTTACTGCTGAGATATTAAATTTCGATAATTTTATTAAAAATCGTTTAATTTTTTATTTTATTAATAAGAAAAATTCTTTGTAACTACTGCGTTTTTGTTTAAATTTTCTACGTATAAGAAATACCTACGGTATTTTCAGTTTTTCATTGTACTTGATACAATGCCATCATCTTTTCAAATAAATTGCTGCTGCAACACGATATATTTTATTACTGCGCTTAATCTCTTCCATACAATTACCTTCATTTGTTGCTAGAGTACCTAAGTATATAAATTGTTTGACAACTTAGCGCTATCTAATTTATAATACCTATGTGTGGTTTATTTTTCTATTCCAGTTCACATGTTTGTGCTTTTTTATAATTTGTTATAGTTCTTGGTTATATTTCATAAATCATCTACATTACACAAATTGTTTATTGTTTATTTAATAGAAATGTAGCCATTTTTCAAATGCGCCATTTACATTAAAAGTACAGAAAATTTCAACTGTAATTTGTCTGATCTTAGACTCACCAAATTGTATATTGTGCTTAAATTGTATTTTAGTTAAACTCTTTTTGCATGAATAAATTACGATCGGGTTATGTTTGTTGGGGAATAATTACATACCAAAAATTGAAAAACATATTTCGAGATTTTTCGTTTATTTATATTTTATTAGAAATTTTTTATTCACTTAAAAGCCACGGTCTCCGATTTTTCAATTAAATTCTTTATTATTAGAAGGAAATATACAAAGTTAGCAGTTTAGCGAACTTAGCAACGAATACATCAATTACATAGGCTGGCAAAACATGTTTTTTAAAGTTGTTTGTATTTTAATAGCTGATTAATATGTATTTTCCAGTGCTGCTTTAAAAAATGAAAGCCATTTTTTTGTATTACGTATTGCGTCAAGTTATGTCGCAGAACAGAGACGTACTTTGGGTAAAAAACTGAAGTTACCACTATTTTTACATTTGTTCTTAAGGTTCTAGATTTTATTAAACATAGTTTACATTTAAACAACAGAATTTTGAAAGGCTGATGACTCATTGCATACTATTTGTATTTTTAAATAGTTTTTAATTTTATTTATATAATTGGAAAACAAACGGGTGGTGATGTATAAAATACGAAATATATTTTTATTTGTTCATTTTGTAGTTCAAGTTGAGTAAAGGAGTATTAATATTAACTAGCAATACTGTCTTAAGGTTCTCTTCCGTAAAATTTGTTCTCTTTGAATGAAATCCGTCTTTGTAGATAGAAAACGCCCTTTCTACATCGCAACTGGTTATAGCTGCATACTGGAAATATTCCTTTGTTTCAGCGTATTTAGCAGTTAGATTTCGAGGCATTGTCCCCATACACAATTTCCATAATGTTATTAAATCTGGAATTCTATTAAAAACTGCATCTAACTTTTGCCGAACGCCACATCCGAAGTCACTTGGAATATTTTTCAAATTATTAGTAGCCACATCTAATGTGGTTAATCCATCATTTAATTTGAGATTTTGATTTTGATTTTTGAAATAAGTGATTAGTTTAGGCAAATTTCTAAAGTGTTCATGAAGAAAGTATAACTGCTTTTTTAAATTTGGAATTTGTATTAGCTCCTTGCACCCAGAAATACCTCGAGCATCGTCATTTAAACATGTAACGAAATTTCGTAAACTATCGAAATTATCTGCATAAAAACTAGTAGCTTTCAACCATGTTCCCTATCTAGGTATTGCTGGAGAGGGAGGCAGTGACAAAGATTGAAGTTTCTCTCTGTAAAGAGCTACTCTCAATGGTGCTTTTCTGAAAACTTTTTTAAAAGCAGATATAAGTCTATCAACTTCCGGAAAGGTGCCTCTAATATATTCACAGATTCTGTAGAGAGCATGTGCTACACAAGTAATATACAGCATATTAAGATATGTGTCTGCCTGTTTTTAACAAATATGCAGCACTGTCACTGAAAAATAAAAGTATTTTTTCTTTGCATCTGTCGTCCTAGTTTGGTGCATACTTTCGTAAATGGTTTTAGCTACTCTTTCCGCATCAACAGTATCAACACATAACTTTTGTTGCTACTACATATGCGTTATATGGAATAGTTGGACGTAAAGCACCAGCTATAACATTTACCACACAGCGTCCTAATATATTGACAGTTCCGTCGTGAATTATAAAAATTGCAGAAGCTTCGATCTACGTCCATGAAGAAAGGAATTTCACTGTAATATTGAAGAAATTGCATCACAATTAAACTACAAAGAAACAGATGAGCAGTTAACCGAATGAATAGTTATATTCAATAACTGCGATGTTATAGACTATTTATATGATCCATCGTAATTTCGGCCTCATGCGTCCGTTATCAAGTTATTAGTAACATCCATATAATTATATGTATGTAGCTATTAATTGTAATCTTTTACCATCTTATTATGTAATGTTCTTGTTATATATTATGTAATAGTACTTATTTTTTATGTATAAATGTAATTTAAACTACTTTTATTTGTTTTACTACTATTTTCTTGTTTTCCAGTAAGCGGAATACATAAAAAATAAAGTATATAAATGCATAAATGGTAAAATTGAAGCATATATTTGACATATTTTTGGGATGAACGTGATACATTTATGCTCATATTTAAAGCATTTTTTTGTGCATAAAAAATCCGAACTTTAGTAATCAGCGCTAAAAATCACTGATTATACTCGTATTTGAGACAATTTTTTTGTCGCAGGCCTGTGTTATTTATCGGGGGTATCAGAAAATATAGGAACTAAATTTTATACTTAGTAAAGTTACGAACAAAGAAAATGTTTTAAGTTTACCTTGAACTTGATTTTTATTACGACTCTTAGTGATACATTTATAAAAAAAACAGCAATGTTTGCCTGCATGTCTTAAAATTTTGGCAACCGCTACATATATTTTACGTATTTGTTTTTCTTTTATTTTAAAGTTGTACATAATTTTTAGAAAATTGTGGGCGTGTGAAATCTTAGTTTCTAAATTATTTTTCAATTTACTCTTATACTGTCATCGAATCATATACACGAACGTATGGGCGGACAACACTGAAAGGCCAAAAGTAAATTTATAGGAAGCAATATTGAAAGAAAAGCTCTTTTTCTGCAGTACTTATTTGGTAGATGAAATTAGAGATTTGTATTATATTCCTTCAAAATACAGTATAACTTGCAATAACAAACGCACACAAGTGATCTTATAAAATATATATTTATAGATGTCCGTTATTGAATTGATTCGGCATTTACTTGATGAAGATCCATAATTAAGAATAGAAATAAAACTACGGTTTTAATCTTCACTTTTAATCATTACTCGTAAAACGACAATTGTTTCGTCAACACAGTGGCTTCCTCAGGTGTTTACATCTAAACAGTACGTTACAAACTAAATTAAAAATAAATAATATATCTATAAAATCAAGAAGGATGGTATTTAAAATATTTTTAAAGAAATCTATGAATTACAAGTATTGAAAGAATGTGGCGAATCTGGTCGGCCCTAACTGTATATTATAGGGTACTAAACGTGTTTACGCATAAATTTGTTTAATAACCTACATATATATTTGTATTATCGTCTAAACAGATTTAAAGTAAATAAATTTAATAAAGGCGAGTTATTTAAATCTAATTTATCATTTAATAAAATTTGTGCCTGTTTTAATTTATTGATTTCTAAACTTTCCAGTAAATTTAATTTCTTGCCTTTATTTTCTAAATGCAGAATTTCAAAATCTTTATCGAAAGTGTGGTTTTCTTCTAATAGATGATTCGCAAAAGTAGAATCTTGTTTTTTATTTTTAAGCGAAGAACAATGCTCGGCAATGCGTTTTTCAAACGACTTCCTGTTTGACCGACATATATCTTACCGCATCCACACATTAACTTATAGACTCCGGATTTATTATTTTTGTCTGTTTTATCTTTATTGTTTTTGATGTGCTTGGATAACTTATTATTAGTTTTGAAAACCGTGTTAATATTAAGTTTTTTTAAATCAATTGAAATATGCTTATTAGGTGTCCCAGCGTTCGGAATACACTCCTGAAAGACAACTACTATTTCTAGCTTATTGTTAATTATAGGCATCTTAAAATATTTTGAAACATACGATATGTATAAACATTCTAGTACTTATTTGAAATAATCTTTAGTTGTAATTTATTTAGCATTTTTTATTTTATTGTTAAATGTTTCTGTAGAGCTTGAGAAATATTCTTAGCGATGTTAAAACTGCTAGAGCTCAAACGATAATTTTCACGAGCTTTTAGCAGTTTATGAGTTTCTCAAATATTTGCTACATTAATTACAACATTGTTCTCAATAGGAAAGTTTTTGTCATTGAACATCAAATAGGTGTGGTTATCATTAGGCTTCCTAAATATAAATAGCATCGTATTGATTTTTTGAAAACTCATTGTCAGACTATTAGTCTCAAATCACTCGCCAAGGCGACGGAAGTAGTCTCTGCCGACTTCTGAAATAATTTTGAAGGTATTATTAGGTAATAATAATGTGGTATCATCAGCATAATTATGTAATAAATGCCGATTATCATTAAAAGGTGTATCATATATGTCATCTAAAAACATCAAAAAAAGCAAAGGTCCCAATATGCTACCCTGCGGTACCCCATTAAAGATCGGTAGCTAGCCCGATGACGCGATATTACCGCCTACAGAGATAGACTTACTCTCTACCCCCGATCCTACAAATATGCACCAAACCACGAAAAAGCGACACCCCTCACCCCAAGCAACTCCAACTTACTCAAAAGTAGATCATGATGAATGCCCTGGTCAGATCCAATAAAATACCACAGGCACTCGGTCTGTTCTCTAGCGCATCCAAAATACGTTTGGTGAAGGAGTACAAAGCAGTTTCAATGCCTCTAGATTTAACAAAGCCATGTTGGCTGTTATTTATCAAGTTAAATTTGTCAAGGAAGCTAGTTAAACGACGATCAACCACAATCTCAAATTTATTAAAAAAGGAGGTAAGGAGGTAATAATAAGGAGGTAACCGATCTGTTGTTATGAAAACCATTGAGATCACCCTTTTTAAAAAAATGGAATCAAGTCCGTATGCTTCAAAGATTCATCGAAAAAGCGATTACGCATGCATGTAAGAAGTATCTGTTTTGTGAACAGGAATTTGAACATGAACAAAGTTATTGTCATTAGTTTAACAATACCCTTAATGATGCCAATTTGAATTTTACATTTTTCTCTAATGCAGCGTGGTTTAACTTGTCAGGTTTTGTTATGGTGTTCAGATTAGAATTAGCAGAAGGAGGAATATAAGGACATATTTTCTTGGATGGTACGATAAATGTTGATTCTTATAGAGAAACGTTTTCTTTTAGAGCTCCTTATTAATGAGTTGCATGATGATGAAATAAGAAATGTGTCTTCCCAGCAAGATGAAGTTTCGACCTGTACTGCACAAACTGCGATTAATTATCTGGAACAATTTTATGACAGCAGACTCTAAAGAATTGATTTGTAGCCGGATAATTTACCAGTCCTTAGATTTTTCTAGTTGGGACATTTAAAAGATACTCCGGTTCAAAACCGACTTCATAATTTATATGATTTGGAAGCGGCGATTAAAAAAATCCGTAAATAGTATCTCCTAGGGTGATGTCGACTAATGTATTTAATAGTATGAGAGTATGTACAAATCCCACTTTTGAAGTGGATGTAGGTCATTTTAAATATTTCTTACATTTCATATTACTTGAAATGTGCAATACGTTGTTTTTTAAACCTTTGTTTTAAGTAAGGTTTAATCGTTGTTTTAAGTAAAATACGTTTTTTTAATGACCCACGACTGTAATATTTTGCAAATGACGACCTGAAACTATTTTTTGAAATGTATTAATAAAAGTATAAAATAGAAAATGTTTTTGGGTTCCTGAATTGTTAACTGAACAACTTACATACAATATTATGACAGGTTAATGTCGGTACATTCATCACCATCTATCAAAAGTGACAAATGTCAAGAAAAGTAAATAATAATCCAATAATATATTGATGCCAACTTAAGTATTCTATTGACAAGTACGGACACTTGATATGCTCGCTCGTTTTTACAACACACCTAATATACTATATTTTTAATTATTTTCGTAGCACGGATTTTCTTTACATTTACTATTATCTAACTTAATAATGCTACATCTTTTAGGTTCTGTTAGACACTTTTATGCTAAGTTAGTTTTATTTTCCTTATTTGCTTATTAAAACTTTCAAAAACAAACTTTAAGGTTAAATTAGTTCGAATTTGTTCATCGCACAATTTAGCTACAGCGCATGTTAAACTTCATATTTAATTCTAATAGTTTAAAAGTTTTAACAGAAAGTTTTTAATTCTTACAATAAAACACGAGGAAGCGGATATCGAATTAGGAAACTGTTTAGTTTTTTTTTATGTATTTCGTCATTTATCATTTATAGAAGCAAGAAATATTAAAAATAAAGAGAGGCAGTTTCATTTGAACGACGTTTCGCTATTAATGTGATCCAATCTTCGGATTTCCGGGTGACAACTTGCCATTGCAAAAAAAAGAGAAACGCCAGCATCTAAGCCATTTAATCCCTTAGACCGATCCCGTAAATTTGACGCCATGTCCCGAGGGATCCAGGAAAAACGTTTTACGCTTAGTAACAGTGCGACACAGATACCTATGTTGTATCTCCCGTATTTCATGTAGTAATATATATATTTTTGTATGTGTATCAGATACGTAGTTTAATACTTTGAGATTATATACACTTATGTCTTTACACAATATATGCGACTATTTTATATTACCTGGGAGCTTTGGCTAGAAAGGTCATATAACGTTATGACAACATAAACAGCATTGGCTCACCGTTAAAAGTTACTACACTTCTAGCAAAGTAAACACAAAATGTAAAAATGCATTCTCTATATTTTGCGAAATTAAATCTTTTTCTAAAACTAAGTACTATTGATTCGTTAAAGGTGTGTTTTTTGTAATGTTCTATTAGGGTATTCCAGAAAATAATATAGCAGAGCCGTTAAGGAGCACCACTAGTGTGAAACTTTCAAAGATCGATTTTTTTTTGCAATTTTCGGTAGTTTATATAAGTTTATATAAGTATGTATCTCAAATATTTTTTGGGATACATTTGATCATTTGATTTCGACCGATGATAGCCCAAACCATGTGAACCGTCCGGAAGGCGCTGAGAACTGGTGCGCTTATCACCGGGCAGAGGCGGAAGGATTAGACTTGACTAATTTCAAGCACAATTATCAGCCACTTGATCTAAAGGTTCAAAAAATTCTGAAGCCAATATACGAGGACTTGACTAGATGTGAGTTACTCGACAGATGTAAGCGAAATAATATATAAGATAATAACGAAAGTTATAATGGTTTGCTGTGGCATTTAGCACCGAAACATCTTCACAATGGCTTTAAAACCATAGAATTATCGAATTACCTTGCTGTTGCCATTTTCAATGATGGGTTTTCTTCAGATTTGAGAATGTTAAGATAATGGGAGCAATAATTGGACATTCCGCATGAGACTATTCCGCTGAAAGAGACCAAACGAGGCTACGCGTACCTGAACATCGTCACCTGGCTGCCTCAAAGGGCAATCGTTTAGCTTTCAGGAATGCTTCAACATCCAAGCAGGCACATTTCAAAGAAGTGGAAGATGAATTATATAGCCCTGGTATAGCAGACTAGATTTAGGTATGATATTAATCGATTTATAAGAACAAAATCACTACTTATATAATACAAAGGTATTTTTAATAATATAAAATATTATTAAAAATCTGGTGTGAAGAAGTGGTGGGGTTTACCTACTCATGTGTGTTTCAATTATTCTGATACACTACTTATATCTTTAAACGCGTTTTTCTCAAAACTACGTTTTTCAAATTTGCTGCAATTCTAACTCGACAAAAAAACATCCGATCGATTTGAATTTTGTTTTATCTTATTTAGTACTTGTTTCTCTATACAATGACCCTATAATTTATTGATTGCATAGAAATTGTAATTTTGGCATGTCGACAATCATCAGATTTTTGAGAGAAATCTAGACTTCTTTTCCAAATTCTGCTATTTTTTAAATTTCATTACATATATATATATATATATATATATATATATATATATAGGTTGTTCCCTGAGGTAACCGACAAACTTACACAATGTGTTCTAGAGGTGATTCTGAACAAAAAAGTTCCTATACATTTTGCTTAATTTCTTTTTCGTTCTTTAGATTTCAACAAAATAGAAAACTGTTTCAGTAATGCATTTAATCATGAAATTACATAACAAGCTAATAAACTAATATTATAACAAATGCTCGAAATGTTCGCCTCATCTTTCTGAACATGTTGCTAGTCTTTGGGCCATATTCTGTTGCCAGTTAATATCTGCAAGTTAATTTCGTAGGGAATCTACTCCTGTAATTATTCTTTAGAACAATTTATCTCGCGTATTTGGCTTACCGTTATGGTAAACACGATTTTTTAGACAACCCCAAAAGAAAAAGTGCAATGGCGAAAGGTCAGGAGAACGTGCAGGCCATAGTACAGGGCCCCCTCTGCCTATCCACCATCCAGGAAAATTTTGATTTAGAAAGTCAATAACTTGCCTACTAAAATGCGGTGGAGCGCCGTCATGTTGATAAAACATGCCGCGTCGAGTTTCCAGTGGAACATTTTCCAATAATATCGGCAAAGTATCTTCTAAGAAATTCCTATAATAATTTGCCGTAAGATTTTCTTAGATAAAATGTGGCCCAATAATGTCATTGTTTGATAACCCACACCATATATTTACAGAAAAACGATGTTGGTGATTAACCAAATCTTATTAAGAAAATCTAACTCTCTTTCAACAAGTGAATTTGGAGAAGATCTCGTCTCTCTCCAACACTGAAAGATATTAGAAAATGTCGTATGGCGAGGAACTGCACAATTTGGAAAACGTTGGCGATATTCTTGCACTGCAGCACGTCCGCTTCCATCACAATACCCACACACAAACACCATGTCAGCGTATTCCGTATTAGTGTACGTTCTAGGCATTGTTACTGATAATATTTTGACAGTTAACACTTATAGATAAATGGCATAAATAACTATAGATTATTTGTCATTTTATAAAATGACTAGCAACATGTTCAGAAAGAAGAGGCGAACATTTCGAGCAATTGTTATAATATTAGTTTATTAGTTTGTTATGTAATTTCATTATTAAATACATTACTGAAACAGTTTTCTTATTTTGTTGAAATCTAAAGAACGAAAAAGGAATTAAGCAAAGTGTATATGAACTTTTTTGTTTAAAATCACCTCCAGAATTCACTATGTAAGTTTGTTGGTTACCTCAGGGAACAGCCTGTATATATATAGTAGATTAAATTAGTCGGCGATTTAAGGTCTGGTTTACTTTGACATGTATATATTTAAAACAATCATACATGTTTCGACACATAGTGTCCTTTTCAAAGAAATTTAAAATATAAATGATAGTATAATAATGGCAAACTTATACATCTGTAGTTGTCATGGATAAAATTAAAATATTCAAAGATACATTCAAGTTAATAATAATAATTCATGGTCCAGAACACTAGACAGAAAAACGTCAATTACGGGGGATTGGTAGGACTTGAGTTATTATTATGTCTGCGCCCATGGAGCGACGTAAGATTTTAAGCTGTCGGCATTCGCCTTGAACGAGAAGGAAATATTAATATTACTAAGTTTATATGTTGTAGCTATATCATATTTTTTTAAAGTACACTTAATTTTTTCTCATAATTGTGGAACATATGGAATCGTGATATATGTTGTGTCATTGATTAAATTTTTATTGGTGTCTGCAGTGTTGTATATTTGGTGAATTCTTTTTTTAATTGTTTGGTCTATAAGTTGTGGTGGATAATTATTATCTGTTAAGATTGTTTTAATTTTCTTGATGTTATCTTTTCTGTATTGATTGTGTGATAGTTTTGCTGCTCTATCAGTCAGATCATTTATAATCATTTTGTCGTATACTGTAGGTACATTTGAGTGGTAATTCATATATCGAAAAGAAGCTGTGGGTTCGTTGTACAAATTTGAATAAATAATACCCTGTCTATCATAGGTTAAAGAAATATCAAGAAAATTAATACTGTTCTTAATTTCTTCTTCAATTGTGAATTTTAATTTGTTGTGAAAATAGTTGAATTTATTTAAAAGATAGTTTATCTTATTTATTGGTACACATGTTATGATATTGTCCACATATATTTAAAAATAAATGGGGTTGAAGTCTATGAATGATTAATATTAAGCAAGAGAAAAATTCAATTAACAACAGAAGTTATATAAAAAATCTAAGTAGTATATACTATAATCCTATAAAATAATGATCTACAATTTACCATCATGAATATATGTTAAATATCTGTACACTGGCTGGTCATCCTGGCAGTTCCGTGTTTAGATTTAGACTGAGCTGTCCAAGTAGGTTCTGGTGGTTTTCCTTCTCGTTCAAGGCGAATGCCAACAGCTTAAAATCTTAAGTCGCTCCACGAGCGCAGACATAATAATAACTCATGGCTTGCCAATCCCCCGTAATTGACGTTTTGCTCTCTAGTGTTCTGAACCATGAATTATTATTATTAAACTTGTATGTATCTTTGAATATTTTGATTTGATCCATGACAACTACAGATATATAAGTTTGACATTTATATACTGTCATTTATATTTTAAATTTCTTTGAAAAAGGCACTATGTTTCAAAACATGTAAGATTGTTTTAAATATATACATATCAAAGTAAACCAGAACTTAAATCGCAGACTAATTTAATTCACTATAACATACAAAGGTCAAGAAATAATTACATATATATGTTTTATATATACTTGTGTCAACAACATAAGATGTTAAAACTTAAGCCCTACTTAGTTCAATACACCCAATATTTTAAGAATTTCCTAAATTCTAAATAACATAAAACTATTCCTCAATATTTCTTGGCAGCAAAATATAATTTATTGATTATTAGGTAAGAAAATTATAGTCTTTAATTATTTGTACCTATTAAATGCATATGATAACATTTAATAACTGAAAAAAAACAGCACCATTTAATTGATATAAAGAAAGTACAATAAATGGAACAAAGAGGAAACATTTTCTCTCTAGTATGTTCGTGTGCATATTAAGTCATTGCGTTGGGTAAAGTGTGGCGTTGGAATGTTACTACCCGTGTTTGTCACGTTTTCCGTATTCCGGATATAAATCCGAGTGGCGTAATCTTCGGGAATTTTATGCTCGAACGCAGATGTGATAATTAAATGGGTCCCGATGGGGTTGGCAACAGCGGTAGGGAGGATAGTTGAACTCAAGCGAAAGTAAACATTGTGCCAGAGCAGAGTGAACCAATTTTGATGGTATCATATAATGAAGTTTTTCCACGGTGACACACTTAAAGAAAACTAGTTACGTGTTTACTCTACAGTTAGTTAATATACCGTTGATAGTTTAAAATATTTAAGAATGTGAGGAAATTGCTTAAATTTACATATTTAATGTACGAAATACTACGCCAGATGCAAAACATACAGAAAATGTACTTAAATATTCAACAACTCAAAGGATTTACTTAATATCCTGATTCTAATCGAAGTATTAGATAACAATTAACTATCCTCGGTTGTTAAAAGAATTATGGGTGATCTTAAGTTTAGAGTATATGATGAGAAATGATGTACCTTGTACTCGGAAAAATATTTAGATTTTTAAAACATTTTATTGAAGTACGATATTATCAGAAATTACACATAAACCTAAAGTATTCAGTCATTTATTTTAACATCCATTCTGCTTGATTAATTGCTACTAACGTTCAAGTGAAATTATTATATATTGATATATTCTTAGCCTACTATTGAAACAATTTAAAGTTTGGTAATATTTTATTATTCAATATAGTCTCCTCTTAAATTAATAAAGTTAACACAGCCATCCTGCAACGCCTTTAATCCTTCTAAAGAAAAGATTCTTCTTGGTCTGCAAACCAGCCCTCCACAGCTTCTATTACCTCTTCGTTACACAAAAATTGATGTCGTTTTAAACTTTTTTCCAATCGAGAGAACAGATAATAGTTTTATGGGTTAAGTCTGGGAAATAGGGCCGTTGTTCCAGTAATTCGAACCCCAGATCCAGAATTGTATTCATGGGAATGCGCGATTTGTGTGCCGGGGCATTGTCCTGCATAAACAACACACCTTTAGCTAACATGTCATGTTTTGTTTCCTTAATTTTCTCCCTCAAGGTGGCTAATTATTATATAACAATCTCCAGTAATGGTCTGAGCCTTTTTTAGGTAGTCGATCATGGTTATTCCATGGATATCCCAAAAAAACTGAAATAAGAACGTTTCCAGCGAAACTTCTTATGCCTTGGAAAACCATGATGCTTCCACTCCATACATTGTTGTTTTGCTTCTCTGTCGTAAAAATGGACCCATGTTTCATCCATAGTCACAAGATGGTTCAAAAAATCTGTATCTCTTTCAAAATGGGCACAGATTAACCGTGATGCTTTCACTCTTGCTTGTTTGTGTTCGGCGTTCAAGCATTTAGGAATCAATTCAACAGAAATATTTTTCATATTTAAATCGATGTGAACTGTATGATGCACGCATCCATATGAAATCTTTAATGCCTCAGCTATATTTTTCAACTTAATTCGACGGTCTGATAATATCATGCCCTGAATTGTGTCAATATTTTCAGGGATGGCCACCGAAATCTATCTTCCTGGTAGCTTCTCATCTTCAATGGAAGGTTTTCTCTTTTGAATGACGTAATCCAATTTTTGACAGTCACCTATGATGGGCATTGATCGCCATGTATGATAAGCATATCTTCGTAAATTTCCTTGGCACTTAACCTCTTCGAAATACAAGTATTTGATGATGCCTCGATGCTCCAATTTATCGATTTTCGCATTTGCATTCGACTTGCTTTCTTTCAAAATTTACTGCATAGCAATACTTCAACCTCTTAACATAAGATTTTACAGTGACACTTTTAAAATATCATATTTTTTACCATTATAATACCCCCTCGTACCTCGTATGTAAAAGCCTTGCGATTTGTGCTGGAAGCAGTCACCTAGGTGCCTTTGAATGCTGTTTGATAATCTTTTACAGTACGAATGATTTTGAAACGACCGAAACGTATCATAATTTAACTTTGCTAGGTCCTGCGAAGGATGCTGCATGATTCTATACAAAAAATTTGTCTTTCTTCAATCAGCAAATCAGCAAAGCAGAGTAGTTTAACGTAGTTGTAACGAAAGACCGCAATCTTTCTATTTACGAATTATTACTGTATCTATAATGCTGCCATTTGTTTAAGAGAGTACAGCATTATTTTCATTGATGATTTGACCACGTGCAGGTATATCGTAAGACACTACACTTTCTCAATCTTACAAAACAATTAACAATATTAGATCAGGAAGCAAACTGCTTTGGTTACTTTTAAAATATGCACAATCAAAACAAATTTTGGTTTAGATGTTAAATACTGTATAACCTACCAAATATATATGATGACTTTAATGAAGTCAAGATTTATTATTGTTAATTAACAACGATTAATTTTAGTTGTTTTAATAATTATTTCTTACTTTTATAAATATAATTTCCAGGTTCAATATTATTAGTAAAATATGTATAAATCATAATTGCAAATAGAATTTACTTCTCTTGAACTTTGCCACTAACATTTTTTCCACTGATAATTAGCAAACAAAACGACTTTGTCACTTTTGAGTTTTGGGTTATTTCGTTGAAAATCAAACCAAAAAATTTAATAGATACATTTTCTTTCTTATATTTTTAGATTTTATATTAGATTGTTAAAGTTTCGTAGCTGAAAATATACGAAAAATGCGGATATTATTTAATATCTTGGCTAGATTTTTCAGCACAAGAATCGGTAAATATCCCAAAATTCCAAAGTGGAGTATAGTCGGTAGTATTACCAACAAATTTCAAGTAAAATAAATTCTACTTGCTTCTAAGGTTTATATACGAAGGGTCGTCTTTATATTCCCGGACTAGGTATGAAATAGAAGTTTCGAACAGCAATAAAAATTTCTTTTCAATAAGCCCCCTTGCTTTTGTATACAAGTATTGCATCGTTTTAACAACATCTCTAATCCATTATAAAAAATACCTTTGGTTTGTCTGCAAAATATATTTCAACGGCCGCTATAAGTTCGTCATCGTGCATAAATTTTGTTACGCTTAGAGTTGTTACCTTTTGAGATTAGAAAACAAAATATAGTCGCACGGAGCGAGATCTGGACTATAAGGTGGATGGTCTATTTCTGTGAAGCCACATTCGACAACGCCAGCTTTTGAAAGTCTTTGTTTGTGGACTAGTGCATTATCGTGAAGCAACAGGACACCTTGCGTCAGTTTTCCGTGCCTTTTCGCTTTAATAGAATCTCTTAGGCGATGCATTAATCTTGTGTAGTACTCTCCTATTATCGTACTACACTTGCATGGATAATCAATCATTAGTATGCCCTGACAATCCCAAAAAATCGTTGCCATTATTTTTCCGGCGGAAGGGGTGACCTTAAACTTCTTGAGGGGGGGGGGGGGGAGACTAGAACTCTTAATATGCCACTGCATTGATTCTTGTTTTGACTCACGGTCAAAATGATGGACCCAAGTCTCATCTGCGGTGACAAGTCGATTGATAATTAAACCTGGTTCGTCTCCATGACACGCCAAAAATTGTTCACACGTCTCCATCCGCACACGCATTTGGAATAGCGAAAGCATTCGCGGAACCCATCTGGCACTAACTTTTGTCATTCCAATATATTCGTGTAGAATTCTGAAAACCGTGCTTTCTGAAACTCTTAATGAAGCTGCTAATTGCCGCTTCTTTAATCTTGCATCTTCCAGTATCAAACAGTTGGTTTTTTCAATAACATCGGGGTTCATCACCTCAACAGGCCGACCAGGACGGGGATCATCATCCAGTGATTCTCGGTCATGTTTAAACAATTTTGACCACCCGCCAATAGTCAACTTTGAAGGACAATCTTCCTCGTATAGAGATAACATTTCTTCACGAATAATTTTTGGAGATTTTCCTTGTTTTGTCAAGAATTTTATAACTGCTCGATACATTTTTATACGTGACAACAACACAAACTGACTGATATTATAACTAATGCTGCTACAATTGTTTTGTACATTGTCAAAGTCGTTGCCAAGGCATGTGTGATAATAAAACACTATAATGAAAAATTATAGTCCGGGAATATTAAAACGACCCCTCGTATTTTGCTAATAATACTGAACCTGGAAATCATTTGTGAAAGTAAAGAACAATTTTCAAGTCAACTTAAAGTCATCTTTATACACTGAAAATGTTTACAATACATGGAAATATGTATTGAATGATAATGTCTTGCGCTCTGTCAAATCTAGAACAAAAATAATTGCATCTAGGTTTCCGGACGGGAACTACGTACTTGTCACTGCTTCCCTCTTGGCCGTTGTTCCGGTCACTATTGCAAGGAATACCTTCAGAGCTGCTGTTGCTGTTGCTTCACTCATGAAGGTCTGTTAGTTTAGGACGAGGTTATACTAGGGAAACAGAAATTTTTAGAAAATCAAACAAGGATTAGTTAAAAAAAAATCAAATTATGTTAGGGTTTTTCATAATATTCCCCTTAACATCAATAAATTTTTGCATTCGATGAAACCAGTCTTTAAAGCAAGGATTGCCACTATTCCTGAGATACATAAGAAGCCAGGATTTCATAATGTTGCAATGCTCCATCTGATGACATAAAAGTGATTCCACACATATTATCTTAAATTTTTGGAAAGGAAAACCTGTATGGTAGAAGGTCCATGGTGCTGACGCTTAGGGCATCTAGATACTAAGTTGTTAGTTTTGCTTTACACAACGTTGCGCTAACATGGTGTAAAATTGTTTTTCCTTTTGGGCGTTTTTCAAGAAACTTTTCAAAAATTTGTGATGAACAGACATTTGTGTTCCAATCGGCAGTAACTGTATTGTCTATTGTTATAGTAACAATATGGCCTTCTTAAAGTTAGCAACTATTTTTTTGCCAACATGCGAATTTGTCGGACTTTTGTAGGCTTAGGTTCTGTTCGAAATATTCGTTAGCCGATTGACTGCTTTTTCAGGCTCATAGGAATAAATCCATGATTCATCACCAATAATGATATTCTAAACCGAATTCGAAATGCCGCCTTGTAATATTTCCAAAATAATTTGGCAAAATTCAATGCCTCGTTCTTTTTGATCGCGATTCAGTCGATGTAGAATTATCGACAACAAAGTTTTCTCAAAACCTAACTGTTGATGTAAAACGTTTTGGACTTAACTCATATCAATTCCTAATGTCACCCGAATAAATTCATGTGATGTCCATCGATCTTCCTCAAGCATTGCTCGAATAGCTGAAATATTCTCGTCAGTAACAGCAGTTCTTGGGTATTCTTCACGAAATTCATTACTAAGAAAAAAGCGATCTCTTTTGAATTCATTGCACCAAATATAAATTGTTGCCTTAGATTGGTCTTCTTCGCCAAATGCATTTCTAAGTCGATAAAATAATAAAAACTCATAACCCCGACATATTCTCTAGTCAAATTAATTTTTGGATGCACACAAAATCTTTAAATTATGATAATTAACAATCTATTAGAGCAAATTGAATAAACTACATGACAATCAGCTCGCAAAACATTAAAAAGTAGCGGCCAAATAGAAGCAAATGTAATTTTTTTAAGAAA
Source organism: Melolontha melolontha (assembly GCA_935421215.2). NCBI lineage: Eukaryota > Metazoa > Arthropoda > Insecta > Coleoptera > Scarabaeidae > Melolontha > Melolontha melolontha. Next base: position 84,705,603 of record OW285236.1, on the reverse strand, counting down.
CATGGCCATTCTATATTTTTTCAGTATTCCCCTTGTTTCATCCTCCTGGTTTGAAGGAAGTTCGGTATGTATCGACCGAAGTATGAGTTGAAATAATGCAATAGTTTTTGAATAACACTAATATATTTACAAATTTATTCTTGGAGTTCCGTTAACTTAGAACAAATGCTGTATCTGGTCTCAATACTAAAGACCGAGAAGACTGGCTAGTAAATAATATTTGCTTCTATTTAGATCACTGAGACCTAAGCTAGGACTGTAGTTAACTCGAAGAGATCGTACTTGGAACTGTAGTTAGCTCTAAGAGATCTTGTTTGGAACTGTTTTTTCATTTACTTATTTTTGGGCATGAAAGCTTTGTCCCCGCCAGTTACAAGAGAGGGAGAAAACAACGAAATTGATTGTACAGAAATTTCTATACAACTATTTTTACCTTTCTTCCAAGAAAAGTATATGCTGTAGTTTCCAACCTCATCAATGTATTAACATAAACAATATACGCCGGAAACCTTAATTATAGAAAAATAAAATATCTCTTAAAATAATAAATATACAATACACAGGAAGTGCGTTAGAGATAACATAATATTTCGCAGAATCGCATCTAAGCGAACTATTTAACCTATTATAATAATATAACATTTTATCTATAACAGGAAATATGTGAATAAAACTTATTCTATTATACATTACATTTACAACTACTAAATGGATGGGTTAACAAGAAGGTTGTGCCTGTAATAAAATAAATAGTTTTCATGACCGTAGAAAACAAGACAATGAATAAAGGAATGTAATATCTGACCAGGCCTAGGTAATTGACAACATTAAATATATCCGAACTCCAAGAACCTTTTCTATATACACTTTACAATATTTACAATTTAAAACTAGGATTGAATACTTTAACATAAATATACCTACATCTGTTTGCTTATATTTAAATGAAACTAAAAATACAAAATTAAATCTATTTTTCCCGAACACCCCTCGTATAGGAGGTGTTTTGGATTACTGGACCGACACTGTTGAATTTTGGAGATAGGTATTGTATGGAGGGTATCCGTCATCACGCTTGATATTATTGAGATGTTTTAAGATTTATGTGGATTAACATATTTGGCGGTTAAATTAATAGAGATTGCGGCATAGAATCTGAGCAGATTGAAATTAAATTTGGTGTCCAGTTTTCAACCTAAGTTCAACAAGTGTAGATCAGGTTATGCCTAGTGCCCTACCACAATAGTCGCGTATAGCCGACCTTTTCTTTTTTTGCTGACAAGAAATCCATTATGGACACCGCGAGCTTGGTTCTATCGCTACATGTTAGTGCGGGACTCCCAGACTTTGTTTACGCACCAAAACCCCTCATATTTTAGTCCATCATATCAGAACCGCCGTATGGCATTATATCGGCGTGATATGCACTTCATTCACCCATTCATTCTCCTATTTCCTTGCTCTTTCCTCCAGCGCCTTACTATTAATAATACTCTTCGCGAAGGTTTCTACCTGTTTCCAAGACCTATCATTCTCGATTATCACCTCCACAATCTTATCTATCGTTGGTGCATACTTTATTTCACTCCACAGTTGAGATCCCTCCCCCTCTCATCTCACTCACTTGAAGATGGTGTGCTGTACCGTATCAATGCTACATCGATCACTGTCACTTCTTTTGAATCTATGCAGGTAAACTCTAAAGCATCCGTGGCCCGCCAAAATTTGTGTTAAGTATAATTTGTGGCACCATGCTCTCTCATAATACATTCAGTTATTTATGGTATGGCATTCTTGGTCCACTCGGCTTTCCCACTGTTCCTTTTCCATTGCCACTGCCTCTGTTTAATAATTTCGGCATGTGTTTTCTTCCTGGCTCTTCTCTTCATTATATATTCGGCATCGCTCCTCTACCATCCAGACATATTGGCATCACTCCCACCACCACCACCCGCCACCACTACCACCAACGTTTCCGTACTCGTTGTTCTGTATGCCCATGTCGCCTGGATTAACAGCCTTTTATGCACGTCATCCAACATATCTCGCTATCTGTCCACATGAACCGCATCCGCCCAAACCGGCACGACATAAATGTATAGCCGGCCTTGCGGAAACTTGTCCAACGTCTACCTATTCCAATTCCGTGACTGTTACTACGAACAAGTCTCTGGTGCAGCCAGAGCTTCCCCACTTTTCTCTGTAATCACCAACATCTTTCGTTATATCTTATAGGTTCAAACAACAAATCCTTGTTTGTATACCCATATGGTATACTCATGTCTTATCTCAAACTGAGTGTAGCTGAGTAATTTATAAATTTCTGTTATAGGAAAATGTATAAGATTGAATTAATACTAAGAACTATTTCCATGTAATTAAACAAATATAGCAGCAATATTCATAAGAATTATTAAATTATTAATTATTATAAATTATTATAATATATATATATATATATATACTGACTGTCCCGTAAAAAACGCCAACATTCATAATTCCGTTATTTATTGTCCGGTTTTATTTAAACAAAAAGTAAATTTAATAGCATAAAAAACACTATAAGATAGCAGTGTTTTATTTGTTTTCAATTGTTTTCATTAACGTCAAACGACAGTCAAGTTTTTTATTTTAAATGGCAACATTTTTTTTTTCTTCTTTTTTTCTTTTGGCTATATTCGGATTGTATTTTTTTTTTCTGAATTCAACGATGTATAACATGTTTATTTTTGATAAACGTTTATTGCAAAAAAAAAAACTTTATAAATTTCATCTTTGCCTTCCATTATTTATAAATATTCGAATGTGTCATGAAACATTTGAAATGTAAGTATTATAAATATTATTATAAGAAACAAAACACTTTACAATAAATGTTGAAATTGCCCGCCACCTTGTTTAACACATATCGCACATCTCCTAATAATAAAAAATTTAAAAAAAACTTTATAAATTTCATCTTTCATTATAGTAGACTTGGCCCAGTCCACTAGCATTATGTCAATGTGCCTTAAGTGTCAGTTTGACTTTATTAAGTTTTCTGTATTATCCTGTTTGAACGTTTTGCCGCAACAAAAAACGTATTTTCGTTAAAAATGAATAACAATGTATTAACGGACATGTTACAAGTGTTTTTTGAATGTAATAAAAATCGCCTTCAAGCAGTTCGTCGGTACAGTGCTCGTTTTCCGAACAGAGAAGTTCCAGGTTCGAAAATATTTCAGAGAATTGAAAAGAATTTAAGAAATTATGGATCATTTACCAAACCAAAAACACAAAAACGGAAATTCTCCGAAGATAAGGAATTAGATGTTCTTCTTGCAGTACAGCAAAATTCACGAACTTCGATTCGCGAAATTGCACATAATATTGGGGTATCAAAAACTACAGTTCATGATATTTTAAGAAAACACAAACTTAAACCGTACATAGCTCGAAAAGTTCATGCATTAGAACAAAATGATCCTTGCCGAAGAATCCAGTTTTGTCGTTTTTATTTAAATGCATTAGAACAAGATCCGAATTTTTACAGAAGGATAATTTGGTCTGATGAATGCACTTTTAGCAACAACGGTATTTTTAATAGAAACATACATCGACAGTGGAGTGCAGACAATCCGAGATTTGTAATTGAAAATAATTTTCAAAGACGTTTCACGTAAATGTTTGGTGTGGCATTTTAGGTGATCAATTAATTGGGCCATTTTTCATAGATGGTTGCTTAAATCAAGAAAAATACTACACTTTCTTACACGAAAATCTCCAAAACTTTTTAGATGAATTACCTTTGGCAAATTTAAATAGAATATTTTTTCAACAAGATGGGGCTCCCGCGCACAACGCCAGTGTAAATACTGATTTGTTGAACACCCAATTTGGAAATAGGTGGATAGGAACATCCGGTCCTATCGAGTGGCCTGCGCGTTCACCGGATCTTACGCCCCTCGATTTTTGGTTGTGGGCTTATCTACAAGATCGAGTTTATTTAACAACTCCAGAAAATGTTGACATTTTAAGACAAAGAATTATTAACACTTGTCAAGAAGTACCTGCCGCTTGTCTTTTAAATGCGACCGTTGGAGTAATTAGGAGATGTGCGATATGTGTTGAACAAGGTGGCGGGCAATTTCAACATTTATTATAAAGTGTTTTGTTTCTTATAATAATATTTATAATACTTACATTTCAAATGTTTCATGACACATTCGAATATTTATAAATAATGGAAGACAAAGATGAAATTTATAAAGTTTTTTTTTGCAATAAACGTTTATCAAAAATAAACATGTTATACATCGTTGAATTCAGAAAAAAAAAACCAATCCGAATATAGCCTAAAATATATATGTTGCCATTTAAAATAAAAAACTTGACTGTCGTTTGACATTAATGAAAACAATTGAAAACAAATAAAACACTGCTATCTTATAGTGTTTTTGATGCTATTAAATTTACTTTTTGTTTAAATAAAACCGGACAATAAATAACGGAATTATGAATGTTGGCGTTTTTTATGGGACAGTCTGTATATATATATATATATATATATATATATATATATATATATATAATAACTTCGTGACCTTGGTATGATATGGTAAACCTAATCAGTAGGCGATTAAAGGTCTGTATATTACTTCAAAATATATGTATTTAAGCCTTTTTCAAGAGAATACAAAATATGAATAACATTCATATTTTGTATTCTCTTGAAAAAGGCGTATACAGCCGAAACATGTAGAGTTTTTTAAATACATATATTTTGAAGTAATATACAGACCTTTAATCGCCTACTGATTAGGTTTACCATATATATATATATATATATATATATATATATATATATATATATATATATATGTATATATATATATATATATATATTATTAATTAAATTAAAGAAATCTTACTGAAGTTTGAAAAATAGATAAGAAGTCGCAATTTTCAAAAATACAATTAATAAATTAGGATAACGAAGAAAATTTCTATTTTTTATTGGCTGCATGTGTATTTACAATATATTACATACGAAAACAGCAAGCAAATAGTTTAGAATAATATCATTTATAAATAACATCAGAAAAACATACCATGTAGAAAATATTTTCAGTGAAATTATATCTTTTAATAGTGTAAACATAATAGTCTTCATAACACAGTGGAACAAACAATTAATAAATCTTTGTTTTCAGGTTCGTAGTTTTATGTCTTTTAGTCAGTGCACTTTGCTAGTAAGGTCAATATGTTTACGCGGAAGTACAATGGGATGTAATATATATTCTGTCTTAGTACTTTAAACTAAACAGAGAAAGGTATGGATATATAAATGTAACATACTCGTACTCGTAATTAGTAATACAATATAAAATCTAGTCTCGAGTAATTTTACTAGAATTCTATTTATTATAGATGTTTCTGGCGCGTGCTAACAATAAGGAGGAAGTGAGGAAAGGTATGGATATATAAATGTAACATACTACTCGTAATTAGTAATACAATATAAAAATCTAGTCTCGAAGTAATTCTACTAGAATTCTATTTCTTATAGATGTTTCTGGCGCGTGCTAGCAATAAGGAGGAAGTGATTTAAAATAAATCAAAGGTGTGGTGATGATGCATCAAAGGTCCAAGACGCGTATAATATGCTGAAATAAATATATTATAACTTAAAGTTTTATCTAATATTTATATAAGAAGTTGAATTACGATTTGAAATGCCTTAACATGATCAAATTAAAAGCTATGTATATAAGGAATGATGAATAAGTAACTAAAAATTACACACAATAAATACCTATACACTGAAAAGAATGAATGAAATTAATGTTAATGTACGTAAAATAAAATATTCTCTTTATCGAACAATACAGAGTTACATTTGAAATGTGGACACGTGGTACTTGAACAGGTATGGATAGAGTTAGTTCTTACGACGAAACGATGTTCACCCTATGGCAGTTAAATGAAGAAGAAGGACGTTTTGTGTAAAAGAACACTCGTTGTTGGAAAAAGGTCGTTTACGACCCAGTTTTTGAGAGTGGGCGGGAGCTGACGATGTCTTAGAATAATGAATTAATCGAAGACGTGAGCTAAAGAGTTGCGATGGCGATGAAATAAATACCATTAAAATGTTCCTTATTAAAAAAGCATAAAAATGAATGATCAGACAAATATAATTACGAAGAACTCCACAATAGTAATTTTAAATATTGCTATAAAATATGTAGGTATGTAGAGAAAATAGCCAGATTACAAATCAATTTACTAATTAGAAAATATTCAAGCAAATGTATTGGCTTCTCAGACGTCATTTTGAGTTGTCTATTCACAACAAACTGCTTCTTTACAAGCAAATATTAAAGCCTGTACGGACTTATGGCATCCAACTCTGGGGATGCACAAAAAAATCGAACATCAAAGTCATTCAGATACTCCAGAATAAAGTACTCCGAAGCATCGTTAATGCGCCGTGGTTCATCCGTAATGAAGACATCCATCTCGACCTGAAGATGCCCATGGTTGAAGACGATATGAAAAGGTTTCAGAAGAGGTTGGAAAACCACGAAAATATCGAAGTGATCACGTTACTCGATAACAACAGAACTTTTTCGACGGCTTAAGCGACCAAAACTGTTCTAACTAGCGTAGTGCCAGTGCAGTACATAGAAATAAGTTCTAAGTGTACTAAAATCACGTGAACAAAGTCATCAGGGTAACGTGGGATGTGTCGCTGGACACTCATCTACTGAAGAGATAAGTTAGATATTAGAAAAATTTATTGGATAGACTTTGTCTGGTTTTGATGCTCCAACACCCTTTGGTGCTTTAAAAAAAAGGAAATAATTAGAAGAGCAGTCGTACAGAATTAATTAATATCTAAATTAAAATATAATGTATAATAGAAATTCGAAACGAACGTTGAATATGAGTTGACCGTTCGATCAGGTAGATTTCGAAGGGCTAGTCATTTATGACTAGTAGTTACGATATAAAAGAAAGGTTTTCTCATGAAGATACATTTGCGTGAGCTAAAAACTCCGTTGACGGAGTAAATCCCGGAAGATAAAAATGATTTCTTGAAGAGGTAGATACTGAATCCGTTTAGTGAAAACGTTATTGCCGCTGCTAAATTTCACGACCAGCTCATCGAAATGTCTGCCGACAAAACGCTACAATGCAATTTACACCTGAAGACTTAAATCTGTTTTGGCTTGCTCGTCGAAATGAATATGGTAATCTAGTCACAGAAGCATTGAAATATTAAGCCATTTCGCCACGTCTTATCTCTGTGAAAAGGGTTTTTCGTCTATGGTTACGCTAAAAACTAAATACAGGAATCGTCCCTTATCACTCAAAAACAATTTGCTTTTGTGTGTTTCTAACGTAGATCCACGTATGGAGAAACTATTAAATGAAAGGCAAATGCAACCATTACATTAATTTCTTTTCTTTACATGTATACTTATTGTAAGTAATATCTTTGCAATACATGATTTTTTCTCATAAAATATTTCATTATTGTTTAGATTATTTTGCGACCCCCCTTTAATAGCACCGCGGCCCACTTGAAGGTCGCGACCCCTAGGTCGAGAAACGATGATTTAGAGCAATTTGTTAAAACGATTTGTTTGGCATAAAATTTATTTTTATTATAACCTTTAACCACCGTAGTGCGGTCACGCAGACCGCTGCGAAATTATATTTTCTTATAAATTGTCCCCACTTTAATATAGCGCAATGTGCGTCTCAGTACCTTCAAATCACTCGATCGTCAGCTTACATGTAAACGTTGAACTTGATTGGTAAACTTATTTCTTACAATAGTGAGATTAAAATTTCGACGCGGTCACACGCATTAGTGTAACTATTTCACTTGATATAAGTGGTGTAAATGTTCACGTTCTGCGTCAGTCATTTAAGGATTGTTCTAGGATACATGCTCGTAAGACAGATTTCTTAAAACTGCTTGGAGATGGTTTAGTACGCCCTCGCCTTGAAAGAAGATCAAGAAACCTTCATCTAAAACGTGAATTGCGTGCCACCATAGGAAGAATTATAGGTATTTCTGAGGAAACTCCCGAAGCTACAGGTGAGGAAAAATTAGAAAAGCGTAAGACATGCTATACCTGTCCCTCGAAGATTAAAGGAAAGACTTTTCACTTGTGTATATCACGCCATGAACCGACTTGCCTGGAATGTGCTTCAAAACTGCGCAAAAATTGTAAAACATAATTATATCTTTTCCTTATTGTTGGCGTTCTATTTAATCTATTGAAAATTTAGAAAAGTAGAAAACATTATATTAGGAATTTTCTCGGAATGGAAAAGTTCGCAGTCACCGTGACCGCACTACGGCTAATACGCTACAACAATTGTACTACTGTGGTTAAGGGTAAAGCTAATTTTTATTTTAATATTTCATTGAAGTTCACGTTATACATGTGTATCTATGTGTACGTATTAATAAATTTGTCTTATTTACGTTTCAGTATGAGCTCAATAGCAATATATTGTATCATCAACTTTTTTATGTGAACTTACTGAATATGGAAATATATATTTTAACACTTTTTCGCATTCTGTTGATAACCAAACAGAAACAAACCAACTTTAATAATTACTCCTATAACACAACGTACAAGAGCTATTGTTTTACATACATGCTCCAACTAACTTAACACATAAATTGTAATTTATGCTCATAAAAAATTACAAATTTTAGATTATGATCCCGTTATTGTTCGTACAAAATTCGGAAATTTACATCGAGAAACAAAACACGATGTAACCCCAACGGCAGATAATTAACTTTTGGAAACGCATATTAATGTTCCACCATTAATAACCGGAGTAGAGGAAAATTAATAACGTTTTTGCATAATAATAAATATATATGGAATTGGGGCACCACTCTACGGAGGAAATTATATAGATGGAAATGGAGAGCAGGAGCAGGATTCACGGTTTATGTTTAGGAATGGTATAGATGGTGCAGGTAGATATCAGCGGCGGGCTGTAAATAAATCATCGTAACGGGGCATTTTTACGATATAATAAATAAAGATGTGCAGATAGAATGTATCAAAAGCTGTCTGGCTGGCGGACTGATTTATTGCGCGCATATTATCCTTCCGGAAACGTCGATAATTTCTTCGCTTACCTCGTCCTGAATATACGATACGTGTATGTATATATGCATGTATGGATATACGTTTATGTTTCTGTAATGTAAACGAAGCAATTTTAGACATCGCTTTTATATGCGTGTTTTGAAATGTGGCGATATTTAAAATGAAGTTTTCTATGTAGAGTGGTCCAAGCAACAAAATTAATAATTCATGACAACCAGTTGATACAAAAGGGAAAGGGGTGAAATGATAATAATGTCATTTAGAAATACTCTAGAATTTCATAATTTTAGAGTGATTGTGATAAAACTGCTGGCGAGTATATTGGAGTTTCAGACATTAAAGCGATTTTAATATTTTCCACTATGACCATTCGATTAATAACGAAACGTATTTTTTTAAAACATTCGGTTCTGCGAAATTGTAAATGAATACGATGCAGATGCTTCTACTACTTCTATTGTATCTGCGGTGTGTAAAATAGTACAATAGAATCTGTCAATAACGGCCTACAAAAAAAGAAACTATATTCGCCGTTATATAATGTCAGGTTTTTTATCTTAAAATAAAATGCATACTTGGTTTGTAAGATTTTTTCTTTATTTTATTAATTAAAGTAAATATTATATAAATACACATATTGCTGTGTTCTTTTCTAAGCGCGATAAATTGAAAAATTAAATAGAGCTGAAAACAGCAATGAAAAATTTGAAACGGGTAAATTTTGAATACACCATATATGAACATCGATATAACAAATCTAATGTTTATATAACAATATAATTTGAAACATACATGAGTAGGTAAAAACCACACCAGTTTGTATAATACAAAAGTATTTTTAATAATATAAAATATTTTTAAAAATGGGGTGTGAAGAACACAATACAAGTTATATATTTGTGAATGTATCTCCTCTCCAGAGACACAGATACGTATTTCACCTTTCTACAGGATCGTCGGTACGCCCCTGCTGGAGAAGAGATACATTCAACCAAACATAGCTACCTTGCTATCAACCAGAAATTATTAAGACAGAGCGTGAAAGAATATTCAGCGCTGTCTACATAATAACTGCCGAATTAAGCAACGTGTTTCTATAGACGGTAACAACCATATCTAAAAAAAATTGTATTATCGTGTCTTCACTACTTGTCGGGCGAACCGAATGCGTATTTAACAAAATAATTTGAAACATACATGAGTGGGTAAAAACCACACCAAATTGTATAATACAAAAGTATTTTTAATAATATAAAATATTTTTAAAAATGGGGTGTGAAGAACACAATACAAGTTATATATTTGTGAATGTATCTCCTCTCCAGAGACGCAGATACGTATTTCACCTTTCTACATTCACAAATATATAACTTGTATTGTGTTCTTCACACCCCATTTTTAAAAATATTTTATATTATTAAAAATTCTTTTGTATTATACAAATTGGTGTGGTTTTTACCCACTCATGTATGTTTCAAATTATTTTGTTATATACGCATTCGATTCGCCCGACAAGTAGTGAAGACACGATAATACAGTTTTTTATAGATATGGTTGTTACCGTCTATAGAAACACGTTACTTAGTTCGGCAGTTATTATGTAGACAGCGCTGAATATTCTTTCACGCTCTGTCTTAATAATTTCTGGTTGATAGCAAGGTAGTTATGTTTGGTTGAATGTATCTCTTCTCCAGCAGGGGCGTACCGACGATCCTGTAGAAAGGTGAAATACGTATCTGCGTCTCTGGAGAGGAGATACATTCACAAATATATAACTTGTATTGTGTTCTTCACACCCCATTTTTTAAAATATTTTATATTATTAAAAATACTTTTGTAATCTAATGTTTATTTTATGTAGAGTTTCTCGTTATTTTCTGTAAAAAGTTTTAATATACAACAATACAGATCGTGTTATCAAAAACACATCTATTTATATTTAGTAAATTTATATTTAATGTTAAATGTCTTGTAGATTATTATATCTCTTTACGTTCTAGTTTATAAATTTTAATAACTTAAAATTTAAATCATGCTATACCTACCAATTTATATAAAAGGATATTTAGAGTACTATAGTAATAGTAAATTTCATAATCAATACTTGAATTTTGCAAATTTCTTAAATACGTAAACGTTGTTTATTGTAACTGTTAAGATACACGTGAAATTTCAAATAAAAACATCCATTATGGTTTTAAAATAGCAAAAATAAATATTATTATTTGATAAGTACCACAAATCAGAATAACCTAAAAAAAGATAGAAAGTGCATTTTTAAAATTGACATTTCGTAATACTTATCTATAAGAACAAGCGTACCATTCGTTTTAAAATGTATATTATTAATATATAGACAACTCAAAAGGTTTTATAGTATACAGAATTGAGTCTAATATGATATTTGTGCATCCATTAGAGATAAATATATTAGCTTACATTATTGTAAACAATGCAGCTGTCAAACAAGTTCAGAATGTGTTCCAATTTGCGTTAAGGAAAACACATCAATCGGAAGATAAGAAAGGACAATTAATTGATCAATAAGAGAAGAAAGATATGGCGTATAAATTTATAATATGGAAACGTGTAGCGAAGGGCAGAATAAAAAAATGGGAACACTTGAAAATTGTATTTGAAGTATTAAACACTGTTAGAAAGAAATATTAAGAAAACATAAACCAATGTAAAAACAACAGTTTTTAAATATGGAATATCATTTAGAAGAGTATTATAACTTACAAAGTGTATTTGAAAAAGGATTGATGTCACAGGTCGTATATTTATATATAAAATTTCCCAAGAAGAGGACACTTAACGAAAGATCGTCTTGAAGCGGTGGTCACAAATAAATATTTGTATTGTAAATTATATTGAATTTAATTTATTATTAGAATTTTTATATTTTCAATTTAAAGAAAATTATTACTTTACTTTGTTTAATATAATAATGAATTCGACAAATCAGTAATGGAAGTTTATTAAAACAAATTTATAAGATCATTTGTTTATATGGATATTTGATTGTTCGGCAATAATTTTAATTTCTGTTATAAAACAAAATTCATAACACATATATCTCTTAAATTGTAAGCAGAGTAAGGTTGCATGAACATTTAAGGATATCTGGTTTTGAACTGACAATTAAAACTCTTCTTAAATATTTGAAATATTGAATTAAATAAATTGTGTGCTATTGACTATTTTATGTAGTAGGGTAAATTCTAATCGCATGAATATGAAATAACACATTTCTCTCTTAAAATATTAAGACTTTATAAAACTTTGTATTTTGTAGAGTATAAGACTCACTGGTCTAAAGAACACACAGCTGTATTTTGGAAAATTTATTGAAATCTGACAAGATCTTCAAATTCATACTTTAGATATATAGATATTAGTATATTCTGAATAAAGATAATACCATATTTTATTGGGAAATAAAAATATAATTTGTAATATTTAACAAATTTAAAATTGAATGTATATTTTTGCAAAGTGTGAATAATAAATGTATTAAACTTAACATGCTATTGTATTATTTCCCTCCTTATTACATGGGATGCTAGGCCTAGTTGGAAGGAACCCTTTTTGTAAAACAAAAACCATCAGATAAATTTTAAGAATCTAAACTAAAAAATATGTGTGTATGATGACTCATGATTAATAATTTTTAATCATGAATCATTGGAGGCGGAAAGAAACATAAAAATGCTGACATCATATCACTACATCTAGATACTGCAAATCTAGTTAGTCTTGATTGTGTTGAGATAATATTCTCAGCAGCAGTTCTAATGGGTTGAGGTAATGGAGTGGCACTCCGTACCATTTTGTTTTTAGCAATATACAAGGAATTCACAGAGCAGCCACGTCTGGCTCACTTTCTGTTTGAAAATCACTTGTTTCGTTATTTTCTGAATTACAGTCAATATTCGAATCTGAAATATCTGAGTCACTTTCTGAGTTGAGCATTTCACGAATATCATCTTCATTCAAGTAACGTTGTTTTGTCATTTCGTTATACAGTATAAAAAAGCGTGTGGATATTTAGTAAGCAAAACACAAACTAAACAAAACAGTGTAAATTAGCATGTGTTTTCATAGCAAAATGCAAAAGGGGAATCCCACAACTAAATTTGTACTTATCAGTTGTATAGTAATTATGATGGAGGATGCCATATGGCACGATACACAATAATATTAATTAATATGTAAAATATATTAACGAGGTATTCAATCAAAAAAAGACAACTAAGAACGAGAAGAAAGATTTATATCAAATGTTAAAACCCCAGGAAGGAACAATGCTAACATCCGAATAATCAAACCGGAACAGTGGCTAGAACACTACAAAGGCCTGCTACAAGAAGATAGACAAGAGTATATAATAGACTCCCCCAGACAGTTTGTAGTACAAGGGGAAGAAGTTGAGATATCTGAAGAAACAATAAAGAAGACTGTTAGGAATCTTAAGTCAGGCAGGGCCAGCGGCCCGGAAGGGATATACTCCGAAATGCTCAAATATGGAACAGAAAGGCTCTATAAAAGTCTCACAGTAATTATCAATAAATGCCTAAATGGACATCCTGTTCCGCAAGACTGGAAAACGGCTTTTATATCATCCATTCATAAAAAAGGAAATAAGCTGGACTGCAATAACTATAGGGGCATATCAGTCACAAGCACACTAAGCAGACTGTACGGTAGAATCCTGCGTGACCTCATTGAAGAAGATTACCAAGACAAAGAAGAGGAAGAGCAATGTGGTTTTAGAGCAGGAAGATCATGTACGGACAACGTATTCTGCCTAAAACAAGTTATAGAAAAAAGATCTGCTAGACAGCTGGAAACTCACCTCACGTTCGTGGACCTACAAAAAGCATATGACACAGTCCCAGTGTTAAGATTATGGAAGGTATTAGAACAATCTAACATCAATTACAACTATATAACGGCTCTTAAAGAATTGTATAAAGACTCCACATCAAGAATTAAGATGGGTAAAGAACTCACACATGCATTTACGGTAAATAAAGGACTACGCCAAGGATGCTGTATTTATCCAACACTCTTTAAGATATATGTAGCGGTGGCACTAAGAACTTGGAAGAGGAAGGTCCAGAGAATGGGTATAGAGATAAATGACAGGTGCTTATTTACCCTTCAGTTTGCTGACGACCAGGTCATAGTGGCCAATGACAAGGAGGACATGCAATACATGGTGAGGAAAATGATGGAAGAATATCGAAAATGGGGCTTGACAGTCAATATAAACAAAACAAAATATCTATGTATTGGCAACCAGGACGGAAATCTGAAGTGGACAATGGTCAAGAAATAATGCAATGTCAGGAATATGAATATCTGGGCATAACTTTCGACAACACCGGAACAGATGTGAGAGAGATCGAAAAACGTATAGTCAAAGCAAAAAAAGTGATCGGATGCCTGAATGGAATTCTATGGAGCAAGGAAATAACAAAGAAGAGAAAATTTAATATATACGAGACTATGGTAAAGAGCAGCCTTCTATATGGAGCAGAAACCTGGAGGATTGCAGATAGACAAAGGAAGAAGGTTGAGGCGGTTGAAATGGATGCCATTAGAAGATCTTTGCGAATTTCACGAAGAGAGAGAATAAGGAATGACTATATAAAGCAACAAATGGGAATAGAAGGCACGATAGTTCAAGACATCGAAAAGAAACAACTTACTTGGTACGGACACGTAGAACGAATGCAAAATAACAGGTGGCCCAAAACAATAATGCACTGGCACCCAAGAGGGAGAAGGAAACAGGGAAGACCGAAACTGGAATGGCAGAAGAGCATACAAAGATCCATGAGTGAAGGAAACCTCACACCAGAGGAGTGTGACGATAGAAGAGGATGGAAGTTAGGTGTCGGACAACGAAGAAAAACGTTCTAAACCGGCATATATATATATTCAATCAAATTTTTAGTTTTACTGAAACATGTACTATGGACCAAATGTTCTTTTCATCTAGGATTCGTATACTTTTTTAATCTAACAGCAGGGTTAAATTACCCAATCCTGAGGCCTGTGTTTTGTGGAAAATAAAAATTTTCCGCAAAACTCAAACCGAAATCTGACCCCGAAGTCGATATATTAGAAGCTGACGAACGTAATATAAAAACAGACCTTGAAAGTTATGAGTATGAACCATTTTCTAATCCAAGATGGTTACTGTGGACATCTTATGGAGATCCCCAACACACGCATGGAACGGTCTATTATTTCCTCTATAAAATACTCAAGTACCTCATAGATTCTTAAGAATCCCACTTACTCAGTGAATGTAATTCCCCTAAATAGTGTCTGTAAAGGTGCCTATTGCAGGATGTAAAAGAACGTCCTGCTACAGGCACCTTGAATAGTTGCTTTGGTAATTTCATCACTCCTTACATTGCTAACAGTGAATCTTTAAGTAACCATCAGGGTTTACTACTATGTGTTGATGTCGAATCTCTGTTTACCAAAGTTCCCTTACTTGATATCATACAAATAACAGGAGAAATTTTATTCTTTGATAACCAGTTTGACTACCTAACCGACCGGATTTGTCTAACCTCTGCATATTTTCAATTCCGTGACTACTACTGCGAACATGTGTCTGGTGCAGTCATGGGTTGCCCACTGTATAAATTGGTTTCTTGACTCACCTCACACAGGGCGTGACTTCTCTATAAGCTGGTTGATTATTTTATTTGGTGGCAGTTATATTGAAATTTGATATGTTTTCTGAATAATTTATTTATTTAACACACAAAATTTAAATCTAATTTATTAAGGTAATCCCACAAATAAACCACCTAGTGTTAAATTTAAAACTTAAATTCTTCTTTACTGTTAATTCAGACTGGTATTGTATGATTGTTAATGCTATGATAGTATATTGTTGTTAAGATGATGCTGTCGAGTTCCTTGTTGCTAGTGTAATACCCTAATTGATACTGATCTATTTTGTCGTGCAAGTATGTAAAAATACACCACTACCTCAACAAAATATTACATAATTATATGCGCGTATTGGTTGCACATTGTGTTGGTTGATGTCATAAATGGGAAAAATTTCTGTGATTAATTCGTAGAAAACGTACCTACTGGCAACAATACCTAGGTTTACAATAGGTTCCTAACAGCCCAATCTTGTTTGATTATTAATTAGGTATTAAATATAAACCTAAGTATATAGTTGTGAATAAATTCCATTGTCTAGAAATGTAATTTATTGATACATATTTAGGAAACGTGACCCTAACAGTAGAGGGTTCGATTAAACATCGTCTATTGAATTCGTTCACTGATAACCCTAGGTAGTAAAATAAGCGGTTTAATATTATAAAGTAATAAATTTGCAAATGTAGAATATACCGCTTATTAAAATCTAGAGAAATTTTTATAATTTGAATATAATAATAACATTCTGCTTATGTAGTCATTTAAATTTGAAAATAAACCTTGAATACTTATAAAATTGTAAATATTATAGTTGAATTATTTATCTTAGATTTACTTATATCTAACATTTATAGAATATAATAGATTTTGTTTTATGACGAAACACACACATTGTCGCCAACATATTTGTGTAGGTGTTCGAGCAAGTGGTTTGTCCCTATACACTAAGTTCGAAGGTTTGTTTAGATACATGGACGACATGAACATGAATTCTTGACCAAATTCCTTATGTTTCTATAGAGATTGAGTCGGCCTCCTTTTCTTTCCTAAATATCGTAGCGAACGTTTGCACTGGTGACGGTTTATTAGGACATCTGTGCCGATAAATACCTAAGTGTCTATTTCTACCATCATTATGCACAAAAACGTGGTCATAAACTCATTTGTGCAAAGGTCTTTCTCCGGATCTAAATCTAATTCCCTATAACAAAAACTTCAATTTGTCACCATAACCTTAATTTTGCCCAAGGATCATATCCTTCGCACTATTGCCAAATATTTTAATCTAAGACCATGTAATTCTATGTTTCAACATACTAAAGGCCGCTACCATAGGGCATCCCTGGAAATGTAATACAATTTTCAAGACAATATGCCCTTTAATGTATTAGGTACAACATTCACTCGCGATTTAAATTTCTTAAAGGTTTACGTTTTACAATTATGCGCGCCTCAATATTATTTAAATTTAAATCTTTTTATCTTAAAATATATTTAGAGGTGTTTTAAAACTATTTTTAAATAAGAGAAGAATTTTAATGCATTGAAATGCGCTAGATAGAATTTTTCCAATATCATAGTAGATTTTATAACATGTGTTAGTTATAAATAGATAAATGGAGATCATTTTAAATGTATATAAATCCGCAAAGACTAACTGCTAGACTGTATTTGTTCAGTCATAACAATCATGAAACATGTTTGTGCAGTTGCATTGTGGTTGTAGTGTGTACTAAACTTTATTTATCTTATGGTACTCTATTTTATTGCCGTCGCAATTGTACTGCATCCGCCAATGTCGCTGACTTGCCATGTCAATAACACGACAAACAACAGAGTTTTCGTTTTGTTCGAATCTGAATGAAAGATAACATTTCCTTTATTACTTATTAATCCATAACACGAAATTTTCTAAAACTGCAAATTATCATTAATATCTTTATGTAGTTGACAGTTTAATTCTAGAGATTTTATGATTTGTTAATTAATATTATAATAATAATAATACATTTATAACCATAATTACAATAAATATTAAATGAATATAAGCAAAATTATTCAAACAAAAGAAAATAATAATAATAATATTAACATTAGACTGGGGGGTAATATAATTATAAAAATTAATAACACAATAAAACGCGAGTAAAGTAAAAAAAAAAATAAGAAATATAAATATTTTATCAACAACTAAATTAAAATTTTCATAAACAAAACTTACTAAAACATCAGTCATACAAAAATCAATATAAAAAGTAGATATGGATCTTGAACTTGTTCTAGGCAATTTAAAATTTAGTGCCTAAAAGTTCTGTTAGTTTATGACTATCAATAAAGCGCAAGAGAAATCTTTCCAAGTGTACGGTTTGAATTTAAAAACGATAGGTTCTTTCATGGGAAATTATACGTTGCATGTTCCAGAGTCGGTAAACCGTCTGATCTTTATGTTTTTGCAGGAAACAAAAGAACAAACAAAAAAATGCAATCAAGCCACTACGTCTACAATAAAAAATATTTTTTTGTGAAAAACTTTTTTCTTCCCTTCCTTTCATTCCACATAGCCACAGCAACGCAAGGCAGGGTATTGAATTGAATGATGTATTTTCTCGGTGAATCTATGTTCGCTATAATAATTTTATTTATGTTCCCATTCATTTGATATCAGACTGAGCCACGGCGAAGCGTGACCGGATTTAGCTAGTATGTTATGAAAATCTCCACAATTTCGGAAAAACGCCAAATATTATAAAACAACTGTTAACTACTTCATAAATGTGATTGCTGAAGGATATTTGGGGTCAGAATATCTAAATCTTTAATTGATATGAAAATCTTTAAAACGTATCCTAAAACTTTATAGTAATAGACACATTTAAATTTAGTCTGTTGGCAGCACACCAAGCGGATATCTTACCAAAATTGTTTTGTAATAACAAGGAGTTTTTTACGGGGGTAATGGTCATCGGCGAACATAATCTCTCACAATTACAACTGCCTTTAAGTCATCGGCGAACATTAGTCTCTTAAAATACGAAATGTTATAAATGTTAATTATAAAGATTATAAATAATAGAGCAATCAGGTTGGAACTCTCAGACACTTCTGAAGTTAATTCAAATGGCCCGAATATGTGGTTATGATATTTTATACAAAACTTTCTGCTAATCGAATAGGATTTCAGAACTGTCAGCAGTGAATCAGAAAAAAACCCTGTAAATGGAACCTATGAATTAAAATTTAGTGGTCGATTTGATCAAAAGCTCACTGAAAATTAAGTATGTTACATGTTAACCTGTCTTCGATCGTCAGTAACATGGGAAATAAATTAAGTGACTCCAGGTTTGTGACCGTTGAGCTAATTTGTAGAAAACCATGCTACATGACAATATATATACATAGGTTTCAATATGGCGAAGTGAAATATACTACTACGATCCCACCAAACACATAAAATGCATTATGGTATCATAAAAGATTCATTTTTCGTCTCCGGTGACGGCCTAGATAGAAGTGAATCTCTATATAATCTGGGGAGTGACAAAGTGTAAGCTGCTCACCAGATATCTTTATCAGCTTATATACATATATATATATATATATATAGGTTAAATTAAATTAGAAACGGGCAAGCGGTATGTCAATTACAACTCATTTATTAATTATCTCTATAATTCGCAACGAGTTTGTTGATTCTTCGGGAGATACCACAAGATTAATGAAAAATAACATTAAATAAATTAGTGTATAAAGCAGTAGTAAAATACTTACAAAATGTAGAGTTCAAAAAAACAAAAGTGACGTACATAGACATTAAAATTGATTAAATTTAAAACAATAATGTAACTATAGATATAAGGTGTCACATCAACCTTTAAAAAACATGTACATGTAAAAGTTAAAACATAAAAAAATATAAGAACGAAACATATAGCAAAAAACTAGAGTACAAGAATACCAAAACCAAAAAACTATGCAATATAAATTAACAATACAAGGCTAATTAACAAAAAAAATATTTTTATTAGATGGTCAACTAACCGCCAAACATAGTATATTGAAATAAATTATACTTAGTCCGTTAGTATCTGATCTATAATTAACGTTGTTTGTGTCTCTGTTAATATGGACCATTTCTAAAAGGGTTCTTTATTTTCAACATCTAAGATCTTAACGTCGGCAAAATTGAATGTATGGTCACGATCAAGTGCATGGTCTGTTTTAGCCATTGCGAAGTCTGACCTATGTGAACGCCACAACAATCCGAACATGTAGACCATCCTGTAGGCAACATGACTATTTAAAAAGAAAGGTGTTATGGCTTTGGTCTTACTATACAACTTCTTCAAAGTATGGGTGTTGGATTTAGCTATTTTAACGTTATTAAATTGTTTTAAATGTGATAAAATTCTATGAGTAAGACCACCAATTCATGGGGATTTTTTTATAAATCACACTGCTTGCAGGAACGTCCTCAGTAGGACCATCATAAAAGTGTGAGTATATTTATATATATATATATATATATATATATATATATATAATACCACCAATAAAAATTTGAACAATGACACAACATATATCACAATTCCATATGTTCCACAACTATCGGAAAAAATTAAATACACTTTAAAAAAATATGATATATTAGGTTTACTATATATATATATATATATATATATATATATATATATATATATATAATAACTTCGTGACCTTGGTATGATATGGTAAACCTAATCAGTAGGCGATTAAAGGTCTGTATATTACTTCAAAATATATGTATTTAAAAAACTCTACATGTTTCGGCTGTATACGCCTTTATCAAGAGAATACAAAATATGAATCAATTCATATTTTGTATTCTCTTGATAAAGGCGTATACAGCCGAAACATGTAGAGTTTTTTAAATACATATATTTTGAAGTAATATACAGACCTTTAATCGCCTACTGATTAGGTTTACTATATATATATATATATATATATCAATTATTTGCTTTACTGTTACCAAAGAAAAAAACAACTAAAATTTAAAGTGTATATTTGCTGATTGAAAAATACAAATGTTTGCACAGGATTGATTCAAAAACTTTGGAAAAATTGAAAAGAAGTAATGTCGGTCAGAAACTATGCACTTCAGACAGGTGCAGATATTTGTAGCCAAAAAATATATATACCTCGTCCATTATTATTTCATAATTTTTTAAAAATTTTCATTTTCATGTCGAAAATGATATTTCTCTTTGTTTATTTCCGTCGAATTTATCTTAAGAACAATAATTTTTTTGACAATCACTGATTATTGCTAATGAATAAAAATATGTTAGGCCAAATTAGTGAAAGTGTTGATGTATCCGGTGAAACTGTTAGAAAAGTATTCAGAAAAATAATTACCGTTCGTATCATGTATAAAAAGTAAATGAAATTTTTCCTGGAGATCATTATAACCGAGTTCATTTTTGTTTGGATATAATTGGGAAATGTGGTGTACATGAAAATTTTATTTCTAATATTCTCGTTACTGACGAATCTGCATTTATTTTACACGGTCGACTTAATCCTATTTTAGTAAGGTATTGGTCAAAAGTGAATAAACATAATTCGTATATAACCCATACACAATACCCACAGAAATTGAACGTACGGGTTGGAATATTAGGGGATAATATAATTGGTCCTTTTTTTTATAAACGGCGTGTTAAATTCTCAAACATATTTACAATTGCTGCTCAAAAAAAAACTAATGCCACAAATTGGTGCCAAATCTGATATGAACCATCTTTTATATAAGAAATTTTTTAATTAAATTGCTCATTCAAAAGTTACAAGCGATATACAGTACTTTCTCCTCACCCTGTATATATATATATATATATATATATATATATATATATATTTAGTGTTAATAAGAATGAAATTTCTTATTTATTTTATTGGCCGTGTCTTAATATTAAAATAATAGACTTTTTTATTGGTTTAGCGAACTTTAGCTTTAGCGACGTTTCGACTCTTTTTATTATTAATTCTTTTTCAAGTGATTAGAAACAAAAAATTAATACATATATATATATATATATATATATATAATAAATTCGTGACCTTGGCATGATATGGTAAACCCAATCAGTAGGCGATTAAAGGTCTGTATATTACTTCAAAATATATGCACTTAAAAAACTCTACATGTTTCGGCTGTATACGCCTTTCTCAAGAGAATACAAAATATGAATGACAGGATATAAATGTCATTAATATTAAAATAATATACACATTTATATCCTGTCATTCATATTTTGTATTCTCTTGAGAAAGGCGTATACAGCCGAAACATGTAGAGTTTTTTAAGTGCATATATTTTGAAGTAATATACAGACCTTTAATCGCCTACTGATTGGGTTTACTATATATATATATATATATATATATATATATATATATGTTAATTCATTGGTTGTTTTATTTTTGTTTTGGCACTTAGTTTTGTTATATATTTTATTAAGTCTCTGTTTTATAATTTTTTGTATAAATTGTGGTGGATAATTGTTTTCTGTTAAAATTGTTTTTACTTTATTCAGTACTGTTGGTCTGAAAACTGGATTGGTGAAATTTAAAGCCCTGTCTACTAACGCTGTTACTACATTTTTTTTCTGGGATAGGGGTTGGTTTGAATAAAAGTTTACGTATCTGCCGGATGAGATTGGTTTAGTGTACCATTTTCTTTTTGTATGTTGTTGTTTGCTTTTATTAGTGTTAAGTCTAAGTAGTTTATGGAGTTGTTTTTTTTCTATTTCAATGGTAAAGTTTAAATTTGGATGGAAGTGGTTGAAGCTATTTTGTACTTTGCTTATTTCCTTTTCTGGTAACATCATTATGCAGTCATCGACATATCTTTTGAAAAAAGTTGGTTTTATTTTCAGGGATTTTATAACATTTTCTTCGATGTGTTCTAATACTAATTGGGCTACTGCGCTGGATATAGGTGCTCCTATTGCTAGTCCTTCAATTTGTTTGAAATATTTATTGTCGAAAATTAATATTTCAAACAAATTGAAGTGACGCGGTCGACCCTGGAAAGGTCTCGGGCATGTCCGACCACACAAGTACACAAATATGTGTTTTGAAACGGAATAAATCGGTGAGTTTTATATCATTTAATTTTCCTTACTTTATTATTATTTTAATTTTAATTTTAATTCATTCATACAAATGTAATTGGACCTCCTAGAAATATTAGAAATAAAAATAGCGAAAAAACAAAATCTATTAATCACCAACACACAGATAGAATATGCCAATACACCCTTTATAGACACCGTAATACACAATATAGTACCACCCCCACTACACACAAGAACAGACAACATATAAGAACAAGTGCGATAGTCTTTAAGTTAGATTTATAGATCTCTTTGAGAATGGCATAACAGCCGAAACAATTGTTAGAGAATTTAAATAAATCTCATAGTGAAACAAGCCAAGTGTTTTAATTTATTTTTATTATTTACTGTATGAAGTTAAAATGTTTCACCAAGAAGTATCTGCAACAACAGCCGAGAATATTAAATTAGCCAGCGAAGGCAAACTAGCAGATTTATATCGTAAAACCTTACTTAAAGTCCACAAGTGCAACAACCACCTATGGTTCAACAAACAGTGTATAAAAGAGGGTGTCACACCAAAATTTATGAAGGTTACCTGCCACAACAAAAGCAGAGAAGCAATAGAAGTAATAGAACAAAGCTACAAACTGTGGTTACACAAAGAAGCACAAAAATGGTACACACGAAGAAACAACCTCAAACTACACCTTAAAATTATCCACATGACGTTACTACAAAGGTTACACGCGATCATCTTTGACATAATAGACAGGGAAACTAGAGAAGAAGTACAAGAAAGAAGCTACCAACACCACAAGATCCACCTAAAGAAACTTGTAGAGTTAAAGAATTGTAAGTTATCTTTGAATGTTGCTAAAATTGTACCTAAAAATAACCCTGATTATAATACTTTTTACCCACGGTTTATTAATCGTTCAGATATACAGTTCACAGACCGCGAAACCAAACTACTGGAAAAAGGCCTTAAATATAATCCAAACATTACCCACACCAATGAAATTAAAAACCTCGCGGTAGACTTAGAGTTAGCCTTACAACCAATACAAAATCATGATTTAGAAAAAGAGAAAATAAAGAAGATAATTAAAACCGAACATACCAACATTCGCAATAGTAACAACAATAATGAAAACCAGACAGTTAAGTCAATAAGAAAGAAATTGAAAGATAACAACTTAGTGATTACAAAAGCGGATAAAGGTAATACAGTAACAATATTAGAAAGAACCAAATATAATGAAAAAATGTATAACCTAATAAACACCGAAGATTTTAAAAAACTAAATTCCGATCCTACGAATAATTACCAACAAAAAGTTAAGAATCTCATAAAAAACAATGACACACTTAAGAATAAAAATCTAACAATAATGAACCCACGAACACCGATACTGTATGGACAACTAAAACTTCATAAAGGCAACACACCAATGCGACCAGTAGTATCATACATAAATGCCCCGACTTACAAACTTTGCAAGTATTTCAATAAAAAGTTACCGACAAAAATAAATTTCAAATCTAAATATGCGATAAAAAATACAATAGAATTAACGAACAATTTGAAAAACATAAAGATACCTAGCAATGCTAAATTAGTCTCATTTGACATTAAAAGCCTTTTTACCTCTATACCAATAAATGAAATAAAAAAGATAATTGACAATAATTAATAACAATAACCTTAATGACACAGATAAACGAGAAATTAAAGAAACTTTAAATTTATGTCTAAACCAGAATTACTTCAAATTCAACAATGAAACATACACACAAATAGAAGGATTACCGATGGGAAATCCGTTAAGCCCGCTATTAGCAGAAATATACATGAATAAATTCGAAGAAGAACTATTCAAGAAAAACACGGTATTAATTCAACAAGTCCATTTCTGGGCCAGATATGTAGACGACGTAATTTGCATATGGAAGGGTACAGATAGGCAATTAACGGAGTTCCTAAAAGTAATAAATTCTATAAACCACAAGATACAATTTACAAAAGAAACAGAAAAAGACAAGAAAATAAACCTTCTAGACATTACAATAAACAGACATAATAATAAGCTTACATTCGAAATCTACAGAAAACCCACTTTTACAGACAACATATTACATGCAAACGCGAAACAATCGATGAAAATAAAAATGTCAACATTCAATAGTTATATACATAGAGCCACAAACACACCATTAAGCAAGACAGATTTTAATACAGAAATAAACACAATTAAATTAATCGCAAGAAATAATGGATATGACCCTAAAATCGTAGATAAACTGTTAAAACGTAAAGAAATACAAAATAATAAGAACAAATACCTATACCCGAAAATAACAGAAAATATACAAAGATGGCACAAAATTACATACATACCACAACTCACTAATAAAATAAACAGAATAGTAAAAGGATTAGATATCAAAATAAGCTGGGTAAATAAAACAAATTTGGGAACAATGGTTAGCAACAACAAAGATAAAAGAGATAAAATGGACCAATCAGGTGTTTATAAATTAAAATGTAAAGACTGTGAAGCTATCTATATCGGCCAAAGTGGACGAGCCATTAAAAACAGAGTTAAAGAACACAAAAAGTCAATTTTATATAGTGAGAAAAACACAGGCTTTGCCGAACACTGTATAGAACTCAACCACTTCCCCGATATAGATAACTGCGACTTAATACACAATATCACAAAAAGCAAGAGATTGGACCTCCTAGAAATATTAGAAATAAAAATAGCGAAAAAACAAAATCTATTAATCACCAACACACAGATAGAATATGCCAATACACCCTTTATAGACACCGTAATACACAATATAGTACCACCCCCACTACACACAAGAACAGACAACATATAAGAACAAGTGCGATAGTCTTTAAGTTAGATTTATAGATCTCTTTGAGAATGGCATAACAGCCGAAACAATTGTTAGAGAATTTAAATAAATCTCATAGTGAAACAAGCCAAGTGTTTTAATTTATTTTTATTATTTACTGTACAAATGTAATCATTTAATTCTCCTTACGTTATTATTATTTTTATTTTAATTTTTAATTCATTCATGCAAATGTAAACATATTTTCTTACCTTTCGTTGTATTAATTTTTTGTTTCTAGTCACTTGAAAAAGAATTAATAATAAAATGAGTCGAAACGTCGTAGAGAAAACATTGAAATTCATTAAAGGTTGCTAAACCAATAAAAAAGTTTATTATTTTAATACATATATATATATAATAAATGAATAAACATAAGTATGTCTGCATAAATATAATATATATATATATATATATATATATATATATATATATATATATATATATAGAATACATGTAAGTAGGTATTTGTAATATCTGCATTTTCTAAAAGCAAATATTTAGTGTGTACCAACACAAAATTACATATAAATTGCTGAATCTATGGCTACAGTTATTATTACATTTTATTATACATATATTATATTTGTTGCCATACGTTTCGCAGCTTCTATGTAATGTGTTGCATAAATTATATCTATACTGAAATGAAAAGAAAAGAAACCCTTCAAAATACCGCGCAAATGCGCTGCTTACGCCAGCTTCTTACATATTTATTGATGCATGACTAGGACAGAAGATTTTTTGGCCAATTTTTCTTCAAGTTTTTGCCAGTACGACAACACCATTACAATGCACCAAACCACACTTCACTTGTTGTGCGTTGGTTTCTACCCGCAACGAAGACAGCGTACTACGCCACACTTCCTAAACCGTAGATCTTGCCCCTTATGACTTCTTCCTGTTTCTGAAGTTGAAACTGAAGTTCAAGGGGCGCCATTTTGAGACGACTAACACGCAAAGATTTCAAGTACTGCTTCCAGTCATAGATAAGTCGTTGGGATCGGTATATTCATGCGGAAGTAGAGTACTTTGAAGGAGATGGTAGTGAATAAAGTGTAAGAATAATTTCTTTTTCAGACTTTTACCTCCTAAGAGATCCTTTTAAAATAAATATTCTTATTAGAAAAGTTTAATGGGTAGATTTGTAGCATTTTTACAAGAACTAATTTTATTATTATATTATATATTTATTATTTTTATTTATATTATATATATATATATATATATATATATATATATATATATATATATATTTATATCATCATTTCAAACCTAAAACTTCAGTCAGTAACATTTATTAACGAAAATGTCAAGATTATGGAGATAAGACGTACATAAGAAAGAATCAGATTCCAAGAGAACAACACATAACGATTCACACAACAGGTGCAACTTTGTCGCATACAGTTAACCCAATTAGTTAATCGTGTACAGTACGTTTGCCAAAAATTTGGGGCTTGCGCAGCAGTAACCTTGCGTACTGACTCACTCCACACATAAACGATTACCGTCCCAATCCGATGCCAAATTAAATTATGCTTGTGTGCGTACGTGTTTGTATCATTCAACTGCGTTATAAGTTTACAATCATTTAAATTTATCCGACGTCTTCATACTTTTTATTTCTTATACCGAAACTACTGAAAGGACGCCAGTACTGACATGCTTGTAACCTATGTCGTGTTTTTCGTTTTTATAATTTTATTGCGTTTCGTGTTGTCTTGTCTTTGACAAGTCTTATTTTCTTTGCAGACGTTCACGACGTATCTACTACATACATGTGTATGTACATGTAGATGAACGCGTTTTATATTTAGAATAGAATGCACATGAGGATGTTTACTGATGTATTCTGATGGTTTTGTTTTGTCGCTCCTACCGTGGAAACGTACTAATTCTAAACAGTTGAATGTGTACGTTTTGAGTTTTGCTAGAAAAAATGCATTAACAGAATAGCTTGTATTAAAATAGAATCAATATACATACCCTTAAGTAGGGAAAGTAATAACGTAGATATCGAAATTTCAATTCATTCGGACATAATTACACATTAGATACATACAACATTAAACTAAAAGTTTATATTTCATTATTCTATTAAATCCTTAAGTAACTAATAGAATTTTAAAATTAATTATAACACATAAAAATACACAAGGATTGGGAATTAGGGCAAATAATTTCAATATATAAAAAAGGAGATAAGAAGCAATGCAGCAGCTACCGTGGTATAGCTCTATTAAGTATACCATTAAAAATATATGAGGAAAGACTGGAGAAAAAACTCAGATCAATAATAGAACCAACAATGACAGAAGCAGAAAATGGTTTTGTTAATAATAATAATAATAATAATAATAATAATAGTCTTTATTATCCAACACATAGAAAAATCCATTTAAAGGATATTTGTTTGTAACAACTTTGATTAAAAAGTTGGCACTAGAATCATTCCTCCGTTCCGACAACGACTCCATGCCGTACTCACTTAAAAGGCTATTGTAGTCTACACCACACGGTGGATATATTTCATTTGAATTTTTTCCAAACCCAGTTGCTGGTAAGTATATATGGGATACCATACGGCAGAGGCATATTCCAGTTTAGACCTGACTATAGTTAAATATAACGTTTTCAGTGTAAACACTAGTATTACATTTAAGTAAAAATATTCTTTTTCTATTTTAAAATATTGATTGTTGGAGTATTTCGTTACGATAAAAAGTTGTTGTAAATAACCTAAAACGTATATGCTGGATAATACAAAAGCAACTGGACATGTCAAGATTACACACATTCTACGAACAAATAGAAGAGTTTAGAGCTGCGCCAAGAGTCACAAAATATATTTTATTCGGTGGTTAGTAGTAGAAGAAATAGTAGCTGTAATTAAGGTTAATTGGTTGGTATTTATCGTCAATGACTTTTTATTCACTAAAGTAGCAGCATTTAACGTTTAGATCAAGTGTTACCAAAGTTTTATTAGGGTTCAATTAACTCATAAAGAAAATGTTCTTTTACCGACAAAAATTTGCTTTCGAATCGCAGTTACATTTATCCATCATTTATTGGTTGTATTAACTACGAAGGTGTAGCTCTGTTAGATGCGGAATATAAAATTACACCTTCGTTAATAATCACATTTGTCTTATCGGTATGTTTTAATTAAATCTCAATTGTACTAAACTCAATATTTCCTCAATATATTTTTTGACTTCATCAGGAGTAGAGGTAGAATTAGGCTTTTGTATAATATAATATAATATTATGAAACCTGCGGGTGAAAACGGTCAAGTTAAAGTTCTACAGTTGTCGTTGTTTGTTTAAATATATAATGTCGATGTGTTATTTGTGAGTTGCTAGTGACAATTAAGTGTGAATTATTTAATAAGACTGCCAACGTCTAACTCTAGCTCTACTTCTGATGAAGTCAAAAAATATTGACGAAATATTGAGTTGAATTTATATTAGTACGGTCAAAAAGTTTTCTAGAATTATATATATATATATATATATATATATATATATAATAACTTCGTGACCTTGGTATGATTTGGTAAACCTAATCAGTAGGCGATTAAAGGTCTGTATATTACTTCAAAAAATATGTATTTAAAAAACTCTACATGTTTCGGCTGTATACGCCTTTATCAAGAGAATACAAAATATGAATGACAGGATATAAATGTCAAGTAATTAAGTTGCTATGGTTTAAATTATTCAAAGATACATTCTAGTAATAATAATAAATCATGCCTTAGTATTCCAAAAAATAGATAACAAGGTGTGAAAATATGTGTTGTTCGCTGCTAGCAATTTGTGTCTCCTTCTGGGTATGAACTTGTGTGTTGGTTGCTGCTGGCAGCTTGCGTCTCTCTATGAGTGTGTGGTTTTGTGTGAGAGCGTAAGTGTAGGGTTTTGTATGTCGGTGCGTTCGTGCGTGTGTTTAGTGATCGGTCGCATGAATTTAGAGAGGTCGGCGGAAAACGTTAAGATGGCATAAGTGTGACCATCGTCGACCGAGGTAGCCACTAAGGGTGTTCCCTTAGTTGCGATGAGCAACCCCGTACAGGGTGCGCTTCGCCTGTCTGCGCCTTGCCTCGTTGGGGCGGGGGTCAGACCGTCGAAGTACTGCACGGAATTGTAAAGAAGTTGTCGGGAAAGGGTTGGCGGCCCTACGCAACGGCTGGTTATTCGACCTCTCTAAATTCATGCGACCGATCACTAAACACACGCACGAACGCACCGACATACAAAACCCTACACTTACGCTCTCACACAAAACCACACACCCATAGAGAGACGCAAGCTGCCAGCAGCAACCAACACACAAGTTCATACCCAGAAGGAGACACAAATTGCTAGCAGCGAACAACACATTTTCACACCTTGTTATCTATTTTTTGGAATACTGAGGCATGATTTATTATTATTACTAGAATGTATCTTTGAATAATTTAAACCATAGCAACTTAATTATAATAATTATATATATATATATATATATAATATATATATATATATATATATATATATATATATATATATATATATATAGTAAACCTAATCAGTAGGCGATTAAAGGTCTGTATATTACTTCAAAATATATGTATTTAAAAAACTCTACATGTTTCGGCTGTATACGCCTTTATCAAGAGAATACAAAATATGAATGACAGGATATAAATGTCAAGTAATTAAGTTGCTATGGTTTAAATTATTCAAAGATACATTCTAGTAATAATAATAAATCATGCCTTAGTATTCCAAAAAATAGATAACAAGGTGTGAAAATGTGTTGTTCGCTGCTAGCAATTTGTGTCTCCTTCTGGGTATGAACTTGTGTGTTGGTTGCTGCTGGCAGCTTGCGTCTCTCTATGGGTGTGTGGTTTTGTGTGAGAGCGTAAGTGTAGGGTTTTGTATGTCGGTGCGTTCGTGCGTGTGTTTAGTGATCGGTCGCATGAATTTAGAGAGGTCGAATAACCAGCCGTTGCGTAGGGCCGCCAACCCTTTCCCGACAACTTCTTTACAATTCCGTGCAGTACTTCGACGGTCTGACCCCCGCCCCAACGAGGCAAGGCGCAGACAGGCGAAGCGCACCCTGTACGGGGTTGCTCATCGCAACTAAGGGAACACCCTTAGTGGCTACCTCGGTCGACGATGGTCACACTTATGCCATCTTAACGTTTTCCGCCGACCTCTCTAAATTCATGCGACCCATCACTAAACACACGCACGAACGCACCGACATACAAAACCCTACACTTACGCTCTCACACAAAACCACACACTCATAGAGAGACGCAAGCTGCCAGCAGCAACCAACACACAAGTTCATACCCAGAAGGAGACACAAATTGCTAGCAGCGAACAACACATATTTTCACACCTTGTTATCTATTTTTTGGAATACTAAGGCATGATTTATTATTATTACTAGAATGTATCTTTGAATAATTTAAACCATAGCAACTTAATTACTTGACATTTATATCCTGTCATTCATATTTTGTATTCTCTTGATAAAGGCGTATACAGCCGAAACATGTAGAGTTTTTTAAATACATATATTTTGAAGTAATATACAGACCTTTAATCGCCTACTGATTAGGTTTACCAAATCATACCAAGGTCACGAAGTTATTACATATATATATATATATATATATATATATATATATATATAATTCTAGAAAACTTTTTGACCGTACTAATATAAATTCAACTCAATATTTCGTCAATATTTTTTGACTTCATCAGAAGTAGAGCTAGAGTTAGACGTTGGCAGTCTTATTAAATAATTCACACTTAATTGTCACTAGCAACTCACAAATAACACATCGACATTATATATTTAAACAAACAACGACAACTGTAGAACTTTAACTTGACCGTTTTCACCCGCAGGTTTCATAATATTATATTATATTATACAAAAGCCTAATTCTACCTCTACTCCTGATGAAGTCAAAAAATATATTGAGGAAATATTGAGTTTAGTACAATTGAGATTTAATTAAAACATACCGATAAGACAAATGTGATTATTAACGAAGGTGTAATTTTATATTCCGCATCTAACAGAGCTACACCTTCGTAGTTAATACAACCAATAAATGATGGATAAATGTAACTGCGATTCGAAAGCAAATTTTTGTCGGTAAAAGAACATTTTCTTTATGAGTTAATTGAACCCTAATAAAACTTTGGTAACACTTGATCTAAACGTTAAATGCTGCTACTTTAGTGAATAAAAAGTCATTGACGATAAATACCAACCAATTAACCTTAATTACAGCTACTATTTCTTCTACTACTAACCACCGAATAAAATATATTTTGTGACTCTTGGCGCAGCTCTAAACTCTTCTATTTGTTCGTAGAATGTGTGTAATCTTGACATGTCCAGTTGCTTTTGTATTATCCAGCATATACGTTTTAGGTTATTTACAACAACTTTTTATCGTAACGAAATACTCCAACAATCAATATTTTAAAATAGAAAAAGAATATTTTTACTTAAATGTAATACTAGTGTTTACACTGAAAACATTATATTTAACTATAGTCAGGTCTAAACTGGAATATGCCTCTGCCGTATGGTATCCCATATATACTTACCAGCAACTGGGTTTGGAAAAAATTCAAATGAAATATATCCACCGTGTGGTGTAGACTACAATAGCCTTTTAAGTGAGTACGGCATGGAGTCGTTGTCGGAACGGAGGAATGATTCTAGTGCCAACTTTTTAATCAAAGTTGTTACAAACAAATATCCTTTAAATGGATTTTTCTATGTGTTGGATAATAAAGACTATTATTATTATATAAATATATATAAATATATATATATAAATATTATATAAATATAATATTTTCGTGACCTTGGTATGATATGCTAAACCCAATAAGTCGGCGATTAAAGGTCTGGTTTATTACTTCAAAGTATATATATTTAAAACAACCCTACATGTTTCGGCAATGATGCCTTTGTCAGGGATATAAAAAATATAAATGACAGAATATAAATGTCAAATAATTGAGTTGCTATGGTTTAAATTATTCAAACATACATTC
This sequence comes from Melolontha melolontha, assembly GCA_935421215.2. Lineage (NCBI taxonomy): Eukaryota > Metazoa > Arthropoda > Insecta > Coleoptera > Scarabaeidae > Melolontha > Melolontha melolontha. Next base: position 84,672,680 of record OW285236.1, on the reverse strand, counting down.
CAATAATAATAATAATAAAACAAGCCTTAGTATTCCAAAAAATAGATAGCAAGGTGTGAACGTATGTGTTGTTCGCTGCTGTGTCTCTTTCTGGGTATGAATTTGTGTGTTGATTGCTGCTGGCAGCTTGCATCTCTCTATGGGTGTGTGGTTTTGTATTTGTGTAGCGTTGTATTTGTAGGAGCACGTAAGTGTAGGGATTTGTATGTTGGTGCGCTCGTGCGTGTGTTTAGTGACCGGTCGCGTAAATTTAGAGAGCTCGGATAACCAGCCGTTGCGTAGGGCCGCCAACCCTTTCCCGACAACTTCTTTACTTTTCCGTGCAGTACTTCGACGGCCCGATCCCCGCCCCAACGAGGCAAGGCGCAGACCAGCGAAGCGCACCCTGCACGGGGTTGCTCATCGCCAACCGAGGGAACACTCTTAGTGGCTACCTCAGTCGACGACGGTCACACTTTGTGCCATCTTAACGATTTCCGCAAAAGCGGGGGCAATGCACACACGTCGAACGTGTGTGTGCTGTTAACGGCAGCCTAGCCAGGTTGCCGCCCAGGACCGGTCCTAGTGGTGTGTGCATTACGCGCCGCCGTGATTTGCGCCGAGTAGCTTGGTTCCTCACTCCTGCTGGAAAGGCGGAATGGCACCTGACTGCCCATCGGGCAGACCCCCCTAGAGTTTGGTAGCGCATATGCTAGGCTACAACCCAGTAGAGGACCACATCAGCACAAAACAGAAAACAGGGAAAAGCAGGGAAAAGCAAGACGAGTTATTATTACGTATGCGCCCGTGGAGCGTCTTAAGATGCAAAGTTGTCGGCATTCGCCCAAAACGAGAAGGAAAACCACGAAAACCTGCTCGGACATCTAGACAGGAATCAAAATACGGAACAGTCAGCATGATAAGCAAAAGAATATGCATTTAAATGTAATTGATATTTAAATAACATAAGGTATATAACAAAAAAAAAAAAAAAATATATATATATATGTATATATATATATATATATATATATATATATATATATATGTATATATATTCTAATTTGTACAAATACTATGCATACATTGCAATAGTGAAATATTACGTATGCATATATGTACAACGTATTTAAGCAAGATAAACTGTTATTTTTATTGTAAAATTTTTCATTTCGTAAACAAAAACATTAGTTTAGAGGCTTGTTCTCGTTGTATATGTAAGCAATATTGAGAACAGCAAAACAAAGTATCTATACAGTTACTATCATGTCTGCAGTATGTCATATTTATTACAGTAGGTTTATGACGTTGCTTAAATGTTTTCCAAAGTTCCTGACAATAATCGCTCATCGCTTTATTGACGGTCGTTACTTGAGTTATGATTCATAATTTTGAGATAATAAATTTTAGGTAATAAATTAAAGAAATGCCAACTGTGAAAAAGCGTTTTCCAATTTTAGAAATTACTTAGTTTTCATTACAAACAACTCAGTACTCAGTACTTTAAATACAAAAATTTATAATATGTATAGGATGTTCACTATGGAATTGTCAAAAATTAATAGATGAGATAATACAGTATCTACAAAGAGATAAAAAAATTACGGTAGGTTTTTAGAAATATAAGAAAGGGGACTAATTTTCTGATTCACAAAAATTTATTACTTTGTTTTTTCTCACTTTATTATAACAGATAACATTACTGCAGTTCTCACAACTTCCACAGAAAATTTTCAGTTAATTGTTCTATAGTCGGTAGTGTTTTTGTTGCTTTGTCTTCCGACATCACCTACGTACTTGTTGATACAACCTTTATATCTCTTGGTTTCTTAATTAATATAGTTGCTTGTCATTACAAGTTCAACTCAATCTTCTTTTACTTTATAGGTGTTCGTACGTAATACTTCTCATCAAGGTTTTGAAGTTTTTCCGAAACTCCTCAGACCATTTTACTTGACCAGCCTATTCTCTTACTCAGGGATTTTAACTTGCCTCAATATGTTCCATTATCCTGTACTAAATCTTGTGTTTTCAATTGTTTATATAGTCTTTTAAATCTTAAACAATTTACGCCCCCCTAAACAAATGGTAACAATAGCCTTGTTGATCTTGCAACTACTAATTTTGCTTCTAATATAACGGTAACACCTGAGAATTATCCAGTTGATTTATCTTATCGACTACTATATATTTCTTTATAATTTTCTACTTCCTGTAAGAAATGTAACACATTTCCTTCAAACTAAAATTTACAATACAATTTTCCTTATCTATATATATTATATATATATATATAATTATTTCTTGACCTTTGTATGTTAAGTAGATTAAATTAGTCGGCGATTTAAGGTCTGGTTTACTTTGATATGTATATATTTAAAACAATCTTACATATTTCGACACCTAGTGTCTGTTTCAATGAAATTAAAAATACATATATATGGCAGCATCAATGTCAAACATATATATCTGTAGTTGTCATGGATAAAATTAAAATATTCAAAGATACATTCAAGTTTAATAATAATAATTCATGGTTCAGAACACTAGACAGCAAAACATCAATTACGGGGGATTGGCAAGCCATGAGTTATTATTATGTCTGCGCCCGTGGAGCGTGCTTAGAACGCAGACTGGGCTGTCAGAGTAGGTTTTTGTGGTTTTCCCTCTCGGTCAAGGCGAATGCCGACAGCTTAAAATCTTAAGTCGCTCCACGGACGCAGAGATAATGGCATGCCAATCCACCGTAATTGACGTTTTGCTGTCTAGTGTTTTGAACCATGAATTATTATTATTAAACTTAAATTAATCTTTGAATATTTTAGTTTTATCCATGACAACTACAGATATATAAGTTTGACATTGATATACTGTCATATATATTTTTTATTTCTTTGAAAAGACACTATGTGTCTACACATGTAAGGCTTTAAATATGTACATATCAAGTAAAAATTCTTTCAATGGAGACTGTGGTTAAATAAAAATTTAAAAAAGGTATATAACCCCTTACCACAATTATTAGTCGTATCCTAAATTGTCCAGTCTATACAGGGTTGCAGTGTATAATAGTTGTGCGGAAGCGTTTCTCTTGTTTAACTGTGCCCCATGTGCGACTTTTAATTAGTAGTTTTTACCTACTGATGATGACAACTTAGTTGTCGAAATACGTATTTAGGATACGACTAAAAATTGTGGTAAGGGGTTATATACCTTTTTTAAATTTTTACATATCAAGTGTTTAGATAATTTCTTAGCCGTTCATTAAATATATCAATTGATAAATTCTTTGAGTTTTTCGGGTTTTATATGAAATATTTACAAATATCAAATTAGTATGTAATTGCAAAGTAAATGAAGATGTAAACATTGCTGCCTACAAATTACAAAGCAAATAATACGACATTTTTAATTGAAAAATATTGTCTACGTTGGGAGTTGAACTCAAGTCTACGGTTTGCCGGACTGTTGCTTTACCACTAAGCCACGATACACCTTGGTTCAAGCTATTTAAAAATGCATATATGAGGTAACAGTGTTAATGATTCAGTTGTCAGTTATTGAAAGTAGATGTCAAGTTTGAAAGCAGAAGTCAATTTTGAAAGCAGATGTCAGTTTTGATAGCAGATGTCAGTTATTGAAAGCAAATGTCAGATATTGAAAGCAGATGTCTGTTTTGAAAGCAGTTGTCTGTCATGAAAGCAAATATCAGTTTTGAAAGTAGATGTATGTTTTGAAAGCAGATGTCAGTTATTGATAGCGGATGTCAGTATTTTGAAAGCAGATGTCAGTTTTGAAATTGCTAATTATTACTCCATTGCTATATGAGTGTTTAGATAATTTCTTAGCCGTTCATTAAATATATCAATTGATAAATTCTTGGAGTTTTTCGGCTTTTATATGAAATATTTACAAATATCAAATTAGTATGTAATTGCAAAGTAAGTGAGGATGTAAACATTGCTGTCTACAAATTACAAAGCAAATCATACGAAATTTTTAATTGAAAAATATTGACTGTATTTAAATACATTCATGCTAAGCAATGCTCGACCCGTATACCCAAAATATTTATAGTGATATACTCCTAGATTCTCCTCAAATAATTGATAACGCATTTGTCAATAAATTTTCTTTTGGTCACTCTATAAGTAGTAATTGTCCTTACGTTTAGAAAAACACTATTTCTTTTATATTCATATCAGTAACAGAAGACGAAGTAGTTACTATAATAGCAAAATTTTACCAAAGAAATATTGCAGGATGTTTTAATTTCTAGTTCTATCCTACATGATGCAAGATTTGCCCTTCTAAAATCGCTATCTTTTATTATTAGCTTGGCAATTCAAATTGCTACTTTCCTAACCAAGCGTGCTAGGGTAAGTCCAGTATTTAAAAAGGGCGATAATACTCGTGTTGATAACTATTGACCCAAATCAGTATTGTCTAAAATATTCAAAAATGTAGTTTGTTCCTGTCTGTATTATAACACGAAATCTTACATTTCTCCATTTCAACATGGCTTTATGCGAGATAGATCAACAATCAACAGTGACAAATCTGGTGACCATCTGTCAGTTTATTAGTCAGCAGATTGATACTTTTGGCAAAGCTGACGTCATATATACCGACTTTAGTAATAGTAAGTAAATGCAGGCATATAATTTATTAAATAGAATAATTTGAAGAGCAGTAAAATTACTCACTTTAGCTTAATATATTTTTATTAAAACTCCCAAAGCATCTATGCTTATCTTTGTTTTTAATAATAATACGAATATACTAATATCCGCGAAATTAGTAACATTAAATAGGATGCAAAAATTAATTAAGGAAAATAATAAAAATAAAGAAATAAAAGACTTCTCAGATAATGGAAGCCAATATTTCCAATGCGTCATTTGCTGATTCTACATTTCGCGCAGATAACAATAGAAACGACTATATTTTTAGAGCGACGCCCTTCTACAAAAACCTATTAATTACAAAGATTCATAAAACTTTGTCAATTGTTCTGGCATCCAGAAATAACAAATGACACCCGGATGTCACACTGAAATTGAGAAATAACGTCGTTCATCATTTAAAATCAAGATACCGTTGGGCTTACGTTTTCCAGTAGCTTCGCTAATTATGTATAGTAAATCAGACGTGCGATATTTGAAAATAAAACGACAGAATTTATATTTAGAAGCAGTTCGTAGTTTGTCGTTAATACGTTCAAACCAAATATTAGACGACAAAATGGATAATTGGATCGATTTTTAAAATACATTCGCAAACTACTAATTTCATTGGAAACTGTCATTAATATTTTAGCGTAATACTTAGCATAGAAATACATTGAAAATTTAAAATATATTACTTCATATAAATATCGAAACATTTTTAGAATTCTATTTTCTCATAGAGTACGATTATTAATAACAAAATTTTATTAACAACAAAAAGGGTCTACAAAAATACCAGATTAAATAGTGCTAACTGTTAATTATGAATATTTAAACATAATAACATACTGCTATGTATTTGACTTTGAGAGAGTTAAATAAATGAAATATCACATAAACTACACACTTGAAACACACTTGAAACGGTTTGATTTTTAAATACACCCAGTATAATTATTGATAGGATAAATTCAATGACATTATGTGAAGAGATTCTTAATTATATTTTTGTAATACGCGTAAGTAAACATATTGTGTTTCTAAAATTGCGTCTGGGTGTCACGTGCCAGATTTTGTTTTTAATGTTCAATGTCAATATGTTATTGTTTATGTTAAGATTTAGCAATATAGACACTTCAAATTTAGAAAAACACATGCTTGCGTACCAAAATTAATTTAAAAAGTGCATCGAGGACCATTTACGATAGCATAAATCCATATCTAATGTACATCTAGTAAGTTTCTCTTTATGAACGTATCCTCTGTTCGAATAATACGATATATCATCTAAATGGGAAAATTTTTATTTGAAATCCAATGGAAACAAACTCATACAACAACAATTCAATGTTTATTAGCATAAATATAGTCCAAAAGGAAATAAACGCCTATAGCTATTAAAAATATTGTTTGAAATGTGTTTTGATAACATTTGTATACACTTACGTTTATGAGTGTCAAACAGTATATCTAATGTTAATAATTGGGAAAAACAGATACAATAACAATATAAAATATTATTAAAAATCTGGTGTGAACAACACAACTACAGGTTCACTATTAATATTTCTTGTGAACGTGTCCGAACATATCCCTCCCCAGAGACGCAGATATGTATTTCACCTTTCTGTATGTTTCAATTAATCTGTTAGATACAATAAGTCTTCGGAAATCGATCGATAATACTGACAAAGCTTCGAAAGAATATGACAATGTTTAAATAATGCTTTATATGGTGTATAATATCTTTAAAGGAGATTTATATTTATTTTAAGTAATGTAAACAAAAATAAAGATAACATACACTAATATTTAGGGGTTATGTATCAATAAAATATATACATTCTGGTAAAAATTTAATTGGAGCATATGTAAAATAACGCGTTGGAGTGAAAAAGTTGTTTGACCTATTTTCAAATGCGAGTTCACAGTTTTTTAAAAATGCGTTAAACACATAAAGAAGACATACAATACTGTGAACAAGATGTGGAAGGAAAGTATGACAAAAATATATGATTTTTATGCCATAATATACAAGATATGGAAGAAAGCCAATGAAAATATTCACATCATAATTTTTCACTGACGATAAAATATAATTGGTAACAAAATTTATTTTGAATTCAATATAAGAACACAATTTTTTAGATTGCAGATGTACAAGTGAAAAAGGACGTTTTAGAAGATTTTTCTACACTGAAAAAGTATTGACGTTACCGAAATTATAAAAGCACGGTATCGAGGGATAGAATACAGTCGATTGCAGGCAACGTTTAGGGATAGTTTAAAATTTTAATATAATGTATAGAATCCACGGTTGGCTCTTGGTGAAACATAATGAATAAATTTACTAAAGAAAACACTCGGTATATTTGTTTAAAATTTTGTTAAATAACTTGTATATCATTATTAATTATTTAATAAGTAGATATAATTTAATTTTCTGTATTTTCATCGCAAAAATTTTAATTTCACATTATTAATTTATTTATTATAAATGTTAAAAGATGAAGACAATGTATCACGAAGAATTTTTTTTTAATAACTCCATGTAAATTTCATTATCTACCCAGGATTGGTATTAAATGAAAGTTTTATTTATATACAAAAGCATATAAGTTAGGAGCCTACAGCGAGACACTAACGAATAATAATAAGCGAAAACAATGCATTACTATAAATATAAGTTAATTAGTGAGGTCTATTTCTGTATCTAAAGACGGTACACGTTTTAAACGGTATGTTTGTGCACTATTATGCAAAAGGTTTAATGCCAAAGGATTTGGATGTGCTTCGAGGCATGCGAGATACTTGAAACAATACGTGACTTGCTTCCCCGTGCACTGTTCGCATGGGAAGACCATGATATAGCGTGGCACTTGTTACAAACCAGGGTGTATTTGTAATTGTTCTCAGCACTTTTGTACTGAAACCGTTGAAGTATTTATAGACACTCGCGGTTCCCCGCAGTTGAACGCCATAGGTCCATACTGACTTCAAAATCACTTTGTACGCAATAAGTTTGTTTTCCAGAAATATTGAAGATCGCTGGCCAATGAGCCACTGTAGTTTGAAGAATGTGAGCCCTAGCTGCTTTCTCTTAGACAAAATGTGGTTGATCCACGTTAGCAGTCTATACAAATGAATTCCGAGATATTTGGCGCTTTAATTCTCGTGTATCTGAACACTGTTTAATGAAACAAGAGGACAAGTATCTCGACGTAATGTATATATTACATGCATTGATTTTAATTTGTTTGTTTTTATTTTCTACTTTCTTTGCCACTTCTAGAGGTTATTCAATGATTTTTGGAGATAATGCGATACCGCTGTAGGACCACCACCTGTCGCTAATAATGCTATACCATCAGCATACGTCGCGGTAGTTGTAGTATTCGAGGTTGGTATATCGCCAATATAAATTTGATAAAGGATAAGGCCAATAACACTACCTTGGGGTACTCTAGCTTGTATTCGGTTCAGTGTTGTCAGTTCACCCTAGTACTTGACCAGAGAATATCTATCAGTATGATAGCTTTTCAGAATCTGAGGGTGCTGTAATTTATATTTTGGTTTGAACAATAACCCGTTATGTCAATAGTAAAAAAATATTCCACGTTAAAACTAATTAATAAATCCCATGTATCTAAGGAAGAATCCTGTAAACGAGTTACAAAATGTTGAGAGATTTTAATCGCCTGTGTGTTGTTTGAGAGCGTTAGATAAACGACGAACATCTACGTACAGCCCTGAAAATGTCTCTTGTAACAGTGAACGAAACGTTGGCAATTACGTCTAACGCGGTTCCAACCCGGAAACCAAGATCTACATTTATAAAACGACTGTGGAAACCTACACCTCAGAAATAATGTTAACTTTGTTATTGTAAATGAAACGCCCTATACGAATTTCAATAATAATAAGGTTTGGCACCCTTTTGTTCAACTACAACAGAGATATTTAATTAAATGTAATAATGCAAATTTTATTGTGAACCAGAAAAATGAAAGTATAAAAAAATCAATATCAGTTAACAAAGTTTTTCGAAATGATGACCGTTCACTTCTTGACAATATGTCTGTTAACAAATTCTGGAATGACATTTATCAAAGCCTCCTCACGAATTAATTGCACTTCCTCAATTATTCTCTGCCGTAACTTGTCCACATTATGCTGCCATCTAGTATAAATCACAGATTTTAAATGACCCAAAGGAAAAAATCTAGGGATTTAAATCTGGAGACCGTACGGGTCATTCAATAAATCCCTTTCGACCAATTCACCGATTTGGTAATGTTTCGTTTAAAAAATTCTAACATTAAGGGCACAGTGAGGGAGTGCTCCGTCTTATTAGAACCAAACACTTACAGGTACTTCCCCATCTTCCTAAATATTAAGAGCGACTTGATCGTAAAAAAGTAAAAAATCTAAATATCTCTGTTCAGTTAGTGTACCGTGAATGAAAAAAGGACCAATAATACGGTTCCTGAAAATACCAGCCCAAACGTTTAAGTTCTGCGGATATTGTGTATGCGTTTTTAGCATTCAATGAGGGTTATTTATTGATCAATATCGACAATTATGGCGATTAACGGTACCATTCAAACAAAACGTAACCTCGTCGAAAAACATGGGTCATTTTTGCAAATTTCCAGCACTCTTTCCCAAAACTAATTCTATGATCAAAATCCCCGTCCAATTCTTGTACCAAATGTTGTTTATATGGATGATTTTTTCGTCCTTCAATATTCTGGCTACTGATCGGCAACTTATATCATAGTTTAGTGCGAAGGATGTAATAGGAGTTTGTGGTAATTCTTCTAATGCTATAGCAATATCTCGAGCAATAACTTGACTAGTTGCAACTTTTGGTCGTCCACTTTTCGGTAAATTTCTACTATCTCCGGTCAAGTTATATCGCCTCAAAGATTTACCAACGACAGTTCATGATATGGGATGCTGATCTTGATGCAAATTGTGAAATAAATCGCATACTTCTTCATGAGTTGCGATGCGGTCACCAAAATTAATCATCATCAGCCTTTCAATACGTTCTTTTTCAGTTAATTGAACCATTTGGACGTCTACAAAGTTAATTCTGACAATTTAAGTCAAGTACTGAATTTTAATTCTATGGCTTACTAAAAATTAATATTATTCTAAAATATCAGTTTTAATTAAATATTTTTGTCGTTGTTGAACAAAAGGATGTCAAACCTTATTATTACTGAACTCCCAGAGCAGAGCGCTATTAATATTTGTAACAATATACAGCGTATTTCGTTTAAAATAAAAAGTTAACATCTTTTCCAACTAAAACGGAAGTCTAATTCTGGTATAAATATACTCATCGAATCCACGATTTTAATTTAATTAATTGTGGAGCCTTATTAAAATCTAAGTAGCCATATGAAAGATATTTGAGTTAATCCATGCATTTGCCTAACCCTGTATAACTAACTATTGTCAAGTAATTTTCATACAGCAGAATCTGTACATTTATTTACATTTGTAATTTCGGTTAATGTTGTGGATGTTCACTGACAACTTTGAAATTCTCTAATTTCAGTGACGAAACATAAGTAGGCATAATTATAAGTCATTTGCCTAATTGTTATAATTTATAATAAATATCTAAGCATGCAGAGACGTATTTGACATGTTCTTTAGAGCATTTACTATATTAAGTTGAGTGAGATCCTTTCAAGGGACTACCAGATTGTTGCTTAATAATACTCAGGTGACTCCTTTCGTAAACCTAGGTGGAGAATGGAGTAGTATCAAACAATATTGTCATTGTCTATGTAAGCTTCCTACAATTTGTTTCGCCTAATTGAATTCCCTCTCTGCTCATATATATATATATATATATATATATATATATTATCAGGATAAAATAAAACAAATTTTAATGAATTTCACTATTTAATTGACACTGCAACGATCGTTTCACTCCAACCTGAGCTTCATCAGACATATAACTAACTTATTTACAAATTTTTTACACAAGTATACTGTAACAAACGCACGTTTTATTTTAAATTTTAAATAGTTGAAGGAATGGGTACTTTTTATTACTAAAATGTCTATTCACAAAACTTTCAGTACGGTTTATACAATACTGTTCTTAAGTAATAAAACTAGGGGTTTACATTATATTACAGGGAGGTAAAGAAATTCTATGGAAAAATACAATATGTGACTGTCTGAATATCAAATAAATAAATTAAGTAAGGGTGAATTATTTGTTTCTAATTGATCATTTATGATCTTGTCGGTTTTCTTTAATATATTAATTTCAAGTGACTCTAATAAATTAAGTTTTTTGCCCTTATTTTCTACGTGTAATATTTTAAATTCTTTGTTAAAATTGTGGTTCGTTGAATTAATATGAGACGCATGTGAAGAGTCACTTTTATTATTTCTAAATGAAGAAAAATGTTCTTTGATGCGTATTTCAAACTATCTGCCTGTCTGTCCGATATACGTCATAGGGCAACTACCGCAGGTTAACTCATAGACTCCTGACTTTTTATTGTTGTTTGTTACATCTTTATTGTTTTTTATAAATTTAGATAAATTGTTGTTAGTTCTATGCGCTGTATTAATGTCAATGTTTTATATCCATTGTTGATAGTTGATAAAAAACTCCTTACAAAAGCCGTATCACAAGTTTACCCAATATTAAATAATAACACCCAAAAATTTAAAATGATCACGTTCATAGGCTCTTCAAGCACAAAAATTTGTAAATATTTAAGAAAGTTTGACATTAATACAGCGTATAGAACTAACTAAACAATAAAGATGTAACAAACAACAATAAAAAGTCAGGAGTCTATGAGTTAAGCTGCGGTAGTTGCCCTATGACGTATATCGGACAGACAGGCAGATCGTTTGAAATACGCATCAAAGAACATTTTCTTCATTTAGAAATAATAAAAATGATTCTTCATACGCGTCTCATATTAATTCTTCGAACCACAATTTTAACAAAGAATTCAAAATATTACACGTAGAAAATAAGGGCAAAAAACTTAATTTATTAGAGTCATTTGAAATTAATAAATTAAATAAAACCGACAAGATCATAAATGATCAATTAGAAACAAATAATTCACCCTTACTTAATTTATTTATTTGATATTCAGACAGTCACATATTGTATTTTTCCATAGAATTTCTTTACCTCCCTGTAATATAATGTAAACCCCTAGTTTTATTACTTAAGAACAGTATTGTATAAACCGTAGTGAAAGTTTTGTGAATAGATATTTTAGTAATAAAAAGTACCCATTCCTTCAACTATTTAAAATTTAAATTAAAACATGTGTTTGTTACCGTATACTTGTGTTAAAAAATTTGTAAATAAGTTAGTTATATGTCTGATGAAGCTCAGGTTGGAGCGAAACGATCGTTGCAGTGTCAATTAAATAGTGAAATTATTAAAATTTGTTTTATTTTATCCTGATAATTATAATGGAATTTCATCAAGTAAAGGCTGAAACAATTATATATATATATATATATATATATATATATATATATATAACATTTGATAAATTATTGGAGGTTTTATATGAAAATTTACAAATATCAAGTTAGTATGTATGTAATTGCAAAGTAAGGGGGGATGTAAACATTGCTCTCCACAAATTACAAAGCAAATCAAACGAAATTTTTAATTGAAAAAATGTCTATGTTTGGACTCGAACCCAAGTCTACAGCTTGCCGGGCTGTCGTCATTACCACTAGACCACAATAGGCCCAGGTTCAAGTTATTCAGAAATGCATTATAAAGTAACGGTGTTGATGAATCAGATGTCAGTTATTGAATGTAGATGTCAAGTTGAAGGCAGAAGTCAGTTTTGAAAGCTCATGTCAGTCTTGATAGCAGATGTCAGTTAGTGAAAGCAAATGTCAGTTACTTAAAGCAGATGTCTATTTTGAAAGCAGGTGTCAGTTATGAAAGCAAACGTCATATTAGAAAGCAGATGCCTATTTTGAAATTAGATGTGAGTTATTGAAAGTAGATGTCAGTGTTTTGAGAGCAGATGTCAGATTTGAATGTTTGAAAATGCTAATTATTACTCCAAAGCTATATGAGAACATTATGAACCTCCAATAATTTATCAAATGTTATATTTAATGAACGGCTAAGAAATTATCCTATATATATATATATATATATATATATATATATATATATATATATTTAGTGTTTAAAGAATTTTGTTTTTCTTTTTTATTTTATTGGCCGTGTCTTAATATTAAAAATAATAGATTTTTATTGGTTTTAGCGACCTTTATTGAATTTTGATGTTTGTTTACAACGTTTCGACTTTTATCAATTCAGTCTTTTTCAAGCATTTGGAAACAAGAATCATTACAATAAACCTGAGAACTGTGATTGTTTCGTGTGATATAACAATTAAATTAACAATTTTAAATTAAAATTATATTAAGAATTGAATTACGAATTAGGTTAGCAATTTTACGTTGAAAATTAAATAACATTAAATTAAACACACCTACACCTACACACCAAACTTAAAGACTCAACACCTACACTAAAACAATCACACACAATATACAACATACCCTGCAAAGATTGTGACAAAATATACATAGGCCAAACAAAACAGTTACTACAAGAAAGATTGAAAGGTCACAAATACGCAAAAAATCAAACTGCTTTAAAAAAACACCAATTGACACTTAAACATAATTTTGATTTTGAAAACACCAAAGTAATAACACAAAAAAAGAACACAAAAGCTAGAGAGGTCTTAGAAATGATACACATTTTCAAAAATAGCAAAACAATCAACGACAGAAACGAAATTGATGGGCTTTCAAAACTCTATTACCCTCTCATAAAACAATAGAAAAATCAAAAAACCCCCCTGCACGCACAATAAAAAAAAACGAAAAAAAAAAATAGCTCCAATTAGAAAAAACAACGTTAACATATACCCCTAAATACGGTCCTGACCACCATGCTCATTCCAAAGAACAGAAATTAAGACCCCCGCAAACTAAAGTATTAGTTCACTTACAATATCCGCACAAGCACGATCGTTCTTTAAGAAGATTGGTCCCGGATGTCCAACACATAGGTCACATGAATGCGTACCCTTGTAAAACCAAAACGAACAACAACTGTGAGTTTATTTGTCTTTTCTTTGTTTTCCTTACTTATTGTAGTGTAATTCAACTTTCCAATTCATTCATACACTTGTTAATCACTTTAATGTCTCCCTACCTATTCATTTTAGCTATTTGTTATTTTAATTTTATGTAATTTTCAACGTTAAATGTTAACTCAATTGTAATCATTTTTTAATCTAATTTTTAAACTTAAAAATGTTAATATTTGTTAAGTCTCCAATTAATTCATACAGATATTAATCACTTTAATATCCCCCTACCATTCTAAGCTATTTTAATTTAATGCTATTTAATTTTCAACGTAAAATTGCTAACCTAATTCGTAATTCATTTCTTAATATAATTTTAATTTAAAATTGTTAATTTAATTGTTACATCACACGAAACAAACACAGTTCTCAGGTTCATTGTAATGATTCTTGTTTCCAGATGCTTGAAAAAGACTGAATTGATAAAAGTCGAAACGTCGTAAACAAACATCAAAATTCAATAAAGGTCGCTAAAACCAATAAAAATCTATTATTTTTAATATATATATATATTATCTTATTTGTAAACAACAATACACGCTTGTATCTACGACCAGTCATGCGAGAGTGGTAGTAAATAATCACAATTAATTAAAATATTTAACAATACTTTTCAGAAAGGTATATTTTAAATTGTTAATATAATATATATAAATTTTAAAGATACATTTTGGGATGTATTTTAGACTATATGAAAATATAAGTCATAGGTTGTGACATGTACAATAAACATATTTTAAGTATGACTAAAGTTAAAAGAAACTATAGGAAAAAAACTTAATTTCGTCTAATAACTAAACCTGGATAAAAGAATGGAATTGCAGTGATAGCGATTTTATCCAAAAGCATATATACATACCTGAGGTATGTATGCATGACTCAATCGCGTTTAGAGAATACAATCCCGGGATCCCGAATCCCGAGATCTCGAGATCCCGGCCGGGTTTTGATCCCGTAAATCCCGGGACTGTACTTGGCTAATCTCGGGATTTTCGGGATTGCCAGTTTGCATTCCGTAATCCGTTGCGCCTTGACAATGACCTTACCTAGATTATATTAAGGGCACTTATTACATAAAGATAAAAAATCAACCTTAGGTACGCCGTACGATAAAATAACTACACAGGCACAGCCCAAATAATATGTAACTTAGAAGGGACTTCCCCGCCCAGCATACTTCAATACAATGTTGTTAAAATAATTCCCCAATGGGCCAACAGGGGAATCACCCGATTGCCTCATATGATATATGATAATATTATTGCAAGGGATTCCCAGTCGGAGATTCCCTATACGAAAGTATAAATTTTTCATTTATTATTCTACCAGCGACCAGGTTACGCAGGTTACGTCATTTAAATTTAAAAGTCAATTATCTGAAAAAGTTAGTTTAAATGGCGGTAGACTTTGTTCAACATTAAAAAAAAAACTGTGATACGTCGTCAGCGTGGAGTTATTTTTTAGTTGCGAAAGACGGGAATAGTGCTAAATATAAGCGATGCCCTGCCATTCTCAAGAATTTGGGTGGATCGACTAAGTGATTACATACACATTTGTCATCAAAACATAATCTTCACATCTTAAAAGATTTTAGCTGATGTTAATCGTTTAACAGCTTCAACAAGTGAAGATTCTGAAAATCTGAACACAGCACCGCCGCCAGCTAAACGAAAGTTAGAAGATTATTTTACTAAAAGTGCCGACGATAGTCTGGATGATGTTTTGGAAAGAATTATTGCATTAGATGAATTTCCATTCAGTGTATTCATAACTTCAGACGATTTGAGAAAATTACTCTTAGCGAAATAGCGGATTTACCAAAATCAGCCGTTACAATTCGAAAGCGTGTTATGAATTACAGTGAAAAAATCAGAAAGGAAGTAACTGCAGAATTAAAACATTTTAAAAGTGCAGGTGGAAGGTTCAGTATATCTTTCGACGAGTGGAATAAACGATACATGGCTGTCAACGTTCATTCATATAAAAAAAAATGGAGCTTAGGACTCGTTCCTATTCATGGAAGTATGACGGCTGAAAATTGTCTTCATATATTGAAAGAGCGTCTAAGTAAATTTGATATTTCGCTGGAAAATGATATTTGTGGCTACTGTAATCGATGGACCGAACGTTATGATAAAGGTGGGACAGCTTGTTTGCACTGAACAACAACTGTGTCCCGCACATAGTATCAATTTGGCCGTCTGTGATGTGCTTTATAAAATAAAGAATTATTTTCAAGACAGGCAAGACAGCCCTATCGCAGACTGAGATGATACTATAAATGAACCAACTGTGACTGCTGATTATATGAACGATAGCGATGATGATGACAATTTAGAAGACTTAGACTGTCCAGAATCAGGTTTAATCTTAATGTCACAAAATGACTTGCACGAGAACACATACCAGTGTTAACGAAAGATGAAAACATTAATGAGCTGATAAAGAAAATACGCAAAGTTGTAGTGTATTTCAAAAGATCACCATTGAAAAATGAAACAGTACTTCAAAAATATGTGAAGATTGAACATGAAAAAGAGCTGTCACTTATTTTGGACTGTAAAACCAGGCGGAATAGTCTTCTAACCATGCTGGAACGATTTTCTCTTTTAAAACCCTGCATTCAAAAAGCTCTTATAATCTCAATCATCCAATCCGTTTAGAAGATGCTGATTTTGACTTTGTAAATAAAATTGTTGATATGCTGACCCCAATTAAATTGACAGTAGAAGCAATCTGTCGACGAGATGCTAATTTATGCACAACTGATGCCGAAAAAATTTAAAAAAATGTGATTGACGGTCGATAAAAATTGTATGTTGAATGTGTTAGTGCCCACCTTAGAAAGCGGTGAGGCTTACTTTCCTTTACTTTTACGCAGTACAATATTATAGAAGACAAACGCGGAGTCGATAGTACAAAATATAAAAATTACCGTTAGGAAGTTCAATGTATTGCCAACCCAATTTGTAATATTGGTTACAGATGGCGGTTCACAAATGGTTAAAACTGGCAAGTTACTAAAACAATATTTTCCTTAATTGCTTCATGTAACTTGTTTGCTCCATGCATTTCATGTTGTAGCAAAATTTATTAAAGATAATTACCCAAAAGTAGATTAGTTAATAGCTTCTACCAAAAAAAAATTTAATGAAATCTCCAAAACGCATTCGTGATCTTAAAGATTCTTATCGGGGCATCTCTCAGTCACAACATCCAGTAGTAAACGCGATTGAGAACGTGGCTTCGAGCTGTAATATATTATTATAGATATTTTAACATTATTAAACCTTGTATTTTGAAATTAAATTCACAAGAAGCTCAAGCAATTTCATTAAGCCAGCAACCGCTTTCAGATATCGAAATCCATACACAAATAGAACAAATTTTCGAAAATTATTCAATTGCTTTAGAAACTATTTTCAAATTAGAAAACTGCAAGCTTTCCTTAACTGAAACGCTAGGTATAGTGCGTTGTCTCAAAGCCACCTTACGATATCTAACAGATATTCTAGGAACACCTACAACCGATTATGTGCAGTTATAAATGAGAATCCCGTTTTCAAAACTATAGTGTATATACAGTGTGGTCATAAAGTTTGGAACCAAGCTTATAACCGCATTATTTTACATTTTTAGGAAAAACGCTCGGACTTTTGGACATAAATTGTATAAAAAGAAGCAAGAATGTCATAGAGAAATATCTTGCAAAAAAGTGCGTGTTTTTGTTTTTGTAAATTTTTTGCATAGTAACATGAGTACATGTGCTTTTGACGATCCGGTTTGTTCAAGAAGAATATTTAAGTCCTCACACAAGACAGAAGTGTGACAAAAAACTTACTTACATATTTCAGTAAATTTTGTAAGCTTAATTAGTTTTTGAAATCTTCAATTTTTGGGCGATAATTTTAATTAAGAAATGGTCTGCCACATCATGTCAATTTTTTAAATAAATTAAACTCCTTTGGCCCTTTTTTGTGAAACTATTTAATGTTAAATAAGATTTTTTAATAAGTAATTGGCCGATTGGGAAGACGAATTTCTTTTGACCTGGAGCGAATAACGCAGATTACTATTGATCGCAAAGCATTTACACTCGGCTGGGACAGTGTCAGTTGGTTGGTGGGGTCCATTTTGAAAATTTACGTTAACTGTTACAATAAATTTAAGTTCAGGTGTATTTTTTTTAATTTAATTTTAATTTTGTACATAAATAAAATTTTCGTATTTTTTTCTAAATTTATATCATTTTTTCGAAAAAATTGTGATGTAACATACCAATTGTTTTATACCACTATTTGGTGGATATAAAGATCTACAAAAAACGAGAAAAAAATAATATGGTTGCCATTTAAAGAAAGTGTTAATAACGCCATCACTCGAAAACCAATGACGTCATAGAAAAAAATTGTATGTCAAAAGATGGCGTTTTAAAAACGAAAATTTACCTGTCCGAGCGTTTTTCCTAAAAATGTCAAATAATGCGGTAATAAGCTTGGTTCCAAACTTTATGACCACACTGTATAAGAGTTTAAGTAAAAACCGACACTGTGAAAGGAATGCGAAGGACTTTTTTAAATTCTTGAAATTTATTAGACGAAGAACGCTCGTTTTCCAAATACACAAACATATTCTCACCTCGTTTAGGAGTTTGACTGAATCAACAATGGAAGCCAGTGATACAATACTACACCACATTTTTACATCAGTCTACATTTACAATACACTCAAACTAAAATGGTAATTAACTACATGCATTATTTATTGTATTTATAATCGCACCTCTTTTCTGGCAATGTATTGTTTTGTTTTGCTTTACTAATAACTAGGGACCGGACACGAGAGGCCGATGACTCATGGCCCACGGGCGTACTTATCAAAATATGTATTTTTAAAGAGTTTTTAATTTTATTTTTCGCATTTTGACAAGTAATGTGCTACTTTACTACAATCAAAATCGTTTATTAAAGTGGCACTTTACTACATAGATACATCAGTTACATCACTGTACTACATAGTTATGTCATGTCAATTAAACACAGTTTGACAGAAAATGATTTATTTAAATATTGGAATTGGAACTATTGTGAAATATATTAAAAGTACAATTATTCAAATTTGAAAACCTACTACGTCTCTTTTTGGTTTTGGTATCATGTAAAGTTATAACTAACATTTTCCCCGTATCTTCTATATCGTTTACAGTTAAGTTGCACAGTTCTGCACCCCGACATGCCCCATTTAAACCAAATATAAGTACCACTTTCATTAATAGAAATTTGTCATCTGAAGCCTCTTTCAAAAATTTCATAACGTCTCCCATAGTCAACACTTTTGACTTCTTTGGTTTGTACCCGTCATTTTGACGTTTCAAGAATGCAGTTAGTTTTTTATATTGTGATATATCTATATTATCGTTAATTTGTATAGTACTTTTCAACATTGAATATGTAGACCACAAACTGGATGCCTTAAGAACTTTTGCCTAAAATAATGAAAGACATTATATGAATAACACTAACATATATAGAAACAAATAGCTTACCTTCTGAAAAAAATACGCTAGCATTACACTTTCATCAATTATTAGTAGAGAACGGACACGCTTACCACCCAGTGCAGTACTGGCGAAAGGCTGTATTTCTACAATATTTAATTTTATTTATATAATTGGAAAACGAACGGGTGGTGATCTATAAAATTACGAAATACATATTTATTTGTTGAGCAGTTGTATTTATAAAGTTTTTAATTTTATTTATATAATTGGAAAACAAACGGGTGGTGATCTATAAAATTACGAAATACATATGTATTTGTTGAAATGTTGTATTTTTAAAGTTTTTCATTTTATTTCTATAAATGGAACATTTTTATTTGTTCATTTTGTCGTTCAAGTTGAGTAAAGGAGTATTAATATTGACTAGCAATAGTTTCTCAAGGTTTTCTTCTATCAATTTTGTTCTCTTTGAATAAGTACATCCTTATAAATAGAAAATGTCCTTTCTACATCGCAACTGGTTATAGGTGCATACTGGAAATATTCTTTTATTTTTTCATATTTAGCCGTTAGATTTTGTGGAATTGTCTCCATACATAATTGCTGCAATGTAATTAAATCTGGATTTCTATTAAGAATTGCTTCAAACTTTTGCCGAAGGCCACATCCGAAGTCACTTGGAATACTTTTCAAATTATTCACAGCCACATCTAATGTGGTTAATCCGTCATTTAATTTGAGATTTCGATTTTCAAAATAAGTGATTAGTTTTGGCAATTTTCCAAAATGTTCGTGAAGAAAGTACAACTGATTTTTTAAATTTGGGATTTGTGTGAGCTCCTTGCACTCACCAATACTTCTAGCATCCTCCTTTAGCAGTGTTACGAAATGTTTTAGACTATCGAAATTTTCAGCATAATAACTAGTAGCTTCCAGCCATGTTCCCCATCTAGTTATTACTGGAGTGGGAGGCAGTGACAGAGATGGAAATTTTTCCCTGAAAAGAGCTACTCTCAATGGCGCTTTTCTGAAAACTTTTTTAAAAGCTGATACAACTCTATCAACTTCCGGAAAAGTGTCTCTGATATATTCACAGATTCTGTGGAGAGCATGTGCTACACAAGTAATATGCAGCATATTAGGATATGTTTTCTTCAATAGTCTGCCTGTTTTTAACATATACGCAGCACTATCACTGACAAATAAAAGTATTTTTTCTTTGTACGTGGCGTCCGAATGAAGCATTTTTTGCATATTCTCCTTAATGGTTTCAGCAACTGTTTCCGCATCAACTCTATTTATAACACTTGTTGCTATTACATATGAGTTATAGGGAATAGTTGGATGTAGTACACCAGCTACAACATTTACCACACAGCGTCCTAACATATCCACCGTTTCGTCGGCGCTTATCCATATGTATTGATTTAAAAGATGGCTTCTAATGCGTTCTACTTTTCTCGTATAGCACCTAGAAACATAATATTTGCGTAAGTAAAGTTGATTCATCAGGAACATTTCGACCAGTATATTTTTTCAGAAATATTTTTAAAGTGGGATTGCTAAGTTTATTTAATGGAATGTTAGCCGCCATAAAAGTTTTACAGAGTTCAGATGTGTTTGCGATCCTAAGTGACGAATTTTTGACGATATTTTACGGATTTTGTAATAAATTTCGGAATCACTGACAATGGACATACAATCAGTATGACCATCAATCCAACTCGCCATTGTTTTACAATGCTGTTCTCGACATTCTTCCATATCATGTCTGAAAAAGTAACTTAAACAATGCTCTAGATCTAAATAAATGAAAACTAAAAATGTGTGCGTAAGTTATTGAAACTGAACGAAATTCA
Organism: Melolontha melolontha; assembly: GCA_935421215.2. NCBI lineage: Eukaryota > Metazoa > Arthropoda > Insecta > Coleoptera > Scarabaeidae > Melolontha > Melolontha melolontha. Next base: position 84,651,472 of record OW285236.1, on the reverse strand, counting down.
ATGCACACTCTTACGTCTCTGATAATTAATTGAAATAGATTCAATCAAACGATATTAAACAGGATCTTTCACAAAAATTTCGATGTAATTAACAGTTAAAACTATGAAAACAAGAAACTTACTCACAGCACTTTATTTATCTTACGAAATATAAACTAATAAATAAAATACATTATAAAAACCCCGCTTCTATCTACGCTCATGAAAACACATTAAAAAGCAATGTTCTCGGAATACAATAGCTGGCTTGTCCATTGTTATCGCGGCGAGACCAGGTGTCCGAGTAAGTCAAACAAATACTTCATTGAATTACGCCGGGATGTACTGAGCGACGTTATACACAATTCCAATTGCCGATTGCGTTTTATGGAAATTGCGTCCGTTCTCTAATTATTAGTGCTTTTTTTGTTATCTTCCAATTACAAAATATTTCATATGTCTTCTTGTATTTTTCTTTTGATTTCAAAGGAAGTAAACCCGAAGACGCTTCTCGAGCGGCAAAGAAAATATCTTCAGAATAATGTTCTAAAGTACCTATGTTTAGTAGCAAGACTGATTTTAACTAAAACTCAAATCGACTTACAAAAAATGAAGTTTGTTTACTGTTACTGTGTCGTTACTATGTAAATAAACAAAGCCGAATCAGATTACGGAAAACCTGTACATATACCTACTATAACATTTTAAATTTTTAAGTTTATATGCTTATTCTTGCAAAATGCGAGAAAATACTGTAAACAAACTCGTAAGAAAAGCAGCTTTACTAAACTCGTACAGCTTTAAGTTACTCGCTCGCTCCGCCGCTCGTACTCAAACGCTATATTCGTTTAGTAAAACATTGCTTTTCTATACTCGTTGTTTAATATACTATTATATTATTGGAAAACAAACGGGTGGTGATCTATAAAATACGAAATACATATTTGTTTGTTCATTTTGTAGTTCAAGTTGAGTAAACGAGTATTAACTAGCAATACTTTGTAAAATTTGTTCTGTTTGAATGAAATACATCCGTGTAGATAGAAAACGGCCTTTATACATCGCAACTAGTTTGTAGGTGCATACTGGAAATATTAGCTAGCGATGTAATATTCGCGTAGTTAAAGTGGTTTTTAAATTTGTTAAACGGATCTTTCGTCTTAATCTAGTAAAATAAACATTTTTACGTAATACATTATTCAATTTATCTCTAACACAAACACTTTTTCAACATTTAAAGTATGTAGCACTGTTTCTACGTTCTGTAATTTTTTGATTGCGTCCACTACCGGAACGTAATTTAAAATAATAAACTGCTGCCTCCAATCATGTACTCCATCTTGTAAGAATTGGCTGCGACGGTTCCAGGATGTTAGGACATTGTGATTGAACTACCCGAATACGTTTCGGAGATTTAAGAAAAAACGCTTTAGTCTGTCATATTAGCTGATCCACGAAAAATGTATGAAAACCACGTCTGTCCCGAAACGTGCAGATATCGATATTTCACTGTCATTACAGATAATCAGTACCCAATATTCGGACGCAGACGCGATTTTCATTTGTATACTTTTATGTATACAGGATGATTCTAAATTTATGTGACGAATTTTATGGGGTGATTCCTAGGGTTATTATGATCTTAAAAGTTCATATGAGTGTATGTTTTAAATGGCTTAGTTTTAAAGTTACGCGATGTTTAATAGTAAATTAAAAGTTAATTCAATAAAACGTACTTATACAACAAAATTAACTTATAAAAATTGTTGGAACTGACCGCCTTCAACTGCAATGCAAGCTTCTATCCTCCGTTGCATTGATTGGTAAGTGTGTTCAAGAATACCGAGGGTGTTTCGAATTGTCTAAAATACTGCAACAATACGATTTCTCAGTTCGTCAGCATTTTTAATGGAATATAATGGCGTATAAATTAATGATTTAAGGTGACCCCAGAGAAAAACATTTAGAGAATTTAAGTTTGGAGATCGCGGCAGTCAGGACGAGAAGGTTGTGGGCCTCCTCGTCCTAACTGCCGATTCAGCACCGTCCAAAAACTCACGAGCAACTAAACTGAAATGTGCTAGAGCGCCATCTTGCATAAAATACATTTGTAATCTTAATTGCAACGGCACTTCTTTCAACAGTAGTGGTAGCTCCTCCGCGATAAAGCGACGGTATACTTCTTCATTTAACCTAATCGACAAAAAAACATGGACCTTTCAAATGATGTCCAACAATTCCGGCCCACACATTAACAGAGAATTGATGTTGATGACGGATTTCCATTGCTTCGCGTGTGTTTTCTTCGGCCCATGTGTGATTATTATGAAAATTAATAATAGCATGTCTGGAGAAATTAGCCCCGTCCATGTAGAATACTTGAGCCAAAAATTGAGGATTTAATGCGATTTTTTGCTGTATCCATTGATGAAAAAACCAATCTTAGCGGAAAATCTGCAGGGAAAGTCTGCCTGTGCCTGTACCCGTTGTATGTGATATGGGATACAACTTGTTCTATATCCTCCAAACTGCGGTATGACTTATGTTTAAGGCAGACGCAACTATTCTGGAGCTTGTAGTAGGATGTTCCTCAATTTCATTTAGCACCGTTTCTTCCACTTGTTGAGTTCTAACTGTACGTGGGTGACCACTATTAGCGGTATGGTTTTTAAAACTTCCCATTTCACTAAGGCGTTGATGAAGACAGGCAAATATCGAATGATGCGGGATGACATGATTCAGGCATCGTTCTTCATGAAGACGTCTAGCTGCACGTAAATTACCATTGGTAACACTATAAATAAAATGTATATCGCACAACTCAGCATTTGTCTAATTCATTTTAGAAAATTTTGACAATACTTCGACAAAATAATATTAAAATCACAAATAAATATTTTCGCTTGAAAACGAATGTTTTTGCAGAGACAGGTGTGTTAGTTATACTATAAATAATGAATCGCATTGTTGCAGCATTTGAGTCGATTGGAAACATCCCCGGTATTCTTGAACGCACTCACTAATCAATGCAACGGAAGATAGAAGCATGCATTGCAGTTGAAGACGGTCATTTCCAACAATTTTTATAATTTAATTTTATTGTATTAGTACGTTTTATTGTAAGAACTTTTAATTTACTATTAAAAATCTCGTAACTTTAAAACTAAGCCGTTTAAGGTATATATTCATATGAACTTTTATGATCGTAATAATCCTAGGAATCAGCCCGTAAAATTTGTCGCATATATTTAGACTCACCCTGTATGTACGAATTATATTGAACTTATTGTAAGCGAGATAATTATTAAAGTCTCATCTCACATGCAATTGCTGCTTAATTTGTTACGTTGATTCTACAATCTGGCACAATTACTCCTGTCGAAGAATGTAGACGCAGTAGTCGTGACGTCAACCATCCAGCTTGTGTGGATAATGAAAAAATGTACGAAAACCACGTCTGTCAATATTACTTTGTATTTGTGCGAAATTGACAATAATTGTGTATTTCTAATATGTACGCATAATTAAATTAAACTTGTAGAAATGAATGCGATCTCAGTCCCAAACACTTGTCGGCGGAAGGCACAATACTTGCATGTTTATGTTTGATTAAACAGAGATCGTGTTCATTTCTATAAGTTTACACATAATGTGGTCTTTTAGTTACTTCGTTAGTTTAAAATTCTCTCCGTATGCGAAACGTTCTCTTGGTTACATGATTAGTAGAGACCGGATTTTATGAAATTTGCGTATCAGTTATCATTAATATGACAACTAAATCCTTCAGTATCTAGCCGAATTACGTCAATTGCAATTGATTGACGCATATTAATTTTTGCATATTTTGCATATATCTGTAATTGTTGCATATTTGATAATTAACAGCTTTTGTTATCCAAGAAACAATTAAATCTCATTAGAGCAGCTTTATTATAATATCTCTTTTAAGATAAGAACAAAAAAAAAGGGAAAATACGCGATAATAAAAAACAAAAACATACATATTTCTAATTTGTAAAAAATACATTCTTACCTTGCTTCTGTTCCAATCTAAAACTTTCTCTACACACACAATACCTTTAACCCTTTCGCGCCGATGACCGTATTTTCCCGCGCGAAAAAATTGTGACCAACAGTCGAAGACCGTATTTACCCAATTCATTGTATTTAGGCGACGATTGCCGTGCGAAGCCGTCCGCTGCTGTTTTATGTATTACATGTGTTTATTTGAAGTTATAGACAAGTTTAAACTTGCATGTTATTCTATTTTTCATGTGTGCATTCGGCAATAGCAGTTCTTATTTCATACTGTGTACAGGTTTTCTTTTTAAGTTGTTTACTTTATAAGAATCGGTGTTTATAGATTTACTAATATTTGTAGTTTTAACAAAACATAAAAGTAAGTAAAATACCTATATAACGTATATAATATATATGATAATATTATATTTTTGTAGAAAATGTCTCAAAATCGAACGAAATATTTAACGGAAAAAGAACTTGAACGCATTGCCCTTGATATGATGGAAGATGACACATTAGAAGACGACAATGCGGGAATTAGTAGTGGCGAAAGTGATTCCGAAAAGGATATTGAAGGAGATAGTGAAGAAGAAATTATCGATGGAGTAGACGAAGAAATAAATGGAGATGATACAAATTCGACAGACGACTTCACATGGAGGTACACACCAACTTGGATTCCTCATGAATATGATTTTGATGAAAGTAATAGTGGTATTCAAAACAAAAATATTACTAACGAATCAACAGCTCTAACAATTTTTCAAGAATTTCTGAGTGAAGAATTAATTAACAAAATATTATTGGAATCTAATAATTATTATAAACAAATAATTGAGAAAGATGCTAATATGAAAAAGAATATGAGAAGTTTAGAGGCTGATGAGTTCATGTGTTTGGACTAACATTACTTATGAGTAGAGTAAAAAAATTGGAAGTTCATGAATACTGGTCAAGAAATACCCTAATAGAAACCCCTATGTTTACTAAAGTAATGAAAAGGGACAGGTTTAAATTCATAATGATAATTCATTCATAATTCATAATTCATAATGAAGATTCTACACTTTTATAATAACGATGAACAAACTAATGATAGACTGTGTAAAATTAGTTCCATAACAACAGGAGTAAAAGAAATTTGTCAAAAAAATTTTAAGCCGTACTAAAATCTCTGCATCGATGAAAGTTTACTACTATACAAAGGTAGATTACTTTTCAAGCAATACATCCCATCGAAACACAGTAGATTTGGAATAAAAATGTTCATAATAAGTGATTGTAAAACTGCATATGTATTAGATTTCATTATCTACAGTGGTTCAACCACTGAAATTACAAATCAGAATCCTGAATTAGGAAAGTCAGGACAAATAGTTTTAACTCTTATGAAAAATTACCTCAATAAGGGACATTCTTTATATGTGGACAATTGGTATACTAGTCCATTATTATTTAAATATTTGCATCAACAAGAAGTAAATGCTTGTGGTACTGTTAAAAAAAGTAGGAAATACATGCCAGATTTTTCACAAAAATTGCGAAAAGGAGAAATAAAATTCCTACTGAAGAAGGAAGTAAGCAGAAAGTAAGAAGATGCGTTGTCTGTAGCAAGCATAAACTGAGAAAAGAAACCTCATATTATTGCAAGGATTGCAATGCACCTCTTTGTGCAATCCCTTGCTTTGAAATTTATCATTGTAAGCCTACTTACTAAAAAAAATGTTAATTTTAATTAGGTACTCTTATTATATTGAAATAAAGTATAAAATTTATAAGCTATATTGTTCTTATTTTTACTTTTCTATTAATTATGAAATTTAAACATACGTTTCTAGTTAAATACATATTCAAGTAAAGACGCCGGTGAACGTACTTTTCCGATACATGTATGCTATAACGACGAAGACCGTACGATTCCGAAACCTCATAAATAGCCCGTCTTATGGGCATTGCTAATGGAAAAATAGCCCGTCGCGAAAGGGTTAATAAACAGTAAAAAACTTGGACGACGAATTTCCAAATTATACTTTAGTTAATAAACAAACATCGCTCTTTGCAACGTACGTTTTTAAATTCACCGAATAAGCGCGCGCATCCGTAGAACATAAGATGAGCAAACGTTTCAATACACGCATCAATGGTACTTGCGTGAACTGAAACAGTGTAGGTACCCATATTACGAAAAATGCGAGTAACGAAATGCATTCGTGTGTAACGTTTCGTTACTCGGTACTAGATGGCGCACCCGTTACTCAGTATCGAATACATACGGTTTGCTACAGCTCTAAAAATTACCATTTTCGAATTCAGTGCGAAGGTGTTTTTTCGAGTGTCTTGTACGTGTTGCTAAGTGTTCTTCAAATATGCCAAAAGATAATAATTACTTGGTGGCGTCCTGGATTAAGCAGTGTCCAGAACTCATTCTAAATGACGAAAAGGTTTTCTGCAAAGCATGTGGGAAAACGGTAAGTGTGTGTTTTCATTGTTTTTATAGCATGTATGACTTATCTTGAAGAATGTACCTGTTTGGACTCAATTTTCATTCACTTTCTTTTTTTTTGTATACTTTTAGAAATTGTCAGAAACTTATTTTACATAAAATTAAATAAGAAGTGTGTTATTTTGTTACAGAAATTCTTTTCACATTAAACTGAAAAATTATTTATTTTATTACAGATAGCCTGTGATCGCAAGTTTCAAATCACGCAACATGTTGCTACCGACATGCATAAGAAAAAAACCAAACGAATAAATGAAACAAGAATGGCTCAACAATCTTTAACTCAAGCGTTTCAGGTGGTAACCAGGAAAAATGAACAAGAAATATTCAGTGCAGAATTGTGTAAAGCTTTACTTTCTGCTAACATTCCACTTCATAAATTGCAAAATCCCGTATTTAAAATTTTTTTAGAAAAAAACTTTCGTTTCAACGTTCCGGACGAAAGAACTATGCGCAAACTTTATGTAAATGATGTATATTTGGAAACAATTGAGAACATTAAACAGATTACTAAAAATAATAACATTTATTTTATAGTCGATGAAACTACCGACTCTTGTGGAAGGTATATTGCAAATTTACTTATTGGTACTTTAAGTAATTCAGGTCCAAGTATATCTTATTTAATTGCCTGTAAACAGTTAGAGAAAACCAACAATAAAACAATTATACGGTTTGTGAACAAATCTTTAATGAATTTTTTTATTCCGGAAATTGTGCCAACCGAAAAAATTTTGTTAATGCTCACAGATGCAGCAACCTATATGGTTAAAGCAGGTCAACAGCTCAGTGTTGTATCCTAATTTAATTCATGTGACCTGCTTAGCTCATGGTTTAAATAGAGTGGCAGAAGAGATTAGGAATCAGTTTCTAGACGTAAATATTTTCATTAGTAATGTTAAACAAATATTTCTAAAATCTCCATTGAGAATTCAATTGCACAGAGAAAAGTTGCCCAATGTTCCTTTACCACCAGAACCAATAATTACGCGGTGGGTTACATGGCTTAATGCTGCACTTTTTTATGCAAAATATTTAGTTTCTCTGAAGCAACTAATTATGGATTTCGACGATGCAGCTAGTCTTGCCATTAGAAAGTGCAAAGAAGTTTTAATATAAAATTCATTAAATGCTGAATTAGGATTTATCCAGACCAATTATGAATTTGTCAGCAATATTATACTAAATTTAGAAACTCTAGGAATGCCATTAATTCAGTCTGTTGGATTAGTTGAGCAATTTGAAAAAAATATAAATGAAGTGACAGGAAATAGAGCTCAAATTATAAGTAACAAATTTAAACAAGTTATCGAAAAAAATGATGGTTATTTTTTATTATCAAAAGTTCCAAAAATATTAAATGGAGATTTTGAAAATATTGATGTCAGCCTAGATCCAAATTTAATTAGTAGCTTTAAGTATGCCCCAATAACATCTGCAGATGTAGAAAGAAGCTTTTCTAGTTATAAATACACTTTATTTGATAGAAGACATAATTTTTTAATAGAAAATATTGAAAAGCATCTAGTTACAAGTTATAATGCCAATTTTGGTAACAATAAATAACATTTGGAAGTAGATTCGATGTAGATCATAGGTAGATAAGTATAATGTAGGTAAACGCATTTATGTACATATAGGTATATTTTACAAAATAAAATATTATGTGAATAATTGTTTTCTTATGTGAAAAAAAAACCTGCATATTTGCATAAAAAGGTGCATATTTCCATACAAATAGTGCATATTTTTTAAGAATTGTGTGCATATATATGCGCATATTTCGAGCAATTTCCATGCATATAATTCCGGTCTCTAATGATTAGTTTAAAGTTGTAACTATTCTAAAGATTCTTAATTAAGTATGTCGCTAAAACGAAAACGTTTGTCATTAAAAGACAAAATAAGTATGATGGCGGAAAGTGAAAAGTATGCGTCGAGTTCGCGAATGTTGGCCGAAAATATGTGCATAAGAGCGCAACTCTTGTGTTTTATGCTATCTTTAAATGCAACAGCAAATATTTAGAATTAAGTCTATGGAATTAAGCAAGGAACTAAATAAACTTGTGAACGCCGCATAAGATCTTATGTATCCGTACTGCCGCTCTTTGCCCTTTGATATTACTTGAGATATAAAGAAGAAATCACCACATTACTCGTTTACCCATTGTCACGAGAAACTTCAGATTAACCCATTAGCTGACTTGGGTACATATTAGTCGACATGTTAGTACTTGTCATAAAGACGAACTAACGCTAAAATTCGTATCAATTTAAATTTTATAGTGTGACTTGGATGTTTAAACGCTCATCGGTAACCTGAATACCCCTTACATTGATGTTTACGACACCCAGTGAGAATGTTATCAAATGTTGAAGGTATTTGTGCCAGAAAGCCATAGTTTGTGAATCACATTGCTCTTTCCAAACCGAACCGTGGCTACCATATTTTCGAATGAGAATATTGCATAAAAAGGGATCTACATCGAATCTACTTCCAAATGTTATTTATTGTTACCAAAATTGGCATTATAACTTGTAACTAGATGCTTTTCAATATTTTCTATTAAAAAATTATGTCTTCTATCAAATAAAGTGTATTTATAACTAGAAAAGCTTCTTTCTACATCTGCAGATGTTATTGGGGCATACTTAAAGCTACTAATTAAATTTGGATCTAGGCTGACATCAATATTTTCAAAATCTCCATTTAATATTTTTGCAACTTTTGATAATAAAAAATAACCATCATTTTTTTCGATAACTTGTTTAAATTTGTTACTTATAATTTGAGCTCTATTTCCTGTCACTTCATTTATATTTTTTTCAAATTTATTTGATTGGATATCTATCCCATTTTCAATTGATTTTATTAATAACATTCATTGTAATATATTTTTCATCAATTGTGTGAAAAGGGAGGTCATGTTGCTGAATTTGCACTTGCATAAAAAATATTTATTTAGTAATTACTGGTACCCAAAAGGTCTAATACAAAATTAGGATTAGATAGTGAAATGTACCCTTTATATATCACCTAATTCAATCTTAGTGCACATGCTTACGTTAGGATTTTAAAAGTCAAAAATGGCTTTTTCAAAGAATTTTAAATTATAAAATTTATAATTTAAAATTCTTTGAAAAAGGCATTAGTTGTTGAAAAATATAAGAGATTATTTTATATATACATATTAAAGTAAAACAGACTTTAAATCGTCGACTAATTAAATCTACTATAATATACAAAGGTCAAGAAATAGTTACACATCCGCCCGGAACGTGCAGATCATGGTATTTCACTGTCTTTACAGATCATCAGTGCACGATATCACTTTAAAACTACGTGTATACGTGCATACTACGTGTATACCGGGCAGCGAAAAAGTTTGGCAACAAGGTATTTTTTTTTTAAACGAATTAACTTAAAATTATAAAACTGTGGGCTGGTGAATGGGATTGTATTCTGCATTTTTTAGAGTACATTTCAAATTTCCGTGAGCTTATTTTTTTCTCTTTTCAAAAATACTAATAATGTACCACGTTACTAAGGAAATACCACATCAAATTTAAGTTGTATTAATCTATTCTTATTTTGCATTATTATTAGGTCACTCCGGGTAGATGGTTAATTTAAAACAAAAGACAGTAGTAGGCACCGAAAAAAAGCCAAAAACATAGTCTTAATAGTATTTGACAGCTACAGTGTTTAAAAGTAAATTAAGAATAATCGCAAACTTATAGGAAAAAGAAGGAATTCTGATACTAATGTTAATTGAATATGGCGATAGAAAACGTACCTATGAAGAAGTTAGTCATCTTTTTAACGCTTTAAATATATAACTACTACACTCTCCTATAAGTAGATCTAGAGTTTCGATAAAAAATAAATAAATTTCATGAAACTGGTGGTTATAGGATCGTCCAAGATCTGGCAGACCAAAAACTGCATCTAATGAAGACAAAACCTTGGATGTTCTATGACGTTCGATGATATTAATAGAAAGTCTGTACAAAACATTTTGCATTAAAAATAAATTCCACCCATATAAAATTCAAAACCACCAAGAATTAGCTGGAGATGATTTTGATCGAAGATTAAAATTTTGCCAAAACGTATTAGAAAAAATTGATGGACAAAACAATTTTTTATTAAGTGACGAGGCTACATTCTGCTTGAACGGTAATGTTAACAGGCATAACTCCCGGTATTGGTCAGCTTCTAATCCGCACTGGATTAAGGGGACTCATACTCAAAGTCCACAAAAAGTTAATGTGTGGGGTGGTTTGACGGGAAACCATTTGATAGGTTATCTCTTTATTGAAGGCACTCTTACCGGTAAAAATGATCTTGCTCTTCTCCAGCATCAAATTATACCTGAAATAAACAATTTATTTTCAAATGAATGTAAACATATATTTTCAACAGGACGGCGCACCTGCGCACTATCACAGAGACGTTAGGCAATATTTGGATAACATTTTCCCACAGAGATGGATTGGTCAAAGAAGCGTGGTTGAGTGTCCGGCAAGATCACCGGACTTGACTCCATTTAATTTTTTTTCTGTGGGGCTACCTAAAGAACCGCGTTTATATTAATAGACCATCTAAATTAATTGATTTAATAGATCGCATACGTATGGAAATGCAGACCATTTCTCCAGAAATGATCAACTATGAATCAGCTATGAACAGAATTCATAGCTTCCAAGGCAGATTGCATTATTGCCAAGAAACAAATGGCCAACACTTTGAGCATTTGTTGTAGTGAAAAACCTGTTAATTGGTTTATTGTTTTAATTATTATTTTTGTAAATTAATGTATGTGATCAACAATTACATTTTTTTTTCATATTTCCTTAGTACTGTTGTATGTTATTAGTATCTTTGAAAGTGGGATAAATAAGCTTTTTTTGTGATATATCATTCAACGTACCTATGTTACTATTTAAAAAAATTGAAAATAGCGACGGTACGCTAAACGCTGACGTCACATAAATTTGATATATCCTCTAGAAAATGCAAAATACAATCCCCCTTCAATTTTATAATTACAAGTCCGTTCGCTAAAAAAATAATTTGTTGCCAGGCTTTTTCACTACCCGTTATATATAAAGATAATTCTTTCGTGACCTTTGTATGTTATGGTAAATTCAATTTGTTGGCGATTTAAGGTGTGGTTTTACTTCAAAATGTATATATTTCAATTGTTTTAAATATATACGTTTTGAAGTAAAACCAGACCTTAAATCGCCAACAAATTGAATTTACCATATATATATACGAACTGTGCGTATGAGAATTAATTACTATTAAATCTCATTTTACATGTGATTATCGCTATAATTTGTTGCATTCAATTCTACAATTCGGCAAAGCAATTTTGCCCTCAGATTATATACGCAACAAGCCGCGACGTCTTCTGTATAAGTTGTCAGTACAAATGAAAATTTTTTTCTTATGAAAGCCGCATCCGCCCGGGACGTGCCGATACCCGTATTTCACTGTCTTTATAGATCATCAGTGAACAATATCCGTAGATAGATATGACTTCCACTTTCATACTATGTGTATATATATGAACTGTGATGAACTTCATGCATATGAGAATTAATCACTATTAAATCTCATTTTATATGTGATTGTCGCTATAATTGTTGCATTCATTTGTACTGACAACTTGTACAGTTGTGGTCGCGGCTTGTTGCGTCTATAATTGACTTTGAATAGTGCACTCTGGTGTACTGGTGTCTAAAATCCGTAAAAAAAAAAACAGTGGCAAGAATTATACTTTATTATGATAATACTCGTCCAATACCACCGTTCGAACAGTAGGCTATTCAGCGAGCAAAACTTTGAATATATGGATTATCCACCATCTAGTTTCGAAAATTCAACGATCTTCTTAATCTTATGTGATATGCTTCCGGTTTACGTTAATGAATGAATGCTTTCCAAAGATAGATAAATTATTTTAAGCATTCTTAGACGCACAGCAAAAATATTTTAAAAATTGATTTCTTTAAATGCAAAGGCATCAGCAATGAAAAATAGTAAACCATTTTTTTTTTGGTTTTCTGTATTAAGCTTAACGGTTAAAGGAACTACCACAGTACATACATGAATATATTTTTTTGTTTAATTCTAAATATATTGTAAAACTAGGTTAAAACACAAATGGGTATTTATCATCTGCGTTGGCTAATTGGTTGTGATATTCTTTCCATTCGTCTTGGTTTTCACAGTCCCATCTTATCAGTTTCGGCCCTTCGGAATGCATTATACAGTGTGTACCACTCCCATCAGTTAGTGGCCGTATAGCGCCTCCAGAGTATTTAGTACTCGTACATAAGCAATAGGGTCGTTTTATTGTTCCACATGGTACACCCTCCATGTTCGAAATTCCGGTACACCTTACTCGCAAATCTTCAGCAAAAGTTGCTAACGTCCACATTAATATAGTTCCAAGCAGTACATAAGCTTTCGCCATGCTGCAAAGATAAAATTAAGCTAAGTCTGGAAAAGTACACATTTTTAAATGGAATTTTCTGTCTTTATTTCTTGTAAATAATTCTTATAATAAATAGTATTTTATGCACATATTACTATAGTGTTTACTGAGTGTAAATAATTGACGGGAAATATAATACTGTATAAAGCTGCATTTTCCGGATCATAAAATGAGAAATGCGTATAGCATAGGTTACTATAATTGTAACATGCGATACTACAAACGATTAAGGTGTAATCAAAATAAAACATAATGGTGGGTTCTGAAAGTAGTTGTTTGTGCAACACGGTTCTAGTCGAATAGTATAATAAGTTGCGGTTAGTAAGAAACTATGTGGCGTAGGAATTCTTTTAGAGTTGGTGTCAAAAATAGTACTTTATACAATAAAAATAACTTTTTCTCTCTCCTTATTTCTCTTTTACTCGATACCGATGTCCTGATATCATTTTCTTTAATGTCTGATTAACTATGCTAGTTGTAGTAAGGTTACCTTAACTACACCACCGTACTGCCATATGTCTGTTGCATAATATTATTACTAGGGACCGGACACGAGAGGCCGAAATTACGATCGACAACATAAATAGCCTATAACATCGCTAAGTACAACACCTACTTATTTAATGGCACTATTCATTCGGTTAACAGCACATCTGTTTTTTTGTCGTAGAATTGTGACGCACTTACTTTAATATTATACTAAAATTCCTTTCTTCGTGGGAGTAGATAGAAGCAGGAGGAGTTTTTATAATTTGTTTTATTTATTAGTTTGTATTTCGTAAGATAAATAAAGTACGATGAGTTGGATTCTTTTGTTCATTGTTTTAACTGTTAATTACATGTATACGAAAGTGTCCAGTGAATTTCGTTAAGTTTCAATAACTTACGCACACAATTCTTATTTTCATTGATTTAAATGCAGAACATTGTTTAAGTTACTTTTTCAAATATGATATGGAACAATGTCGAGAATGACATCGTGAAACAGTGGCGAGTTGGATTAAGGGTCAAACTGATTTTATGTCTATTGCCAGTGATTCCAAAATTTATCGCAAAGCTGTAAAATATCGTAAAGTATTATGTTTCTAAGTGCTACACGAAAGCAGTAGAACGCATTAGAAGCCATCCTTCGAATCAGTACCTATGGATAAGTGCCGACGAAACTGTCGATATATTAAGATGTGGTAAATGCTGTAGCTGGTGTACTACATCCAACTATTCCAGATAATGCATGTGTAATAGCAACAAAAGTTATAAATACAGTTGATGCGTAAACAGTATCTGAAACCATCCACCAACCACCAACGAGAATATGCACCAAATGCTTCATTCGGACGACAGGTACAAATAGAAAATACTTTTATTTGTCAGTGACATTGCTGCGTATATGTTAAAAACAGGCGGACTATTAAAGGAAACATATCCTAATATGGTGCATATTATTTGTGTCGCACATGCTCTCGACAGAATCTGTGAATATATCAGAGACCTTTCCGGAAGTTGGTAGACTTATATCCGCTTTTAAAAAAGTTTTCAGAAAAACATCACTTTACAGGGAAACAGTTTCATCTTTGTCACTG